>OZ004706.1:197406660-198679160 GCA_963924515.1 Vespertilio murinus | reverse complement strand
CAAACACCGCAGCCGGGCGTGGCCAGGCCGGGACCCTGGCCCCAGGCCTCTCCTGTAGGAACGGTATCATCCGCCCGCCGCCCGGCCCGGCCGCTCTGATACCGTCAATGGGCCCATTCAGCGGCGCTGGCACGTTCTTCTGCAGACGCACGCACGGTGGCCATAAGGGCCCTTTCAAGGCCGCGGCTCGCAGCGCGGACCACAGAGTGCCTTTGTGAGCGCCGGGGAGCACACTGCCCGCCTGTGCCCGTGGGGCGGTGTTTATAAATATTTATCACCTGGTCGCGGCCCACACTCCCCAACGCTGCGTTTGAACCAGCCCCCGGCTCCCCGAGCTCCGCTGAGAGGCCAGACGAGGTTAATTAATCCAATTTCGGCTAATAGCGCGCGGCTCCTGACCGCCACTCCCCTCCCGGTCTCATTTGTCCGGGGCCGGGGCTCCGGGAAGGGCCCCCGGGACTCAGCCAGGGAGGTTCCCGAGCCCCGGCTCTGCCCCAGCGGCCTCGGGGGATGGAGACCGCCCACCGCACCCTCCGGGGACGCGAGAAAGAGAACCAGCTCCCCAGCGAAGGTCGGGCGTGGGTGTCCCTGGCGGGACGGGGCCTTGTGGGATGCTGCTTCTCCGGTGGAGAGACAGCCCCCCGGCCTGCAGCTCAGGGTTAAGCCTCAGACTGACCCGTGTCAGGGCCACAAACAAGTCCCAGCGTGGAGGGCAGAGCCCTCTTAACCAACTTCCCTCCGGCCCCCGGCCCCCTCTTCTGCCTGAGCCCAGGAGACCGGGGGACACCTGTCGAGCAGCTAGTCTGTCTTCATGGCTCGTGGCATTGCTTCCCACCCCCCACCTGTGGTTCCCACCCTCCTGCCCTGCGGTGCACTTCCCAAATAAAGCTTTTGATCCCCCTCCTTGCCCCCCGCCTCCCCACTCTGTTTTCTAGTGCCGTGGTCATCAAACTGTGGCTCTCCAGCCACAAGTGGCTCTCTGGCCCCTTGAGTGTGGCTCTTCCACAAAATACCGCGGCCTGGGTGAGTCTGTGTTGAAGAAGTGGCGTTAGAAGAAGTTTAAGTTTTAAAAATGTGGCTCTCAGAAGAAATATCAATCGTTGTGCTGCTCTGTGGACAAATGAATTTGCCTACCACGGGTCTAGGGCATTTGGACCAAGACAAGTGGTTTGAAAGGGCGCATGCTCCTGCGCTGAGACCGGGCAGGACACGGGGCCAGGGCTGCTCCTGAGTCCACTGAGCGGCTTTCATCAAAGAGCCTGGTGAGCCTGCTGCGATGGAGTGGACATCGCAAATTCACATACTGCTGCGCCACTGTCATGGCGGTAATCAGGCCACGAGGCCACGTGGAGCCCATGCATGGGACGAGGGCCTTTCCAAGAAGGGTCACAGGAGAGCTTGCTTCTCTCTCCACCAGGTGAGGACACAGCAGGCGGCTGCCTCCAACCAGCTCCCCTCCTGGCTCTGCGCAGCCCGGGGCAGGGGTGGGGAGGTGGGGTGGTGGTGGGGCAGAAAGCCGGCTCCGGCCCTCAGGGTCTGCGGCTGAGCCTGCGTTTAGCGCTCACACTCAGCCAGGAAACCCCGTCAGGGGCAGAGGGTCAGGACACGCTCTCTTCTTCGCCTGGTGCTGCTTTAGAACAGTTCACGCAGCTGTGGTCGCGTGGAATGAGCGTCCCTCCCACGGACAAGCAAAGTGTGGGGATGCTGATGTGCACGGGACCGGCCCAGGGTCCCCTCTAGGCGCTCGCTCTTCTCTCCTCTCCTCTCCTCTCCTCTCCTCTCCTCTCCTCTCCTCTCCTCTCCTCTCCTCTCCTCTCCTCTCCTCTCCTCTCCTCTCCTCTCCTCTCCTCTCCTCTCCTCTCCTCTCCTCTCCTCTCCTCTCCACAGGCACATTCGGTGAGCCCGAGGAGGGGCGGGAAGGATTGCCGCAGACAGACAGGAGGATACAGCTGGGGCCTGGTGGGACGCGGCTGCTCTGACGGAGAGACAGCGCCACAGCCTGCAGGCGGCGTCTCTGTTGTACAGTCAGGGCGCACAGAGCCAAACAAGGCAGCGCCAACGTCACAATGTTCTGGGAGTTTCTCTTGTTTGGGCAGCACCTGCGGCACCTCCCACGGCCCATTAGCTACCGGGGAGGGAGCAGGGAGGGCTGGAAGGTCAGGCCTAGTTATGCTGAGAGGGCTCTGCCCTCCAAGCCGGGACTGTTTGTGGCCCTGTCACTGGTCAGTCCGAGGCCTAACCCTATAGCCACTCCTCTCCCTCCTCTCCCTTCCTCCCTGATCCACAACATGACCCTTATTTGTGTCGGGGAAGGATTCACAGGCCCAGCTGAGCCTCTTCTTGCCCGGGCCCTGCTCCCATCCCGCCACAACGGGAAGGAGGCGGCTTCCGTTACAACGTCCCAGCGAGGGCTTCCATAAGCAAATTACCGATCAGATCCACAAGCAACTAGACTCTCCCTTCCGTGTAAAACGGGGAACGCACACTGAGCCGGGCCGCACCAGGCCGTTCCCCGTCCTCGCCGGGCGCCCACGGCCCAGCCGGTGCCCGGTGCGGAGACCACCCTCCCCGGGAGCCGCTCTCCGGAAGCCGAGACCTCCCGGCGCGCCCAGTGGATCTGCTGGACTGCGGTGGCCTCACCCTGTTCACCCTGTGCCTCGGCCACGGCCCACGGCCCACGCGCTGGGGGAGGAAGCAAGACTGAGCGAGGGGCCGAGGGAAGGGAGGCGCAGGAGAGCGGCCGGGAGCGGGAGAAGGAGGGAGCGGGCATGCGGTTCGACTGCACCCCCAAACGGGCATGCAGTTTGGCTGCACCCACAGTGACAGTCTGCCCCCCAAACGGGCATGTGGTTCGACTGACCCACAGTGACGGTCTGCCCCCCCAAAATGGGCATGCGGTTTGGCTGCATCCACATTGATGGTCTGCCCCCCCTAATGGGCATGCGGTTCGACTGCACCCACATTGACTGTCTGCCCCCCCAAATGGGCATACGGTTCAGCTTCACCCACAGTGATGGTCTGCCCCCCAAATGGACAGTGAGGGCTGTCCCCAGGAAGATGTGCCCGCCGGGGTTCTGAGGTTCGGAGTCCAGCCTGTCTCCTGTCCACCGGAGCTTCCGGCGCCCACAGGAAACACGGCGGGAGCTCGCTGTCCGCAAGTACCTGCCCCTGGTGAGTGACGCCAAGGTCAGCCGGGAGCCGGGTGCCGCGCCGGCCCGGAGGCGGGAGTGCAGACCCGGCCCGCACGTCTGCCGGCGGGGAGCGGGGTTCTAACGTGGATTGACTGTCGGGTGACCTGCGGGCCCGCGCCCCCCGCTTGCCGCCCGGGAGGGGCTAATACGTATTCCATGCCGGGCTGCGGGGGGGTGAGCATGACTGATCGCCCAGCGTTCGGGGAAGGAAGGCGGCGTAATAAATACCAATTATAATAACTGCTCTTGGCCCCTAAGAAAAATGCCTTTTACAACAAAAGGAAGGAAGGAAGGAAGGAAAAATTCCTCTGGAAGGCCAGGGCCGGGGGCGGGGTGGGGGCGGCCCAGGGTGTTCCTCTGAAAGACCCCAAAGGGATAAGGGCTCGGTTCCAGTCCATGACAACCCGGCGGGCAGGCAGGCGGGAGACCTGGTTTGTGAAAACCCTCCGTACATAAATCAATAGCATGTTTTGGTTGTCAAAGAATCGCAATTTAAGATTAATAGGGGAGAGCCAGAACTTGCAGGAAAGGGACCAGCTTGGCTTATGAAAAGGTGAAACACAAACATTTAAATCGGCAGAAACCGGTTTGGCTCAGTGGTAGAGCGTCGGTCTGCGGACTGAAAGGTCCCTGGTTCGATTCCGGTCAAGGGCATGTACCTTGGTTGCGGGCACATCTCTGGTGCGGGGTGTGCAGGAGGCAGCTGGTCGATGTTTCTCTCTCATCGACGTTTCTAGCTCTCTCTCTCTCTCTTTCTCTCTCCCTTCCTCTCTGTAAAATATCAATAAAATATATATATTTTTAAAAAACACACATTTAAACCGGCCAGGTCATCAGGCAGCTCCAGGCAGTGACTCCGCATGTGGAATGAGGCTCTGCCCCACAGCCCTGGGCCCGCACCCGCGCCCGCCGCTCAGACCCTGGGTGGGTTTCTGCAGCTCCCGTGGCTTCTCCCCCACCCCCACCCCCAATATATTTTTATTGAACTACGAGAGGAAGGGAGAGGGAGAGAGAGAGAGAAACATCAGTGATGAGAGAGAATCGTGGACCAGCTGCCTCCTCCACGCCCCCCACTGGGGATGGAGCCGCAGCCCAGGCCTGGGCCCTGACGGGGATCCAGCCGCGACCTCCTGGTTCGTGGTCGATGCTCAGCCACGGAGTCACGCCGGCCGGGCTCCGGCGGCTTCCTGATGCCACCCCCGTCCTCCCACCCTCCACAGGGTGACGTGGACACGCGTGGGCAGCCCCGGCCTGCATTTCCCAGAGGATGTGCCGCCCCCCGGCTGGCCCTGCCCTCGGCCCCCCATCACGCAGTGTCCAGGGAAGGGCGGGGGCGCACTTGGGCGGCCGCTGGGGCCGGGGTAGCTGACAGGTCACCGTGACAGGTAGCTCCTTCCGATCGGCGTAATTGAACGCACGTGCGGCCCCCGCCCGTGACCCCGGAGCGTGCCGCACACCTGGAAGCAGTGAGGCTCAATTAGCGAGTCACCGCCACTCGGCGCTCCCGGCGAGAACACCGGCACCGGCGCTGCGGGGCCAGGGCGAGGACGCCTGCGAGCCCCTCCCGGACCCGCCGGACCAGCACCCACAGCGGGCTCCGGGAAACATGCTCTTATCACCCAGTTAGTTCTACTAGCGGCTCTGGTACCGCTCACTCCAACAGTTAGTGTGTGTGTGTGTGTGTGTGTGTGTGTGTGTGAGGATGTGTGTGTGTGTGTGTGTGCTTAAAAGAAAACAGTCACCCAGAGGAAATAGCAGAGGCCCAGGCAAAATGTTGTCATAACACTGTTAATGACTTAATGAAAACATGGGAAATCAGGTACCACCTGGACGGTGGGACTCAGCCTGAGGACGTGCGGAGTTAATGTGATGAGCTGCATCTTGCCTGAGGGTGTGTGTGTGTGTGTGCTTGTGTGTGTATGTGTGTGGTGTGTGTGTATATGTGTGTGTGGATGTGTGTGTTTGGGGGGATGTGTGTGGAGTGTGCATGGGTGTGTGTGTGTGTGTGTGTGTGTGTGTAGTGTGTGTGTGTGTGTGTATGTGTGGTGCTGAGGCCCAGGGACACTGAGGGGAGGGGTGCTGAGTGGTCCTCAGACTCAGGGTGAGTCCGTGCAGGGCGTGGGCCCGGTGCCAGGGGTCAGGGGCTGGCGGAGAGGGGCCTTGGCGAGACCCACAGCGTTTTAACTGTGACCCTGGGCAGGAAGAAGCTTTCTGAGACAAATGCAGGTCCGGGAGGGCGGGGCGAGGCCAGAGGGTCAGGACTCATCGAGCTTCGCCCGGAACGGCGCATCTTCAGGAGATGGGAGCCCAGGGCACGCTGCTCAGGGGCCTGCGGAGAGGGTTTGCCCTTTCCCGAGAGCACAGAGCAAACGGCAGAGGCCAGCCACGGGGCATGTCTCCGGGAACGGCCATCCCCTCCCAAGGAGCCACCAGCCCGGCTAGAGGGTAAGAACGATGGTGTCAGTGCTGATGGTATCAGTGCTGCGGGATGTGCTCTAGGCCCTGCGGCCAGGCCCCCCGCAGCTCGGAAATGGCTGGAGTAGAAATGACACCCTCACAGGTTTCCTGGAATGGGGGTCAGAGCGCTGAGGCTGCTATAACAAGTTCCCACCACTAGGTGGCTTAAGACAACAGGGGTTCTCCCACCGCTCTGGAGGCCAGCAGTCTGAGACCAAGGTGTTGGCTGGCTGAGTTCCGCCTCCCCCTCCTGCACCCTCTTCCCCCCTGCTGCACCCCCCCAGGCTCCGGGGAGAATCCTCCCCGCCTCATCTAGCTCTGGCAACCTCAGGCATCCCTTGGCTTGTGGCCGCATCCCTCCAACTTCTGTCTCCATCTTCACACCCTCTTCTCCGAGTAGCTGCCCGCTCTCTCTCCGCCTCCCTCTTCTGAGGACTGTGCTGGCATGTAGGGTGGGTCTCTACCACTGGAACTGTTGGCTTCAGGGCAATGCCACTGGGACCTCTGCAAACACACACACACACACACACACACACACACACTTTCACACTCTCGTGCCTACCAGCAGAAACCACAAAGGCCACAGAAGTGTGACTTCCACTTTACTTTTCAAATAAGTGCATTTAATTGGCTACACATAAGTCAGGAAACCTAGCTGCAAGGGAGTCTAGAAAACATGACTGACAGCTCCCCAGGCTCTGTACTCTAGGAAGGTACTTGTCCCATACCACATTGTTATAAACTCCCACAATCTTTTAAAATAGCGGTATAACTTTTCATTAAGTTTGGGGATGGGCAAACGTTGTTCATAACAAATAATAGGAGAATAAACTCTGTGTTTCGTGTACTCACAACTATAAGCCTACTTTTGTCACCTCTGTATATATGTATCAAAACTTCATTCATCAACTCCTACTCATTTAGTTTGATATTATAAATTAGAGGCCTGGTGCATGAATTTGTGTGCCAGTGGGGTCCCTTGAACCTGGCCTGCAGGATCAGGCTGAAACAGTCTCTCCAACATCCCCCAAGGGGTTCTGGATTGTGAGAGGGGGAAGGGCAGGCTGAGGGACCCCACCAGTGCATGATTGGGGCTGGGAAGGAATGCGGGAGGTTGGCCAGCTGGAGAGAGACTAGAGGAGGACTACCCCAGCAGCAAGTTCACCTACTGGTCGGAGCATCTTCCCCCTGGTGGTCAGTGCACATCATAACAAGCTGTTGAGTGGCCTTAGCATATCATTAGCATATTATGCTTTGATTGGTTGAACGGCCAACTGGATGACCATACACTTAGCATATTAGGCTTTTATTATGTAGGATATTAATATTCCAAAGCTTACTATTATAAACTAGAGGCCTATTACACGAAGAGATTTGTGCCATAGGCCTTCCTTCCCTTGGCTTCCAGCACTGGTTTTCCTCCAGCACCCGGGACCCATGTCTTCGATCCTGCTAGAGTCTGCCTTCTTGGTCTTCGCTGAGGCACTCTGCTCCTGTAGATCCCTTCGCCCCCAGCCCTCCCTCTCAGAGCAGGCGTCCTGCCCCACCTGGCCACTCCGTGCCTGGGGCAGCTGGGCGGCCACCATCTTTGGCCTTCTAATTTGTATACTCACTCTGATTGGCTGTGGGCGTAGCGGAGGTATGGTCAGTTTACATGTTTGTCTATCATTAGGTAAGATGGTGCTGTGATGATAACACCAATGATAACAGCTATGGCATATTGAATCCTTCCTTCTACAAAGTGTGCTCAGCCCTTTCTACTCATTGTATTTGTCATTCGTTTCTTAGTTAACACTCGTAACCCCCTTAAGTAATAGCTATTATCCCCACTGTACAGTTCGCAAAGCTGAGGCTAAAGAGACGTCAAACCTAAACTTGACACCCACGCTCGCACCCTTAACAATTACACAAATACTCAGGGGGAAGAAAAAGGCGCTTTTTTTTTTCTCTCCATATTAGAAATGCTTTTCAGAGGACAAACCATCAGGAGTGGAACCAGGGGCTCCCAGCCGTGAACATGTCTGAGGCCCCGGAGACACAGCAGCAGGCGAGCTCCTCACAGTCACTCAGGACGGGGCCGCCCCAGTGGCAGGACTCACTCTGACGTGCGGACGCCTGGCGGGCTGCCAGGCACACCACGGCCATTCACGCGTGTTTCTTGAAGGAGTAACAGCGCGTATGCAAGTAGGCGTGTGTGAGGACGCCCCGAGCCAAAGGACGTGGCTGCTTTTGATGGGAAAAACACAGGCTGTTGCCGAGTGAGTCCCGCTCTCACTGCACCAGAAGGATGGGTGCCTGGAGCATGCAGCCCTGTGTGTGACAGCCACCCTCCACGCCGTGACTCCCCTCCCAGGCCTCCCCCCCCTGTGACTTCGCTGACTGTGAAGAGGTCCAACATGACTGACAAGTCACGCCAGAGCCCCTCCGAGTGGCCACGCGTGGGTTGGACAGCGGGAGCTCTTCTTAGTAAGCGCTGCTGCTTCTGTTTGGGTTAACGAGGTACCCGACCTGGCAAATGACATTCTCCATGTAAACACCGTAGCAGACACACACGGTCACAGTTCGCCATCGCTCACGGAAGGCCAGGCCCCCGGCCCAATGCCTGGGGAAGCTGCCTTCACCAGTGCAGGCCACCAAGCAGCCGGGCCGGCGCTGCCCCACCTCCCTCGGTCAGTCGTGGCCACACAGCTCCCAGGGGACAGGCTTTGTGTGGCTGAAACCCTGGGACCTCGATGCACACTTTCACCAAGGTGCCATCACACCTACTGACCACGAGCTGGCCGCCCGCCAGGTGGGTCTCTGTTCCAGTGGGTGGTTCTGTCTCTCAGACTCTGCCACGTGGGGTTTCCACGGTGTGTTTCCCCTTTTTAAAGAAACCTAAGCATGCCCAGCCACGGTGGTTCAGTGGTTGAGCATTGACCAATGAACCAGGAGGTCATAGTTCGATTCCTGGTCAGGGCACAGGCCCGGGTTGCAAGCTCAATCCTGGGAGTGGGGAGTGCAGGAGGCAGCTGATCAATGATTCTCTCTCATCGTTGATGTTTCTCTCTCTCCCTCCCTCTCCCTTCCTCTCTGAAATCCACAAAGATATATATATATGAAAAATTTTTAAATATATATAAATATTTTTAAAAATTTGTTTTAAAGTCCTAAGGTTATTTATTAAAGATACTTCTTGCCCAAACCAGTTTGGCTCAGTGGTAGAGCGTCGGTCTGCGGACTGAAAGGTCCCAGGTTCGATTCCGGTCAAGGGCATGTACATTGGTTGCGGGCACATCCCTGGTAGGGGGTGTGCAAGAGGCAGCTGGTCAATGTTTCTCTCTCATCGACGTTTCTAGCTCTCTATCTCTCTCCCTTCCTCTCTGGAAAAAATCAATAAAATATATCTAAAAAAAAAAAGATACTTCTTTTTGTGCTACCTAATCCATCTGTTGGAATATATACTATCCAGGAGTCTTTAAAGGGACGGGATTCTAACGTGTTCTGTCAACATGGAAACTTCCCGGCGAACACTCAGCTGTCCTCAGCTCACGTCCCCCGGTGTGCGGGCACGGTGGAGGAAGGCTGCAGGCGGTGTGCCCGTCCGGACCTTGCCGGTTTTATCGATTCCACATGGCCCGCACCAGGCCGGAACGTAACTCGCCATAATTTTCCCAGTGATTTCTACGAATCACTTTCTAATGATGAGTAATGCTTTTCGAGACAACCCCCGAGAAACTTTACCCAACACCCCCTTGACAACCATCCCATAAAGTATCTGAAGCGGAGCCGCTTCCACAGCCAACGCAGAAGACCAGCTTCAGAGCCTGGATTCCTGAAAGATCCATCCGTCTTCCTCGCCGGGAGCCGCCCTCCCCACCCACACCTGCCAGGGCGTGGAGAGAGTCGGACCCGCGTGCCTGACTACCGTGTGTCTCCGAAAACAAGACATCCTCCGAAAATAAGACCTACTTACAGGTTTCCTTCTGAGTGAAATATAAGGCATCCCCCCGAAAATAAGGCCCCAGGCTCTGTCTCAGAATGAACATTAATTTACCCTAAACTGGTCACTAGGGCTGCCCCGACTGGCATCTAGCAACCAGTGACGTCATGCGGAGGTCTGACGTCACTGCTGTGTGAATGGAGAGAAATCAGCGTGGAAACTCTGTGAAACCTGAACTGCAAGAAGTTGTGACTTGGGTGAAGAATTCATGGGAGAAAATCACTGACAGTTGCATTGCAAATGCACTGAGAGCAGGCTGCCTTGACAAGAAGTACTCATTTAAAGACAGTGCTATGGCTAAACATGAGAGATTTGGTCCACTGATTCTGAAAGAAATGGAGTCACAAGGAATTAACAGGAAATTCAGGAATTGGATTGTGATGATGATGGCATGATTGTCATTGAATAAATGAGTAAGTTCTTGATACTGTAGGATTCACAGCTTGTCTGGTTTGTGTTGACAACTACCATACTACCGTACCGTATACAGGTAATAAATTTCCTTTATTTTCATTTAACAATAAATGTGTACCGTATTCTTCTTCATGGAAACATAATACATCCCCTAAAAAATAAGACCTAGCGCATGTTTGGGAGCAAAAATTAATATAAGACACTGTCTTATTTTCGGGGAAACAGGGTAGAAGGACACAGACTGTCAGGGCATGCTCCTCAGACGGACGGATGGACGGACGGACGCTGTGAAGTGTGCCTCTTGTCACGTCCCTGGGGCCTTGTCTCTCTTCTCACTGGGAACTGCTCTGTGTCTGTCTTCCGCCCTCCGCCCTCCGGGAAGGTTTTCAGCACCCACCCCCGGGCTGCTGGCCTGGGGCGTGAGGATCCTCCCCTCGTGGCTCAACGCAGGCCACGCGGATATGAAAAGTGTCTGCGGGACACGGAGAGGGACTTTCCGCTTCCGGGTTTACTCCAGACACTTAACGGCTGGGTGGCAGGCAGTGAGGCAGGGGCCGAGCACAGGCTCCTGAAGGCCAGGCGGGCGGGGCGACCCTGGAACCCCAAACTTCCTGCAGGTGCGGCACCTCCAGCTTCCACAA
The DNA here is from genome assembly GCA_963924515.1 of Vespertilio murinus. Taxonomy (NCBI): domain Eukaryota; kingdom Metazoa; phylum Chordata; class Mammalia; order Chiroptera; family Vespertilionidae; genus Vespertilio; species Vespertilio murinus. The sequence continues at coordinate 198,668,475 of OZ004706.1, read as the reverse complement.
CCATGTCACCAGCCGACAGCTTCTCCTGCAATGAGGGTGTGGGCATCAGGCTGAACGGAAATAGAAATAAGCCCCTTCCCTCCCCTTCCCTTCCCTTTCTCTCCTTTCCCTTCCCTTCCCTTCCCAGGGAGCTCCCCCACTTTCTCCCCCCCCATCCCCCAACCCCCCATCCCCGCCTGCTGCTCCACCAGGCAGGGCAGCAGGGCGGGTATGTCCCCCTCAGTTGCTCTAGGAGAAATGACCACCACCCAGGAAGTAAGACGCTCACAGAGGAGGTGCTGCTTTGTGCCTCACTTCTGGTGCTTTAACGTGCAGAGCTTGTCACGTTTGGCGGGCACAGGGCTGAGCTCCATGTCTGTCCCTCCCTTCACCACCGTCCGGCCTTCCTTTTTCCACAAGCCTGCTGTGATAACTCAAAACTTAGATTTCTCAGGAACCTCTTCCAAGTATCTACACACACACACACACACACACACACACACACACACACAGGGGCCGGGCAATTGGGGGATTCTCCAGGGACCGGCAGGACTGAGCCAGTCTGCCACCCGCTGTCACCCAGCGTCAGCGGCTTCCACCTTGGGGTCGCAGGAGCACCCCTTAGCGACTCCCCTGAGCTGCACGCGCACCGTGGCCACCCCTCCCCTGAGAAGAAAGCTACTGGAATGTTCCCAGGAAATCTGCGCTACACGGGGGAAGGAGCCCAAACGCTCACAAGAGAGAATCCTCGTCCCACACAAAGCCTGTGTCCGCACCGCAGCTCCAGCGCAGAGGGGCCGTGGTGACAAGGAGGTTTGGGTTCCACTCGCTGAAAAGTGCAGAGGCGCTGGAGTTGGGCCTGAAGGTTTGAATCAGCCGCGGGGTCGGTCACCGGCCAGCAGGTTCTGCGGGAAATCCTCTTGGACCGAACAAAGCGCTCATTTGAATTTGTTCGTTTTAGACGAAAATGCGCTCTACCCCTCGCCTCCTTCTGGGGCATTTGCTCTGGCACCAAAAGGGAACTGGATCCCGGGCAGTTAAGGGGGGAGAGGGCGGTGGAGGGGACCGGGCCCACCTCCCTCCCCCTTCCCCTCGTTCCCCCAGCGCCGGCTCCCTGGATCCCTACTTTCCAATGGGAAGAATGGGGGTGTGTGTCGGGGGGTGGGGTTGGGGGGGTGCGGAGCAGAGTGGGGCGAGGGGAAAGGGGGGGACTGGAGGTCCGCACCGCAGCGGCTCCCACACCTCCCCAGGCGCACAGCAGCCCGCTGGGGGCCCCCGCCTGCCGGCGCCCCTGAGACCGGGGTGCGCTGCCCCCGCCGGGACCCCGGGCGCATCCTCCTGGGCGCCCGCTCCACGAGCACGGCGCCTCCCACCCCAGCCTGGGACCCCTCCGTGCGCTCGGACCCGCGTCCGCGGAGCCCCCGCCCGCCCTCCGCTTCCTCAGTCCCCCCTGCGGCCGCCGGGCCCGGGTGGCTCCCGAGGCGGCGGCTTTGAACAGCGGCGGGAGCCACAGCGCGGGGTGCAGGGCCCCCGTCCCCCCGCTCCCCGCACCGGCGTCCCCAGGGCCCGCTGCGGGTGGGGACCCCGCGGGAGCCTGGCGCCCGGGCCTCTCCGCCGGCCGCGCCCCCGGTGCGCCCCCGGCCCCGGCCCCGGCCTCGGCACGGGGATCGGGGCGCGCGGGGGACCCCAACCCCGTCCCCCCGCACCGGGCGCCGCGGTCCACACCCGCCCGCACCGCCGCTTCGGCGCACCCGGGCCGGGCAGCGCCCCGCCGTCTCCGCCGCCCCGGAGGGAGGGAGGGCGCCGCCGCCGCCTCCGCGGAGAGAGAGAGAGAGAAGGAGAAGGAGGAGGAGGAGAAGGAGAACCCGCGCCCGCCTCCGTCACCGTCTCCGCGGAGCCCCGAGCCCTCCCCGCTTCCTGCGGATTCGCCCGGGCCGGACCGGGGAGCCCGGCCGCTCCGCTGTGGCGCCGACACCGCCCCGCGCTGGCCCCGCCGGGACCGGGGCCGGGGTCCTGTCCGCGCCCCGCGGCGGCAAGCACGCCGGTCCCCGGGGAGAGCAGGGGGTTTGCTTCCCAAGGCGGGTTCGGGCGTCGGTGGAGGGCGGGTTCGCTGGCCTGGCCGCCCGCGCTGGCCCCCGGCGGCGGCCCCGGGAAGCGGGGCTCGGGCCGGGCGGCCGCTCCCTCCCCGCCGGGTGAAGGTGGGGTTCTGCTAAGCCGGGGGCAGAGCCCCGGGGCCTCCCGGCTCCGTGCGGGGAAAGGGGGTCGGAGCTCGCTCCCCCCGCCCCGGCCCGGCCCCGGGTCCTGGGGTCCGGTGCTCCCCGCCCCCGCTCCGGAGGACCCGGGCGGCTGCGCTCGGGGCGGCCTCGCGGGCCACACCGCCCGCCGCCCTTTCCGGGAGCCGAGGAAGCCGGCCAGGCGGGCGGAGCGGAGAGAAGGTGAGAAAAGGGCTGCCCCCTCTACGCCAAGGTTAGGGGTTCAGGGTTCGATCCCCCCCGCCAGGGCACATACAAGAATCAGCCCACGGCTGCATGAGTAAGTGAAACAACAGATCCCTCTCGCTCTGGGGGAAAAAAGTCGGTAAAAAGTTTTAAGAGCCCTGGCCAGTGTGACAAGCAACCGATCCACGTTTCTCACTCACACAGATGCTTCTCTCTAAATATCAATTCCATTTATTTTTAAAAACTAAAGGAAGGGCTACATGGGAAGGAACTTGTGGCCTCCCCAGGGCCGGCCTGGGACCAGTGGCCTGAGTTTCCCTGAAGGGGAGGGGGAGTAAGGAAGTGCGGGCAGCGCCCTCAAACCCAGAACCCGCCGTGGCCTGGACAGCCGGTCTCAGAGGAGGACCCCCCCCCCCCCCCCCCCCGTGCTTGGAGCCCCAGAGCAGAGTCTCTGGAGCAGGTGCCCTGGTACCTCCCCCCCTTGCCTGTCCTGGCCCCACCCCAGCCCGGCGGGACACCCCGGACACCCCGGCCCTCGGGGCCCAGTGCAGGAAGGTGGTCTGCTCTGCTTCCTGCCACGTAACCACCGTCAGAGACTCTGACCAGCCCAAAGAGCAAACATGTCCAATGGAGTGACTTCCAGGGAAATGATTTATTTAAAACAAAACAAAATACCACTTCTCTCCCTCCTCAGGGACTTGGGACGGGGGTGGTAGGTGGGGGGAAGGTGGGGGGGGTGGGCAGAGCCGGGTCCTGTCTGGCCTTAAGGAATGAGTCATCACGAATGGCTCAGGACACCTGTCACTGCTGTCACCACGGAGCGGAGCGTTGTCCTGGTCTGGTCTTTGCTGAGAGCAACAGTGACCCCAGGAAAAGTCTGGGTTCCGTCCCTGGGGCTGGCACAGGGACAGAAAGGAGAAACTGAGGCACTCCTTCAGGGGGGTCAGAGGAGCAGAGGCTCCCCGCCAGGAAGTAGTCACAGACGTGGCCCTCATGGGCGGCAGGGTTTCTGGAGCGACCCCGCCTGTGTAGACCAGGGCTTGCGCACCCAGGAGGTGCCAACTCGTGTCTCCGCTGGCCCCAGGGGCTGGAGTTCCATTTCTGCACCCCTTCTGAAGTTCAGACTCCCCCCCCCAAATCTTGGGCTAGGAATTGAGCAAGTCCTCCCACCTCCCACCTCCTTGATCCCGAGGGTGGCAGCCTCCCCCGCAGCCCACCCCTGCCGACCATCTGTGGCTTCGCGATGGGGAGCCGGCTTCCTGGGGTGATGGGCCTCAGGTGGGCACGGGCTGGGGGGGGGGAGAGAACAGTTGGGGAGCATCTGAAGCGGAAAATCCAAGCAGATGTGGGGCCGTGCCGCCCCTTTCCTCTGGTGCCTCAATTTCTTCCAGATCAGTTTCCTAATGGAAACGTGTTTAGGGGGTGGGGTGGGGTGGGGTGGGGTGGGGGCTGGAATGTGAAGGCCGCTCCTGGGCCCCGGGGTGCTCCCACACAGCCTCAGCAGGACCTGTGGGAGTGAGGCACAGCCGGCCTGCGGGAAGCTCTGGCCCTCGGTGGTCCGATCCTCTTCCCGCCATCCCAGTCTGCAGGCTCCGGCCGGCCAAAGGGAGCCCGTCCCGGGGAAAGCCCGGGACTCTGGGGTCATTCGTTCTGTCCCTAAGCCTCTCCACTGAGACTCCGAGGCGGTCTCCCTGCTTGGGGGGAAGCAGAGGGCAGGGGGACGGTGCCCCCTGGCGAAGGGCCCAGGTCTAGGACCCGCAGGGGGGGCGCCCAGTCCGCGGCCGCTCCCGGGGCCTGGGCTCCGTGCTCCCCCAGCTTAGACGGCGCCCCGGCCTGTGGCCGTCTGTCCCGAGTCCTGTCAGAGGGTCCGGCCCCTGACAGGCCCCATCAGGCAGGGCTGAGGGTCTTACTTCATTATTGCACCAGGCAGCCCCACGCCCCTCAGCCCCCCAACCCCGAGCTGGGGTACCCTGGGTGGCGCTGCGTTGGGGCGGGTGTGCACTGCCCACTTGGGCGTCTGCGGGACAGGCTTTGGGTCTGAAAGTCCCACAGGATGTGTCTGCGCATCTCCCAATGCTCAAGGCTGCCTTCCAGGCCACATGGTCCCCCCGCCCCCCAAAAAAACCCAGCCTGGAGAGCAGCGTGCTTCCCGAAAACCGGGGAGATCGGCCTGAGAGACACTTTGGGTGCGGAGGCGGCGTTTCCTTCTGCTGCTGCCGGGTCCCCGGGTCCCCTGGGGAGAATCCAGGTCCAGCGGGAGGAATTCTCCGGGTCCCTCTCTGAGGAGGGGAGGGGGGCGCTGCATCCTGCCAGGCCGCGGTGGGGGCGGCTGGGGGGCGAGCCCAGCGGGAGTGGCCCGGACCCGCCGCCCGCCGGCCGCGCTGGGTGGGAGCCGCCGCCCGCTCCCCGGCGCCAGGTCACCAGCGCCCGCCCTGCGCCCAGACCCGACACCCAGGGTGCGGGGCCGGGCCCTCCAGCCGGCGCTCCCTTCCCAGAACTCTGGCCTTGGGGGGGGCGGGATCCTTGGGAAAGGCCGGAGCGCCCTGGACGGAAAGGGGTTCCCGGTGGCGCCGGGCGGAGGCCGGCGCCCAATCCGCGGAGCCGGGTCCCTCCGGGCCGGACCGGGGCGGACGAGGACGAGGTCCCAGCGCCGCCCGGCAGCTCCCCTCCGAGCACCCGCCGCGGGGCAGGCCCCCCGGCCCCCGGCCCCCCGCGCCGCCGAGGGAGCCCCGAACCCGGGCCCGCGCCCCCGGGGCTGCCCTCCGACCCTGCGCCCCGAGCTGCGGTCCTCCCAGCGCACCGGAGGGGGCGGACCCAGCCAAGGTGGGGTCCGTGCACCCCGGAAGTGTGGAGGGTCCCGCCGGCGGTGCAGGCACCGGGGTGCAGGGGCCGCGCAGAGGGCCGGGCGGGCCGGGTCCAGGCAGCTGCGGGCAGAGTGTGGCCACGTCTACCCTAACGGCCCCCGCCCACCAGCGCTCGCCACGATCCCCCCGAATCCAGGCAGATCCCCCCGAATCCCCGCAGATCACCCCGAATCCCCGCAGATTTTCCCTAAATCCCGGCAGATCCCCCCGAATCCCGGCCGCGCTGGGCCCGGCGTGGCAGCCGGGCTGTGGCCCCGCCGCCCCGGCCGAGGCCCGGCCTCCAACCTCAGCTCCCGCGCGTCCCTCCGCCGCCCGCGCCCCGCGGCCTCCAGGCCCCCGGGAGAGGCGCTGTGTCCTGGGGCTCCGGCTCCGAGGAGAGGGCGAAGGTCACTTCCAGGCCCGTTGGGGGGCGGGGGGCGTCCTCTCCGGCCTCTCCAGGAGCCCCGACCCGCGAGGTGGGAAGGGCGAGGGCGCGGGCGGCGCGCACGGAGGCGCCGTCTTCCCCGCGGACACCGGCCCGAGGGCCGCGCCCCTCCCGCGGGCGCCGCGGCGGGGGTCCCGGCCCCCCCTCCCCGTCCCCTCCCGTCTCCCGACCCCTCCCCGCCGCCCGCCGCCCCTCCGAGCGCCCGGCCCGCGCCCCCGCCGTCCCCGCGGCGCCCGCGCACTCACCGGGCCGGGCCGGGCCGGGGCCTCCGGAGCGTCCCGGCGGCGGCGGCTCGGGCGCCCGCGCTGCGCCCGGGACTCGGAGGGCGGCCCGCGCCCCCGCCCCGCCCCGCCCCCGCCCCCCGGCCGCGGCGCTCCGCCCGAAGGCGGGTCCGCCATAAACACACGCCGCCGGCCGGCCGCACGTGGGCCTCGGAGCTCTGCGCGCCTCCGACCGCGGCCCGGCCCCGCGACCCAGGCAGGCGGCGGGAGAGCGCCCCGCGCCCGGCCCTCCGCCCGCCCCGCGCCCGGCCCTCCGCCCGCCCCGCGCCCGCCCCGCCCGCCCATGGCCCCGCGGCCGCCGCCCGCCCGCCCGGAGCGGCCCCGGCACCGCGGGGACCGGCCCTCCGCCTCGGACTGAGCGCCCTCCGCCTCCGCCTCCCGCCGGCCCGGCCGCCCGCCCGGAGCGCGACGCGCGGGAGCAGCGGGAGCAGCAGCCGCGGCGGCGGCGGGAGGTCGGGGTCCGGCCCCGGGAGCCGCGCCCGGAGAGGCTGCGCCCGGCGGGGCGGGGAGCGCACCTGCCCGGCCGGCGCCCCGGTCCCCGGCCCCGCGCTCCGCGCCCCGGCCCCGGCCCCGCGCCCCGGCCCCGCGCCCCGGCCCCGCGCCCCGGCCCCGCGCCCCGCCCGCCGCCCGCAGCGAGGGACGCGGCTGGAGCTCGGCGGGGCTAATATGCCCGCAGCCGGGGCGCCATGAAGGAGAAGTCCAAGAATGCGGCCAAGACCCGGAGGGAGAAGGAGAATGGCGAGTTCTACGAGCTGGCCAAGCTGCTCCCGCTGCCCTCGGCCATCACCTCGCAGCTGGACAAGGCGTCCATCATCCGGCTCACCACCAGCTACCTGAAGATGCGCGCCGTCTTCCCCGAAGGTGAGCCCGCGGAGCCGGGGAGCCGGGGAGCCGGGGAGCCCGGGCCCCGCTGGTCCGGAGGCCGCCCCGTCCTCCCCGCAGCCCCGCCGAGTGTGGGGAGGCCGGGCCAGGAGCCCGGAGGCCAGGCCACCTCCTGGCCCGGGGCGGGCGGGTTTGATCCGTGAGCTCCGGACCTTCATTCCGCCCCCTTCCTCTCCTCCGTTAATCCCCCTTTTCCCCTTTCCTCCTTTCGCTTCTCTCGCTCCGTCGGCGGCGGCGGGGAGCCGGTGTGCCCCGCGGGGAGAGCGCCCGCGCCCCTCCGGCCTGCAGGCCCAGCGCCGCAGCGCGCCCTGGGCGGCTCAGCCCGGCCTGTCCAGGGCCCCTCTGGGCTCACCTTCCCCGGCCGGGACCCCGGAGGGCAGGGCATGAGGGAGGGCGGGTGTGGAGCCCACACCGGCCGGAGAGAGAGCCGCCGACTAGCTGGAAAATGGCAGGCCGGCCTGAGCACAGTCTAGTTTCCGGATCGGAGTGAAGAACCCAGAGGGGCAGGTGCCAGGGGGCAGGGGACGCCTGGGTCCGCAGACTCAGGTGCTGAGAGACGTTGGGGGTAGTTTGGCCCGCATTCCCTGCCAGCACTCGCCTGCGGTGACCAGTGGCCGTGGCAGCCGCCGGCTCGGCGGGACGGAGGCCTGGTCAGCGCACCTCTGCTTTGGGCGCTGGGGTTCTGAACCAAGGGCCCTGCAGCCGCTGTGTCCTCTGGGGGGTTGCTGCCTAGTGCCAGAGACCCACACTTGGGGTGATGGCTGCCCAGGACCCACGGGGCTGAGTGGACTCCGAGCCCCCGTGCGCAGGGAGCCAAGCTCAGCGGCAGGGCACGGAGGGTCTCCGCGGAGCGGACAGGTGTCCTCAGAGCCAGCTCCTCCGCCCTGAGGCCGCTCGGCCAGACTGTCAGCCCGGCCGTAAGCCGGACACTTTCACCTCCTCACGGTGCTGAGTTGGTTACCGGCTCCCCGGGGTCAGGAGCTGCCCGCACACCACCTCGGGTGGCGGTGAGGCCTGGCGGCCAGCTCAGCCCGGCCTCCGGCTTGCTGCGTGGCTGGCTGGGGAGCCGGAGCCGGAAGCAGCGGCCTGGCCTCTGGGTGCCTCCCGGCCCGGCCTGCCGCCGCCGCCGCCACCGCCGCCGCTGGGCGCTCCCCTCTGGGAGCAGAAGCCCGAGACCCGGCAGCCTCCCTTCCCTTCCCTTCCCTTCCCTTCCCTTCCCTTCCCTTCCCTTCCCTTCCCTTCCCGATCTCGGAGGAGCCGCTGGGCAGGGGTGGCTGTCTGACTGCCACGGGTGACCGCTCCACCCAGGATAAAGGAGATTCCCCTGTCGGTGAAGTTTCCGGGTGGATCAGAGTTTACCCTGGCCGGTCCCGCACCCCCGGGAAGGAGGGTTCGAACTGGTGTGCTCCCGTGAGCTGTTTTTTTTTAAAATTATTTTTATCCGAATGCTACAGGGAGGGATGGGCCAGACAGGGCGCCCACCTCCCCTGCCCTCACTGGAAATTATATACAAAGAAACAACCCGAAGACTTCGTGATTGGTTGCCAGCAGATTCCAAATGAGCCAGGAATTCGTTGGAAGGGAGTCTGAAGGAGGAGGCCTCGCTGGAAGCGCTAGGCTGTCGGGGGATTTCCAGGAAAACCTGCTAACCCTTAGGAAGCTGCGGGACTGTCCGCAGAGAGTGGGACGGGGGCTCTGCGTGCCAGCGCTGGGACCAGAATCGGGTGGCCCCGAGCCCGCTGCGGGGCCGGGGCCGGCCTGGAGCCGCCGCCCCTGTGCGGTTCATGGCTGTGAGGCTCGGCAGTGACGTGAGGGGAGGTTGGAATTCCAGGAGCACCTACAGTGCTGAGAAGAGCCCGAGCCTGCTGGGGAGCCAGACGCGGGGATAGAGAGGGGGTGGTCTGACTCTCCTGCAGTGGCGCTGGAGTCGGGCCCCGGCCTGGAGGGGGGCAGGCAGCCTCTGGACTCGCCTTTGCACCCAGCGGCCTCTGGCCTGCACCTCTGGGCGGCTGCACTGTTTCCCCTCAAATCAGTTTTGGGACAGACCTTGTGACGCAGGTGCCAGGGGATGAGAGAGAGGGAGGGAGAGAGAGGGAGGGAGGGAGAGGAAAGGAGGGAGAGAGAGGGAGGGAGGGAGTTTAGAAAGCGCTCAATTATGCAGAATTACCCGCTGCCCGGCAGTAGCTCCCCGGGGCAGTGCGGAGGAGGCGGAGGAGGCGCGGTAATTGATTTAGCCCGTTCTGGGGTTGGGGTCTGCATCTACCTGGGGGTGTGGTTCCGATCGGAGCGGGCTGAGAGAGCCACAGGGTCAGGGCGCAAGCATCGGGGGTTTTAGGGCCAGAGCCGCCCTGGGCGGTGCCGGTGCCGGAGCTCCGATCTGCTGGGCTCTCGGGCCTCCTCCGGTGGAAAGATACCGGGCAGAACCAGCGTGCCAAGCTCAGCGGCCTCGCAGCCCCGAGGCAGGCCGCCCTGGGAGGAGGGGACTCAGAACGGAACAGCAGAAGCCGAAGGAACCCCAGGACTCTCCCGGGGAACCTTCCGTAGGAGGGTCCCCCCAGGTCCCACAGGGGGAGAGGGTGAGAGCAGGCCGTGCCGGCTCTCCCTTTGCCTCAGCCTCATCCCCTTCCGTCCTGAGTCCGAGGGGCGGGAGGGGGAACGGGGAGCCCGAGGGGTGAGAGGGAGGCGGCCGGAGCTAGGCCTCTGGTGGCCCCCCTCTCAAGCTGCCCCACCGGACCCGTCCTGTCTGTGAGGTGGGCTGCACAGGGCCTGGCTGTGCGGGTGGCAGTCAGAGGGTCCTTACCGAGTCACACTTCCCGCGAGCTCCGTGCCGCGTGTCCCGGCCACACATCACTTCCCGGCGCGGAGGGCCTCGGTCATTGTCCCCCCCACACACACACAGTGCCAAGACTCGCTGTGTTCTGAACCTGCACTTTTTCCCCCCAAAGACTGAGAAGTGGGGGCCGGGTGGGGAGGAAAGAGGGCAGAGAGCAAGGCTGGCTTCGGAGTGGGCTCGGGAGACTTTGGGAGTTCTGGGTGGTGGTGGTGGGGCAGGGACACGGGTCCGCCTGCCCCCCTTCAGCTCGGCCTTCCCTCCAGGAGAGCCCCATGCTCCCAGGACGGGCACTCTGCACACCGGGTGCTGGGCAGCGGCTGCGGGAGACCCCACCGCGGCCTCCCCCCGCCTCACCCCTTCCCCGGAGCAGGGATTTGCGCTCGGGCACGTGCAGTCCCCTCAGGTCAGGGCGCCAGAGGTGGGTCAGGAACGGAGCTGGAGACTGGGGCGGACTGTGGAAAGGAGACCGGAGCCCCCCTGTCCCCTCCCCCAGCCCGGAGGACCCTGTCAGGTGTGGGTGCAAGGTGGGGAAGGTGGGGAGGCTGGAGCATTGACCGCAGCCTTTGCCGAAAAGAAGCTCACACCCGGCGGAGGTGGGCGGGTGTGAGGCCGGGTCACCCCGGCGGATGTGGGGTCTGTCTGCTCTTAGATTTAGGCAACCCTTCTCCCCCCCACACACACACATTCCAGCGCCAGGGAGGAGGGGGCCTCTTAGAAATTGTTCTCTGGAACCCGAACGTTTTGGGTTGCAGAGCTAAGGCCTTTTTGTACGCAACCCGAAATAACGTGGTCTTGTAAAAAAAAAAACCAGACTTAGTTTCTAGAATTCGGGCCTTTGCAACCCTCTCCCAGGCGTGGAAGCCGGCCAGGCCGAGTGCCTGGGTCCGAGGGGGAGCCGGTGGGGGAGACCCAGGGCCGGCTCGTGGAGGAGGGGATGGGGCTCCAGGCTCTCGGGCTCCGGGCTCTGTCTCACCGTTCGGGGCCGCTGCTCCCTCCCCTCCGGGGGTCTGAGCTCAGGAGCGGGGTGTGGGGGGTCTTCCTCTGTGGTGTGACCGCTGACAGGCAGGGCAAGCTGGAGGCCTCCCCTCCCCTCCCCTCCCTCCCCTACCCCGGGCTCTTTCCTGGCCTTTTGGGGCGCCCTTACCACCCCTCCACGCTGGGTCCCTGCCGGGGGAGCGGGGAGCGGGGGGTGGGGGATGGTTTGGAGCAGGCTGGGTTTTCAGGGAGCCCAGGGAGCCAGCACCCAAGGCAGGAGAGGGCGGAGGCCGGAGGCCCGGAGCCGACAGTCCCTGGTGCCGGAGGCGCCAGCTCTGGGCGGGCAGCCCCAGCTCCTCACATAGGCCTCCCCAGCCCCTGCCCAGGGTGCCCCAGCCCTGCCTGTGTGTGGGGGGTGAGGGTGGGGGGGGCAGGGGGAGCAGCAGCAGGCAGTAGATGCGGGCTCCCTGGCCTGGGGAGAGGCCGTGGACACGAGGGCCCGGCAGCCGGTCCTTCCCCCTCCCCCTCCCCCTCCTGTCCCCCCTTCCTGACTTCGGAGCGGTTTGCACGTGGAGAGTGTGACCAGTGTCTTCAGATGGTCCCCATCACACCGCCTTCCCGGGCGAGGAGGGGGTACGTGGGGGAGGAGAATGAGGGGAAGGCTGGAGGCAGGGGCGGGGGGGGGGGAGAGGAGGCAGACCACCGGGGTGGCAGGCACAGCTGGGCTGGCTCTCCGCTGGCACCTGTGGGCTCAGCTCATTCCACCCCCAGCACCCCCATTCCACAGGTGACACACACAGGCTGCGGCCCGGCTGGCACGGTGAAGGAGGGAGGAGGCGGGGTGGGGGTGGGGGTGGGAGGCCCCCTGATTTCTCAGGCCCAGTCTCCGAGGAGGAGGGTGGGGGCGGGTCAGGCCCTGTGTGAACCGTCTCATTGCACAGAGTCCCCGTGAGCAGCGTCTGTGTCCGGCCGGGCACCCAGGCTCCGTGGTGCTGACTGTCTGTCTGTCTGTCTGTCTGTCCGGGAGCTGGTGTGGGAGGCCAGGCTGCCCCCGGGCCCTGCCACAGTGCGCTCGGCTCCTGTGGGTCTCAGCTCCTGCGTCCCCTCATCCGAGAGGGTGACCCCCTTCCCCGGGAAAGCGGCTTCCTTACGTGTGAGGCCCCTGCGGCCGGTGGGTGCTAGGAGCCGGGTGCTGACTGACCCGGCGGGGGGCGAGGCACCTCAGAAAGCTTCCTGGCAGTGGGGGAGGGGTGAGTGCCACCCTGGAAGGCAGAGGGGAGGGGTGCCTGGGCCCTCCCCCCTCCCCCTGACCTGGTGGGATCTCCATGGCAGCGAGTCCCCGAGGGTTTCCCTGCTGCAGGCCGGTGGCCGGTGGCCGGGGGCCGGGCCCTGGCGGCAGGGAAGCCACAGGTGGGCTCTGGGCTCGGCCCGGCTGCTGCCCTCCCTGTGCCGGAGGCTTCCGGGTCCACAGGTGACACCCTCGGCCACAGGTGACACCCTCAGCCACCGGCCAGCACCCCAAGAGCTCAGCACCCCTGGTCCCACATTTCTCTCTCAAAGCCCTTTGTATGTCCAGATAAGGGACACACCCACACACACACACACACACACACGTACACATAGTCACACACACTCATACACACTTACACACACTCACACACATACACACACAGTCACACACACGCACACACTCACACACACGCTCGCACTGTGGCTGAACCGGGAAGTGATGAGAGGGGGGACAGGCTGGTGTCTGGATTTCTCGGGAATCGTCCATTGCACCCCGTGCATCACCCGGGTACGTTCTTGGGGGAGGCCAGAGCCCCCCACAGGCCGTCGGGGGGAGTCTGGTGCGCAGACCTTCCCAGGTCACTGGGCCGGGAACCTTCCAGAAGCCTCGGCCCGGGCACCACTGAGCCAGGACGGGGGTGAAGGAGTGAGCAGGGCGCAGCCGTCCGTTTGGGGAAATCGGAATTCCTGGTCTTTATGAGAGTCTTTCCTCATTCAGGCCTGGGCGGGGTTCTGGTGTGGTCCTTTGGGGTTCTGGTTAGTGGGGGACGCGCTGCCCCTGCACTGACACGTGGGGGCCGCCCTGGGGGGCAGAGGCAGCTGTGCCACGTGGTGGGGGCCGCAGGCAGTGGGGGGGCGGGATGTTTGGAGATCAGCTCCTTCCTTCTGGGGGGACCAGGATAAGCCCCGCATTCCTAGAGCCCGGGAGAGAGAATAAAAGGGGATGATTTTTTCTTCATTTTTTGCCCAAGTTTGCCGGGGAGGGTCCCCAAAGCCCGGGGGGGGGGGGGCAGGCTCCTCAGGACTCCAGGCCTTGGTTCCACCTCCAGGGTCACAGCCCGCAGAAACGCATGCCCGTTCCCTTGGGGACCACGGGAGACCCCAAGCGCCTGCTCCACTCCCCGCCCCTCACTCGCCAGCGTCCTCCGGGCCGTGGGGACCCAGGACGTGCGTCCCCGCTCCCGTGGCCGCGCCAGGTCCTGCCCCAGCAGCGGGCGGGGCCGCTCGCCGGAGGGCGCCCATGGAAGGCAGACGCGCCCGCGGGACCCACAGCCGGTCCGCACGTCCGTCCGCGGCTGGGGGTGCGAGTGGCCGGGAGCGGGGGGCGTTTTCCATGGAAAACACAGGCAGGCCTCGGGCGCAGCGCCCTGCGGACTGACCGGGGACCCACTGTGTGCTCCCCAGGTGGACCCACTGTGTGCTCCCCAGGTGGACCCACTGTGTGCTCTCCAGGTGCCGTGACCTCCCTGGCTCTCCCGCTGCCTCCAGCGCAGAGGAAGCCGGGCCGCGGTCCCAGCCGGGGCCGGGTTGGGGAACCCTGGGAAGGGGTCTCCTGGCGCCTCCTGCAGGGGCGGCCTCCGGGAGGCGATGGGGTGGGAGGCCTGGGGGGGGCTGTCAGGAGCCGGAGGGGCTGGGGTGAGGGGGGCTGGTTATGTGACAGCAGACACCTCCCGAGAGTGCCGCGTAGGTACGGGCTCTCCCGCCTTCCGCCCATCGACGCGTCCGGCCGGCGAGTTTGGAGAGTCCCCCCGCCCCCCCCTCCGTCTCAGCCCCAGGTAACCCTCCCCTGCAACCCAGGATTGGATGGGACCCGGGGTGACTGAGGTTGGAAAGATTATTTCATTTCATTTATTTCATTCTTAACCGCAGGCAGAGCTGCCTCCGGGATGCTCCGTCCTGGGGAAACGCAGTGCGGGGACCCGGGGACCCGGGGACGCGGGGAAGAGGAAGGGAGGGAGGGTCCTCGGGGCGATCCTTCCGGTGAAGTCGGGGTTGGCGGCGGGGGCGGCAGCTCAGCACAGCAGGTGGTCCCTCTGCGCCGGCCAGCTAACCAGGCGTCCATTTCAGAGCCCCGAGCACGAGCACGGGGCCTGGCGAGCTGGGCAGAGTGCTGGGGCCTGAGCCTCGGAGGAAACCCTCCGGCCTTTTGCATTTCAATGGAGGCTGAGGGGGAGGGGCTCGGGCGCTGGGAGTGAGGGTTTGGGGTTTGGGGGCGCTCTGGGAATGAGGGGTTTGGGGGGGGCTGGGAGTGAGGGTTTGGGGGGGACTCTGGGAGTGCGCTGGGAGTGAGGGTTTGGGCCCTGGGCGGGGGTGGGGAGAGGGTGCTGGGAGTGAGGGTTTGGGGGGGGGTTTGGGCCCGGCTGGCGGGCTCGGGCAGTCCGGCCTTACTGACCTGCTCTGTCCCTCTGCCCAGGTCTCGGAGACGCGTGGGGACAGCCGAGCCGCGCGGGGCCCCTGGACAGCGTGGCCAAGGAGCTGGGGTCGCACTTGCTGCAGGTAGGGCCGCGCCTGGGGAGGGGTGGCGGCTGCCCACAGCCCGGCTGCCGGGGTTTCTTTCCCTCCCGGAGCGTTAACCCACAGGCGGCCTCCAGCTGCAGGGGGAGGCAGCCCCAGGGGGAGGCGGTACCGGAGCCAGCGGTTTCCCCAGCCGCCAGCACTCGAACCCCACACCCTGCCCCCAGGCCGGCGGGGCCAGAGCCACCCTGGCCCAGGCCCGGGCCTTCTCGGCCCCTTGCTGTCCCCCAGCCCCCGTTCTAGGCCTTAGGGCACCTCGGGGCGTGGTTAAGTCCTTTCCGACCTTAACTCCCGCCCCCCCCAACATCTTTGGGGAGCCTTGCTCTGCCCGAGGCTGGGCCAGGGCTGGGGCCGGTCAGGGCGCTCCGAGCCGGCGGCCGCTCCCGCGGGGACAGTGTACGTGCTCGGGAGGGAGACCGGCCGATAGAGTATTAGCAGCTGGAATTTACTGAGGTTCAGACGGGCCAGATCCTCCCCTAAACCTCCCCGCATCCTTTGGCCTCCCACCCACCCAGAACGCGTTCTATTCTGAACTCAGAGGAGGAAGCTGAGGCACAGAGAGGTTAGGCAGCACCCCTGGGGTCACACAGCAAGTGGGGAGCGAGGTTCGATCCAAATGGTCCCTCGGGCGCCTGAGCCGTGGGCTCGGCCTCGGTTTGGCCTCCGGAGGCGCCCAGCTCATGGAGGGAAGGAGCCCTCGCTTGGTTTGGGGTCAACCACTTAGCGCCCCCGCTCAGTCCTCAGCGCTTCCGCCGGCCCAGACCTCGGGGTCCCCGCAGGGTCAGGGCCGCCGGCCCATCCCCGGACCCATTCCCTGGCGGCTGGCGCTGGGCCGGGGCCCAGCCGGCGGCTCGGAGCCGCCCGACGCCCTCGCAGAGCCGCTCAAGGGCCGATTCATCGCCGCCCCTCGTTTGTCTCTGCCACCGCGAGGCCGCCCCCCGGGGCCGCTTTGCACGTCCCCGCTCGGCGGTGTTTTCTTTCCGAGGGAAAAGGAGAGAGCTGGCGGCTTGGGAAAAGCAGATCTTTTCAGAGCCCTTTGCCCCGAGTGCCCGCGTGTGGTTTACGTTTGGAAACGCGGGTCCGGGATGTCGGAAACCCGAAGCTTGGACCGCGCCTCGCGGGGCGGCGGGCGGTGATGGTGCTCTTGGAGCCCGGCCCGCCCCGGCTGCCCCGGGCCCAGTCCCAGCCCCGACCCCCTCCGCCTGCCCCGGCCCCTGCCCCGGGCCCGGCCCCAACCCTCTCCGCCCGCCCCAGCCCCAGCCCCAGCCCCAGCCCCGACCCCGACCCCCTCCACCCGCTCTAGCCCCGGCCCCAGGCTCCCTCCACCCGCCCGGCCCCGGCCCCAGCCCGGCCCCCTCGCCCCGTCCCCCTCCGCCCACCCCGGCCCCAGCCCCAGCCCCGACCTCGGTCCTAGCCCCGGGCCCCCTCCGCCCGCTCCAGCCCCAGCCCCAGCCCCGGCCCCGGCCGGCCCCTCGGAATTTCCCGTGTTGGCTGCTCCTGCGCATTACAAGTGACACTAACGGGGGGACAGCCGAGTGCCGGGAGCCCCGGGGAGGACCGCCGGGCAGGGACGGGCACCGCCAGCCTCCCCGTCCCTGCCGCCCGGTCTCGGGGACGAACAGCGGGGCGTGCGGGCCGGCCGCTTGCACCCGGGCGGACGGGCGGGCGAGCGGGACTCTGAAGCCAGGAGGGTGCCCGGCGCTCTCCATCGGGAGTTATTTTTAGCTGCTGCTGGCGACGGGCAGAATCTGATTATGGTAATTCCTCTTGGGCTCGCGCGGCTCCCTGGCAGAGGCCGTTCCGTCAATGTATCTCGTTCAGGCGCTGGGGCCCAGGGAGCATGCAAAAGGTGCCCCAACGCGGAACGCGGCAGCTTTAGCGATGGCCCTGCGTCTGTGTTTGTGTATTTAGCTGGGGGAGCGGGGAGGGAGAGAGAAAAGGTTGTAGCCGAGTTAGAAACGGGAAAGTCGGGCTTGGGAAAGTCGGGCTTCTCCTTGGGAGGCTGGTTTGTTTGCACCTCCGCGGAGGAGAGGACCGGAGAGTGTAGCCGGCGAAGGGTTCTTGCAGCAAAACCTCTCCTTGGGGGAGAGAGGGGGATGTAAGGGCATCTTCCAAGTTTCACTTCGGCGGCGGCATTCTTCCTGCGCCCCCTCCCACGGAGGGCGGGCTTAGGAAAAAGCCAAAGGTAATCTGGTTCCAATTACATGCCGTAAAAATAGAATTTGTGGCCAGAAATTAATTCGGAATATTTTTTTTATGGGGGCAGCATTGTGGGCCGTATAGATCTTTCGCCGATTTTATTGCTTTTCTCTGGTCCCGGATCTGAAATATGAATGGGTAAATAAAATGCAGTTTCCTTTTTTCCAAAAAACAACATCGTATAGTGTTTGTTGTTTTGTTTTTTGTCCTTGCCACACATCAATACGTTCAATAATTTTTTATGTGTCTTCATGACCTCTTATAATTTTACTTTTTTTTTTTTTGGAGGACTGGCCAACTTTGGCCAAATCCGAAGACCACGGAGGTGGAGGTGGCTTTAACTTTTCAGAAACCGATCCTCCTCCTCCTCGAATTTTGCAAAGGTTACACGAGATCGTTAATTCTGTCGACACCGTCTGTTCAAATAACGCGGTATTTTCTTTTTCTGGGGAGCGGCGGGGTTTGGAATTTATTATTCAGATGGTACTTAGCGGTAACTAGAAGATCGTGGCAAGTAAAGCAAATGTCCTCGCGGTATAAACACCGCCAGTTACGACGGAAAGTGGCCGCCGAGCGAGCGGCGGGTTGTCCCCTAAGCACCATAGAACGCCGGATTTGTGCTAAGCGCCAGCACAACCCGGACAATAAAGCCACTGCATTTAAACCGGGCACGGCAGGAATTCTCAGACGGTTTGCCCGGTTTTTTATTTTTTGCGATGTGCGTGTCAGGCTGTTTTTACTGCACTTTAAAAGCATTGGGGAGCCTGGCGGGGGGCTCACGCTGGTGTGACTTACAGCCCTTCCGGGGTCTGCGCTCCGCTGTGGGGTTTTTTTTTTTTTTTTTTTTTTTTGCATTTGGCAAATACGTGTTGGCGATCACAGTGTAAGAGATCCCCGTCCCAGAGAGAGCACGGAGATCAGATCTAACCCTAACGCCCGCCTGTCCCCTCTGACCGGCACGCTTCCTCTTTCAGACCCTGGACGGCTTTGTTTTCGTGGTGGCGTCGGACGGGAAGATCATGTACATTTCGGAGACGGCCTCCGTGCATCTGGGCCTGTCCCAGGTAGGTGGCACCTGCTTGTATGTGCGACCCCGTGGGAGACGCGCGCGCGTGTGTGTGTGTGTGTGTGTGTGTGTGTGTGTGTGTGTGTGGGCGGGTCCCCCGACGTGACCACTGCTCCCCCATCTGCTTTTGGGAGCCAGCAAGATCCCGAAAAAGCGCCAAATCCTCCTCATAGGCCTCCTCCCTCCCCCCAAGCGCCTTGCTTCTCCGAGTTCCGTTCCACTGTTTCCTCCCCTTTTCCTTCGGGGCGAAGGACCGGCTGGTCTTTGCAGCGGCCAGCCGCTCCGCGCTTCCGCCGGCGGCCGGGGCTCGGGTGCGGCCAGACGGCGGCGGTGGCGCGTGGAGCCGGCCCCGTGGCCGCACGCGGGCTGTGCTTTGCTGTGGAGGCAGCGAGCGCGCGGGAAGCCGGGGGGAGGACGCGGATTTTATGCAGAAAGTGCTGTGGGGGGAGAGAAGGGGCGGATTTATGAGTGTTCACATGGAATTCAGGGTAATTTTTCCTGAGCTTTTCCAGTTCAGTGGTCGTTTCAGTAAAGCATTTTATACGCTTGTGATAGAAACTCGTAAAACGCAGTTTACTACTGTTTTGCACAGCAAGGTCCCGGTTTCTTCAGAACATTGAAATATGACTGATTTTTCTGGAACCATTTTTTTTAAAAAAAGGGGCTCACCCCCCGGGAAGCACTGCGCTCGGCTTTCCTGCCCCGTCCAGCGGGGGCCTGCCGGGAGTGGGGCTGCCACCTGGGCCGGGCGGGCGGGCCCGAGGGGAGCTGCGCGGATGGTTGCCACTCACGCTTCTGATGGAGCAGGTGTGGAACAGCGCTCTAAAAGCCACGATTTTGTTTTTTTTTAAACATCCAGGGACTAAATGTTTCTTTCCATTGGGAGTTATCAGAGCGCGCCTTTCCATGGCAGAGGATTAATTAGATGCAGGAGACGGCTCCGGGAGGGAGAGGGGGGAGGCCGTGAGCGGCTGGTAATGCCCCGGCCCCCGGGGAGCTGGGGGAGCCGAGCCAAGATGAAACGCCAGCTCATCGGGGGCTTCCTCCCCTCCTCCCCGAGGAGGAAGTCCCAGCGTGCAGCCGCGAGGCGTAGGTCCCTGTGCTTTTCCCGCCTTTACGTCTTTTTATTTTTATTTTTTATTTTTATAAAATATATTTTATTGATTTTTTTACAGAGAGGAAGGGAGAGGGATAGAGAGCTAGAAACGTCGATGAGAGAAGATCATCGATCAGCTGCCTCCTGCACGCCCCCCTACTGGGGATGTGCCCGCAACCAAGGCACATGCCCTTGACCGGAATCGAACCCGGGACCTTTCAGTCCGCAGGCCGACGCTCTATCCACTGAGCCATACCAGCTTCGGCTGCCTTTACATCTTTTAAAACCTGTCCTTTGGGCACAGTCTTCTCTCCCGCGTGTGTCTGTCCCCATCCTCCATGCTTGCGGGTGTCTGTCCGCAGCGTTCTTTGACGTGGGTCGTCTCCTATGAGAACTGTTCGGTGTTTACTCTTTCTTTTCTCTCCTGCACGAAACCAGGCCTCCCAGATAAGACTGGCCGGGGCTGGCTCTGAGAGTGTGACTCTGGGAGTAGTGAGGGCCCTTGTAGAACGGAAGACACTGTGGGAAACGTGAAGTTTACTCCCCCCCCCCCCTATTTTGCAAAGTTTTTATCCTCTGGATGTTGGCCTGGCACTATTTGTAATTATTTAAGACGCTTTTGTGGTGCCCAGCCTGGCGTCTGCTCCTGGCTTGCTTTGTGGCTGGCTGATGGGCCTCGATCAGATTACTTAACCTTTCCAGTCATGCTTTATAAAACCTTTGGTTCGCCTTATAATGTCGCAGACAAGACAAAACACTCCACAGACTTTAAAAGGGACCGGTCGAACATAGCTCAAGATCAGGCAGAAGTTACTGTTGTGAAATAGCAGATTTAAACCTGAGCTTCCTAGCAGCCAAAGCAAAAAGGGAAAAATGCACTCAGTCGCGTGGTTTTTGTTGTCTGGGAGGGCCGGCGTTTAACCTCCTGGGGTGATGACTTCAGAGGATAATCGCTGTCTTCCAGGTGGGGGTGAGGAACTAGTCACAGTGCCCCTTGGATGTGACGCGCCATCGATAGAGGGCCACCCCGAACCCAGGCCTCACCCCGCCTCACGAGGGCCGCACCTCAGAGAGCCCCGAGGTTGCTGCCGATGGCCTCCACCCTTCGGGGGGCACGCCCAGGGCTGTCCGTCACGGGCATTTCCCACCCACGCGGGGCCCCGTGCACAGACCGGCCCGGTGCTTCCTACTCTATCTCAACCCCCCGCCCCTCTCCAGTGAACGTGACCCAAACCTTGGGCTGCCGACGAATGTGCCTCTGCCCCCTGTCCCCACCACAGAGGCCGCCGAGCCGAGTGCCAGGGAAAATGACGTCTGTTTTCGGTCCTAATGCAGCCGTGAGCCTGGCGCTGTGGTTTGGGAGGGGAGGGGAGGGTACGTGCCCTTCCCTGGGGAGACACGGGTGCCTGTGGGAGGTGTTTCCAGGGGTGGCGGCCGCAGCAGAGGGGGCACCAGACTGTGCCCGACGGCTGCCTTCGGGCCGTGCTGGCATCAGAGTTCAGTCACACCACTCGGCGCAGAGGGGGCCTGGCACGGCGAGGGGTGGGGGGTGCGGTGGGGGGTAAATGGGAGCAGCACACAGGGCCCCCCACGCCCGCCCCCCACCACCGTCCCTGCGCGGCAGGCAATCTGGGCAGCGCCGCCGCCGTGTGTATTTTCTTCTGTCTTCTTCACTTAGAGAGTGAAATGAAGTATTGAAGAGGATGTCAAATATTCAACTTCTCTTTAAAAAAGTTTTTTTTGGTTGCTTTAGATTATTTTGTCAGGGAGAAGCCGGGCAGGCTGGCGTTCGTTTGCACGTGTCGGGCGGGAGACCCCATTAGCGGGGTAGGCTCAGTGAGGTTTTCAGCCGCCGAGAGGGAACGTGAACAGAGCGCGGTAACCCAGTCGCCCTCAGAGCAGCCTTCGCCAGGCGCCCGGTGCCGAGCGAGAGGCCCAGCGGTCCTTCGGGGTCGTATTTACGCAGTGCCTCCGGGTTCCGGAACTGTCTGCCGCCCTGGGGGCCTGGTCGCCTTCGGCCGCCGTCCTTCCCGCCTGGGGGGGGGGGACCCCAGATCAGCAGCGCCTGGGGAGCAGGCGCCCCTTCCTGGGGTTGCCTCGACCAGCAAAGTGGCAGTTCTCTCCCACCGGGACCGCCGGACAGCTGCCGGAATGATCGGTGTCCGGGTGTTACTCCCCCTTCTCAGCTCAGAGCCTTTTATTAAACCTTTTAAAGAGTTTGGGGTAAGAAATCAGCTTTATGTGGAGAGTTGTTAAGTGTGTTTTTACTTTGTTTGTTTGTTTGTTTAGTTATTTTTAATGTTTTTTTTATTGTGTGAAGCATTACACATAGTAGTCATATGTCTCCTTCCCCCACCTTGACCTCCCCCCAGCCTCCCCTGCCCCCCCCCCCCCGCACATATGCCTTCACCTGCCCGCCCCCTCCTCTCATGTCTTGTATCCATTGGTTATGTTTATATGCATGCGTACAAGTCCTTGGGTTGATCTCTTTTTTTTTACTTTTTTTAAAAAATATATATTTTATTGATTTTTAGCAGAGAGGAAAAGAGAGGGATAGAGAGTTAGAAACATCAATGAGAGAGAATCATTGATCAGCTGGGGATGTGCCCGCAACCAAGGTACATGCCCTTGACTGGAATCGAACCTGGGACCTTTCGGTCTGCAGGCTGACACTCTATCCGTTGAGCCACACCGGTTTCAGCTTGTTTTTACTTTTAAATGAGGGGACACAGCGACCCTTGCGGTCAAATTTTCATACAAAACAAAACAAAAAAAAGACAGAGACAGAGACAACCGCAAAACGCACGCTGGGGGGGGGGGGGGCATGTCTCATTCACACAAGCGCGGGGCCAGCGGGCTGCAGGCAAGGCGGGCGGGGAAGGACGTGTGTGTGTGTGTGTGTGTGTGTGTGTGTGTGTGTGTGTGTGTGTGTCCTCCTCCCCCCCCCCCCTGTCTCATCCCGGGGCCGGTGACCGCTGACCTCTGTCCGGAGGAGGAGGGGCGCTGCGTGCACCTGCGGCCGTGGGCGCCCACGGGGCTCAGACGCCCGTGCCCGGTCGCACCCGCTGCACGGCGGGCCGGAACACACCCACGTTTCCAAATACGCGTCGCCGGGCCCCGGGGACCCCAAGGGGGACGCGGTCTGAGACGGCAGCGGAAGCGGTCCGGCCCTCGGCCCTGGGCCTCTCGCTCTTGAGAGAAGAGGGAGGTTTTATGTTTGTTGACATAACTCGAACCCTGAAACCCAAACCGTCTTATTTCAAAACGCTTAATCTACCGTAGTCGGCAAAACACCCAGAGCGGGCCGTGCGTGCCTGGAGGCCGGGGTGCCCCCCCCCCCCCCGACCCAGGATGCACCCATCGGGCGGCGTCTTCCGGCCGCTCTCTGGGCAGGAAGAAGGCCGCTCAGCAGAACCTGAGAGCCGCTCTGAGGGGGGAGGAGTTACGGGGCACCGAGCACGGAGGGGCTGTCGGAGTGGGGCCGATGGGGGACCTGCAGAGCCTTCCGGCCATGGCGGCATTTTATTTCTTTGTGAGGCGGCCGCCCTGCCCCCGGCGTTCAAAGGCACCGGGAAACGTAAATACAGGAAACGCACGTCCGGCAGGCCCGTCCAGGTCAGCACGGCGCTGTCCTCACACGGGTCTCCGTGCGGAGGCCTGCTTTACCTCCCCGACAGCCTCCGCTGCAGACCGGGCCCGGCATCGGAGAGCCAGGCCCTTGGCCGGCGGCCTCGCTTGGCTCCGCTCCAGGGCCAGGGGCGAGGGCGGCGGCGGGGTCGGGGTCCGGGGGCAGAGTGGCTGAGGCCCCGGGCACAGGGCACGGCCTGGTGGAGCCCCCGAAGCCGGGTCTCCCCAGCCAGACAGGTTCCTTCTGCCTAAGGACGACCTGGGAGCAAACCAGCACGGTTCCCCTCCCCTCCCTCCCCGCCCCTCCCTGCCCCCTACAAACAAAGGCAGGGAGAAAGGACAGGCCAACCCAGACAGTCTGTCCCCGCCGCGCCCCGGCCGGTGTGCTCAGCGGACAGAGCGCCAGCCTGCCGGCTGAAGGGTTCCGGGTCCCGGGTTCGGTCCGATTCCGGTCAAGGGCAGGCCCCTCCCCAGCCAGGCCCCGGTAGGTCGAGCAGGAGGCAAACAGTCTCTCACACTGGTATTTACGTCTTTCTCTCTCTCCTCCACTCTCTCTAAAAACCAGTGGGAAAGTATCCCCCGGTGAAGATCAAGAAAGAAACTCTATTTCGTTTTTAGTTTTTAAAATAAGCCACGGGAATTGGGAATCCATAAAAAAAAGGCTTCCTTATTTCCTAGTCTTGTCACTCTCCACCTGACACTCACAAGGCGTGATCTGCTGCCCCAGAAAAAAAGATCATCTGGCCGAAACCGGCGTGGCTCAGTGGATAGAGCACCGGCCTGCGGACTGAAAGGTCCCGGGTTTGATCCTGGTCAAGGGCATGTACCTTGGTGATGGGCACATCCCCAGTGGGGGGTGTGCAGGAGGCGGCTGGTCGATGACACTCTCTCATCGATGTTTCTAGCTCTCTATCCCTCTCCCTGCCTCTCTGTAAAAAATCAATAAAATATATATATATTTTAAAAAAAGATCGTCCGCCCCCCCGGGCCTGGCTGAATGTTCCGGGGCAGTTAAACGTGAGGATGAGCGGGGACGGCCGGAAGAAGGTGCTGCTTTCGCTCTATTTTTCAATGGCCTCACGAGCGGCTCTGGATGGATGCGGGCGTCGGTGGGGCAGCTCAGACAGGGCCATGCCAGGGGGTGGGTCAGGGTTAGGGTTAGATTAGGGTTAGGGTCAGGATTAGGGTTAGGGTCAGGGTTAGGGTTAGGATTAGAGTTAGGGTCAGGATTAGGGTCAGGGCGGCCTTCTGCCCAGGACTCTCTCCATGGCTCTGTTGGCACAACATGGGGAGGAGACGGCCTATATAATAAAAAGCTAATATGCAAATTGTCCCCTCGACGGGGAGTTCCACGGGGACTTTGACCCGGGGCCGGGCTGGCCCTCCTGGCCGCCAGCCCGGCCCCATCGGCCGGATCGGGGCAGGCAGGACCCCACCCACGCACGAATGCGTGCCCCGGGCCTCCAGTTCTATATGATCAACACAGAACAGAGCTGAGACCGACGCCGAGCCAGGGACCAGGCCAGGGACCTCATGTGCTCTGGCCGAAAGGGCTCCCCACGCCCCTGAACAAAGTGGAGGCACTCACCCCTCCTGGCGCGGAGGAGAGGGTGAGTGCCTCCGGCTCTCCGTGGCCCCGGCGGCTTGGAAAGGCGGGGACGCTGTCCATTAAACCTTTGGCCGCTGTCCCGCTGCGTGAGGTGGCACCTCCGCTGCCCGTCACGGGGCCAGGCCTCTCGGCTCCGCTGATGGCCAGGAGGCTCCCACAACTCGCTCCGACCGAAACACAGGGGGCGGGGCAGCGCTCGCCAGCCCCCCTCCTCGCTGGCCCTCGCCCTGGGGCAGCGCCCGGAGTTCTGCTTGCCCCCCCAAACCCAGGGGCTCAGCCACCCTCGGGCAGTGCCCCCACTTGGAGGTCCTTCTCCCGCTGGGCTCTGGGGGCTCCTCCTGGCGGCGGAGGAAGTGCCATCCCTGCTCGGGCCCCCCCATCTGGCTGGGCACCGGCTCACCGTCCTCGCCGCCGAAGGAGGACCCGCACGGCCGCTTGGAAGGAAGGCGGCTTCGACAGCGGCTGTGTCTAGAATGGGGTCCGGCCGAAACCGGTGTGGCCCAGTGGATAGAGCGTCGGTCTGCGGACTGAAAGGTCCCAGGTTCGATTCTGGTCAAGGGCATGTACATTGGTTGAGGGCACATCCCCAGTAGGGGGTGTGCAGGAGGCAGCTGGTCGTGATTCTCTCTCATCGATGTTTCTAACTCTCTATCCCTCTCCTTTCCTCTCTGTAAAAAGTCAATAAAATATATTTAAAAAACAAAACAAACAAACAAAAAAACAAATAGAATGGGGTCCGCCCGCGCCCGTGCGGGGAGGGGTGAGGGGCGGCCTGGAGACTGTCGCTCCGATGGGGCACTGCACGCGGGGGCGGAGGACAGAGACCCTCTTAGGACTCGGAGGGGGCCGCTGGGGCTCGGTGCCAAGGTCACGGGGCTGGCGTTTCCCAGGCTACTGTCCTCGGCGGGCGTGTCTGGGTCAGGCCGTGTCTGAACCCAGGGCCACATAGCTCCGTGGGGTGGGCCCGGCCGCACCCGTGGGTGGGAGCCGTGGGCGGCACAGCCATCGTGGGCCGGGGCGGTCCGAGGCCACCCCCCCTCCCCTCCCCAGGCCGGGAGGGTGCTGCGGGAGGGGGCGCCGGTCTCTCCCCTCCGAGTGGCCGAGGCCCCCGGACCTCGCTTTGGGCAGCGGCTGACTGTCCCCTCCAGCAGCAGGCTGCGGGCTCCGCTGCGTACGTGGCCTCCGCGAGGAGGCTCCTGCCCAGACCAGGCGTGGGCAAACTACGGCCCTAGGGCCAGATCGCTGTTCTAAACTATTGAAATAATAATAATAAAAAAAAGATCGTACCCTTTTATGTAATGATGTTTACTTTGAATTTATTTTAGTTCACACAAACACTCCATCCATGCTTTTGTCCCGGCCCTCCGGTCCAGTTTAAGAACCCATGGTGGCCCTCGAGTCAAAAAGTTTGCCCACCCCTGGTCCAGACCCTTAGGGCCCCACCTCTGGCACCTCCTTTCTTTTTATTTAATTTAAAAAATATTTGGGTTGATTTCAGAGAGGAAAGGAGAAGGAGGGAGAGAGAGAAAAACATCGGTGATGAGAGAGAATCGCTGAGCGGCTGCCTCCTGTGCAGCCCACACCGGGGATGGAGCCAGGGGCCAGGCCTGGGCCCCGACCGGCATCGAACCGTGACCTCTGGTTCCTGGGTCAACGCTCAGCCCCTGAGCCCCGGCACGGCTCACCTTTCTCACCCTTCGCTCCCGGTTCCTGCCCAGGACTGTGCTCAGCTCAGACCCTCTGTCCTGGCCGGAGGCGGGAGGTCCGGGGAGGCGCTGGGCGGCGGGCGGGCGGGCGGGCGGTCCGAGGCCGAGGCCGGAGCCGGTCCCTGCAGGGCAGACCGGTCCGCACGGCGCCCTGACCCTCCCCCGCCGCAGGTGGAGCTCACGGGGAACAGCATCTACGAGTACATCCACCCGTCCGACCACGACGAGATGACAGCCGTGCTGGCCGCCCACCAGCCCCTGCACCACCACCTGCTCCAAGGTGCGTATCCTCCACCACCGCCGGGGAGCCGGCCGGACACCGGGCGCAGCTGGGTGCGACCCCCGGGGCCTGCTCCCCGCACTGCCCGCCGGCCTCGGCCCACACGCTGCTGCCCCGGGGGTGACGGGGGGGGGAGGGGGATGGACATTGTGGGGTGACGGGAGGGGGGACAGCAGGGAGGGGGGACAGCGGGCCATCTCACGCGGCCCCTGCTTTCAGAGTATGAGATCGAGAGGTCCTTCTTCCTCCGCATGAAGTGCGTCCTGGCCAAGAGGAACGCGGGGCTGACGTGCAGCGGCTACAAGGTGAGGAGCCGGCCGAGGG
Organism: Vespertilio murinus; assembly: GCA_963924515.1. Lineage (NCBI taxonomy): Eukaryota > Metazoa > Chordata > Mammalia > Chiroptera > Vespertilionidae > Vespertilio > Vespertilio murinus. Next base: position 198,642,088 of record OZ004706.1, on the reverse strand, counting down.
GGGTTCCGGGGCGTGGGGGGAGCCGGGCCGGGGGCGGGCCCTCACCGCCCGGGGCGGCCGCTGACCGCCTGTCCCCCCCCCAGGTCATCCACTGCAGCGGCTACCTGAAGGTGCGGCAGTACCTGCTGGACATGGCGCTCTACGACTCCTGCCACCAGGTGGTGGGGCTGGTGGCCGTGGGCCAGTCGCTGCCGCCCAGCGCGGTCACCGAGGTCAAGCTGCACAGCAACATGTTCATGTTCCGGGCCAGCCTGGACCTCAAGCTCATCTTCCTGGACTCCCGGTGAGCGCCCCCCCCCCCGGGACACCCGGGGCACCCGGACCCCCGGACCCTCGGACCCGCGACCCGGGGGGCCCGAGGCTGCCTGTCCCCGGCCTGCAGGGCCGCTTCTGCCTGCGTGGCCACCAGCCGGTCCGCACGGCGTGGGGGGGGGGGCTCCCCGGCTGCACGGAGCCCCGTGGGCCAGGGCAGCCGCCGCAGGGCCAGGCCGGGCCGGGCCGGGAGCAGCCGGGGGGATGCTGACCACGGCGAGGCCGGTCCCGGCCCGAGACCCCCCCCCCCACCTGTCCTGCCTCTGCCCGGAGCCCTTTGTGGAAAAGACACGTATCGTCACATCGGTCATTTTAGCCATTTATTGAAGAAGAGCAGGTGCCCGTGGTTCAGATAGGAGGTGAGGACCCAGGTTAGTCTAGCCCCGTGGTGGGCAAACTCATCCGTCCGCAGAGCCACATGCCAACAGGGCAACGACTGACATTCCTTCGGAGAGCCCCGTGTTTCAAACTTAAACCTCTTCTGACGCCACGTCTCCAGCACAGACTCGCCCAGGCCTCGGGGCCTTGTGTGAGAGCCACACTCGGGGCCAGAGCGCCGCCCGTGGCTCGAGAGCCGCGGTGTGCCGGCCCCGGGTCTAGTTCATCGTGGGTGCGCCTGGGGCCACTCGGGGGAGAGGCGGAGGCCTGAGTGCCGGTCACGGTCTCCCAGGATCCCAGGCCGGGGGGGGGGGGCGGCTCTGGGGAAGGTGCGGCACCCCATGGAGGGCCGAGGGCCACCAGTGCTGGTCCCTGGGGTGGTCAGCCCGGAGTCGGGGGGGGGGGGCTGGCCCAGCACTGGGAGGTCAGCGGAGTGGCCCCCGAGGTGGGAGATGGCAGCTCTGACCCTCGGATCTGGGGCCCCCAAGAGGGCTTGGCCAGAAGCTGGGCCGCCCCACGTCCCCAGGGTGGGGCTGCCACCCCGCGAACCCCAGACCCAGCTGGCTTCTCAGTACCGGGCGCCCGGCTCCGGGGCTGGGGGCTTCGCTGTGGACCCGTCGCCGGCGCTTTTGCGAAGGGGGGACGGGGGACGGGGGACGAGGGACGAGGGATGCTGGGGTCCGGCAGATCCCTCTGACCGGCCTTCCGACTCGGGGGGTTGGGGGGCCTGGAAAAACAGGGCGGCGCTGCCGAGCCCGCCCCCCTATAATTCTGAAAGCCGCGGGCTTTGGTGAGAAGCCTAACGAGTGTGGTTCTGAGTCATTCACACCTTCGGGGCCACAGTTCCGAAACGTCCCATCCAAAGGGGCTGGGAAGCTTCCCCCGCCCCTCGAGGGCCAGAGAGGGGTTAGGGCCAGCGGCTCCTGCTGCCTCAGCTGCCCCCCCCCCCCCAGGCCGGCCCTCCAGGTGGCCCTCCCCGGCCCGGCCCTGGCTCTGCCTCCACGTCCCGCCCGCCCCGGCTCCTGCCGGCCCAAGGGCCCCATGGAAATTGCCCACCAAGCCGGGAGCCGGTGCAGGAAAGCGGGAGGCTCCCGGGATTTACGGCTGGGCCGCCAGGACCTTGGCGGGGGGCGAGGGGCGAGGGAGCAGAGCGGGTCCGGTTTCCTCTCAGCAGCAGCTCACGTGTCGGGTGGACGGCAGGGCCACCGGCCTGGTCTCCGGGCTCCGGCCTCGTCCCCTGGAATCTCTCATCTGCTCCGGTCCTTCGGCCGCCTCCCTCCAGACCCGGCTCCCGGCTCCCGGGCCCTGGCAACAGGCAGCTCTCACCTGTGCCCCCCAGGCTCCCGCCCCCACGCCCTCGGACCCAGAGCCACCTTCCCCGAGCGGACCACACGCCGGGCGAGCGGGCGGGCGGGCGTGATGAGAGCAGAGCTGGCACGTCCGACAGCCTGGGAGCGAGCGTGCTTCCTCGCTCCGGAGCTCACGGCGGCCTCCAGCCCGTCCTTTCCACGTCCGGCTATTTCTGGGGTATCCAGAGCCCCCCCCCCCGCCCCGCCCCCCCGCTGTGCGAGGCTCCGATGTCTCCAGTTCTTCCCTAACCCCCCCCCCGGGGCACGCCGGCCACAGCTGCCCGGAGCCCGACGGTGGACGGTGTCCAGTGTGGCCTGGAGGTGCAAAGGTCACCAGAGCGCGGGCACACAGGCGTGGGGTCCCCGAGCCGGGGCCGGGAGAGCAGCGGCCCCGACACGCACACACTGCGGCGTGCAGGGCCCGCGAAACGCGTGGCGACCGCAAGAAGCCAGGCGGCAAAGGGCAAACGCCGACGCGGTGCCCTCAGATGAAGTCTCCGGAGGAGGCGAAGCCGAGGGTCAGGGAGGGGAGCAGGAGTGGCCGGGGACGGGGAGGGGCAGGGGGACCTGCTGTCTGATGGGCGGCGTTTCTGCTCGGAGGGTGGGGAGTTCTGGAAGTCGGGGTGGGGACGAGCAGGCCACGTGGCGGGTGGCGTTCCTGCCGCAGAGCAGTATGCTGTGACAAATGGTTAAAATGGTAACCTCATTTTTATTTACTTACTTGTGTTTAAAAATATATATTTTATTGATTTTTTTACAGGGAGGAAGAGAGAGGGATAGAGAGCTAGAAACATTGATGAGAGAGAAACATCCACCAACTGCCTCCTGCATGCCCCCCACTGGGGATGTGCCCGCCACCAAGGCACATGCCCTTGACAGAAATCGAACCTGGGACCCTTGAGTCCGCAGGCCGATGCTCTATCTACGGAGCCTCACCAGTCAGGGCTATTTTTTTTTTTAAAAAAATTGTTCTCTTCTGGGAGAAATCTTTTAAAACATTTGTTTTTCTCAGAGAGGAAGGGAGAGAGAGAGACAGAAGCATCGATGATGAGAGTCACTGATCGGCTGCCCCCCGCACGCCCCACACCCGGGATGGAGCCTGAGACCCAGGCCTGTGTCCTGACCGGGAACGGAACCGAGACCTCCTGGTTCCTCGGTCGACGCTCACCCACGGGCCAGGCGGGCGGACTCGCCACAGCAATTCGTAAAAGTCCCCCGAAGTGCCCGGAGGGAGGTCCTTCCTCAGGCGGCAGCTTCTCCGGCATCGGGTCCGAGGTCCGCGGGAGGTCCTCGGATGAGCGGCACTGGGCAGACCGGGCCGCGCTGAGCCCCGGCCCTCCGCCGCGGTTCCGGTTCCGGTTCCGGTTCTGGGGAGAGGCCGGCTCCCAGGTGCTCCCTCCGCCCTGGCCGGGGTCCAGCCCTTCCTCTTGTAAACCCATCATTCCTCGTTCCCCAACGTGCATCCCGCCCACCGGCCTCGGCCTCTGAGCGTCCGACTGGCAGAGCCAGGGAGAGCTGGGTGAAGGCAGCTCACAGACCCCCCCCCCCCAGGGTGACCGAGCTGACGGGGTACGAGCCGCAGGACCTGATCGAGAAGACCCTGTACCACCACGTGCACGGCTGCGACGCCTTCCACCTCCGCTACGCGCACCACCTCCGTGAGTGCCGCCGACGCCGCCACCGGGGGGGAGGTCGGGAGGGGGGGCTGCTTGGTGCCTCGGTGGCCGTCCACCGTGCACACAGGAATGACAGGTGTGTGTGTGTGTGTGTGTGTGTGTGTGTTTGTGTGTGTGTGTGTGTTTGTGTGTGTGTGTGTGTGAGAGAGTGTGTGTGAGAGAGTGTGTATGTGTGTGTGTGTGAGTGTGAGAGAGAGTGTGTGTGTGTGTATGTGTGTGTGTGAGAGTGTGTGTGTGTGTATGTGTGTGTGTGAGAGAGTGTGTGTGTGTGTGTGAGGGTGTGAGGATGTGGTGGGTGTGAGGGTGTGTGTGTGTGTGTGTATGAGGATGTGTGTGTGAGGATGTGAGGGTGTGTGTGTGTGTGTGAGGGGGTGTGAGGATGTGGTGTGTGTGTGTGTGTGTGAGGGTGTGAGGGTAGGTGTGAGGGTGTTCGCACGAGCACCCTCCAGCAGGGAGAGCCCGCCCTCTCTGTCAGGTCCGGGAGGGTCCCTGGCCCAGGGGGTCCAGAACCGGGGCTGCCGGCCGCCGGGCCCGCGTCCCCACGGGCGGGGCTGCTGACGGTCCCCGGCCTGCCCTCTGCCCGCAGTGCTGGTGAAGGGCCAGGTCACCACCAAGTACTACCGGCTGCTGTCCAAGCTGGGCGGCTGGGTGTGGGTGCAGAGCTACGCCACCGTGGTGCACAACAGCCGCTCGTCCCGGCCCCACTGCATCGTGAGTGTCAATTATGTCCTCACGTAAGTCACGTATTTGTTTCTCTCCTTGCTCTCTCTCCCCCATCGACCGCTCCCGCCGCTCCATCTCTCTCTCTGGAACTGTCCATTTGTCTCCTGTGTGTTTGCATTGGAACACGCTGGGGGTGGGAGGGCCTCGGTCCTGAGGGCCAGCTCCGGGCCGGGAGGGGGAGGTCCGGGCCCGGGTGAGAGCAGGGATCGGGGGACACAAGGAAAGCGGGGGATGCCCCCCCACCCTGACCAGGAAGGAAAGGAAAGGGGATGCAGGTCCGGGCGTGCGCCTGCTTCTGGCAATTGGGTCGGGGATAGCCCGTTTCCCCGTCTGCCCGTATGGCCCGTTGCAGATGATGGTGAGGATTTGGTCCCCTTAAACCCCGAAGGTCAAGGTCAGTGTGGCAAATATTTTTAAGACCATTGGGAGGAGCAGGACCTGAGTCCACCTGGGACCCTATACACGGAGCGGCCAGATGGTGATGACCTCTGAACGCATAATAACCTGGCTACTCTGTGTACATCCTGCATAATAAAAGGCTAACATGCAATTGTCCCCTCGACCAGGAGTCTGGCCAGCAGGCAGGCCAACGAATTCATGCACCAGGCCTCTAATATATATATGTACATACACTGAGTGGTCAGATGATGATGACCTCTGAACGCATAGTAATCTGGCCAGTGTACATCCTATAGAATAAAAGACTAATGTGCAAATTGTCCCCTCGACCAGGAGTTCGACCAGCAGGCAGGCCGGCCAACCGCCCATGTCCCCTCCCTCTGGCCAGGCTGGCCGGACCGCACCCATGCCCGAATTCATGCACCGGGCCTCTAATATACCCTGTTTCCCCGAAATTAAGACAGTGTCTTATATTAATTTTTGCTCCCAAAGATGCACTAGGTCTTATTTTCAGGGGATGTCTTATGTTTCCACGAAGTAGGTCTTATTTTCGGGGAAACACGGTATATAGTATACACACACCGAGTGGCCAGATGATTGTGGTTCGGCGATCACCACAATCTGGCCACTCGGAGTGGCGCTCTCCGCCCTCCGTGCCGTGGTGTGTTACCGCCTGGCACTCAGCTCTAACCCAGGACTTGCCAGCCTGTGCCCCGCCCGCCCGCCCGCTCTGGGCCGGCCCTCGAGCTGCTCGGAGGCAGTGAGCGCTCAGTGCCCCGCTCTCCCCAGGACGATGGGGCGCAGGGGGGATGTTTCTGTTCTAGTAAGAGAAGCAGTGGTCTAGCAGACACGGTAGGGACGAGAGCATTTTAGCCCCTAAACACCTTCTGAGAAAACATGTGACAGGGCCGTACCCTGGGCAGCCTCCCCTCCCCCCGACCCCTCCCACCACGGGCGTGAGGGCACTGAGGTGGCTCTTTAGGGCAAAATGGGCCCCGGGCCCTCAAGCTGCCCACCCAGGCCTCCCTGGGGGCCACCGATGCTCCGCGACAGTGGCCACGGTCCCAGGCAGTGAGTTTGGGGTCCCGTGGATTGAAGAGAGCCGCACCCCCCCCATTTCCGCCGAATAACGCCGCCCCCGCTCACCTGGCCGCGGCCGGCTGGACACGCCGCCCTCGCCTCCCTCGCAGGGACATCGAGTACAAGGAGCTGCAGCTGGCCCTGGACCAGGTGGCCACGGCCAAGTCCCAGGACTCCTGGCGGGCCGCCCTGTCCACCTCGCAGGAGGCGCGGAAGGCGGCGAAACCCAGAACCTCGAAGGCGAAGGCGAGGCTGCGGACGAACCCGTACCCCCCGCAGGTGACAGCCGTCGGGGTGACTGGGGAACGGCCGGGCGGTCTCCCTGACCAAGGCATCCACGCCATGGGGACCCGGCCGGGGGGGGGGGGGGGGGATGGCTGGCCTCGGGGCCCGGGCAGAGTCCCCGGAAATGGGGCTCCCAGCCCCGGTGCCTCGTCTGTTTGCACCGCATTTTTTTTAAAAAACACCTTTTCTTTTTAAAAAATATTTTTATTGACTTCAGAGAGGAAGGGAGAGGGAGAGAAACATCAGTGGTGAGAGAGACTCGCTGATCGGCTGCCTCCTGCTCGCCCCAAACTGGGGATCAAGCCCACACCCCAGGCCTGGGCCCTGACCGGGAATCGAACCCTGACCTCCTGGGCCATAGGTGGATGCTCAACCACTGAGCCACATGGGCCGGGCCCCTCTTTCCTTTTCCCCGTGGTTTGCGAGCTCTCAGAAGCAGCAGATGCCCCTGCGTGTGGTGTTGGCAGCGTGGGGGGAGATGTGTGTGCCTGGGGAGGGTGGTGGGGTGCTGTCTGCCGAGCCCCTGTCCCGGGGGCGGGGGGGGGGGTGGGGGGGACCTGGCAGGGGTGCCGGAGGGGAGGGCACCGGGGCCCAGCCCGGCAGCCCCTCACGGCGGCCTGGTCCCCGCAGCCCTTCAGCCCGTTCCCGGGGGAGAGGCTGGAGTGCGGCCAGCTGGCGCCCTGGAGGGCCAGCCCCCCGCCGGACGCCGCGGCGCCCCCGGAACCGCCGCTGCACCCCGAAGGCGGCGAGCTGCTCTACGCCCCGCCCTACGGCCTGCCCTTCTCCTACCGCTACGGACCCTGCGCGCTGGACCCCCACGTCTTCGGCGGCGGCGGCAAGAAGCCCGTGCTGCCCGCCAAGTTCGGGCCGCAGGGGTCCCCGTGCGAGGTGGCGCGCTTCTTCCTGAGCGAGTGCCAGTGGCACTGCGCCAGCCCCCTGGTGCCCGGCAGCCCGGCGCCCGCCAAGGGCCTCGCCGAGCCGCCGGCGCACGCCGCCCGGCACGGCCTGCTGCCCGGCTACGAAGGTGGGTCCCGCGGGCGCGGGGACGGGGCTGCGGTGGGGGCGGGGGTGGTGGTGGGGGTGGGGATGGGAACTGGGGGGTGGGGTGGGGATGGGGTGGTGGTGGAGCGGGACCCTCAGTCTGGGCACACGTCCCCTTTCCCAGCTTCTGAGTCGGGATCGCTGGGCTCTCCGGCTCTCGGGGAGTGCCTCCTGAGAGGCTGAGCCGTGGCCGCCGGGTGCGGGCGGCCCAGGGACCGTCTGAAGGGCGCAGGAAGGGGCTCGGCTGCCCCCATGACATCGGCCATTGGCCTCTGCTCCCTCAGAGGGAGGCGAAGTGGTTCCCTCCACGTCCTGGGGAGGGCTCAGCTGCACACATTTTACTTTTAAAAATGTATTTTTTTATTGACGTCAGAGGGGAAGGCAGAAACATCAGTGAGGAGAGAGAATCATGGGTCAACTGCCTCCCTCGAGCCCCACACTGGGGATCAAGCCTGCAACCTGGGCCTGGGCCCTGACCGGGGATTGAACTGGGGCCTCCTGGTCCGTAGGTCCCCGCCGAACCACTGAGCCACACCGGCCGGCCCCCACGGTCCCTCTGGAGGCAGGCAGGGCTCGGCCCCCTCCCGCTGTGGCCTGACTCAGAGATGACCAGGATGCGGGTTTCAGGAGGAACCAGTTTAAGAAGAAGCTCCCGGCCTCGGGGCAGTGCTTTCCCAGGGCTGGCCCGGGCTTCTAGCTGTGGGTCCCCGATACCCAGCGGGGCCCCTCAGAAAACCAGGGCTCTGGGGCTCTGAGGACAGACAGACAGAGCCCAGAGCTTCGCGGCAGCCGAAGCCCCCGTCCGTCCGCCTGAGTGACTGAGAGAATTGTTTCTCCAGCGAGAGGCTCGGCTGCTTTTCTAAGAGGCTATTTAGAAAGTGAGAGGTCACCAGCCAGCTCATTTATCACCCCCTCCTGCAGCAGAGGCCCCGAGGTGCTAATTTGGGGCAATTTGTGACCAGCTTCCTGGTGTTTTCGCATTAGAGAGAGACAGAGGGGGCCTTAGGTGCCGGCAGGAGGGGCCCAGGGGTGGCCAGTGTCTGCTTAGGGAAGCGGGGGTTTTATTTTAGTATAAATATACTTTATTGATTTGTCACAGAGAGGAAGGGAGGGGCATAGAAAGTTAGAAACACTGATCAGCTGCCTCCTGCACACCCCCCCCCCCGCCACTGGGGATGTGCCCGCAACCAAGGCACATGCCCTTGACCGGGATCGAACCCGGGACCCTGTGGTCCGCAGGCCGATACTCTATCCACTGAGCCACACCGGTTTCGGCTTGGTTCCTAACTTAATTGTGACAACCCTGAAGGGGGCGGGCAGTGCCCACTCCTGTGCCCACGGAGGGGGCAGCCAGGAGGATGGGGTGCCTGGGCCCCACCCCCAGGGCCGACCTCCAGACCACCGGCCACAGGGAGGTGGGCTGTCTGGCCACACTCAAAAATACTTTTATTTTTTTTAAATCCTCACCCCGGGATAAGTTTCCCATTGATTTGGAGAGAGAGAGAGGGAGAGAGAGGGCGAGACAGAGAGAGAAACATGGTCGCCTGGATTGGCTGCCCTCCTGCACGTGCCCCGACCAGGGCCGGCGGTAACTGACCGGAATCGAACCCGGGACCCTGTGTTCGGCAGACCGAGGCTCTGTCCACCGGGCCACACCGGCCAGGGCACAAAGCGTAGCTTTGAAGTTCGATGGCAGCCTGGAGCGTTTGGATATGTTGTATTAAATTAAGTTTTGGTCACTCCACCTGCGGCCCTCCCCGCCCTAATGCGGCCGCCGGAGCATCTCAAACCCGCGGTGGGATGACCGGCCCCGCAGGCACCGGGGGCAGCTCCGGGGCGGCGGAGGGTAGGGGGCGGGGGTGGGGGTGGCGGCCACGGGGTCCCCGGGCCCGGACCCGGCCTGCTCCCCCCGGACGGACGGACGGAGGTCTGACCTGCCGCTGTCCCCGCAGCGCCCGCGCGCAGGTTCGGCGAGGACCCCGCGCCGCCGCCGCCGCCGCCGAGCTTCCCGAGCTGCGGCCACCGCCGCGCGGAGCCGCCGCCCGGCCCGGCCAGGGCCGCCCGCCCGGGGCCGCGGGAAGGGGCGCGCCCGGCCGCCCCCGAGTGCTGCGCGCCGGCCCCGGAGCCCCCGGCGCCCCCCGCGCCGCTGCCCTTCGTGCTGCTCAACTACCACCGCGTGCTGGCCCGGCGCGGGCCGCTGGGGGGCGCTGCGCCCGCCGCGCCCGCCCTCGCCCCGGCCCCGGCGCTCCGGCCCCGGCCGCCCGGCCCCGCCGCCGCCAACGCGCCGCCCGCCGCGCCCCGGCCGCACTACCTGGGCGCCTCGGTCATCATCACGCACGGCAGGTGACCGGCCGGGGCCGGGGGCAGGTGACCGGCCGGAGCCAGGGGCAGGGCCACGGGCCAGGCCCGGCCGCGGAGGCGGGATTTCAGTTAATTTATGCGGAGACGGCCCGCGGCCCTTCCAGATTCCTACCAGGTGCCGCCCAGGAAGGCCCGGGGACTGGCACCCGCCCGGGAAGCAACGGCCCGACCGACCGTGGCCCTCCAGGAGCCAGGTTTCCCCACCGGTGACCTCAGACGACCCCGTGCGGGGGGCACCCCGTGCCCTCATTTTGAAATCGGGTCCGAGTCCAGGCAGGGGGTGGTGATGCCGAGTCCCGTGGACAGACGGTTCTCAGTGGGTCATGCATGCGTTTCACGGGAAGTTGTTTTTAACTCTTTAATGCAAAAAGCCTACAAGCTGAGCCCGGGGCGGCAAGAGCGAGCCTCCCAAGTAAAACCGTCCTCAGCTCTTCCTCCTCCGAGCTCCGGGACGCCAGGGGCAGCACCTCCCGGAGGCCAGGCACGGAGTGCAGAAAGGATGCACACAGCCAGAGTTCAGGGGTGGACCCGTGGGCGACTTAGGCTGTCCCTGCCGGGTCTGATTACCGGGCAGAAACCCCCCGGCCCTGCCACCCCCGAGGCTGGTGCACACGGGCCGGGCCGGGCCGTGGACCGCGCCCCGCGGGGAAGACGCGCTCCGGGGACGGGCGCCGCCTGCAGCGTTTTCCGTGCAGCAGAACTCCATGCGAACATGTCCTGTCTGTCACGGACAAACCGATCTTTCTTAAAGCACCAGCAGAGTTTTGTACTTTCATTTTTGCAGTTTCGAGGTTTCACCATTTAAAAGTTGTGTCCTAGCTCGGCACCACCACCTGTCAGTTTGCTCCACGCCATGAACACCCCGTGATTTTTTCAAAAACGGTTTGCTTTCGGGAAAACCCACCTGAGGCAAAGAAAGGGCTTTCCACACATGTCTTGAACTCATCCTTCTAGAACCAAAGTGCACCTCCTCCCACTGAGGAAATGTGAAACCCGTTGCCAACCAGGCCCTGTCGCTGCGGACCCGCCTCCTCCCCAGGTGGCTGTGGTCCGAGATGAACCTGCACCGAGGAGCATCTGTGGCTCCGCCGCCCGCACCTGGCTGTGCCCGGTGAGCCAGCAGCCGTGGTGAGAGCCGCGCATGAGAAGCCCAGGCACTCCTGTTCTGCTCAAAAGACCCACCAGACCACGCTTCCCGGAAGGTGTGTGTCATGAGCAGACGGTGTATCACCGGACATTTTTCAATAAAGCACAGCAAACTGCTTCCGCATCTACTCTGTCATTAGCCGTTGGGGGCCATACTTAACAAACCAGAGGCTTTGGGGCAGTTTAAGATGAAAGGTTACCGTGAAGAGAGAAGACTGTTGAAGATTTACAAATGGTGACACAACGGGCTGAACAGAGTGTGTATGCACTTGGGAAGACTTCCTTGTCTGAACATCTTACGTGAAGTAAGATTCCTAGGCACGCTGGCAGGAGGCAGGCAGCAGCTCAGTGCAATCTTACCAGGAGCAGTTACTATGGCAACCTGATAGTGTTACCTCCGCCTTTAAGAGGCTGCACATTTAAGCTGGGGATATCACCTCTTGATTTCTGTGAGGGCCTGACAGAGGAAGAGGAAGCATTTTAACAAATACCCCCCCCCCCCACACACACACACACATTGTAGTGGGTCCCAACACGTTAACAGAAATGCCAGAGCGAATGGATCTGAGAAATACGCCCAGCTCAGGACTGGCGGGGCCTCCACAGGGCTCCCAGGGAGAATTCCTTTATGTCCACGGAAGCCCTTTCTAGAAAGCCATTCCATTCATACTTTTGCAGAGCAGTGAACAGGGCGGGAAGCAGGGCCACTCAGATCTGCAAGAGCCTGTATTTCTGCCCCCACATGTCCCCTCACTCCGCCTTTAAGTTCTACAGCCACGGCTCCCTCCCGCGGCCCTCTGGGTGGGAGGGGTTTGTACGCTCAGCGACTCCTGTAGAAAGTCTATCCAAAGTTGTAATTTATTGTAACTGTAAGACAGTTAAGGTAGACTGCCACAGGTAAGATGGAATAAAAACATTTTCAAATAAATGCTGGAAAATTGCAGTAGCTTAAAATGGTTAGTGAATCACAGCCCTGATCTAAAATGCGTTATTCAAGCTGATCCTAAACTTAAGAATGATCTGTAAGGTTAAATCTTAAAACTGGCAAGACAGAAATCAAGCAGTAAGAAAAATACAAGAGTAAGAAGAAAATTCTACAAGAACAAAATAGGTTCTTTAATTTGTTGTTACATTCAATTTATTTTAACTTTCAAAACTTACATTAAGTTGTTTTATTAAATTTTTCATCTCAAACATTTATTTGTTTTGTTTTACTTTTGGGTTTTGCTAACTTTCTTTCTTTGGAATATGAATTCTCTTTTATATGACACAATACATTTGTCAAAAATACATTTTTAAAAAGCACCAGCTTCTTAATACTTAGAAATACATACATATTCCTTACCTTGTAAAACTATTTATTTTGTAAAAATGTTTAAATATGAATAAAAATACTGGAACCAAAAGTAGTTGTCTATTTTTAAAAATGAAACTTGTGGTAAAAATAACACGGAGTTCAAACTATATAGAAAGTCTTAAAGTTTATTTTGGTAGACTTGTGTTTTATAGGCATCGGCTTAAAGTAATTACTTTTCAGACACGATTCTTTGAAAAGCTGAAAATGCAAAGGTTGCCACTTCCTTTTATTTCAGATATGCATAGCAATTACCCAGGAATAAATTCTCCGTTCTCTGCCTGTTAGCGGCAAACAGACCTACACAATGTCAGCCTAGAAGGCCGCTCATTGCATTCTCCATCTGCGGGGTGAGGCTGGCTCCTCTCCGGGTTTTCAGACTCCGGGGGGGTGGGGGGGGGTGGGAGCGGGGTGTGCTGCCTACCCGGGCTTGTGCACCTACCTCTCTGGTCACAAGTGAGGGTACCGCAGCCATGAACCCCACGGGCTGTCTGACGCCAGACACAAACCCTTCCCACTTAGCCCACGCCCCGTGAACGCAGCCAGGCTCTGCGCAGGCCAGCTCCTGAGATCCTCCAGGCGTGGGATTTCCCTCCCCCCCCCCTCCGTGGGCCCGAGGAAGCCCGCTCTGGCAGTCCTGTGTCAGCAGCTCAGGAAAGTGTCCCCCCGACGGCTGGAGGCTCAGAAGTCCTGGCTTGTCCATAGCCTGTCAGACGCTCAAGCGCAGCCTCCAAACTGGGGACCACTCCATGTCCCCCCACCCCAACCGTGAGCTCAGCGTCCTGTGTCAGGCTACGGGGACTCGGGGTTCTGTGAAGACGTGAAAAGCTCCCGATCCCCGGGATAGGGCTGCCGGTGCACGGACACCCCCATGGGTGGTGCACGGACACCCCCACGGGCGAGGGGACGGTTCTCTGGTGCTGACAGCTCTAAGGAAAATGCCTGATGCAGCTGCTCTATACGAAGAAGCACAATCCAAACGTCTTTGGTTCATGTGGGGCAGGACGGCTTCAGGAAAAGCTCAGCATCTGCTTCGAGCCCGTCGGCCTCCCCGAAGACGCGGACGTGGCAGCAAGCGGCCTGGCGCACAGGCAGCGCGGCCCGCAGCGCTCTGCTCTGACTTGGCCACACTTCATTAGTTTTAATTTACAGAAAGGAAATTAAGTGATAACGTTTTTCCCCAAAGCAGAACTGTCCAGAACAGGACTTGGGCTTAAAACAAAACACGGCATGTTTTTCATTACATAACCCCGGAGGAAACGGGAAAGTGATGAGGGCGGCCTGAGCGACGACTGGCCCCCGCTACCGAGTCTGCGGCGAGCGCCCAGCCCGCGCCTCGCTCCTCCTGACGCTGTGCAGAGCGCTCTCCGGGGTGAGTGCCTGCAGCGCCGGGGTGACCTTCTGTTAAACTTGGGACTAGCTCAAAGGAAGACTTGGGCATTCAGAGGAGAGGACCTTTGGGGGCAGGGGGGGAGGGGGATAATTCTAATTGAAGTCTTAGTTGCAAAAATTACTATTGAAGTTCTTTTTAAAAGTTTCATTTCTGGACATGGAGTGGACGTATCGGACTGGTGTACTTCACATTCTTTTGCTCCTTCCTGTGGGGCTGAGGGCGCCCCCTCTCCTCCGCCCGCAGGTCCGGGTGGGGGGGTGCTGCCGGGGGAGGGTGGGGGGGAGGCGCGGCCTCGTTCACAGCGCAGAGGCCATAGGCGTGCTTTCCGCCCGCTGCACTTGGGACTGGCAGGGAGAGAGAAAGGCGGGCAAAGTGACGTCCTGATCCACATTCACAGAGAGGAGGTGCATGGGAGAAGCGTGCAGTGCATCTGGAAACGGCAAATGTATATCAAAAGGCTTCCTTCCTTTTGTTCTTCCGTGGAGACTTAGTATATCAGGTTTTGAAGATAATTTAAAGAGCACCCCCCCACACACTCACACACACACTCTCACACACACTCACACACACACACTCACTCTCACACACACTCACACACACATACACTCATACACACACACTCACAAACACACACACACACACTCACATACTTCTTAAATGATGGCATTCCATATCAATAACGTTTTCTTTCTTGTCGATATCAGAAGGGGGAAAACACTGATTTACAAACACCAGGTCACATAGTGCTGTTCTGTGAGCAGTCTCACAGGAACATTTCAAAGCCGCCTCAAGGGGCTCAAAGCTCCCGTCCCTCGAGTGCGTCAGCGAGCCTCCACCTCCAGCTGCCAAGAGCCAGGGCGCACCCACATCCGGGGAAGCCTAGTCAGCCCTGCAGGCCCTGACGTCAGAGAACGCAGTAAAATGAAGGCTATGAAAGGGCTCAGAAACTGGTCAGTCATTAGCCAGTTTCCTCCGCATGACCATCGACCACCACAGCCCGCCCGCTGGCCTGCCTCCGTGGCCACTGCCCGCGGACCCGGAACTGCCAGGTGGAGAGGCCTCTCAGGACTGCCCTTCCCGTCTCTCCATTAACACGGACGTAATGACGCCAATGACGCCGCAGCGCCGTCCGCCGCAGGAAGCGCCGGGGGCTGTAAAAGCTGCCGCCTCCCTCCGCCTGGCCACCGCACAGCCCGAGCTGTCTCTGATTTGCTTTTAGTAGTCCAGGGGTAAAGGCCTCCACTGCGGGAACATGTGTGAATCACTCCATTGTGGTCTCCAGGTAAAAAGATTTGGGGGGTTGCAATAAACACACACCCAGGCCCAAGAGGGGGACAATGTCAGACCTTTGGGAGGGAGGGCTTCACCTAACGGAACCTCTTCCTCGAGGAGCCCTCCCCCAGATCTTCCTCCATCACCGAGGAAACTCAAGGACTCACGGGTTAGCTAGAGGGAGAGACGCTCGCCCACCCTCAGCTGGCTTTCTCCCCCCGTGGGCAAGGAGGGAGCAGGCCCAACTGGAATGCTTGCTGCGGTGGCCACGCCCGGGCCAGTCCTGAGTGGTCCCGCGCCAGGCCCTCCCCGCGGGCGCTACCGCTGCCTGGGGACGATGAGGTTCCTGAGCATGTCGAAGGAGTTGCCGTCCGGGTGCACGGTCACCACCTGGCCGCCCTCCTGGTGGACCTGCAGGAAGCCCGCGTCATCCAGGCCGACGATCCACGCCTCCGGCCCCTCCGCGCTCCCCAGGCGGACTCGCTGGCCACTGAGAACAAAGCACAGGGGAGGTCACGAGTGGGGCGCGGCCGGCAGGAAGGGCGGGCTGGCCAGGCGAGGTTCACAGTCCGAGGACCAGGGTGTGCGCAAGTCCAACGGGGAGTGAGGAGCTGCTTCCCTCTTTACTTTTTAATTTTATTTATTACATTTAGAGAGAGGTTTTTGGTGGAACAAACCTGGTCGATTCTTTAAGGCCCTGACCTGGGGTTGAACCACAGCCCTGCCGTATCGGGGTGACGCCCTGACCACCGGGCAGCCAGGGCAGGAGCTGCTGCTCTCCCAGGGGCGGCTGATCCCCCCCCCACCCCCCCCCCCCGCCCTCTGAAAACACTGGGCAAGCCTGAGGCGTTCTGGCTGAGATTACGGGACAAGAAGCCGAGTTGGAAAGTTCTCCATCTTTTAAATATTTTCCAAATGTATAGAATTTTAAGTTTTAAAAGTACACTACACAATTCCCCCCTTTTGAAGAATGTCAAAACTTATAGAAAAGTTGGAAAAATATTACAACGAATCTCATACTCTCCCTTTACTTAAATTCACATCAACTGATCACACTCACACACACACATACACACACACACACACACACACACACACACACTTTTTGGGGGCTGACGGTTAAAATAAGTTTCAATATCGTGGCACTTAGATACTTCATCATGTGACTCCTACGAATGGGCATGCCCCCCTGCAAAACCCTCACGGCACTCGCTGCCCCCAGGAAACGGCCCGGCTGCACCAACGGGACGAGCTCCTCTCCTGAGCGTCCTCGGCTCGCTCCTCCAGCCAGTCTGCTCAGCAGGCGCGGTTGCACTAAAGGCGGTGCCCGTCTTTCCTCTCAGGGAGCGCCCACTGCCGCCTAAGGCACTGGCGTCCGGGAGGCAGAGGCCCGAGGGCGTCCACCAGCTTCTCAAACTCCGGGGCCTAGAAGAACCTCGGGACCCTGTGGGAGACAAAGCTGGCCCCGCCTGGGGGTTCTGATGCAGGGGGTTGTCATGGAGACTCAGGACTCGGAATTCCTCCGACGTCCCACAGCCAGGGGAAGCTCACTTTGGAAACCACCGCTAGCTGGAATGCCCCACAGTTTACATCCATCTGTGTCCTCACAGTGAGATTCTGCGTGGACGTGCGGCAGGAACCTCCCAGTGACCGGCCCTCCCAGCGCACCCCCACGGGAGGCCGGGGAGGCCGGGGCGGGGAGGGTGGCCTGTCCAGGCGAGGCAGCGTCCACCATGTTTCTCCACCAGCAGTTAGGCCGACGGTGCTTAGTTCTCAGTAAGGGACTGGCCACTGGCTCCCTAAGGAATGAGGCGGCGCCAGCACTGACCTGTGTGCCCAGTACTTGTAATAAAGGGGGAGAACCCCGCTGGGCCCCGCGTCCTGGAACGAGCCAATCAGGCTCTCCAGCGCCGTCACCGTCCTGGCGATGAGATAATCGGCTCTGAGAGGCGCCAGGTCCGCCCCGTGCTGCTTGTTGTATTCTGCGATGAGGTCGTTGATGCATATGGTGGGGTTACTGTTCGTCACGTTGAATCCGCAGCCTGGTCAGAAACAGACAAAGAGCTGAAAACATGCACAGCTCGACCTGCTGGTGGCTCACCTGCTCCTTCCAACGCCCGGACGGAGCACAGCGCTCACTGTCGGCTTCCGCCGCCCCGTCCTCACCCGCGTGCACTCGCTGCCCACTCGCGGAGGGTCATGCCCTTTGAGCCCGTCTTTTTCCATTCTTCCTTCATCATGCTCACCAAGCCAGGCCCTCCCCACTTCCTGGCAATAGGACAGAAGGAAGCACGCCACTTCCGATTCCGTTAACAGAAGCCAATCGGGCCAGAACTGCTCAGAGCTGCTTCTGAACGGAACCTCGTGTGGTGCAGCCGAGGCCCGCGCTCAGCACCGACAAGCTCGTGTTTCGCTTCCTACTTGAGTAACAGAACACATGCCTGAGGAGGAAGCGTTTTATCCAGGCCTTACGGAGTAAACTGTGGATCAGAGATTTCAAAGCCCGGTGACGCAATAACCCCAGAACACATCTTTTAATGCTTTATCCTTGGACGTCTTTAGTGCGAGGCTTAGCTGCTGGCGAGGGGCCAGCCCATTCCCAGCAGCTCTCTGCTGGCCGCCTCGCCCGGCTTCAGAGCCGGCTACCAGCGGCGGGGCCCCAACAGGCTTATCTCTGCCGTTACTTAACACCGCCCTCTCCGGGGCGCTCGTCTTCTGAGGAGCTGCGCCCCGTTTTCACCGGGCCGGGGTCAGCCTCACGGAGCGCTGCAAGACCCCAGCAGAGCCCGTGTCCAGGGCCTCTGGGCACCCCACACGCCCTCACACGGAGCAGGAGTCTGCACTAGCGCTGCCCTCAGTGCTCTCATCCTCCTCAGCGCAGTGAAGGCCCGATTGGCCTCGGCATGTTTTGATAATATGTGCCTATTAAAAACAAAGCAGTATCATTTACGCCTGAAACAAAAGTAACTCCAACAATAGAGCAGCTTCTGCAGGGGTTCGCTGGCTCAGCATGTAGCTCTGCACACATGGAAGCACCCATGCGTGTGGGCCTGGAATTCAGTGTGCACGCCGCCGAAGGTGCTGGGCCATGTGCTACGTCTGAGTTCACTTTTTTGAGGACCCTCAGCTCCATAGTGGCTTCATCAGTTTGCATTCCCACCAAAGGGCATTCCTTTTTCTCTGCACCCTCGCCAACATTGGCATTGCTTGTCTTTGTGATACAAGCCGTGCTAACAGGTGTGAGGGGTAGCTCACCGGGGCTCACTTTCACCTTCTAACTCGACAAGCAGCAGGGGTGTGGACAGGCGTAAGACAAAGCGTTCGACATGATACCAGTTTGGTTTCCATGGCCACGCACAGGAAGGCTAATACACCCTCGAAGCACTTTAAACTAATCTGCCTGTGGTGCGCACGTATTCCATCCTATCACACGAGCCTCAAAGAGGAAGTGATTCGTGTGACAATGCCCTCCCCAACACAGCCAAGCGCCGGGGGAAGGCTTTAAAACTCACCGATGAGAATATAAAATGTCTCTCCCACCAGCGTCGAGTTGACCAGAACGCCGCCCAGCTTCATGAGGTCGCTGTAGTAAATGTCGTTGGGCCACTTCACCCGAAGGTTGATGTCCTAGAGGGAAACGTGACGTTACCGACGCGGCCCCGACACCGGCCGCTGAGCCTGCGGCTAACGGGAGAACAGAACTCGGCCCAGACACCGGGCCGCTGAGCCTGCGGCTAACGGGAGCGGAACAGAACGGGCTCAGACACAGGGCCGCTGAGCCTGCGGCTAACGGGAGAACAGAACGGGCTCAGACACCGGGCCGCTGAGCCTGCGGCTAACGGGAGCGGAACAGAACGGGCTCAGACACAGGGCCGCTGAGCCTGCGGCTAACGGGAGCGGAACAGAACGGGCTCAGACACCGGCCGCTGAGCCTGCGGCTAACGGGAGAGGAACAGAACGGGCTCAGACACCGGCCGCTGAGCCTGCGGCTAACGGGAGGGGAACAGCACGCCCGGGAAGCAGGCACCGGGCCGTCCCTCCTCCTCTGCAGAAGGACAGCGCTCCTCGGGGACAGCGGTGTCAGAGCACCTCTCGGGGCTCCGGAGAGACTAAGGACTCTGGCATTAACCACGTCATTCTCCCACCCTGTCCCCGTCCTTTCTGAAGATACCCCTGTGGTGACTGCAGCTCTTCACCTCAGCACAGCCACATGGAGCCGCTGCCACGTCTAATGCGGGCGGGTGGGGAGGGGGAACATAAGGCTCTCGGGGTCAAGGAGCCTGTGTGAGGAAGGCGGCCGTGGGCTAACCCATCCCGCGGTGGCCTGCGGGCACCAGCTCCTGACACGGTGACTGAGGGCGGGCCGCTCCGCGTAAAGGCGGGACCAGCTCCCCTGGGAGCCATGGGCGAGCGCCTTGCCTCAGGACTTCCTCCCGTCGATGTGTCTAGCCTGACTCAGAAAGAGCGGCAGGCGGGGAGAAGGCAGGGGACACCCCTTCTCTATGGCCACAGGGAATTCCCCCTGGAGACAGACAAGGGTCCGACAGGGGCAGGCAGCGGAGAGACCGCTTTTCTCGGTGGTGCTCGCCCCCTTTCCTCGTCTTTTTAGCCCCGGACACCAAAGCCCCGACAGGAAGACGGAGCGGCACGTCTGTGCCCACGGCTGGGGCGGCGTCCGACAGGCCACAGGCCGCCCGGCAGCGAGGGCAGGAAATGAGGGCTTTTCTGCCCTATAAAGTAAGCCTTTGCCCAGGAAACACAAACAGCCGTGCAGTCCGACCTGCTTCGGTGACGCACAGCTCGTCCTCCCGGGCCGGGCTGTTTGACAGCAGCTCAGAGGGAACCGGGAGCGGCCCGTCCTGGCGCCTGGAGCAGCTACAGATTCCACGGCGCTGCTGCCAACGTGGCAGAGAGCAGGCCAGGGTTCTACATGCGCCACTAGGCACACACACACACGCTGCACACACACACACGCTGCACACACACCGTGCCGGCAGCCCCTGCGCACAGGTGAGGCGGCGCACGTACCTGGTACCCGGGCACGGACCGGACCGCCTCCACCACCGCCAGGGACATCAGGTGCTGGATGAACGGGATCCTCTGTCCCAGCGGGGACCTCAGTGGGACGGAGAGCAGCAGCGTGGAGAGCGCGCACCCCACGGGGCTCAGCCACGCGTTCCCTCCTCGCCCTGGAAGACAGGCCCACCGGAGATGGCCACTCCGCCACGAACGGCTCAGGGCCTCACAGGGAGGCCGCCCACTGCCACACCTGGGCCGGGCAGGCGCTGGGTGCCCAGCTTACCTCAGCCACAGAGCCCCCAGACCGAGGCTCTGCTGCCGGGCCAGTCCCAGTAATCCGCAGGCCGGCCCGCCTCTGTGCGCACACCATCTGCGCTCTGATGATCCCAAGTCTCCCCGTGTCAGAGCATCACTCACCGTCTCACTCTCCCCACACGGCCATGCCGGCGAGAGACAGCACGACGGCATCTATATCACCCAGGGGGGGCTGGGTCTATGCTGGGGCGGGGAGGAGGGGAACCCTGGGTCTATGCTGGGGCGGGGGGGCCTGGGTCTATTCTGGGGCCGGGGGTGACCCTGGGTCTACGCTGGGGCGGGGTGGGGGGGCCTGGGTCTACGCTGGGGCGGGGTGGGGGGGCCTGGGTCTATGCTGGGGCGGGGGGGTCTATGCTGGGGCAGGGGGGGTCTATGCTGGGGCGGGGGGGGTCTATGCTGGGGCAGGGGGGGTCTATGCTGGGGTGGGGGGTCTATGCTGGGGCGGGGGTCACAGGCGGGGAAGCTCTGTGCAGCCCTCTGCTTCTCTGTGGGCACTTGGTGAATGGGCGAGGCTCCGTGCAAATTCCAGTGCCAGAGCCATCACAGCAGATGGCAGGTGGTTCGGGCTCAGTCTTCTGGTCAGCCCCCTCTCCTCCACTCAACTGCGGGGGGCGGGGGGGGGGGTGAGAAGCACTGACTTCTAAGTGGAGTCACCCTGAGGATCAGCTCAGTCAGTGGGCTCTCGTGGCCACGAGATTTCAGCAAACAGACACAGCAGAAACGATAACAAACGGTGACTGACCTTTGCCCTGTGTTTGGCGGACTGCGATGGCTATTAAGCCCATTTCCTGCGGCGTCTCAAACATCAACCTGCAAACGGTGGGAAAGACTGGTCAGCCAGAACCGGGCCCGGGGACCCGCGTACACTCGGGGTGACAGTGTGGGCTTCCCCGGCCCAGCCTCAGACGCTGGCAGACTGCATTTCTTTGGAATATCCCCCCGGGTTCTTTCTGATTGCTGTCCCCTCTCCGAGTGACAACTAACAATTCCTGACATTTGTTTCTACTTACAGCGCGTTTCTGTTCGAACCCTACAACATAATCATAACAGAAGTTTCTGATTATTCAGAAAACCAATATGGTGGCCATAAAGCCGTTTAAAAGATACACTCTCCCCTGAGAACTAATTACGCTTTAACTGTAGTAAATAAATCTACACCTTCTGAGAACAGGGAGAACCTTGGATCGCTTGCGGCCCGAGCTCTGCTCTAAACTGGTTTCACTTAAGCGAACACAAACTTGCCTTGGGGGCAGCGGGAACGCACACGGCAGCGGCCCCTTTCTCCCGAAAAGGAGGGGACCCCCATTCTGCCAATCTCCTCCTCGCTGCCCCCCGTGCTGGCCGGGTCAGGGAGGCGTTCTCGCTCCCGGGAGCGGCTGGCCGGGGGCCGCGGGCACAGCTCATGGCAGGACTCTTCCTCCTCTCCTGGGGCTCAGGGCGAGGGAGTGTCACAGGTGGGAAGAGGACAGCACTCCACAGAGAAGCCACCCGGCCCCGCGCCCGGGCTGGCAGAGCTGTGCCCGTGTGCAGGCCCAGGGGCAGCCCGGAGACCCCTCACTTGCTGAGAGCCGGCCAGCGGGGTGGGGGCGGCCGGGCCCCAGGCACCGGGCATTCCCCGAGAACGAGCAGGCCGCCCGCGCCCACAGCCCGGGCCCTTCCATCTCCATGAAATACAGCTCCCCAGGTATTTCTCTTGGACGCCGTGAATAGCCCATTGAGACCACGGGCCTCGGCAAGAAAGCGTCCTTTTCTTGTGTTGGGCCGAGGAGAGGCCTGAGAAGGGAGCTTTGTCCCTGGGGGCGGGAGACAGTCCCTCACCGGGCAGGGAGGCGTGGGCTCTCGGGGAGGGGAGGGGAGGGGAGGGGAGGGGAGGGGAGGGGAGGGCAGGGGAGGGCAGGGGAGGGAGGGTGATTTAGCGCCCTGCGCACAGGCTGCGGGGGCCTCCAGGCCGGGTGATCTAGGACGTTCCTTACCCAGACCCCAGACAGCCATGCGCTGCAGCCAATGACGGGGACGGAGGGACGGAGGAACGGAGGGACGGAGGGACGGAGGGACGGAGGGACGGAGGGACGGTGGACCGGGGCAGGCGGTATTCAGAAACCAAACACAGACTTCCAGAACAAAGAGGAATGATGAAGGGAACATATGCACCGAACTGCCGGGGGCTTGGCAGCAGTTAACAGGGCGTATTGATGGGAAGCCAGGCCTGTGCGCTGAAGGCCAAGAGGAAACTGCGGGGAGGGAGACGGGCGGGAAGGGCAGCACGGAGCCGGAGACAACTGGAGGCCGCCAGATTTATTCGCGCATCGAGATAACTCGGGGCCAGACCGCACGGCCCGGCAACAAAGGAGCACTTATGAGCCGTAGCGAGTGCGTCTCTGCGAATGCAGCCGCTGCAGCCTGCTCCGCAGCAAGGAGGCACCAGCCCGACCTGACGTTCTCACAAAGGAAACAGAAAGAGGAAGAGGAGGAGGCAGTAACGCCCTGCCTCTGCACGTTTTCTTCCTGCTGGCCGAGGCTCCGAGGACCGGCTCTGTGAGCGGCCGCCGAGTGCGCGCTCTGGAGAGCCAGCCGGGCGGGCAAGGAACTGTTCCGAGCCTGAAGCATCCGGCCGTGAAGGCCCCGCACCCAGGGGGGTGGGCACCCAGGGGGGTAGGCACCCAGGGGAGTGGGCACCCAGGGGGGTGGGCACCCAGGGGAGTGGGCACCCAGGGGAGTGGGCACCCAGGGGGGTGGGCACCCAGGGGGGTGGGCACCCAGGGGAGTGGGCACCCAGGGGGGTGGGCACCCAGGGGGGTAGGCACCCAGGGGGGTGGGCACCCAGGGGGGTGGGCACCCAGGGGAGTGGGCACCCAGGGGAGTGGGCACCCAGGGGGGTGGGCACCCAGGGGGGTGGGCACCCAGGGGAGTGGGCACCCAGGGGGGTGGGCACCCAGGGGGGTGGGCACCCAGGGGGGTGGGCACCCAGGGGGGTGGGCACCCAGGGGAGTGGGCGCCCAGGGGAGTGGGCACCGAGGGGAGTGGGCACCCAGGGGAGTGGGCACCTAGGGGAGTGGGCACCCAGGGGGGTGGGCACCCAGGGGGGTGGGCACCCAGGGGAGTGGGCACCCAGGGGGGTGGGCACCCAGGGGGAGTGGGCACCCAGGGGGGTGGGCACCCAGGGGGGTGGGCACCCAGGGGGGTGGGCACCCAGGGGGGTGGGCACCCAGGGGGGTGGGCACGCAGGGGGGTGGGCACCCAGGGGAGTGGGCACCCAGGGGGGTGGGCACCCAGGGGGGTGGGCACCCAGGGGGGTGGGCACCCAGGGCAGGGTCTGGCCGCGTGGCTCCTAGCCAGCACGGCACCTCCCGTGCTCCCCGGGGGGACGTACGAACTCCATGAGGCCGTGGGAATGAACCGTCAGTAACTAAGGCTAGCCTAGAAGACATGCCAGGACCAATTAGTGAAAAGTCTGAAGGAATAAAAATTTAAATTCAGACCCAGTCAACCCAGTTTGGGGATCTGAACCGAGGAAATAGCCCACACTCACCACAGAGCTACAAGTAAAAATTAGTAAAACCTCAGTATCCAGCAGGGAATGGTTGTGTTACTGTCGTATAAGAAGTCAGTGGAATAATTTGTAGTTATTAAAAATCATCATGATGAGACAATAGACATACGCAATAGCATGTTAAATTACAAAAGCAGGACACAAAAGCTACATATGCTTCCATTCCAAGCACGCAAGCTTCATAGAAAGGGAAGGCGTGAGATTTTGTAAAACTTTTCTTTATTTTTAAACTTTCCTTTAGCATGATTAGCTACCTTTAAAGTTACTTTGAAAAGTTTTTTTGGGGAAGCAGGATTTCTATGTTGGCATAACATCTGTAATGAACTAATCATAACACTTCTAGGACAGGACTAAAAGAGCTGCTTTAAAAATAAATAAGTCAGTAAGTTATCTGTAGCCCTCTTTTATTCTGACCAGTGACTAAGAGCTTTTCTGAGAGCAATTAACGAGCAGGAATCTTAAAGCCAGTCCCTTTCTTATGCAATGAGGGCCTTAGCAATGTTCTGCCTTCAGAGCAGTGACTGCTCCTCAGACAGAAGCCTCGGAGGCGCTCAGATGAGAGAAAGACCACTTCGGGGCACAACTCCTCACGGGGCATCACACTGTGAGTCAGAACCCACCGGGGCATCACACTGAGAGTCAGAACCGTGCCAACAGCCCGTGACAGAGCCAGGCACGCGGCAGCCCATGAGAGCCCCCTCCCCAGCGGGAGGCTATGCTCAGCGTGGCTTCCACCATGTTTCAGACATACGCTTACGATGTCAGGAAATATAACAGAGTATCCGCTGTGGTCATTTTAAGGAGTATAATTATTTGAAAACTATGGATAAGAACAAAGCAGAAAATAAGCCATCCATAGAAGTCCTTTTTGAAAATTTACCACCAGAGATTACACGGATCACGAAGAAGACATTCAAATCATGGGATATAATCTGTCTTCACCTCCGGAGCTACCCACCGATGCCATGCCCTCTTCTTACTAAAAGTGTGTGTTCTTTCAGAAGTTTGCCCGGTTAAGAAAACACGCATTGGTATATTTCACAAGACACGCTTCGGACAACTGGAACCATTCCTGACTTGAGGAATTACAGTGACGTTGTAGACACAGTAACGGACATTCTTGCTACGTGGTAACTGCAAAGAAAGCTCGGCGGCGGCGGCGGCCGTGCCCGGGCGCCGATGGGAGGATCCAGGGCGCCTCTGGCGCCGCAGCTCCAGGCCGTGGAGGCCCAATTCAGTTACGAGTCCAACCTCTGTGTTGCTCTATGTAATCTCGGGCGGTAGTACCCCAAGTGGCTTTCATTTTCTTCTATTTTTCTGAATTTCCCAATGTCCCTGCACTTGCAGTACATTCACTTTATAACCAGGAAGTGTGCTATAGAGTTACGTAAACCGGCTTTCCTTCAAGTAGGTTAGCACGCATCCGCCCGCCAGC
Source organism: Vespertilio murinus (assembly GCA_963924515.1). Taxonomy (NCBI): domain Eukaryota; kingdom Metazoa; phylum Chordata; class Mammalia; order Chiroptera; family Vespertilionidae; genus Vespertilio; species Vespertilio murinus. The sequence goes on along the minus strand of OZ004706.1, from coordinate 198,617,000 downwards.
TCACTAGCTGGTGAGTAATCTCCTTTCCAAGAGGTCGGACTCACAATGCCAAGGCCAGCAGCTGCCAAGCGTTACGGGCTCCCTGAACGCACCCCCTGTAGCTCACACGACATACGTGCTGCCACGCCTGTCCCTGCACTGATGCCTGCGGAGCACGTGGCCTGTGCAGAGGGGCAGCGCCCCGGGCGAGGAGACGGGCACACAGCGGCGGCGGCGGCCCTTTTAGCCTCTGTGAGCGCACAGCCTCTGCGACATCATCCCTGAGGTCCAGCCCGACGCAGCCGCACAGGTCACGGAAATGCGCAGCGTGTGGTGCTCACGGAACTACGCAGACTCAGAAACTTCCATTTCATATGTGTTCATGTGTCACAACATTTAAAGGAATCACTAGACTTTATTTTTTAAGGCTTAAGTTTATAGAAAACCAGCAGAATGTGCCGAGTCCTCTTCCCATACACCCCCAATGCCTGCTCAGTTTCCCTATAACGAACACCTCATCTTCGTGAGGGACCTGGCCAGGTTTTGCACTGTGAACTTACTGTTCCTCATTGTGATTAAGGAATACTTCTGAAAAATAAATATGTTCCTCATGAAGTTTAATCTCCTGGTTTTGTATCTGTGGATGAGTCCTGCTTGACTCAGTTATTTATTTGATGGCAGATGGTCATTTTCTGGTGCCATCACTTATTTCATACTTGCTGGTCGGGACACGGCTGTGCGGGCTTTCCCTTCTCCGCGCTCACTCACCCTTCTCCTTACTCATTCCTATCGGAATGGACTTGGGAATTCTCCTCAATAGCTATAGACTCATGGTCATTATTCACTGGAAGCTCAGCTGCCCAGACTGGGCCAGTGGACGCTGCCCCGCGCTGCCTGCTCCTCCCGAGAGGCCTGTCCCCTCCACGTCCCCTTCCTCCCGGCGTGACAGCTTCCAGCCTCCCCTGCCCTTCCTCAGCCCCCGCCCTGGGCTCCGCCATTTATGCCAGGAGCTTTGGCTGCATTCCGTGGGGAGTGGTATTTATAAAACAAGCCCGGGTGCCGGGAAAGAGCTAAAACACGAGTGGTTTTTACCTCCCTCTTCCTTCACAGACCCACCCACCAACCTTAAGTCACCGAAAACTCCAGTTACAACCCAACCCGAGGTTCACTGCCTCCTTTCTGTGTCTGTACTTCCTTCTCCAACGCCGAGCAATCTGGCTCACATTACCTCAGATGTATTTACTTATTTGCTCAGCACTGTAATACACGGAGAGTGGTTTCAGAATTGCTGACCCATGCTACTGTGAAAAACAAACTTACTAACCAGGGTTCGATATCTGTGCCCAGTTCTTTCTGTCCTTAGCCTGAGGGGATGTGGTAAACATTATGTTCAGAAGTTCCTGGAGCTTGCTCCTTTTCCTTTCACTTTCGTGTGGCTGTTACTCAGGAGAGTTAGGTGAGGCTGACGTGCACTTTGCATCCCCTTAGAGGGTCTGCCCGTCTTGTTTCTCTGCCGTGTTTAGCTCGGGCCGAGGGCCGGACTTAGAGAAGCTCCCCCGAGGAGTGGCAGGGCCCACCGCCCCTCCACCAGCTCTCCCTCTCCTCACTCCCTCCCTCTCCGGGAGTAACAACCCAACTAATCTCACTAGTTGCTGGTTTTTTCATCCCGTTTCTTTCTGCACAAATGAACCTGAACTGATACATATGTGTTTTCTTATTTGCTTTCTTCCTTAGAGGAAGTTACCGTTTGTAGATTCTTCTTTGCTTTTTGTGCCGCCCCCCTCCTCCCATACACAGTTACTATAACCTGGAAACTCTAACTTACTCTAAGTTAAGGGGTCTTCCTCATTCTTTCTGCAGCTGAGCGGTAGCCCACTGTGCATGTAGCACAGCTATTCAGCTGCTCCCGATGTGCCTGCACCGGCACTCAGGTGGTGTCTGGAATGACGGACAACGAAGGAACCCCTTGTTCACATGTGTTTCCGTGTTGTTGAAGGTCTCTTCAGGGTGAATTCTAAAAGTGGGATGCGGAGTCAGAAGGAAGGCGCATACGCGGCTTTGTTAGAACTGCCCGGCCCTCCTTGCTGACGAAGAGGGCACGTATTCCAGAGCCTGCGCAGCACAGCGCGACGTCACACTTTTTCACTTTTGCCAATTTGATGTGTGAGAATGTTATTTCAGTGCAGTTGTACTCTGCCTTTCTCTTGTAGGTGAGGTTTTCAAATAGTATGCGTGTGTGTGTGTGTATAGTGTGAGTTACCTATTCATGTCTTTCACCCATTTTTAACAGTTCCTTACATTTAGGTACTATTAGGGCCTTAATCTGTGTTGTCTTACCAATATTTCCTTCCAGTTTATTGTCTATCTTTGGATTATTTATGGTGTTTGTCCCATACAAACTTTTTTATTTTTAGGTTTCTGTAGTCAAATGTATCAATCCCTCTTTTAATGCCTGTTTCTGTGTCCTCATAGCCTTCCCATGCCCATGTGACCTGGGAATTCAGCCCCTGTTCCCAGGCCTTGGAGGCCCCTGACCCATTTGGTGTTCACTCTTATGTACGGTGAAAGGTAGGGATCTGGCTTTCCCAAATGTCTTTCAAATTGTCCCAGAACCATTCGCTAAAAAGTCTGCCTTTGGCGTAGAAATTTGCATGCCAGCTTTATCATACACTAAATTCTATACGCGCTCAGGTCTGTTTCTGGGCTTTCTATTCCTTCCTGCGGGTCGCATTCATCCTTGTGCCAGAACCACTCTGTGCAATGTAGAGGCTTCAGTGTGCTTTAGAATCCAGCAAAGCTGGTGCCGCCTCTGCATTTTCCTTTTCAGTGTCTTCCTGGCTCCTCCTACATGTTTATTTTTCCAAATGAACTTTGGCGTCTACTCGTAAAATGTAGCTTAATGGTAAAACATCACTTAATGGTGTTCTGTCACAAATGTATTAAGTTTGTGAGTTCCCTGGGAAGACTGACACCCTTGTGATGCAGAGCTGCCCATCTATGGACAAGGGCCGTCTAGTGTTTGTTCAAGTTCACTTTTGTGTCTTGCAGACACGTTTTAAAGTTATCTCCTGTAAAATTTTGCACATTTTTGTTAAGTTCATTCTTAAGTATTTTATCTTATTTGTTGCTATTGTAAATGCATATCTTAATAGCCTTTGCTGGTTATTGTATGTGTATATGAATTGACTAATTGCTAATTTTATCTCATGTTCCCTTACTAATCCCTTTACTGTGAGAATGAGATGATCACTGATTCTCTACAGGTTGGCCAGGTATAACATCATATCATGTGGATCAAGTTATTCTACCCTTTCATTCAATCATGCCTCAAGCCGACTCTGTCCGCTTGGATGGCTAATCTCTCAGAGCAATGGGCAGCAGAAGTGGAGGTAGTGGGCCTCCTTGCCTTGCCTCTGATCTTAATAGATCCTTACTTTTTAGGGTTTTCCCACAAAATAAAATGTTACCTTTAGGACACATACACAATCTTATTAAGAAAATACCCATTAATTCCCATTTTTAAATGTATTTATTAAAATGTTGAATTTTATAAAATGTTTTTCAGCATCCCTCTCCCTCCCTCTCTCTGACACACACACACACACACACACACACACACACACACACACCACTCTTGACTACTATATGACAGTGTGTACACCACACACACACACACACACACACACACACACCACTCTTGACTACTATATGACAGTGAGTACACCAGCCAACACTCACTTTAAGATTTCTCCAAGGCCTTGTGAACTAATTAATTGTTCGATAAACCATGGATCTTCAAGTACAAAGGATCTCAGACAGCACCACAAGGTTTTGGGCTGCATATGACCCAAACGGGTCTATTTACTGAGCATCCATCCAAGCGCCGGGCCTTGGCATGAGCGATTTTCTCGCTGAACCACTGCCCTGTGGGCTCGTGTGACTGAGGAGGAAGCGGGGGCAGAGCGGGGAGGCCCCAGCACAGGGAAGCGGCGCTGCCTGGCTGTGAGGCCGCTCTCCGATCACTATCAAAGAATCTCCTCCCTTATCAAACCAAATGTGAAGGGAGACATGCCACCAATCTCTTACAATGCATTTTCCCAGCTGTGTACGTTTGATGGTCCTGTGGATTATACGTTTTCTGGAAAGTTATGAAAATATAGGCCCAAAGAGTAAAATCAATATGGGGTTTTTGCATTTTTTAAAGAACTGAAATAGTCACCTTGTTTTTAAAAACTAGACAGCGCACTTGCACCCAGTTCACTAGCCGGCTCTTTTTGCCTGTAGGTGTTTTCCCAGCTCTCCACATGCTTTCGCTTCAAATACCGTATTTGCCGGCGTATAAGACGATTTTTGGCCCTGAAAAATACGTATTTGCCGGCATATAAGAGACTGGGCGTATGAGACGACCCCCTAACATTTCCACTAAAAATACAGAGTTTGTTACATACTCACCGTATAAGACTACCCCCCACTTGGAGGCATATTTTTCAGGGCCAAAAGGTCGTCTTATACGCCGGCAAATACGGTACACCCAACTTCCCCCACCCAGTGCGCATCAAGTACCGCTGTGAGCAGTTCCTGCCTGCAGAGCCGAGGCTGCTGAGCCCACCGCCTGGGCAGAGCAGACAAAGCCACGTGAAGGTGATGGATTTCTTCCTCTGGAGAGGGGAGCCCCGCCCGCCACCCCGGCCTCACTGGCACGCTCCGCTCTGGGTAATTAGGGGGAAGAATGCCCTGCCCGCCAGCTGGCCTCAAAACCATCGCTTCTTTCACCAGCCCGCTGCCCTGGATGTCACCCTTCCTGCTCCCCGCGCGGCGTGGCGCGGCCCTCAGACCCGCCCCGCCCGGGACCGCGGCCTGCCAGAGCTTGTTGGACCAGAAAGCTTAGCACCAGCTTAGCTCTTCACTCAGTGGGACAAGGGGCCTTTCTTCCACGCAGGGCTTGGCTCCACGATCTGCGGGGTTTATGGCCCCCATGACTAAACCCGGTTCAGAATCCAACTCTATCACAGATTTTCGTTCAAATGGTCATTTTCCAAACACCCTTCCCAACTCCATTTTCTGCCTGCCTGTCCCCCTGGGGTGGCCTGTGGCGGCTCCGCGCTGGCAGGCCATGCTTCCTGCTCCTTCCCCAGTTCTTTTGTTTCCCTTCCCTGCACCCGGCTCGCTACCCTGCCGCCGCACAGGGAGGCGGTTTTACTTCTGTTCCGACGTGTGTGCCTCTGACTGACTTCTCTTGCCACGTGAAAGGGCAGGGGTCTCCGATGATGTGCCACAGAGCTGGCGTGGGCATCCTGGCCTGGCTCTGCTCTTTGTGGAAATGCTCCAGATGTCCCATTGCTTTAGGACCCAGTGGGTCTCCCAACGCTGGACCGCCTCTGCCCTCACCCGTCCTCCAGGGCTCTGGGAAGTGCTGTTTGGATGGAAGGGGAAATGCCCTCTGTGGCTGGTGTGGAGACTCCTCCAACCCATGAGGGCCCTCCACCCTGCCCTCACCTCCTCAGCTCTCCCTTCACCCCAGGTCACGGATGCTGTTGCGGGCCCGGTGCCTGCAGCCACCGACCACGTGCCGTCAGTGTCCTCGCCTACTTCACCGGACACGTGTGTGTGTGGATGACCTTGAGCACAGATGAAAAGGCAGCTTTTCCTGGGTTTCCTGACACATTTCTCTCCTGGGTCGTTGTCTTTATCCTGCCTTTCCCTGCCCCTTTAAAAAGAAAGTTCTTCCCATTTGTTAATTTTTTGAACGTTTTTATTGCCCTTTTATTTTGCTTGACATTTTATAATCAATCTTCTGTATATGTTTATATATGCTTTTCTGTTTAAATTTTGCTTTAAATCTAAAAAACATGGGACCATACCGCCAAAGGTGTCAGGAAACACGCTCAACTAAGGACAGGCTCCAGAGGCCGCCCTGCCAACAAAATGCCAGTAAAACCTGAACCCGGCTCAGACACACTGGGAATGTTCCAAAACCTAAAACTTAAAGAACCTCTTTATTCCAGTAAATCAGCTTCCCTGTGAATACCATCGAAATCCTGTTTTAATGAGGGAGGGAATATCAGAGGAAGGGGTGGAGAAGGAAGGGATTTAGACGAGTACAAAATTTAATTTAAAAACTATTATGAGAAGTTGAATTTCTCCCTCCCCCAACCGAATACATAAATCTTTTCCTTGGGTTTTCTTTGTTTCATTTTTCTTTAAAAAAAAAATTTTAAAGGCATTCTGAACCATCTCAAACAATGAGAGAGCAAGTCATGGGGAGGGGGTAGTTTCCAATAACAAACACTTATACCTGGGTTCCTAGTCTCTGAAACGCCACGTCAGCTCCGCGGAGAAGGCAAACCAGTTCTACGGAAAGTCACCTCCTCACGGACGGACACAGACGGGACCAACAGGAGAAAGAACGCCGACCGACCGGAGGGAGGGTGAGCCCGGGGCGCTGCAGGCTCAGGGCAGTGCCGGGCCGGGTCGGGGTGCGGGGAGGCCGCTCCCTCCACTGCGGGCGGGGAAGGCACTGCCCCGAAAGGCGGACACGAGTGGGAGCCCCTCCCGTTGTTAGTGACTTCAGCCACAGGCAGCACTGCCCTCAGCCGCGTTTCAGCCGCGTTACTCTCCCGCGGGGACGGGAGAGTACTGGACACACCGGGGAGCAGGGGCCGCTCCGGCTTTTCGGTGGCCGTGTGTGTGTGTGTGTGTGTGTGTGTGTGTGTGTGTGTACGTACGTGTGTGTACCTGTGCGTCCACGCTGCTCTGCCTGGGACACTGTCACTTCCACTCTCAGTCCGTGTGACTCGGGTCCCCAGGGCCCTGGTGGGAGGAGCACCTTAACCCTCCGGGACTGGCGAGGCAGGGCCAGTCTCGGGGAGTGTGGCCCTCCAGCCAGCACAGCCACCAGCCAGCAGGCAATGCCCTCCTCCCCCCCGTGTGAGGGGCTCACAGAAAACCCAGCCAGGCGCTTCGCTGGGGGGCCCCCGAGGGTCCCCAGCCTGAGCTGAGCCCCACGCTTCTTGTAGACGAAGCCCGGCCCCCTCCCCCTCCCGGGTCCTGAGCACGAGTGTGTCACTGCGAGCAGAGCCTGGCCGCTGTGCACCGAGCTCCGCCGGCTCCCCCCTCTCATGCCGCAGGGCCAGAGCCTCTTCCAGGAGAGGCGGCGGCTCCCGCCTTCCAGACAGTGCACGCTTCTGAGGTCCTCTACCACCGAAGATTCTGGAAAAAGAGGAATCGCCTCATTTCCCATCCTACTCCACATGATGGTGCGGAAGACAGAAAAGACCCGTGAGCCCTGGCCGCTTTTGCTCAGAGGAAGTAGTGTGGCCTGCGGAGTAAAGGGTCCCGGGTTCGATTCCTGTCCAGGGCACATGCCGGGGTTGCGGGCTCAGTCCCCAGTGGGGGGCGTGCAGGAGGCAGCCAATCAATGATTCTCTTTCATCATTGATTTTCTATCTCTCTCTCCCTCTCCCTTCCTCTTTCTGAAATCAATAAAGAAATATATTTTTAAAAAATAATTTTTTAAAAAAGACCTGCGAAAACACCGCTAAAGTGCCCGGTGCTAAGTGAACGCGGTGGCTGTCCGCTGGCCGGTAAGTAAAGGCCTGGGTCGCTGCGTTGGCACCAGGCTGGGATCGGTCTGTGCCCCGGCCCATCCACCAGAGGGTGGCCGGGGAGGTGGTCAGGGAGACGTCTCTTTTGCTTGTCAGCCCTCTGGCTGGCTCCAGTCTGGTGAGATGTTTCTTCCGTTTCCATGTTGCTACATTCGGTCCGCTCCCTCGAGCCTCTCATAAACTGTCCAGTGAGTCCCCAGGGAAGAGAGCTCGGCGTCTCCTGGAGATGGCAACTGTCTTCCTGCAGCTGAGCTGGGCGCCCGCCCCCTCTGCACACAAGCTCCATGTCTGGAGAAGCGCCCCGCAGGACCCCAGAAACGAGGGACGCACACGCCTGGCGAGAGGGAGGGAGGGGCAAAGGTCACCACCCCCTGCGGTGTGCTGGGTTCGCGGTGCGGCTGGGCGGCACGGTGTACCCGGAGCCGCCCTATGTCACCAGAGGACCCCGTGGGGACGGACACACCTCCGGACCTACTGCTACACGCTCTCCCGGCGAATGGCCCTCATAAAGCCACGAACAGTAAACGGAGCTTACCATCCTAATGAAACCGGGCTTGCCGGGTGTGCCAGCCCCAAATGAAACTGCCTGGAACTTCTCATAGCGCGTTTTACGACGAGCACTAAAACGCAGGAGGAACACGACTGCACAGCCCGGCCGGGGAGGACCCGCGGCGGGGTCTGCGGGAGAGGCTTATGCGCTGCGTTCCAGGCGGAGATTATTATAGAAAATGAGTGTGTTATTAAAAGGATCCTGAAGTTATAAAAACTCAAAGGAATTTTTATTGAGGATAAATAACTTCTTTGGTAAAGATGAATAATTCATTATTATCATACACAGACTGCCATCACCCATTTCCCACTGACTGGGGCGCAGGCTGCCAGAGCTCTGTAACTGCCAGCAGTCAGATTTTGTAAGACATCTTTTTTTTAAAGATCAGATACACATTCTTTGATTAAGAAAGTTCTAATAGGATGAGAGTCCCTCCAGTTAGCAATTGAGTACCTTCATTATCCAATTAGAAAAAGGCAACAAAATGACCATCTACAGCCTCATAATGAGGCAATTTTTTCTTCTTAAATTCTATTCATCCCCTCCCCCCGCTACACCCTCCTCACCGCATGTCACAGAGCGAACAGAATTGCAGTGTTAGATAACTCTAGTCTAATGTGAACAGTTACTTAATGCAGTCTACTTCTTTCAATTAATCCAATTAATGAAAATTGTGCTCAAGTATGACTTCAGGCTTTAACTAGCCAAAGTAACTTAAACATGCTCCCTACTTATAATTTGTGTGTGTCCATAAACAAAAGAAATTTCAGTTTACTCTGTCCACAGTCAGGAGTTCTAAATTAATAAAGGCCAAAGTAACGTTCCCTTTTCCGTGGTCAGAAGTATCTAGGATATTTAATTTACGAACGTAACTATACTATAGTTAGCTTAGAAAATAGAAATGAAAGATAAAATCATTCACCCTATCACAACGATTATCACTTTTCCATATTTTCTAGGTCTTTTTCAGATGCACGTTTTAAGAATTTTATTTTAATCCTCACCCGAGAATTTTTATTATTGATTTTTAGAGAGAGTGGGGGGGGGGGGATTGATGGAGAAACATCGATTAGTTGCCTCCCATATGTGCCCCGCCTGGGAATAGAACCCTCAACCTACATATGTGCCCTGAGCAGGAATCGAACCTGCAACCTTTTGGTGTATAGGGTTACACTTGGCCAGATGCGTTTTAAGATTTTAATCTTCAAATAATTTATTTTAACCTGCTTTTTTATCTGAGCATTTCTCTACATTGTTAGTCTTTCTGTTGATGGATAATATCCCATTGAATTACTGTATACAATGTATTTAATAGTAACTCTTCATGAGTATAGATGTTCCCATACATCTGATTATTTCTTAAGGGCCAATGACTAGAAGTAGAATTATTGGGTCAAAGCGTATAAACTTCTGTGGTTCCTTAATGCTACCATCAAGTTGTTTTTCCAAAGGCTGTTCCAACTTATGGTCCCACCAAGGCTCAAGAAGAGTGCCTGTTTCATTGTATCCTTGCCTTGCCTGTCTCAAATACTGGCATTAAACAAACAAACCAGGTTATCTGTTTGTTTCCTCTTTGGCTAGTTTCGTGGGTGAAGAGAGCTCCATGTACTGTGAAGGATTGTGAAGTGGGGCTCTGTGATATTACTACCCTGCCTCCTATACTCAGAGGGAAGCCATAAAAGTAACCATAAAGACACATCCATCCTGTGCTTAGCTGCCTTCCTCAGAGCCTAAGTTCCTGCTCATCCACAGAGAAAGATCCAGAGGGAGAGAGAAGGCCCACGCGGTCAGCGGAGACCAGCAAGAGGCCGTGTGCACTGGGAGCGGGCAGGACGCGCTGGGCCTCTGCGGGCGCCGCCTCAGTGGGCGGAAACAGCACTTGTTTTGGAAAGCAGGAGACGGCAGGATTTGGGTGTTCTCTCCGTTTAAAAGATTATGAAGTTGGCAGAATGTTCTTACAGTATGCCCTTCCCCATCACTGCCCATCAGTTGGCGTGGCACTGGTGTGGCTTCTGGTTCTGCTTATAGCACAGGATTCGGGTTCTGGGCAATGTGCTTTGTTAGCGGAATGAAATGAAATAGCACATTGAGGTGTGCCTTCGTGTTTTTGAGCTTGCTTGTACCTACAGTGGGTTAAAGATGCCTTATCGAGGATCTTCTGGAACATAAAGAAAAGATTTCACACGAGGGAAAATATAGCAAAGTATGTGCTTGTCCAAAATGGAATCTGCACCCACCTCACTATGCCCTGGGTAACCCCACCAAACCCTCTTGCTTATGCAAACTTTCTAACGTACAGATAGTAAGAATCGTAAGGGGCCCCATTGTGCTGGCTGTCAGTGTCTACAAGCGATTGAGTCCCTGAATACACCCAAGCTGGAGTGGGGCGCCCCATGGCTCCCCACCCCGCTCAGTCCGCCCATCCGTCTCCCCAGCAGCCAGGGACCCTCAGCGACACAGCTTTCAGCGTTTGCGAGCAGCAGCCCAGCCAACTGCCGAATTCCTGCTGGGTCGGCCAAGAGGTAGGACCAAAATGAAACAACACGCAGGCCTTGGTTTGAAGGCAATACATCAAACATAAAAAGAGCTCTTTTGTGTGCGCTTCGGTGTGGGAGCCAGGGAGGAGAAAACCACTCTGCCTCCCGGGAGGAAGCAGCCTGACCTCACCTGCGACTTTTCTCTTACCGTGTGGGTTTTTCTCACCCCATTAAATGTAACCTACGCTAGGTGGGTCTGGGCCGTCTGCGAGAAATAGAGAGTGATGGGAACATGTGATGGGCAGCCTGGGACCCAGAGCAGCTCCGAGCGCCTGGAAGGGGGGCCCTCACGAGCCACGTAAGCCGGGGCCACGGAGGCAGGGCCCACAGCCATGTGCAATGCGGCTGTTTCAAAGGCCTGTCTGGGAGACCACAAGGATCAAGTTTCCATAGCTGCATAAGCCTTGCAAGGGGACCCCCAGAACATGCTCTGTGAAAGGGAAGAGGAAGAAAAGAGAAGAAAAAGCAGCAGCAGGTTAAACTAGGGCGTCCTCTCACACGTAAAGCGGCGGGCCCGCCCCCGGGGAGCGGTGATCCAGGGCAGGGTGGCCGACAGCTCGGCCCTCAGAAGATGCTCTACTGGCCCAGGCGGGGGCCCTGCGCACAGAACAGGAACAGACAGAGTGGGCAAGGTCCCCAAGTCCCCCACCCATTACCCAGTGCCCACAGCGCACCTCTGAAAGGAGCCGCTCAATCACCTGGCGGCCTTTTCTGCCAGCGGGAGGACGGGCTCCGCTGGCATCCTGGGAACGGTGACAGCGGCCACCTGCTTACAAACCACCCTGAGCCCGGCGGGCAGGAGCGGAGGAAGCAGTCACTCTCGCATTCCGCCAGTGGCTCAGCCGCTTCTCTCCAGCCCCTGGGAGCTGCTGCCTGCGGTGCAGGCCGGGGATGGCAGCCCCTCTGTAGCTGGGGGGCTGACGTTACTGTCCAGGGCCACCTGTAAGAGCACCCCCAGTACCCAGGACCAGTAGCGGCTGCGCTGGGGGAAGTGGGAGCACTCTAGACACATTGCGAAGGTGGGACAACAGGATCTGAGGATGACCGGATCCTGAGAGGACAGCGTCCACGATGGTCCAAGAACTCTGCCACAACGCAAAAGCAGGAGCGCCGCCTGCCGGGCGGAGAGCGGGCTCACAGGCGAGGGGAGGCGGGAGCGGGGCTCAGTGCGCCAGGACCAGATGCTGCCCAGCCGGGGCCTACGCAGTGGTCTGCAGCCGAGGACAGGCGACCCCCAGAGAGCTCCGGGCGAGGCTGTTCCGTGGGAGCCGCTGCCTGGGAGATGGTCCGCACGGCCCTGCGGCCAGGTGGCCAGCTGAGGAATGAGCCAAACTACAGAGGGCAACGTCTGACTGGCCTTTGTTCTCTGGCATTGGCTCCGGGTAAGAATTCAGAAAGCTATAGTCCTGGCTTACTTTTCAGAAAGCACGCCCTGCCGTCACACCTGAGCTGGGCACTCTGAGAAAAGCACCACCTCCTCTGCTAAGAGCCCGCAGTGCTTGTTCGTGAGTGTCATCCGTGGGCAGAGCAGGGCGAGGTGGACACACACTTTTTAAATATATTCAAACTGGGAATAAAGGGTGAAAAGCATTTTCCAAAATAGCGACCACCTTTGGAACACAATACTGAATACACTCCCGTGTGTATGCCACACACACACTAGGTACTTTTAATACGCGGTGAGCCCTGCCCCGTGGTTCAGCGGCTGGAGTGTCTTCCCAGGTGCACACCGTAAGGTTTGGGGTTAAATACCCGATAGGGGTGCGTACGGGAAGCAACCAACTGATGTTTCTCCCTCTGCCTCCCTCTCTCTTTAAAATAAATAAAAACATATCCTTGGTTGAGGATTTAAAAATAATCTATACTAATAAAAGGATAATATGCTAATTAGACCAGGCGTCTTCCAGACGTCTTTCTGAATGAAGCCACAGCTGCTTGAGGGCCCACAGTGCCACCACCCCTTCCGCAGAGGCAGCCACAAAAGCAGCGGCGCGGGGCCAGTCCCGGTGCCAGGCCTCCACAGAGGCTGGACGGGGCGCAATCTGCTGTGCCTCAACCTCCCACAGCCCCTCTCCGCAGCCGGCCTGGCCCCAGATTGCCCCCACCCACCAGTGGGCAGGGGGTGGGACCAGCACAGGAAGTGAGGGGCCAAAGGCCCACAGCGCACCAGCAGCAGGGAGGTGGGGCAGTGCCTTCCCTGATCTGCTGGTCGCCCCCCGCAGATGGATAGGACACCCCCTGAGGCTCCCAGACTGTGAGAGGGGCAGGCCGGGCTGAGGGACCCCCCCCTCCCACCCCAGTGCACAAATTTTCATGCACCGGCCTCTAGTAATTAAATACTTGACAAATAAATGATTGTGTACTTTTCTAACTGAAACTACAAAATTTGAGACTATGACTACTTTAGAGCTCAAAAAATATGCAAAATTAGTATTCTGCATTCTGCAAAAAGTGTCTGAGGGTCCCAAGGGGTCCAGCCCCTCCTTTCAGAGAAGGAGACCGCCGTCCTAGGTGAGGGAGATCTGTGTTTCCCTTCTGGAAGAAATGAGGGGAGGACTCGCCATTCATTTCTCCCCCAGGGCCTGGGATAATGCTCTGTGCAGAGCAAATGCCCAATAAATCTAAATGAATGTCAAACGAATGAGTGAATAAATATTCATTAAAAATTAACTGGACAGTTAATTTAGGTCATTCACTGGAAAAAAGAAAAACAGTGAAACTAGAAAAGTATCTTTTTAATTTAAAAGGTTAATTAAGGACAAGGCTTTAAAAAAATATTTTGGTGGCTTAAGTAAACCAAATACTACTGGGGTTCAAAACAGCTGCAGTTTTTAACTTTGAAAACATTCCATTATGTCCCACAGATTAGAAAATGAGGAAAGCTGCCGGACTTGTTTCAGGATTCTAGTATGATCTCGAGTCTCCACGAATACGTAAGCCCATGCTTACGAGTGGTAACTCCCAGAAGGAAGAACTCAGGACCAGGGGAAAGCAGCAATGCAGAATGTACAGTAACATACAGAGATCATCAGACCTAAATCAACAAGTTTATTATGTAAAGACTAGAGGCCCGGTGCACAAAATTCGTGTACAGGGTGTCCCCTCAGCCCAGCCTGCATCCTCTCACAATCTGGGACAACTGGCTCCTAACTGTTCACATGCCTGCCTGCCTGATCACACCTAACAGTCCCCCCTGCTGGCCTGGTCACCCTAACTTTCCCCACTGCAGGCATAGTCACTCCCAACTGCCCCCCCCCCCAAGCCTGTTCACTCCTTAGTGCTTCCTGCTCCGGCTGGCCTAGTCGCCCCACACAGGCTGCTGCTGTGTCGTTTGGTTCCCCCCTCACTAATCCCCCTGCCGCCTGGTCACCCCATGCAGCCTGGCGCTCAGTCATTTGGTCGTCTCTCACTAACCCCCCTGCCAGCCTGGTCACCCCATTCAGCTTGTTCGGTTGTCCGGTTGTTTCAGATGCAATAGTCGCTTAACTTTTTATATATGTAGATGACTTTTGACCACAATCTCTCTTACCTCTCTCCCTACATAATTTATGACTGTGCCATCCAAACTCAGTATTTGTGTTATGTCTAAAATCTTCCAATCTGGCATTAAAAGAAACATCTTCAGCAACAGAATTCAGGGATAATATCAGAAAACAGTATTAGTCCCATGTCCATAGCTGTTTTAATAGCATTTAGATCCAACATTTCGTAAATATTAGGATTATCTCCTCCTTTTCCCCTTATATTTGTTTTCATAAATGGGGGACATGGTTTAGGAGGACTACTAATCAGTGTGCTACAGATCATTTGAGAAGCTTCCTGTGTAAAAAGCTGTATTTTTAATACCTTTGCAAAAATACGAAGGATTTCCAATTTGAACCTATATTAAATGCATCTGCACTCACTGCTGGTGTGCATTTCGTCAGTGTCTCAAAGCTACACGGGCTAGCTTGTTGGGCCAGTGGATGAGGAGGAAAAGGAGAGCTGCCAGCACAGCGAGCCATGGTATATATCCTGACCGGACACACAAATCTGCCATCTCCCTACCCTGCAGCCTGCATTCCTGACTTGTGCATTCACATAATTTACTCTGTAATTGCCATTGAGCACTTACGCTATAGCACTATTTTAGGGACCAAGGAATACAGCAGTAAACAATACAGTAGGCACTAGGTAAATAGCAAATAGCACATTTTATATTAGGTAAAGGTCGGAACAAGAGTGTGGAGGCGCCGGGACTGGTTTGGCTCAGTGGATAGAGCGTCGGCCTGCGGACTGAAAGGTCCCGGGTTCGATTCCTATCAAGGGCATGTACCTTGGTTGCGGGCACATCCCCAGTAGGGGGTGTGCAAGAGGCAGCTGATCGGTGATACTCTCTCATCGATGTTTCTAACTCTCTCTCCCTCTCTCTTCCTCTCTATGAAAAATCAATAAAATATGTATTTTTTAAAAAGAGTGTGGAGGCTGTGTTATGTCTTGTAAAGGATGGTGAGGGAAGGCCTCTTTCATACGCTGACATGTAGCAGAGACCTAAAGCGAGAGGAGGGATCCAGGCAGGGGAAGAGGACCTGAGGTAGGGAGTGTGTGGTGCCCTGTCTGAGGCCCACATTGGGGGGCAATCATGTAGGGCTCCCAGCAGGCAAACCCATGGATTTCCACTTAGCATAGTATTTCCGAGACCCACCCACAGTAATTCATGTGTTAATATTTTGCTCCTTTATATCGCTGAGTAGTATTCTAGCGATTTGTTAATCTATTTAGTAATTGATAAAGGCTTAGTAGTTTTTGGTTTGGGGCTGCTATGAATAAAGCTGCCAAGGACATCTGCATATAAGTCTTGGAGTGCACATATGTTCTCATTTATCTTGGGCAAAAAAATCCCTATGAGTAGCATGGCTGGGTCATACAGTGAGCACACATTTAATTTCATAAGATATCGCCGGCATGTTTTCAGGTGGCTGCATCGTTTTGCATTCCCAGCAGCCCTGTAGGAGTTCCGGTTTCCCCGCCTCTGTCTGCCGCGGAGTCAGCCGCCAATGAGTGAGTGATGGCAGCTCACTGAAGTTTAACGTGCTTTTCACGGAAGCCCGTGACACTGCGCATCTTCTCATGTACCTTCTGGCATTCACATGTGTTTGGGTTTTTTGAAGTGTTTTTTCAAAGCTTGTGCCTTTTAAAAAAACATTGGGTTGTCTTCTCAGTATTGAGTTATAAGGTTCTTTATATATTCTGGCTATAAGCCTTTTGTCAGACAAATGTTTTGCAAATATTTTTTCCCAGGCTGTGGCTTGCCTTTCTGTTTTAACTGTGCCTTATAATAAGAACAAAAAGTTATTTTGATTAAACTAAGTCACTTTTTCCTCTTATAAGTCATGCTTTTTGTGTCTTATTTAAAAAAATATTTCCTTATATCCATGTCACAAAATTTTTCTCCTAGAAGTTTAATGGTTTAGCTCTGATATGTGGGTCTATGATCCATTTTGAGTTAATTTCCATATGGTATCATATCAAAGTTGAGATTCACTCTCTCTCTTTTGTTTTTTGTTTGAACACCATTTATTAAAGTAACTATCTTCCTGAATAGTTACTTTATAGTTACTGAATGAACTTGACAACTTATCAAAAATCAATTGGAGGCCTGGCCGGTGTGGCTCAGTGGGTTGAGTGCCATCCCATGCACCAAAAGGTCACCAGCTGGATTCCCAGTCAGGGCACATGCCCAGGTTTTGGGCTCAATTCTCAATCGGAGGCATTCAGGAGGCAGCCAATCCATGTCTCTCTCTCTCTCTCTCCCCTCTCCCTTCTTCTCTCTCTCAAATCAATAAATATATGTATTTTTAAAAAATCAATTGGATATATAAATGTAAGTCTATTCTGGACTTTCTACTATGTTTCATTAATTTATACCTCTACCCTTCTACCATTATATACTATCTTGATTACGGGGGCAAGCTACTTTTAAGATGTCTCTTAGATATGTAAAAATTAGATATCTAAGTCTAAGGATCGTTTATTTATATATCCAGTCAAATACGTATGAGAATCTGAAGATTGTGGAGAGACTGGAGATGTAAATGTGGAAGCCACCAGTTTGGAGATGGTATTTAAAGTGGGGGATTAGGGACACTCCCCAGGGCGTGGGCACCACACACGTGCCATCTCACACTCTGGTCGGCCTGTGCTAACAAAGGGCAGCCTCCAACCTCTCGGACCCACAAGCAGCTGCAGCAGGGCCAACAGCTCGCTCTAACGCGGGTCTGCCCCATTTCCATGGAGCAGGTACCGGAGCCGGATTCAGCCAGGAGGCTCAGGAAGTCACTCCAGCTTTCAAAGCCTCCGTTCTCAAATTTGGGAAAATGGCAATTCAGAAAGTAGCCCAAATCACAGGGTTGTCTGTGAGGAACTAGCAATGGTAAAATGTAAGCACTATAAACAGTCTCCTGAGGAGAGCCTGGCCATCTTCCTATTGAGGATGCCAGCTTCAAACAATGCATTTCCACATCTATCAACTGTGCTTCCTGTCGCCGCAGAGACCACGTGCCACAGCTTCTGGACACATCGGCCGAGCCCAAATGACCCCACAGACTGCGGCCAGCTCGACCCCATCACATCACCAAGGAGTAAGGTCACACCCTGACTCCGTGCTGGCGTGGCAGTCGGCAAGCAGAGTGCTTCCCACTGAAAACAGTATACAGACGCGGACATACTTGGAACACACTGCTGGCACCGTGGCCAGCACACAGCAGGCACTCCAAAAGCACGTGGGGAGCACACACACACACACACACACACACACAAATACAACAGGCATGTCACAACAAGCGGAGAAAACAGAGACTCTGTGACTGAGCATTCCAGCAAGGTGAAAACCGACATTCAACAGAACAGAGGCGGCCACAGATCAGCAACAATCCCAAAATACGACCTCCAATTCTTTCTTTTTATATTTTTATTGATTACAGAAATAAAGGGAGAGGGAGAGATTGAAACATCAATAATGAGAGAGTGTCATTGATTGGCTGCCTCCACACCCCACACTGGGGATCATGCCTGCAACCAGGCATGTGCCCTGACCAGGAATCGAACCGTGACTGTCTGGTTCATAGGTCGACACTCAACCACTGAGCCATGCCAGCTGGGAACAACCTCTAATTCTTATTTTGAAGGTCAAAGACATAGATACATATATGAGCAAGTATTATTAAATTAAAAATGAATGATGTGTGGGCAGAACTCTGCAGAATCAAGTTCCCAACCCTAAACCCTAACTGAAAGTGATTCCTACATCTAACACCATTGTCAAGGTGACAGTAAGCCGGATGGAGCCTGAAGACAGGTCAGAACACAATGCTCAGAACTCAAAGCTTGAGCTGGCCAGGGGCACTGTCCTCCATCGACAAGGTGGCCATGACGGGGCGAACTCCAAAGGGCAGTCTTAGAGCAGGCAGTTGACCTGTCCCCAGCTTCCTTCTCCATGCTCTCTGTCTAGCCTCAATATTTAAAATAATGATTTCCTCCTTTCAAAACAAGGAGGAATGTGCAATATTAAATCTGGATTCCAGAAACCCTGGCACAGGGAGCCCTTGTGTCCAGAAGTTTATTGCCAAGGTTCCAGTTTATGCCCACGAGGCCCAGAGCAGGTTCCAGACACGGCAGGAGCTTTTGGCTCCGACAGGTTTTGGCTGCAAACTATCCAGTGGCTGATTTATTCCTCAATTTCAATCCTTGTCTCTTCGTCAAAGTAATTCTACATGAATCATTTCCATGTTTCCAAAGCAAAAGTAAAAAAAGAAAACCACAGGTAAAAAGAAATTTTCTAGGGTTTAAAAAAAGAGAAAAAGAAAGCTTGCAAACAGGAATGGGTTTGCTATCCACCACCCACTTCAGGAAACTGCCAGGTGGAATTAGGCAATGTAACGGACAATTTGGTCTTGACTCCCCCGTCAGGAACAGCGCCTGCACACACACATGTACACACGCACACACGTCCATTCCCAGGCGATCCCCCCACAGACCAGGAGCTCTTGGTGAGAATGAATTCCATCGGGAGGGAAGTTTCCTTTTCGCTATACTAACGTAATGCTTCATTACACCAAGACCTGGCATCTCCCGTCTGCCAGGTAAATAAAGAACAAGGCTTAAAATTTACAGTAACCTTGAAAACACTAGGCACTTCCACCTTAAATGCCTGTGTTCCACCAACAGCTCCCAGCCTGTGACTCTTCCTGGCGCTGGGGCCCTCCCGGCCGGCCATGAGGCCCATTAGTTCCTCCTGGCTGGGCCTGCTCAATGCAGTGCTCCCAGCAGGTGCTGTAACTGCCGCTCACTTAACCCCCACATTCCTTTGCTCCACGGACAAGGGGGAGCTGCCTCCACTTTTGTTCTGTGGGCTCTCTGACCACCCACAAGAATTCTGAGCCACTGGTGGTAAGTAAATCCGGTTGTCCATTGGGGGAGGAAGGATGCCGGGTTTGCCATGTGCCATCAGAAGCTGACCTTGCCCTGAGGTGAGCGAGGGTTCTGCTCACTGACTCATGGTGGATCATCCCCAAATCCCCCGACCTGGTCTGGGAACTGAGGAAGAGATAGAGCCCACCTCCGGTTTTCTGTTAGTGGTGCCCGGAGGGTCTCATGACTGAGATGTCACGCTGAGCTAAGGAACTCCCTCCTCTCCTCCTGCTGCACTGGCCCTCTGTCGGCCAGGGTCCTCGGTGTGCAGTAGAGCCATAAGGCCAGAGCTTGAGGAAATGCATATATTCATTTGCTATTTATTAAATGCTGCATTAGACAGCATTTCTAATAAAGTACAAATATCTAGCAAGGTTTTGGTGTTCTCTATGTGTCTATTAAAATAAACACCTACTTTGGCTATAATAAATGAGTCAACTAAAAGTGACCTGAACCTTGTCCTGGCCAGTTTTGCTTAGGGGTTTGAGTGCCATCCTGCAGACTGAATGGCTGAGGGTTCAATTCCTGGTCAAGGGTACATACCTCAATAACAGGTTCAATCCCCAGCCACAGTCAGGGTATGTGTGCAACCAATCAATGTGCTTCTCTCACATCAATGTTCCTTACTTTCTCTTTCTCTCCCCATTCCTTCCTTCCTCCCTTCCACTCTCTCACTCAAAAAAAAGAAAAGAAAAGGAAAGAAAAGAAAATCCTCAGGTAATTAACAATTTTTTTAAAAAAAATTCAAGTGACTCAAACCTGGCATTCAATAATTTCAACTCACAATTGTATAATGTTTGCCAGTTCACAACTGTTTCCATATTTGATCTTCTGAACAGCTCTGCCAGGTACACAAGCCAGGTACAACCACCTCCACTTGGCAGTTGAAAGAAGCGTGTTTTGGAGATGAGGTTGGGACGAGGCCTCAAGCTTGGTGAGGTCTTCTGACTTCCAGCACACCGAGCTTAGCTCTACGCAGTGCCTGGTGCAGGACATGAGGAGGCTTTTGAAAGCAAAGAGAGAGAACCAGTAGGATGTCCAGTTTGGGAATGTGAACTTGGCAAAGACAAAAAGAAGCTCCCAGATATTAAGGGGTAGGGGGAAGTTCTCTGTTATTAACCTTTACTACTCTCAAAAATAAAAGCAATCCAGGTATCCCGTGGAAGTGGGCTGGGCTGGATCCGTGCCGACTCCCTCACCCAGGGCCGGCGGTGGGCTGTTTGCAGGAGGGCGGCAGGAGGACATGACCACCGCAGCCCCGCGGCGGGTTAAGCAGCCTGGCTGAACGCTGCTGCTAATTGAGGGCCCCTCTTGTCTGGCAGGACCACCGGGGACCTTCTGCACTTGTTCATGACCACAGCACCTCACTCAGAAATTAACTCTTGATGAGTGCAGACAGGGGCCCAGCTGGTTCTCCCGAGTCCTCCCAAGTAGATAAATGAAGTGTAATAAGAATGCTGCTGGCTGCCAAGGGAAGAGGGGCGCTCCGTGACCTCTGGGCAAAATCCAGAGTATGCTTTTACCATGACTTAATCCTCTACACTGGGGATACTTAATGCAGCCAGGGATGGTGTGACTTGGGCCGATGACCACAGGGACAGCACTGAAAAGCCCATCACCAAATGTCCACTCTGTTAAGTATGAACTAAAAGAATAAGGAGGCAATTCATGAGAAACTAATTTTCAATTGGCAGGTATTTTCAATTAGGTGAGATGTGCTACTTCCCCCATAACTCTCCCCGGTTAGGGACAGCGGTGGCTTCTATTAGAGTTAGCAAATCCCGCTCAGCTTTAAAACATTCAACACATTTTCTGCCACTTACAGAGGGGTTCTTTCCCGAGCGCTCTAAGAAAAAACAGTGGCTCTCACTGCGCAGGCCTGCAGATACAGAGCCTGAGATGGAGACGGGCAAGGCGGTAGCTGAGATGGGATAGGAGGTGGGCTGTCACGTGTGAGTTCAGTGCACCCCGGGCCAGAGGATTTCCCACCACCGATTCTCAGCAAGTCAACCAACATGCGCGCAGCGTGACGGGCGGCTCGGAGCTGGGCGCTGGGAACCACGCATGGCCGCTGGCTCTCTCCCTCCGTTTGGATGCGACAAAGGGACAAAAAGCAGGCTGCAGACCACTGCTCCAGGCTCTAGATCACAGGAGGCCACATCTTGCTATGGCTTTTGAAGGGAGCAGGGGAAGTCTCAAACAGACTAAATGACTGCACAGTCACTTGGTTATCTTTTGTTAACATATCAAAACGTGGTGACTGGGCTGGAAGGAACGAAGGAAAGATGAAGAAAAGGACACTGGATGCCTTGATGGAAATTTTGAAAAAGAAAGGGTGCCATGAAGAAACTGGAACAATTCCCTAAGGACTAAAGATGGGAGGGATGAGGGGGAGGAAGCCAGTAAGATACTGAATTGCTTAAGAGATTGTATTAGTTACCTATTGTTACTTAACAAGTTAACCCAAAACTTAATAGCTGAAGACAACACACATCCATCATCTCATAGCTTCTGCGGGTCAGGAGTCTGGGACAGGTGGGTGCCTTTGGCTAAGGGTTTCCCTAGGATTGCAATCACGGTGACAGCAGGGACTGCGTTCATCTCAAAACCTAAGTGGGACAGGGTCCACGTCCGGGCTCAGTCGCCTGACGACCAGCAGGTCTCAGCTAGCTCTGCAGGGCTGTTAGCCAGAAACCGCAATTCCTTGCCAAGTGGTCCTTGCCATAGAGCATGTTAGCTAGGCCCCCCCCCCCCCCCGAGGAACAGCTCAGACAGACAGACAGACAGACAGACAAAGGCAAGTAAGCAGAAGTCACAGTCTTTGTAACCTAATCTCAGAGGTGACACCCCATTACTAGCGACATATTCCGTTTGTTAGAAGTAAGCCACGGGGCCCAGCCCACACTCAGGGGAGAGACTTAGCTGGCGAGATTCCTTACACCCAGATAAACCTATACTAGCAATAGCTAAAACACAAAGTTTGTGATAACTCATGCTCTTTGTAGAAAATTTGGAAAATCTAACAAGACTAAGACATTAAAACACCTATAATTCTACTACCAAAAGGCATTTTGGTATATTTCTTTTAATCTTTTTTTTTTCTATGAAGTATGGTTATTCTATATAATAAAAGCCTAATATGCTAAGTATCCAGTCGTCTGGTCAGCTATTCAACCAATCAAAGCATAACATGCTAATGATATGCTAAGGCCACTCAACCACTTGCTATGACGTGCACTGACCACCATGGGGCAGACACTCCAACCAGTAGGTTAGCTTGCTGCTGGGGTCTGTCCAATTGGGACTAAGTGAGACAAGCCAGACATGCCCTGAAGCCCTCCTACAGTCCCTCCCTGGCTGGCCAACCTCCCACGTCCTTCCCTGGCCCTGATCATACACTGGCGAGTCCCTCAGCCTGGCCTGTGCCCTCTTGCAATCTGAGACAGCAGAATGACCAGTTGCCATGACACACACTGACCACCAGGGGCCAGATGCTGAAAGCAGGAGCTGCCCCCTGGTGGTCAGAGTGCTCCCACAGGGAGCGGGCCTAAGCCGTCAGTCAGACATTCCCAAAGGCTCCCGACTGTGAGAGGGCACAGGACAGGCTGAAGAGCACCCCCCCCCCCCAAAGCATAAATTTTGTGCACTGGGCCTCTAGCGTAAATATAATGTCATGTGGTTTTTTTTGTCATACTACAGTGGCTGAGTATCGTGTGTTTTTCACGTTGGGAAACATTGGAAGCAGTTAAAACACTGGCAGCAGTTTTCCCATGTTAATAAATGTTTTTCAAAAAGTTCCATTTTAAACAGCTACCATCATATTATTATAACCCAAATTTTTAAAAAAACGATTTCCTTTTACTCATTTAATGGGTCAAAAAAAAAAAAAAGAAAACTTTGTTCCTCTGTTCCTCATTTCCTGCCTTTTAAAAAAACTATTTGAATATCCATTTCAAATCTTCTGTTGGCTTTCTAGCCATATTTCTTATAGTTTTAAGTGGCTGCACCAGGGATTACAATATATGTCATAACTTTTCATAGTCCACTTACAGTCAATATTGTGCTACTTCCTGCAAAACAGAGAGGTCCTGCAACACTCGAGCTCCACAGCTGCTCTTACGGCTGTTACAGCGTCACAGCCACAATGGTAGAAGCCCCACAAACAATGTTATACTTTTGCTTTAAGTAGTTTATAGTTAATAAAGAAATTGAGAGGGGAAAAATAGTTTTGTATTTCCCCAGATATTTACCATTTCCAATATTCTACATTCCTTCCCAAGTATTTGTGTTCCTACCTGGTGTCATTTCCCTTCCAGTTTTAAGAAGTTCCTTTAGCATTAACTGAAGTGCAGGCCTGTGGGTGATGAATTCTCTCTTTTTTTGACTGAAATGTCCTTATTTGCCTTCATTCTTTTATATATATATAGACTAGAGGCCCGGTGCATGAAAATTCATGCACTGGAGGGGGGTCCTCTCACCCCAGGCTGCCCCCTCTCACAGTCCGGGTGGGAGGTGACCCAGCGATCAGGGGAAAGCGACACCCCATCACACCTCTCCTGCTGCCACTGCTGGCAGCACAAGCCTCGGCCAGCCCAGGTTGCCTGCGCCTCAGGCCGGCCCTGGGCGGCTGGGGGGCTGAGGGGACTGGGGAACTCCGGAAGCAGGCGCTTGAGGTGGGCCCAGCTTTGCTGTGCACTTGCCACCATGGCAGGGCTGAGGGGACTGGTTGCCGCCACCTTATGGCTGTGGGTGCCACCATCTTTGAGGGCAAGGCAGTCAATTAGCATATCCCCTCTTTATTAGACAGAATAGGGTATCCCAAAAAATGTATACGCATACTTTGAATATTATAAAGGTAGTGTTTGTTAAAATACATTTCACCTTCAAAACTGAGCTATCAACTGTTAAAGGGTATATACATTTTTTAGGGGACACCAAAAAAAAAATATATATATATGCTTTTAATCCTTACCTGAGAATATATTTGCTTATTGGTTTTTAGAAAGAGAGGAAGGGGGGGAGAAAACAGAGAGAGAGAGAGAGAGAGAGAGAGAGAGAGAGAGAGAGAGAGAAATAGTGATGTGAAAGAGAAATATTGATCGGTTGCCTCCTGTATACACCTGCAACAGGGATTGAACCTACAACCTAGGTATGTGTCCTGACTGGGAATGGAACCTGCAACCTTTTGGTGTATGGGACAATGCTCCAACCAACTGAGCCACCAGGCTAAGGCTGCTTTCATTCTTTAAAAGAAAAAATTTTATTATGGGAAAACATACATAACATAAAATTTATCATTTTATTGATTTTTTAAGGGCACAATAAAGTGGCATTACGTTCATTTATATTATTGTACAGCCATCACATACATTTTAGAATTTTTTCATCATCTCAATCCCTTCACTCTTGAAGGATGTTTTTACTGATATAGAAATCTAGTGGAAAACAGTTCTCTTTCAGCACTTCAAAGATGCTCCGCTCTCTCCGCCACCATGGCGTCGGACATGAGCCAGTAATTGGGTTACGGGTCCGTGTCGTTCCCCTGTTGCCTTTGAGGTTTGCTCTCCACCGGTGGTTTCTGCATCTGAAAGACTCTGCACGGCTGCCCTCTATTTTACTCTGCCTGATGGTCCTCAATCACCTTGTATCTGTAAATTTCATCTTAAATTTAAAAATTTACTCTGCCTGATGGTCATCGATCACCTTGTTATCTGTAAATTTGGAAAAATGTTAACTTCTAACATTGTTTCTGCCCCATTTCCTCTTTCTCCTCTGTCATTTCCATTGGACGATGAGGTCCACTGAGTGAATTATTTTCAGTTCTGTAATTTCCACTTGGTTCTTTTAAAAAATCATTCCCATTCCTGTGCTGAGACAGCTATACGTTACTTCGTTGTATTGGGTAGTTACAGCTGCCACAGCAAAACCCTCTTCTGCTTCAGCGGGGATGGACTCCTTGATTTTCCTTTCTCCTCAGAGAGTGTTCTAATTTCTTGGTCCTTCAAATCTCAGGTAGTTTAGTTTTGTATGCTAAGCACAATGAATGCTGAATTGTACAGATTCTATATCAATAAATTAACAAATAAGTGTTGGTGAGGATGTGGAAAAAAGAGAATCTTGTGCTCTGTGGTGGAACTGGTACAGCTACTATGGAAAACAGTATAGAGTTTCCTCACATAATTAAAAATAAAACTATTACATGATCTAGCAATTCCACTTCTGGGTGTTTACAGAAAGAAATCCAAAACACTAATTTGAAAAGACATATGCACCCCTAAGTTCATTACAGCATTATTTAACAACGTGAGGCCCGGTGCATGGATTCATGCACTGGTGGGGTCCCTCGGCCTGGCCTTCGGAGATCGGGCCAAAACCAGCTCTCCGACATCCCCCAAGGGGTCCTAGATTTCAAGAGGGTGCAGGCCAGGCCAAGGGACCCCAATGGTGCACAAATCTGTGCACCAAGCCTCTAGTATGCATACAAGGTCTTTGGTTAATCTTTTCCCCCCCTCTCCCTTCCCTCTGAGATTCATCAGTCTGTTCCATGTTTTCATGCCTGTGTTTTCTGCTCCTGCATTGAGCGTCTACCCCCTGGTGGTCAGTGAACATTATAGCTACTGGTCAGATGGTCAAAGGGTCAGCCAGTTGCTTAGGCTTTTATATATATAGATAGCCAAGATAGGGAAGCAACCTAATGTCCATTGGTAGATGGACTGATAAAGAAGATATAGTATATATACACAATGGGTATTACTCAACCATAAAAATGGTAGATGAACTGATAAAGAAGATATGATGTGCATATACATATATGTACACACACAATTAGTCATAAAAAGAACGAATTCCCGCCATTTGTGACAATATTATGCTAAGTGAAATAAGTCAGAGAAAGACAAATACCATATGATTTCATTTATATGTGGAATCTAAAAAACAAAATGAACAAACAAAACAGAAGCAAACTCATAGATAATGAGAACAAATTGATGGTTGCCAGATGGGAGGTGGATTAGAGGGATAGGGGGATGAAAAGTTGAAGGGATTAATAAGTACAAATTGCCAGTTATAAAAACAGCCACAGGGATGTAAAGTACAGTGTAGGGAATATAGTCAGTAATATTGTAATAACTATGTATGGTGTCAGATAGGTACTAGAGTTATGGGATGATCACTTATGAAGTATATAAATGTCTAATCATGGTGCTGTTCACCTAAAATTAATACAATATTGTTTGTCAACTACAAACAAACAAAAAATACAATTTAAAAAAATGTGTCCATATTCTTTGGTGTTACTTGTTTTAGCTGGCAATTGTCTTGGCTGAACTGAACTGAAAACTCTGTTCCTCTGGGCAGCAGCTTCAGTGCGTTCCACGAACACGCCATTCGGTGGTCAAAGGTGTGCAGGCAGAACGAGTTCTCCCAGGAGCACCCTCACCCACCGACAAGACGGCCGTGCACACGGCCTCAGGCTGCTGCCAGCGGGCGCTCAGCTGCAGCCGGACCAGGGCTCAGGTCTTCTCCGTAGAGCCGCACAGGCCTCCTCACAGCATGACGACGGGGCTCAGAGCAAGTGCTCTGGGACAGGAAGGGGAAGGCGCCCATCTCTGAAGGCTCAGAAACCAGCACAGTGTCATTCTACCATATCTGTAGGTCAAAGCAGGCACAGGCCCACCCACACTCAAAGAGGGACATGGGCCTACCCATCCAGGAAAGGGTCAATCCTAACTACATTCTCCTATTTCGAAATAGGCTGTTTAAGAACTGAAAGTTCAAACAATAGAGTTCACACACACACACCACCCACTATGTACGGCACTATTACTGAGCCAGAATACCCTTCCCCACTGCTGATATAATGAACTTACCACTTAGACTATTAAAAGAACTCCAGTCAGCTTTAAAGTCTGGAAACTGAGAGACAACATCGTGTGCTTCTTACAAAACTACGTATGAAAATAGGAATCATTGAGTACTGGTCCTTAGAGAAATGTGGTTTAAAAGTTAAATAAATCACAGAGACAGCTTTTCCAATCATGACACCGACCTATCAATATTTTAGTATTAATTAACCTGTGAAGTTTTGAAATGCTGGCTTTTAGTGCTCTCACACGCTCCTAAAGATGGCCAGCATGTGGGACGGTGGTAGACAACAGAAAGGGCACAGGTCCAGGAGTGGGGAGCCACAGCAGCTGGTCTCTATGTCCATTAGCGACTGGACAGGGATGACTGCATCTCCCTTAAACTTGGTTTCTTAACCTGTAGAACCAGAGGGTTGATAGAGCTAGCTAAGCCCTTTCATCTCCCATATCCCATGATTCTTTATTGATCTAGGAATGTGTAGCACCTAGAACTATGATCATTCTGCTTAAGTAGGAAGTGGCAGGAGACACAATCTAGCCCAGCCGTGGGCAAACTACAGCCTGCGGGCCGGATCCAGCCTGTTCGGCTGTTCTATCAGGCCCGCGGAGCCAAAAGAGCGGAGGGTTCTCTTGCTCTCCCCTCCGCTCCTTCACCAGCAGCCCAAGAGGAGAGTGCCAGCATGGTCAGGCTGCTTTTGTTTCGGCCCTCCGGTCCAGTTTAAGAACCCATTGTGGCCCTTGAGTTAAAAAGTTTGCCCACCCCTGCTCTAGGCTTTAAGTCCGCTCAAATTGGGAAATAATGAATTTCCAAATGGATTTCATGAGTGAGGGGAATCTATCTTTTATGGTACCCTATATAATAATCCTATATAATAAAAGGCTAATATGCAAATAGACTGAACAGTGGAACAACTGAACCACCAAACAACAGTCGTTATGTTGTGCAGTGACCACCAGGGGCATGTGCAAAACATGGTGAGCATCGGCCACGGCTGGATGGTGGAGCAGGTGAGTGGGGGTGCCACACCAAGGTGGAACGCCAGTCACTGTCATCAGGGCGAGCCTCTGGTGGTTACTGAAAATTCTTTGCTCCCACACACCATGGTTCTGCCTGGTGCTAGCACTTGCTGCCAGCACTGGCCCCACTTGCACCCACTGCCAGTGCCTGGCACCGGCCCGATTGCTCCGCAGGTGTCAGAAAGTGCAAGCTGCAGCTGCTGGCCCCAATCGCCCCTCAGGGCTTCTCTACCTCCCCCGCTCCTGAGGGGCAATTGGGGCCAGCAATCGCCTCTCGCACCCACTGCCAGTGCTCGGTGCCAGTCCCAATTGCTCCACACCATCAGCGGATGCAAGCAGCAGCTGCCAGCCCTGACGGCTACTCCACCTCCCCCTGCTCCTGAGGGGCCATCAGGGCAGCAGCTGTAGCTCACACCTGCTGATGGTGCCGCCCCCTCGCACCCACTGTTGGCACCAGCCCCAATCACTCCGCACCTACAGCAGGTGCAAGCGGGGCCGGAGCTGTCAGCATGTGGGAGCAGCAGCGGCGGGAGCTGGGGCTGCTGGCAGATAGGTGACTGGGAGCCACGCGGGAGGAGCCCGGCAGGGGTGTGGAGGGTGAGCAGATACCTGCCCCGGTGCCCACCGCAGCCTCACCGCCCACAGTTCCTTTCAAGGTGCATGAATTCTGCACTGGGCCCCTAGTTATATATAATTTTTATAACCCAGAGCATGTTAACAAAGTTTTAAAGTTCCATATTCTTTGTGTCACTCATGCTACACTTCAACTTTGGTTTTTGATTAACTGTTAGTTGCAGAATAAGACTTCCTAATATTGAAATATAGCAAATTATGTCTTAGAGATTTTAATTTTTGAAATAAATTTTAAAATACTTATGTGAGGCATCATCAGTCCCCAGATGTAGTTCTCATTATTTGACCTTAATCGTTGAAAATTGTTAAAATTATTTCCTCAACAAACCAGTGCTATTCATTAAATGAAGTGAGTTTAAAAGGGAAAATAAAGTATATTTGAAAGAGCACATGAGAGAAGATGCAGAAAAGATGGAGAAAAAAATTATATTTTCATCTCTGCCTTTCTTCCTCTCAAAAAAAAAAAAAAAAGAAAAAGAAAGAAAGAAAGAAAAGAAAAGAAATCAGATATAGCAAGAAGTCTTGAATTCCTGTTTTCTGGCACTATTATGCGAACATATTTGCAAATATGGACAATTTTGCTCTAGTAGGAATATCTCTTTACCAGACTATAAATTTAGTCAGTACAACCTACTTCATGATACCAAGCAACACAAACACACTGCCATACAACCAACGTTTTAATATTCTAACTTCCATTTCTTCTACCACATAATTTCCTGTAATAATCTCACTCATGCCTGAGGTCCAAAGACAGTCTTATTTGTGCTTTTCAGGTCAGTCTGCCAACAGCAAGAAGACCCGTCGGTGAAAGGCTGAGCATTTCGAATGTGTCCTGGAAGAATTCTACCAACACCGCAGATTTCCCCAACAGGGAGCATATAAGAAAGCAAAATTTTAACAAAATGATTCTAATGCCCTTTTCAGTTAAAAGCACTGGGAGATTTACAATGATCAAGTAATATGCCAATTTCTTTCAAATGCTGCCAACATTTGACGCCAACACAATTGCACACTGGAAAAATGTGTAATGAATAAGGCAGCTCATAATTTTCCTTCGAATATGTATGTACAACTTATTAAGTGGCATAAAAAGCAAAGAGTCATGGCAAATGCTGAAACCTTCAATCCGAGCCTCACTGCTCTGGGGCATTTGAGCCAAACCCCATCACCTGGAGTGGCCAGCGGTGAGAAGCGGCGTCACAAGCTACTGGAGAAACACCTGCAGTGCCTCCGCCTAATGAGGTGAGTGGGGAGAGCTTCATGCTCCTCGTCCAACAAGAAAACCTAACAGTGAGGTCTGACATAACAAGCCCAAATGAGAACCCTCCAGAAATGAAAATACTCACACGGAGGGCCTTTTCTCTTCCAAATTTTGCTGTTCGGCCCCGCCAGCTCCCTCTCCTACAGCCTCCTGGTGGAAAATGTGCCCCCAATTCTGGGCCAGTGAGGTTTTTCTAGGGTATTGCTTCATTCACTGCACAGTCTGAAGGCTCAGAAAGAATAAGGTATCATTTTCTCTTGATGTCCCTGTCCTCACCTTCCCCCCAAATACACCCTACAACACCTACAACCTGTGTCAGGAGGAAGATCCCAAACCCCATCCCTTCCAAAGTACTGGCCAGGCCAAGGCAGGAAGTTACACGGACTCTGCAGGCTTCCCCTCTAAAATCGCTGGCCGCCTACACCAGTGTTTCCCAGACTTCTCTCATGGTGAGAACCACCTGGTGGAGGTGTTAAAATACAGATTCCTGAATCCCAACCAAGAAGTGCTAAACTAGAATTTTTGGGAACATATAGGCAAAATTGTATACTTAACTAGTGCTCTAAGTATAATCCTTTAGCGGAGAATTTACACTATCACTTTCTCCACTAAAGGATCATATTTCCATTTTCTTCCAACAACGGTGGCCAGATTTTACAAATAAAAACACAAAATGCCCGTTAGTTGTGAACCTCATATAAACAAGATACTTTATTAGTATAAGTATGTCCCAAATATTGTACGAGATATAGTTACTAGTAGTATATAAAAAACTATTTGTCTGAAACTCAAATTAGCAGGTGTCTTGCATTTTCTCTGGCAAACCTACGCAGCAGTCAGAACGATGCCGAGAAATGAACCTCTTTCCCTCTGCCCGTGGGGAGCAGAGAAAAGGAAGGGAGGAGGAGGAGGAGGAGGAGGAGGAGGAGGAGGAGGAGGAGGAGGAGGAGGAGGAGGGGAGAGGTAGGAAGGGTGAGTGTGAGGAGGAAATAAGGGCTTTAATAGAAGGGTGCTTCTCACACTGCCATGTGCACACCAATCACTAGGACCTGCCCATTCTCACGTGGAGCTGACTGGCAGGACAGGGGCCTGGAAGCCTCCTTTCGAACCCCGGCCCAGGTGAGCTGAGGCTGCTGGCGCCAAGCCACCCCTCTGGCCCCGCTGGGCAGGTGCGGAGCCGTGGCTGGGAAGGACGGAGGCCACTGACTAGTGAAACGTTCCTACTGGCAAAGGTGAAATACAAAGATTTGGTCTCTTTCAAATTTCCTCCTAATTCCCAATTGGGGGGGGGGGTTCTTTACATTTTTGATTAACTGATTGATTGATTTTAGAGAGAGAGAAACATCGATTTGCTGCTCCAGCCACCCATGCCTTCATTAGTTGCTTCTGCACATGCCCTAAGCAGAGATCCAACCCTCAACCTCCATGTACAGGGACAATGCTCCAACCAACTGAGGTACCCAGCCAGGGCAAGCGTGTACAGCTGTACATATGTCAGTGTGGCCAGTCAGTGTGTTGACAGAAACAGGTAATGAGCCATCTCAATGGAGTGGAGAAACAGCTCTGATCGGTTCATACAAATGCCCAGCCCCGTGCATACATATACATTTATTTTGTGATAGCCACCCTGCTTTCCCACTCATTAGAATTCAATGTCCCAGAAGCAACTGACACCCCACATAACTAATTTCAGAAATGGGTATTATTTTATCCAGATGCCAGATAACTATCTCACCAGCACATAAGAGACCAAGAAGAAAAGATGAGAGAACAGTTAAACTTGTTTTACCATTTGCCCCACCACAAGTAAGAATAGCAAGAAATGCCTCCCAAAGTTCCTTTCGCTGGAGTCTGTACTGCTGGAGGGGTGGCCTGCATTACAGAGACACCAGGACCCAGCTGACCTCAGAGGAGGGTCAGACACGACCGCATTCCGATGTACCACAATGACGTCACCAAAGGCTTCGGGAAGGCCACATCCACTCGTAACATAAGCTCTTCCCACTCCTTGCTTTATGCCCACGTGTAAAGGAAAGAGGTGGTAAGATTTCCTTTTCCATGATTAGTCACCTTTTCTTAAAAAGCCTAACGATGACACTAATTACTTAAGCAAAGGATCAAAGAAGTCAGCTGCCACCACTGCTCAGCCCCAGGAAGACTTCCATTAGGGAAATTAAAGGTGGCTCTCCCTCCTGGCAATCATTCAAGGCTACTTTGGCTGCAACACACCACAGCCGTCCTGAAACATTCCAGACCAAAGAGCAATCATTCGATAAAGATTAAGATTAGATTAAAATAAAAGATTAAGCATTCGATAACAGGATGTATCACATACCACATTACTTTCAACATAAAAAAGAAACTACTAACGTGGAATCCTTCCATGTAAAGATAAATGACAAACATGGATAATTCCCTTTACTACTCCCATTTGGAATTACTCTGGGCTTACCATTTGTGTCTTTGCTCAGTCTGGACTTAATTGGTTTCTGTGCCTTTCCCTATAAAATTGAGTCTTTTCACCAAATGACCCCGCATTTGCCTTAATTTGATTTTCTGGGTTTACAGTGTTTTCATCTTCTAAAAACCATTACTTATCTTGTGCCACGGTTGTGATCGGACCTCCAACATTTGTTTGACTGTGGCTCAAGATTTAAACTCCTTTAAAAAGAACCGCAATCTCTTCATTCTCAAGCACTCACCTATTCTGCACCCGCAGGGTATTCCTCCCCTCCCCCGCTCCTCCCCCCCTTCTCCCTCCGCTGCACTGGGGCTCCTTGTCTTTGACAACATGCAATTCCCCGAATAAAGAAGACTGGAGTTTTGTTACCAGCGAAACGAACTTTACATTACAGACATCCAAACTGTGTGGATTTGGTATAAGCTTCTTTCAAAAAGTACTACTCCATTACTAGGAATGTTTATGCCTAAAAAGAAGATTCTGTGTTCTATTGTGTCAGAAGCTTTCAAAGTGCAATTGTTCAATTTGCAAACTGCAATTGGTTAACCAAGCTAAACTTAATTAGCCCAACGATCCTACAGCCCACATCAAACCCCCGTGTTTGATGTATTCTGCGAGGTGTCCAAGCCGCCTACAGCTGTCTAAGTGCCACAATGAAAAGGCAGCGAGGCTTAGGTCTGGGAACTGAAATGAGCTGTTCTAAGTGGAGCTTTTCTTCCATTTTCTAAGGCTGCACCGCTCTGACCTTCTCCAAATCAATCCTTTGCGGATTAACATGTAAAGCAGTGTCGAATTAATTTCAGAAAGGGAATATGAGATCAGCCTAGGATCATACAAAACATCTAACTCCTAAATACACTAATGCTTCCAGCCATTCAATGAGAAGCTGTCAATAAAGGAAGAAAGTCGGGGAGGGGGCGGCCAGGAGGATCTGAGGGTTGGAGCAATCTATCAGACTAGTTAGCACATTGCCTACTTCTGTGGCATGGCTAATGCATTCCTCTAGAAGTTAATCCCATTTCTAAAGACCCTCCCGCTAGGAGCACATAGGCCGTGATGAATGAGAACTAAAATGCATTAAAATTCTCAACAACTTCACCAAAAGGCACACTATTAGAGTCTGAGTGTCTACAATGAGACGGTTCATTAAAAGCGCAGGTCTGAAAGAATCGCTTTTGTCCCTACACATTGAGGAGAGCGGGTCCAGTGTGTCACTGTGACACCTGCAGCCAAAATATTTTTACGCTGGGCTGTCCGAGTGATCACGAGAAGCACTACATGAAACGGCAAGAAAGGCCTTTTCCATAGCGAGCTCCAGCGCCGGCGCCGTGTCTCCCCAGCACTGGCCTCACAACAGCCATTAAAGCCACTCCATTTCCCGGAAGCAGCAGCAGTGTTTGAACACTTCTCTTTTTCTCCCATTGTATTTTGCTTGTACTCAATTAAGAGATAATTTGACCATTTATCAAGATGGAGTCAGGCTGGCATTTATACAGGCATTAGGACAGCTTTTCTCACAGGCGGAAATCTGCAGCTGAATCTAGAAGGTGGTTAACAATGGCGGGCCTGGCGCTGACTGGGAATTACATCTGGATGAGTTCGTTTTTAGTCCTGGGGAAAGGCTGGACTGCCTTGGAGAACGATTATGATAAATTATAAAGCGATGTCAATTCTAATGTCAGAAACACCAGGAACAAAGCCCCGAGACTGTGGAACTGACAGGAAGCAGCAGGGGAGGGCGCTCTGAGACAAAAACACAGAGGAAGGAAGCCACCTAGAAATGGGGGGGGGGGGGTCCACAGAGTATCCCAGAAGGAAGGGAGGGAGGGAGGGAGCCTTCCTCTGTCGGGGTGAAACACGAAGTTCAGCAGAGGGGTGCCCCCTGAGGGGGGGGCAGGGAGAGATACAGGGGGAGGTGTGAGCATGCCCACTCCCCATGCTCCTAACCCACATACGTGCAGCACTTGGTCTTTGCTATGAATCACCACTGCTGCCAAAATCTGAAAAAGCCACTCCCTCTGACCTTTCCCTTTCTCATCAGCACCTGTCACTGGTTTGTGATTTAATCAAACCCACTATGTTTATCATCTAAACTATGTCGCCTCTGACCAGAAGAATCGTTTAAGGAGAGCTTCTGACACAGAACCTCTACTTCTCACACTCCCTCAAGGAGGTGGGGTCTCCGTTTGCAGATAAAGCGCCTGAAGCCCAGAGAGGGCCAGCTGGCTGCCAGAGGTCACACAGCGAGCAGGCACCCAACAGGAAGGGACTGGGCTCTGTCAGACCAAAACACAGCTCCTTCCACTTCTCTATGAAGAAAGGATCTGTCCTCGGAGATGAAATAGGGAGTAACAGAATTGTTAAGAATCACAAGAATTCTACCATCTCATGTAAGGATTGGAGTGGAACTGGATTGAGTGTCTTACCCCAAATATCTGCCACTCAACGTGTCTTACCCTCCACTCCCAGACTTCCACTTGGCAGGCCAGAGCGGCTCCGGTCTTTTAGATTACCTTCAGAGAGCAGCCAAAGCCCCGAACCAGAGAGCTCTGCAGGCGGCTGCCCGGGGAGGAGGGGCGGAGAAAGATAGCCCAGAAGCGGCCTGATGAGTGAAGACGGGGAGGCGACACGGCGGCCTGGACCGGGGCCAGCCCTGGTGCCTGGACGGGCGGGGCTCCAGCCAGTGTGTAAAGGACAAGCCAGGTATCACCCAGGGAGGCATGGTCCCCACATAAGAAGGGGTAAGACAAACCAGACACTCACTTTACAGCGTAAGGAACTGTGAAATGGGGCACAGTCCCCTGCACGTCAGGACTTTTGTCACCGGGGAAGGTGGGCATCGTGAGGGCGCTGGACGCTGTGTCCAGCAGACTGTTTCCTCTGGCAGATCTGCCGTCACTCCATGCTCTCTCCATCTGCCTTTGTGCGCAGCCAGAGCACACGAGGATTAGGAAGAACAGAGGAAACAACTGTGTTTCAATGGTTTTGTTGACCCACTGCTGAGAAGACTTATAGAAGTGAGCTGACTTATCTTGCTAAGACATTCACTCATTCGGTTAACTGGCATCCCCGGCTGCAACCATCACCGCATACTCATCAAAAATAACAATTGGTCGATCTGGACTTTACCAACACCACAGAAAGAACCCTGCTCCCCGAACCTCATGCTTTGTATTTGCTTACAGTGATCTCAATGCCGCACTTTAAAACAAGGTTCAGTACCCCTCACCCAGATGCTCACACTGTCACCTCCTGGACACCTCACCAGTGTTCTGTATGGCACGTAAGCATTTGCTTACAGAAAAGAAAAAAGCTTCAAGTATTTCATCGGAATAGATTGAAGACTTGTTGCTAAATTTTTAGTACAAAATAGTGATTACCCTAAAACTGACCTAAGTTTTAAGAGAGAAAGTCTGGGCTATAAGAAGAATAAAAATGTGTTCTTTAAAATGAGAACTGTGGCCAATAAATGGAAGGAATAAGAAGGGAGGGGAGATGAAGAGGAAGGGGAGAAGGGGAGAGACAAGGTGAAGGGAGGGGGGTTGGAAGAGTAAAAACTGACACCGGGGTGTAGGGACCTGCTATGAGGCACAGGAACCAGCACAAAGCGTCCCTGAGGAAACCGAGAGCGGAAGCCAGTGTCTGCACCTTCCCGCGTACTCCAAATGAGCTGGTCAGGCCCCATACAATGTAAAGGACTGCTGACACAGGTTCTTGTGAGTGCTACCTCTATATGTAAAAGGCTAATATGCTAAGTGTCCCTCCTACCATACAACCAGTCGCTATGACACACTCTGACCACTGGGGGGAAGAAGGGGGCAGATGCTCAACGTAGAAGCTGCCATGATGCACACTGGCCAGCGCCTCGGACCTGGTGCCAACAAACCCCAAGTGGGACACAGGTCCCGCCACTACCCCGGAGCGACACCCCACCAAATCGCAGCCAACACTGCCAATTCCCCCATGGCACAAAAGGCTCACAGCCAAGCCCAATTCAGCCCAGAAACGGTCGCTGTGGGCTCCGGGTAATGACATCACGTAGCAACGCCCAGCTTCCTCTCCCTAGCAACTAGCCTCCTTGCAGCTTCTTCAGCCCAGGAGCACAGGTGCAAACACCTTACACTGTAACCAAGTGTCTGTGAAGCATTTCCCCGTGCCTCATCTCATTTGATCCTCACAGAAGTCCTGGAGCAGGTAGATAGGGGACTTGGTGAAATCCCATTTTCTTTTCATTAGCTGGAAAACCGAGATTTAGAAAGCTTAGAAACTTGACCGACTGAAAAGAAATGGTGGACCTTGAAAATGACTTCAGGTTTTCTCACTGCGCAGAATATAGTCAGACACTGCTGCAGTTCAATATTTTACCCCTTGTTCTCCCTGCGTGATATACAATAATCATCTGCTTCATATTGATATTTATTGCTGGGTTGTTGACAATTATCTGAAAGACAAATTGGGGTGTTTCACTGGGCTAGAAAAAATTTAGCTAAATCAGAAAGCAGGTCTAATTAAGCAAGTTTATTTTACATAATCATATATATGGCTAAGATGACTTGCACATGCACGATTCATATAAAGCTCTCGCTGGAGCCAATCACACACGTGTGTTTTGATCTGTCATTGTCAATTGTGAATTTGGCTGACATTTCTATTATAGAGAAAAGGTAAATAGAAATAATAAAATACTTTTCTAATTAATTTCCTTTCGATGTGCACTAATTCGTGCACCAGGCCCCTAGTGTGGTAAGGGCCCCTCCTCATCTAATGGGGGAAGCAGACTTCACAAAGCGTATCCACCTGACATTTACATTGTTTTAATGCCATAGCAATTACAGTGTAACGTCTTTGTGATGGGCTTAGCACAGGTGGTGGCCACCAACACACACACACACACATTCCCTCCCAAGTCCAGGCAGGGACAACCTGGTTGGAGATATACGGATATATAGCTACACATATAGGTGCAGATGTAGTCCTAGATAATTTTACTTCTTGTGTATTTAAAAATTAGTTATGTAGGTCAATTATCAACACCTGGAAAGTGCTCTGAAACTGGAAAGGCGAGAACAGGACAAGGCTAACTATTTATAGTTAGTCGAAGATAACTAGGGGGAAATTTCCAATAAAGATAACATTTACTTCCAAGTTCAGTTAAAAGAAATGAAAACACCCGAGTGCAAGTTACTTTATCACCACAGGGCTTGCCTGAGCTACAGGTCAGGGCCAAACCACTCAGGCTTTCTCGACTTGTGAGCCTGGACTTACTTCTCTGCTATTTTTTTAAAACATTGCCAAAGACAATAATGACCAATAATAGCTCTTTTATCTAATCTAAGACCCCATTTCCTCAGTACCCTTGTCAATTTCAGAAGTGTTAAAATGTGTTTTGTTTGTTTGTTTCTCAACAGAAAAACACGGGGAAAACCAGGCACTAACCCTGCAGCTTCCCTGCAGCTCAGCTGCAGAGACTTCTGTCACAGCACGAGATCCCTAACTTCACAGGGGAGACGTTCCCAACCCAGTGACCGCTTCCCGCTGCCATCCTCACCAGGCTCCCGGCCACGCACAGCATGTCCTCCGGCATGGCCACGGCCACCTCTGGTAGCTCGCAGACTGCTTCCTGCGGGCTTTCCTTCGCTCATGTTATGTGGAGACTCCTCCCCCAGGGACCCTAAGAGCCAGAGCCGAAGGCAAGACCCAGTGAGAGGCACAAGTACAGCCAAGAGAGTGAAGACACGTGCAGCCTTCCTAGCCATGAAAGAAGCCAAATTAAAGCAATAGAGGATGGCAGTTTCCTCCTCTTCGAGGCGCAGCGGACTTAAATCGCGAAGAGGCAGCAGCTGAACGGCTGCACGTGCGTGTTGGCGGTGCTGCATGTTAAGGGCAGCCCCCAACAGGTTATGGTCTTCAACACCGTGACCTTGCTCCTTGAGTTCGTCCTAAACTTCTTTTTCAAAGACATGAAAGACTGGCACAAAAAGTGTTCACTGTAGCTTCAGAATGACAGAAATCTGAAATTTTCTAAATACTCAACAGCATGAAGACCATTAAGAAACAGCGTGAGCAACTGATCGGCCACTCTGCCTCCTGTCCTGGCCTTACCTCTCCCCCAAAGATCCTGAAGCGAGGGCTGCTGTGCAGGTAGTTTATTCTGGAAAGTGAAGGTGAATGGGAACGGGGAGACTTCTGAGGAGCTGGCTAGGGCATGCCTCAGACTCATGTGCCCAAGGGTCAGAAATAGGAAGCATTAACCTGTTAGCTACCACCCCAACTGGTCAAGGTGTGCCAGAGGAAACGCACTTCCCGGGAGAGCCTGGATGGAAGCTAGGGGGGCTCCATCAGGGCCCCACATTGCTGGGGTTGGAGAACCCTCTTAGCCACGGGGGGTGGGCCTCTGGTTACACATGTACGAGGTTGGCTGCTACAACAATGACCCAGAGAAAAGACGAGTCCAACACAACTCTACTGTAATTTCTAACTAGAGGTGAAGTGCCAACACTGTAACATGGTTCTAATATAAAATTTGGTGAAAAATAAAAACACACAATTCTGTCCACACTAAAATTATATCACCATGAAATGATTTTTTTTCTTCTAGGCTTGGCCTGAAATAGCTTTTGGGAAAATGAAAATAAATGATATATTGATTTAGTATGATAATGGAATTTTTTTCTTTTATGTATTTTTATTAAAACACTAGAGGCCCAGTGCATGAAAATTCATGCACTGGGGGGGGATCCCTCAGCCCCGCCTGCCCCCTCTCACAATCTGGGAGCCCTCATCCCACCTCTGCTGCTGCCACTGCTGGCAGCGCAAGCCTTCCAAGGCTTGCCTGCACTTTGGGCTGGCCCTGGGCAGTGGGGCAGCCGCCATCTGAGGCTTGCATGCACTTCAGCCAACCCTGAGCAGCTGGGGGGCTAAGAGGATTGGGGGACTCTGAAGGCAGGTGCATGGCAAGGCCCCAGCAGGCCTGGGGGGACTGGGCACTGCCCAGTGGTTGTGGGCTGTGGGTGCCACCATTGTTTGTGAGAGTGTGACAGTGAATTAGCATATTCCCACTTTATTAGATAGGATAGTTTGTATAATAAACATGAAACATTAAAAATTAAATCAACCAGGATCTCTAAGAACTGGTCTAGCTCAGTACTTATGAAATTATTTTGGTTCCTCAAAGTTTCCAAAATGGCTGTTTCTGATAATCTCCCAACAATTTTAATTTAGTAACTAATATAGCTCTCTATCATCATTAGTGATGAGTAATTAGGCCCAGATTGGGCTGGGTAAACAGTTTGCATGCATTATTACATTTAAGCCTAATTTCAAGTAAGGTTAGTACCTTTATTTTACAGATAAAATGACTACAGTTTAGAAAGAATCAGTTACCTGATCAACAAACCATGACTGCATTACACTGCACACCTCAGGAAATGATTGTGTCAAGCTTAGATGAATCTCAGTTCTTTTAAGCCAACATTTGAAATACATAATCACCTTTTACTACTATTGATTTAAGTACTTTTTCCAATGAATGAACCTTTTAATCCCCATCCCCCATATGACAGAAAGAGCTTTTCACCTGCCAATCTTTAACATTTAACACCTGTCTGCTTTTGTTCTTAATTCCCCTATTTCCCATTTACTATGTTGCTGGAGGGTTGTCTTTTCCCTATACATTAAAGGTATGTGCCAAACACCAACGTTAACTTTTCCAGTGACAAATTAATCCCATCGAGTTTATTTGTAATTTGGCATGAAAATATTCATAAAATGTAACTAAAAATACACACCTGACCAAGTATAGCCCTTACTGAATGTGATACAAAGAGAGCGTGGGTGCCCGTGGGAGAAGGCCGCCCTCCGAGGGGGCTGAGAGACGCGGTCCAGGCATGTGAGGCTCTCTCTCCGCGAGCCTGGGCGGCAGCAGCAAGCAGGCACATGAAGGAGACAGTAGCGGCTGAGCCAGAGATAAAAGGAAGAGCTGCTGCATTTGCAGAAGAAACACAGGAAGTGGTAGATCAGTGGTGCCTATGTGAAGGGGCTTCAAAAAAAAAGAGGATCTTGGACGCGGTCCAGAGTTTGATGTGGCGTTTACAGGAGGCCCACCTCAGCACGGGGCTGAGCCACCAGGGAGGGCCTTTTCTGAAGATCAACTTTGGGACCAAGATGAGAAGCTATAAGAGGAAGGACTTGACCACTCGAGGACACAGAAATGGCTAAATAGAGCGAACCCAGAACATGTCCCACGGTTCAAATCCTGTTTATCCCAAAGACCAAGCCAAAGCCCTGCTCCGCTGAGAAGCCTTTGCAGACCTCCAGGGGTAGATACGGAGGACTGGCACCCCGAGTCCTTCCAACTTCCTCTGGCCGTCTCCCTGTCCTAGAGGATGGAAAGTTAAAAATGGCATTCGCAAACACCCTGCGTGGAGGCTCTGGAGGCAGCTGACATACGTTTGCAATTAGATAGGATCATGTAGGATTTGGAAGAAGGAAAAGAGGCGGAGACACCCTCCCGCTGCTCTGGCTGCTGTGCCCAGTCCCAGCCTGGCGAGAGCAGCCAGATGGGCATCCCGAGGCCACAAGCTTCCCACATGTGAGGGGGCAACAGCAGGAGGGCCTGACCCCCTGTCTCAGCTACCAGGTGCGCTCCGAAAGGGAGCAGTTCCATCAGCAGCCGTGACTCCTCCTCTTCCTCAGCGGGGGGCTACTTCAGAGGCTGTTCTCCAGGTCATTCTTAGAGCTAGCCCAGAGTCGTGCCTTCAGCCCTCTCACTGATCTGCCATGAAACCATCCATCCTGCGTGCAATCCCTTTCGGCTCAAAACGCCTGGAACCAAGCCCTCCTTTACCCCCAACTCATACCAGGCGAAGTGAAGTTCTACCGTGAGGCAGTTTCTAGAACGGCTACATCACGCCTTGTATGTGAACTTTCACAACACTGTGAATGACGCACATAATTAACATAACCACTCCCGTTTTACAAGTGAGGAAGCTTGTCTATGTTTACACACTTAGCAATGGAGCTGGGATTCCATTCTGCTATCCTGCCCCCCAATCAAGATGTAGACGCTGACTACAGTACAAAGAAGAGAGGAAATGGAGGTGATACAGGGCCAGAGTTGGCTTAATAAGTATAATATGATCTGTATATGTTGACAGGCAAAAGGAATACAGAAGAGGAGGAAAAGAAAGGCCAAATGTGTGGATAAGAAAAGTGCTAACACCAGATCCTCGAGCCGGGTAGCGGGAGGGAGCGCGGTGGACAGAAGGGACGGCGCGCTCAGGAGACGTAGGAGGCTGCTGAGGACACGGATGGGACGGCAGGCCAGGAAGTGGGGGTGTCTTGCAGAACCCATGAGGACCTTGTACTTGAAGTCTGTTTGGAGGGTTAAACAATCCTCTTGGCAGAAAGAAACTCAGCAATGAGTATTTTGCTAGTCTTCCTATGTTTTGAGAACTGAAGAAAGGACATTAAACTTTGTTGTATGTGCTGGTCAAAGTCTGATTCACTAGATTAGGAAGAAATTGAATAAAACGAGGTATCAGGATGGAGCATATCAACCAGGAGGAAACACTGCTCGTGGGACTGGTTTCTTAAAAGAACACTCACACCGTTATCTCCCCAGAGCTCAATGCTTGGCGCACTGGCAGTCCTTGGTTTGCGGAGAAATGCGGGCTGTGCCGCACTAGAGCAGGGGGACCTGCACCCTGGAAATGTTAGGGCGTGCTCAATACAGCTCTGCTCGGGGGAGCCCTTTCTTCCTTCACTTCCCCTTTTACAAGGGAGAATGGCCTAGTCAGCAATTCTTTTATTTTTTTCCTGACTACAACATAATACCATATTTTCACTAACAGTAAAACAATTTGCATTAGAAGGTGTGCTTCCATCTACCAGAGTTAATTTTTTAAGTGGATAAGCAATTAAAGATGTCAAGGAGATTAAAATTGATCCCTAGCATAAAAGTTGTGATCAATAAAAAAACAATCTGTAAATTTGATTGCATAAATCCTTTTTACTTAAGTCCACTATAAGCATAATTTTCAGGATCACTCCTTTGATCTCGCTTACTGGAAAAGAAAATGTAATAAAAATTTTGCTGCAGAACTTAAGTCTTCAACAAATGACAATATACCTATTTTAAAATTTGAGCCGCTCATGGAAGACAGATGTGTGATTATCAGGCCATACTGCTAATCATGGAAAATGTGTGATTAAAAAGACCCTGGGGATCTGGCCAAGCTCCTAAACTAGTATAAAAAAATGCTCTAAAAAATGCAGTGCGCTTTATGTCACTGGTTTCACCAGCCCCTTACTGGTTTCCACGGTTTGGCAACTTTATGCATTGTCCTCGGGCTTCCTGCTATGAGGTTTTAACTAACTCACCCATCAGCCACCTCTCCTCCCCCCACTCCGCTGCCATTTCTACTGAACTGGGCAACTTCAGGTAACGTACAAAAAACCCCACTTATGTTTTACCTGCCAGACAGGATGTCTTGCTGCTCAGTTTTTTAAAAAAAAGCTCATCAATGTTCAACTCTTGGTTCTACTTCTCATCGGCACCTCCTCCCACCTCTGTCACCCGCCACATTATCAAAACTGAGGACATTTTCACTTGGTACAGTAACAACTGCTATGTCGTCTATTACGTGTCTACGGTTCACCCTAAAAGTTGGCGCATATGCTATGACACATATTTCACATTATTAACTATATAGATTTTACTTAGAATTAGACAAAAAGTAGTCTAGGGCATTTCCTTCTCAATGGGCTCACTGTCATTCAATGGTGAGTGGTTCTAGTGCCAAAATAAAAAAGATAATTTTTTTCTAACAGACACTGTTATCTGGTGGTTTGAACGGTGTGTGATTA
This sequence comes from Vespertilio murinus, assembly GCA_963924515.1. Taxonomy (NCBI): domain Eukaryota; kingdom Metazoa; phylum Chordata; class Mammalia; order Chiroptera; family Vespertilionidae; genus Vespertilio; species Vespertilio murinus. The sequence goes on along the minus strand of OZ004706.1, from coordinate 198,573,776 downwards.
AAAATATAAATCCGTGTCCTAATCCCTGGAACCTGTGAATATCACCTTGGCTGATAAAAGTTTCTTCACAGATATAATTAGGGTCAGGGTCTTGAGAGGAGAGCATCCTGGACTGCCTGGTGGGCCCTAAACCCAATGGCAGCGCCCTCCTTTGAGAGAGAGAGAGAGAGAGAGAGAGAGAGAGAGAGAGAGAGAGAGAGGAAAGGACACAGGTCCTAGGAGAAGAGGAGCCAGCAGCCAGGAGGCAGAGCCTCAGCCCTGACACTGGGAGTGACTCCCAGCTCCCTGTTAGCCACATTACATTGGCATTGCTCTCGTCTACGCAGAGTCAGCAAAATGTGTCCTCAAACCTAAGTCAAGGGGAAAAACCACGCTCCTTCCCAGAGTCCCCAGCGCCCCTCGAACCCTGCAAGCGGCCTCCGCGGAACGGGGCTCTGGCCTCGCTGTTCGCAGGGTGGCCGGGTCCCGGGAGCCGCTCCCTAGGGAACACCAGGCGCCCCGAGGGGCAGAGCCCCCGAGAGGACCCTTTCGGAACAGACAGACAGACAGACAGACAGACACTTGCTGCAGCCACGGCCTCGTGTGGAGACCCCAACGTCCAGGAACGGCAGCGGGGGATGCGGACTTACCGCCCAGCCAGAGGGTGCAGCGGACACAGGGAGGCTCCGGAGTGCGAGGGCGGCGAGGACGCCGGCACCGGGCCGACCGCCGGGACTGCGCGGGGAGGTCCCGCCGCGACCCTCGGCTCACACGCGGGGCTCGGGTTTTGAGGAGAGAAGGCTCCCCGTCCACGGCCGTCCGGACGGAGGAAACCTGCTGGCACCCAGGTCAGCCCGCACATGGCGGCTCGTCCGCGTACTTGGTCGTCGCCTGGTTTCCTCACACCGTTACCTGCTTCCGAACGGGGAAGTGAATTTCCTTCTCTAACGGGGAGCGGCTGGCTTAAGGGCCATGCCCAAGCGAGCACGACCAACCGAGGCCGGGCGCCCCGTTCCTCAGGAGACAAAGTACGGGTGTGAATGTGACCTATCGCGAGAAAAACCAACCACGAGTGTGACTTATCGCGAGAGAATCAGCCACAGTGTGACCGACAGCAAGAAAAACCGAGCCCGACTGGCCTATCGCGAGAAAGGCCGAGAGTGAGTGGCCTAGCATTCCTATCGCGAGAACATGGTGCGAGAAACCCAGAGCGGAGGTGTGCATGCCTCGGCGCTTCGCAGGTTCAGGCTACGCACGGAGAGGCTCTTCCAGAAAATCCCTCTCAGGCTCCATAGTCTGAGCTCAAAAACACACTTCCAGGGTGAGAAACAGGGCCGAGTTCTTAAGAAAAGCGCAGTGACGGCTCAGGAACTGCGTGGCGTCAGGAGGCTGGCCTCCTGGGTGCCCGGATGAAGGTCTTCAGCCTCCTCTCCCGGCGCCCAGGGGCCCCGCCCTCTGGAACCCCACGCGGAACCCCAGGGGCGGGGAGGAGCCCTTTCCCCGCAGAGCAGGCAGCTGCTTCCAAGATTTAAAGCCCAGAGATTCCAAGGCGTCTGACTCCGCTTATCAGGAAAGAACTTGCAGTTTTGTCTTTCCTAAATGTCGCGACAAAGACTTTCATTTCACATTATGTCAGGAGTTTTGTGGAGCCAGTTTCCAGTGCCGAACATTTATGAATCCCGCAGAAATCAAGCAGAAAAGGCAGCAATCATAACTATCACCTTTGGGGTCAAAATTTTGATTAAAACCAACTGACAAGCAAAATGCGTTCTATTAGCGGTGAGATTAAATCCAGAACATGTGTCAAAGCTGTACTATGAAGTCACCATTCTCTAGATGGCAGTGGGAAGCAGTAATTTTATAAACTGGGCCCCTCCCATAGACCCAAATACAGTTCAGACAGACACTGGGGACTCCTGGGCGACACCCCGCTCAGGGCAAAACCCTGGGGAGCGGCCGGTCTCGGGGCCTCCCTGCCCCACAAGGCCATGTCGGGGCTCCCGCTGCCCTGTGGGGATGGACTCGGGCGTGTCTCCCAACCCAGGGCTGGGATCAGGTGTCACAGGATCCCGGTGCTGCACGCCCTGGATCAGCTGTCCTCGAGCAGACGTGCCCCCGGAGCGGTCTAATTAGCCACTATAAAGATGTCAGGATCTGCCAGCAGTAATCAGCAGCGGGACGTTTTTAGACACGAAAATGACCCTTCTGGCATGTCAGAGGTGATGATGCCTCTGCGGCTTTCCGTGGGCCTTTCAAGCCCCGGCCATGGCCACGGAGAGCTGACTCCCATTTTATCTTAATGCAACCAGGAGCCAGCTGGCTTATTGTCATGCTCCGGCCCGCCATGCCCACGTCTCACTTACCTTCTTACTCAGTAATGTCATGCAGACACGCCCGTGGCCTCTTCCCAACTCCAATCCCCAACGCCACTGCCTGCATTCTCATCCTTAGTATGGTTTCCTCAGATTAGTGAGATCATCTCCCAAAACATCCCCGAGAAAATCCGCCTCTCCTGCTAACCACTGTCACAAGATTGTTCTGGAAGACAGCCCTGCAGGCATACTCAGAAGGGCAGAAGGGCCTTAACGGTCAACCCTTCCATCCAGGCAAGTGAATCTGCTGCACAGCTGTGAAAAGGGAACAGAACTATGTCTGCTAAGGCTACGACCGGACTACTATTTTGCTTATCAATACAGTGAAAACCCTAAAAAAAATAAATTAAAAAAAAAACACACCAAAAAGGCAGTTAAGTGTCAGGGAATGGCTAAGCCAGCCGCTTTCTCAGGTGGCAGGAGCTGTATCGAAACGTTTGCTGCAGGTGATACTAACTGGACAGCCCTGATGTCCTTAGAACTGGGATCTGATCGTGCGTATTGTTCAGAAAGCTATTTATAAAGGTTTTGTGAAGCCCCAAAGCATTACAAAAGCTGCAATATGTTATGAAGGTTTTTATCATCTGAAGGACCTTGTTTAAGTAGAAACTTCTAATAGGCAACTCGAAATCACTCCAAATTGACAATGGAACAAGATTTAGACATTTACACTTACAAGAGAAACGACAGCTTCTTGGCCGTGCTATGCCAGCGGCTAATCCACACCCAATGAGAGGGGCTGAATGAGCAATCTCAGCAAAACAACCTTAACCAGGTTTTTAAAAAGGGCATTAATGCTTAACTTGCCCGGTGGCTGCTCCTATCACAAGGCCACCTCAAATCCACAGGCCCGCCCGCAGGAATAGGATGACCGTTGTTTAAAAGTAAAGCTGCGCTCCCAGGAAAGTTAGCCTCCAGAAGAGCAAACATGAGTCAGAACCGCAGCAGCCGAGCAGGAAGAAATGAGTGGTAATTTTCACACATTGGACGAGTTGGTTTTTCATAAAAGTATAATTTTAGAGAAATGTGTAGGTCAGCGGTAATCACGAAGCCGCATCGGGCTCGGTAATGAAAGCCACTTTTGTCTCGGTGGGCTCGGGGCGGCCCAGCCCCTGCTGGGACCCCGAGAGGCTGTCCAGCCAAAAAGCCCTTACACTGGGGCGGGAGCAGGGAGGGCGAGAAAATACAAATTGAAAACAAAATGAGCAGGCTTCCTGAAACAACGCCAAACCCCAATAATCCTCGGGAAATGGCCGTGGACGCAGTTGATAGGGTCCCAGTTTTGCTTTCCCCGCTTCTTAAGGCACATGGGAATCCGGGCCAATGTTGAAGCCAGAGGATACTTAGGAGCTATTTTTAGGTCAGCCCGGCCGTCTTTAGTTGACTGGTGTGATCCGGGCGGCACTTGCATTTCGGAGCAGCCGGGGAAGGCACGCCTGCGCTCTCCCTGCGCCCGGAGCCAGATGTAAGCCAACCCCTCCCAGGAAACCAGCCAGTGATGTGCCAGGCCTCCCTGCCACCAGCTTCTTAGGAACTCGAGTTTTCTTTCCTTCCACAGCGGGTTCATTGGTCGTATCATCTCTCCCCCAATCATGTCTATGGCCCAATACCAGATTCTGAGATTGTGTGTGTGTGTGTGTGTGTGTGTGTGTGTGTGTGTGTATTGACTTCAGAGAGGAAGGGAGAGGGAGAGAGAAATAGAAACCTCAATGATGAGAGAGATTCATTGATTGGCTGCCTCCTGTACAACCACGGATCGATCCTGCAACCCAGGCATATGCCCTGACCGGAATTGAATCACGGCCAGGCCTGAGAATGTTTTCTTATAAAAAATAAAAAATAAATGGGGGAACGGGGATCTTGGCAGATGTCATTAAAGATCTTAAGGTGAGATCATTCTGAATCCCAGGATGGGCTCTAAATCCACAGACATATATCCTTCTAAGAGGAAGAAGAAAAGCCAGACACTCAGGGGAGGACAAGGCCACGTGGAGACCGAGGCGGAGGCTGGACGATGAATGGAAAGCCCTAGAAGCCCAGGAGCCGGAAGACGCGGGGAGCAGACCCTCCTCTGGAGCCTCTGGGGCGTGCGGCCCTGGCCACACCTCCGTTTGGGGCTTCTGGCCTCCAAACTGGGAGAGAGTGATTTTCTGCTGGTTTAAGCCACACAGTTGGTGCTCGTTTGTTTCAAGGGCTGCACAACTCGGTGGCCAAGAGTCCGGGAGTCCAGGCTGGGGTCTGTCCTCAGGAACACAAGCCCTCAGACAAATGACAGCCTCCTAGCAGCAGTCCTCTCCCTGTAAATGGGCACAGTCACCTGATGGCTCAGTCACTAACCGTGTGACAGCGCCAGGCACAGGGCCTGCCCCAGGGGCAGCTACAAAAACAAGGGAGCCGTGGCTTGTTCCTCAGCCACAGGCCAGGCCAGGCACCCCGGACACCCCTGTTGTTGGTAACTAACACGAGGTCACCCAGTGAGGATGCTAGAATGGCTGCCGGCAGTCCGGACCCTGACCTCCCCTACAGGACTGGCCAGAGAACAGCTGGGCAGGCTGAGCAGAAAACCACCGAGGCCGACAGATGCTCACCTGCCGCCCAGATCCCTTCCTTGGTATGTGTGTACTCCACAGAAGGTCCACCCAAAGCACCAGACCCGTGGCCGGCAAACTGCGGCTCGCAAGCCACATGCGGCTCTTTGGCCCCTTTTGAGTGTGGCTCTTCCACAAACTACCACGGCCTGGGCGAGTCTATGTTGAAGAAGTGGCGTTAGAAGAAGTTTAAGTTTCAAAAATGTGGCCCTCAGAAGAAATGTCAATCATACTGTTGCTCTTTGGCTCTGTTGACTAATGAGTTTGCCGACCACTGCGCCAGACCACAGCGCTGTACGCAGCAGCCCCAAGCCAAATGCCCAGCAACCGGAGAATGCACAGACTGTGGAATATTCGCCCCATCGGGTATTTTACAGCAATGACGGTGCACAAAGTAGGCAGATGTAGCCGTGTGAACACAGATGTTTCCATCTGTATCACGTACAAAACCAGGCAAAACAAGGATGGAGCTAGAAGTCAGGACAGTCCCCACAGAGGGGGACAGGGACCAGGATGGACCGTGGCAGAGGCCTCTGGGGTGCTAGACTCGTCTATTTCTTGATCTGATTAATCCATGAGTTTAGTTTGCAAAAATTAAAACAGTGCACCCTTAGGATATGTGCATTTTTGTATGCATTTTGTACTTCCATATACTTTTTAATTTTTATTTTTATTAAATATTTTTTTATTGATTTCAGAGAAGAAAGGAGAGGGAGAGATAGAAACATCAATGATGAGAGAGAATCATTGATCTGCTGCCTCCTGCATGCCTCCCTCTGGAAATCGAGCCCAAAATCCGGGCATGTGCCCTTGACTGGAATCAAACCAGGGGACCCTTTAGTCCGCAGGCTGCCGCTCTATCCATTGAGCCAAAGCAGCAAGGGCCCATAACACTTTTTTAAAATCTACCTCTGCTGCTGACAAAAAGTCTGCCTCGCTCAAGGTTATGTGCCAAGAGCAGCACATACCACTCTACTCCCCAGGCCTGGATGCCACGGGCCTCCATCAGCTGCCCACCTGCTGGGTGGGATCACGGGCCAGATACAACACCTCCTCCCACTCACGATTTCTCCACTCACTTCTAAACCTGGCATCTTGCTGTTGCTTTTCACATGTTTGAAACCGGGCACTTTTCCCTGCCATCTTTCCTCACTCCGAGACTTTGGCGGTCTCCCAATGGAAGGAATTCAGGACCCGGAGCTAAAATGAACCACGGGCACCACGCTCTCTGCATTAAACACATCTTACCCCAGGCCGGTCGTTCTCAAGGAGGATCTACTTTAAAGACACCATTTTAAAGGAGTTCGTCCTTCAAAGAGTAATTTATCTGTAAGCAATTGAAATGAATGCTAGCAATTCATAGGATTTTCTAATTATTAGGCATAAATCATACCATGTCAACCTCGGGGAAATTTATAAGGTACATGCAATGTTGTTTTAAAATATAAAGCATGTAAAAAAGTAAAATCCTCTCAAATGTTATACAGTCAGTTCTAAAACATCCAACTGACTATTTCTTTGGACCGCTATGCATGAGAAAGAATTCCTTTTGAAAGGAAACACATCCTCATATGAGAATATTTCAGTCAATAGCGCTCCCTCTCAGAGGCGGTGCCCGGCGGTTTCTTAGGGCAATAAAAATATTCTGTACGATGAGGTGCATGTCACTATAGATTTGACAAAACCCACAGAACTGTACAACACACAGCTCAAACCCCAATGCAAACCACGGACTTATAATGAATAGCATGTTCCAATGGGGGTTTATCAACTGTTACGATGTTACCCGAGATGTTAAAGATTGTTACACAAGATACTAGTGTTAGTAATGGGGAGATTAGGGTGGGGAACAGAAGGAGAGGGCATATATGAAAATGGTACTGTCTGTTCAATGTTTTATAAAACTAAACTGCTCTAAGAAATGAAGACTGTTAATTAAAAAAATAAAACAAATACTGCTCCCTCCCAGCTTTTAAGATTTGCACGTTTTACGTTGCTGGTTTTGCAGGAAATGCCTCATCTATAAGACAAGAGCAACGGGAAAGAACAAAAGCTTTTGCACATTTTCAAGGGTTTACGACCGATGAAGCATACGTTTTTTCACCCGCTGTTAGTAACTATACAGACACGGTTTTCAAAATGCATTTGGGAGAACAACTATCATGGGTTTGCCTTTTTTTTCTCCTCTCTCTCTCTCTCTCTCTCTCTCTCTCTCTGGTACTGGGCTGGCATACTGTTCTTCTGCGTGAGAAAACATAATGCAAAATGTATTCAAATAAAAGCAAGAATAAGGGTCGCCTTTAATACCTCAGGGAGAAACCCGATCGATGGGTCCATAAGGAAAGATGTATGCATTAGGTGCTCCCTAATTACCTCTGCTTTGGTGGGCGGCAGCGCGCTGAAACAGATGTTGCAGACCTATTAAAGACGGGGTTCAAACATCTGCTTACAATTTCAAGGCAATTGTAAATACGGCGGGAAGGTCAATTGGGCCAATTAAGGCCGATGTGCAAATCCGCCTCCGCAGGCCGCGGCGAGCTTGCGTGCACTTGGGCTTTTACGCTTCTACCTTCTCCCACCGCCGCTTTCTTTTTAAACACAGGAAACACGTTTAATAACTTTTGTGTGTTTTGATTGTGATGTTTCTAAATAGCAACCAACGTTCTGGGTAAGGCATCAGCGGCACACCTTTCCCGGCAAAGGGGGCGGGGCCAGGTCACCGGGCAGGGACGGGGCAGGCGGCACCCTCCGAGTCACCCCCGGGACGCCCTGCCGACCAGCAGCATTGGCTGTTTCTCCCGCAGCCCCTTCCCGCCTCCACGAGAAAAGCACGAGGCCCGTGACCGGCAGGACAGCAGCCAAGGCTCTCCCTGCCCTCAGCGGCAAAGCCTAAGGCCCTCTGCGACGCCCTGGGGACCAACCGGCTCAGGGAGGCTCGGCCAGCCCCGCCAGCCCAGTGAAGATGTGGGTGCTGCGCCCCACGTGACTAGGTAATTCTTTTTAAAGTATATTTTATTGATTTTTTACAGAGAGGAAGGGAGAGGGATAGAGAGAAAAATCGATGAGAGAGAAACATCGACCAGCTTTGCCTCCTGCTCACTCCCTACTGGGGATGTGCCAGCCACCAAGGTACATGCCCCTGACCGGAATCGAACCTGGGACCCTTCAGTCTGCAGGCCGAGGCTCTATCCATTGAGCCACACCGGTTTCGGCTACTAGGTAATTTTTGTTCAAACTGAAGGTTTACTTACAAAAGTTTACTGGATTCAGTGGGGTGACCCTGGTTAATAAAAGTATACAGGTTCCAAGTGTGCCATTCGGTAACACATCTGGGCGTTGTGTAGAAGCCGGAAGAGGAGCGGCGTGGTTTGAGGGTCACTGGGTAGGAATAAATGTCCCCGGGGCCACACGGCCTCTTCAGTGGCCATCAAAACAAGCCTCTCCAGCCTCTTTCCCGGGCGCAGGCCCAGGCCCCAGGGGAGGGCGTGGGGCCCTTTCTGGTGGCCCAGGTGAGGGTCCAGGTGAGGAGGACCTAGACCAGGGGTGGGCAAACTACAGCCCGCGGGCCAGATCCGGTGAGTAAAACTATTGAATTAAAAAAAAACCAAAAAGACCGTACGTACCCTTTTATGTAATGATGTTTACTTTGAATTTATATTAGTTCACACAAACACTCCATCTATGCTTTTGTTCTAGCCCTCCGGTCCAGTTTAAGAAACCATTTTGGCCCTCGAGTCAAAAAGTTTGCCCACCCTTGATAGACTCTCAGTGACCTCCAGGTGTGCTTTCTCCTCTATGATCCGGGACACCACCACGTCCTGAGCTTTAAAGCTGACACACAGCAGCACCGTGGATGCCAATTGCCCAAAGGTGACAGAAGGCACTCGTACGTGTTGGGCGGTGCCCTCCTTCTAAGACCTTCAGACCTCCATCAAGACTCTCCTAGGGGCCCGGCCGGCGGGGCTCAGCGGTTGAGCATCGACCCGTGAACCAGGAAGTTGCGGTTCGATCCCCGGTCAGGGCCCAGGCCCGGGTTGTGGGCTCCATCCCAGTGGGGGCATGCAGGAGGCAGCCGGTCCGTGATTCTTTCTCATCATAGATATTTCTCTTTCTTTCTTTCTTTTTCTTTCTTTCTTTCTTTCTTTCTTTCTTTCTTTCTTTCTTTCTTTCTTTCTTTCTCTCTCTCTCTCTCTCTCCCTCCCTCCCTCCCTCCCTCCCTCCCTCCCCCTCTCTCCCCCCCTCTCTCTCTCTCTCTCTCTCTCTCTCTCTTCCTCCCTGAAAGCAGTCACAATATATACCTGTGTTTTTAAAAAGAGACTTCCCGGGGCCTGACCCTGGGGTCCCAGGCGGAGGAGGCCGGGGCTCCCCAGTTCCTGCTTGCTGATGTGGGGAAGGTCCGCTCTGCGTCGTGGCTGACGTTGGTGTTTGCTGGGTGTTTTTGGTGAGATGAGGGAGGGGATAAGGAAGGCAGAGCGAGGCCTAAGAAAGAATCCCCGGGCAGGATGGGAAGCAGCGGCATCCAGAACAAAGGAAACTGCGGGAAGTCAGGTGACACAGGCACAGGAGCTGAGAAGGAACTTTTTCTCCTCCTGCTCCCTTTGACTTTCCAACCTTGAGGCTCCGCGCCCTCGGTCTGAGCAGGATAAAGGGCCTGCCTGTGCAAACAGCCGCTAAAGCTGAGAGCAAACAGCGCTGCTCCTCTGCCCGCCCCGCCAGCCCGGCCCCGCCCGCAGAGCCGCCGCGGGCATCGCACCAGCCGCTCCCGGGCGGCCTGGCAGTTTTCAAACACACAAAAACCTGACTCCCTTGGCTGGCTGTTTCGACTGCCCAGCTTAAACTTATTTTTAAAACTCCCCTTAATAGCAAATAGTGACGCTGAGGATACAAAACCACCGCGGCCGCAGGATAGAGTGTTTTTCTCTTGCGACAAATTATCACAGTTTTACTGTTGAAAGGCTCTGGGTAGCAGCTGTAGGAAAAGGCAAAACTATCCGCGCCGGACACCGGAGGGCTTTCCCATGGAAATGGACGTCTGGAGGCAAAGCCTGCCTTTGCTAAAGGCCCAGTGTGGCCCAAACCGGCCTGGCTCAGTGGATGGAGCGTCGGCCTGCGGACTGAGGGGTCCCAGGTTCGATTCCGGCCAGGAGCATGTGCTTTGGTTGTGGGCACATCCCCAGTGTGGGGGGTAGGGGGGGAAGAGTGCAGGAGGCGGCTGATCGATGCTTCTCTCTCATCGATGTTTCTAATTATCTATCCCTCCCTCTTCCTCTCTGTGAAAAATAAATAAAATATATTAAAAAAGAAAAAAAGGCCAGTGTGTAGCACAGGACCTGGAGTGCAGAGTACTAAATAAGAGCTGGTAGTCGGAGAAGCAAAACAGAATCAAAGTTATCTGACGCTACTATAGACAGACTCACTTCTATGAGTCACTTACAAGGAATTTCATACGCTCACAGCAGCACACAGAAAAGTATGGTAAGCATTTAACATGGATATAAATATCTGTAGTACTTTATGTGGTAGATATAAGTAGCATCTTACTTACTCTCCTGTTAATCGGTTTCAATTTATTAGAATCGCATATAAGCTAAGTAACTGATATCCAGGCTACCTGACTAAAAATGTCTCAAAAATCATTTTCCTTTTAAATTCTGCCTATCGTAAATGGTAAAACCAAAATAAGATTTGGGTCAAAACTCCAAAGAATCAGGATATCAAGAAGAGTCCTCTTGCTGATATTCAATATGCCAGAAACACTGCCTCTGTCTTTCTTGCCATAGGATTTGTTGTTTTTGTCTTCCTGTTTTACGGCAGCAACGCACAGTCACAGAAGACATTTTAGAAAACTCAGAAAACCACAGAGGAGGGGGAGAAAGCCTCCCATAACTCCATCCCCCGAAGAGAGCTGCCTTCACCACATTCTGGCGCACGCTGTTCATCGCCCTGGCCTGTGTGCACAGACCTTTCCTTCCCTTTCCTTTTTTAAACCAAACGTGGGCCCCACCGTGGGCACTGCTTCTGGGTCTGTTTCTGCGGGTCTCCCCGGCTGTGAGATCGTCCGTGTAGTGCTATCCTCGGGCGCCGGGGCTCTTTCTGTGCTGTCAATAGCGGAGCAGCGAACACGCAGACACACGGATCTACCTCGTCTTCTTGGATTCAGTTCCCACAGAGAACAGCCGGGTCAAAAATCCATTTGAAGGTGTGCGTTACACAGGACACACCAGCAGAGCCGTGTTAATTCTGCACCAGCGGTGTGAGACTGCCCCCCCCACCCCCGTCCCACCGCCCAAATAATATTTTAATCGTCACCATTTATCACGCGCAGAGTTATGTCTTTGTCCATTTTTATGACTAATCATATTCAGATGTTTTCCCACATTTTTACTGGTCACCTGACCGCTTCCTCGGGGACCCGGCGGCGCTTTCCCGTGCCCATTCCCCCGGTTGTAAAAACCAGGGCACCTGAGAATGTTAACCCTTTGGTCTAATGTATGTCCCCGCTCTTCTGTTCCCCGGCGGGCACCTGCTTCGCGGTGTGGCCCGACATACCAAACTGGGTGTCTGTACAGAAACCTCCGTGTTTCTCCCTTATTTTCTTTTGGATTCTCTTAAGCTGAGACAGGCCCGTCCTATCCGGAGAGCAAATAAACAATCTGTTTTACATATTGAACTAATATCGGGAGGGCACCGGTTCTGATTGCGGTGATTGAGAGGGCCAAACAGAGCCGGGGGGAGAGCAGAGGGGTCCCGGAGGAGAGAGAGGTGAGAGGCTTCTAAAAATAACACTGGGCAGACGTCGGCCAAGCGCGGGTCTAATTTGCTGCTTCGTTAATGAAGGAGAAAGTGGAGACGGGGAGGAACGAGAGGTCCGCTCGGGAGCGGGCCTAACCGACCCCGCTGAAGACAATCACAGCACTCTCGTTACACGCGGAAACCCAACCCTAGAATAATAAAGAATATATTGATACAGCAGCGCCGGGCCCAAGTCCCATTCAGGCTGTGTTGTTTTAACAGTGACCCAGAAAAGCTTGGACTGGAGCGGTTTGGGACGGGCCCAGCCGGGGAGCTAAGGCCACGGGAGCCTGGGGTTCTCGGAGCGCCCCTGGAGCAGGCCTCTGTCTGCATCGGCTCATCAGCCCGTGTGCCGGTGGGCCAGGCTTGTTACTTACGAGGAGCCTGTACACACATGTGTGTGCGTGTACACGTAAATGTCACTTCTTTCCAAAGATAAAATCTCCTTCACTTCGCTCCATCGTTCAATGTAATCATGATCTCATCAGAGTTCGACAGAAAGCAGTGGCCCGGCAGCTCCGGGCCAGCCCCCTGCGCCCCGTCCAGCGGGCAGAGAGGGGCCTGTGGGGGGGAGGAGGCCAGAAACTTGCTCGCCCAGACTCTGGCCAGAGGGCTGGCACCCTCTGGTGCACGGCCTTGCATTCCTGCGGGGCGGGGCTGCGGCACCTGCCTCCCCGGCCCGGCCTTCCCAACAGTGCTGGGACCCTGGCTCTGGGCCCCTCGAACCCTGGCTCTGGGCCCCTCGAACCCTGGCTCTGTGCCCCTTGAACCCTGGCTCTGTGCCCCTCGGATCCTGGCTCTGTGTCCCTCGAACCCTGGCTCTGTCCTCCTCGCTTGCTAACCTGCTGCCCCAGCCTCATCCCTCAACCTCCCCCTTCATTTGTGAGCCACCAGCACGCAGGCTGCAGCACATGCCTTCTCAGCTCCGGTTACCCCGTCCTTTTGTGGGGTGCAATCCTCAGCCCTGACCTGGACAAACTCTCTGTTTGCTGGTCTGTTTGTCTCTTCTCTTTCCTGTTTCTTTCCTTTTCCAAACGCTTAGCTCAGACTCGCGAGCGCTCCCTCGTGGAGAGCGGCCCTCTGACAGAGGCCGAGCTGACCCTGTAAGCACGTTCGAGAGCAGGGGTGTGGCTGCACCCCGCATTCTCTCCGGCCGCAGGGAGGGGACAAAGGGGCGTGTGGGGGTGACCACTGGGGGCAGCTCACCGATGGCCTCCCGACCCCTCTGCGGGGCTGCAGCACGGGTGACAGCTCGGTGCTGCGGGACCCCCACCAGGTTGGGGAGGTGGAGGGATAGGGGCACCCCTCGTCTTGCAGCTCCAGAGAAGCCCCACCCCAGAGGCCAGCCCCCGGCCAGCACCGGGGCAGAGCACGGACTCAGGAAGGTGCCTCCCGAGAGGGGGGACGCGAGGACCCCCCCCAGTGCCCGGAGCCCTTCCCAAGGGCACGGGCCGGGAGGGGAGAGACGCCCCGGGAAGCTCTGTCTGCGGCCGCCCGGCGGTTCCGGAGAGGGGACACCAGGCCAGGGCGGTCGACAAGAAAGTCCTGGCTGCATTGCTGTCCTCACACGCTCTCACTCCACGTTCTGTGTCCCCTGTCCCCCTCCACCCCCACCCCAACCCCAGCCCCTTCCAACGCGGAGGCTCCATCCTGGGCGGTCAGTCTCCGGGCGGGCAGGGAGCAGGGAGGGTGGGGTGACTCCCCAGGACACCCCTCCCGCACGTGTGGGGGCTGGCGGCTGGGAATGTGGGGACAGCGCCCAGGGTGAGCCCTCTGTCCGGGGCTGGGAACAGGCTTCCCCGGTCTGCTTTAGGGAGAGAAACCCTTTGATTGCTTAAGACGGAGGCCATGAAATAAAGCCAGACACGTCGACAGTTAGGTGCGCGCTTTCTGCATTTCAGAAACGTACGCCTGAAATGTTTAAATTAGAAAAACTAGAAACTAAATCCACCACTTTTTTGTATGGTGGTTCCTGCGTGGATTGTAAGGAGCTTCCTGAGCTACCAGATCCCATGTGACAGCGCCACCCTGTGACACTCGGGAGCGCCACACCTTAGAGCGGCTCCGAGGACGCTGGTCACTCACGGCATCTCCGGGGGGATGGGGAGGAACGCCGTCTAACCTCACCGCTGGGAATAAGGCTCCATTTCCCAACGCCTCTGTTTCCACTCGGTGACTGCTGACAGAGCAGACTTCACTCTTCACCCGGTTCTTCAGGAACTCACAGGAAACCTGGGTAACTGGGTTGAGGGGAGTAAGCTGATCAGGGAATCACCCATGGGCTCCCTCTGTGTTACCTGTAAGCCCCGTGGGGCTCCCTGGGGCTCCTCCCTTCTCCCGGCTCCTCCCGGCTTCCCAGGAGACAGAGGGCGGCTCTGCGGGCAGACAGCCGCCCCCACCCACCCCGGCTGCCCTGGGCCCTCCCTGCCACGTGCCACTCTGGATTCCCAGGCAGCTCCTGTGAGCCGCCAGTGCCCCCTGAGCTGGTGCCCGGCCTGTGCTGCCCATTGGCCAGGGGCTCTGACTTGTCCTGGAAGCAGAGAGCAGGAGAGCAGGGTCCTTCCCGGGACGTAGACCCACTTCCTCCAGCTCGGGGCCGGGGCACCTCGGCCAGGGCCGGAAGGACCAGGGCCTGGTTTTTGGTTGGCAATGAGGATTGGCTGTGCCAGTGAGCTTACATGGCAGGCACTTTCCAAAAATTGGGCGAGTTACATCTGCGGCTCTAAGGTTTATACAAAAGTATATCTAAAACATGGGATATGCCGAGACTGGTTTGGCTTAGTGGATAGAGCATCGGCCTGCAGACTGGGGGGTCCCGGGTTCAATTCCGGTCAAGGGCATGTACATTGGTTGCGGACACATCCCCAGTGGGGGTTGTGCAAGAGGCAGCTGATCGATGTTTCTTTTTCCTTGATGTTTCTAGCTATCTCTCTCTCTTCCTCTCTGTAAAAAAATCAATAAAATATATATTTAAAACAGGATAAAATGAAAGCACTTTGGCCCGGCTAGCGTGACTCAGCAGTTGAGCATCGACCTATGAACCAGGGGGGTCACAATTCAATTCCCAGTCAGGGCACATGCCCGGGGTTGTGTGCTCGATCCCCAGTGTGGGGTCGTGCAGGAGACGGCTGATCAATGAATCTTTCTCATTATCAATGTTTCTAGCTCTCCCTCCCTCTCCCTTCCTCTCTGAAGTCAACAAAAATATATTTTAAAAATAAATAAAAATAAAAGCATTTTGTTTAAAAGTATATTATTGAAAATGTATTAAAATTAACTATTTCAATTTTGCAATTATTTTTAAGCAGATTAAACTAGGATTTTAGTTAAATCATTGATACATATAATTATAATAATTTGATGTCTCAGCTAAACTTGAGCTATCTGGTGAGTGACTCTGTGACTATTCACAAACCCTCTCACAGAGCAGGTGGTCTCCAGGTCTTTGCATTCAACAAACCTGCAGAAACATCTAACTGAGATATGAACGGACAGCTCCATCAGTAAACATAATCTCCGGTGAGTGAGCATTTTAGCATATAACTTTGGCATCACCAAAACTGAGTGATAATGTTACATTAAAAAAAAGTGGGGGGGGGAGATCAACCAAAGGACTTATGTGCACACATATGAGCCTAACCAGTGGTCAAGGACAATAGGGGGGTGGGAGTTTGAGGGGGGGGTAGGGGATTGGAATGGGGGGTTGAAGACAAATATGGGATATCTTAATCAATAAAGAAATTTTTTAAAAACCACAACTTCTTCATTCCATCTACTCCTTCATGAGAAGACATTTCTCCTTGGTTCCGTACATAAAACGGAGGAAGGGAGGAAGTGCTGACCTGTCTCACTCTCCCAGTAAGTCATGATCACCCGCAGAGACACGAACTCATTGGCCCCACTGACCCATCCCTCTCAGTCAAAGGCAGACGCCCTGGGCCTTTTGTTGCGTTTAATAAGCACTGGTAACACTCACAAAGCGCCGGCCCTGGGTCCGTGGCGTGCCGCTGATCATCAGGAAGAGAACCCAAGTCTGGAGGAACCGATTTCCTCCTAGAGCCCACTGTTCACAGATCACGTGGTCCCGGGGCAGAGAAGCAGCCGAGGGCGAATGATAAAGATGCTCACGCACTAAAACGTGTCACCCTCATGTGAAGCCCGATGAGACCGGGAACGGGAACGGGTTCAGGAGACAGCGAACGTGAGGGTTGGCTGGAAGAAGAGTTGGTGGGCCTCACGGGCACGGTGCTCGGGCACCGGTCAGACATCAGAAAGAGACGCTACTCTGTTGAACATTAATACTCATCATATGTTGGGAATTACATCTCTCGCTATTATTTAAACTTTTCCTAAAAATAATAGAGGCCCAGTGCATGAATTCGTGCATGGGTGGGGTCCAGCCAGCCTGTCCTGATAGCGGCTGACTAGGCCTGGCCAGCCAGGGGGAGGGGCCATAGGCTTGCCCCACCCTCGATGGGGGGGGGGGTAATCAGGGCAGGGCCAGCTAGAGGGAGTGGCCATAGGACAGGCCAGGGGAGGGGTCATGGGCGGTTGGCTGGCTGGCCCCATCCCCAATGGGGGCGGCCATCAGGGGCAGGGCCAGCTGCAGGGAGGGGCCCCAGGCAGTTGGCCGGCCAGCCCTGCCCCCTGATCGAACTCCCAGTTGAACTCCTGGTGGAACTCCAGGTCGAGGGGACAATTTGCATATTAGCCTTTTATTATATAGGATTTTTTTTTTTTAATTTCAGAGAGGAAGGGAGAGGGAGAGAGAGAAAGAAACATCCATGATGAGAGAGAATCATTGATTGGCTGCCTCCTGCACGCCCCCCACTGGAGATTGAGCCCAAACCCGGGCAGGTGCCCTGACTGGGAATGGAACCGTGACCTGGTTCACAGGTCAAAGCTCAACCCCTGAGCTGGGAAGAGCGGCCACGGCCTCTCCGGGAATGTGCCAGGGGGCGGGGGACACAGGTGTGCCCGGGGTCCAAGGAGAACACACACGCAGGGCACGGAGGGGGGCCTGTCTCGGATGACAAGTGGCTTCTCTGGGTCAGCAAGACATGCGAACACACAGCGGCTCCTCAACCCCCTCTTCCCCCGCACCCCCTCCCCCCGGCCCAGCAGCACCTGGAGAAGCATTAACACGTCACCCATCCCCACGGCCACAGAAGGAAACAGAGGGGGGAGGAGGAGCGGGAGTGCCGATCGCCCCCACCAATAATCACCTTGTTAAGGGAAAACCACACCACGGGTCAGGTTCCCGCGCCTCCGGTTACGAGGTGGGCGTGAGCCAAAGCGTGACACGGCTCCTGTGTTCTGAGGTCAGCAAGCAGCGCCTGGGCGCTAAGAGGGCTTCCTAGCACACGAAACCACACACACACACACTCACACACACTCACACACATGCACACACTCACACACACACACGCACACACACGCACACAGATACTCACACGCACGCACTCACACAGGCACACACGCACTCATACAGGCACACACACACACACACACACACTCACACACACACGCACACATGCACTCACACAGGCACACACACACTCACACGCGCTCACACCAGCACCTCCCCGTGCACACCGTCCTTTGATGACCTTGAACTTGTGACTTTACTAGTCCAGGTGGCCCTCACTTCACACGGGACCCGGTTAGTGACCCTCGCCCGTGGGGGGGCCGGGCCCTGGACGGCCGTGCAGAGCGAGGTCACGGCTCTGACACGCCGGGTCCAGGGGACAGGGAGCCGGGCCAAGCGGGGACGCTGCCCTGAGACAGGCCGGCCGATGCTTTGGGAAGTCTGCACAAATACGGGAATTCCTACAACCCTCCGCTGCCGGCCCCTCCTGCCCCACCTCACCCGAGGCAGCCAGGGAGGCAGCAGGAGTTGCACGGTGAGTGGCCCGGGGGAGCGTCAGGACCGCCTGCCCCGGGATCCAGGCCCAGCTGCAGCCACGGGCCTGGGCGACGGGGAAGGCGGCCTAGGCCAGAGGTCGGCAAACTCACCCGTCCACAGAGCCAGACACCGACAGGACGACGACTGAGCTTTCTTCTGAGAGCCACACTGTTTATACTTAAACTTCTTCTAGCGCCACGTCTTCCACACAGGCTCGCCCAGGCCGTGGCGTTTTGTGGAAGAGCCACACTCACGGGGCCAAAGAGCCCCGTGTGGCTCGAGAGCCACGGTTTGCCGACCACGGGTCTAGCCACCTCAGTCACACCGTGCAGGCCGGGGCTGCCTGGGGAAAGGCCGACCCCGACCCGGTCCTGGAATTGCTCCTGGCCGGCCGGTCACACGCGCACGGAGCCGGCGCCTCCGGAGAGCGGGGTGCGGCAGAACCACGGGACAAGGAGGCCGGGCCGTGCACACGAGTGCCCGTGGGAAGCACACGCGAGGAGGGGGTCGTCCTCCTGGAGCCCCTGCTCCGTCCCTGGTCTCAAGCTCAGCGTTTGAGTTCATCTCCTCCTCTGTGAAAAGGCACTATTCTCCCTGATTCTCAGACGATGAGGCTGAACAGAGAGGTCACACACCCTCCCTGGGTCACCCAGGCCCTAAATGGGGTGACTTGGCCAGGTTTCTCAGACCCAGAGCCACGCCCACGACAAGCCACACCCATGGCAAGCCACGCCCCGAGGACCCACGCCCTCCCCAGAAGCCACGCTGCTCCTCCCCCAAACTGGACCTGACAGAGTTTGAATTCATGACACGGGGGAGGGCTGGTCAGGAAAAGCCACTGCTATCCTTTGTTCCTAAGAACCTAAATTCAACTCTTTTTTTAAAATTGATTTTTTTACAGAGGGGAAGAGAGAGGGACGAGAGAGAATCATCCATCAGCAGCCTCCTGCAAACCTCCCACTGGGGATGTGCCCGCAACCAATGTACATGCCCTTGACCGGAATCGAACCCGGGACCCTTCAGTCCGCAGGCCGACGCTCTATCCACTGAGCCAAACCGGTTTTGCCTAAATTGAATTTTCTATTTGGAGATATTCAAGTTTTAATTCCAGCTATGTTTAAATGAGGGAAAAGAAGCATACCTTAATGCTCATGTTGATTTCTGTGTGTAAGTCGCCGGCTTTACCTAAGGAGGAGCGGGGCTGGAGGAACAGGCACACACAGGAAAGGGGCGTTCACCTGACACGGGGTCCCCGCACTCCCCTCTGGTGTGACAGGCGCCGTGCTGGAGCAGAAAGCAGCTCCGGGCAGTAAATGCTCCCGGCGTTAAAATAAACACCTCGGCCTGTCCCCACAGCGGGAGGCACTTACCTCCTTTAGCACGCGGCTACTTGGGAATTATCACTCCATCAGTTACCTTCCACGCGGGTTTATTTGTACAGGGCGCCTCCATAAAACGAGTGTGAAAACAAGCTAACCACATTCTGCTCATTTTCTCAGTTTTTCACCTCTCCCCACGGTGGGGATGTTGACAGAGAAATTACTTCATTTGATTTCCACAGACATTTGTGGAATTCGGACTAGGTTCCGAGCTCCAGGCGGGAGGCAGGGTGTGGCGGGGAGACGTGAATGTGGGAGCGTGAGCGACCTCCCTCCCCGACCTCCCTCCCTGATCTCCCTCCCCACCTCCCTCCCCGCACGGCCACGCCCTGCCCGGCCCAGTGCGGGCACCTGCGCGCAGTGCTGGGCCCGCGGGCTCTGTAGCTCTCTCCCCTTCCCCTCCCCGCCCGGCCCCTGCACTTTGTCCGGATAATTTACCTGTGAGTAGTGGCTTGTCAAGCTGCTGGAAGCTGTTTCCAGATGTGGAAACACTTCTCCACCAAGCGATGTTTATTGCCTTTTATTTTTAAAGAGTTCCTACTTGTTACGTCATTCCTGACACAGGCTTCTGAGTTCCTACACCGCCTCCTGTTTTTTAAATAACAGACTTACTGAGATAGAGTCCAAATATCACAAAGTGGCCGCTTTCAAGTGGGGGATCCGGGAGGCCTAGCATATTCGCGGAGCCGTCCCACCACCGCCACTATCTAATCTGAGAACGTTTCCATCACCCCAAAAAGAAGCCCCTCCCCGTTAGCAGCACTCCCATCTCCCCACCCGCCCCTGGAACTACCCGTCTGCTCTGTGTCTGCCTCAGTCTGTCTGTCTGTGCTGGCATCTCATGTGAATAAAACAGCATAAAACACAGTCTTTTGTGTCCAGCTTCGTCTGTTGAGGGGTCGTGAGGTGTGACCAAGCTGGCAGCAGAGGCAGTTGGGGGCAATTAGGCCATGGGGGGGGGCAGTTAGGGCAATCGGGCCCACAAGGGGGGGGGCAGTTAGGGGCAATCAGGCAGGCAGGCAGGCGAGCAATCAGGAGCCAGCGATCCAGGATTGTGAGAGGGATATCCGACTGCCGGTTTAAGCCCATTCCCAGTCGGACATCTCCTGAGGGGTCCCAGATCCGAGAGGGTTGCAGGTTGGGCTGAGGGGATGCCGCCACCCCCCATGCACGAATTTCGTGCACCGGGCCTCTAGTTTTAAATAAAACTACTACACCACTCGTTTAAATATATCCAAAGGAATCAAAGTACCATAGAAATGTGCTAACCACCGTTACCTATTTTAAAAAGTTCATGAGCAAACTTTTTTAAAAATTTATTTCAGAGCAAGAGGAAGGGAGGAGAGAGAGAAACACTGATGTGAGGCACATCCATCTGTTGCGTACGTATGTGCCCCACCTGGGCAGCAAACCTGGAACCTGAGCATGGGCGCTGACTGGGAATCAAACCACGAGACCACGAGACCACCAACTGACCACACCGGCAGGCAGAATGTTTCACTCCTTTTCTCCTCCAGGAAAATTCTACCCCCTCCCCAGGATTTCACCCCAACATCATCAGCTTATACCGGCACGTCTTAACCTCCCTGCTTTACTCATCTACAATAACAGTATGTGTGCAAACACTGGCACTGCACATTGTCTCAAATCCCATAACCATAAAGTTCTAAACATTACAATGTTTCTACCGCGTTGATTTAGTTAGCAATGATCAATAGCACCGAATGGATAAAACACAAATGCTTCAAATTTCGGTGAAAACAGCACCCATACAGCCCACGTCCTGACGAGAGGAATGAGTCTTAGTTACCGGGACCAGGGGTGCCTCTCCCGCTGCCAGAGGAGGAGGCGGCGGTCAGCTCCGTTCCCACTCTGCGTTTCCACGGACGTGAACCGACAGGCCGTGTCCGGCTCACGAGGAGAGGAAAACGGGAGCCTCCCTGGAGCCCGCCACTCCTCGCTCTCACCCGCTCCCTCGGGTCTGCCACAAATCACCCCCCCCCCCCCGCCTCTAACGACCTGCCGGCTGACAGATGGGCACCGGAGGATGTGGCGTCCGCTGACTCACGGCGGTATTTCACGTGGCCTTTGCTCACCCCCTCCCCGCCCCGGGTGGGGGGCTGCTCCTCAGACTGGGCTCCATCCCCGAGGAGATGAGGGGTGGGCGGAAAGGGGGGATCATGGAGGGGGTGTCGGAGAACGGCCCTTCGCTGGAGGCTGGAGCGACCGGGTTCAGGAGGGCCCCCGCGGAGGCTGAGGGTCCGGACGCAAACCGCCCCCCACCCCGTCTCCCAGGGGCCCCGTGTAAGGAGCACGGCTCCCGGCACGCGCCTGCAGCCCCGGGGCCGGCCTGGAGCGGAGCCTTTGTTCCTACGGACACCGGACACCGAGAACGGCCTGGGAGGGGGCGTGCAGCAAGGATGGAGAGGGCGAGAGACGTTAGAAAAGGAAAACCTTTTATAAGACAGAGAAAAGCTCAGCCGAAACCGGTGTGGCTCAGTGGACAGAGCGTCGGTATGCGGACTGAAAGGCCCCAGGTTTGATTCCAGCCAAGGGCACGTATCTTGGTTGCGGGCACATCCCCAGTGGGGGGGTAGGGGGCGGTGCAGGAGGCAGCTGATCGATGTCTCTCTCTCTCATCGATGTTTCTAACTCTCCCTCTCTCTTCCTCTCTGTAAAAAAAAAAAAAATCAATAAAATATATTTTTTAAAAATAAAAATAACTAAAACAGAGAATAGCTCTACAGATTAGAACGGCTTGGCTTGCCGTGGAGCCCATCCGGTGACAGCCACGTTTCCACCGGCCCCCGCCGGCCCCCTCGGCTCCAGGAGGCACCCCGAGTCCCTTCGGTCTTTGCCCGAGGAGTGGGCCGCTCTTTTGCAAGCAGCCCACTCTGGAGCAGTCCCTGCAGCCCCGGTCTTTCCAAACAAACGGCCAAAGGGGAGAGAAGACCCTGCACATTCCCCAGCCAGCGATCCTTCCCGCGCCGACGCGGTCTGGTGGCTCGGAACCATTCCCCCTCACACGCAGGCCGATGACATCAGCTGCCACACAGGCTTTTAATACCCGGCGAGCAGGTGGCCGGCCGTTCCTCTCATCTCTCACATCTGGTATTGTACTCCGGGTGAGGTGCTGAGTCCGGCGTTTTAATAAAAACATGGCCCGAGCTTGTAAAAGTTCAAGTAAAATATACCTCTAAAACCGCTGCGTTTAATTTCCAGCCATGAAAGCCCCAAATTATTGTAAACTAATACTCCCCCTTTTTCCGAGACCCGTGCGCCGAAGCTTAAAACGGCTTTCCCTTCCGGAGGGAAAGCGCCCCCCGCCCCGCCCCCCCGCTCCCGGACCCACGGCGCCCCTCCCGTGGCCGGGCTGCCCACGGCCCGGGCCTCCCCGCCGGGAAGCATCCACATGGCCAGCGGCTCCAAGTCACAGCTCATCTGACCTCCGGGCGGCGGCTGGGGAGGCAGTGGGGGCGGGAGGGCAGACAGAGATGCCGAAAACCCGACAGCCGGGGGCTAGAAGGAAGTCACCCCTTTTCAAAAAAGGACGCTGAAGACGCGCCAGGAGAGGAACCCATCCACAAAAGAACAGGTGACCACAAGCGCCGTCTCAGAAGCGAGAGCGTCACTGTCCGGATCACCGCGGGAAGCGTGTAGGAAGCTGGTGTGAAAGTGTGTCTACATTGCCGAAACTGGTGTTGCTCAGTGGATAGAGCGCCGGCCCGCGGACTGAAGGGTCCCGGGTTCGATTTGGGTCAAGGGTATGTGCCTTGGTTGCGGGCACATTCCCAGTGGGGGGTGTGCAGGAGGCAGCTGACTGATGTTTCTCTCTCATCGATGTTTCTAACTCTCCATCCCTCTCTCTTCCTCTCTAAAAAAATCAACAAAATATATTTTAAAAAATAAAAATAAGCTGAAACCGGTGTGGCTCAGTGGACAGAGCGTCAGCCCTCGGACTGAAAGGTCCCGGGTTCAATTCCGGTCAAGGGCATGTACATTGGTTGCAGGCACATCCCCAGTAGGGGGTGTGCAAGAGGCAGCTGGTTGATGTTTCTCTCTCATTGACGTTTCTGGCTCTCTATCTCTCTCCCTTCCTCTCTGTAAAATATCAATAAAATATATTTTAAAAAAATAAAAATAAAAAATAAAAATAAATATTTAAAAAAAGAAAAAAAGAATGCGTCTACAGAAAGGCCCCGGTTTCTGAGGGTTCCTGCAGCTTAGGATCCTGAATCCAGGAGCTGTGGCTTCAGCACTGAGCCCCCCGCCCTGGTCCCCGGGGGGCGGGCCTCTCTCCGGGTGGGGGAAGGTTCTCTGATTTGAGCAAATCCAGAGCGAAAACTCAGGGACCACATTCCTTGGATCGCAAATGCCTTTGAAGCGATCTCACTCGGAGGCAGCTGGTGCTAAGCCAGAAGGTAACCTTCCATTTCCTTTAAATAATTCTGCTCCGTCTTTAACGACCACCTCCAACCACAGGTTTTTAAACTGCTGCTAAATGGAGTCACTCCGTGGAGATAAATTAGTGCTAGGGGCCGGCCATAAAGCAAAGCCGAGAGCCTGGGTCCTTTTTTAAAAAGCGTTCTGCTCTGATCAGTCTACTCCATAATACACATTTCTCACCCTGGCCGGTGTGGCTCAGTGGATAGAGCGTCGGCCTGTGGACTGAAAGGTCCCGGGTTCAAGTCCAGTCAAGGGCACGTACCGTGGTTGCAGGTTCCCTGGTAGCGGTTGGGGTGCGTGCAGGAGTCAACCAATCAATGTGTCTGTCTCTCCCCCTCCCTCCCACTCTCTCTAAAAATCAATGGGGACATTTCCTCAGGCGAGATCAACAAAACAAAACAAAATAATAATAATAATAATAAATAAAATGAAGTAATAAGTATTTCTCCAAAGAAGCCCACGTTCGTGTTTCAGATTCGTGTGGGGTGGGTGAGGAGAGGCGGCGTTCCCCTCCCTTGTCGTCAGAATTAAAATGCAGGGATCAGACCGGAGGCCACTGTAGAGAAACAGGTTCACACGGGTTCCCTCAAACCCCAAGCGAGACTGGTAGACCCGCTCACATTGGTGGGCAAGACACACCCCTGCCACCCCACCCCACCGGAGAGAAAAACGCTGCGTGGGCATTGCAACGCCGGTCCTGAGACAGCGTGGGGACCACTGTTACCCACCAAGAAGGCGTGGCTGGACAGACTGCGCTCCGCGGCCACCGGCAGCAGCCAAGGGGCGTGAGCTAGGGGCTGAGCATCAACCTATGACCCAGCAGGTCACGGTTCGATTCCCAGTCAGGGCACAGGCCCGGGTTGTGGGCTCCATCCCCAGCGGGGGCTGTGCAGGAGGCAGCCGGTCAATGATTATCGCTCATCATCATTCATGTTTCTATCTATCATGTTTCTATCATGTTTCTATCATGGTTCAAAGGTCAACGCTCAACCACGGAGCCACACAGGCCGGCTGGGCTGTCCTGGGGAATTCTTGGCATGGCCGCTCCACGTCAGGGTCTGCAGACCTGGGAGCAGCCCATCCCCTCCCCCGGCAGAGGGAAGGCTACAGCCCCGGTTTAGTGCTAATCCCACACCAGAGCACGTGTGTTTTCATTTAAACGCTTCAGAAGCTGACGCTGAACCACCGTCGGGGGCAAGCCCGGCTGCTTTTGTTCTGGGCCCCGCGCTGCCTGCATGGCCCAGCGGCCCCCCAGGACCACGCACCTGCACCCACACCCGCCTCCCAGACGCCCTGCAGGCTCCGCCGGCGGCGGAGGCAGAGGCGGAGGTGGAGGCAGAGGCGCAGGGGAAGGAGGGGAGGGACAGGGTCCCACGAGCACACTCCTCCAGCCTGCAGTCACCCCGAGGGTCAGCGGTGAGCACTCACTGGCTCCTCCGCCTCCCGGAGGACGTCCACCTGCGGGAGCCGCGTCTCCGTCCCGGGTCTTAGACGTCTCCCCAGAGGATGGTCTGTCAACGATGTGGACGGCAGACTGCCAGTATGTGGACAGAGACCGTGTCCTGCCCGTGCTGTCACCCCGCCGGCTGTTGGTGAGCTGGCTAAATCTGGAGACACGAGACCTTCATCTCAGGCCTCCTGTCAGAGGTCACGGCTACGGAATCGCAGCTGAAAGTGTCCCTGAGAGTAAACGGGAAGCCTCGCCCCAGCCGCTGCGGCTCTGTGGGTAGAGCGTCGGCCTGCAGACTGAAAGGTCCTGGGTTCGATTCCGGTCAAGAGCACATGCCCGGGATGCGGGCTCGATCCCCAGTGTGGCGAGTGCAGGAGGCAGCCAATCAATGATTTTCTCTCATCATGGATGTTTCTCTCTCTCTCTTCCTCTCCTTTCCTCACTGAAATCAATATAAAATATATATTCATGTATTTTCTAAGTAAATGGGAAAATCTCAAGAGGGGCAGAGGGTTAGAACAAAACTTCACATTCTGGAAAATATCTGAAGGACCAGTTAAGAAGACGATTATCAATAAAATTATGAGCCAGCGATATCAACAACAAAACCCGGACTCTGAGAGAAGGTGCCCACCCGGGCCCCCGGGGCTGTGTGAGGACCCGGGCAGAGAAGGTGGGCAGCCTGCATCTTCGCAGGAAGCGATGTGGCACCTACTCCCTCGCCCGCCCGCCCGCCTCCGGCTGAGCCTCCCACAGGCTCTTTGGGGCAACTATGGAGAAAAATTACATCAGAATGTGCAGCAGCGAAGATGCTTTGAATAATGAGAATGCTGCTAATTACATCCCCTCTTCCTAAGGGGGGGGGGGGCTGGACACGTCCCGCCCGGGCCAGCGGGGACCCTCCCAATCGCACCCACGTGTAAAGGCCGGGCCGAGGGCTGGACGATACGAGGTGTGAGAAACGAAAACTTTATGTGCAGACAAATTTAGATTCTTAACATATTTCTACGAGGGGCATAAACTAAGAGCCATGAGGCCGCTGGGACTTTGGAACAGGAGACTAGACTGTGGTTTCGTTTTACATTTTAGCACTCAGAACACCCGGTACCCGAGGAGGGAGTAACCCAGCAAGTCACCAAGGGTAACACTTCAGCCTGAACACCAGACTTCCCATGTCCCTCACGCTCTTCCATTCGAGGAGGAAGAAAAAGAGCCCTTACATGAGGAAAAGCAGGAAGACAAGAGAGGAAAAGGAATGAACGCAGAAAACGCAGCCGGTTCCTTTCACGGCTCAGCCTCACACTCAGTTAGGGCCAACAAAGGACCTCCCGTCAGCCCAATTTCTGTCCATGTAAATTGATTTTAAACAGACGGTCATCGCTACCTTTAAAACTCTTCCACAGTGACTTACTGATAAGAATACTGAGCACATGGCCAGGGTGAATTTTACAGCAAGGGTGAATTTTAGAGTGAACACTCACCCCCATCACCCGGAATCTGCATGAATATCCTGTTACACTTGCTTTAGTACGCATCTATCAAACCATCTCACCATCCATGGATTGCTTTAGGTAACCTATCTAATAAAGACGGGATATGCAGTTGACCGTCACTCCGCGACAAAGATGGAGGCACCCACGGCCAATAAGGAGGGACTATGCAAATTGACATGACAAAGATGGTGGCGGCCAGGCCGGGATGTTTGTGTTCCGCCCTGCTCCGGGCCTCTGGGCAGCACACACACAGGCGTGGAGCCACCGAGGTGGGGCGGGATGGGCCACCTGCTGGGGGGAGGTTAAGGGGGTGGGGGGAGCTACAGGAGAGCAGCAGGGCCCGAGCTAAGGCGGAAGGCGGCTCCGGCCAGAGCAAAGGCCCGGGTCCCAAGTGCCGGAGGGAAGCCGGTGCCGGCAGCCAGGGGAAGGAAGGCCCATTTGTGCACGAATCTTCATGCATCGGGCCTCTAGTGTCAATATAAGGCAGACACCCGACTCCCCAACCCTAACACGAAAGCCGGAATACCATTTTCCTCGAGTTCACCGTGTCAGCTTTTACGGAGAACTGGCCTGTGGTGATATCCTATGACGTGCTGGGTTTTGACAGTTGCATTCACCTGTGCTAGCCAGACCCCCATCAAACAGCTATCGCTGGGAAGGTTCCTCACGCCCTCCCCAGTAGCTCTCCCCCCTCCCGCCCCCGATGAGATGTGCCCGCTCCAGAACGGCACAAAAGGCGGCCCTCGGCCTAGGCCTTTTGTGGAGGCTTTTCTTCACTGCGCCAAGGTTCTGACGCCCTTGCAAGCTGGGGCACGTATCAGCAGCCCGCTCCCCTTTCCTGCCGGGCGGCGCTCGCTGGTATGAACGCGCCGCGATGCATCCATTCACCTGCTGACGGACACCTGGGCCGCTTCCAGGCTCCGCTGCTACTGCAAACAAAGCTGCCGTGAATAGCGGACGGGTCTCTGTGCAGACACATACTGCCGCTGATCCTGGGCAAACAGCCCGGGAGGGCCGCTGGGTCGGAAGGGAGGAGCGTGTTTGCTTTTAGGAGAAACCGCCACCCGGTTCTCTCAGGGCGGCTGTGCCGTTTTACATGTCCCCACCAGCAGCGTGCTGTCTGGGCACCGGGGCTGGTCTCACATCCCCCCCAGTGTTTGCTGGGGTCCGTCCTTCCACGTCTAGCTAATCTGGGGGGTGAGCAGGAGTGTCTCATCCTGGTTTTCATTTGCATTTTCCTGAAAGACAGGAAACGGTAAGAGTGTTTTCAGGTGTCATCTGGCTGCCGGCATCAGACGGTAGAGCCGCTCAAACAGTTTCATCGGGCCGTTTGGCGATTTATCATTGAGCCGTGCAACTTTTTTATGTATCACAGGGAGCGCGTTTGCCAGATGCATGTTTGCAAATATTCTCTCCCAGCGTGTGGCCACTCACTTCTTAAATCAGTATCTTTCGATTAGTGGGTTATTTTCATTTTTAGGAAGTCAATTTTATCAATTGCTTTTTCCCCCCCTGATTATTGCTTTCATAACCAGTAGGTCCTACCTTGGTGAATATGCCATGTGTGCTTGAAGCGTTTACCTACTCCCAAGTCATGAGGACATTCTGTTTTCCTTGAGAAGCGTCATAATTGTAGCTCCGGCATTTAGGCCTGTGACGCATGTCAGGTCAGTTTCCGCGGACGATGGGAGGGAGAGGTAAGTCTCTCTTATTTTCCCACCTGGGGCACTCGGCTAGTTACCCCAGGACCATTTCCTGGAAAGCCTTTCCTTTCTGCCTGGAGAACGCTGACACTTGTGTCTAAAAGCAAATGGCCAGTGAAGGGCAGGCCTGCTTCTGGGGATTCTATCCTATTGATCTGTGTTTTGTTCATGCCGATGCCACAGAGCCTTGATGATCCCAGTCCGATAGCAAGTCTTAATGCCAGGTAATAGGACTTCTCCAGTTTTGTTCAAAATTTTAGATTCAGCAGATAAAACTCCTGCTGGGATTCTGACTGAACTTACACCGAACTCATAAATCAGCTTAAAGTAAACTAGAATCTTAGCAAGATGGAGTCTTCTGGTACGCTATCCCTATTTAGATATTCCTTAGTTTCAAAAGGGTTTGTAATTTTCTTGTTATTTCTTCCTTGATCCATGGATTACTTATTCAGATGCCTGCTGTTTGAATTTGAAATATTTGCGATTTTCCTAGATGCATTTCTGTTACTGATTTCTAACCGAATTCCGTCGTGGACAGAGAACGTATTCTGTGTGACTCAATCCCTCTGTGTTTACGGAGACTCGTTCTATGGCCCGGCGTGTGCTCCACTGCGGAGGCCTTGAGAGCCGTGTGCATTCCGCTGGACGCAGTGTGCGACCAGCATCAGTTCTTCCAAAGTGGTCGGTCAGTGGGATTCAGATCCTCCGTGGATTTGCGTAGTTGTTCCATCACCTAACAAGAGGGTGATCTGGAAACTTCCCACTATGATTCTGGACTTGTCTATTTCTCTCTTGGATTTGGTCAATTTTTGCTTCCTGTATTTTGAAACCCTGTACCTAGATAAATGGCAGCTCCTCCTAGTTACAATGGGAGCTATGATAGCACCTGTCCCCTGGGGTTTTGGTAAGGACTGAATGGGGGAAATACACAGATATTACATTACGATTCATAACAGTAGCAAAATGACAGTTAGGAAGTAGCAATGTTATGGTTGGGGGTCACCACAACATGAGGAACTGTATTAAAGGATCGCGGAATTAGGAAGGTTGAGATCCACTGGCTTAGAGAAAAGATGATATGGGGATAAAGGAGGCCATAATAATTACCTTCAAACATCTATTTTAACTAATTACCTAATATTAACTAATAACTATCTTACCTAGCTAACACACGTTTTACCTATCATTGGGAGAAAGTTACGTTTTCTCTCTTTGGGATGGGACGCGGGCCGTCGTGGGGAGAGCCGCCCCGGTTACACACGCTCAGTACCTCTTTGTCAGCTGTACTGGTGAGGATTAGAAAATTACCTTCCATTTTGTCACGTCTGTGACAGAGACGGTGCCATGGGATAGCTTCAGGAGTGGGAAGGATGCTCAACGATTACAAATAAAAGCTCCAGAAGCCCTGGCCAGGGTGGCTCAGTTGGCTGGAGAGCCATCCCATGCACCAATCGGTGGCGGGGTCGGTTCCCGTCAGGATGGGGACAGAGGGGGGGGGGGGTTCAGGCTCATCACTAGTCGGGGAACCTGCACGAGGCAGCTAATCAATGTCTGTCTGTCTGTCTGTCTGTCTCTCTCTCTCCACTCCTCCTTCCTTTCCTCCCTCCCTCCCCCTTCCTCTCCTAAAACTAAGTTTTAAAAAGCATGTTCTGCCCAAACCGGTGTGGCTCAGTGGACTGAAAGGTCCCAGGTTCGATTCTGGTCAGGGGCATGTACCTTGGTTTCCCCAGTTGGGGGTGTGCAGGAGGCAGCTGGTCAATGATTCTCTCTCATCGATGTTTCTGGCTCTCTATCCCTCTTCCTTCCTCTCTGTAAAAAAATCAATAAAATGTATATATTTTTTAAAAAGTGTATGTTTCAGCCCTGGATCCAGTACAAGCTTCTTGTTTTATAGGAAACAGGAAACAGGTCCAGAGAGGTCGGGGTTCACGCACATCACAGAGCTGGTAGGCCAGCCTGAGCTGCCAGGGCCACTGACAACAACGCCCCCCGAGCAGTTTCACTTTTAAGGAAATCCTGAGGGCGCAGCCTCCAGCTGTGACAACCACAGGAGCGCCCGACAGAGAGGTGGGTGCAGACCTCGCCTGTGCCTCCCCCCCACCCCCACTCCCTCGCCTCTTCCCACATCCCAGGGAACACTGGGCTGCCGGTGATGACCTCACCGCTTTCCTCTGGCTCATTTGAATGCTCTGGTGGGAGAGCCAGACAGCGCGAGAGGATGATGAATGACTCCGTGCGCAACGCAGGAAGAATGTGGCGTGCGGGGTCTCGACGTGACGGAATCCCCTCAAGCGGAAAGAACACGCCGCTCTCCGCCGCGGGGCCGGCCCGGGGCCGCGGCTCCGACGGGAGGCGCGTAGCAGATTCTAGAGGGGCAGATGGAAGCACATCAGCCCTCGCCTCCAAAGCAGGTAAAGTGTTTTATTGGAAAGGAAAAGAGGGGTTTTTCTTAGCGAGTCAACAAAGCCGGGTCTGGCGAGAACTGGAAAAGGGGAGCGGGGTGCTGAGGGGGCGAAGGAAAAACATCTGCCCGGCCACCCACCGCAGTTACGGGTTTTTACAAAAACAAACAAACAAACAAACCAAACCTTTTTTTTTAACCCAGAACTCAGCCTCTATCTCCTCCCCGCCTATAGACAGGTGAGTGATCACACGTGAGTTACCGTGATCACCGAATTCTAAGAAGAGTTAACACTGCCACTTAGAAACCAATGCTCATTCATAAACCAGGTGGGGGTTTTTCTGCATTTACAAAAGTTTTTTGTTTTTTTAATTAAAATATATTGGGTACACAGCATTGTGTAAATTTAAGGTGCGGATGTTATTGGATACATTTATATGTCGATTGCCCCTGCAGCAATAACTAGTTCATCTTCCACGTTACACAATTATTGTTCCTTTTTAGAGGAATGATTAGGTTCTAGTCTAATATTTAGCAGGTTTGATGGCTACCATTCAATATCGTTGTCTCTATTCACCGTACGGGGTGTTAAGTCGCGAGGAGTCATTTATGGGCACACCTCGCAGATACCGAATTTTCGTTAACATCGAGGCCAGACCCTCTGCCAGCAAAAAGGTCATGGCTTGCTGAGGGCTCAGATGGCGGTGAGCAGTTTTTAGCAACAAAGTGCTTTTAAATGAAAGTGTGCCCATCTATAACAATAAAAGCACAATATGCTAATTAGACCGGATGCCCTTCCGGATGTCCTTCCGGATGAAGCCGGGGCTGCGAGGGAAGCCGGGGTCCCAGGTGCCGGAGGGAAGCGGTGCCGGCAGCTGGGGAAGGAAGGCCTGCTCTTGCACACATTCCGTGCACTGACATAAGCTACTGCACACTCAGTACGCTGCAATACAGGGCAAACGAGACTTCTGTGCAACGAGAACCCACACAATCCGACTCTGCACCGCAGCACCCCCTCCACGTGGTGGTCCGGGACGCCCCACGGTGCCCCAGGCCGTCTGCGCAGGGCCATGTGCCTGTGCCGCTCGGAAGTTGTACCGGTCACCAATGTCTGCCCTTCCCCTCCCCGTCCGCCGGTCCCCACCACTCACTCCTCTGTTTCTCTGAGCTTCTTTAGAGTCCACCTACGGCACCATCAAGCAGTGCTGTCTCTCCCTGGCTGGCCTTTCTCACTCAGCCTAACGTCCTCCAGGTCTAGCCGCGTTGTGCACGGCCACGCCTGAGAAAGCCCGTTTCTGTGCCAGGCATTTCTTCCCGCGTGAGAACCTGGGACACGCTCTCCCTCCGCGTGTCTGTGGCCTCGGGGCCCGTGGCTCTCAGCGGCCACCACTTGGGGAAAGCACGCGTGGCCCGGCTGCGAGGTGAAGAGGAGACGAACCCGGCACCTACTGGCCACCTGCTCCGTGTCACTGCCCCTCTGGCCCTCGGGACACGAGCGGCCGTCCTATGAGTGGGCATCCCTGCCTGCCCTCGGAGGTGAGACGTGGGGCTCGGCCCAGGCCAGCCTCGGACGACGCGCCAGGCCCGTGCTGCCGTCGGTACCCACAGTGCCTGGCACGCGTGAGCCAGGGCCCTGTCAGCTCTGCTGTGCAATCGGGGTCGGTGGAGGGGTCGTCTGAGTGGTGCTGTGGCTGAGAAAGAACCCCTGTGCCCTCTCTAGCACGACGGGACCTTCTAAACAGACACTGTCACACCAAAGGGGCACGCCTCACAGTAAGCTGACTTTTACTTTTAAAAATCAGTGACAAGCCGAAACCGGTTTGGCTCAGTGGTAGAGCATTGATCTGTGGACCGAAAGGTCCCGGGTTCGATTCCGGTCAAGGGCATGTACATTGGTTGCGGGCACATCCCTGGTAGGGGGTGTGCAAAAGGCAGCTGGTCGATGTTTCTCTCTCATTGATGTTTCTGGCTCTCTATCTCTCTCCCTTCCTCTCTGTAAAATATCAATAAAATATATTTAAAAAAAAAAATCAGTGACAAGCCCCAGCCGGTGCAGCTCTGTGCCTGGCATCAACCTGTGAAGCAGGAGGTCAGGGTTCGATTCCTGGTCAGGGCACAGGCCTGGGCTGCAGACTCCATCCCCAGTGTGAGGCGTGCAGGAGGTAGTCAATCCATGATTCTCTCTCATCACTGATGTTTCTCTCTCTCTCTCTCTCTCTCTCTCTCTCCACCCCCCTCTGCCTTGCTCTCTGAAATCAATAACAAGCCGAAACCGGTTTGGCTCAGTGGAAAGAGCGTCAGTCTGTGGACTCAAGGGTCCCGGGTTCTATTCCGGTCAAGGGCATGTACATCCCTGGTAGGGAGTGTGCAGGAGGCAGCTGGTCAATGATTCTCTCATCGATGTTTCTGGCTTTCTATCCCTTCCTCTCTGTGAAAAATCAATAAAATATATTTTTTTAAAATGAAATCAATAACAATATGTACATTTTCTAAAAACCAGTGAGAAAATGCAAACATAGACGTCCTAGAGCACAAGCAACGCAGAGGCTCTCTGGAAAGCAAGAGGCCGCTTTCGAGGTCAACCCCAGGCGCTGGGGTGAGAAGGTTAACCCGGCGTCGAGGGGGGACCCCAGTGCAGGCCTCCGATGGGGAGCGTGCCTGAACAGCCCCTCAGTCATGGCCTCCGGGTTCCCAGGCTGGAGCCAGGCCCTATGCCGTAATTTAGAAATAAACATTAAAACGGAGCTTTCTTTAAAACCCTCAGATAATGTTCACTTTTAAAGTACCAAATTGGCCCATAAAGAAATAAAAAAATAAAAAATAAAAAGCCCGTGCTAATTATTCCAAAGCAATCAACTTCCTTAAGACCCTTTATTTCACAATTACGCTCACATCCCCTTCATTCGGGACACGCACCCCGGTATGTACTCTGTGCTCATTACCGACGTGCACATTAAGGGAACACCCATAACACAATACGGGCATTAATATGTAAAACATCAACAAAAGCCATCTGGAAAGCTAATGCATAATCAAGGGATTTCAAATTAAGCTGCAGAATTTCCCCCCAGAATCTTTAGGACAACACTGTCAGGTCCAATCTATCCACGGGGCCTCCAGAATCAATTTTTCAAACTTCGTGACAGGTCTAATCGCTTCCACCTGTGTCTCCAGCGTGTCTCTGGACTGGCATGCTACCAGCCAGGGTGGAAACGCAGACAAAGATCCCTGTTAGGACCCGGCTGTTTCTCTGCTGTGAGGTCACTCAGCCATTAAATTAGTTCCAGCCCCATCCCCGTCCCCGCGGCCTCGGCTTCGGGAGGAGGGTGCGGAGTCCCGAGCTGGGGCGCAGAGGCAGGAGAGGGGAGAGGGGTGCGGCGCCGGCTGGGGCTGAGCCGACACCATGCAGAGGGAGGCTGGCTGGGATTGGCCGCGTTCTGAGACCAGCGTACTATCTTCCTTACGCGAGGGTGGCTATTCTTCATGCAATTTCCCCCCAAATGGTTTTCTTTAATATGTGTTCACTGATGTCAGAGAGGAAGGGGGAGGGGGATAGAAACATCCGTGATGGGAAAGAACCATTGATCGGCTGCCTCCTGCACGCCCCCCACTGGGAATCAAGCCTGAGACCCGGGCCTGTGCCCTTGACCGGGAATCGAATGGTGACCTCCGGGTTCATGGTTGGGGCTCAAATGCTGAGCATCACTGGCTGTGTTTGCCCGCGATTGTACAGGTTTGTTGTTCCGATCTGGGCCTCTGGAGGGAGAAGTCATCTGAATGCCATTCAAGGTTCCCCGACCACCAGGAGGCCAGTCAGGAACCACTGAGGCCGGTGCGGCCGCTACCGCCAGAGGGGAGGATGGCCGGCGGGCTGGCAGGTGCTGGCTGGGAGCGTCGCCTGGTGCGAAGAGAGTAGAGGGGCCCTGGGGAGCCCGATCCCGCAGCTGAGGGGGGAGCCCCCGGAGCCCCAATCCCACAGCTGAGGGAAATGAGTCCCAGGCGCTGCTGCTGCTGCGGTGGCAGAGCTGGTTGGTGCCCAGCCTTCAGGTCCAGCATCTCCCCGGCCGGACGAGCTTCGAGGCGTCAGGAACGCCGCTGGCCCCCCAGAGTTCCTCACAGCGCACCCCGACAGTCCTGCCGCCCTGCCCCGCAGCCCACAGGTGACGAGCCACGTGACCCGCACGCTCCTGTCTCCGATGCAGACGCAGGGGGGGGGGGGCACCTCTCCCTCCGGCCCCTCCGGCGGCACGGCCCTGGCCCTCAGACGCCTCCGGCCACGCTGGCTCGCTGAGCGATGGCGGGCTGAGGCAACGTGAAGGGAGCCAGCGGGCTCCATAGGAAACAGGAGTGTTCTCTGCCCGCGGGACCAGCGCCGAGGCCAGGTGGGAGGACGCACAGCCGGCACAGGGAGCACCGCACAGGCCTGTGCCGGCTCCAACTCGGCCTCACCACGGAGTCTCGGGGTCCGGCCGAGGCTCGGTGCCAGTCATCAGGAAGAGACAGCAGTAAAAATAAATAATAATAAACATACAATAAAAATGGGGAAAATGACCCAGCAAGTCAAACACAGGACACGACCCCAAAGGGCCACAGTGACTCGGGGACCCCCCAGCTCCTGAGCTCCGTGGCCCAGCCTCCCGCCCCCTCACGGCAGAGGGTCAGCCACACTCCTCAGGAGGGTGCGCAGGCCGGGGCCCTGGCCACGCCCCTGAGTGAGCCCCGGGGTCCTCCGGCCCATCCACACCCCGGCCGGCCGGCGCACCCCCGCCCACAGCTCCGGGCCAGGCTTTCGGGGTCTGCCACTGGGAACACACACCACTCACCGGTCCAGACCCAGGACGGAACCCCCGCCCTCGGACCCGTCCACCAGCCGAGGGAACCGGTCTCAGGGACACGGCGGGAAACAGCGAGGAGGAGGAGGAGGAGGAGGAGAAAGGCTCTAACGTCATCCAGAACCAGCGCTGCACCCCAGAGGTCTACCCTGGCGACAGGGCGGACGGTGCAGCTCCGGCGAGGCGGAGAAATGACCACAGGAGGACATGGTGGGGGGGCACCTCAAACCCGACTGGGGAGGGGGCTCGGCCGGGTCAGGCGCCCGGGAACCTCACTCACACGGTTCTGACGGTCCGTGTTTATTGGGGGAAGGACCCAGGCCCTCCCGTTGCCTGGATTTCGTTATCAGCGAGGAACTCCCGTTCCCTGCGCTGCTGACGCTCCAGCACGGTCTCCCTCCGCGGGGATACGGGCTCGGCCGTCACTTCACGGGCAGTCATAAATATATTTATATTTATTAATTTTAATGACTTCTACCACCAAAGGCACCAACAAGGGAAAACAAACCCATACAATCTTGGTAAAACACATTTTGGGGGGCCCGGCCAGCAAGGCTCGGCATTTGAGCCCCGACCACCATGACAGCCGGAAAAGAGGGAAGCGCACATGAGATGGACCGACTCCGGAGAGAGGCACCACTGCACGAGGGTAGGAGCCGAACCTGGCTGCTGGGGGGCGTGGGGAAGGGGGTCACTCACAAGCTCGCCACGAGGGGGCGCCAACTCAACAGCACGCAGCACGCACGCTCCCTCCTCTCTCAGGAAGGGCATTCTCCATATTTGGCCGGCACAGGTGGGGTCCGTGCATGGGTGGGGTCCAGCCAGCCTGGCCAGGGGAGGGGACATGGGCAGTTGGCCGGCCTGCCTGCTGGTCGAACTCCTGGTCGAGGGGACAATTTGCATATTAGCCTTTTATTATATAGGACAGACACTGAGTGGCCAGATTATTATGTGTTCAGAGATCATCATAATCTGACCACTCAGTGTATTTTTTAAATATATATATTTTATTGTTTTTTTACAGAGAGAAAGAGAGAGGGATGGAGAGTTAGAAACATTGATGAGAGAGAATCATATCAATCAGCTGCCTCTTGCACACCCACTACTGGGGATGTGCCCGCAACCAAGGTACATGCCCTTGACCGGAATCGAACCCGGGGCCCTTCAGTCTGCAGGCCGGTGCTCTATCCACTGAGCCAAACCGGTTTCGGCCACTTAGTGTATTTTTTAAAAGATCTCTCTCTAACTTAAATTTCGCTTCCAGTCCCGTCCTTAGGAAAGAGCCACTCGGCCGCCGCGGAAGCCATGGACGCAGAGAGAAACGAGCGTGGGCAAACCCGGTCGGGGCCTGGAAAGCCCCCCCACCCAGCGAGCCGGCCCCGGACGCGATGCCACGCCGTCATCGGAAACACGCAGACAGGACCGTCCCACACACGCCGATGACAGGGCCTGGCTCCGTTCCAGCGGTGACCCGGCACGGGGCACTGGCGCAGCCATCAGCGGGCACACGTGAAGCACGCCAAAGCCGTGTCGGGAGATAAAAGCTCTCGCTGCACGTTGGCTAGTGTTTCTGTTGTTACTCCCACAATGCACTGTGATTCCCTAAGCGAGGCTCACGTAGGACCAAATACAACACTTGGCACAGAAGCGGTTTGGGCCTTGTGCTCAGAGTCCTAAGCCAAGACGTGAAGCTCTGAGGGCAGGCAGGCGGGGGAGGGAGGGTGAAGAGCCCAGCCAGTGAACTTGTGTGCATATCTCATGACCCATGGACGCGGACAGTGGGGTCGGGGAGGGGTGGGAGCGGGCTGGAAGAGGTTAATGGGGGAAAAGGAGTGTCTATGGCATACTTTTAACAACAACAAAAGAAAGTAGTAAGTCATGTGTTTCGCTTGTCGATCTCGTGGTCCCTTTGCGGACCATCCTGGCGCTGGGGGGACCTCTCATGTTCCTTCCCTAGAAAAGGCTGCGGCCCGGGGCTTCCCCCAGGCTCCCCTCGGCCTGGGGCTGGTGAGTCCCCTCGGAGGGTACGTCTCCCTGAGCAGCCGAGAGGGTCAGCGTCAGCCCTCACAGCCCCTCCCTCTGGCCCAGGGAGCAGGCCGGAGGAGACAGAAGAGATTCGCAAATGCCCCCGGGAGAGTTAAAATATTTGTCTTTCGTAAAAACAGAAAGTCTTAATCCTACGGAAGTTTCCGGCTCCACTACCATCGGGCTCAGCTATTCGTGTTTACAGAGCCACGCTGCGTAGACAGAATTCTTATTTTTTTTATTAAGAGTTCAATATCAAAAAGGAACTTACCCAAAGTCGGGATCCTGGAGCCAAGTGTTTGCATGGCTTTATTTCCCACCCTAAACACAGGCTCCGGGGCGGAAGGAAACACGAGTGCCCGATCGATGGCACGGAGCCTCGGTCCGCGCACCCCAGCGGGGCCCAGGCGTCCTGGCTCCGCCCTGCCCGCCACACACGCACACAGACCGTCACCCCGATGTCCCAACAGACCGTCACCCCGATGTCCCAACACGCTGTTCTCCCATCCGCATTTTACTTCCCCAAGCCCGGTGCCAACGGCCAGGCCCTGACTTTTTTAGATGTAATCATCACGGCCACCCTCTCGATAGAACAGACTGTTCGTTTGAGTAACCAGATTATTATCACAGGTTTGCACAGCACGGAGGACTGCTCCGCCGGCAAGAACACGCGTCTCCTCTACGTGGGGGGCGGGAGGGGAGAGAAGGCAGGAGAGATGGGAACTCTGCGGGGAAAGTACCTCTGACAACACCAACAGCTCAGTGAACAAGAGCTGCGGTCACCACATTCCCCCTCCTCCTGCTGCCCAGCGCTGTCAGTCCCCCCACCCCAGCGGCGTTCAGCGGCGGCGCTGCAGGAACGTTTAACCATGCAACACCTGACTATGTCGTCGGGGGCATGCACCCCACCGCTTTTGCCTTATATTAACTGGGACTTTTTTAAAACACCACGGGACGTGGGACAAACTGTTGAAAATCGGGACTGTCCTGCCAAAAGCGGGATGGCTGGTCACCTTACTTATATCCGTGGT
Organism: Vespertilio murinus; assembly: GCA_963924515.1. Classification (NCBI taxonomy): domain Eukaryota; kingdom Metazoa; phylum Chordata; class Mammalia; order Chiroptera; family Vespertilionidae; genus Vespertilio; species Vespertilio murinus. Next base: position 198,535,380 of record OZ004706.1, on the reverse strand, counting down.
CGGCAAACTGCGGCTCTCGAGCCACATTCGGCTCTTTGGCCCCTTGAGGGTGGCTCTTCCACAAAACACCACGGCCTGGGCCAGTCTACTGTGAAGAAGTGGCGTTAGAAGAAGGTTAAGTTTAAAAAATATGGCTCTCCAAAGAAATTGCAATCGTTACTGCAATAACGATATTTGCAATAAGAGATATTTGGCTCTGTGGACTGATGAGTTTGCCGACCACTGCCTGAGGTTGTCCAATAGAAAATGACAACAGCCAGCACAGCACTAGGCGTCCGATGCGAATGCATAAAAATCACACCTGTTGTTCTGTGTCAGCTCGGCACAAACCATGTTCTGCGTGCTGCAGATTTTAGCAATTCGCGTATGTGAGCGGTGAGGGGGAAAAGGCTGAAAGCCGCTGCCTTACGAACGCCTGTCCCACATCCTCTGTGCTCAGTAAAGCTGCCATTTCCATGGCCCTGAGAATGAGGGTCAAGAAATCCTAACGTTGCCGTTTGATATCAACATGCTATCACATTCCAGAAGTTCTTATTACGAAGAGAGGCCAAATATTCCCATATGTTCCATACACTGAATTATGCGGCCAGCCATGCGGCCTAACTGGGGGGAGGGTCTGAAACCGGGGAAATCTGGGTTTTGGGCGGGAATCCCACATTCCTTACATTTCAGGCCCATGTTGAAGGAAGATGCTTTTCTTCTTCGCCCCCTCTGTAACCCTACTTGTTAGAGGATCTCAGAATAAGAGCTTTAATTAGTCCTAACTAATTTGGGAGCTGAAACAAGCCCTTTCATCTGTCCTCCATTGTTTAACCTTTAATCAGTGGCCGGGAAGCAGCAGGAACAGAGAGGAACACTGTTGGTGAATCTCGGGCATCCACGTGGGATGACAGAGTGCTCCAACCATGTCCGGGCAGCAGCGCGGCGAGTACAAAGCTCCGGTCTGCCCCGGCGGAGCACAGTGCGCATGCGTGGAGCCTGCTCTCCCGCCACCCCGCAAAGAACGTAACTCACCGTCCCACGCCGGTGCTAGCAAGGCAAAAACGAACCAATGGCGTGAACAGCAATGCCACCTGTTAACCGTGCCTTTTCTTGGTGTGCTTTTCCCCAAGAACATTCTGGAAAGGTCTGATTGAAAAAAGAGTCACAGGCACCGAAGCCACCCATCCTTTAGAACGCACGCCTGTGATCAGAGAGCTGCACCTCACTTCTCTTCCTGCACCCGGAGTTTCCCGGGACAGGCCCACACCTACCTTCCTGACCGGATGATGGAGCGTTCTTGTTCCACGCGCCTGTCCCTTCTCCCCAGCACTGGCTGGAGGGAACGAACCTGCGCACAGTAGGACTCAGCTGCACAGTAGGACTCATCTGCCCGGGTCAACTTACCCGTCCAGAAGGTTCATGGTGGAGGAGGTCACTTCGGCAAACAGAATCACCTTCCCCAGCTGCTTTGTCTGCAGGTTTTGCCGGTAGATCTCCAAGTCAAAATGTGCAGAGGAGAAGGCCGAGGCGTCGGTCACCACGGGGAGGGCGGTTGGGGTGACTTCCATCTCGGGCGTGTGGGACGGGACGAACGTGAGGGAGAGCTTGCTGGACTTCACCACTCCTCCGGCTTCCACGCACTTCTCCAGCCACCGCGTGAGAGGGCCCCGGATCTCCTGCGCCGCAAAGGAGAAGGAGAGGGGGTAAGGCGCCACCGCATCAGGGGAGGGCACGTAGGTCACACCAGCATTGAGGTCACACGCTGCATTCGTGTGTTCTGAACGTTGGGACTATTATCCAGCAGGCAATAAGGACGCTGGTGTCTTAAATAATCTGCTCAGAAACCAGGAGGCGAGAAAATGAGCCCTTTCTCACACTTTCTACCCTAAATTCTCCAAAATCCCCCTCACCCAGCTCTGGGGCTCGCTAGGAATCCTCTAGCCTCCTGTGCATCCTGCAGAAAACGCGTGTCCTCACGCTCTCCCCCACAAGGACCGGGCTCTCCTGTCGGGGAGAAAAGCCAACCCCCAGGCACCGAGGCCCCGAGAGCGTTCGGCTCAGCCTCGGAGCACGGCCCCTGGTGCTGCACACACGCTCTACGGAGGAGGAAGACAGAATGGGTAAGGGGCAGGCACAGGTAACGGAATGAACGTCGGTGCCCCCCCAAATACTTATGTTGAAATCCTAACCCCCTAGGTGACCGCCTCTGGAGGTGGGACCGCTGGGAGGTGGTCAGTCATGTGCGTGACCCTCTTCCTCGGGGTCAGGCCTGTATCAAAGCCACCGGAGGGACCCCTCAGCCTCTCACCAAGGAGGACACAGCGACAAGACGGCCCTCGCCAGAACCAGCCATGCTGGCCCCGGGGCCCGGCCTCCCGGCTGCAGAAGCAGGAAAAGCAACTCTGTCCCTGACAAGGCGCCCGGTCGACGCCGTTCTGCTCCACAGCCTGCACCGACTGAGACCCCCAACCTCAGACACGGCCGCTGGCGACGAGCCCTCGGCTCCTTCACTGTTGGTCCGCCCTCTGAAGGGACCGAGCGGACAGGTCTGAAGCCCCTTCCTCACATCCCAGGGCCGCCGGTTGGCACAAGGGCACCACACAGGCTAACGACACACCGTGGGGAAGCGGGTAAACCACCTCGGTGGCAGGGCTGTCTGCACGGACTCGCACTTTCCTGGCCGAGCAGAGAGCAGAGTGAGGCGGCGGCTCGGTGCGGCCGGTGTCGGCAATGGGAGGCCCCGCACAAAGTCGGTGAGAACCGGAGCGAAGCCGGAGGGAGCGGCAGGCGGGCGGCAGGACTTCCGGGACCGAATAAAGCAGCGAGTTCTCTGCAGTGAGTTACCCACCATTCATCTAAGAAATAGCTGTGTCTCGCAAACAGTGCCACAGCGGACAGAGGACGAAAGGCCGGCGGGTGTGAGGTGTGACAAGTGGAGTGTGAGGTGTGACAAGTGCTAAGGAAACCCACTCCAACAACTCCAATACACTTCCCTGTGGCATGTGGTCCACCGGACTAGCCAAGTAGAATATCTGCTCTTATTTGCACACCAGTTGGGAGCAGATTCTCAAAGGATTATATTATCTCTAGAGGCCTGGTGCACAAATTCGGGCTGGCTGGTGATCAGGGCCAATTAGGGCCAATTGGGGCCAGCCAGCCAAGGCAGGGTGGGCAGGGGCCACGGGAGGTTGGCCAGCCGAGGGAGGTTGGCTGTGGGAGTGCACTGACCACAGGGGGCAGCTCCTGTGTTGAGCGTCTGCCCCCCTAGTGGTCAGTGCAGGTCATAGCAACTGGTCAGCCAGTCTTCCAATCTGTCATAATGGTCACTTACACACACACACATATCTACTAATTACAAAAGTAATATTCCCAATTATGTTTTTAAAAGCAATACTTTGATGCACAAATGCAAAAAATAAAATTGATGGAAGCAACACACTTTTCTCTTATACTTCTTCCACATAATCTTTCAGGACTTACGCAGAGCCAAGTACATTACTCAGGACAAACAGAATCTAAAAGATATAAAATGAGGCCTGAAGCCTCTTAAGAAATATAACCGTATACTACCCATAAATATTTACATTCACAATAGTCGAATGCAACTTTAAGCCACCAAAACCAAGTGCACAAAGGAAGTATTTAGGCCCTCCCACACCCCTTATCCCTGGATAACAGAATAAAATTCTGGTTGCAAGAAATATCAGCATTACTACCTGTTTGATGCAAATCTGCCCGGAATGTCCCCTCAAATGCACTCAAGTTACGACGACTTAAGAGCTGTACAAGTGGCGGGTGCCGTGCATGGGAGAAAGGACTGCTGCTTCCTGGCTTAAGTCTACTAATGACCACTAAGGCAGAGTAGATATTCTGTTGACAAAAGAGGTTTGGATCATATATATCAAGGCAAACAGGCTGACATAAGTAGTGTTACCCAACCCCAGTCCCAAATCCACCTAACTCTTTGAAATCTTTGAAGCCAATGAGTTCTATTGAAAACAAAAAAACAACTGCTATCAATTTTCACCCCAGTGAGATTCATAAAAACCTTCTAATTAATTTTAAAAAAACAACAACATTTGAACTTCAAGATTTTAGTTTTTACCTTTCTCTAAGATGTCAGGCTGATGAAATACAATTGCGGTAGAACCTAAATCTAAATTTTTTTATAGTTATATAACTGCTGGCCCTTTTGCATTGGCCACAGCACCGGGGAGTTGATGGCTGGCCATTCACAGGAAAAGTGAACGGACGTGCCTTTGTTTCTTGCTGGAACACACCGCACACAATGATGAAGACACTAAGGAATCTACCAAAAAAGGACCAGAACGAGTAAGGGAGTTCAGCAAGGTGGCAAAATACAAGGTCAATATACAAACACTGGGTGTATGTCTACATATTGGCCATAAATATTTAGAGTCTGACACTCCTAGAAATGCCATTTTAATAGAACTGAAACATTTAGGGACAGATTAAATAAAACATGTGCCAGGCCTGTACACTGAAAACTACAAAATACTCCTGAGTTGAAAACTAAAGGAGCTCAGAATAACCGAGGAGATATACCATGTTCATGGGTTGGAAGACTCACTATTACTAAGATGTCAATTCTCTCCGAATTGATCTATGCATTCCATGCAATTCCAATCAAAATCCTAGAGGGCTTTTTCTTGTAGAACTTGATAAGCTGGTTCTAAAACACACACAGAAACAGAAAAGACCTAGAATGACCAAGACCATTCATGGAGGGGAGGAGGAAGTTGGAAGCGTTACCTTTCAAGGCTTACTACAAAGCTGCAGTAATGAAGAGTGTGATACTGGAGGACAGATAGACACAGACTACTGAAACAGAAGGGGGTCCAGAAACAGAGCCGCAAGTATGTTTGACTGATTTTCAACAGAAGTGCCAAGGCAATTCACTTGAAGAAAGGATCATCTTTCTAATGCATGGCACTGAAACAATTGTACATCCATATGCAAAAAAAAACACACAAATAAAAAAATCTTATCCTGCATGTATACAAAAGTTAACCTGAGCCCTGGCTGGTGTTCCTCGGTTGTGTGGGTGTCGTCCTGTGTGCGAAAAGGTTGCTGGTTCTGACAGGCTGCTGGTTGTTGGCTTTCCCCCAGTCCCTTGTGGGGAGAGAGTGAGGACACCAACATTCATTCCGTCACCTGTGCCTGTCGTTTATTCATTGTTTTCTTCCTCCATGTCCATGAAACAGCACGCAGGGACTGTGCTCGGAGGCTGAGCCGAATGCTCTCGGTACCTCAGTGCCGCCTGGGTTTTTGCTTTTCTCCCAGCCCCTCGTGGGGAAAGTGTGAGGACACGTGATTTCTGTAAAATGCACAGAGGCTAGAGGTTCAGAGTCACCCCCTCTCTACTTGGCTAGTGAAGGCGAGAGTTGCTGGTTGCCTCCTGCACGGTGGCTGGTTTCCCCCATTAATCACTCTCACGTTGATTTTTTCCTCTCTTTCTCCCTCCCTCGCCATTCTGCTCTTTTAAAAAAAAATCAATTGAAAAAATCTTTTTTTGTTAAATTGAATCAACGAATCACAGGCCTACATGTAAAACTCTGAAACTTCTAAAATAAAATTATAGGAGCAAGACTTTCTGACCCTGGGATAGGTACAGCTCTCCTGAGATAGAACAAAAGAAGCATGAACCATAAAAGAAAAAAATGACAAACTGGACTGCATAAACATTAAGAGCATGAAGAACTGTGGCTCTTCCAGAGAGAAAGTTGGGAAAAATGAAAAGACAAACAACAGACTGAGAGAAACTAGCCTGTGTGACACAGGACCTATATCCAGAACATTCTTAGGTCCTTAAAACAGAATTATAAACAAACCAACAACTCAACTTAGAACATCGGTTCTAACAGACACTACCCAAAGGAAAACGTCAGGTGGCCAAAGGGTACATGAAAAAATACCCAGCATCCTTTGTCACCAGGGAGATACCAGCTGAAGCCACACCGAGGTAGCACTACACACCCCTGGGGCGGAGTGCAGCTCAGAGGAGAGACGCTCGGGATGCCACGCGCAGGCCCATTGGGGCCATTTCACCCTCACTCGTCCCATGGGCTACACTCATCCACCCATGGGCTACACTCATCCACCCGAGAAGATTCAGTCAGTGAGGCAGAGCCGCCCTCTGACCGGTGTCCGACCCGGAATCCGCATCACCTCTGTGCGGCTGACCCTCCTCGTCCCCAGACACGCCTGACCCACCTCTGAAGGTTTTCTACCCCCAGAGGACCGTGGCCTCTGCAAGCAATCAGACGAGTTGTGCCTCAGGCGGAACACGGTAAGTTGCTGGGCAACCAGCGGTGAGTGAGTCAGAAAAGAAATCCACACGGACACGGAATACCAGCCCGTTTTTATGGTCGTCTCGTTCTAAATACACTCGAGGAAACAGGAACAGACAACAGCAAACCCGTTCCTACCGCTGTAGCTTACAAACTGGGGCGGCACAGCCACTGCCACGCCGACGCAGCGTCGTCACAACCATAAGACACGCACAGCACACCTTTGTCATCAAAAGAGGACGCTCCTGTAGCCGAAACCGGTGTGGCTCAGTGGATAGAGCGTCAGCCTACGGACTGAAAGGTCCCGGGTTCCATTCCGGTCAAGGGCATGTACCTTGGTTGTGGGCACATCCCCAGTAGTGGGTATGCAGGAGGCAGCTGATGGATGATTCTCTCTCATCGATGTTTCTGACTCTATCCCTCTCCCTTCCTCTCTGTAAAAATCAATACAATATATATATTAAAAAAAAAAAAAAGAGGACACTCCTGTAGAACAGGGCTGACCTCTCTGAAGGGGGACAGAGTAGCCTAGACAGTAGCCGACACCCCAAGGAGGATGGGGACTGGGGCCTCGCTCTGGAGGGACCACCCCTCCCAAGCCAGCCCTGAGGCCCACGTGGGCCCAGCCACGAGGCGCTCCCTCGCACTCGGGCCTTCCCTGGTGACCGGGGGGCCTGGGAGGACAGCCCTGGGCCGCCCGAGGGATGACGACGGAGGGCCAGGCATCCGTCTGCCCGGCGCGGTCACTCCCGGCCCGTGCCCGGGACACGCAGCACTCCATAAACGTGGTCACACCGGTTCCTTTTCTGGTGTAAGCGATCGCTCGGGCTGAGGCGGGAAAGGCCACGGTTTACTGTGCGTCCCGTTACCTGCCAACCGGCGGATGGCGGACGAGACAAAGGCTGGTGGAGCCGTAAACCAGGCGTAATGAATAGGCCGTTCTAACGAGGCTGGTTTACGGGCTCACACCTCCCGGCCCAGGGCTCATTGGAGAGGTGAGACCCGTTCTGCGAGGGGGGGAGAGGGGGGGAGGGAGGGAGAGAGAGAGAGAGACAGGGAGAGAGAGAGAAAGAAAGAGAGAGACAGGGAGAGAGAAGGAGAGGGAGGGAGAGAGAGAGGGAGGAAGGGAGGGAGGCGGCCACCGTCCCTAGGGGAGAGAGAGGGAGAGAGGGAGAGAGGGAGAGAGGGAGAGAGAGAGAGAGGGAGAGAGAGAGAGAGAGAGAGAGAGAGAGATGCTGACTCCCCCTGGCGGCGGTTCGGGCTCCACGGGGGAGTCCCCGGGGCCTTCATTAAGCCGGGCCGCACCGCCGCCTTCGTCCCAACACAAACAGGCCCGGGGCTGGGGCGGCCGGGACGCCAGGAAGGCTCTGCTGTGAGCCGCTGCGGGTGGGACACCTGTGGGCGCCCTGCCCAGCTCGCCCTGGGGCGGCACGTCCTGGCTGGCACACGCGTGGGCACACACGGCACAGGTGTGACCTCCCGCCCCTCCATGACGCCCAGTGGGCGGCAGGCCTGGAGCGCCAGGCAGGCCGGAGGCCGCCATCCTGCAGGACTGGCCCTGACCTGCGGGCGGCCGTGACCCCCTGGAGAGCCAGGCGCAGGGGGGAGCCAGCTCAGGACCTCCGCGCTCGCCACCACCAGCCGGAGGCCTCTTTCCTTCCTCTTTTTAAATCCTCAAGGATGTGTGGGTGGTTTCTGTTTGTTTGTCTTAGAGAGAGGGGAAGCGGGGAGAGGAAAAAACAATGATCGGTTGCCTCCCGTACGCGCCCTGACCAAGGATCAAACCTGTAACCTATGTATGTGTGGGACCAGGAGGGGGACCCGCAGCCTTTGGATGCTCCGACCCACTGAGCTGCCCGGCCAGGGCTCAGCGTCTTCGTGTTTCAATCCGCTTCAAGGCTCAGTGGTCAGCCCTGGCTGGCGTGGCTCAGTGGATAGAGCGTCGGCTTTCTGACCAAAGGGTCCTGGGTTCGACTCTGGTCAAGGGCACTTGCCGGGGTTGCAGGCTCAATCCCTAGTGGGGGGCGTGCAGGAGGCAGCCAATCCATGATTCTCTCTCATCACTGATGTCTCTCTCTCTCTCTTTCTCTCACTATCTCTCTCCCTTCCTTTCTGAGATCAATAAAAATATTTTTTTTAAATAAAAAAGATTCAGTGTTTAGTCCCAAAGGCTTGCTCCTCCGTGGGAATTAGAACAGCAGCTCTGGGGTTGCAATGAACAGTACAATATCCGTGGGGCCTGACAAGAGAAGAGGCAGCTTGCAGAGGGTTCGGGGAAAGCCCAGAGCCTTCTACCCGGTCCACTTACTTTATCAAAGCTCCACGTGCTGTCACCACGACCTGGAACGTTCTGAGAGTCCCAGGGACACCACGGCAGGTGCAGAGGGCAGAGGTGTGCTCCGGGCAGGCGGCCAGGGAGCGTGGCTGCGGAAGGGGCGGCGTGCAGGGGGAGGCGCCGCGGGCTGGCATAGGCTCCAGCCCGGGGAGCGCGCTGATAAAAGATAAACCTCCCCACTTCCCCCGAACGCCGTGCTGTCAGCCTTCCTCAGGCGCAGCAGCAGCTGATTCCGTCCGACGGCTGACTGTGGTGTTTACGAAACCCCGTGCCACCTGCGTGACGGGTGGCCGAGCGAGGCCGACGGGGCGGCGAGTGGGAGCTGCTGGCTGCCGGGGGGGGGGGGAAGCGCTTCACAGGCACGGGGGGGGGGGGGGGGGGGAGGCCGAGCGCTCGTCCATGTCCTAACGCACCGCACCGCCTACAAGCCTGCTGCGGACAAACGCCCAGGCCCGATGCCCAGGCTGACAACACAGGGTCCTCGCCGGCACATGACCTTGGGGTACGGTCTAACAGGACGGGAGACGCTCACACAAACAGTACAGAGACGGCACACCACTGACCCTTCACCGGAGCAAAACACAACCGCTCCTAGAAGCGCGCAATCAGCGCTCCGGCCAGTGTGCGCCGCCGGCCGGGCATTCCCCAGGCACCCACCGACGGCCCGCTGGATCCCGGTCAGGGCACCTGCCAGCTGCAGGCTCCGCCCCTGGTCAGGGTGTGCAGGAGGCAGCCAATCGACACTTCCCTCTCACATCAATGTTTCTCTCTCGCTCTCTCTCAAAACCAAGAAATCATTGTGAGGAAATCTTCAAAAACAAAAAAGAAAGCTGAGAGTTGTAAATCCTGTAACTAATGACGTGATTGATGGTGGAATTTTCCTTGGTTGGGGGCTAGCGTCATTCGGTTGGGTATAAAAGACCCACCAGGTGCCAAAACCGGTTTGGCTCAGTGGATAGAGTGTAGGTCTGCGGACTGAAAGGTTCCAGGTTCGATTCCGGTCAAGGGCATGGACCTTGGTTACGGGCACATCCCCATTAGGTGGTGTGCAAGGAGGCAGCTGGTCGATGTTTCTCTCTCATCATGTTTCTAGCTTTCTATCCCTCTCTCTTCCTCTCTGTAAAAAAAAAAAAAAAAAAAAAAAAAAAAAAAAAAAAAAATCAATAAAATATATATTTTTTAAAAAAGAAAAAAAATACCTTTTGGTATTTCACGCCTCGGTGGGTCAGCAGGACCCTGGGTGCTGACCACGCTGGCTCGGAAGGAGCTGCTAAGGCGGCTCCGGGCAGAACACCTCCCAGAAGAAGGAATGTTGATCACCAGGGCCATCCCCGCGCCCGGACGCTGAGGGGATCGCAGGAAGCAGGTCCCCACCCGGCCCGGGGCCCGCGGAGCTGCGGTGTGCGCGGAGCCAGCGTGTTAACGGCTCCCGGCACCCAGGCACCCAGCAGAAGCACGGTCTTCCCTCGGGCCCTGAACCGCGTCCAGGGCCGACGTCACCCCGGCTGGTGGCCGCGCAGCAGCCTGGGCCCGGAGGCTGGTGGCGGGAAGGCGGATTGGTGGCTTCACAAAATTTACTGGTTGTAGAAACGGTAAACGCGCCCCCGGGGAGGTGAGCTCAGCCCCGCCGTCCTGACAGCAGCCCCTGGCGGCCAGTTTGGTGAGCGGGCCGGCTCCGCGGCGGCAAGTCTGACCTAATGAAGGCTGCCAGCAGCGGGCTGGGGGCGGCAGAAAGCAAACCGAGGGGCTCCTGAGCCGCATAAATTACCCCGTCCTCAGGGTGCCTGTCCTTTGCATTAAAAAAAAAAAAAAAAAAATCCCTTGCCGGTTTGGCTCAGTGGATAGGGCGTCGGCCTACAGACTGAAGGGTCCCAGGTTCCATTCTGGCCAAGGGCAGATGCCTGCGTGCAGGAGGCAGCTAATCAACGATTCTCTCTCATCATCGATGTTTCTATCTCTTCCCCTCTCCCCTTCCTCTCTGAAATCAATAAAAACATTATATATATATCCCTGGCCAGTTTGGCTCAGTGGACAGAGCGTAGGCCTACAGACTGAAGGGTCTCGGGTTCAATTCCCAGTCAGGACACATGCCTGGGTTTCGGGCTTAATGCCTAGTGGGGGGTATGCAGGAGGCAGCCGATCCATGATTCTCTCTCATCATTGATGTTTCTCTTTCTCTCTCTCTCCCTCTCCCTTACTCTCTGAAATCAATATAAATATATTTTTATATTTATATATATGTATGTATTTTAAGTACTATCTTTCAAAAGTATAAAAAATAGAACTTACTTCAAAAGGGCAATATAGTAACAGTTCTCAAGTTACCTTGTTCCTTTAAATATTCCAGGAACCCGGTTTCTACACAAAATAAAGTATGTCCCGTCCACGTCCCCACACGGCACCGCCGGCCCACGCACTCCCACATATTGAATGCTAGGAATTCCTACTGCAATGTAAGGAACACGGCAGAAACTTCTAGAAGACTCATTCATTCAGAGAATAAAATAAAACAGTCAAGACGGGGAGGCCCGATTTCTGACCCGGATTCACACCGTTTCCCTGAGATAAACAGCTCAGCGCTCCGAGGCTGACAGCCGGCTTCAAAGGCAGACAGGCAGACAGACAGACAGACGGGCAGGCAGACAGGCAGACAGGCAGACAGGCAGACAGACAGGCAGGCAGACAGGCAGACAGGCAGACAGGCAGACAGACAGGCAGACAGATAGACAGGCAGACAGGCAGACAGGCAGACAGGCAGACAGGCAGACAGACAGGCAGACAGATAGACAGGCAGACAGGCAGACAGGCAGGCAGACAAGCAGGCAGGCAGGCAGGCAGACAGACAGGCAAAAAGGCAGGCAGGCAGGCAGGCAGACAGGCAGGCAGACAGACAGGCAGACAGGCAGGCAGGCAGACAGGCAGACAGACAGACAGGCAGACAGACAGGCAGGCAGGCAGGCAGACAGGCAGGCAGACGGTGCGGGGAGAGCCGCAGCCTGTCTGTAAGACTTCTCCGTAAGGTGCACGCTGTCCTCGGCCAGAGAACAATCTGGAAACAATCTGCGGGGCAGCTGCTCTCATCAACAAACTGTTTATTGTAAGAAAGTGGCTGGGTCAAAGGCTAAACGTCAACCCGAAGCGAAAGCATACGGAGCAGAAATCAGCGCCGCCCCCACCCTCCTGGAGAACCAGGCAGAGAAACGGGGGTGAGGGACCCCCGTTAGCTCTGCACGGGGAGAAGAAAACCCCATTTCAAGGTGCGGGTGGCTCTGCCCGTTGTTGCGAATGGCTGTTTGTTGTCGTTTTCAGAATGGCCTCATAAAGGGGGTAAAACGTGGCTTTCAAAAGAGGCACGGAAATCAACTTCCCAAACCACTGCCCCAAAGCTGCGAGGGTGTAGATCCGCCGCTCCTTTCTGGGGTTCATCCCATGAAGGACCGGTGCACGGGTGAGGCAGCCCCTCTCCAAGACGCCTGTCCCTTGGGAAGCGGGGCGCTGGCTGCCGGCGGGATTGTGTGAAGGACCGTGGTTTTGGTGTGAGAGGGTTATCTGGTTGTATGTTTAAATAGTGCTCTGATCTTTAGATGCACATACTAAAATAGTTACAGCCCTGACCGGTGTGGCTCAGTGGATAGAGTGTCGGCCTGCAGACTGAAAGGTCCCGGGTTCGATTCTGGTCAAGGGCATGTACATTAGTTGCGGGCACATCCTCGGGGTGTGCAGGAGGCAGCTGGTCGATGTTTCTCTCTCATTGATGTTTCTAGCTCTCTATCCCTCTCCCTTCCTCTCTGTAAAAAAATCAATAAAATATAATAAAAATATTTACAGATGAGCGATCTGATCTGAGATTTGCTTCAAAATAGCACGGGAGGAGGAGTGGGCAGGCGTGGATGAGAACACTGGCCAGAATGGAAACGCGTGCAGTGGCCCGCTGGCCACACAGGGGTCAGGACATCGGTCTGTTCATTTTTTGTATGTGGAAAATTTCCTATGAAATACAGGGTGGGGCAAAAGTAGGTTTACAGCCCGGCCAGCCTGGCTCGGTGTCTGAGACTCGACCTATGAACCAGGAGGTCGAGGTTCGATTCCCGGTCAGGGCCCAGGCCCAGGTTGCAGGCTCCATCCCCAGCGTGGGGCGTGCGGGAGGCAGCCCATCCATGATTCCCTCTCATCATGGATGTTTCTCTCTCTCTCTCCTCCCCCTTCTTCTCTGAACTCAACAAAAACATACTTGCTAAAGTAGGTTTATAGTTGTTTGTATGGAAAAGCATTCAATAATTAATAAATAATAACACTAGAATAAACTGTGTCTTCTCAATTCGCTGGGATTGGTAGCTAGGCAACATTTACTGGTTGTAGAAAAGGCACCACCCTGAATTTTTTTTTATTTGTACAAACAATTGCCCGAAAGAATAAAAAATGTTTTCTTAAATATAAGAAAAATATTAGCTTCCCCATGCGAATTTATTACTTCTCCACACGGGCACGTTCCCGCGGCACGGAGGCAAAGCTTTCCCCGTTTTCCAGGAAGGGTTCTCCATTTCAGTGTCTCAGGCCGGGACCACACCGGGAGCGCGTCCAGCTCAGGGCTCAGGACGGACATAAAGCCCCGGCGGCCCCGGCCAGGCACCCACCCACGGGGTCCTCCCGAGACTCTGAGTGCAAATCCTGGGGTGTGCGTGCCACCACAGCCACCTCTTCACCCATACCCCCTCCCCACCTCTGGACACACGCAGGGAGACACAGAACTCACACCCACCCCACAAAACCCCGTCGGGGCGGCGGAGAGTCTGGCTCCCTGGTACTGGTTCTGGTTCTGGTTCTGGTTCTGGTCCCGCAGCCTCCCAACCTGTCCCCGGAGCTTTAGCTGAAACAACCTGTGAGCAGAGGTCTTTATAGTCACATCAGCGTTAGGGAGACTCAGCGCCACCGAGGACTGGAAGTTAACCCACTGCGCGCCATAGCGTCTGCAGATGCCGCAGCAAAAGTTCTCCCTCGGGGGGGGGGGGGGGGGGGGGGGTGTGAACTCCACGGCCCTGGGAGGGAAAGCATCTCCCCTGGGCAGTGAGCGGGTGGCAGTGCGTGACACCCACGCCCTCCCTCCGACGGCGCCCTGCCCCGCCTGGGAGCGGCTTCAGAAGGGGCGCCACGCAGGGACGGTGCAGAGGACGACCAGAAGCCTGCGGTCGGTCCCCGGCCCATGGCCACCCCGGTGCCCGGCAGGTGCAGCTGCTGAGGAGCAGCGGCGGCGGGACCGGGCCAAGAACAAAACCAAGGACGTGGCTCCCACGCTCCTGATTCCGAAAGAAAGGGATGGACGGACAGACCGACCGACCAACCGGCCTGGGCGGAGCCTCCCGCTGCTCGGCCACTGGCCGGCTCTTGGAGGAAGCCAAAGAGGCCCTCCCCTGCCTGCCGGCCGGGAACCCGCACAGGGAGCTGCCGCTGGCCTGGCCAGCGGGCGCGCAGAGGCTCGACGCCGCGCGGCTCCACATGATGCCCGTCCATCTGGAAGCTCAGAAGCACCAGGGGCGTTTTTTCTAGACGGCCAGTTCCCGGAGCAGCCTTCTCAAGGGGTTAGCATGGACACAGTCACCAGCTGCCCCACCTGCCAGGCAGATCCCGGGAAGGAAGGACGGGTCCCTCGGGGAGAGCGGGAGCCGAGCTCTGAGGGCCGGGCACCCCGCGCCCTGGGCCTCGGGCCCACGCCCGGCCGCGGCCACAGGAAGGTGCGGCCTTGGATCGTGCCCTCCCACCCGGCCCGGTGCGGCTCCCGCCCAGAGTGTCTGCCCTCCCGCCCGGCCCGGTGCGGCTCCCACCCCGGCTGCCTTTTTCCCCCGACATGGGAGACAGAGATTTGCTCGAAGACCAGGACACGACCAGACTCCACGGCCCGGCCCGCACACGTGGCAGCGATTAGCCTGGTGTTCCGGCGAGAAGCACTGGGTCCGGGTGGTGTTTCACTCCGAGGAGCCTGCTCCCCGTCCAGGGACCCGCGCCCGCGCCCGCACCGCGGTGGATCTAACAGTCCGAGGAAGTCCACCGCCTCCGAGAGAGGCCATGGGGGGAGAGGCCCCTGCCACTCAGAGGCCCGGCCACCCCTCCCAGGCCAGCCAGCAAGGGGCGCAGAGAACCCCCAAACCTCACCCCCCCCAAGGTGGGCCTGCCTCCCCACCGCGCCGGCTCAGCCTTGGCCTGGACGGCAGCCGGACTCACACCGGAGGCGCTGCTCTGACACATCCCCGTGGGAGCGAGATCCTAGTAAGAATACAGTCCGTACAGCAGCTGAAAAGCCTCCCCCAAAATAAATAAAAAATAAATAAAAGGATAAAATACAGGCAGCTAAGGACGCCACCCCACCTGTCATTCCTGTCTTCCTTCTGCTTCCGTGTCAAAGCCCATCTTTGCCAGGTATTGCGCTGGGTGCCAGGAAGCCGGGAAAAGAAACAGAACGCGTGTGGAGGGAAGGGCGAGGGCAGGGGAGAGGGGGACGGGCAGGAAGAGCCGTGCAAACAGCGTCCCGAGCAGCTCTGACAGCTCCTTTCATCTGCCAGCTGCGCCCGCCCCGGCACCGCCGCCACGCCGCCGGCGCCGGCAGGAGCCACTCAGGCCGCACTGGAGCTCCGGCGGCTCCCCCATCTCCGATCTCCGATCTCCGAACGCGAACCCGTCTCTGAGCTGCACTCGGAGTAACTCCGGGAGTCCCCTCCCCGCGAGTTCCAAACGTGGGACGAGGATTTGAGGCAAAGGGAGGAAGTGTTCCGTACCAGACACCCAGACACCGCGCCAGAAAAACACCGGAGAGTTCTGATGACTTCGGCATCGGACCAAGGCTCCCTCAGATCCCACACCCCGGGCCGCCGCGGACCGGAGGAGCCATGCACAGCTGCAAGGAGCCGGTGGGATGAGAAAGCATCTCGTGCTCGGGAAACTCCCGCAGCGAGGTCACCGCCTCGCGGGCGCGGCGTGGGCTGCAGGAGTGGCTGCGGGAGTAGCTGGCAGAAGGCAGCATTGGAACGGCGCGGTGCGGTGGAGGCTGAGGTGCTTCATAAAGCAGCTCGCATCGCGGGGGGAATTCGCGGTGGGAGTGGACAGGGACTTTCTGGCGTGTCTACAACCACCACACTACCGTCAGTGATCAACAACGTGGCTGCCATTGGGGAGGAGGGGGTCACGGCAAATGATGTGGGGCTGGATCAAATCAAAATGTGAGACTAGTTTCTGTCTTTTTGAAAAAATATATCTCATTGATTTTTTAAAATAAACACTTTTTAATATATTTTATTGATTTTTTACAGAGAGGAAGAGGGACAGAGAGTTAGAAACATCGATGAGAGAGAATCATCGATCAGCTGCCTCTTGCACACCACTTTCTACTGGGGATGCGCCCCCAAACAAGGTGCATGCCCTTGACCGGAATCGAACCTGGGACCTTTCAGTCCGCAGGTCAATGCTCTATCCACTGAGCAACACCGGTCGGGGCTGCTTTCTGTCTTTCAGCCCATCTGATCCATCCCGCAGCCCCACACGGCCAGTTACGCACAGGCAGGGCGGTTTTCCGCCAGTTGCTTTAATAACAAACCCAGTTGTCACTTCTCGTTACAGTTACACCTTGACCCCAAGGCACAGGAACCACATGCGCCCTCCCAAGGCTGCCAGCATCCTGCCGGCTTCTCTCGGGTCCCCCCACGGCAGCCGTCGCCAGAGGAATGCTCCGAGAACCCCAGCTCTGTGGTTTCAGAAAGAGCCTACACCCCCTGACCAGAGCAGGGTGTCCCAGGGGAAGGAGTGAGCCGGGTGGCGGGCACTGGCCCCCCTCCACCTCCCCCTTTCCCTTCCTCTCCTCCTCCACCTCTCCCCCCCCCCAACCTCACCCCCCCACCCCCGCAGGCTGGGGAAGGAAAGGGCCCCGGGGACGGAGGAGGCAGAGGCTCTGTCTGCACCGCTGGGGATCCCGCAGCTGCGTGGGGCAGACCCCACAGGCGGCCACCGCACCCTCTTCCTCCTGCCCCCTCCCCGGCCGAAAACAAAATGCAGGCAAGAGGGGGGCTTCGCGGTTGGACCGTAGGTTCGGTAAGGGGAAGAGCTGTTTTCTTCTATAAAATCGGTGATGCTCACAAACACACTCATGTCCCAACAATGAAGGCATCTTCCTGCCGACTTCTCGTCACCACCAACGGCAGGCCACGAAAGCTGGCTCCGCACAGTCCTGGGTCCAGCGTGTGGCTCATGCGCCTGGTGCTCCGCCCACACCCCAGAAAGGGGTCACCTGCCGGGAGGGACCCCCATTCGGTGCCAGCACGGGTGTGGGCCTCTCTGAGAAACAGTTCACAGGTTCCATCAAGAAACGGATGCATCACGCATCGGGGGGGAGAGGCCCCCCCAACCATGACCCGGAAGGACCTCCACCCCCAGGAGCCGGAACAGCTGGGCCTGAGAGCCAGAATCGAGCCTAACGCCCCCTCACCAGTGCGAGTCATTTACGAACAAAGCTAGCATTTTTCATACAATTAATGTAGATGTCAAATAGTAAACCAGTATCAACATCTATCTGGGACTTTCCTTTTAAATATCTGTTTATTGATTTCAGAGAGGGAGGGAGAGAGAGAGAGAGAAGCATCAATGATGAGAGAGAATCACTGACTGGCTGCCTCCTGCATGACCCCTCCTGGGGGTCGAGCCCTCAGCCCAGGGGATGTGCCCTTGACCAGAATCAAACCCGGACCCTCTAGTCCCCACAGGCCACCGCTCTATCCATGAAGCCACACCAGCCAGGGTGATATGGGACTTCTTGCCTCTTATTCAAGTGTTGGCCATTTATGGAATGCCTTCAAAGTCTACTGACATAGAGTAATTTGGTTTTTAATTTTTAATAACTGGTTTTGTTCTTTATAAAAATAATACAGGAGAGATCAACCAAAGGACTTGTGTGCGTGCATATAAGCCTAACCAGTGGTCACAGACAACAGCAGGGTGGGGGAGAGGTCATGCGTGGGGAGGTGTTTGGGATAGGAATGGGGGGATGAGGACAAATATGTGATACCTTAATCAATAAAAAAACATCAAAAAAATAATAATAATACAGGTACCTTGTAGAAAATTTGAAAAATACAACGAACGTGTTAAAAGCTTATTAAAACCGCTCTTAGCCCACCACCCAAAAATACACCATACTTGCACTGTATTTCCTTCCAGTCTTTTTTCTGTGGGTATACGTGTGTGGTGTGCATGAGCTCATGTGTTTTACTGGTTTACTTTGACAGATCATAAATTCGCTGAGGCCCGGATTTCAATCCCGCCCCTGGGAGGTTCGAGGAACCGGCGAGACCCCGGTCAGAGAGGAGGCACAATGGGCCAGCAGGCGTCTGCACCCCGGACGGGCTGCCCGGTGTGATCACGCACGGCGACACCGCAGAACCTGGCAGTCACCGGGGGCCAGCTGCTCTCTGGGCCTATTTTCCTCCTCGGCTCCCGGGCCGGCCTCTCATTCACGTCGCGGCCGTGCGGGAGGGAGCACGAGGTGCCTCATAAATCTTCCGCGCTGTTTGCCACAAAGAGCGAGCGTCTGGGCACCACGCTGTGCAAACACAGCTGGCACGCAGGAGCACTGTTTAGATAGCCGGGGTGTGCATTCTGTTCTTTCATAGTCCACCCTGTAACGGCACCCTGTGCACAGCCCACGGTTCATGGAAGGTGAATATTACGAACTGTGACCCCGAAATAATCTCACAGACCCCGGAGGAAGTGTCACAGGAGCATGGAAAACTACTAAGTCATTCTGGGAAACCAGGCTGTGATGTCCAGCCCGGTGCCTGTTCACCCGGCAGCCTAGCTCAGCAGCGACACCGTGTGGTCACGGCGCGCTCTGCAGGGAGCAGGGAGCAGCATGGATTCCGGAGGCAGGGGATGGAGCTAAGGGCGGCACCGTGTCACACCCCGGGGTGCCAGGGCGCCAGGAACCTCTCCATGGCCACCTTCGTTCGTTCTGTGGGGATCAGCGAGGCCTACTGAGAAGGCTGCAGGGGAGCAAAGCCGATGGAAAGCGTTCTAGGCCCAACCTGCCCTCCGTCGCTATAAACACTGAGCCCCCGCACATGCCCAGAAGTTGTTCTGAAAGGCCTCAGCCTCCTCGGGAGAGGAGCAGGACCCCTCCCCCCCCCGGCCGCCCCAGAAGCCCGTCCCGGCGGGCGGCAGCCACCTTGGCATTCATGTACAGAACGTGTGTGCCAGCAAAACACACTCTGCAACCCTGAGTGTGTCTTCCTTCCCGTCCACAGCAGAGGCCAATCTTCTGGGAGAAAGGAGGACACGCACTCCCTCGCTCAGTCCCTCGGGCTCCCAAAGTGAACCAGCCCGGAGGGAAGCAGGTGGGAGGGGAAGCAGCCCACAGGAGAGACACGTAAGATCAACCAAGCAAGTGGAGACTCTCAGTGAGACGCGGGCACCGCTGGATACGAGCCTCCCCGACGTCAGCTGCGTCCGGGGCTGGCGGGCCTGAGGCCTGCGTGCGACACCCGTGTAGGTGTGTGCAGAACAAATGTGTGCTTTCATCTGGCTCAGGCATCGCCTGCCCATGGCTTGCGAACAGGGGTCACCAATCCACAGGGGCACGTGGTCCCCCACCCCCGGGACAGTGGCAAGAAGCCGAGGGACCAGAGGAGGAAGCACCACTGTGTGTTGTCATGTGAGCACGTGCCTGATCCAAAGCCTCTGGTATCTCAGGTCACACACCCGCTAAGAGAGACCCAGGGAAAGCCGGGAGCCCCAAACTCTGCTCACAGCAAGATGACCGGGGTCCCCTTCTCCTCCACTGCTCTGAGGGTCTAGAGGCGCACGTCCAGAGACCAGCACGGTCTGAACTCCCGGGCAAGGTCAGGGAGCGCGGTCACGGGCAAGCCCTGGTCTGACTTTCTCCCTGGCTCGAACCCCAGTAGGGGGCGGACAGGAGACAGACGATCCATGATTCTCCCTTATCATTGATGTTTCTATCTCTCTCTTACTCTCCCTTCCACTCTGAAATCAATAAAGAAATCTATTTTTAATATAATAATAATTGTACTTTTTAAAATATATATATTTTATTGAGTTTTTACAGAGAGGAAGAGAGAGGGATAGAGAGTTAGAAACATCGCTGAGAGAGAAGCATCGACCAGCTGCCTCTTGCACACCCCCTAGTGGGGATGTGCCCGCAACCAAGGTACATGCCCTTGACCGGAATCGAACCTGGGACCTCTCACATGACAATGCTCTATCCACTGAGCCAAACCGGTTTCGGCAATAATTGTCCTCTTTACACAGAACTTCCACGTACACTGTTTCATCTAGTCCTCAAGTTCTCCTACAAAACGTCCTACTCTTAAATGCCCAGACTGTGTTCTGTCTTCTCCACGGAGGCTCACAGCTCTGCTCTGCTCTGCACAGAAGTTCGCTGGGGAGGAGACTGCTTCTTCCCCAGGGAAGCAGGAGAGGGCGGCGTTCGGACTCACCTGGGCTCGTACGCATCTGCTGATCTGCAAGGTCACGTCACTCAGCTCACCCCTCCCCGTTTAGGGAAGGCAACAGACAGACCCACAAAACAACCTGCCACCGTGAACAAGAAACCGACAGCCTGGCCAGAAGCTCGCCCGGGCTTAGCCACCTGCTCACACCGGGTACCAACCGCGGCCTCCAAGCCAGGCCAGGAAAAGGCCTCCAAGCCAGGCCAGGAAAACCCCCGAAAGCCCCGCTCGGGCCCTCTCCTGCGAGGCACAGCTAGGACCGGCCACAAGGTGGCAGGCGTCAGCACAAAAAACAAAGCAAAAGGGGGATTTTCCCTCCCAGAGATTCTCGGAGACCGGTCCAAATCAAACAAACGACGGTTTTAATCCCAAGTGCATACACTGTGGTTTCCCAGAACCTCCTGACACACAAAACAGTGACCCTTTTCCCCGTAACATGGGGAGGCCAGTTTTAAGACTTAACACCTTCTAAATTCTAATGGTCTTCCCTCCCTCCCTCCCTGTGATGCAAATGCCAAAGACATTAGCCATCCTCGGACATCTTTAAGATTGCTCAGAGGCCCAAGTAGAAAAATCAAAATCAGAAATCACGGGGGAAGCCCGCGGCCACGGACGCGTCGGGACAAAGCTGGCCGTTCTTGTCGGTGTTGTTGGTCAGCCCCACCCGAGGGTATTTTCCCACGGGCTTTTAGGGAGAGTGGGAGAGAGAGGGAAAGCCAGAGAGAAACGTCGATGGGAGAGAGACACAGCGACTGGCTGCCTCCTGCACGAGCCCCAAGCAGGGCCCAGGCTGGAGAGGAGCCTGCCCCCGAGGTGCGAGCCCTCGACCGGAACTGAACCCGGGACTCTCCCGTCTGCAGGCCGACGCTCTACCCACTGGACCACACCGGCCAGGGCCAGGGCGGCCGCTTTGAGAAGGGCGCCTTCCCCCCTGCCCCGCGGAGCACTCACCTCGGCCGCCAGCAGCAGGTGGAGCGGCGTTAAGGCGGGAGCGCGCTGCGCGTCGCAGCGGAGGCCGAGGGCGCTCAGGATCTCCTTCAGCACTTGGTACCGCCTCTCGTTGCTGGACTTGAGCAGGTTGAAGTCCTCCTCGGTCTGCACGAGGGAGGAGCTGGGAGGCAGCTCCAGGTGCACCTGAGGGGGAAGCACGGCTCCATGAGGGGGGGCACTCAGAACATCCACTAAAGCAGCGTCTTTGCCAGCATTTGGGAAAACGCGGCTGCAAACCCTTCTGATTACCGACACGGCCTCACCTCGGAGCCTGCACATGTAAAGAGCAACGCCGAGCAATAAGAAGACTCAGAAAAGCCCATGAACACCGTGGCTGTCGGGCCGAGAGGCCGTGGGGGCATGGCCCAGGACGGTCATCCAACTCCTTCGGGTCCCAGCTCTCACCACTGACCCGTCTGGGGAGCTTGGGCAAGTCGCTTAACTCGGTGGCCAGCACGTGACGGACCGACACCGAGAAGTGCGGGCGTGCTGCGGACCCGGGAGGCGAGGCGCTGCCGTGAAGCGGAACCACCTCTGCCGCGTGGCGAGCTAACGAAGAAAAAACTATTTCTGGGCGGTGTCAGCTGGGCACTAGACTGATCGGGGTGATCGTTCCTAAGATTCATAAGTCATATAAACGTCTCATCACTACGCTGTATATCCCAAACTAATATATGTCAACCACACCTGAAAATTTGAAATTTTTTAAATAAAAATAATATTCAATAAAATATAGCCCTAACTGGCTTGGCTCGGTGGATACAGCGTCTGCCTGAAGACTGAAGGGTCCCAGGTTCGATTCCGGTCAAGGGCATTTACCTTGGTTGCAGGCACATCCCCAGTAGGGGGTGTGCAGGAGGCAGCTGGTTAATGTTTCTCTCTCATCGATGTTTCTAACTCTCTATCCTTCTCCCTTCCTCTCTGTAAAAAAATTCAATAAAATATACCATATATATATATATATATATATATATATAAAATATAAAGGGTGAGGCAAAAGTAGGTAGGTTGTATAATGACTAATGAATAATGACTAAGTAATAATAAAATAAACTCTGTGTTTTAAACAACTGAACACCTACTTTTGCCTGCCCTGTTTGTATATATGTAGATACACAGAGAGATTGTTTTTTAACCCGTTGTAGAGATTTTATCTGGATTTCATGCCAAACTCCTGGCCCCTCTGATACTCTAATCTCAGCCTAATCCACACTTACATCTCCCTGCAGACCCGCCCGCACAGCCGGCCACCCCGCTCCCCGCGTGACAGACAGCAACAGCGCGGGGCACCCCGGCCGCCACCGGCGGTGCAGCTGTGGCTGCGCTTGAAGTCGGGCCCTGACTGGGTTACATCGTTACTGGTTTATGGCGGAGATGAAGGCGCAGAGGAAGCTGGCCAGCCTGCGGGATGTTTGCCGGCTGGCCTCGGCGGCGGCGCGGTGTCGCAGTGACACGGGCCGAGGGGCGAGCGGTGACCCTGTCCCAGAGGCTGGGAAGTCGTCTGAGACCGCAAGTGACACTGATCCTCTGCGTCTGATTTTGAAGCTGCATCGCATTGCCTTTTGTCCTAGGCCAGCGCGCGCAGTATCGAGTTTTACGACAGCAGCGGGGCCAGCTCAGCCGGAGCAGCAGGCGGGCCGGCCGGCGGCTCGGAGAAAGGCCGCCACGGTGCCGAATCGATTTTCTAGTGCACGCCTGGGCTCCGGGCGGCGAAGTCCGCTCTTCAAAACCGAAATACGGCCCGAGGAAGTGGGGTCTCAGGGTGGATTTTCTGAGAATGCGGTTACTATAGTTACCGTACTTGCAGAGAGAAAGATAAGACGAGCATGGATTAGGCCTCCAAAACCAAATCCGTGTGGTTTGCGACCTAGAGGACGCGGGATTGGCTGCCATGTCCGTCTGTCCCGAGGTCCAGATTCCTTGTTTATGCGCATCTTATGGACCAACGAGCGGGGAAAATGGGAAAGGAACAAACTGATCCCCTTGAAAAGCATTTGGTCAGGAAACCACGGACTCCGAGGGCTGGAAAGGGAGACGGCATACACAATCAAAACAACAGCCCGGCTGGGGTGGCTCAGTGGTGGAGCGTCGACCTATGTACCAGGAGATCACAGTTTAATTCCCCGTCGGGGCACATGCTCAGGTTGTGGTCTCCATCCCTACTAGCGAGGGTTTTGTGTGTGTGTGTGTGTGTATGTTTGTGTGTTTGTGTGTGTGTGTGTGTGTGTGTGTGGTGTGTGCGGGGGGGGGGGGGGGGGGGGCAATCCATGATTCTCTTTCATCACTGATTCTCTCTCCATCTTCTTTCCTCTCTAAAATCAATAAAAATATATTTTAAAAAATTAAAACGATTTTTTTTAAAAAAGGAAACAGTTCCCTAACTCCATAAAAAGATTCCGCCCTCGCTGGTTTGGCTCAGTGCATAGAGCGTCAGCCTGGGAACTGAAGGGTTCTGGGTTCAATGCCAGTAATGGACACAATCCCCAGTGTAGGGCGTGCGGGAGGCAGCCGGCCAACGATTCTCTCTTATCACTGATGTTCCTCTCTCTCTCTCTCTCTGTCTCTGAAATAATGTTCCTCCATCGCGAGTATTCTGGTTAGACAGATACTCACGTGCCAGGAAAGCCCTGATCTACCCCATCTCCTCACATCAGCGGCCACTCCCAGCCGCAGGTCCAAAGCCCCGGGCGCACTCTCAGGCCTGGCAAAGCGCAGCCGTGCAGGCATGGTCCCCCCCGGAGGCACCCAAACCACCACCGGCTGCCTACCTGGCAGAGCACCGCCTCCCCGCCGTGCGCTCCGACAGGCAGGTGCACAATCAGCCGGTCCCAGTCCTCGCCGTCCAGGCGGCCCTGCAGCTGGCCGGGACTCGGCTCCCCGGGGCCCGGCTCGTACACGCAGCCGCTGCTCAGGACGCTGAGCTCCACCGGGCTGCGGCCGGCCCCGGAGAAGACCAGGCTCTGCACCGTGCCCCGCAGCGCGGCCCTGCTGGTGAGCCGGCAGCCGGCCGGCGCGAAGGGCGAGCACAGGCCCAGCACCTTCCCGCCCTGGGCGAGGTAGGCCAGGAAGCGCCGGCCCACGTCCTCGGGGACGGGCTCCCTGCCGGCCACCACCAGCAGCAGGCAGTTGTCCGGCCACGGGTCCCGGCGCACGCTCTCCTCCGGCAGGGGGTACAGCGTGTAGCCGTCGGGGTCCACGCAGTCGGCCAGGACGGACCGGACCTGCTGCAGCCGGTCCTGGGCCTCCTGGGCGTCGGAGCCCACGTAGAGGAGGATGTTGGGTGCCTTCCCGGTGAGGCCGGTTCTCCCTGCTTCTCTCTCGGGGCAGCCGGCATCGGCCGCGCCCTCCCCGCCGCTGCCACCGCTGCCGGCGTCAT
Source organism: Vespertilio murinus (assembly GCA_963924515.1). Lineage (NCBI taxonomy): Eukaryota > Metazoa > Chordata > Mammalia > Chiroptera > Vespertilionidae > Vespertilio > Vespertilio murinus. The sequence goes on along the minus strand of OZ004706.1, from coordinate 198,510,888 downwards.
CGGGGAGGTCGGGAATGTCTTCCGCAGAGGCGAACCGGATGGACTCGATGGTGCTGCTCTCCAGCTCCAGACACTCGTGGCAGCTGGACAGGTGGAGGCCGCAGAGCTCGCTGCAGCCCTCTGCCCGGCCGCTCTCCCCGGCGGCCTGGTGCCCGGGGGCGCCGCCCGGCCCTGGCGGGGGCTCTGCTGCGCCGAGAACCTTCGGGTCATCTCTGCCAACGTGCTCCATGACGCCCGGGGCAGGCTCGCCCTGGACGGCAGACTCGGGGCCCGGCTGCAGGCTGCGGGCTGGCCGGGGGGCGGCCTGGTCCGTGAGCTCCGGCAGGGGCGGGTCCTGCAGGTGCACCGCTGGCGCGGGAGCAGAAAGGACACGCAGTCAGTTGTTTGTCCTGCCGCTGCGTTCAAATCCCCGCCCGCTCCCTGCGTGCCCTGACTCGGGTTCCTGGGCGCCCCCGGCCGCCCCCCCCTAACTCTGCGGCATCCTTTGGAGCCAGGTAAGTGCCCCTCCCGCCAGGAGGGGCCCCGGATGGCCTCAGGGGAAACCCGAGTCTCCACGGCCCCTCTGAATGGGGACGTCTCGGGTTCCCCCGCTGACGAGGGAAGGCGGTGAGATTCCGAGCGGTCATCTGGCCACTGACTTCCAGACTCAGTTTCCCGGGTACCCCTCTCCGCTCTGTCCACGCACACCCCGGGAAAGGCCACCCCAGGGCGCCCCCTAGGTCCGGCCGGAAGAAGGGTCTGTCCAGTATCTGCTCTCGGGGCGGAAACACCATGTACAATCACTGATTCGAAATCCAGGCCCGAGCACCGGCCATGCACCTGACGTGGGACTCGGCACATGCACGTGGCCAAGGGGGAAAGTCAGGGATTCACACAAATCCCCCGAGGGCTCCCGGACTGTGAGAGAGCAGGCTGAGTGGAGGAACCCACCCCAGTGCATGGATTTTCATGCATGGGGCCTCGTGTGTGTGTGTGTGTGTGTGTGTGTGTGTGTGTGTTACCCTAGCTGGTTTGGCTCAGTGAGTAGAATGTTGGCTGTGGACTGGAGGATCCTGGGTTCGATTCCTGTCAAGGGCACATGCCTGGGTTGCAGGCTCGATCCCCAGGGTGGGGTGTGCAGGAGGCGATCAATGATTAACTCTTATCATTGGTGTTTCTATCTCTCCCTCTCCCTCTCTGAAATCAATAAAAATATATTAAATACATACGTTAAAATTAAAAGCGTTTAAAGTTACTTACAAACAATCTTCTGGGGTACCAGCCCATTGGCCATCTGGAGCCGGTCTTCCATGAACGCCACCCCCAGCTTGCTGAAGTCCTCCACGCTGGCTTTGGCGATTAACTGGTGAGGGTCCCCAGGTCTGCAGGCCAACGGCAAACAACAGTCTGACCACTTCACGATCTGAGGGGAAATGGGAGGAAGAAAGAGAGAGGTTGCGGTGTGTCTCCTTAACCTAAGGTGGTGCCCCATTTTCCCCTTCGACGCCCCCTCCCCGCCCCGTGCCTCCCGCCCCCCCCCCCCCCGCATTCTTCCATCAGAGCTGCGCTGCTGGAGCCTCTCGTTCCTGCCCAGCAGCAGCGCCTGCAGAGCTCCACCTGTGACCCTCTCCTTGCAGGCTCGCTCACATCTCCTCTGCTTCTCAAGGCAGATATGGTAACCTGAAAAGAGGTTACCGTATCTAATTCCAAAACGTGGAGCGCTTAGAGCAAGAATGCTCAGCAAGGACCCTATCACCCCAAGTGGGCAAAAACTGGTTGGGGGGATGGGGTGTGAAAATAAATCCTAGCTATCACAATGGTTTGGGCCTTCCAAGGCTCCACCCTACCCCACAAAATCTTAGTTTTTAGTATTTCATTTCTCTCTCGGAGCAAATTAAATCAAGTCACTTTTCAAGTTACCCTATCTTGCTATTAGTACTTCTCTTTGGCAAGTTATCATATCCTAAGGAAATGATAGGATCAATACCCATGATCTTATAGGCTTGTTGTGTTAACACCGTGGTCAGCGGGCTCCTCGGATGAGGGTGGATGGGAACCTGAGCGGGAACAGTGCCTCCTCCTGCACGAGGCTAGAACCACCTCTGTCCGAGCGCCAGGCGGGCAGGCAGAGAACAGAGATGCCCGCCAGGGACACACACTGACCTAGCAGCTGCAGGGGCGAGCGGGAAGCCCCGCCCCCCCCCCCCCCCCCCCCCCCAGCCAGCACTTAGTGTAAAAGGAGCCGATCATTAGCTCACAGCACCAAGGAGAAAGAAGCGGAGATAAACAAAGCCTGGGGACGGACAGGAAGCAGCGGAGAACAATACACACACACACACACACACACACCGGCCCTGATCAAGTTCCCCACCCATTTCCTCTCCCCAGTGCCGTTTCCTTTTTCTAGGAGCGTGGTCCGGGAGCCACGGACCATGCAAACTCCACCGCAGCGAGCTGGGTGCTCTGATCAAAGCAGAGCGGCATGTCATGTCTCCTCTGGGGCCAGAGGCGTTTGCCTCCGGGGACGGAAAGCAAACAGCACCTTAACTTAAGCAAACAAGACCTTAACTGAATCCTCCTCAGGAGGTAAGTTAGGTGGGGCGCCTGCGGCAGAGGAGCCATATCTCCCAGTGGCTGGTCTGCCCTTCTCCCTGCAGTCACACAACCCCAGGGCCCCTCCGAGCCCACAGCTGTGCGGCTGCACAAAGTGTTTCTCAGGCTCCCCTGCGGCTAAAGCCATGTGGGAAGTGACTCTGGAAACTTCCGGATTCGGTGTTAAAGCGGGAGCTGGCTGGTGCCCGTGTCCCCCGTTCTCAGGGCTGGAACTGGGTGGCGCTGACGGCTGTGGTAGTGGCAGGGGGGGGGGGGCGGGAGCAGCCAGAGTGCCCATCAGGCCCTGACCGGTGTGGCTCAGTGCTTACAGCGTCGGCCTGCGGACTGAGGGGTCTGTTCTGGTCAAGGGCATGCACCTTGGTTGTGGGCACATCCCCAGTGTGGGGTGTACAGGAGGGCAATAATTCTCTCTCATCATTGATGTTTCTCTCTCTCTCCCTCTCCCTTCCCCCTCTGAAGTCAATAAAAATATATATATTTAAAAGTAAAAAAGAGAAAAAAATTTTTTTTTTAAAAAATAGCTGTGATACACTTACACATGGAATACTACTGGGCCATAAAATAAAATAAAAAAGGAGGAAAACTTACTCTTTTTGACAACACGGATAAACCTGGAGAGGTTCATGCTGGGCGGACTAAGCCAGTCAGAGAAAACGAGTACATGGGATTTCACTTACATGTGGAATCTAATCAACACAATAAACTAACAGAACAGAGACAAGCTCACAGGTACAGAGAAGAGACTGACAGCTGTCAGAGGGGAGGGATGTGGGGGCCGGTGAGAAACAGCAGCCGCCTCCGGACCTACACACACACAGACAGCAGTGCGGTGCTGACTGAGGGGAGGGGAGGGGAGGGGAGGGGAAGGGAGGGGTGGGGAGGGCAAAGGGGGACCAGTACTGCTGGAGGGAGACTTGACTGTGGGTGGTGAGCACACAGCACCACAGACACGTGACACACTGTAGAGCTGGACACCTGAAACCTGTATAACTGATTACCCAGGGTCACCCCAACAAATTCAACTAAAACAATTTTTTTTTTTAATCTTTGGATCAACTTCTAGGCAGCTATCAAAAATAAATAAATGCCAGCCGCCGCCACGTCTCGCTCATGCATGAATGTTCCAGACTCTTACCCTCGACCAACCGGGACTGGGAGATGCCGCTCAGAGAGCTGTGACCCCCACCACCACACACACACACACACACACACACACACACACACACAGCCCCGTATTGATGGCCAGTGTAAACTCTTTCAAAACAACTTCCATCTTTTGCCCCAAACCCATGAGATGAAAGCGCCGTCGGCTGGGGATCAGCAGACGGACGTGTGCCCTCCTCCCTCCGGCCCAGAGGTGGTGGTGAGCTTGCACAGCCCAGGCCCGATCCTTTTCGGCCAGCACGTGGCTCGGCGAGCCGGGTCCCTCGGGACCGCTCCCAGCCCCAGGGTCTGACCCCGGGTGGACGGAATGGCGGGGACCCTGAGCCGGCTGCCCCATAGCATGGTGCGGGCCACCAACACGGGAGCTCACGTGTCCCAGCAGCCACGTTTTCAAAAGTAATACAAAAATACAACAAAATCAATGTTTGGCCCTAGGCCAGTGGTCGGCAAACTCATCAGTCCTCAGAGCCAAATATCAACAGGACAACGACTGACATTTCTTTGGAGAGCCACATTTTTAAACTTAAACTTCTTCTAACGCCACGTCTCCAACACAGACTCGGCCAGGCCGTGGTGTTTCGTGGAAGAGCCACACTCAAGGGGCCAAAGGGCGGTGGCTCAACAAGCCGCAGTTTGTGGACCACAGCCCTAGGTGGTTTTGCTCAATGGATAGAGCCTCGGTCGGCCTGTGGACTGAAGGGTCCTGGGTTCGATTCTGGTGAGGAGCTGGATCAGTCCCTGGCCCTGGCCGGAGCCTGTGCGGGAAGCAGCCAATTGGCGTGTCTCTCTCACATCCACTGTCTCTTCCCCTCCCTCCACTCCCTCTAAAAATCACTGGGAAAATATCCTTCAGGGAGGATGAACAAAATAAAACATTTAAACAGGGGGAAGTAATTTCAATTACACGTTTTCATGTACCCCAAAACACCCAGGAACAGAGGCCAGGACAAAGCCCTCATCAGACGCAGTTCCCTTACCGCCGGCGGCGGGGGGCGCGTTACTCACGGTTCCGGGCGGGGCGCTCGGCCTCTGCCGGGGCTCGGCCCGCACCCGCACGCTCTCCGTCACAAACGCTATGTGCTCCGCTTCAAGGACCGGAGGAGAAACGAGGTACAGGGCCCACTTGTTCAAGTCCGCGATGGACTGGTGGAGAGAAGGAAGACACCGACAAAGGATTTAACGTCACTTCAAACCACAAGCCCCACTTCACTCTGCGTCGGACACGCCTCGCTGAGCCCGGGGCTGTGAGCCCAGCCTGGCCTCCCAGACCCCCGCCTGCGGCTCCGCTGAACCGAGCGAGACAGGCCGCTGCGGCTCCCCGCAGGACCCGGGACAGCTTAGCAGCTCCGGGTATTTGTCAGCACCTGACGGACTCTGAATCTGGGCTTGTGGCTACTATTCTTTACTGTTTATTTTTTTAAATATGTTTTATTGGTTTTTTTTTTTTTAGAGAGAGAGAGGAAGGGAGAGGGTTAGAAACATTGATGAGAGAGAAACATCCATCAGCTGCCTCCTGCACACTCCCTACTGAGAATGTGCCCGCAACGAAGGTACATGCCCTTGACCAGAATTGAACCTGGGACCCTTTAGTCCACAGATGGATGCTCTATCCACTGAGCTAAATCGGTTAGGGCTAGTCTTTCCTGTTTAGAGCAGTGGTTCTCAACCTCTCTAAAGCCACTGCCCACAGGTTGAGAACCGCTGCTGTAGAGCCTAAGACAGGGTTGGGCAAACTTTTTGACTCGAGGGCCACCATGGGTTCTTAAACTGGACCAGAGGGCCGGAACAAAAGCAGCCTGACCATGCTGGCACTCTCCTCTTGGGCTGCTGGTGAAGGAGCGGAGGGGAGAGCAAGAGAACCCTCCGCTCTTTCGGCTCCGCGGGCCGGATAGAACAGCCGAACGGGCCGGATCCGGCCCTCGGGCCATAGTTTGCTCACAGCTGGCCTAAGACCATCGGAAAACACAGATATTTACATTACGATTCATAACAGTAGCAAAATTACAGTGATGGAGCAACGAAAATATTTTATGGTGGGGGCCACCACCACAGGAGGATCTGTGTTAAAGGGCCGCGGTGTTAGGAAGGCGGAGAACCTCTGGGTTAGGGAAAGCGAGGCACTCGGCCCGCTGGCTTCGAGTCCCACGTGCTTGGTTCGGAGCAGTGGTCGCCTGGCGGTGGTCCGGGAGGTCCGACAGTTTGGCAACCGCTGGTCAGAGCACAGAGGCGCTCCCCAACGACAGCTCGGAGGGGCGTGTGTTTGCTGTTGCTAATCCTCACCCGAGGATACATTTTCATGGATTTTTAGAGTGGAAGAGAGAGAGGAAAACAGAGAGAAACGTCCATGTGAGAGGAGCACATCCATGGGTTGCCTCCCACACACACCCTGACCAGGGCCTGGGCTGGGGAGGAGCCTGCAACTGAGGCACGTGCCCCTGACTGGACTCAAACCTGGGACCCTTTGGTCCACAGGCCAACTCTCTATCCACTGAGCCATACCAGCGAGGGCTTAGAGGGACTTTTAAAGATGAGGTTCAGAGCCAGGCCAGTGTGGCTCAGTGGATGAGCACTGACCCATGAACTAGTGGATCACGGTTCAATTCCCGGTCAGAGCACACGCCTGAGTTAGTCTCGATCCCCAGTGGAGGGCGTGCAGGAGGCAGCCGATGGATGGTTCTTTCTCATCATTGATGTTTTTACCTCTCTCTCCTTCTTCCTTCCGCTCTCTGAAATCAATCACAACATATTTTAAAAAGATGAGGCTCGGAAGTGCATCCTAGTAGACAGAGGCCCGTTGCTACAGAAACCTAGCCCAGAGGGCTGTCCCTCCATTTCCATCAGCCGTTAGAGCTTTAAGAACGTATCTAAAAAAATAAGACAAATAAAAGCACGTGCAATTAAAAACAAAACACTAGCTGAAACCAGTTTGGCTCAGTGGATAGAGCGTCGGTCTGCGGACTGAAAGGTCCCAGGTTCGATTCCGGTCAAGGGGCATGTACATTGGCTGCAGGCACATCCCCGATGGGGGGTGTGCAAGAGGCAGCTGATCGATGTCTCTCTCTCACTGATGTTTCTAACTCTCTATCCCCCTCTCTCCTTCCTCTCTGTAAAAAAACAATAAAATGTATTTTAAATAAATAAATAAATAAATAAATAAATAAACTGAGGGCACAGCGCAGGCCCGTCCCATCTAGTCTGTCGGGGGAGACAGTGACATCTGACTGAAGACCTGGGGCACAGTTAACTAGGCACGGAACTGGGGGTGTGGAACCCCTTGAAAGCCGGAGGCAGGATTGGCCGGAGCAGTGAGCGAGGTGAGCGAGGGCTGAAGAGCTTCAGTTACAGCCATGGAAGTTAGCAGAAGGCCAAACAAGTCGTGGAGACGTTCAGAAGCAGAACCTTCCCGGCCGGGTGGCTCAGTCGGTTGGAGGGACGGCTGTAACACCAAAGGCTGCAGGTTCCATTCTGGGTCCGGGTTCCCTCTAAGCTGCAGGTTCGGATTGGACTCAGAGGCCACCGATCTGTTTCTTTCTCTTCCTCCCCTCCCCCGCCCTCCTTCCTCTCTCTCTCGGAGGTCAATAGGCATATCCTCGGGTGCGGATAAAAGAGTAAAACTGTTTTTCAAGAAAGTTAAAGACATTTACCTCGGAATATTTTTGAATGTTCAGAATGTCTGCTCTACAGGTTAATTTTTAAAGTAAACGATCGGTGTGGAAGCCAGTGCAATAGGAAAGTCACCTCTCCATTTCCCGCCTGGACTTGTTTCTCAGTCAGGGTTCCTGGAGAGGATTAAGCCCTCAGGCGCCCACCATAAGTAGTGAATGAACTTCATTCCTTTGCATCTAGGATCAGCCGTGGGCAAACTACGGCCCGCAGGCCAGATCCGGCCCATTCAGCTGTTCTATCCGGCCCATTCGGCTGTTCTGTCCGGCCCGCGGAGCCGAAAGAGTGGAGGGTTCTCTTGCTCTCCCCTCCGCTCCTTCACTGGCAGCCCAAGATGAGAGTGCCAGCATGGTCAGGTTGCTTTTGTTCCGGCCTCCGGTCCAGTTTAAGAGCCCATGGTGGCCCTCGAGTCAAAAAGTTTGCCCACCCCTAATTAGGTGGTACCAGACAGGCGCTCTCTTGGAGCAATCTGAGTCATAGTTACGTATATACTAGTGTTCTGTGTCACAGTAGACTAACCAGGAAGGGTATTTTTGATTTGCTAGCAGAACAGTACAATCCTATACTTGAGCCTCACCTCCACAAAATACTCAAGACCTGAGATAAGATCTTCCCATTCAGGTGTTATGGTTTTACACGCATAAAAAATCTCATTTTGATGCTAAAAATGAGCCAACTTTCCAGAAGGAAAGGGCAAGAAACCAGTGAAAAGCAAACCACTTTGAAATATTCATGAACAGTATCAGTGGCTTCCATGGGAATTTGCGCTGAACCACGCGGTGAACCAGGTCCATTTCCAATCGCTGAGCGGGAAGAACTACTGCTCCTTTCGCAGCGAGCAGAGCTTTCGCTGAGATGAAGCCACAGCGCGGCTGCTTGTAGCCACAAGCTAAGAATTGGGCCAAAAAACAAAGACTGTGCTGCAAAGGGAAATGAAGCAGGTGCAAAGGCCCCGGCTGGTAAATGACACAGCTGACAGGAGAGGAGGCAGGCAGTCTGTCACCGGAGAAGTCTGACAGAAAGCTGAGGCTGTGCTGCCTTTCTCTGAATTCATTCACCCGGACTGCAGCCCACAGGGGAGGGGGGGACGGCCGGACACTCAGTGGGCAGCGCGCTCGGGCTTCGGCGCCAATGGCCATCGCGATCGCGCAGGTACGCGCCTCTTTTGGAAGCCGAGAGCCCGGGGCACTCGCGCCGCGCGCCTGTCAGTTTTCGGGTCTCTGGTCCCCTAAACCCGGGTTCCGCGGGCATTGCGTGCAGGGGGGACCGGGGCCGGGCACTTCCGAGACGCCCCGGGCGGGTGGGCGGGGAGAAGGTAGGCGGGGCACAGACTGGCCCTTCCGGCTTGCCCCGCCCCCTCCGCTGGTGCCCCGCCCCTCCCGCCACCAGAGCGGCCCCGCTCCCCCAGGCCCCGCCCCCAGACCTCGCCCCACCGCCGGTGATTCGTCCCCCGCAGGCCCCGCCCCTCCCGCGCCAGAGCTGCCCCTGCCCACCGCTGATGTCCCGCCCCCAGACCCCGCCTCTCCCGCCCCAGGCCCCGCCCCGCCGCCGGCGCGCGCCCCCCGCCGCGGCCCGCCCACCTGGCTCTCGCCGACGCAGAAGACGCGGCCGCCGCGGCTCAGGCACACGCGGGCTTCCGGGGGCCGCGCGGCCGCCACGCAGAAGGTGAAGGAGCAGCGCGAGGCGCGCAGCCGCTGCACCGTGATGCGCACGAGCGCGGCCGGCCGGCGCCCCCAGCGCGCCCACAGGTACAAGTAGCACAGCGTGATGAGCATGGCCGGCCGGCCGCGGCGGGCGCGGGCCCGGGACGCTCCAACTCACCGGCCGGCCGCCCCGCCCCTCCCACCCCGCGCGTCCCAGCCGCCGGCCCGCCCGCCCTCCGCCGGCCGGAAGAGGCGGGGCCTTGGGAGGCGGTAGGCTGGGTTGTGATGGAGGGAGAAGGGAGCGGGCAGGTGTGCTGTGAAGGAGGGCGGAGGGGGAGGGCGGGATGGTGAGTCTGGGGAGCCCCGGCGGGCAGGCCCCGGGCTGCCTGGCCTGTCTGCCACGGCCCGGCCTCCCCGGGCGGCGGGAGGCTGGTTGAGGACCGGGCTGTGCACGGTTCCCGCCTTAACCAGCACCTCACGAAGCCTCCGCCCGGTCCAGGGGGAAAGTAAGGTGAGGCCTGCTTGCAGAAAGGACTTTAAGATGATTTATGCAAACCCATGCAATGCAATAATGCATTTTTTTTTCTGGACCCTGTTTTAAAGTAAGGGCTTAGGAAGCAAGTGAAAGACAGATCAGGAGTAAAAAGGCTGCCTGGTGCTCTTTTCCGTGAGCATCCTAAAACCAGTTTTGGGAAACATCAGTTATGATTCACGGTTCTTGTCCCCTAAGACAGCGAGCGTTCGTCAAACTCATTGGTCCACAGAGCCAAATATCAGCATCACAACGATTGACATTTCTTTGGCGAGCCAAATTTTTTAAACCTAAAACTTCTTCTAACGCCACTTCTTCAAAATAGACTCGCCCAGGCCGTGGTATTTTGTGGAAGAGCCACACTCAAGGGGCCAAAGAGCTACATGTGGCTCGAGAGCCGCAGTTTGCCGACCACGGCCCTAAGAGAAGCACGGTTATTCCTGCCATGAAAGCAGTGTCTCCCGTAGAGCCTCACTTTTTCCAAAGGCAGCATGCAGGGAAGTGCTGAGGATAAGACACGGGACATCCCTCACTCCTAGGGACCCCAGAGGTGAAGCAACTCAGCCTTCAGTGAAGAACAGCTGCCTCGGCCACTCGGAGGCTCGGCCCGGATTCCCCCGCGTTGCTTCCCGTTCTCGCCTTTGCTGTGAGTGGGTGGCATAACCCAGTAAGAGCAAGCCGGTACCACGCCCAGGTCTTACTCAATCCGAGGACAGGTTTTCCCAGTAGCCTGACCCTTTGCTCATGTGCTGGGAAGCAGTGCAGAACACACACGTTCAGAACCTCAGCCCTCGGGTCAGGTGACACAGGGAATTCTCCCTTCTCCTTAGCAAGAGCAGTTTTAAAGAGAAAGACTCCAAGAAGAGTAACTGAGCTCAAGAACAAGTGGGCCAGATGTAGAAGACAGCGGTGTGCACGCAGGCTGAAGCCAGATCCTACGGTGACGGGCAGGAAGTGGGTCCCTCCAGAGTAACAGGACCTAAAACTGTGTCCCCGGAGAAAGAAGTGAGCAAACCCCTGTGAGGGGGACTCAGCCCTCCATGATGACACAGGGCTACAAGTCAAAACAAAAAGTGGAACGCCTAATAACGCGCTAGGCCCTGATGTCTCCCTAGACAAACACTTGAGGCAGCCTCACTGGCGTCTGCTGGATTTCAGCCCCAAGGACCAGCCTCCCACCCTGCTCCGTATGGGCAGCATCTCGAGTTTTCCCAAGTTCCTTAAGAGCTTTACCTCACCTTCCCACAGACACCGTAACCCCATCGGGCCCGAAGGGGAACTTCCCAGGTTGGCCCTTGGATGCCTCACAAGGTCTGGGTCTGAGAAGACATCCTGGGAAAATGGGGGGGGGGGGGGAGGGTCACAACTGTACACCTAAAACGATGGAGCTTAGCTTCTTTGGCCCAGATAGCAATGGAAAAGACATCAGGGGAGCCCTAGCTGGTTTGGCTCAGTGGATAGAGCTTCGGCCTGTGGACTGAAGGGTCCCAGGTTCGATCCCGGTCAGGGCACATGCCCAGGTTGAGGGCTCGATCTCCAGTGTGGGGCGTGCAGGAGGAGGCAGCCGATCTCTCATTGATGTTTCTATCTTCCTCTCTGAAATCAATAAAAATATATTTTTTTAAAAGGCATCAGGGGAAAGAGTGGTCGTTGGCATGAGCAGCGTTGGTATCAGCTAGAAGCTCACTAGAAATGCAGAATACCAGGCCCCGTCCTGGACCCACTAAGTCAATATATGCATTTCTTTTTTTAATCCTCACCAGAAGATATGCTTTTATTGATTTATTGACTCATTTATTTTAGAGAAGGAGAGAAATATCAATATGAGAGAGAAACATGGATCCATCCGTTTGACTCCTGCACCCACCCTGACCAGGGATCAAAAATGCAACCATTTTGGTATATGGGACAAGGCTCCGCCCCACCAAGCCCCCTGGCCAGGGCAAGACCTGCACCTCTGAACGAAACCCCCAGGCGATTCACAACCGCCTTCAAGTTTGAAAAGCACTGCTAACATGGAGGGAATAGATTCTTTTATTTATAAGACAGTACTTCTGTGACTCCCTGCATCTGGGTTACTCTAGACCAGCGGTCGCCAACCTTTCGAGCCTCACACCACCCGGTGGCGACCACTGCTCTAGAGTCTTAACAAGAATCTTCCAGATTGTGGAGAATGAAACCACAGACTAGGAATTTCAAAGTGAGGCTTTGTCATTTATAAACCTATTGCTGCAGGGAAGATGGTGCACTCACCAGCCAGCAACCGAAGACCGCCTCAGTTACCCATCAGGGCAGGCTCTCTCTAAGAAAAGCCTTCCCAGACCCCCAACTGTACCCTCCCGCCCTTAGGCAGGTCCCGGAAGTGATGCTCTGGGGACAAGACGGAGTAAACCAAGAGAAGATCACACCCCTCGGAAGCTGTCCTGTCCCCCATTAAGTAGATGACAGCTCGTCCCCAGAGGAAGTCCATCACAGTGACATGAGCTCTGTCTGAACCTGGCAAGCATTCGGCATGCTGATCAGTGGCCAGAGCTGAGAAGGATTAGTTTGTTTTTGAAATTTAAAAAAATCCCTGTTTAGTAGGAAATCATGAGTAGAAGCTGACGTTTAAGTAATTGTAAACAGTTCATTTTTAGCAGATAAAGCATGTAGTCTGTTTTATAAATAAAAGTCTGTTCCCTCCACAATAGTGTTGGACTGCTAAATAAGTTTGTGAACTTAAAATGATATTCAGAGAGCCCAGCCGTCATAGCTCAGTGGTTGAGGGTTGACCTATGAACCAGGAGGTCATGGATCGATTCCCAGTCAGGGCACGTGCCCAGGTTGTAGGCTCAATCCCCAGTCTGTCTCATTATTGATGTTTCTATCTCTGCAAGCAATAAAAACATTTTTAAATAAAATAAAATGATATTCAGAGATCCCAGAGACTCAAGAATGACCATCTATTTAAAGTGCCCTCTGAGAAAAGGTAATTGGAATACATACTTATTTGAAATCATGAGGTTTTTGTTGGCAAAAACTATAATGTGGCCCTAGACGGTTTGGCTCGGTGGAAAGAGCATCGACCTACAGACTGAAGGGTCCCAGGTTCGATTCCACCCAAGGGCATATGCCCTGGTTGTGGGCTCAATCCCCAGTAAGAGGCATGCAGGAGGCAGCTGATCAATGATGCTCATCATTAGTGTTTTTATCTCTCCCCTATCCCTTCCTCTCTGAAGTCAATAAAAATGTTTTCTATAAACTATAAAATGTGGAGAGCTTTTCTTTGCATATTTGACCATCAATGGTGTATGTTCATTAGTCAGAAGAAACCAACCCCACCGACACTTCGATCCTGGACTTCCAGCCCCAGACTGTGGGGAAATAATATGCCTTTTTAGCCCGAGGAGACTAACCCTTCCAGTTCTCAGGACACCGTCTCTCACCCTCTGAACCACTGGGCGAGTGAGCCCGGCCAGCTGCTGCCCTCACCTGTCCTCGTCCTCCGCAGCTCCACCTGCCTGCGGGCCCAGCGGCCACCCTCAGGGCGCGATCTCAGGCCTCAATGCCAGCGCTGGCCTCGCCCAGCCTCCAGTGCCACACTCATCCTCTCCGCATGTCTCTTTCAGCGTATTCTGTTGGTGTCTCAGCAGCAGCATGAGTAAAACTAAATGCATTTTCTCCCACAAACTACCTCTTTATTGATTTTTTCTTTTTTACAGAGAGGAAGGGAGAGGGATAGAGAGCTAGAAACGTCAACGAGAGAGAAACATCGACCAGCTGCCTCCTGCACACCGCCTACTGGGGATGTGCCCGCAACCAATGTACACATACCCTTGGTCAGAATCAAACCTGGGACCTTTCAATCCGCAGATTGACACTATCCACCGAGCCAAACCGGTTTTGGCCTTACGTGATTTCTTTATCCCTGTTACTGACAACACATCCTGCTTTCCACGTGGACCTAGAACTTCGTCTTCCTGGAGTACCAGCTGCTCGCTACCCCAAATCCTGTTTATTTCCGTTGGTGGTACCTCCAGCTTCCCCCTGAGCTCTGAAATTCTGGGGTCCCAATACGATGACAGTGCGATTCACTTTACAAGGACCTGGTTTGCAGTAATGTGCTGTTCACCTTCATATCTCACATTTAGCACTGTGCCAGCACATAGTAGGTGCTTAATAAAAAGTTTGGAAACTGGCTCATACACCCATTTGTAAAGTGAGGTAACACTGTTACCTCTTTTACTACTCAGATGGCTGCTAGAAAGAGGTGCTCACAGAATTTTCTTCACTGAGAGCAAATTTCTCTTCATCCAGCAGAGGGGAGTGGTCCCCTACATCCCCGGCAGAATCTGCGCCTGGTTGGGGGAGGGGAGTCACCATCTGTGAGCCGCTTCCTGCCCACCAGACAGGACCTGCAGCTGGGCCATTACGGTTCAAACAACTACACACACACACATACAGATACACACACAGATACACACACATACACACGGAGATAGACACACACAGATATACACACAACAGATACACACACGGCACTTAGCACTCAGCAGCCTCAAAGGTCCAAGTCACCTCCGCGGAGGTGAGGAGAATTAAACAGGTGAGCTCTGCTTGCTCGAGGGCACTGGTCTTCCCAATGACTAGTCCCATTTCCGGAAGTAAGGTCTCTCCTTTACAGGGCTTTGGGGGTCCAATAAATGAGTGTGGAAATTGGTTACAACCTTGACATCCAAATTGAGGTAAAAACATTAGGGGCTACATGCACCCCAACTCCCACCCCACCCCTGCAGCAGCCCCAGGGGGGCCTGGTGAGCTGCAGTTTGCATAGTGAAGCAATAGAGGCCACCGTCTGGAGTCAGGCGTCCTGGGTTCAAATACTGCCTGACTCCCAACTACACACACACACACACGCATGCACCTAGGAATGCATTCAGGGGTCAGGGGGCAGGTGCCTGTCTCCACAGCTGGAGAGTCAGAGCATCCACCAGGGCCAGTGGACGGTGAGCACACCGCCGAGTGCGCCCTTTTACGGACCCGGACATGTGAGAAATGTGTTGAGGTGATCCCATAGTTGTATGAACAGCACAGTGTGCCCTTACACACGCCAGGGAGCAGCCTGCACAGCATGTCACTGTGTAAAACAACACAAGACTGAAGCAAGCACAAGAAAAAGTGAGGCAGTCGAGATGGGTGAGTCTGCTGCCCAAGTAACGGCCTACTGTTTGCACGGCAAAAAGAGATGTTTGTAAGTAGAAAGAAAACAATAATGATAAAACGTATAGTATAGTAGCCAAAACCGGTTTGGCTCAGTGGATAGAGCGTCGGCCTGTGGACTAAAAGGTCCCAGGTTTGATTCCGGTCAAGGGCATGTATGTACCTTGGTTGTAGGCACATCCCTGGTGAGAGGTGTGCAGGAGGCAGCTGGTTGATGTTTCTCTCTCATTGATGTTTCTCTCTCTTCCTCTCCCTTCCTCTCTGTAAAAAATCAATATATTTTAAAAAAAACATATGGTAAATGTATGAACCAGTAACATAGTCATTATTGTCCAGTGAGACGCACTGTACTAACTGCACGTGCTGTACCTTTAGCTGACTGGCAGCGAAGTATTGGTAAGTGTGTGCACACCAGGGTCACAGCAAGCACCCGAGTGTGACGGCAGCTGCAAGGTTAAGGTTGTGACAGCTAACGTCTCTGGGCTACAGGCGTCTTGCAGCTCCACTGTGATTTCAGGGACCGCCCTCACATGCTCCTCGGTGCACCGAAACGTCATTGTGCGTGGGGCTGACTGCTCTGCCGGAGGAACAGCCACTGCACACAGTCAGCAGGACAGGCGGCCAAGGCAGTCCCACCCTCACGCCTCTCTGGGGTGGGTGGTATTTCCCCCGAAGCCACGCAGGCAGCGCGGCTCCGGCCCACACAAAGCGGCTCCCTTCCCGCGGACCACATGCCCTTCCCGGGCACGGCAACCTCCTCTGCCCGAGAACCGGCCTCAAGGGGCCAGTCAGTGCCCGGAATCTACCAGGTGAAATACCCCTTCCGGTGACCATCTCCCCACGGAATGAAGTCAGGGTCAGGCCCTGGGCTGCTGCTTCGAATGGAGCCCATCACATGAGTCGGAAAATTCAGAGTAGGACCCAGTGTGGAGGTCAGAGGACAGAGGACAGAAGCATACAGCATACAGCGGCCCAGCCTGTGGCTCGGGTTGGGCGTGGACCTAGAGCCAGGAGGCCACGGTGCCATTCCCCGTCAGGGCACAGGCCCGGGCTGTGGGCTCCATCCTGCGTGCAGGAGGCAGCTGACCCGTGATCCTCTCATCACTGATGTTTCTCTCTCTCCCTCTCTCTTCCTCTCTGAAATCAACAAAAACATATTTTTAAAAGCCATTCAGCTGAGGATAAACTGCAGCCCTTGGCACTGGCTGGGTGGAACCTGGCCTGAGCACATGGGGGGGGGGGGGGGAAGGACCACAGGGACACGCAGAGGGCTCGGCAGGGACAACTGCAGACCGAGAGGGCCGCACGCCAACAGGCCCGTGGGCAGCGTCCCGGCCCAAAATTCCGCGAAAGGGGGCAGGCAAGTCACGTGACAGCTGCGCCGACTCTTCCCCGATATTTTCTCTTCGGAACTGACGCTGCCGCGCTTCGCTAAAGCGACTGCTGCTTAAGAAACGAAAAGCGGTGCCTCCGATCGCCCTTTGCTGCGGGACCCGTCCCGGGCTGGGAAGCAGGCCGGTGGGGGGAATGGGAGGAGGACCGAGCGGGAGGTTCCGGACAGCCCCTTCCCTCCACCACCACCTACCCCCCCCCCACGCTCCCCGCCCGCAGCTCCGCTCCCTCCCGATTCTCCCGAATCCGGGGCGCGGGGCGGCAGCGCCCCCTGTCGGCGGCCCTGCGTTGCGGGTCAAAGGGGATTTCTACGATGATTAGGCAAACCCGCGGCCCAGCCCCCGGCAGCCCCTGAGCCCCCCGCAGCCCCTGAGCCGGGGGAATGGGGAGGGGGGGTGGAGGCGCGGCTCCGCGGGCTCCGGGCCGAGCGGGCCCCGCACGAGGGCCTTCTCCGGGAGGCCCAGCCGCTCCCCGCAGGCCCCGGCCCGGAGGGGGGGTGGGCGCACCAGCCCCGGCCGCACCCCCCGAGCCGGGAGCAGCCAGAGGAGCGCCGGGCCTCCGTCCCCCGTCCCCGTCCGTGTCCCCCGTCCGTGTCCCCCGGAGGCCCACCGCCGGCCCGGTCTCGGGAAGCCCACGGAGCAGCGGGGGAGCCGCGCCCGGGCCCCGCGCCCCCGCCGCCTCCTCCCGGGGAGACGGGCCCGAGCCGGTCGGCGCCGCACGTACCTGGGCTGAGCCCGGTCCCACCGCCGCGTCCCCGGCCGCCGGCCCCGCAGCCCCGCCGCCCCGGACCGAGCGGCCGCCGCCGAGGAGGAGCGCCGCAGGGCGGGCCCGCCGGGGCAGGTGGCGCGGGGCCGGGCGGGGGCGGCCGTGGGGAGGCCAGGCTGGGGCTGCTCCGTGGGCCCCGCCGGGCGCCACCCCAACAGGCGGACCGCGCCCCGCCCCGCCCCGCGCCCCCCGCACTCACTGGCGGGGCCACCTCCGCCGGCGCCTCCGCTGCCTCCCCCTGCCCCGCGCCCCTGGGCCCGGCCCGAACCCTGCAAACGCCGCCCCCGGGGGGCCGCCCTGGGAGGGGGACCCTTTCCAAGGCCTCTGCCCTGGCACCTCCTGGCATTGTCAGCCCCGCGTGTCTGCCTTCCTCCCCCTCTTTTTCTCCCTCCCTTTCTCCCCCTCCCTCTCCCTCTGCCTCTCCTTCCCTCTCCTTCTCTCTCTCTCTTTCTCTCTCTTTCTCTCTCTCTCTCTCTCTCTCTCTCTCTCTCTCTCTCTCTCTCCCTCTCTCACACACACATGCACACACACACGCACACATACAGACACACTCGCATGCACACCATGGGCAGGGGCTGGATCTGCCTTGATCCCTGGCCGGCAGTGAGAGCGGCTGAGGAGCCCCAGCCGGTCTGGCTCAGCGGATAGAGCGTCGGCCTGCGGACCGGAGGGTCCCGGGTTCAATTCCGGAGAAGGGCATGTGCCTTGTTTGCGTATGAGAGAGAAACCTCAATCAGAAGGCAGCTGATTGAGGTTTCTTTCTCATCGATGTTTCTAGCTCTCTGCCTTCCCCTTCCTCTGGAAAAAGTCAATAAAATATATATTGTTTTAATGTTTTTAAAAAGAAAGGAAGTGGCTGGAGGTCTGAGTGGCGCTGCTCCTGGGGGCGCAGGAGGCAGGTGCACCGCGTAGGCACACTCAGCGGGTCTCTGCTCCCCATGCCGCTCCTCCTCCCAATGCCTGAGACCTTCCTGCCCCCAGGAGCCCATCCTGTCCCCCCCAGTAGCCCATCCTGTCCCCCTGGAGCCCATCCTGCCCCCAGGAGCCCATCCTGTCCCCCCAGGAGCCCATCCTGTCCCCCCAGGAGCCCATCCTGCCCCCCAGGAGCCCATCCTGTCCCCCAGGAGCCCATCCTGTCCCCCAGGAGCCCATCCTGTCCCCCCAGGAGCCCATCCTGCCCCCAGGAGCCCATCCTGTCCCCCCCCCAGGAGCCCATCCTGCCCCCCAGGAGCCCATCCTGTCCCCCAGGAGCCCATCCTGTCCCCCAGGAGCCCATCCTGTCCGCCCCCCAGGAGCCCATCCCGCCCCCCAGGAGCCCATCCTGTCCCCCCCCAGGAGCCCATCCTGCCCCCCCAGGAGCCCATCCTGTCCCCCAGGAGCCCTCCTGCCCCTGGCCCCAAGCCTCCAAGAGAAGGAGTGAGGCTCCGCTCTGCCAGGGGGAGGGGGGGACAAGGAATCCGGGATTCTGTGCGAGGACCAGGCTGCCACGTGGTGTCCATACAAGAGGCCCCCCAAGAGGAGGAGGTGGTAAATGGAAAGATGGGTCGTGTCTGACCTGGGGAAGAGCTTGTGGGTGGTCTACCGCCGTGGTCGGCAAACTGCGGCTCGAGAGCCACATGCAGCTCGTTGGCCCCTTGAGTGTGGCTCTTCCACAAAACACTACAGCCTGGGCGAGTCTGTTTTGAAGAAGTGGCGTTAGAAGAAGTTTAAGTTTAAAAAATGTGGCTCTCCAAAGAAATGTCAAGCGTTGCCCTGTTGGTATCTGGCTCTGGTGACGAATGAGTTTGCCGACCCCTGGACTCTAGGGAGTAAGCAGGTCAGAGAAAACCTCAAGTTGAAGTTGCCCGTCCTCTGTGGACAGGGGAGACGGTACTCAGGGGTGAGCATGAGCGAGTCCGCAGCACAGGGTGTAGGGTGGCTACAAACATCACATCTGCGGCTGTCCCCCCAGACTGGCTTCTCTGATGGGGAAGTGGACAGCCTCCACAGGACCCCCAGCCACGGTCTGGTGGTCTAAGATGTATGCCTTCCCTCCTGTGAGGGTCACAGTGTAGGACTCTCTTTCACGGCCCGCGTAGAAAGAGTTCCAGTTCAGGGTTCGGGTTCTGGAAAAGGGCCGCACACACATGAAGAGACTTGAAGAAATTCAACCTGGCGATGTGGGGGGCCAGGCGGTAGTCCAGCTCTAGTGGGAGAACTACTCCTGCTCTGGCCCTGCCATCCCCTTTTATTGAGGCTTTGGGGAAAACATCTGAGGCAACATAAACAGACATTTACATGGAGCCCTTAGTCAGGAAATAACGGAAACTTACTCCGGACAAACAAGGTGGAGGCTATTTCAGCTAACAGTATCTCAACTAAAGGTTAGAGCAATTAAGGTTGTGGACCAGCCTTCCTGGCTTCCTGTCAACATCTCTTTTTTAGTGAAACTGATTTGTTTTCCAGCATCACAGGATATGAATGAACCTTCCTAAGACTCCTGAGACATAAGGCCAAACTTCAGGCCTCAATGTTGTATAATTCTTTCTTCTGCTAGAAGAATGAGAGCTTGTTTTAGCACACCCCCTTCAAAATCAAGTGCTGTAATACAGAACAAGGTTTTTTTTTAATCTGCTATTTTGATGAATGAAAATGGTATCTGTCTTTAAACAATTATTTTTCTATTTTTTTGAATTGCTAGAAAGGCTTATTTTTTTTAATTGCTTTGCTGTTCATTTGCATTTCTTCATCTATTAATTATCTATTCATTTCCATTGTCATTTTTCAATTTTTGGTGTTAGTATTTTCCTTAATGACTTTACAGGTTCTTTATAGTGGTGTTAGAAGTTTAAGTTTTAAAAATTTGGCTCTCCAAAGAAACTCCAATTGTTGTCCTGTTGATATTTGGCTCTGTTGACCGATGAGTTTGCCGACCACTGCTCTAGAGGCATTGAGCCAGCTAATCACAAGTCCCTTATTGTCTGAATTCAGGGCACGGTGGCTTGGACTGGATCGAGTCTGGAACACTGTCAGGGGTGTTCCTCACCGAAAAGGCTTGGGTAAGCTGGCGTGGGCGTTCTGGTAATCCGAGAGTCCTTTGCACAGTCGCTGGCACAGCTGCTCCCCTCTGCTGCTATTTGTGGGGCCGTGTCTCAGCTCCTGGAACACACGGCGTTCTATTTTAACCAGCCCCCCGCCTCCTCCCTCAGCACGCTCTTCTTCAGGCCATAGGACACTCACACGCTGGGACTCTGGGCATTTATCCTAACAACGACACTCCAGAAGAAAAATTCTCCTTGTGAAGATGTTGATAGCAACATGGTTTATAAGGGGGTTGAGTTTTTTAGTTCCCAATTTAAATTTCCCCCCAGTAGGTACCAGAGTATGCCAACAGTGGTGTGTCCACTCAGTGGGGCAGGTACAGGAGACTGTTTTTCTTCTCTGAACCATTTGAGATTAAGATTCGGAAATTGTGACTGTTTGCCCCTAAGTACATGAGGGCGTATTTCCTGAGAACATTGGGAAATTTAAGTACTTCTGACGCACTAGAGGTTTTATTTAATTACAAACTTAAAATGGTGCACAAAAGTCATCTTAAATGAAGTTAAAAGGCAAATTATAAACTAGGACAAAAATATGTCACAAATATCACAGCTTAATACCATAGGCCAGTGGTTGGCAAACTCCTCAGTCATCAGAGCCAAACCTTCTCTTACGGGCCCGGCCAAGTAGCTCAGGCGGCTGGAGTCCTATCTCCTGTCAGGGCTCACACAGGAGTCAACCAATGAGTGCAGAAATAAGTGGAACAACAGATCATTATCTCTCTCTCTCTCTCTCTTCCCCTCCCTCCCTCTCTCTCAGGGCACATACAAGAATCAACCAATGAATGAAGAAATAAGTGGAACAATAGATCAATATCTCTCTCTCTCAAATCAATTTTAAAACCAGCACGCTTTCATGTAACCATATTGCAGAGACCAAGTTCAGATCCATTAACGCTGACCCAGTGCTAATGATATCTCTTCAGGCCAGATTCACATTTTGCCAATTGCCCCAGTAACAGCGGTTAAAGCGATACCATTTATGCTCCCCGGGTCAGAGTCACACGCCTCCTGCGCTGTCACACCCCCTCAGGCCCCTTCCATCTGGAACAGCCCCTGAGTTCTCTCTGGCTTGGTCTTTCGGGACCTTGGCACTTTTTTTTTTAAAGATTTTATTGATTTTTTACAGAGAGGAAGGGAGAGAGATATAGAGCTTGAAACGTCGATGAGAGAGAAACATCGACCAGCTGCCTCTTGCACACCCCCTACCGGGGATGTGCCCGCAACCAATGTATATGCCCTTGACCGGAATCGAACCCAGGACCCTTCAGTCCGCAGACCGATGCTCTATCCATTGAGCCACACCGGTTTCGGCTGACCTTGGCACTTTTAAAGAGCCAGGCCCATTCACGGTCAGCTTGTCCCTCACCTTGAGTTCCCAAGTGACCCCCTCAGCACATGATGTCAGCCCGTCCCTTACCGGGGATGCTGCCTGGGACCACGTGGGTAAGGTGGCATCGGCCGCGTCTCCCTGCTTTCCCTGAGCAGTCAGCATCTGTGGAGGAGCCATGCTTTCCCTGAGCAGTCAGCCCTCTGTGGAGGAGCCATGCTTTCCAACTGTGTCACGGCTTGTCGCCCAACAGTGAGCAAACTTGCACCCAGCGGTTTTAGCACCCATTCCACATGGCAACCTTCGAACTCTATTGTTCCTTTAGCATTCATTCCTGGCATTCTGCTGTAGAGAAGAGCTGTCCCGCTAAAACTGGTTTGACTCAGTGGATGGGGGGTCGGCCTGTGGACTGAAGCGTCCCAGGTTGGATCCCGGTCAAGGGCATGTGCCTTGGTTGCAGGCACATCCCTGGTGGGGGTTGTGCAAGAGGCAGCTGATTGATGATTCTCCCTCATCAATGTTTCTAACTCTCTATCCTTCTCTATTCCTCTCTGTAAAAAATCAATAAAATATATTTTAAGAAGAAGAAGAAGAAGAGCTGTCCCTGACCTGGCCAGTGTGGCTCAGTGGGTTGAGTGTCGTCCCATACACCCAGAGATTGCCAGTTTGATTCCCGGTTGGGGCACATGCCCAGGTTGTGGGCTCAATCTGCGGTACGGGATGTGTGGGAGGACGATCAATGATTCTTTCTCATCATTGATGTTTCTCTCTCTCCCTCTCCCTTCCTCTCTATAAAAGAAAGAAGAAAGAGAGAGAGAGAGAGAGAGAGAGAGAGAGAGAGAGAGAGAGAGAGAGAGAGAGAGAGAAAGAAAGAAAGAAAGAAAGAAAGAACCGAAACCGGTTTGGCTCAGTGGGTAGAGCGTCGGCCTGTGGACTGAAGGGTCCCAGGTTCCATTCCGGTCAAGGGCTTGTACCTTGGTTGCGAGCACATCCCCAGTGTGGGGTGTGCAAGAGGCAGCTGATAGATGATTCTCTCTCATCGATGTTTCTAACTCTCTATCCCTCTCTCTTCCTCTCTGTAAAAAATCAATAAGATATATATTTTTTAAAAAAGATAGGAAGGGAGGAAGGAAGGAAGGAAGGAAGGAAGGAAGGAAGGAAGGAAGGAAATTAGAACTGTCCCTTTTACATTTCCTTCCCTTGTTAACTTCCATTTGTATGCAGTTTTAGATTTCATTTCCCCATCTTTGTTGACTCAATTTTATTTTATTGAGAAAGAAAGAAAATTAGAGCTGTCCCTTTTACCTCCATTTATGTACTTGTAATTTTATTTGCTTTTTAGTAACACTCTGGACTTGTGGGGTTTTTATATTCAACGGGATAATTCATGAATGCAATCCTCATTGTGATGCTCAGATGGTCCCACATTTGGCCCCTGGAAGTCCTGTCAAGCTGGCCGCTGTGTGTCCGGACCTGAGTCTGTCCTCTGATTTCAGAGAGGAGGGGAGAGGGAGAGCAAGATAGAAACATCAATGATGAGGGAGAAGCATTGATTGGCTGCCTCCTGCACGCCCCCTACTGGGGATGGAGCCAGCAATCCAGGCATATGCCCTTGATTGGAATTGAACCTGGGACCCTTCAAGTCCCCAAGCCGATGCTCTATCCACTGAACCAAACAAGCTAGGCTCAATTTTATGTTTTGAATATTAAAACATTTACATGTCACCGAAACCAGTTTGGCTCAGTGGATAGAGCGTTGGCCTGCGGACTGAAGGGTCCCAGGTTCGATTCTGGTCAAGGGCATGTACCTTGGTTGTGGGCACATCCCTAGTGGGGTGTGTGCAGGAGGCAGCTGATTGATGTTTCTCATCAATGTTTCTAGCTCTCTATCTCTTTCCCTTCCTCTCGGTAAAAAATCAATTATATATATATATATATATATATATATATATATATATATATATAATTTACATGTTTTTAAAAGTCAAAACTACCCAAATTGATCTGGCTTCTTCCATAAGAGTCACCTCTTCTTAAACTTTCAGCCTATTCCCAGCCCCCCCCCCCCCCGCTGTGGGTAATCAGTTTACCAGTTTCTAAATTTATTCGTTTCCAGCTTATTCTTCCTGAGCTGTTTTTGCAAAATTAAGCAGACATTTGAATAATTTAATGTTTCCCCTTATTTAATTTATTTTAAAAAATACATTTTATTGGTTTTTACAGAGAGGAAGGGAGAGGGATAGAGAGAGTTAGAAACATCGGTCAGCTGCCTTCTGCACACCCCCTATGGGGATGTACCTGCAACCAAGGTCCATGCCCTTGCCCGGAATTGAACCTGGGACCTTTCAGTCCGCAGGCCGACGCTCTACCCACTGAACCACACCGGTTTCAGCGATGTTTCCCCTTATTTTATACAAAAAAATTTACATGATAAGTTACTCTTGTATTTAGCTTTCCCAGTTACCAACGGGTCCTAGAAATCACTCCATAGCCATCATCAAGCTCTTCCTCCCTCTTTGACACCTGCAGTCGGTCAGTCAGCCCTCCAAGGTGTGGGGCAGCAGGTTTCCCCAGCCCATTGCCTCTGTGTTGGCCCTGAGGGTCTTTCCAAAAGCTTCCCACCGATGGAGGTGCTTCCTGCGGGGGATCTCCCAGCGGCAAAGCGCCAGGTCGAAGGGCAGGTTCGCCTCATTTTGTGGGATGTTGCCGAGCCCTGTGCGGTCGCGCCACCCCGCCTTCCCACCAGCAGTGCATCCGGGCGCCGCGGACCCGCAGGCTGCCCGCTGCCCGCCCTCTCCGCCGTGTGCGGGTCAGACGTGACAGCTCAGTTACGCGCATTTCCCTACCGTGCACGGAAATGACATTTACGAGCAGGTTTATGTGAATCCCGCAGACTGTCCATGCGGGTCTCTGCCCTTTTGTAAGCTGGACGTTGGGTCTGCGGCTCCCTGGGTGCGCCAGCCCTGTGCGCGCAGGCGCGGCTTGCTCTCAGGTGGTCCTTTTCTGACGTCACACGGGCAATCTTTGCTTTTTCCTGGCTCCGCACGCGGGGTTCTTAGAAAGCCTTCGCCGCGCCCTTGAATATTTTAATGTTTAATCAAATTATTAATGTTTAATTAAAATATTAATATTATTTAACAATCAATTAATATTAATTAAATATAAAATATGATGTTTAATAAAAATATAGAAGTCAGCGTGTTTCCGGCCGCGGTGGGCAGTCCCGCCCTGACACTCCGTCCCGGGCCGCGCGGTCCGCACGGAGCCGCGAGCCGGGGCGGCGGCACGAGCTCCGGGCGCCCCGGGCCGCGCGTGCGCACTGACAGCGGCCGGCCTGCCGGGGCCGCGGGGAGCAGAGAGCGCGGCGGTGCGGCGGGTCCGAGGTCCCCTCGCGGCCATTCCAGGAGCCCCGCCCCCTGTCCCGGCTGGAGGGGGTCCCCCGGCCTTCCGGGGTGCAACCCGCGGCCCCATCAACCGCGCGGCGCTCCCCGGGGTGGCGCCGGGACCACTCCCTGCGGGGAGGCGGATGGTGGGAGTGGAGCGCCCTTGGGTGTCCGCGCGGCGCACTGCGCCCCCTCGCGGCCGGCCGCGCCTCCGCGGGGCTCGGGCTGGGGCTCGGGCTCGGGCCGGGGTCACGGGGAAGGCCGCCAACACCGCTGGACGCAGGACCAGGCTTGCAAAGAAGAAAGCCATTCGATGCGTCTCGGTGCCAGCCTCCCCCTCCCCGGCCCCGCAGACCCTGGCGGTGTAAGCCGTCCTTCCCGCAGCCTCCAGCTCACGCCCTTCCTCCAAGCTCTCAGGTCGCATCTCAGGATGCTCCGCCAAAACAGGGCGCCCGCGTTCCCTCTCGGGGCTGCCTCCCCCTGATTTCCAACAGCAACCCCGATCCCCCAGTGCAGACGCCGGCCACAGACCCGCACACTGCGAAGCCCTGGGTGTCCACCCCGCACCCCTCAGGTCTGGTCATCCCCTAGGACACTCGCAGAACTCCGGAAAGCGCTTTACTTACAGTAACCGGTTCGCTGCAGACACAGCTCAGGAACCGACGGCCCCCTCCAGCGGCCCCACACACACACACACACACACACACACACCCTGCTCCCTCCAGCGGTCCCCCCCGACCCCCCAACACACACACAGCGCCCAGCTCTGCCCCCTTGGCGTACAGGGGCCTCTGGGTGCGGAGAGGGAGCTGGAAGCTCTAACCTCTAATCGCTTGTGGGTCCCTCTGGCTACAGCCCCCATCCCGCAGCCAATAGGAGCACAGCAATGACCGCCTCATTAGCTTAAACTCGGATGTGATGGAAGAGGATTCATTAAGAAAACAAAGACCTCTTATCACTGTGAAAATTCCCAGCGTTTTAGGAGCTTTGTGCCAGGCACCGGGACAAAGGCCAAGTACATATTTGTATATAATCGCACTTCTCCAAACCCCGTAACCCGCCGAAACCGGTTTGGCTCAGTGGAGAGAGCGTTGGCCTGGGGACTGAAGGGTCCCAGGTTTGATTCCAGTCAGGTGCATGTACCTTGGTTGCTGGCACATCCCCAGTAGGGGGTGTGCAAAAGGCAGCTGATCAATGATTCTCTCTCATTGATGTTTCTAACTCTCTATCCCTCTCTCTTCCTCTCTGTGAAAAATCAATAAAATATGTTTTTTAACAAACCCCGTAACCCAATGTAATCATGGGGACACAGCAGACAAACTCCAATACAAGAATGTTCTACAGAAAACCTGACCTCAAAACTGTCAAGGTCATTGAAAACCAGGAGAATCTGAGACCTGTCCAAGCCAAGGGCCTGGGGAGATGAGTAAACGTGATGTGGTGTGTGGGTGGGATCCTGGAACAGAGAAAGGACCTTAGGGAAAACAGGAAATCTGAAGAGAGTGTGGACTATCCTGTATAATAAAAGCCTAATATGCAAATTGTCCCCTCCACCCGGATTTCAACCAGGAGTTCGCCCAGGGGTGGGCCAGGCCAGCCAATCATGGGAAGGTGAAAGGGCGAGGCTAGAACCCTGTCTCCTTGTGGGGCAGGGCGGAGCTATCCTCCATTTTGTGGCCGGAACCTAGCCCTCACCCAACCAATCAGGGTCATAACCCTAGCCTTTACCAACAATCAGGGTCACATCACCCCCCCACCCCCCCACCCCCCGTATAAAATCCATTGAGATGTTACATTCTCTCTCTTGTCCACCATGCGGTCGGTGTGAGTGGGACAGAGCCCATGCTAGCATGGAAGAGACTCTCTTGCTAATTGCATCGGATTTGGTTCCCTGGTGGTCCTTGGGGATTACGAAATCTGGGCACAACAAAGGGAGACCCTGGCCAGCAGCCGCCAACCACTATGGACCCTAGCCGTGCATGGATTTCGTGCACCAAGCCTCTAGTAGTTAATGATAATGTACTAATATGGGTTTATTAGTTGCAACAATAACACTGTACTAATGTAAGATAATAGCAGGAAATTGATTTATGGAAAAATGTTGCAAATTCTTGGTAAATCTAAAATTATACTAAAAATAAAGTTTATTTTCAAAACACATTTTAATAGCCCGATTGGTGTTGCTTAGTGGTTGAGCTTTGACCTATGAACCAGGAGGTCACGTTTTGATTCCCGGTCAGGGCACATGCCTAGGTGGCTGCCTTGATCCCCAGTAGAGGGCTTGCAGGAGGCAGCTGATCAATGATCATTGATGCTTCTATCTCTCCCTCTTCCTTCCTCTCTGAAATCAATAAAAATATGTTTTAAAAATGTATTTTAATAAAGGTTCTTCAATCTTTAGGACCCGCCTTTAGAAGGCAGAGAGAATTTGTAAGTGACCGCTCTGTTGTTATATCTGTGGTCGGTGTGCTGGCAGGTGGGGAGATTATACTGGAATGGGAATCAGATGTCCCGTGATGATATGTGCATACCAGATACAAAGGCGTGTGAGGAAGACCCCACCTGCCAGAGGAAGGCCCTGCCCCCCCACCCCCACCCCCAACTGCACACGAAGTGATGCTGACCTCAGCCAGATGAGGAAGCACAAGGGGCCAGAACGAGGGGAGAACGGGGTGAGATTTCTTTGGGGAGAGCCCTGGTCTTGCTACATGTGAGGTTTCACCTCCTGGTCCCTCCAAGTCCCAGAAGAAGCCCAGAGAGCTATGGGTCTGTGTCCCTGCCGTCGGAGACCCTGTGTATGTGTGTCTGCCATCACCTGGGGCCGTGGTCGGCAAACTGCGGCTCGAAAGCCACATGCGCTCTTTGGCCCCTTGAGTGTGGCTCTTCCACAAAATACCACAGCCTGGGCGAATCTATGTTGAAGAAGTGGCGTTAGAAGAAGTTTAAGTTAAAAAATTTGGCTCTCCAAAGAAGTTTCAATCGCTGTGCTGCTGATATTTGGCTCTGTGGACTGATGAGTTTGCCGCCCCCTGGCCTATGGTATCCAGAGGAAGAAGAGGCTGGCCAGCTGCTTTGGTGGCCAGGGGAGGCCCCGAGTCAGCTGTGGGCCAGGGCGGAGGGGCGGGAGCTGGCACCGGGTCCGGAGGACGCTGTCCAAAGGCTGCCTGGGACAGAGGGAGGAATGCCGGCTTTCTGGCTGAAGAAATGGCAGCTTAATTCCCCAAGTCAAGTTGCCTTTGCCGGAATCAGGAGATCTGCGGACAAGAAGACTTCACGGCGGAACTCTCCAAAGAAACCCCCGACACACCCATGAGAAGAAAAGGACGCAACAGCCGCCCTGAGAGCAGCCAGGCCGTCCCTGCCTCCCACCGCTCCCGCTCAGGGTGGAGACCCAGCCGGTGCGGGGAGGACAGGCCAATGGGCAGGGCACAGGGAGGTCAGCAGGGGGCAGATCCCTCCAACCCACCCCCTTCCTGCCCGCCGGGGCCGCTGCCACTCCTGAAGGGGCTGCCTGGGGAGTGGGCTTGGGGACTGACTCATAATTAGGACGGAACACACTGGTTTCTGAATTGAGGATGACCTAGTGAATGAAAGGGGCCTAGCGTTGTCTCCCACCTACAGCGAGCAGAGAAGGTTACTGGTTAAATCAGCCGTGGGTAAACTACGGCCTGAGGGCCGGATCCGGCCCGTTCGGCTGTTCTATCCGGCCCACGGAGCCGAAAGAGCGGAGGGCTCTCTTGCTCTCCCCTCCGCTCCTTCACCAGCAGCCCAAGAGGAGAGTGCCAGCATGGTCAGGCTGCTTTTGTTTCGGCCCTCCGGTCCAGTTTAAGGACCCATTGTGGCCCTGGAGTCAAAAAGTTTGCCCACCCCTGGGTTAAATGAATTCCCCCCTCTCCCCCCAAAAAAGGCATTTTGAAGTGGTCACCCTCAGCACCTGACAAGGTGAGCTCATTCGGAAGTGGGGGCACTGCAGGTGCAATTGGTTAAGATGAGGTCACCCAGGAGACGGGTAGGCCTGACCCGTAAGGCTGATATCTTCATAAGAAGAAGGCTGTGTGGCCCGGCTGGCGTGGCTCAGTGGTTGAGCATTGATCTATGAACCAGGAGGTCACAGTTCCATTCTGGTCAGGGCACATGCCTGGGTTACGGGCTCGATTCCAGTGGAGGGGCGTGCAAGAGGCAGCCGATCAACGATTCTCCCTCATCATTGATGTCTCTCTCTCTCTCTCTCTTTCTCTCTCTCTCACCCTCTCCCGTCCTCTCTAAAGTCAATCAAAATATATTTTTAGCCGAAAAGGGTTTGGCTTGGTGGATGGAGCGTCAGCCTGCGGACTGAAGGGTCCTGGGTTTGATTCCGGTCAAGGGCATGAACCTTGGTTGCGGGCACATCTCCAGGAGGGGGCGTGCAGGAGGTGGCTGATGGATGTTTCTCTCTCATTGATGTTTCTAACTATCTCTCTCCCTTCCTCTCTGTAAAAAATCAATAAAATATATTTTTTTAAAAAGAAGAAGAGGAGGAGGCTGAGGAGAAGGAGGAGAAAAAGAAGAAGGCCTTGTGAAGACAGATGCAGGGAGAGCCCATGTGATGAGGAAGGCGGAGCCTGGAGGGAGGTAGCACACCACCGAAGCTGGGGCGAGGCATGGAAGGGATCCCCACAGGTTTGGGGGGGGGGGCATGGCCCTGGCCAGGCTGCGGTTTTGCACTTCTAACCCCGGTGGAGCGGTAACAGGAAGCAGGGGCTGCCTAAACAGGAGGAGAGGAAGCGGTCCTCAGCACTGTTTATGTAAGGTCCTCAGCACTGTTTATGTAAAAATATTGCCCCCTCTGAGATGTTTTGACTCGGAGTCCTCCTCCTAGGAGAGCCGGAAACCCTGGGAGTTTCCCTGGGAGTTAACATCTCCTCGCTTTGTTCCCAAACCATGACGGACAGTCAGCATAAGAAAGAGAATTTTCAATGAAAGGAGCAGAGCAAGAAACAGAGCCTCTATCTGATCTGTTTCCCACCTCGCCGCCCAGGCAGGAATGCACCCCCTTGACGATCCGGGTCTCCCCCAGTTTATCAAACAGGGGCCTGAGGAAGAGCCCCTCCAGATTTCGGTGCCCTTTGCCACACAACTCCCTCTCATCAAACACTTCCTTGGGCCCCCAAAAGTTTAAATTTAAAAAGTAATCATAGCACAATCCCAACGATATCAACAGTCATGTATTTCTTTTACTGTATTTTATTCTAATTGCAGAAAGAACCCCAGAAGCACACACACACTCATACACACACACACACACACACACACACACACACACACACACACAAATGCTCTTGCTCTGTGTTACTGATGAGTGTCGTTTTCATTGAATTCGTTTCCACCAGGAACACGCCCAGCTGGTGATTGCAGTGCCGGCTTGTGGAGCTGGGCACAGAAGCGGAGCGGCAGGCGCTGGGCTGGGTTCGTTCCCCTTTACGTGTATTTCGGGGGCGTCCCGTTTCCACAGCCCACAGGGACATCCGCGCTGGCTGGCTGTCGAGGACGTGTCTGGGCCCGGCTTGTTAGCCTGTGTGTGGGGTGAAGGGCACGCCGGTCCCAGGGCGGAGGGCGGGCTCCGTGGACCGTTTATGTTCATCCTCAGAGGCCTCCAGGGGACCGCGATTGCAGATGGCCAGGCGCCTGGAATAGCCCGGCCTGGAGGCAGAGGGGAGCTGGCTGCCTGGGGAGGCAGGGCTTCGCGGGGGTGCAGCTCCAAAGGGTCCAGAAACAGCTGGTGGCAGTGCGGGTACACGTAATGCCACCGGGTTGCATTTGAAAACAGTCACTTTTATGTTATGTCTATGTTACCACAATAAAAGCATGTATATTCTTATTGTTGAGCATTTAGAAAACTTTTTTTGGGGGTGGGGGTCCTTTAAACCCTTTGCAATCCCAGTACCCAGTGGCCATTCGCTGTGACCTGTGCATCCTCTCTGTACATCCTGGACCCTCCTCAGACAATTTTGTGCCTTTGACACTGTACCGTGTCTGTTTCCCATGCTGTTCAGCCCAGAGAACATGTTTATTGCTGATGGTACCCCACCACCATTGCCCTCCTCGCCGCCGTCTCTAGGTGAGTTTTCAGCACTATGAATGACTCCACAACGATCACCTCTCTGGCTCAATGCCTCTTGTTCCTAATTCAAAATACACCTTTGGGCCACAGTCTTCCAAACAGACAGTCAGGGAAGCAGAGTTCCTGGGCCAAGAAGTGGCCATTTTTTTGCTGGTTTGGCTCAAGGGACAGAGTGTCCGCCTGTGGACTGGAGGGTCCCACGTTCGATTCCCGCCAAGGGCACATGCCTGGGTTACAGGTTCTGATGTTCCTCTCGCTCCCTTGTCCCTTCTCTCTGAAATCGATAAGAATTGCCGAAACCTGTGTGGCTCAGTGGATAGAGCGTCGGGCCTGTGGACTGAAAGGTCCGGGGTTCGATTCCCATCAAGGGCATGTACCCTGGTTGCGGGCACATCCCCAGTAGGAGGTGTGCAGGAGGCAGCTGGTCGATGATTCTCTCTCATGGATGTTTCTAACTCTCTATCCCTCTCCCTTCCTCTCTGTAAAAAATCAATAAAGTATATATTTTTATAAAGAATAAAGAAGTAAGGCACAGGAGAAAGGTGCGGTGCCCCTGAGAAAGGCGTGCTCGTTACAAACCCTGCGTGGTGGGCGAGAGGCTCCCCTAACTCCGGGGACCCAGGTGCTCGGGCAGGAATCAGAGCCCGGGCCGCGGGGAGAGAAGCCCGAGGGGCGGGAGGAAGCGGGGCCTCCCCTCCCACCCAGGGGAGCCCCCGGCCGCACCCCCACCCCCACCCGGGGGGGGCCCCCACGCGCCCTCTCCCCGCCGCCCGGTCACTTCCCACCGACCCGCCCCGGCGCCCTCGGGGCTTCCTTTGTCCCTCCCCCTCCCCTTCCCCTCCCCTCCCTCCTCTCCCCCTCTTTCCTCTCCCCTCCCGGACCCCCACCCCACCCCCCCCCCCGGAGCTTTCCTGGACCCTCCCCGCCCCCCGGTCCCCGGTTTAAACCCCCGCCCTCGGGGCGCTCGCGGGCGGAGGGCGGAGGGCCGGCGGCGGGAGGCCGGGCGCCGGGCACATGCGACCCGAGGCGGCGGCCGGAGCGCGGGGGGCGCGGGGGCGCGCGTGTCCCTGCCCCGCGGGGCGGCCCCCGAGGCCCCCTTCGCCGCGCGGGCCCCAGAGGTGAGGGCGGCGGGGGTCCGGGAGGTGAGGGCGGCCGCGGGTCCGGGAGGTGAGGGCGGCCGCGGGTCCGAGGGGTGAGGTTGGCGGGGGCCGGGCCGGGGACGCAGAGCGGGGCGGGGGACCCGGGGGTCTGCCGGCCCAGAGCCCGCACCCGGCCCGGTCTGACCCTCCCGCTGACCCTCCCGCTGGCCGCGCGGACGTGCCGGCCGCTGACCAGCCCGGCGGGGCCGCACGGGGACCGGCACGGCCTCTTTGGGTCGATGCCTGTGCTGATGTCAGGAAGGGAGGTGGAGGGAGAGACATCAGTGGTGAGAACCACGGATCGGCCGCCTCCTGCGTCCCCGCTGGGGACGGAGCCCGCACCCCGGCCTGGGCCCCCCCACCCCGGCCTGGGCCCCCCCACCCCGGCCTGGGACCCCCAGCCCGCAGGCCGGTGCTCTGTCCACCGAGCCAGACCGGCTGGGGCCACCGTCCTGACCTTGGTGACAGTCTCGGCGCTGTTTTGGGGCCCGGGCACCAGCCCTTCTCATGGCCGGGAAGGTGAAGGAAATCAGATTGCCGGGCGGTGTGGCAGGCTGGGTGGCCAGGCAGCCGGAGAGGAGAAACCGTGGGCCCTCTGTGCACCCCTGTGGCCCCTCTGTGCTCCCCATCGCCCCTCTGTGTTCCCCCATCGCCCCTCTGTGCTCCCCCATACCCCTCTGTGCACCCCTGTGGCCCCTCTGTGCTCCCCATCGCCCCTCTGTGCTCCCCCATCGCCCCTCTGTGCACCCCCGTCGCCCCTCTGTGCTCCCCCATAGCCCCTCTGTGCTCCCCCATCGCCCCTCTGTGCACCCCCATCGCCTCGGTGCTCCACAGAACTCTGCAGAACCATCTCTGAGTGGCAGGACCCTTCAGTGACCCTGGCTGTGCGGCTGGAAGTCATGAGCCCCACGGTCACATCTGTCTGAGTGTAGCCAGAGTGTGGCCAGGCCGGGAGGAAGAATCTTCCGCTGTTGTGTCCCCAGATCCTTGTGTCAGATCTGGGGCTTCTCAATGCCCAGGGATGGCAGGAACTGGGAATGCGGCAGGAGGAACACATGCGCGCACACACACACACACACACACACACACACACACTCATACACATGCACACACACATACATATACACACACACACACACACTCACACACACACATACTCTCACACACACGGCCCTGGGTATCCACAGTGAGCCTGAGGGAATTCTGGGGTGGCCGGTGACCCCTGTCCCAGGCACAGCGGAAACGTAGCTGTTGGGACGCGGTGTTCAGAGAGCAGAGGACGCTGGCGTTCACTCCGGTGCCTTCCGTTCCAGCCCCACGCCCTGGAGACCTTGGACGCTGGCCCCCCGAGACGCTGAGCCCCCGGGAGCGGGCAGCCAGGTGAGGGGACGTGGGTGTTGCAGGCGTCCACCTGCTCAGCCGGGATGGCACCGACTGGGAGGTAACGAAAGCCCCTCCGCCTGTCCCTCCCCCGGCACCGGCACCGGCACCGAGCCGTCTGGAGCACGGAGCGGTCTGGAGCGGGCCTGGGCGATGCTGAGACAGCCTGAGTCCCCGGAGGTGGGGCTGCTGCTGGCTTCTCCCTTTTGGAAAGCACAGCCCCTCCCGGCACCCTGCCCCTTTCCCGGGGTGTGCCTCCCTCCCCACCGCGGAGTGACCGGTAGAGAGAGGTGGGAGAAGGCTGCCCCTCCCCGGCCGCAGAGGAAAGCCGAGTGCCATTAGCGGGTGCCGCAGTGCAAATAGGGGTGCGGAGCCGCCTGGGGTGCTGGGGCGCCCCGAGCGGTGGTTCAAAGCCCGCTGGCCGCCGTGCCCTCTGAAGCACTTGCCTCCCGGTCCGGAGCAGGCGGGCAGCCGGGCTGTCTGGGCCAGCACACGCCCCGGAGGGCTTTGTGCGCCAGGGGGGTGGCCGCCCTCCCCTTTGTTCCCGCCTGGGGGGTGGGGGGGCAAATTGCTTCTCGCTTACTGAAGTCATGATCGCTTTCATGGAACTCGCCTTCCCTCGGTCCAGTTTAAAATAGAAATGGTGGCTTTTTCAGAGATGCTGACGTTAACGAGGCTGGAGAGACACAGTCGTGTGCCTGGGCTCGGATGCAGTTGTTGGTGACAGGATAAACGCAGGTGTGGGGGAGCAGGCGGAGACGGCTTTATTAAGTCAGTGTGGGTAATGGGGTTTCGTGCAGTGGCTATTATTTAAAGAACAAAGCGCAAAAAAAATAAAATTAACAAGAGATATGATTCCGTTGCCCAAATTATTATTCAATGCATGCAATGTCTAAATACCGAAAACCAATTCCTTCTTTGGCTTTCAAACTTGACGTAAGACTTCAAGTGCTTGAGAGAGAGAGAATACAGAAGCTTACAATGAAGCAGTTTTATTTTTTTTAATTTTTAAAAATATATCTTATTGATTTTTTTACAGAGAGGAAGGTAGGGAGAGAGCTAGAAACATCAATGAGAGAGAAAAACATCGATCAGCTGCCTCCTGCACACCTCCCACTGGGGATGTGCCCACAACCAAGGTACATGCCCTTGAGCGGAATGGAACCTGGGACCCTTCAGTCCGCAGGCTGACCCTCTATCCACTGAGCCACACCGGTTAGGGCCAGTTTTCTTTTAAGTGAAATTATATGGCGCCGATCAGTTGCAAGAATAAAAATACCAGAGCAAACTTCCTAAAGGAAGGCAGGCAAGTGGATTTTCACCCCTGGGGTGATGAGGAAGAAGGCCATCGGTGAGAAAAACTCATGGTTTCTGGAGGGAGACGAGGTGGGTGCTCTGTGGGGCTGCAGTGCTCGCTCCTGGGGCAGCTCTGCAGGCGGAGAGGCAGGGGTGAAGCTCTGCTCCCGGAGCCCCAGCCAGGTGAGCGCAGCCAGAGCGGAAAGGGGACGCTTATTGCTCAACAGCGCCCTCTCCCGACAAACAGGAGAATTCCTCAGCCCCACAGCCTTTTCTTTTTTCCTTTTCTCTTTTCCTTTCTTTTCTTTTCTTTTATCTTCTCTTCTTTTCTTTTCTCTTTTCCTCCCTTCCTTCCTTCCTTTCTCCCTCCCTTCCTTATTTCCTTCCTTTATTTTTTAATATTTTTTTATTGATTCCAGAGAGGTAAGGAGAGGGAGAGAGATAAAAATATAAATGATGAGAGAGTCACCGATTGGCCACTTTTTGCATGCCCCCACTGGGGACCGAACTTGCAACCCAAGCATGTGGCATTGACTGGAATAGAACCTGGGACCCTTCGGTCCGCAGTCCGACGCTCTCTCCACTGAGCCAAACCCACCACGGCTAGCTGTGCATTTCTCTAGAAATCCCAGGGAAGGCTTCAAGAAGGCCCTGCTGGGGGGGGGTCACCCTCACCCATTTGGGGAAGACAAATGGCAGACTAAACTCTGTTGACCTCGGTTCCATCTCCTTCCTGGCTGTGTTTTTTTCTAATTTTGGGATGCGACTTCAGAGGCTTCTTGACTGTGTTTGTGTGTCTGTCTTTACAGCCGGAGCCAGGGGGTGACCAGCAGACTTCCAGGTCAAAGGGCGCCTTCGGGTTTCAGCATCCCGTAAGGTAGGTAACCAGCTTCATAGTGAGAAGCGCATGGCTTCCTCTTCAGATAAGCAAGGACACGCTGAGGGCCTTCTGCAACAAAGTGGCCATTAAGTCCGTGCTCGCCAATATGTTTTTTTATTATATTTTGTTGGTTTTACAGAGGAAGGGAGAGGGAGAGAGAGATAGAAACATCAACGAGGAGAGAGAATCATTGACTGGCTGCCTCCTGCACGCCCCCTCCTGGAGACCAGGGTCTTGGGGTCAGGTCCTCACAGCACGCCCGTGAGGCACCCTGGCCAGGCCCGGAGGAGGCAGCCTCACGCGGTCAGAGGCCTCTTCATCCTGAAAGAAAACAGTTCCCTTTGCTTTTCCCTCCGCGGAAGCCACGCTTTTCCTAGTGGACTTGCTCACTCAGCGGTCAGCTGGTTCATGCACGTGTGTGTGTGTGTGTGTGTGGGGGGAGAGCTAGCTGCTTCCAGGGACAGGGTCCTCTAGGCGAGGTCAGCGGGCTCAGGCTGACTAACGCTGTGTTTGTTCTGAAACGTTAGACTTTACCTGCCCATCTCAAAGCGCCGAGAGTACCTGCAGGGCTCCGGGGAGAAAGTGCTGGCCAGCTTCCCGGTGCAGGCCACCATCCACTTCTACAACGACCAGTCCGACTCCGAGGACGGCGAGCACGAGGAGGCCCAGCTCCTGCCCCAGGAGGCCCAGGGGCCGGGGGCAGGGAGCCCAGGAGACATGGAACGTGGCTCAGGAGACACTGGACGTGGCTCAGAAGACACTGAACATGGCCCAGGAGATACAGGACGTGGCCCAGGAGGAAGGGGCAGAGACCAGCCGACACACCCCACACCACGATCTGAAGGACACGGGGGGCTCGGTGGTAAGGGTGGGCGCCCACACAGTGACTCTCCTGGGGGTGCTGAGTGCTCCTCATCCAAATAACGGGGTCTCCCTCCCCCCAGACCTGCCTGGCGGGCACTCCTGGGGACAGCTGTGCCTGGACGCGCATGTCCCGGGGGCTGCTTGACCGTCTCTGGCCAGCACTCCGCCCAGGGCAAGAGCTCGCAGCTCCCCTTCTCCCGTGGCAGCTCTCAGGGCGCTCAGAACCCCGAGCAAGGACGCTAGGACCGCGGGAAGGTTGGTGTCCACAGGGGTGCTCAGCAGGCAGGGCCGACTTCCAGACCACATTCGGGGCCACTGTGCCGTCCGAGGAGACCCTCCAGCACAGGTCAGCAGCCCTCCACGGCTCTCACCTCACTGAGACTCACTGAGTACTGGTAGCCATTTGTGCTTTTGTGCCGAAGATACTGTCCAAAGGTTGATGTGGTCGCTTCGGGGCATTCTGAAAAAATTATTTATGGAAAACAAATAAAACAATAATTCCTGTAAGAATCCCATATAATGAAGAGGGAATATGCTAACTGACTGCCCTGCCCTCTAAGATGGCGGCACCCACAGCCACAAGATGGCGGTGCCCAGTCCCCCAGTCCCCTCAGCCCCCCAGCTGCCAGGGTCGGCCAGAGGCGCAGGCAAGCCTTGGATGGTGGCTGCCCAGCTGCCCAGGTCCACCCGAGGCTCAGGTAACCAGGGCTGACCGAGGCTTGCGCTGCCGGCAGTGGCAGCAGCAGAGGTGTGATGGGGCGTCACCTTCCCCTGATCACCAGGTCACCTCCCACCCCTGAGGGCTCCTGGACTGTGAGAGGGGGCAGGCCGGGCTGAGGGACCCCCCCCCACCCGTGCATGAATTTTCATGCACCAGGCCTCTAGTAATGGACAAGATGGGTTTCTAGGAGACAGCTGTGGATAACCTTTTCATGGCGGTTCTTTAAGGGCTATGCGTATGAATAGAAAGAATTGTTAGCCCTGAGTTGGGGGCCGCTGTGGGCTTGTTACTTGAATAGAATAACGCAGCTATCAATCAAAGTATTGAATGTAAAATTACTTTCACTTTTTTTATATTTGACCAAATGAGTACGTTCCTCAAGGTATTTTGCTGAACTATGTTACATGTGGTTGTCTGCCTATATACAGTACATCAGATACGTTCCTACCTGAAGTAAATACTTGGAAAGAAAAAAATGTTTGATAATCATCGTTTTTGTTTACGGCATTTTTAGATTTAATTAGTTCCTACATTCAAGGTTTTAAAAGTCTATCAGGAGGTTTTTATATTTAACTCTTTAAGTGATAAATTATTGTCTTTAAGAATGAAGAAAAAGTGTTAAAAAAAAAAGAAAACAAAATGGTCTATAACATCAATGCTCAAATCTATTATATTAAAAAGTGGAAGGAATACATGCAAATATTTTAACAATCCAAACAGCATAGAAAACTATCCCTTGCACCCTAACCAGTTTGGCTTGGTGGATAGAGCATCAGCCTGCGGACTGAAAGGTCCCGGGTTCGATTCTGGTCAAGGGCATGGACCTTGGTTGCGGGCACATCCCCAGTGGGGGTGTGCAGGAGGCAGCTGATCGATGTTTCTCTCTCATCGTGTTTCTAACTCTCTACCCCTTTCCCTGCCTCTCTGTAAAAAAATCAATAAAATATATATATTTTAAATATACCCATTACAAAGTAAAAGTCACCCTCGCCAGTCCCCACTTTCTTGTCCAAAGCGGGCCACCATTGGCTGTGTTTATTGTTCTACCTTTTAAAAATTACTTTTTTCTTTAAAAAAATTTTATTTTTGGTTTCTTCTAATCTATTAAAAATGTATTTTATTTTATTCTTTTACTTGTTTAAAATATATATTTTTTCAAACTCAAAAGCAATTTCACCTGGGTTTATTTCAAAAAGGATTCAAGATGGCCTGTGTTGTTGGGTTCTAATAGAAACTTTCTAGAAGCCTTATTCTTACTCTTGTGTGAAGCTTGGGGTGAGGCTGAAGTGATCACTTTTGCCTTTGTTTTGTTGTCTTTATACATCAGTTTTACTGAGAAAAAAGATCTGGTCATTCATCAGTTGACAGTTAAGAAACCAAATCCAGCTCTAGCTGGTGTGGCTCAGTGAGTAGAGCGTCAGCCTGTGGACTGAAGGGTCCCTGGTTCAGTTCCTGGTAAGAGCATGTGCCTGGGTTGCCAGCTTGATCCCCAGAAGGTGGCGTCCAGGAGGTAGTGGGTCAATGATTCTCTTTCATCATTGGTATTTCTCTCTCTCCCTCTCCCTTCCTCTCTGAAATCAATAAAAATATATATATTTTAAAAAGAACAAAGCTATTCTCTTATTTTAAAAACATTATTTTAAAAAAGAAGAGCCAAAACCGGGTTGGCTCAGTGGATAGAGTGTCAGCCATTCTCTTATTTTAAAAAATATATATATTTAAAAAAAGAAAAGAACCGAAACTGGTTTGGCTCAGTGGATGGAGTGTCAGCCTGTGGACTGAAGGGTCCCGGGTTCGATTCCGGTCAAGGGCATGTACCTTGGTTGCGGGCACATCCCCAGTAGGGGGTGTGCAGGAGGCAGCTGGTCGATGTTTCTCTCTCATCGACGTTTCTAGCTCTCTATCCCTCTCAATTTTTCTCTGTGTAAAATCAATAAAATATATTTTTTTTTAAAAGAAAAGAAAAGAAAGCAAATCTAGGTTGTATGCTGACGGCACCACAGTTTTCAATGTGCAGCATGGTACACTTTCCTTAAATTGCTTACTGGTGGAGCTTGGCCGGTCTGGAGCAAATACAGAAAATGGGGCCCCGTAGCATGGGCAGTGACATTTCTGGGAGTCTGGCGTTTGTAAAGGGGACGGTGAGCTCCCCAGGACAGTGGTTTTGTGGTTCGCTGGGTTGGCTGCACACAGGCCCACACCCGCACAAGCTCCGCACCTTTGATCCTGTGGCCTCATCGTCACCCCAACATTTATGTATTCGCTTGTGGCCACATCTTACGTTGGACCATTTGGAACTGCTGATGTTCGGCTGTGTGACCCACAAGTGGCAGCTCCATATGGTTCACCTAGTACACCGCGCACGTTATAAACATGCACTCACTACAGGTTTGGAAGGGTAGTGTAAATAGCACTTAACCCCTTTCAACGTCACTCTAGTTAATAGTCTTACAAGCCTTTGCTCTTCAGCCATATTTAAGCTTCTCACAGAGACTCAAATGAAACCATTCTGCCCTTACGTATTTGTTTACATCCACCGATTTTGCAGAAGTTTTTGTTCAAATTTGATAAGTAAATTCTACCTTCCCTGATGTCAATTTGTTGATTTTTTTTTTAACCAACTGGGAGATGTTTCATTTTGTGTTTTTATTTGACTGTATGTCTATGTTTTAGCCAAAGGATTAAAAAATGCACTGAATCTTCTTGGAAAATTTATTTTTATTTTTTTTAAATTGATTTTTAAGAGAGAGGAAGGGAGAGGGAAAGAGAGATAGAAACATCCATGATGAGAGAGAATCATGGATCGGCTGCCTCTTGCACGCTCCACAACCCGGGCATGTGTACTGGACAGGAATCAAACCGTGACCTCCTGGTTCATAGGTTGATGCTCAACCACGGAGCCACCCTGGCCCGGCTTCTTGGAAATTTTTTAGACGTATAAATGTTTGTTTTAGGGTGGGGTTTTTAAGGTAACAATTTGAGCAAGAAAAACCACAGGATAGAAGCAATCCCGAACATCTATTTCACTTGGCTCTTCATAGCATGAGTTTCTTTTGACCCAACACTCACCTTTCATTCACGCTTAAGAATATCACCTCTGCACTGAAGGAACAAAGTGGGCTTTCCTGCTGTGTGTGCACACCTTTTAAAAGACTTGCTAACTTGCCGAAACTGGTTTGGCTCAGTGGTAGAGCGTCAGTCTTCAGACTGAAGGGTCTCCGGTTCGAATCCGGTCAAGGGCATGTACATTGGTTGCGGGCACATCCCCAGTAGGGGGTGTGCAAGAGGCAGCTGGTCGATGTTTCTCTCTCATCGGCGTTTCTAACTCTATCTCTTTCCCTTCCTCTCTGTAAAAAAATCAATAAAATATATTTTTAAAAAACCTTGCTAACTGGTATAGTTCTAACAACCACTTAGCCCCGAAAAGGTCAGAAAAGAGTTAAAAATAAACTTTTAGGTTTGACACTCCTAAGTGGTTTGCCAAAACACATAGCTGGCTAACTCCTATTTACTTCAAAAGAGGTCACTCCCCATGTGATAACAAAAGCTTGCAAACGTTCACTGTATTAGAGGTTGTTTTTATAAAATTAGCCACATTGTCTAGCCTTTGTGAAGGGTCAGGAGGATTATGTCCATAGTATAAAAACACCACGGGGGTAGGTGGGGAGAGAGAGAGAGAGAGAGAGAGAGAGAGAGAGAGAGAGAGAGAGAGAATTGCTCTTTGAAAGCCTGTTCTCCGGTAGCATGAGCTCTACAGACCGGACTTTTTCTGTAAAACCTGACCTCTGGCTCCGCCTGCCTATGTTCCCGCGTGGAGCCCCTGCGGACCTGAGCAGTGGCTGCCTCCTTAGGAGACCGCACTCCCTTCCATTCTCCACCGTCCCCCATCCGGCCGTCACACCGCCAGTCCCACTCACTTACAACAACAACAAGAAGAAAAAAGCTCCAGCCCTAGCAGGTTTGGCTCAGTGGATAGAGTGTAGCCTGCAGACTGAAGGGTCCCAGGTTCGATTCCGGTCAAGGGCACATGCCTGGGTTGCCGGCTTGATCCTCAGTAGGTGGCATGCAGGAGGCAGCTGGTCAATGATTCTCTCTCTCCATTGATGTTTCTCTCTCTCTCTTCTCCATTCCTGAAATCAATAAAGCCCCGGGCGCAGCCCTCTGGACCTCTCAGGGAGGTTCCCTGAGTCAGGGGTCGTGGTGAAGACGTTCCCACTTTCCCTTGGCTCTCTGGCCTTTTTCTGTAAAAAGTCAATAAAATATATTAAAATAAACAAACAAACAAACAAACAAATAAATAAATAAATTGGGGTGACATTGTCCAATATGGTCCATATAGGTCTCAGGTGTGGGTTTCTATATTGCACCGTGTGGAACAATTTGTTCGTATCGCTTTTTTCTTTTTCTTTTTTTCTGTGTGGGAAGATATTTCTCAGCAGGAGAAAGACTGCCGAACAGCAGAGGGAGAATGCAGTCCTCCCCTGCAGGCGTGAGTCACCTGCATGACTCACTGGTGAGGAACTGCTGCTGGAAGACAAAGGCAGAGACAGCCACTCGTTTACGAGGATCATGAAAATGGCGGATGCTTCTAAAGATAGTCTGACTGTCTTAGAAGTTGCTGGGCAAATCTGAAGCACAGTATTATTTTAATAGTCCTTACATAATAATCCTTACAAGCAGATTTCACCTTATAGTTTCAGATATTTCACAGAGTTGCTCAACATCATCAGTCCTATGGAAATGCAGATTAAAACCTCAGTGAGATACTGTTAAGCACCCACCAGAATGGTTACCATTTAAAAAAAATACATATATTTTATTGATTTTTTTACAGAGAGGAAGAGAGAGGGATAGAGAGCTAGAAACATCGATGAGAGAGAAACATCGACCAGCTGCCTCCTGCACACCCCCAGTGGGGATGTGCCCGCAACCGATGTACATGCCCTTGACCAGAATTGAACCCGGGACTCTTCAGTCTGCAGACCGACGCTCTATCCACTGAGCCAAACCGGTTTCAGCAATGGTTACCATTTTAAAAGACAGGTAATAACAAGAATGGACAGGGCTGTGGAGGAGGTGGGACATCACTGTTGTGAATGTAATATACTAAGTATAGGGTGTCCCCCAAAATGCGTACACACACTTTGAATTATAAAGGTGGTGTTTATTAAAACACATTTCATTTTCAACATTGAGCTATTGGCTGTTAGAGTGTGTATACATTCCGGGGTGGAGGGGGGAACATCCTGTCGTTTGGAAGAGTTTGGCAGTTCCATAAAAAACTTAAACATAGCTCTAGCCGGGTTTTCTCAGGGGTTAGAGCGGAGACCCAAGGACTGAAGGGTCGTGGGTTCAATTACGGTCAAGGGCATGTACCTGGGTTGCAGGTTCCATCCCAGGCCTCAGTCCTGGGTGTGTGTGGGAGGCAACCAATCGATGTGTCTCTCTCATACTGATGTTTCTCTATCTCTACCCCCTCTCTTCCCCTGTCTCTAAAAATCAATGGGAAAAATGTCAACAGATGAGAATTGACAACATCAACAATTAAGCATAAATTTTCCATACCACCTAGAAATTCCATTTCTAGGAATCTACCCAGGAGAAATGAAGACATATATTCACACAAGGATATACACAAATGTTCATAGCCGCTTGACTCACAACAACCCCACACTGGAAACAATCTACATGGACATCAGCCGGTGAATGGATAAATAGAGTGCGGTCTGTCCATGCAGTGAGATATAATTCAACAATGACATGGGATGGGATGGAGTCTTATTACACGCTAACGTGTGAATGAGCCTTGAAAACAAGCTAAGTGAAAGAAGCCAGAAGCAGCAGGCTGCATCATACAGTCCCATTGATAAGAAATGTCAAGAAGAGGCAAAGTGACAGCAGTGGAAAAGAGGACAGAGGCTGCTTTGTGCAGGGAGTGGGGGTGGGATTAACCGCACGTGGGCACAAGGGAAGTTTTAGGGTGATGGACATGCTCTGAAACTGGATGATGGTGATTGTGGCACAAGTCTGTAAATTTGCAAAATCATTGAGTCATACAGTGCCAAAGGGTGAGTATATGGGATACCAATTACAAGACAATACAAGCTGTTTTAAAAGCTTAAAGTCTTCAGTTAAAAGAGTATTTGTGGCCCTGGCCGGGTAGCTCAGTTTGTTAGAATGTCTTTCCAATGTGCCGAGGTTGCAATAACATCTCTGGTCAGAGCACATCCAATGAATGCAGAAATAAATGGAACAACAAATCCATGTTTCTCTCTGTCTTTCTGTCTCCCTTTCTTCTCCCTCCCTCTCACCCTTCTTCCCTCCCTCCCTCTCTCCTTTCCTCCCAATTTCTGTTTCTAACACACACAAACACACACACACACACACACACACACACACAATATATATATATATATATATATATATATCTTTTTCTTTAGCCACGGAGTCACTACAGGCATAATACAATCTTTTTGTGGCGTGACAACAAGTTTAATTTAAAAAGTAACCCAAAGGACCAAGTTCCAAAGAAATCCTCTGGTCTCTTCCCTGACTCTTAAGTCCTCCCTCTCCTGGGTGTATCGGGCTCCGGTCTCTGTGCACTCGCAGTGACCTCGGGCCCATCCATCACGGAGGAGGCGCAGGTGTACTCTTAGGACGAAGACCTCAGCTCCGAAGG
Source organism: Vespertilio murinus (assembly GCA_963924515.1). Lineage (NCBI taxonomy): Eukaryota > Metazoa > Chordata > Mammalia > Chiroptera > Vespertilionidae > Vespertilio > Vespertilio murinus. The sequence goes on along the minus strand of OZ004706.1, from coordinate 198,467,089 downwards.
GGGACGCGACGGGAAGATCAATCGCTGGCCCCAGGTCCTCATCAGCTTGAATTACGCACGTCCCAGGATTAGTGGTTAAACAAGGCGGTGGGCCAACGCCCAGGTTGGTTAGGTGTTAGGTTTGGGGCTTCACTAATCCACAAGATCAACCCACAGTGGTCATCAACTGTCATAATCGGGGATTCCTCCAGATACCTCAGATACTAACATGAAAATTTGGCAGTTTTACATAGCTTTCCACAATGTATGGTCCCTAACAACAGTTATAGCTACCATAGAGGTCATTAAAAGACATTTAACAACATTTATTTAAATACATTTCTCATCGACATACATCAGATACAAAAAAGTGAGCAAACTGTAAGTGCTTGGTGAATTTTTTAAAAGATAACATACCTGCCCTGGCTGGTGTGACTCAGTGGTTAGAGTGGGAGCTCGGTGGACGGCACCGAGGGGGGGCACAGGCTCTCGCCTATAACCAGTGCTTCTGGGAAAGCCGCCGGCTCGTGGTCCATCCCTGGCCTGTCCCCTCGATATTGGAATTCACGGCAGCAAACCCTGATAGGGCCACGGCGCCTCGGGAGAAGGCCTGTAGGGCCCGGGCGAATCTTAGGAAGCCGGAGGGGTCTTCTGGGAGCTTGGCGAGCATCCTCACCCACCCCCCTCCCCGGGGCCGGCTGGCTCTGCACCGGCTCGGAGAGAGTGTCTCTGGGGACAGGGCCCCTCGGCCGGCCGGCCGCCCGTGGGAAGCGGGGCCCACCAGAACTCCCGGCTGGTGACATTCGTCACGCAGCTGTGGGCCAGGCTGCAGGGGGGTCTCTGTTTGGTTCTCTTTCAACTTCTCCTTTTCATCTGGCCCCTCCAGATGTTGCTTGAGCTCAGCCAAGCGCCTGCACTGCTTCGTTAGAATCCGGAAGGAGCTGTTTCTGGAAGCAGCCTGTGGTCTGCTTTCCGTGGGAAGCAGTGGCCGCAGCTTTTACTTCTCCTCCACCGAGCCCTATGCCCCGGGTGTGTGTGTGTGTGTGTGTGTGTGTGTGTGTGTGTGTGTGCCTCCTAGCTCTCAGCATTGAGAGAGGTTACCACATGCTCTTGGCCATCTGCTTTGGTTTGCTTTAAAAATTGCCACAATTTTTAAAAATAATGTATTCTTATGGATTTCAGAGAGAGGGAGAGGGAGAGAGAGGTATAGAAACATCAGTGATGAAAGAGACTTGATTGGCTGCCTCCTGCAGGCCCCCCACTGGCTGGCTGGGCTCCCATCCCCTTGTTTGAATGGATTGTTAAAACCATGACCCTGTCTTGCTCTTCTGCTAGCTCTTTTAAATAAAAGTGAAATAGGACAGCCCGGCCAGTGTGGCCCAATGGTTGAGCGTCGACCTACGAGCCAAGGGGTCCTGGGTTCAATTCCTAGTCAGGGCACATGCCCAGGTTTCAGGCTTGGTCCTCGGTAGGGGGAGTGCAGGAGATAGCCGATCGATCAATGTTTCCATCTTTCTATCTCTCTTCTTTCCTCTCTCTCTCTCTCTCAAAAAATCAATAAAAACAAATTTTAGAAAAAGATAGAGCAATAAAAGAGGAGATGCTTGGAAGAGTTCCTTGATCAACCCTGAGAGTGAGCACAGTCTTGTTCTGCACACAGGGACGGACAGGAAGCTCACGAGCATACCGCTTCCTCGGTGGGTTACTTTTCGAACCAGAGTGCTTTGTGGGTGACCTGACCTTCGCCACGCATGTCGCTTCAGGAAAACCATCACACTGGGCTTTTGGTCTTTACCTCATACAGTCAACGAAATGGTTAAAATGTGGTGAGAAGACAGCAGTAGATACAATAAAAGTAAAAAAGTCTTGCCTGGCTGGTGTGACTCAGTGGTTAAGCGTTGACCTATGAACCAGGAAGTCACAGTTAGGCACATGCTGTGACCAGGCCGCCAATCAATGATTCTCTCTCACCATTGATGCTTCTATCCCTCTCCCTCTCCCTGCCTCTCTGAAATCAATAAAAATATATTTTAAAAAAATCTCAACATAGTTTCTAAATAGTCAAAACCCAAGGGAGCAGGACTGTGCTCCCCTCCTCCCCCCCCCCCCCTTTTAAATCACAGTCTGCCTTGGTTGTTATTTGGAGTACAATCCTCCAAAATTCAAGTCCGAATCAAAGAAAACATTGTCTTGTATTAGTCAGAGAAGTGCCCTGAGTTAATTCGATTGACCTTGCTGTCACCTCCGCCCCCTGTCCCATTCCTCTCTGCCCCGTGTGTTTTGCCAACATTTCTCCTGACCAGTCTGACAAGTCCAAGAAAGTTCAGTTTCCTTATCTGCATGGTGGGTTTCTGTCTGAGCCTGCTCTCTCCTGAGGTCACGTGTCCCTAGCCAGCAGGGGCCAGCCTTGGAGGCCCACTAGGCTGGACTGAGCTGCTCCAGTGTCCTTCCCCAGCCCGGGGCCTTGCAGATGGTCTTGGTCTCAGGCCTGAGTCCCCACCGGTCTCTCTCCGGGACCTGTGTCCTCGGTTAGGGGCCACTCACTAGCAGAGACCCCATCCCTACCCAACCTGACTGCCCAGTCTCTCTGAATCCTTCCTCGGGCAGCTTCCCACCCCCTCAGGTCATGTCAGCAGACCTCGAATGGAATTTTCCACCCATATCTGACCAGCAGATCTGGTCAGAGCCAGAGGGGCCACAGAGAGGGTCTGGGGTTGGCTGAGCTGAGTGCTGTAGGATAAAACAGGCTGCTGACCTGCATGGCTCTGCTGGCCCCTCCTGACCTCTGGCCTCCATGGGCCTGCCCTCCCTGGGCCGCTGCTCAGCCCCCATGATGCTCGCAGACTTCACCCCGGCACCCAGCCACTGGGCCAACAGTGACAACCCGCCACACAAACCTCCCAGGGGCCCTCTGTGCTGCAGTCTTCCTTTCTTACTGACTGGTGGCTCTGCTGTGGGGTCGGATCCTGGGTTCAAAATAAGACCACCATAGGCTGATGATTTACTTAAGAAAAGCAGGCAAAGATTTATTGAAATAAAAAACTGGCCAGGACAGCCGCAAGAGCACACACACGCAAGAGCATACCATTCCAGGTAGAGGCAAGTCTTTTTAAAGGCCTAAACCACAAGAATTTTCCTTTGTTTCTAAATCTTAAAGACTAAATGCTAAAGACTGGGGGCAGCCCGCAGGGTTGGTTCCCAGTCACATCCTGCTGGACACTGGAATGTGGCCCTACCTTGAGCTCAGCGGTTAGTCTCTAAAGGTTATCTACCGTTTCTATCCCTGAAGCTACTGAGTCAGTGGAAATCAATCTCCCGTGGTCCTGGTCTCAGGCGAGGGAAAATTGCCTCAGCCTCCAGGCCTCCACCTGGAAGCTGAGGTAAGTCCCTTGTGTTTTTTTATTTTTTTATTAAGGTATTATATATGTACATAGCTTACCATTGCTCACTCACCCCCCCCCCCACCTCCCATTCATGCCCTCCCTCCCGAGTTCTGTGTTCGTTGGTTGTACTTATATTCATGCATACCAGTCTTTCGGTTGTTCTCTTATCTCCCCCTCAGGTCTCCTTCCCCTCCCCGCTGTCATTTGACAATCTGCTTGTTTTATGGTGACTATCTCAGGACCACATGAATAGAGTCCGCTCCTCCTCTGGTTCTCACCGCCCCTTCCCCTGGGTCCCACTGCTTCCCCTGGGACACACGGCTAGCCCAGAGAATATGGCCCCCTGGGACATGCGGCTCACCCAGGGCACACAGCCCCCTGGGACACACGGCTCACCTGGGACACCGGGCCCCTTTGGGGGACACGGCTCACCCGGGGCACACGGCCCCCTGAGTCCCTTGTGTTTTAATCAGACGCAAGAGAGGGACTTAGCAGGGTTAGAATTCAAACAGCAGTTTTTATCAAAGTATGATTGCTGCCATATTTCAGCTCATTCCACCGCTCACGTCATCCAGTAAAAGTGCACAGAACACCGCCTGCTTTCCAGGCACCGCGCTCGGCCTCAGGGAGATGTGAGTGAGACAGGCGAGGTCCCTCCCAGGGAGCTTTCAGTCCAGCGGGGACAAACCAGTGACCATCACAGCGGGGTCTGTGGACGAGGACTGGGCCACAACCTGTGCCACCAGCCTGAGCCGAGGTGGCACAGAGGTGGAGGTAAGTGTTTCTAAACTCCTAGAGCAATTTGACAGTAATTTTATGCTAGTTTAGTAAAAAAAAAAAAAAAAACAAAAAAAAGAAAAAAAGAAAAAAGAAACCAGGCTTCTGCTATTTGTCTTCTTTTCCATCTCATTTTTCTAATAATAACATTTTTAGGATATTTTGCAGAAGTATAGATCTATAATGGGCTGGAAATTTAGAAAAATCCATCCTACCTCCCATTTTGAGAAGCGTTATTCTGAACCACAAATGCAATTTGCGCCCGGGGAAACGTGATGGAGAATAGTGCGGACAAACCGGCCCACGGCGGGCGGTGTTGGAGGGGACCCGGAGGGACCAGGCAGCCGAGGGCTGGGGAAGGAGCTTTGCCTGTGCAAAGGCCCTGAGGTGAGCGAGAAGCTGCAGGGCCCACAGGACGGAAGCCAGCGGAGCTGGAGCAGGAGCAGGAGCAAGAGGGCATGGGGGGGTCGGCAGGCAGAGGCTGGGTCCGTGGGTGCATTCTGAGGGCAAGGATGTATTGTCAGTGGACACACACTTCCCATCAGGCCCTTTCTGATAGCAGGTGCACAGGGCAACCTCATCCTGGACTCTCTGGGGGGCTCACTCATGAGATCCAGAACACTGTGACAGCAGCACCTCAAGTCCACTCCCGAGACGGGGGTTTGCATGCAAACCTTTTTAAAGAAACCTCGGTGCCTTGACACCAGGCGTAGCCGAGATGGAAGCTGACTGGAAGACTTCCCCAGGGACAGAATATTTGTAACTTGGGAAAAAGCTGAAGAAGGGAAAAGAGGCCGAAACCGGAGTGGCTCAGTGGATAGAGCGTCGGCCTGCGGACTGAAGGGTCCCGGGTTCGATTCCGGTCAAGGACATGCACCTTGGTTGCGGGCACATCCCCAGTGGTGGGTGTGCAAGAGGCAGCTGGTCGGTGTTTCTCTCTCATCAATGTTTCTAACTCTCTATTCCTCTCCCTTCCTCTCTGTAAAAAATCAATAAAATATATTAAAAAAGAAAAAAGAAAAGAAAAGTCACGCTTTGCTCGGCAAAGTATAAAATTAAGTCTACCTTCCCAGGCAACTTGGCAGTATGTGATGATCACTTTTAGAAATTTTATATCCCTAACCCTTATAGAAATATTTCCTAAGGATATAATCAGAGGTAAATACAAATATTTTTATACAAGAATATTTGTTAAAATAATATTTATAAAAATGAAAACTTATAATGCACCCTACAATCCAGTAACAAGAAATTTGTGAAATAAATTATGGTGCATCTATATAATATTATATAGTTGTTAAAATGCTCACAATATGATGTTATTTGAAAAATAAGGCAAACATATTTACAGTGTGGTTCTGTTAATATTGTTAAACACATCCTTAGAAGGGCTTCTGCAAAAACTATTCAGATTATCTTTGGGTGATGGATTATAAATAACAGTTTTTTGTTGTTTTCTATAGTTTTAAAATGCTCTACAATGTATTTGTATTACTTTAAAAATAAGTGATACTTATTATTTAAAACATCAGTCCTTAAATACCATTTTATATTATTAATATAGATTTAAAATGTTATAATCATGAAATAACCTTAGCCATGATCTTATAGACTTTCAATCAAGGGTATTTCTGAAATAATCTATAACTAATCCATAGAAGGTATGGCTGATGGACTCATCAATACCTTTCAATCACCCAAGTTGTTGGCTCATGGCATTTTCATGATTTATCCAGTGGGGAAACTCTAATTAAGCCCAGTGCACTAGGCCTATTGGTGACAAGAAAGTCCTGATAAGGACGGATGGAGAGGTGAAAACGAGGGCAAGTTTTGGGATCTACCTTCACTAGCCATGTTCTTTGAGGGATTGGATATCTGATCTGATTTCATTTATGTCAGATCTCTGAACAAATGACCACACAGGTATGTTTGTGAGGCAAGGGGTTAAGTCTGGAAGCCATGCTTGATTTAAGATTTGTTTTGGAACCACTTATCTCTGGGGTTGCTGACAGCAATAAGCATTTTTTAAATGCCTAAAGGAATGAAAGTAGGCTGAAACCTGCTTATTTCACTATCTTCATTCAGATGAATGTTTGAGTTAAAAAACAACCCAAACCAACACAAAACAGATCAAAGTTACTTTTAAATTTTTCATGCATCTGCACCAGGTGTGTGGCCTGTTCTAACTGTCAGGATGACCTCAGAAAGGTATTTATTTTGTAAAATAAAGTTCAAAAAGGCAAAGACATCATTGACTTAGACCAAAAAGACCCAGTAACTCCTGCAATTGCATGGTCAATAGGCATTGACATACATTCCTTATTTTGACCAGAAAGGGGTAAGAGTTATTCCCAAGGTTAAGTAAAGGTCATCTCCCTCTGCCAACTGCCACTCGGTGGTGATGGAAAAGCAAAGGCTGAGGTGGGGTGACTGGTAATTTCACTTCAGAAACAAATGGCCCCAGTCTGTCTGTTCACTCGGGTCATTTCTGTTAGTTTTCCCATAATTGTACTGGATCAGCAGTCAAGTGAAACGACAGATTCATCACTGATAGAATCTCTGTCCTGGGCCGGCCATTCTTTGATTTGTGTGTCTGTGTGGCCGGGGCCATTACTTCTCTCTGCCTTTTGATCCTGCAGCGGCCATCTGTCTTTCACACATTAAACCTCATCTTCACGTTAGATGCTGATGGGGAATTTGATCTGGAGTGGCTATTGGACTAGTTTCACAAACGTTAGTAACTTCAAAAAATAGCTTAAAAGACATCAAAATTTGAAAGTAGAAAGCAAATAATGACGGCTTTCTAGTAATCTAAGGTTGTTACAAGATCTCTAGTGAAAACTCTGATTATTTGGGTTCTTCAATTATTCAACTCCTTAAAATATGAAGAGTATACACCTCCTTCTCATTACATCTTCAAAACAATTGTAACACGCTTGATGATTCCAGATATGAGCCTTTGAACTTTTTTCATTCACCAACTATATACTGGGTCAGCAGTCGGCAAACTCATTAGTCAACAGAGCCAAATATCAACAGTACGACGATTGCAATTTTTTTTGAGAGTCAAATTTTTTAAACTTCTTCTAACGCCACTTCTTCAAAATAGACTCGCCCAGGCGGTGGTATTTTGTGGAAGAGCCACACTCAAGGGGCCAAAGAGCCACATGTGCTTTGCTGACCACTGTACTAGGTCCTCTGTGTTAGGAACCAAGGGCCAAGGATGACTCAGGGAAACAGAACTAATGGGATCTATAAAGACAGATGAGAGATTTATCATGGATTACTGTGGATCGAGCCCACAACCCTGGCATGTGTCCTGGCCAGGGACCAAATCTTGACCTCCTGGTTCATGGGTCAACACTGAACCACTGAGCTCCGCCGGCTGGGCACCCCACATGATTTTTATCCATAAAAGATGTTCGCTGTACTAATTATTTAAAATTGGGGAAGGCAGACAACCAAAGTGGCCAGTGTAAGGGAACAATCTGAAGTATGGTAGCCACCATACTTAGGTAAAAACTGCTGTTTGAATTTTAACCCTGCTATTCTGGCTTTGGCACTCACTTACTTGCTTAAACAACAGGGTAGTTGCCTCAGCTTGCAGATGGAGACCTGGAGGCTAAGGCAATTTTCCTGTGCCTGTGGACCAGGACACAGGAGATTGATTCCCACTGACTCGGTAGCTTCGGGGGTAGAAACTGCAGATAACCTTTAGAGATTAACTGTTCAGCTCTGCTTCTGTACTATCTGCTTTCACAAGACAGGGCCACATTCCAACGTCCAGCAGGATGAGGCTGGGAACAACCCTGCGGGCTGTTCCCTACCTTTAGAATTTAGAATTTAGAACAAAGGAAAATTTTTGTTGTTTAGACCTTTAAAAGGACTGCCTACACCTGGAACGGTGCAGTTGTGAGTGTGGCCCCCCGCGTGTCGTGCTCTTGCGGCCATCCTGGCCAGTTCAATAAATCCTTGCCTGCTTTTTTAAATCAATCATCAGCCTCTGGTGGTCTTATTTTGAACCCAGGGTTCAACTCCACAGCAGATAATCTTTCTTCTCCTGTTTCTGCCTCAGTGACTGAAACCCCATGCCTTCCTGGGGAAGACGCCTCAACCACTCTCTCCACCCCACGCTCCTTACACTCAGGGGAGATGTGATTTATCAGACGGGTGAGAATGGGCTGCACACTGAGTTCCCTGCTATCTGCCCCAACCTCCCAGGTTGCAGCCCACCCACCACAATGTCTGTGCACGCCACTGGTTGGGCGAAGTCTCTAGATCTGCAGGCTCAGCCTCCTCATACCAGATTTAAAGGGAGAGCTTGGTTTTGGCTTCCAGAACATGCCAAACCATGGTGCATTAACTGAGAAACCAGTCAGAGGGCTGGATGGGGCTTCGGCAGCTGACGCAGGTTGACTCAGCAGCTCCTGATATTTGGGAGCCAGATAAATAGGATTTATAACTCACGTGGGGCCATCCTGGCTGACGAGGCTGCAATGCGACGTCTGAGTCACTGTGTGTCTTGGGCTGGCCACGTGACTCTCTGTGACTATGAACTGTAAAAGCAAAGCTTGGGTGCTACTGCCGAGCTAGCCTGAGACAGGTGTTTCATCACTGGAGAGCGGTATGCTAAGTGCCGAGGTCCCAGAAAACCAGCTCCCTCCCACCTGAAAGCCAGTGCTGCGGCTGCTTCAAAGCTCTCTCTGCTCGCCATTCTCTCTGTGACGGGCTCCTGTGTTTTGCCAATCAAATCTCAGCCTCATCTGCCTCTAACTGAGCAGCCTCCTTGACCACATCTAAAGCAGTCACTTTCTAGAAATTGTACTATCTTAATTCTCTGCACAGCACTCATTTCCTTATTTATTTGCTCGGTGTGTTCCCACCTGCCTCTAAAATGTAGGCTCTTTGAGAATCTCACTGCAACATCCCGTCTGATAGATACCTGGTCCCTATGGGTACTCAATAAATAAATATCTGCATCTGAGACACGAATCTGATGGCAAGGACACACAGTAGATGAACCTTCCCCCCCAGCTGGAGTCTGAGTTCTGGGTCTCAAGGATAAACAGTGAGACAGACACAGCTGCTCTCTGGCAGTGACAACATGAATGCCTCTCTGGAGGGACTTCTTGCTTCTACGGATACTTACTAGTTAAAACGTCTGCTCTATGGTAATGATCAATGTTTTACTTATTCTGCCCATTAGTAACTAATATTGGAGAACTTTTACAATATTAATGGAGGCCAATCTAAGAGAAGTTCAACTTATGTTTTTCAAAATATTTTAATACTGGGTATTCATAAGAGAGATAATTATGGTCAAAGTTATTATGCCAAAACTTGCAATAAATGTTTGATGGTAGAGGACACACAACTCAGTTTTTGGTGTAAGATTCTTTGGCAGTCAGAAAGAACATCTGATTTACTTCGCTAATAGGAATATCTCTTAATGCTGGGATGGCCTCTTCCTGGTATTTCTTCTGCTGCTGATTTTTAGCATAGTTATCTGCAAGAGGACAAAAGGCTCTGATTACCCAGTGAGTTCTTCTACTGTCATTATGGAGACCCAGTACATCATTTACTAGGCTAATGCTTGGATGACAAATATATTTAAATGTCATTAAAAGATTACTTGAATGCTCTCTTTAGAAGAAATGTCCCAATTAGACTAGAAATTAGCAAAGTACTTTAATACATGCACCAGAGGGGGGGAATCCCTTAGCCACGTCTGCACCCTCTCGCAGTCCGGACCTAAGCCGGCAGTCAGACTTCCCTCTCACTGTCTGGGACCCCTTGTTTCTTAACGCTGCTGTGGAGGCAGGAAGGCTCCTGCCACCACCACTGTGCTCACCAGCCATGAGCCCAGCTTCTGGCTGAACGGAGCTCCTCCAGTGGGAGTGCACTGACCATCAGGGGGCAACTCCTGCATTGAGCGCCTGCCCCCGGTGGTCAGTGCACATCATAGCGACTGTTTGTTCTGGTTGTTCCACTGTAACAGTCACTTAGACTTTTATTATATAGATTAGTGGCCCCGTGTATGAAATTCGTGCAAGGAGGGTGGGTAACCCTAAGCTTGGCCTGTACCTTCTCCAATCCAGGACCCCTTGGAGGATTCTGACTGCCTCTTTCAATCCAGGACCTCTGGCTCCTAACCACTCACCTGCCTCTCTGCCCCTAACCCCTCTGATGCCTTCCTGATTGCCCCTAACCATCTCTGCTTGTCTGCCTGATTGCCCCTAACTGCTCCCCTGATGGCCTGATCACCCCTAACCGCCTCTGCCTCACCCTGCACCTGGGACCAAGGATTCTCTACTCCGGCTGGTCGCTGGCATCGGGGACCCGGGCTTCCCTCCCTATGGCCAGCCTCTCCTGGGCCAGACGCAGCCACAGGGGACCATGGGTAGGCGGCTTAGCCTGGGCCTCAGCCCCAGGCACTGATGCCCGGGACCACAGGGCATGTGGCTTGTCCCCATTCCTCTCTCATGAGCTCATTTGTGCCTGGCTGGTCCCCACTTCTCTTTTGCAAGCTCATTTGTGCATCCCTGGTCCCCATTCCTCTCTCCCCAGTGTTGAGTGTCTGAGCCTTACTGAGGATAGCAAGAGGGCGTGATGATCATGTGCATATTAGCTCTTTATTATATAGGATTGATTTCAAAGAGGAAGGGAGAGGGAGTGGGATAGAAACATCAATGATAAAAGAATCATCGATCAGCTGCCTCCTGCACACCCCCTATTGGGGATTGAGCCTGCAACCTGGGCATGTGCCCTTGACCCGAATCAAACCCAGAACCTTTCAGTCCAAAGTCTGCGTTCTATCCACTGACCCAAACCGGCTAGGGCTAGCAAAGTTCATTTTTGTATCTCTAACTTGGATAAGAAAGTAATATTTCATTCATTAGTACAATGATGTGTTAAAGTCCCATTTGCATCTTTCTCATAGGAACAGTATCCTATTCAGGCTGACAGAATATATTTAAATCACCTAAAAACTATTATTCATTTGGTACAATCATTCATATAAACTTAACACTTTCCCCCTTCTGCACAAGTTGTCTTTTTGCTGTGATTCCAGTCAAGAATACAGTAGGTACCAGAAAAGAAGCATCAACTTGTGAACCAGGAGGTCATGGTTCGATTCCTGGTCAGGGCACATGCGCAGGTGTGGGCTCGACCCCTACCCAGTGTGGGGCAAGCAGGAAGCAACTAATCAATAATTCTCTCTCATCATTGATGTTTCTATCTCTCACCCCCTTTACCTTCCTCTCTGAAATAAAAATATACTTAAAAAAATAAATATAAAAGCTATAACTTCCCTAACTGGCTTAACTCAATGGATAGAGTATTAGTCTGTGGACTGCAGGTTCCCAGGTTCGATTCTGGTCAAGGGCACATGCCTGGGTTGTGGGCTCAGTCCCCAATGTGGGGCATGCAGGAGGCAGCCAATCAATGATTCCCTCTCATCACTGATGTTTCTATTTCTTCTCTCTTCCTCTCTGAAATCAATACAAAGACATATTAAAAAAACCCACTATAACTGATTTGCAGAATACAATGTATAGGCTCATACACACACAAAAAGGCTTTAAAAGTTAAAAAATTCATACCTGGAAACTTAAAAAATACTTTACTTTGTAGAATCTAAGCTAGCTTAGGAGTCTCCTATTTTAATCATTAGATTTTTGGGGGGAAAAACTAAAAAAAAAACAAAAAACTGCAAAAAACATGCTGTGGCTTGTCTACCCCTTACTGGAGTCAGGTGTACACAGAGATCCTGAGGACCCCGACCCCCAAAATCCCTCCTCCTGGACAAGCTATGCATGGGCCTGCATGCACCCCACCAACACTGCCTGTTGAGGAGAAAGAAAGTTCCTGTCAGCGAAGCTGCCGAGGAACATATAATAGACTTGTGGTTTTTATGGGCAAATGCACCTGCTGACTAGGGTATGAACAGGGTGTTCATCAGAACTTAGCTCCCACGCAAACCTGCCTCTGGTATGACTCTGCGTGAGGTCTCCCACGCTGGTATGAAGGTGTCAGTTTTGCAGCCTGTTCTTGTTGCTTTTCTCGATAAGAGCACTAAGAGCCCACTCCTCCGCCCCAGCACCGCCCGGTATGATTTACCTGTGACTGTATGAACGGAGTTGAGGGGCGAGGTGCTCATCATGTTTATTCCAAATAAGAGGACGTACCCGATGACTACGGTGATGAGGAGGTAGACGGGCAGGGCGACCGCCCAGTACCTGCAGAGGGGAAAATTCAGCGGGTAACAGACTTCCCCCAAAGCCACACTTCGGATGAGTCCATCAGTAAGTTAACATAACGTATACAATTTAAAGTACTAAAACAGGTACTGTGCATAAAAGATAGTTACAGGGCCTGCCGTCTTTCTGTCTGTTTGCGTATGGTCCATGTTCCCATCAGTACTCACCCCCACATTCTCTGACAGAAAGAGATGTGACTCACAATGCAGCTGAGCAAGCACATCCAGTGACGGCAGGTCTGAACTGGGTGCACTGTTTCCTTAGTCACTTTCTCCCACTGCTTTCCCTTTCGGGAACGTCTAAGAGTTAAGATTTTTTTTTTCACCCTGTTATATTTTCCTCAATTTTTCCATTTGCTGTCTTTTTTCTGCTTTCTGGAGATTACCTTTGGTTTATCTTTTAATCCATCAATTAAAATTTTAATTTTGGCTGTTATAATATACACACTAGGGGCCTGGTGCACGAATTCGTCCACATTGAAAGGACATTGGAAGAAATATTTTCATATCACTATTCACCCTTTCTCTTTAATGGAAGTATCAACTAAATTCACGATTGACAATGACAAATCCAAACACACATGTGCGATTGACTTTTTTAAAAAGCTTCACATTTCTGTTTGGCTTACAAGGGTACTTAAGGTTTGAGTAGTCTTAACAAAACATCTGACCCTTCAAAACAGCAATAATATACTCTTATTTTATTTGAGCAACATATTAAACTTACTTTTGAGGCCAATAGGTCAAGCTTAAGGCGTTCAGCCAAGACTCCGGAACAAAGGCCCACACGAGATACAGGACTGTAAGGAGGGAAGAAAAGGCCAGTGAGCTTACATCTCATCCTCCGAGGGTCACATGAAGCAAAAAGCTCCTGTAAAGCCACCCTGACTCGCTCAGAAATGACTGTTCCCTCCTTCCTGTCCTCCTAGCTCCTCATTTGCATCCCTCTTTTAAAAAAAGTATTTTATTGATATTTTACAGAGAGGAAGAGAGAGGGACAGAGAGTTAGAAACATCGATGAGAGAGAATCATCGATCAGCTGCCTCTTGCACACCCCCTACTGGGGATGTGCCCGCAACCAAGGTACATGCCCTTGACCGGAATCGAACTTGGGACCTTTCAGTCCGCAGGCCGATGCTCTATCCACTGAGCCAAACCGGTTTCGGCCATTTGCATCCCTCTTGTTGTCACAATTACCTCATCTCTTTTCATTGTGGTAAGAAAGTGACAGAAGCCCCGCTGGTGTGGTTCAGTGGTGGAGCGTTGACCTATGAACCAGAAGGTCAGGGTTCGATTCCCGGGGGGAGCACAGATTCTCTGACAAGAGGGGCCCCAACAGGCCCTAAGAGGCAGCGAAGTGAAGTCCACCAGCGTCTGGGTTCACACTCTAGCTGTTTTTTACAGACGGTGTGTCTCAGTGTTCTCATCAGTAAAATGAGGGTAATAACAGTAACATCCACCCCACAGGATTGTCTTGGGGATGATAAGCACTGAATAAACACTGCCACCAGCTTTTCACAGCTGGGGAACCTGAACGCTCAAAGAAGGTATAAGTAAATGGTCTCAGGCCTCACAGCTAATCCGTGGAAGAGCCACACTCTGAGCCCAAGTCAAACTCCACTGCACAGACTTCTCTACCCAGCTCGGCTGATGCATTGAGGTTCCCATTCCCCGCCTTCCTAGTTTCCACAAAACTCCAGAGAGTTGGGTGATGAGTTCCCAGTTCTCTCCCTCTTGTCCCCTCATAATTCTCAACTCCTTTTGGGGAGAGATGCGGGGTCCGGTGTGTGTGGTATGTGTCCCCATGAGCATCAGTGTCTTTTACCTGCGCGATGGGGTCTTACAGGGATGGAGACCCAGGCTACGAGCGCACCTGACTTCTCCAGCCTCCTGCGTTCCCTTCGCGCCCCAGCTGCCACGGCAGCACAGGCGCCGCATCCAGAGCCTCAAACAAGGCCTTCCCACTTCCCTCCTCCTCAGAGTTGGGAAGAAGGCGGACTGACCTCCTAGTCTGTTTCATGTCTCTCCCTGGGCTCCCAGGGCGCTTACCACCCTGAGTGTTAAGTGTCCATGGCCTGTCTTGTCCATGAGACCATGACCACGGCCCCAGGTTCTGTTCGCTGTGCAATCCCACCTGGGGCTGCATCAACAGCAGCCGAGATGAAACCTTTCGGGCTACTCCCTGGCTTACAGAACCCTCGGAGCCCACAGGAGTCCCCTTCAGGTTTTCTTAAAGAGACCCACAGGGAGAAAGCATCACAGCTCGTGGGAGCCCTCTCACAACCAAGAAAGACAGTCGTTTCCTTGTCCTTGAACACCAGGGGAAGGCCGTGGCCATCCATCCATCCATCCATCCATCGGGAAAGTACTACTTACTGAAGCCAAACTGGGAGCTTAAGAAAAGCACAAAGCCGTAAATGGCTCTTTCTGGCAATGGCGACGGTGAATTTTCCACCATTTTCCCTTGGAGACCATCTGTGGGGGGGAAACACAACCACCCTTTAGTGATGCTCTCCCCTCATTGGCCGGTGACAACCTCATCGCTCTGCAGGGCTTGGTTTTTTCCAGCTCCCGCCGCGGCGAATGGCCGTCCGGCGCGCACGCCCCCAGCCCCCGCCCGCCCGCCGCGCACCCGCGCCCACGCCGGCCCTGCCCGCGCCCGCCGGCCCCAAGTCTCGCGTGCACACGCGCGCGCACGCCAGCCGGCGCGCAGCCCGCCCGCCGCGGAGCCCGGGGGAGGGCGGTGAGGCGGGGTGAGAGGGCTGCAGCGAGGACGCCCCCGCCGTCTGCAGACTTCGCCTCGCCGCGGACCGGGAAGGAGAGCTGCGCAGGGCGCGGCCCCCGCACCCCGGGCCGGGGCCGCGGCGCCCGGGTCCGAGCGCCCGCAGCGGAGGCAGCGGAGGGAAGGCCGGCCGCCGCTTCACGTACGGGGGTCGAGGCGGTCTTCGAATTGGACTCCTTCGGGCGCCCACTCGGGCCCCTCCCGACCGCTGGGCCCCGCGGCCAGGAGGCTCCTGCGCAAGCGCCGGCCCGGCCGCCGCCGCCGAGGCGAGAGAGGCGAGAGAGGAGACGCCGAGCGAGGAGCCGAGGGGCGACGGCGCGGCGCGGCGAGCCGGGCCCGGCCGGGCCTCGCGGGCGCGGGGTCCCGCGGGATCGCACGCTCCCCGCCGCCGCCGCCACCGCCGCCGCCGCCGCGGAGGAGGGGGCGGGGCGGGCGGCCGCGCATGTGCGCCGCCGCCCACGTGATGTTCAGCCGCCCGTGCTGCTGCCAGCTGCCGCTGCTGGCGGACGTGGAGGGCCGCAGGCGCCAGCGGTTGCGTCGGCGGCCCTCGAACGAGTGTGGTGGTCGGCGGTCCCGGCTGACGGGCCGCAGCAAGGCCGCCGGATGTGTCAGCGTGTCGCGCAGCAGCCGCGATGCCCGGGAGGGGCGCTCCTCGTCGCCGTGGGTGTGTGGTGAGTGTGCCCGCGCGGTGCCCGCGCTGTGTCTGCGTGGGAGGCTGGGGCGCGGAGGACGGGGTGCGGGGGACGGGGTGCGGGGGACGGGGTGCGGGGGCGCTGGGGGTGTGGCCGCCTCTGTCGGCCCCAGTGGGTGTGTCCCTTTTGTCTCGTGAACCCCCTCTTTCCCCCCCGTCAGCCAGCGTGGGCCCCTCAGGGCGTTGGTGTGAGGGGGGCGCGGGCGGGCGGCCCCTTTGTGCGCGCTTCCCCCGCCGCCCGCCCCCGTCCTGAGGGGGACGCCGCTGAGGGGCGGGGCGCGCGCGGGCACGCGCCCCCGGGTCGCCCCCAGCGCTTCGGTGTCGGGCGGGTTCTCCTCAGGGACGGCGTGTGCGCCCCCCGCCGGTTGGGTGACCCCGCTTTGTGTCACTGCCCCCTCTCTGAGGGGGAAGGGGGGCGGTGCGCGTCCCCCGCGCTTCCTGCGGTCCCGACCCCCCACCCCACCCCGCCGCCCCCGCCGCCCGCAGCATCCCTCGCCCTGAGCCCGGTCGGCGCCTGGGCCCTGCGGGGTGCGTGGCCCGTGCGCGGGTGTTCGGGAACGTTCGTGCACGCCTCGCCCTCCGTGTCTTGTGCTTCCTGTGTCTGCCATACCTGTTTTCCCGTCCGGCTGGCCCCTCCCGTCCCCATGGAGGGGGCCTGGGCGGGGACTGAGCCCGGAGCCCTCCCTCCCTGACGCCGCCGCGGAGCCTCCTCCGCCCCCGGGCCGGGGGGGGGGGAGCGGGGAGGCGGCTGCTGCGGGAGCCTGCGGGAGCCTGCGCCATCGCCCGCGCCATCGCCCGCGCCATCGCCCGCGCAGCCAGCCGGGCCGGAGGGGCAGCGACCGCAGCTGGGCGGAGGCGTGGGTGAATGTGGGCGCTAGCCACCGTGGGTGCCTTTTCCAGTCCACCCCGAAGCCCTTCGGTTGCAGGCTTTTCCCGATATTTGCAAAACCAATAACATCCTAGCCGACCCTGGCATTCTCCATTATACTTAACGGTTCACGCAGTGTTTTATGGCGTTCACATAAGTCCTCTCTCCTTTCTGCCCAGCTTTTAAGGTTTTCCTCCTCCTCCTCCTCCTCCTCCTCCTCCTCCTCCTCCTCCTCCTCCTCCTCCTCCTCTGGGAGCAGTTTTCTCATGGCTACAGCTCTAGCTAGGCCTTTTTTATTATTATTACAAGAAATTCGCATTTTTATTTTAAGGGGAATGGCATTTATTCATTATAAGGATATGCAGAGAAGGAAACGTAAAAACCCATTTGGGACCCTCAAGGGCTGCGTTTTCGTGTTCATTTGCTCTATTGTCTTACTCTTGCCTAATTTTCCTTTTTTTCCCTTTCTTTTTAACTTATGGTATATTTCATATATGCAATACTAAGGGGGGGGGTCTAACCAATCCATGACTCAGATTTACACATGTGAAAAATTTACTTTAGATCCGTGTTTTTTGTTTTTTAATAAATAAAATTGTAGGTATTGGAGATGGTTTCATTTCCTCTCCTTCCCTCCGTAGAGGTAGCCACCGTGTTTAGGTTTGTGAACATCATTCCTTTGCATATTTTACCAGTATACTTGGATTACGGTGAATCCATAAGCAATAATATAGTGTGTTTTAAAACTTCAATGGTATGAAAAATATGTATCTTTTTTGCAACTTGCTTTTTTACCAATCAGCATTACCTTTTGATATTTATAAACAAACAAATTGGAAATTTGAGCTATCTTTCGTTCATTGTAATTGCTGGTATGGAAAACCATTGTATGAATATACTATTTATCCATTTCTCTGGTGATGGACTTTTGAGGTTGTTTCTGGTTTTTTACTCTAAAAACAAATCCGCAGTAAACATCTTTGTACTTCTCTATGCTTGTGCACACATTTGGAAAGTTCTCCGGGAAATACACCTATTCCTTTGCTGGATAGTAGTGATATGTGCATCTTCAACTTAACCAAAAATCACAGCAGCTCTCAAAACGGTGGTTCTAATTGGGACTCTCACTGGTATTGAGTGAGGATGCCCATTTTCGCACATCCTTGCTTTGCTAACTTTTACATGTTTGCCTTCTCTTTAATGACCAGCTACCTTATAACTTGAGCTTGCAGCTAAATTTGGCTTCTGCTCTAAGCCGGGTTTATCTCAAGCAGCTAACTGGCTCAGTCTTCATCTAATTTGTCCTCCTACGATTAATTGCAATAAACATTTACTTTGTACCTAAGGTATGTCAGTTCCTGTGGTTGACATAAAGCTAATAATTTCCATCGTGTACCTCTCTAGTGGCAGGTGAGGTGGTTTAATTACTTTTTTATATGAATTGTTTTTAAGAATCTTTTTTCTTTCTTTAATGTCATATTTGATACATTCGGAATATATATATAACCTATTTAAGTTGTGAAGCAAAACAATAAAATGAACACCTATTAATCTACCGCTATTCCAAAAACACACACAAAATAACCTGTATTGAATGTGCTCACATCCAGAATGATTTCTGAATTATGTCAGTCATTGCTTCTTAAAAAATAATTTTATCAGCGATGTATACATCCCTCAACAGTGTATGGTATTTGTTGTTTTTGAGTTAAAAAAAAAAAAGAATATTGGATACAGTTTTCTTGGGCTTGCTTATTTCTCTCAAAACCAAGTATAGATTTAAATGACCATTTTTCTTTGTTGTGTAATATTCCATGGGTGAATATAACACAGCATATTCATTCTTCTGTTGATGGGCATTTTGCTTCTAAGTTTTGCTATTAACGAAGGTTCTTGTACATACAATCTAGTACACTGTTGCAAGAATTTCTCTAATTTTCACACTGGGTGTATGCTCGCCAGGAAATGATGGTGATTTCTAGGGAGGATTTGGACACAAGTGATGTTTATGAATCAACTTCTAGGTCAAGTTTCCTATGGACTCTCCTCAACTTGGTAATGCCTAAGGCTTATCACAGTGGCCTCCTGCTGATTCGAGTTTCCCCGCTTTCTTCTCACAATGCCACTCACCCACATGGAATCTGCCCACGGCATTACCCCAAGTGGGAAAACCCCACTGAAAAAAGGGATAACTTAAAGTACAGTGTTTAGTGTTAGGGAAAGCCTCTTTCAATGCAGGCACCTCCCATCTCCTTAAGAGCTGCATTCCAAAAATCCTTAACTTTTTATGTGTAATTGTCACTGTATATAGTTAGTATTTTGATTAACCCTGCTGCATTTATTATAACATAATTTAAACCAGTGCTATGTCACTTTAATTCTAAAATGTCACTGATACTCAAAAAATTCGTCCTTTGCAGTTATTTAAATTTTGGCAAAAAATTTTCATCGTCTTCTTAAACTATGAAGAGTATGTAATTTTTAAAAGCATTTTGATGGTTTGTGAGTAAAAAGGGGTGGACACCACTGTGATAAGCTATCTGGTAGAAGTGAATTGTGGGTTATGGGTCATGAATATTGGACTTCACAAGGTGATACCAAATTATTTTCTGAAGTGGTTGTACTACCTTATACTTTGGCCAGCAGTTTTTCAAATTCTATTCTTTGCTTAGCCGTGTGTAAGAGTTCTAATGGATCTATATCCTCTGCAATGTTTATCATCAGACTTCTTAATATTTGCCAATCAATGGGGATGAAGTGATGTATCATTGTGGTTTTAATTTGTATTTCTTTAATTATTAATGAGTTTTCTTTTCATGTTTACAAACCTTCTGTTTTCCTTTTGTGAAATACTTGGCATATTTTTTATCCATTTTTCTATTGGGTTGACTTTTAAAACTAATAAACTGTAACTCCGATCCTTTATTGATTATATGTACTGTAAATACCTTCTGTGACCTTTTAACTCTTTGTGTTTTTGTTTTGGTGAACAGAAGTTCTTAATTTTAATGTAGTCTGGTTGGAAACTTTCCGTAGCCCCGGGCTTGTAGAGACTTTCTCCTGTGTTCCTGTTGAGAAGTTTTAAAGTGATGCCTCTCACATTTAACTTCATAATCCATCCTGTACTGACTTCTGTGTGTGGTGTGACGTAGTGATGCTCATTCCACCTCCCTCTCACCCACGTGGCTACAGTTGTCCTCTGATCATCTATCGAAGTGGTTCCCTGCTCACCAGTGATACCCTGAACCCTCTTTTTCGTGTTTACTCGCAGCATGCATGGCTTTGTTTCTGGCTAAGCTTTCTGTGCCACTTGTCCACTTGTCTATCTCTGTGTTGATACCACTGTCTTAATTTTTAATGCTATATATAGTTTAACCAGAAATCTTGATAAGTGGGGGTGGGGTAGGGTGGGGGGCGCTTGAGTCTCAGCTGTGGGATCTTTGTTCTTGTTTTAAGAATCACTTTGTACGTGACATGAAAAATTCTTTGGGAATGAATTGGAATTAATTAAGTTTGGAGGATTGAAACCATCCTGTCTGAGAACGTGGTATTTCTATGTATTTAGGTTTTAAATGTCGTTTAATAGTGTTTTGTAATTTTCTCCACACACATCTAAGTTTTTAAATGTTGATTTTGATGTTTCTAGTAGGGTTTTTTGCTACTATAAACTTGTTTTTTTAAGGTTCTGTTTTCTGTTTATTGTCGGTAAATGGAAATTTAATGATTTTAAAATATTGATCTTTAGTCACCCATTTGATAGTCACTCTAATTATTTCTAATATTTTCTGTAATTTTGGGTTTCTATGTGGATAATTATATTTACAAATAGTGACTCTTTGGGTTCTTTCAGTTTTCCCTTTTATTTATATTTCTTGTCTTAATATGCTGGCAAGCTTTTAGATCTATGTTTAGTGGAAGCTTATTTTTCTAGTGGAAATATGTTGTAATCCTCTCCATGTCTAATGTTTTGTCTATCCCACCTTTCTTTTTCTTTTTCTTTTTAAAATATATATTTTATTGAATTTTTGCAGAGAGGAAGAGAGAGATAGAGAATTAGAAACATCTATGAGAATCATCAGTCAGCTGCCTCCTGCACGCCCTCTACTGGGGATGTGCCCGCAACCAACGTACATGCCCTTGACCGGAATCTAACCTGGGACCTTTCAGTCCGCAGGCCGACGCTCTACCCACTGAGCCAAACCTGTTTCCGCTATCCCACCTTTCTTTTGGTAATAATTTATAGAATGTTCTTTTCCTGTGTTTTACTGTCACTTAAAAAAAATCTTTATATTTTATGTGTCTCTTGTAAAGAACATAGTTCTGGATTTCTCTTTTAATTCACCGAGACTATGTCTTTGGTATTTTCTAAGAAGTTAGTTCAATCTCTTGGTGTCAACTCTGGGTCATCTTGGTTAAATCCATTTTTTAAATTTAAATTTACTTTTATTTACCTTTGTTCCTGAGAAGTAATTTTGAGGCATATACACTTCTAGATTGATAGTTTATTTTCTGTCTGCATAGTGAAGATGTTTTACTTGCAAGGTCTGCTGCCAGTTTTACTTATTAAACTTTGAAGAAAGTATTCTTTTTCTTTTGGCTACATTGGATTTTCTGTCTTTGATCTTATGACCTTTTATTTCTAAGTCTAGATGGAGATTACTTTTTAATTTATCCTCTTTTATATACACATGTTTTCTGATTCTGAATTTTGTCTTTCATGGTGTGTAGAAGATTCTGAGGCATGTATTCTTTAAATTTTGTCTCTCTTTGGGTTTACCTATTATTTCTTTCTGGAAATTTAATGGAATATATATGTATTAAACTGTATGCAGATTGCTTTTTATCTTGCATATTTTTATTTCCTTGTCTCTTTTCCAGAATATATAATGCTGGGTAATTTCATCAGGCACATCTTCTAGATCATTACTTTTTTCTTCAACTGTGCCTAATCTTCTCTTTAACCCATCCATTTTTTCCTCTTACTTTTAACAACTATATTTTAAATTTCTAAAAGTTTCACTTAGTACTTTCTAAGATATACCCAGTTTTCTTTGTTTTTTGTTTTTGTTGGTATTTTTTGGTCTAATGTTTCTTGTTCAGTTTTTTGAATCCATTCATATTCTATAGACTATATTGGCAATCCCAATGTCTGATGTACTTAGGAGGTCTAAATTTGTTGCTTTTTTTTCCTATTGTGTTTCCTCATGGTAGACTGTAACCTTGTGCATTTAGTGGTCTTCAGTTATGAACTCCTATCTGATCTTTCTCTGGGACTCTTAAGAGTCTTGTTGGGGGGTGCTTTCCTTCTGATAGGATTTACATATCAGCTTTGACTGGAGTCAAGGAGTTTTGGTGAGACCACTTTTCAGTTCCCTCACTTTGTTTCTGGTCCAGAGCTTAGTGTCCTGATCCAGCTACTGTTCTTGGCATTACACTGTATAGCTCTTGACTGCCAGGTTTAGTTCTAGCAAGAGAGTTTGTTTTTGCAGGGTGTTTTTTCAGGGTAGGGGTGGCTTTGAATATTCCCTATTTTTATGAACTTAGCAAAATAAAGAAAAGCTAAAAATATAGGACCCACTTTTTTGGAAGTGATAGAATCAGGAAGTCAATTACTTTAATATTTAATTTTATTCAAATATTTTAGTTTGTACTAGAAAAATATTGTCATACCAAACGTAAGATTTCTTGGTAATATCAAATTTTATATTAAAACATGTTTATATTGAAGTTATTCTAAAGAAAAATATTAAATATCAGTACAGGTGGCAGGTAATTTTGCAAAGTTTTCTACCTTGGGGAATGTGAATAAAAATTTGGGAAACACTGAGCTAGGGAATGAAGATGAGTAGGGCACAGTTTGCCCTCTGGACCCAGAATGAACCTACAGAGATAAATCTGTGATGACCAAACTGTGAAAACAGCTGTCAAAGGATACAGGCCGGTGCTCCGGGCTCCCAGAGAAGAGGTGCAGCAGTAAGCTCTTGGGAGCAAGAAGATCAGGAAAGCCTCCTGGAATCTAGTATTGAGGACCGGGAGGCTTCAGGTGGGCAGCAGGAGGTTTGTTTGGGAATGAGGTAGTCGCTGAGTATGATTGGCTTGTAAGACTGGAGACAAAAGCAGGAACAGGATCACAGAAGACCTTCCATGCTAACATTAGAGAGTTTGGACTTTATTCTGAAGATGAAGAGAAGCTGTTGAATGGTGTTATGACCAGAGTTTTACAGGATGCCAAGATGGAAGGCATGCCACCAGTTAGGAGACTTGCTTGCTAAGTCAGTTCAGAGAAGAAAGATGAAGCTACAATTTTGGCAGCAGCCCTGGGCATGAAGAGGTGTGTATGTGCTAATTTTAGATTTCTTAGGGGAGTAGTAATGACAAGACTTCGTGGTCAGTTGGGTAGAAATGTTGAAAGAAACTGGGGAGCCTAGATTGACCCCCGAGGTTTCTGGTTTGGGTAAGCAGGTGGCATGGAGAGCAATTAATTGATAATATACAGGAAGAGGAAAGAACTTGGCTTCCTTAGTTTCTCTTTCACCTTACGGAATCTGAGAGGCTTGTGGGACATCTAGGTTAAATCCAGCAGCAGTTGACAGGTTCTAGAATCATGAGATACAACCCAGTCTGGAGAGCTTTGAGTCTTGAGCATTTGGATATTTCCGCTGTTGTGTAGTATGAGGTAACCGAAACTGGTTATAAATAAACACAATTTTTTGAATAGTTAGGAATTGAATGTGTATGAAAGTATGCATTGTACACCAAACCTGTGACATCATGGATACTATCAATTAGGCCAAGTGAGACCAATAAAAGAAATATCAAGTAAATAAAAATACATGTGACATGTGGAAAAGGCAAAAATCGTGTGAAGCTATGCAAACGATGGAAGTTCAGAAAGTGCTGTGGTAAGCCATGGGTGTGGTGGATGAGCTCACGCAAGGAGAGAGCAAGTGTGGAAAGAGAAGAGAGTTGGCATTTGGGTGGCGGGGATGGAGAAGAAGAGCCCGTGGAGACTGAGGAAGCGCAGCCAGAAGATAGGAGGAGAGCCAGAAGATGGTCTCTGGAGTCCCGATGAAGAGTTCTGAAAAGGAGGAAGTGGTCAACAGCGCCAAGTAAGTTGTAAGCTGAAAAGTGCTCTTTGGACTTAGCAACTAAGGGAGACCATTTAGCTGGAAGCATCCAAACAATGTGTAAGAAAAAATACTCACCTGGTATTAATGTTACTGATAGTTGATATTTATAGCAGTCACTATATGCTAAAGTACTCTTCTAAGCACTTACAATCTATTAAGTGGTTAATCAGATAGGTAGTAGTGCCATCTGCAGTTGATGTGTGAGGAAACTGAAGCACAGAGAGGTTAAGTAACTTGCCCAAGATCACACTGAGGAAATGGGAGAGCCAGCGTCCAGAGTCCATGCTCTTAACCACTATGCTATATCGCCTTTCTGGTTAAAACAAAGTAGAAAATAAAAATTAAACCTATGGTGTAATTACAGTATAGATGGTGTGGGGTGTGGTATTGGTGAGATCTGCCAGGCTGAGATGTCACAGAGGCTCAGTCTGCCGGATGTGAGCCCATTAATTGTATTGTAATCGATGCCATGAGAGTGAATGTGGGCTGTGGCAGACAGCTTTGGCTTTCTGTATTTACACACACAAAACGTTTGTAAAACAAATGAGTTTAAAAGTGTATATATTTCCCAGGATAGCATAGGTCCCGTATTATATGGCCACTTTGGGTGCCACATGTCTTTTTATTTTTTTTTCAAGTCATTATTCACTTTTGGAGTTAAATGCTAAACTCAGAATATTGTTGACCTAGAACAGTGGTCGGCAAACTGCGGCTCGAAAGGCACATGCAGCTCGAGAGCCGCGGTTTGCCGTTCTGTTGACTAATGAGTTTGCCAACCACTGCCTTAGGGAAAAACACTTAAAAAAACATTTTAATAATGTACTAATGTCTTTAACCTGAAGTCAAAACTTCTGGGTAAGGGTAATGCCTTACGCAGTGGTCGGCAAACTTATTAGTCAATAGAGCGGCAAACCGAGGCTCGTGAGCCGCAATTTGCCAACCACTGACCTAGACTAGGCCAGGGTCCAGACGTTATATAGAATCAATCTGTTGTAGAAGTCACTAATGACCGTATTGGAAGGGGAGACGAACTATAATGACTCTTGGTTGTTCTCAGAGGAGAGTTAGATTTAGAAACCGGTTAGACCTGGGCAGTGACCTGAGGTGTGACCTTGGGAAGGAGGAGCTTCGGGGAGGTGGGCAGTGCAGTTCATTTTAGCTGAGAAGGTAGGTAGACTGCAAGGCTAGGTCTTGGAGGGTCATCTGCCTGGCCGTGGTGTGTCTGGGATGATGGCATTTGCAGGGGAGGGGAACACTGAACTACTTGCCAGTGTTCTTAAACGTGACAGACAACCAGGACGTACCTCGCTGGCGGTGACAAGGAAAAGTCTCTGTGGTACAGCTAGTGTTTGAGAGGAGAGACTATGGAGTCAGAGGGCCTAGGTGTGAATCCTTCCTCGTTTGGTGACCTGAGCACATTACTTAATCTCACCAAGAATGTTTCTCATCTGAACAGAGGGGGTGATGGTAATGGAACTGAGAAGACGTGCTCTGAGGATTGAGGGAATGCGTGTGACATGCTTGAAATAACCTGACAAATAGTACACAGTTTGCTAGGAAGATTGTTGTTCTCTACTTCTGATATTGTACTTCTGATATTGTGAGGTCTTTTCATACAGCAAATTGGACGTAATAAGAAGAATTAAAGAAATGATTTGTGTTTTAAGACCTGATCGTGGTCTCTCCTAGGAAAACAGGAAGTTGGTTTGTCTTAGCAATAGTGAGATAGTAGTGGGGAAGCAGAAAGGGGTAAAAAAATGGTGCTGATGATAGGAAAAGAAAGCTGTTACTTGGGCTAGAGTTAGAAGTAGTAAATGGGGCATTTTTCAGTGATGTTTAGATTGTGCAGCTTTTCTTTGAAAGCTTTAAATCTTATTATTGAGCTTTCTTCAGGAGAAAAAAACCCTTAGTTTGAAAAGGAAAACCCCAATTTCCTTTTCCCCATTGAAATAGTCATTTTAAAAACATGGGTGTTAACATGAGGGTTTTAGCCGCCTTTGCCATCTGGCAGAGCTGACCGTTGTGTTGTGAGTGTCGGAGCAGGGAGGGTAGGAAGCTCTTGAGAGGGAGGTCTGGCTGAGCCTGCGGGGATGAAGGTGGATAGCCTCGCCCTCCACCACTCGCTGGGCACCTTTGCCCAAGACATGAGCGCGCGGAGGGATGGATAGGACATATGAGCAGCTGGAATGAAGCGTTTTTTCAGTGGAGGCAGGGTTTAGTTCTGGCCAGAAGGCTAAGAATGGAGCGGTGTGGGGATTGTGACGTATGATTTTCACAGGGTGCAGTAAAAGCAGAGAGTGTGAAAGGACAGCAGTGGAAAGATGTCTTGTTCAGCAGCACTTATTTGAGGCTTCCATGTGCAGGCACATACAGGATGCATAAGATGCCCATAATTATCCTCCTGAAGGAGGCGTGTAAACAGATAAATTCAGAGTACAGGTTGGTGACTTGGAGTTTGAGGAAAAGAAATAGATTAGACTGATACCTGAAGACAGTTGGGGAAGGAATTGCAGAATAAGGACAAGAATCTCTCAGGGAGCCCAGTGTTCTTTCTTATTGGAGTTATTTCCTTGGGGCAAAGTTCCAGGTGTTTCTAAAATGTCCTAGAAGCCAGGCAGACTGCTTCTCGTGTCTTGAGGGGTTTAGTCACTGACTTGGTTTGTGTGTCTCCTTAGGACGCTGCGCCATGGACATTTTGGCCCTGGGAGAGTGCACTACCGCTGATTATGCCTGGCTAGACGATTGCCCTTATGTGAGCGATACTGTCTATACTTCGGAATTTATTCCCAACGATTATGTGCGTGTGACTCAACTCTACTGTAATGTGGTGGTGAGTAGATTAGTTAACTTTCTGTGTTTAATATTATGTTTTCTTAAAGGATTTTACTATA
This sequence comes from Vespertilio murinus, assembly GCA_963924515.1. Taxonomy (NCBI): domain Eukaryota; kingdom Metazoa; phylum Chordata; class Mammalia; order Chiroptera; family Vespertilionidae; genus Vespertilio; species Vespertilio murinus. The sequence continues at coordinate 198,440,328 of OZ004706.1, read as the reverse complement.
AGGTTTTTAAAAATGGAGGTATATTTGACATATAACATGATTTCAGGTGTACTACATGATTTGATAGATGTGCAGTCACCTAGCTAACATCCATCAACACATGGAGTTACAATTGTTTTCTTGTGATGAGAGTTTTTGGGATTTACCTCTTAAAGATGTTTGACTTAGAGCTATCTGAGTGTAGGTATTTTGTGCCACGTGAGTTTTCACGAAGAGCTGCACATGCTTTAGAAGAGGTGATTTCAGAAGGGAAAGGCAAGCAGCACCTCGGCAGCAAGAAGGCGCAGTGCCAGAGCATGAGGGAGGGAGGGAAGGAGGGAGGGGGGAGGGGCTTCTGCCCGAGTTAAAGCGCTCTCAGGGAAACCCCAGGAAAGGCCTAGCGCCGTGTTGGTTGAAGATGCTGCATCCCAAGTGTATAAATAATGTGCCCCGAACGTCTTTCAGTGCAGTGCTAATAATCTTTACGTTAAAAGTCAAGAACCATGCTTTGGCATCTTATCAGACATCAATCAAATGTGTGTTTTTTTTGTCTGTGTTGTGTGTGTGTGTCTGTGTGTGTGTGTGTGTGTCTGTCTGTCTGTCTGTGTGTTTTGTTTTTTTTTAGGGTAGGCAGTATAAAGATCATGCTGAAAGTGAGAGGAACTTGGGTAAGTACACTGGTATTTTAACTGTAATTTGTTAAAAGACAATACATGAAGTTCATCCTTTTACATTAATATAACAGACTTAAATAGCTCTTAAAATTGTTTGGGTTTTTTTAGAGTAACATATTTTGCCCAAGAGCATTTCTTTCTTTCTTTCTTTCTTTCTTTCTTTCTTTCTTTCTTTCTTTCTTTCTATAATTGATTTTAGAGAGGAAGGAAGAGGGAAAGATAGAAACATCAATGATGAGAATCATTGATTGGATGCCTTCTGCATATCCCCTACTGTGAATCAAGCCCACAACCCAGGCATGTACTTTGGACTGGAACCAACCCAGGACCCTTCAATCCTCAGGCTGATGCTCTGTCCACTGAGTCAAACCAGCTAGGGCTAAAGATGTATTCTTACTATTCTCTTTCATTAGAAACCAAAACCGTTTTTAAAATAGAATTTTAGCTCACTTGAATGTTCTTAATATCTAACGGGTTGAAATATTTTATCCATTCATTTCTTACTTTCTCATAACCTGTTTTTGCTTTTTCCTATTAACACTGTGATTGATTCTAAAACGAGTCACTAAATATTAATTTAAACAATTTTTAAATTAAGAATTCGACATCTGCAATATGTGGTGTACTAAACCAGTTTCCGTCCTGCGAGATTACTGTGATGCCATTAAAATACACATCTTCTGGCCACTTCTGTTTCAACATCAACACAGTTCCATAATATCACGGCTGTATCCCTGTGTGGAGGCCAAGTAAGTTACTACATTATTCATTTTGTATAAACAGTGGTAAACACATGCCTAGTACTGAGGAATGCCAAGTGCGGTGGAAGGATATGTCTCATGCTTATATACTTGTTCAGCTGTTTTCTTGTTTAGTAGAGTGGGAAAAGTTGGTACTTGGGATTTGAATGTGAATGAATAATCATGATAACATTCTATCTAATAAAAGAGTAATATGCAAATTGGCCATCATTCCAATACGCAAGATGGCTGCCCCATGTGGATACAAGATAGCCACCTCAAGATGGCCAGCAGGGGAGGGCAGTTGGGAGGGACCAGGCCTGCAAGGGTGGGAAGTTAGGGTTGACCAGGCCAGCAGAGAAGGGAAGTTTGGGGTGACCAGGCCTGCAGGGAAGGGCTTTAGGGGGTGGGGGGGAGAACCCAGACCTGCAGGGGAGAGCAGTTGGGTGGGACCAGGTCTGTATGGGAGGGTAGTTGGGAGGGACTAGGCCTATAGGGGAGGGCAATAAGGGGTGACCAGGCCTTCAGGGGAGGGCAGTTAGAGGTGACCAGGCCTGCAGGGGAGGGCAATCAGGCTGGCAGGGGAGTAGTTAGGCATCAATTAGGCTGGCCGGGGAGTGGTTAGGGGGTGATTACGCTGGCAAGCAGAAGCAGTTAAGGGCAAATCAGGAAGGGCAGGCAGGAAGAGCAGTTAGGATCCAGTAGTCCTGGATTGTGAGAGGGATGTCCAACTGCCTGTTTAGGCCCAATTCTACCAGGATCAGGCCTAAACAGGCAGTCAGACATCCCTCGAGGGGTCCCAGACTGGAGAATGAAATTCTGAAGAGCATTAGATGATAAATTTGAAACTGAGTAAGGAAAATTAATATGATTTTAAAAATAAATATCAGCATTGTATACAAGAAAAAATATATTATCTGTTAAACGTATTGTTACTTAGAACGAAGGAACAGAACTTAAAGGAGTAACATGCAATTAAGTGTAAAGTTTAATAACTTCTTATACATAAGAACCTAATTTTTAAAAAATAAATTCTTTTAGTAGTTTTCATGCTTCTGAGATAAGTTTGAAGGAATTGCAACATCTAGAGTTGATGGAAGATATTGTGGATTTGGCGAAGAAAGTTATGGTAAGTGGTAGAATATGGCTTGTTGTTGTCCTCTAGTTAAAGATTATAAGTATATGGTGTCAGACCACGTGACTAATTTATAATGGTTAGGAGGCTTCAGTTCTGATTAACCTGAGCCTGTGCTGTGTGTGGGAGAGATCAGGCAGATGGCTGCTGTTGTGGTTCTGACAGGACATGCTGAGAACCAGGACAGCTTCCTGTTACTAAGGATAGAAATTGGAATTTGTCACAAATGAAAGTTTTCTCTTGATTCACAGAAACTTTTGTCCCAGGTTCTGAAAGTGAGGGGTTCCGTTTTCTAACTTAGAATCACGCCACTGCCACCAATATCTTTCCATTTGGGTAATCTTATGTCATATTGGAGCAGGTGTCCTGGTGCTGCACTGAGGGGTTTCTCACTGAGAGCCATTGAATAATTTTTCTTATTTTAGTTGATATGGAGCCATCTAGGGTTTTTAAAAATTCTTTATTGTTGAAAGTATTAACTGTTTTTCTTGGTATTATTCTGATTGCAAACTTAAATTTAGAAAGGGCATTTGCAGTTTATTTTCTGTTGCTAATCCTTTGCGGTAACTTATATCAGCCCCAATGTATTTTTATAAAAAAATACAGGTGTAATTAACTTTAAAATTCATATATCTAGAAGTGACACTAAATCTTTTTATCATTAGATCCCAATGTGGGACTATTTCTGAATTCTTGTTTTAGGGTCCTTCAGCGGTAAATTGAGCATGAAGGGGCTTGTGGAAAGTGAACTACTACCATATTCCTAAAATGTAGGATTTTGTTGTTCACTGGAAAATCCATGCATAATTGGCGATTAAAGATGAAAAATGTGTTTTGTGCTCTTTTCTTGCAGAACAATTCCTTCTTTATTGGAGGCTTACTGAGAATTGGTTATAAAATAGAAAATGTAAGTGTTAAACTCGGGAACCCGGCATAACCACTGTGAGTCCGTGGCAGTTGTCTTGCTGCTTGTTGCCCACGTCTGGGTCTCCATAGTCAACATTTTATGTGTAGTGTTTGGTAGTTTTGATTTCTATGTTTTGATTAAGCACTCTTCTTGTTCTAGGCGGTTTATGTAATTTTCATTTTCCCCCAAAATTATGCTTAGTATAATTTTGAACCTCTTTAACAAGTTGATTCTTTTTTCTCCTATAGATTATTTTCCTGGCATATGTTCTCCCAAATGAAATTATTAGGTCCCTGGTATGAACATGTTTTTATTTTATTTTATTTTTATTTTATTTAGGTCATCTTTAATTATTCATCAATGTTTTTTAGTTTTTTATCATTCAGATATTTATTAGATTTATACCTAATAATTTTATGTTTTTGAAGACATAAGTATTATTCTTTTTTTAGATTTATTTTTTAATTGTTCAAATTTTCAATTGCTGGTAGATAGGAATACTAGTGGCCCTGCTCATGAATCCATGGGAGAGTAGCTTGTTGCCACTTGCCTCAGCTGGCCACCCCACACACCACTCTTTTTTTTTTTTTTTTTTTTAGTGACATGTTTTGCTATATAATTACTAGACAACCGTCACATACAATGATAAACCATTTTTAATGCTATTGGTAACATAAACTTCTACACGTTTCTCTTAAGCCTAGCACCTGCACTGAAAACTCCACTGTTTAATTTCTGAAGTCGTTTCAGACACTACAAGTACGGTTGGAAGTTCTGTGAAGGTCATTGCACTCCGTGCTCATTTGCCCGCTACACCCTCTTGTTTACCTCCTATTCTTCTATTTGCCACAGACCATTTAAAAACCGTATCCCTGTGGTGAACCTTAATTTATACCTTTAACCTTGAGACAAGGGTGGGAGTTCTAATTTAGATGAGATCCGAGACGCCAGGTCCATCTGGTATTATTACACTTTTCTGCTACCCAGGGCCGTCTCGGGCTGGGCTGTAGACCTCATCTGTCAGGTCTGCAGTCAGTGCGGAGCAGCTTGAGCTCCGAGGGTGGCCCAGAGCGGCCTGAAGTGTAACATGCACCAGTCCGTGGTGTCTGGTAACTTCTATGTTGGGGTCCAGTTATTCTAAGTTCTGTGCTAGAATAATGACAGTATGAGGTTAAAGGTTTTATACTAAGAATCTGAAATACTATATAAGATAAATATATAATGCCACATGTGAATTTAGAATTAATTGTGAAATCACATTCTATATCCCTCTTTTTGAAACAGAATATATTGGCAATGGAAGAAGCTTTGAATTGGGTGAAATACACAGGCGATGCAGCAATTCTATCTAAATTAGGAGCAGTTGAAAATTGTTGGCCTATGTTAAGTATTTTCTTTACTGAATGTAAGTATAAATGCTTTAGATTGTTATTTGACTCAGTTTTTAATGAAATGTGTATTTATCTTAGGATTTAAAAAAAATGTTTTTCTCTGAGTAAGGGAAAAGCCTGCATATAAGAATTTTAACCTTGTAGTTAGTTTCATTCTGTATTTTCTATCTTAATTATTTTTATGATATATTTTATTGAATTTTTTAAAAGTATATTTTTATTGATTTTAGAGAGGCATGGAGAGGGATAGAATTATTGATGAGAGAGAGATTGATCGGCTGCTTCCTAAATGCCTCCTACTGACGATTGAGCCTACAACCCTGGCCTGTGCCCTGACCAGAATAAAACTGGTGACCTCTCAGTTCGGGGGTTGATGCTCAAACACTGATACTTTAAAATTTTTTTGCCCAATAGTTGCCCTAACTTATCTATATAATACTCAAGTTATCCTATATAATAAAGAGCTAATATGCTCATTAGACCAGAAGGCAGAATGACCCTCCAGATGACCTTTCGGAACAACCTGTGGGTGGAGCCGTGAGGCAGCTGGGCTGCAAAGGCCAAGCCCCTTGCACGAATTTCGTGCCTGGGTCCCCTAGTTATATATAATACTCAAAGAAAAAGACCATAACGGGGGCTCATCTACCAGGTGTACCAGTTAATAATGTGGATTTTTGTAATCAAAACATGATAATTTGAAGAGAAACATCAAAAGTGCTTTATTCAAAGTAATGTCCATCGTTAGCTACACATTTCACTCATCTTTCAGGTAATTTACAGATACCGTCCCAATAGAACTTTTCTTGTTTTGAGGCAAACCATTCAGAGACCCAATTTTCCACTTTGTACGTTTTGAAGTGTTGCTCAGAAAGTGCGTATGCCATCAATAAGTGGTAATCTGAAAGAGCAAGATCTGGTGAATACAGTGGGTTAATACTTCCCAGGCAAGATCTTTCAATGTGTCTTTAACTGATTTTGAAGTGTGTGATGGTACATTAACATGAAGCAAAATTACTTTGCCCTGTCTTCTGGCACATTCTGGTCATTTCACGATCAAAGCATGTTTCGAATTGATTATTTGTTGTCAGTAGCGATCAGTATTAATGGTTTCACTTGGTTTTAGAAGTTCATAATGCATCACACCTTCCTGATCCCACCAAATGCAGAGCATTGTCTTCTTTCCAAAGCAATTTGGCCGTCGATGTTGATGGTTGACCTGGATTAATCCATGATTTTGTGCATTTGCGGTTTTCAAAATCCATTTTTCATCTCCAGTCACAATTCGATGCAAAAAAGACTTTCTTTTGTGCTGTTGAAGCAACATTTTACTGATGACTTTTCAGTTTTCCATTTGTTTTTCATTCAGTTGATGTGGCATCCATTTTCCTTCCTTTAAAATCTTCCCCATTGCTTATAAACGATCGGAAATTGTTTGCTGAGCAACGTTTAATCTTTCTGCAAGTTGTTTTTTAGTTTGAACATGCATCTTCATCCAACAATGCTTGTAATTGTTGATCTTCGAACTTTTTCGGTTGACCTGGACTTTCTTTGCCTTTGGCATAAAAATCATCACTTTAAAGCAGCGTTCACAGTATCTTGAGATGGGGCATGTTTACCATAAGCTTCCCGAAGTATACGATAACTTTTTCTTCAAAATAAAGTAATGAATTAAAACTTCCCACAAATGCTCTTTTTTTTTTGCTATGAAATTTGACATTTTTAAGTGTAAAAATATCTATGATGTTAACACCTTCAGCAAATTAAACATGAAGTTTTGAAGCTTGCTGTCACTTCAACAAAATAGCATGCATAACAAATCGCATTTATATCAACATATGTGTAACTCCATCTATTGGAAAAAATCCGCATTATTAACTGGTACACCTAGTATTCTAACTGGTAAGAGAAATAAGTAAGAGCTAAGATTATAATTTTCATTTCCCTGATGAATCTGTTATTATGTATAATGAACCTGCTTTATATTTATTTTTTACTTTGTGGAATACTTTTCTCTAAAGCATTTGAATGTTTTTATAGTACAGTTATAGAAATCTTAAAACGAGGAATATTTGGCTTTTCAGTAGATGATAAGAATTTGCCACTTCCAGTGAGGACAAATTTTGTACAATTGATCTAAATGTTAGAGAAGATTAAGCTTGAACATGGAGACAAATGTAAGACTTTGAGAGGTTAAGTGGTATTTCTATAGTCTAATAAGTAGTGGAACCTAGATGAGAAATCAAGTCTCTTAAATCTTAAAGCTGTAATCTTAGTCTGACCCTTAGCATTACTTTACTTTATTTGGTGACTTACCCAAATCCTTTCTTGACTCTTACATTTTAAGTACTCTTTTGCCATTTAAATGAATGTTTGTCTAGAGGTGTAACTACATTTTTGTTGTAATAAAATTATTATTTAACACCTTAAAAAATATTTTTATAGAACAGCTTAAAATACAGAAAATGAAGCCTCCTAAACTTTTAATGTAAATTTTGGTTATTACAGCATTTTTATTAAATTTATATAAGAATAGTCTTTCAATAAAATCTAATTTTAACATTTCATTCAGGAGAGTCAAATGTTGAATTAAGACACTTAAACTTTGCATTTATTATTAATAAAAGTGGTTTTAATGGATTTTCTTATTTTTATTGAAATTGTGCCAGGTATACTACAGTAGCTCAGATATATTTGTTGAATTGACTTGAGTGTTTATGAAGCCCATTTGGAATATATTATGATGGAACATTTGTTGTAATTACAGTTACAACTGATATAATAATAAACAAATATTTTCTTAATGCTAGAAATGTAACTGATTAGATTCATAGCATTAATGAATCTAATCTTATTAGTTGTTTTTTTAAATATACTATTTGATACATGTAAAAGATTACAACAAATATGTTATTTAGAAGTACAATATAATGAACTTTATAGATTCACCTAACCTAAGAATTAGAACATCAACAATACCATTTTTTAAAAATAAATGTCCTCTCTCTCCTAAAAATAAAAAATAGACAAGTACCACATAACTAAAGTTGTAACAGAAAACTGCAATATACTTGAAGAATTTGAAAGACAAACTTGTTTGGAGTGTATACAGGTAAGAATAAATATTTACTTGTAGATATATTTCAAAATTTTCTTGTTATACCTTTTATTAATACTCAGAGAAAGTTCACTAGAACTGCTATGTAATTCTATAAAAATCAATAACATGTTTGAGGGAAATTTTAATAAATTTTGATTGGAATATTTATTTTTTTTGGAAGAGGAAAATAGCATCTTGATGAGAATTTTCTACTGTTACAGGTTTTTAAAAAGAGTTAATAAAATATTAAAATTTTATTTTTTTAATTAAGAGTTTTAATTAGTTGAGTAAATACAATTTTCTTTGTTAACAGCATTATTGAGATGTAATCACATGCCATACAGAATTACTCATAAGAAAGATGATTTTAACAAAATTTTTAAAAAAGGACTTAGAAGCATATATATATATATATATATATATATATATATATATATTTAAATATATTTTATTGATTTTTTTACAGAAAGGAAGGGAGAGGGACAGAGAGCTAGAAACATCAATGAGAGAGAAACATCAACCAGCTGCCTCCTGCACACCCCACCCCCACCCCAGGGTTATGCCTGCAACCAATGTACATACCCTTGACTGGAATCGGACCTGGGACCTTTCAGTCTTCAGACCGACGCTCTATCCACTGAGCCAAACCAGTTTCGGCTTAGAAGCATATTTAATGTTCTAGTTAATTCTCTAAAGTCATAGATGTCATCCAGTTTATTTTAGTGAATTTATTTTGAAAATTTGAGTGTGTAAAGTAAGTTTTAGTCATATCTGGACCATCTTTGATACCCTTTTAATGTCATTCTTCCTGACTTTGTTGCCTCTTTTCTGGCAATTAATATAATCAGCATTACCTATACGTGTTACTGAATTACATATTGTTTTGGAAGCACCCAGGTTTATTGAACAATATCACTTTTTCTAGCCTAAAATTAAAATTCTACCTCGTATCTGTCCTGTGGCAGGCTTACTGAGTACATGTAAACATGGGCCTTCAAACACTGCACAAGGGGATTGGTGGTTAGCAGTTGCCTATGATGTAATGGTTTTGTTCACTTTTTAGTTTCCTTTAACAAAGTTAGCACTAAGTCCTTAGAGACAGGTTTCTTTACATACACATTCCAAAATATTGAATATTGCATCATCATTTTCTACATAAGTGACCCCATGGGTTATTTTTGATAGCAAAGATAGAAACCTAGGTTTATTTTTCCTAAGTAAGGGGTTCTTAATTGTCTTTTGCAATTAACTGATGGGTTTTCTTTCACCTTGGTGTCTCAGCAAGGAGAACTGATGAAAATGAAAGGAAATGAAGAGTTTTCCAGAGAAAGATTTGATCTAGCTATTCTTTATTACAGCAGAGCCATTGAATACAGGTAAGAACTAAACAGAACAGTGAAATCCTTTATATGTGGCAGATCAACTTAGGATGCTAGTCAGGAGGTAAAGAGGAGGAGCTGGAGACTGTCTTCAGCTTGCTATGGAGAATGGTTTCTCCCGCAGGCCCCGGAAGCATTAGAGGTGGCCTGAGTGTATGAACTTAATCGGATAGTATAACTCAGGCAAGTCTTGCAAACTTGTGAGTTCCGTTCTGCCCACCTGTTTTCTTTCAAGTTGTCTAGACCAGTGGTTCTCAACCTGTGGGTCGAGACACAGATATTTACATTATGACTCATAACAGTAGCAAAATGACATTATGAAGTAGCAACAAAAATAATTTTATGGTTGGAGGTCACCACAACATGAGGAATTGTATTAAAGGGTCATGACATTAGAAAGGTTGGGAACCACTGGTCTAGACAGACTCATATGTTCTTCCTTATTTTCATTTTGCCTTCAACTAATTTCTCTCAAATTATTAACTAATCACAAAGGGTTACTTACTAGTTCTAAGATGTCACTTAGGAAGGATTTTTGCTTTCTAAGAGGGAACTAGGAAAGGATAACAGTTGGGATTGTTGAGAGTGCATGTGTTCTCGCCACCTCGTCTGCCATTTGCTCAGCTGCTAGAATTTGGTAGCATTTTTGCAAGTGTGCCTTCCTTGGCATCGTAGCTGGTCCACCCAATACTGTAGCAGCGTTGGGAGGAGGTGCTGTAGACGGCTACTCCTGCCCTGCCAGTCTCCACGGGGAACGAGCCGGTCAAGGTCGCATGGCACACCGGGAGGCTGCTGCTCAGGTCCGAGGAGGGGGAGGAGAGGGAATGAAGTTCCACCACGTGTAGTCAGATAAGACTAGCGAGGGCAGAATCTGAAGTGAAGCTATGAAACTACTGTTAATTTATAGACTTTTTTTGAGTCAATGTGTTTAGTCCTGACTTAGACATGTAATTCTATCCCGCACAGTTACAGCATACTTGCAGTTTTAGCTTGTTAATGTGTCTCATGTGATCCTCACAACAGCTGTATGAGGTAGGCTGGAAAAGTGAGGATCTTCATTTCGAATACAGGGAAGTTGAGGATGACTTTACTGTTACTCAGGTAGGAACGAAGGAACCAGGACTTACTCAGTTGGGACTTCAAATCCTATTTTTTTTCTGCTCTGCCACAGACAAAGTTTTTTTTTTATAATATATTTTTATTGATTTTTCACAGAGAGGAAGAGAGAGGGATAGAGAGTTAGAAACATCGATGAGAGAGAATCATCGATCAGCTGCCTCCTGCACACCCCCTACTGGGGATGTGCCCACAACCAAGGTGCATGCCCTTGACCACAATCGAACCCGGGACCCTTCAGTCCGCAGGCCGACGCTCTATCTACTGAGCAAAACCAGTTTAGGCACAGACAAAGTTTTTGAAAAAGTTTTCATGCTTTAGGTTTTCTGTATGATTTTTGTTAGTTTCACATGTAATTTCTTTTACTGACTGAACATTATTTTTTTTTAAGTCCTGAAAACCACCATCTTTATGGTAACCGAGCTCTTTGTTTTATTCGCACGGGACAGTTCAGGTAAGTTGGTTAGTGTTGTTCTCTAATTATTATGCTCAACGCCCATATCTGTTTTGCAGACATGCAAGAAAATTGTTCAGTAGTTCCTTGGCAGAAATAGTTAAATGATTAAAAGAGAGCTATCTGTATAACAATCAAAGTGACAACAGTAATTATTCTGATTGAGTGAGTGACATGTTATACATTATTTTATGTACTTTACTTATGCTATTTAATTCTCACAATACCCTAAATAGGAAGGTAATGTTATTTTCCACATTTACATTTGAACAAACTCATACTATTAGTAAGTAGTAATGCCCAGATTTAAACACAGATCTTATCTGATGATATAAAAGTCTGTGTTTATAACACGTTAAATTACTTCCTTTTGCTCTATGAATTAATCTAGAAAGTTCTGGAGGAAGTTGTGCTTGTTTTTTCCATTCTGCTATAACATAATTCAGTAAATGTCCTTCATAAGTGAAAAGGAAAATAAATTTAGTGGTTTAACTATGAGAGTGAAATACAATGAATTTTTACTTCCTTATGTTGAACTTAGCTTTTATTTATTGAGAAAGATTGTTGACACTATGCTATGATTTTGTTGTTCCTCAGTTTATAAAACCAGGACATAAATTATCAGCATTACTATTGAGCAGTGTAAGCGGTTTCATTTAATTATGTCCTGCCTTATAGTAAGGGTTTAGGTGATCTTCAAGAATATAGTCACTCAGCCCGGCCAGCGAGCTCAGTGATTTGATTCCTGGTCCGGGTACATGCCCAGGTTATGGGCTTGATTCCCACTAGGGGGTGTGCAGAAGGCAGCCAATCAGTGATTCTCTCATTGCTGTTTCTGTATCTCCTTTTCCTTTCCTCTCTTAAATAAATAAAAAAATATTTTAAAAAATGAATACATTCATCCAGTAGAAGAATAACAAAAACAAAACATACTGAAGAATCAGGCTAGAGCCTGGGACCCTCATATAAAGTGGTCTAGGCAGGAGGTCCTGCTTATTACTTGTGTCTGACCTCCCAACAGAAAGGTCAGAATGAGAGAATTTGACAAGTGATGCAATTCTCTCTGTCCATGAAGAAAGGGCCCTGGTTGCTTAGGTGAAGCAGTGTGTTCCTGGCGTCTGGCTTACGGGCGCTCCGAGTGGAGCGATGGAATAGCGGAGAACCGCAGCAGTGTCTGTTCATCGGAAAGGCTCCAGAAAGTGCTGTCTGGGTGTCGCCGTTTCTGTTCCTTTTTCTCAGGAAAGCACAGTCAATGTCAGTTTCCCAGTGAAAGCCCTTTTGTTGGGATGTGGGAGGGTGGGGAGTGGGAAGAAGTATATTCAAGTTTGTAGCTTTAAAAATAACATGTTTTTCTTTTATCATAAACAGAAAACATTCTCATGGTAGAAAATTTGGAAAATACAAGAGTTTAAAAAGAAGAAAATAAAAATCACCAGTAACCCAACCACCTTGGAGAATATCGCTGTATTTTGTTATACAGCTTTTAGATCTCTTAAGCTGTGGATAAGCCGAGGCTGTCTAGACTAGAGGAATGGATGGGCTTGACACACAGTCTTCCATCACTACCACTGTCCTCAACTGTTCTGACAAGGAGTGAGCTGCAAATGTCTTTAGGTTAAGCCTCTGGCTAGGTCCAGAATTGCAGATATCCTATGGTGTTTGAAGGTGAATCAATGTTTTCAACGTGAATAGGTTAGCAACGTGGCTAGCCGCCTGTGAAAACGGAGGTGACTGATCTGAAACCTTGAGTGGGTGGAAGGTCATTCCCTCTGCGTGGGGGAGCGCCGAGAGCGGAGAGGCAGACCAGGGGACTCTGCCCTCTTCATGAGTGCTGGATGCTAGACACTCGGGGGAGATTCTCTGAGACTCCACTGCAAAGGAGATGGTCGGAGAACAGTTACAGAAGCCAGGTAGCCTGGTGAGGTCCAGGCCTAGAGCAGGCTTGTCATCTGTCCCGTGCTCCTTCCTGATAGTCTAGCTGGTGGTTCAGCACCATTGAGGTTTTCGCTAGAAGCAGGTCAGCTGCATTTTCTTAGCTAATCGCCAATATGCATTGGATGCCTCTTTAATGGCAGAACGCTCGTGCCACACTGGTCTGGGTGGCGGTCCCCACCTTGCACATTGTTGATGCGACGGGCTCAGTAAAGTAGGCATGATGTTTTCTGAATCCATAGTACATATAACTCCTGATCAAGAAAGTAGATGACGTGGCTTCAGAAAAGAACATGCTGCCAGAAGTGCCGTTGACACAGGACACCTGTCCTTTAGCTGCGTTACCGAGGTTGAGATGTTTGACGCTCTCATGTGTTGGGGTTGGTAGGTGTGTCGTGAGAATTTGGCTGAGCAGCTCCATGGCCAGGTGGGGGTGAAGCATCCCCCCTCGAGCACTGTTCTGAGCACTCTACACACGTTAACTCACAGCAGTTCATGCCTGTGAGAGTGGGTGCTGCGGTCTTTGTAGATGGAGGCCTGGGGAGGTGGAACAAAGTGTCCTGGGGCACTAGGGGGATGTGATGAAGCCAGAGTTTGAACCCAGGCAGCCTGGACACGGAGTCCCTAGTGATCACAGAGGTGCTGATAGGACCAAAGGACAGTGGGAAAGGTGGGGAAATTAAATAAACGGTCCAAACAGTCAGTGCATGCGATCGTCTTTACAGGACATACAGGCTAAAAACTACGAGTCTTCTTTTCCACACCCGTCAGATTGGCCAAATGTCAAACACTCATTACACCCCGTGTTTGAGAGGATGTGGAATGAAGGGAACTTGCATACCCGCTGGAGAAAGTGTAACTTGGTGCCACCACGTTGGAGAGCAGTTTGGCAAGCTGAAGAACGTGCGCCCTCCGCAGCCCCCGCCAAACTCACAGACGCGAGCCCAAGAAGAGCTGTGCCAAGCGTCACTGTAGCCTTGTTTGTCAATGTAAAGAATGGTAACAGCCTAAATGTCCATCAGTAGGGGAATGGGTAAATCCGTTATGGTATATGGTATATTCATACAATGGAAACCTATGCAATTGGTAAAATGAATACAATGCTGAGTGAAAACGCAAGTTGCAGAAATGATTTTAATGGTCTCATGCCGTTTATGTTTTGTCTAAAAACATGCAAAATGATATGCATCTCCATAATTATTATGTGTTGAAATGTTTTTAAATGCATGGGCACTTTAAAAACAGGGGAGTGGCTGTCTCATGGGGGGAAGGGAGGAAGCGAGGGAGGGAACAAGGTTGGCGCTGGGAGAGGGGTACCCAGGAGGTCCACTGTGACAGGCTTCTGCCCAGAGATTTGAAGCAAACACGGCAAAACGTTAAGATCTTGCTAAGCTGGTAGGTGGTGTGCATTATGTAATGTTATTTACTTTTATGTGACTTGAAATACTTGCTGAAAAGCAATACAGTGTAATTAAAAATGTACATGTTAAGATGAAAACAACAGCAGTGATCACTGAACATTAAAGATGAAGCAAGTGAAAAATAATCTTGAACGGAGAGAAATGTAAGGAAGACCAAGGGCAGGGAACCGGAGGTGAGGCAAGGGTGGGAAACGCTTCATTCAGAAAGGGTCAGAGTGGCGGTGGCGGTGGTGGTGTCAGTGCCAGTCACACTGTAAGTAGCCCACCCCGTGGGGCACCGCCAGGTCTGTGGCGGTCGCAGGAGGCTGCACTGGGAATGTGGGCAATGGGCTTGGAGTGAGGGGGGCCGGTGGAGACGTGCTGTCTCCGGTCACAGCTTGTCCCTGCCGCGTCCTGTAGCCAGAGGGAGGGGTGCTGTGTGTCCCGGAGCCTGGGGCTGGATGACATGCCTTTCATTCTGGTCTGGAAGTTCACATTTCCAATACAGTTTGGTAGTTAAAGGGCATTTTAGAATGATAGTTGTAACTGAAGTAATTCGAAATTTTCAGTTACCCATCATATGACATAAATTTATTAATTAGAACTCAACTTGTGAAATAGTGGGCAGATAGAGTTTAAATGACCGTGCTCTCTTGTCTGAATTTCTCTGAGGCCAGAGGTATAAATCAACTCAGTTGTACGTTCTGAGATTTCATTTCTTTTTGTAAGAGAACATTTATTTGGTAATCACAGAGGTAGTAGACGTAATTCCTAGAAGAAATGGGCTTAGAAAACAAATTGTAGTCCTGGTTGGTTTGGCTCAGTGGATAGAGCATCGGCCTACAGACTGAAGGGTCCTGGGTTCAATTCCAGGCAAGGGCACATACTTTGGTTGTAGGCTTCTCCCCAGCCCTGGTTGGGGCATGTGTAGGAGACAATAACCATGTGTCTCTCACATCGATGTTTCTCTCCCTCTCTCACTCAAAATCAATAGAAAAATATCCTTTGGTGGAGATTTAAATAATATATATGAAAAGTTATATAGAGAAAGGAAGGGCCTTTGGAGCTTGGGAGTGAGGAAGCTGAGAGGAAACTAATGATGAAGTGCCTGAGGGGTGGAAGGGAGGGAAAAGGTAAGGAAAGGGAGAACCCCTGGTCTGAGATTTTTAAAAATCCTAGTGTGTGGGAGGAGCTTAGTGCGAGTGTAGGTTTGTTGACTTTATTCTCTTACCTGTGTGGTCTCTTTATTTTCACGTATTAGCTGCTGAATTTGCTTTTGAAGAAAACAGTTGTTTTTTCAGTCTTTCTTGGAGTGCACCCACTTATAAAAGCAGTTAAACAGATGCAGTTTGGGAAAAGTTAAGACTACAAAAAAATAAACTGAAAACTTTTGCCCAACTCAGGCCTTTGCCCTGATTCCTCTCTTCAGATCCTTGTGTAGTTCTCCATTTTATACCCATACAAGCACTTATGAAGTTGAATCCAATGAAGTTGCCATATTTATAAATCAATATAGGCTGTTTCATTTGGTTCAATGTAAAGAATGTATATGTGGGTTTTTTTAAAAAAGACACCAGAGCATACTATGTGCCCTGTGTACATCTTGTTTCTTTAGCACGTCAGCCTTGGAGCTTGTTCCACGTTGGTGTACACAAAGGTCTACCCTTGTTCTTATTTATGGCTGCATAGTCCTTCACTCAATGGATCACATATGTTCTAGTTTGTATTAAAATACAGATTTCTTCCAGTTTAAAAAAATTACATATAGCTCTGTAATGATTATCCTTTTACAAAAGTTCTATACGCAGGTGCAAGTATATCTGTAGGGTAAATTTCTTCTACTTAGATGAAACAGTATATATAATTTTAATTCTAAACACTTGACTTTTGATTTAAAATGTGTTTATTTGCTGATGGTATGAGTCACTGCACATGTGGCAGTGACTGACCATTATTAGATCTGAGTCCTGCTTTTGTTGCATTGTAAGACTAGAACCTTGGTGAGTGTGCATATTATCTATATATAAAAGCCTAACTGACCTTTATGACTGGAGAACCACAATTGTGCTCCCACAGCCAACCTCCTGTGATCCCTTCCCCCAGCCGGCCGGCCGGCCCCAATTAGCCCTGATCACTGGCCAGGCCAAGCGACCCCACCCATGCACGAATTCATGCACCGGGCCTCTAGTAATAAATATAAACTACTAGAGGCCCAGTGCACAAGATTTGTGCACTGGGGGAGAGGGGTTCCTCAACCAGGCCTGGGTTTAGGCTCCAGGGATCGGGCCTAAGCTGGCAGTCAGACATCCTTCTCGCAGTCTAGGACCCCTCACTTGTTACCACCGTCTTGCAGCAGAGGCCGGAGATGCTCCCGCCACTGCCACCACCTTCAGCAGTGAGCCTGGCTTCTGGCTGAGCAGTGTTCCCCCTGTGGGAGTGCGCTGACCACCACAGGGCAGCTCCTGCATTGAGCGTCTGCCTCCTGGTAGTGAGTGTCATAGCAGCCAGTCAGTCGATTTGCATATTATGCTTTTATTATATAGGATAATGTAGTAAACATTTAACACGTATTATTGGGTTCATTTTATAAATAGGTAAAAAATAAACCTAAACAGACATTATCCCTGTGTTCTAGACCAGCGGTTGCCAATCGGGAGTCTGCGGACCACTGGTGTTCCATGAGGTCCAGAAGGTTGGCGACTGATGGTCTAACTAGACAATGGGTCAGCAGTGTGAAGGCCTGTGGTGGAAGGGAGTGTGTTGCATTCATGGGATTAGTAGTGTGCCCACTGGACTGTATACAGAGGCGAGGTGAGGGAAGGTGGTCAGACTAGACCAAGGAGGGTCTCGTAGGCTACGTTAAAGCTGCCAGCCTTTAGGAAAAGGATTGGGCGAGTGGAGTGTGTGGAGAGGATGCAGCGTGATGTGAATTAGGAGGCTGCTGTGGTGCTCCAGGCGGGAGGTGGTGGCCCAGAGAGGGGGATGTCAGTGGGAATGCAGAAGTGGGAGGAGTTTAAATATTTTGGAGGTGAAATCAAGTTGCTTATAGTTTTGTGTTTGGAAGTGTTCTGAGGTTTCTGCTTCAGCAGCTTCATGGGTTATAGGCCCACTCCCTGTCACGGGTCACTGGAAGAGAGAAGTTTGACTTCATTCTTGAACATAATGAGTTGAAGTGCCTTTAAAGGATCCAAATTGGAATGTTGGAATGTATCATCCATGAGTTACGTGGGTCTGGAAAGGATGGAGACAAGTGTTTGGGACAGTTATCCTCGGTGGACTTGTGGAGGTGGGTGACATTGCTCACAGAAGTGGCTCTCAGCATAGACTGCACATTGGAATCTCTTGATTGTTGAATAACCCTTTTCCCCAGCTCTGCTTCAACTAATTGGGTGTCGGGCTTCTAGAAGCTCCCAGAGTACAGATGTGCAGCCAAGATTGAGACCCACTCCTGGAGAGCATGAGCTGAGATAGGAGAGGGACTAGGACAGCCTGGGGGCACACCGTAGAGACCGATTAGGGGAGGATGAACTTGCCAGGAGACTGCTCTGCTGCCAGAGAGGTGGCAGCGAAACTCAGTGTGGCTTCAAGGAGGTAAGTGTGGCCAGCAGGGCCTGTTGCTGCTGGGGATTTGGATTTAGCAATGTGGACGTGGCTTAGTTACCGGAGGGCGGGGCGGGGGGGGGGGCGGTGTTAGTTGGAAGCTTGGAGCAGACGCTGGGTTAGAGCAGATTGAAAAATGAGAGGGAGGAAATGGAGCTAGCATAGGCAGCTGTTGGAGGTATTTGGGGGAGGCAGTGAGGAGCAGAAAAGGTGTGTTGTTGTATTGGGATGTTCTGGCTACAAATAACAAAACTGGTTTAAATGGTGAAAAAAACTTACCTTATTCAGAGTTCCAGAAGAAGGAGTTTCAACAGTGTTATCAAAGACCTAGACTTTTCCCAGCCCACTGTGTGACCTGGACTTCCGGCTGCCACCGCAGGATGTGAGATGCTACTGTATCAGACATCAAACCGGATAGTACAGTCTCCAGCAGAAGGATGACTTTGTTGTAATCTTCAAAAAAACACAAAAAAACCCCACATACTGAAAAGTGTACAGTTCATTAGTCTGTGGGTTGAGTTTGCAGAAACCAAACAACCGTAACTAGGTCACCACCCCATTGCCCCAGAAGCCCCCTTCTCCTAGTCACCACCACCTCCCCCGCAGTTCTTTTTGCCTGTTTTTGTGCAATATAAAAGAATCATAGTCCGTATATAGTATGTGCTCTTTTATGTTTGTCTTTCAACATTGTTTTGAGATCCATATTGTTGCATGTAAAGTTGTAAAGTGTTCGTCTATTGCATGAATATACCACATTTTATCCATTCTATTATTGATGGGCATTTGGGTAGTTTCTAGTATTTGGGTTCTATAGGTAGTGTCATTGTGAACATATGTACTCATTTCTGTTGAGTGTATAATTAGGGGCAGGGTATCCTTATGTTCAGCTTTAGTACAAAATTTCCAAAGTGGTTGTATGATTTTACACTCTGACCAGCAGCATATGAGAGTTTCAATTCCATGTCTTTGCTAATAATTATTTTGTTTCATTTCATTTGGATATTCTGGTGGGTGTGTAATGATCTAGTGCTGTGATCTTAATTTGCACTTTCTTAAGTTGATTTATGATATTTAGGTTGAGCATCTTTTCATTTGCTTATTGACTACTTGGATTTTCTCCTTTGTGAAATGCCTGTTTGGATTTTGAGTTGAAAGTCTTTATTTATTAGTAGTTTATTTTTTTTTAATTTTGGATATGAGTCATGGTCAGATATTTGAATTACAGATATTTTCTCTCTGGCTTGCCTTTTTACTCTTTTTTTAAAAAAAGAATATATATATATATATATATATATATATATATATATTTTTTTTTTACAGAGAGGAAGGGAGAGAAATATAGAGCTAGAAATGTTGATGAGAGAGAAACATCAACCAGCTGCCTCCTGCACACCCCCCACCGGGAATGTGCCCGCAACCAATGTACATGCCCTTGACTGGAATCGAACCTGGGACCTTTCAGTCTGCAGACCGATGCTCTACCACTGAGCCACACCGGTTTCGGCTGCCTTTTTACTCTTGATGTTTTCTTTTCACAAACAGAAGTTACTAATTTTAATTAGTACAGTTAGCCAATTATTTCCTTTATGGTAAGCATTTTTGTGTTCTGTTTCTAACCTCTGCCAGCACATATCACCAGAATGTTGAAAATCTCAACTGTTTAATTTTGGCATTTAGATTTATAATCCATCTGCAGGTGGTTTCTATATTTGGTGTGAGGAGGAGTTCAGATGATGTGAATGTCCCATTGATATACCGTTTCTTAAGAGTACCTTTTCTCCATGTCGTGTGATGTTATCTTGGTTGTATAGATAGGTGACTATGTAGGTAAGGGTCTGTTTCTGATTGCTATATCCTATTCTGTTGATCAGCACATCTATCTTTAGATAGTGTTTTCTTAAAAAAAAAAGTGTATAGCCTTTTAGTAGGTAGGTATTGCTATGTAGTAGTATGTTACTTAGTTTAGTTCTTGTGCCTCTTTTTCAGAGTGATGGTTCCCCTCAGGTCTCATTTCCGATGAGGAAGCAGGCCAGAGAGGCTTTAACTTTCTAACAGCCCCAGGGATCGGGCTTCACTGCTTCAAGTCCCCGCTTTCCTGCTCTGTCCACTGTAGCTTAGCAGAGGCGTTGTGTGAAAGTTCTGGGGGTTTGTTTCCGGAGACTTGCTAATACACAAAAATAGTACAAAGAACTATACAATGAATGACAAGTGGGCACAGAGTGAGGTGTAGGTAAGATATGTGCAGGAAAACCCCAGAAATGTAGTTATTCCTGGGTAGTTGTGACTGTGACTCTGGATGCCTTTTCCCCTTTGTTTTACTTTTCTGTATTTTCCAAATTTCCTATAATGGACATATATGGATGCTTAAAAATTAAAAAAAAACAACTTAAAACTAGGTTATATATGGAAAATTAAAAAAGTACAAATAGAAATATAAGATGATATATATGCCTATATTAAAATAAAAATGAATATTTTATTTCTTGTTTTTCTTCTTAGAAATGCACTTGGTGATGGCAAGAGAGCCATTATTCTGAAGAACAACTGGTCAAAGGTAGGCTTTTATATTTTACCTTGGGCAAGTAATGCCATATAACTTAGAGAAAAATCTAATCACGGGATGTACATTTGTATGTAATGTGGATAAAATAGGAACCTTCAGTTCCATAGTCAGAAAGGAGGCGATTGTTTTACAGAGTTAGAGAACGACTTCATCTAGAGTGAGGCTGCAGGTGTCTGAGGGCACAGGTCACCCGTAGGCATCCTGAGGCCCTTGAAGGCACTTGATCATGAGCTGTCAACATCTCCTCTGGGTGTATTACAGACTATTGAAAAGGGATACGTGAAGCTTAGAAGGAACTATAGAAGATGGTGTTTGCACATAAATTCTTAGAGAAAATATAAGCTTAAAACTCTTGTATGTCAAAACTCACCATGAATGAAATCAGAGTCTGGAAGAAGATCATTTGTTATATATATAACTTATATAATTGATAGGATTTATATCTAGAATATGCAAAGAGCTAAATAAAAAGCTCTGTAGAAATAGGCCAATAAACAAGGATTTCACAAGAATTCTGAATGGGAAATAGAAAAACACTAAGCCCTGTTTCCCAGGCATTAAAATAGTACAGAGACAGAGAAACGAAATCAAGAGAGCAGAATAGAGAGCCTCCAAACAGACGTACATGTACACGAGTTAAAACAATGTGATACTGTTTGGGTCCTTCAGATTGGCAAAAATTAATGAGACGATAGCCTTGAGTATTGGTGAGTGTCTGTACCAACCGGAACCCTTGATAGACCAGTGAGTTGAATTGGTTACAAGCACATTGGAGAGCATTATGATGTGCATATGCAGTCATTACTTGATTCTAAGTGTGAACCCAACAAACATTCTTGCTTATGTGTGTACAGTGAGATGTACAGGTTGGCCATTGCACCATGTTTTAATGGTACAGAAGTGAAAATATCTAAGTATCCATTAATGAAGCAGTGATGATTGTGGTTTACTAGGATCTATCAGATCTGTCCCCTGCCTTGAACAACCATTATTTCTCTGATCTCAGACCTTATGCTCTCCCCTTTTTTCCTCCCTCGTTCACGCTTTGTTAGTCCGTTGCTCTCCTTTCAGTTCCTTAACCATGCCAGGCCCACTCCCCACTTGTACTTGCTCTTCCCTGTGCCTGGAATGAGAGTACCTTTCCCCAGAGCACGAGCTGGCCCTATGCCCCCCTGGCCTCCTTTGGTTTTCACTGCAGGTCCTCTTCACAGTGAATGCTTCCCTGGCCACGGTGTTACACGCCAACCTGCCCTTCCTAGACGTTGGCTCTCCTCTTTCCCTGCTTGACTTTGCTGCTTCTTGGCATTTATTGTTAGTAAACATTTTGTACTAGTATGCACTGTTTACAGTACGTTGCTTATGGTGTGTGTGTCTCCAGTCCAATGTGAGCTCCATCAGGACAGGTTTTTTGTTTGGTTCATTCTTGAATCTAGACTGCCTGACACATACAGGCACTCATTAAGTAAATATTTGTTGACTTAATGAATGAATGAATTGAACACTGGATTGCAGCTTAAGTGAATTAACTGTCTTATCAATAGATTTAAAAAATAATATTGAATGAACAAAGCAGTAAAAGCATAATATTCTAGAAAAATATTTATCAAACTAATGATAGTGTTTGCTTCTTGGTAGTGAGAGACAGGAAAGATTAAAGGTACAAAGGAGAGTTCAGATTAAAGGTACAAAGGAGAGTTCAGCCTTATTTGCATAGTATTATTTCTTGCATTAAAGAATCTGAAGCCAGTACAACAAAATGTTAACAGTTAATTCTGGTGTTTGTTATAGTAATTTATATTTTCCCAAATTATAAAAATAGTCTGAATTTTTTAAAAGCAGAACTTCAGTAAGACTCAGAAAGATTCATGTTTCAGACTTCATTTCTGGCTTTTCATAATTTGCTTTTATTTATTACTAGAGACCCGATGCACGTTCGTGCAAGAATGGGCCTTCCTTATTCTCTCCGACACCGCCTTCGGTCTGGCGGAGCCGCCTTTTCGCCCCGGCCTGGAACTGCCTTTCCGCCTTCCCACACTGCCCAGAGGGCCAGAGCAGCTGGGGCGAGGCGCGAGGAGCCTGTATATGTAAATTACACTGCCATCTTTCTTGGGTTAATTTGCATATGCGCTCCTGATTGGCTGGTGCCCAATTCGCAGGTACGGTCAATTTGCATCTTACTCTTTTATTAGTGTAGATTATTTTTAAGTTATTATTTTTTTAATCCTCATTCAAGGATATGCTTTTGTTGATTTATTTTAAAAATGTTTTCATTGATTTTTAGAGAGAGGGGAATGGAGAGGGAGAGAGAAAGAGAGAGAGAGAAACATTGATCAGTTGGCTCCCGTACATGCCCTGATCAGACAGACACCTTGACCAGAAATTGAACCCTCCACCTTTGGTGAATGGGATGACACTCAAACTAACTGAGTCACGCCAGCCAGTGCCATAATTTGTTTTTAAGCCAGAATGAGTAGAATGATTGAATTTTAGAGCCTTCAATTTGTAATTCAGGTTGTTTAGGGCTGTAAAACCTGGGGACTATGCAATTTCTGAAGTGGACTTCTGTATGCAACTTTTGGAGTCACTTTCTAAATACATTATTTTACAGATAAAGACATTAAGTCTCAGAAAAGTAAGGTGACTTTGCAAGTAAAAGACAAAACTGGATTGAGGGTGATGCTTGTTGCTGTTTTCAATATAAGTCATTGTTGTACTTGAACAGTCTTTGCTGACCTCTGCACCTGGCATTTGGCAACTGCTCCATAAATATTTTCAGAATGAATGGATGGTAGAATTCTTAATACTAAAACCGAGACCATGCTATTGGTTTTCCAGAGATATCTTTTGCTATTTCAATCTAGTATCAACTTAGAAAAAGAGTACTAAAGTTTTAAAATTACTTTGAGTACCTTATTTAGATTGTTTACTCCTGACTTAGTTTATCAAACAAAATATTTACTCTTCTTTTTAGAACAGTTTTAGATTCACAGCAAAATTAACAGAAGGAAGGTACAGAGATTTCCCATAATCCCATTACCCCACGCACATATACCTTCCTCCATTGCCAGCATCCCCCGATAGAGTGGTGCAGTGTAACATTGATGAACCTCCACAGGCACATCATCATCACCCAGAGTCCAGTTTAACTTGGGGTTCACTGCCTTGGTGTTGTATATTCTATGGGTTTGGACAAATTTATAATGACATGTATCCACCATTGTGCTTCGTAAGGTGTATTTTCATTAAATTAAAGGATAGTTTTTCCCCCCAATTAGTATTTTTTGTACATTCCTTTGTATTGGATTTATTAGGATGGCATTGGTTCATAAATTACATAGTTTTCAGATGTATAGTTCTCTAATACATCAACTGCATATTATATTGTGTGTTCCCCATCAAGTTTCCTCCCATCACTATACTATTTACTTCCTATGTCCTTTTTGCCTCCCCTACCTCCCTTTCCCTCTGGTAATCACCATACTATTGTCTGTATCTCTGAGGTTTTTGTTTTTGTTTTTTTAAATCATAGAATCAGAATGGTCTTTGTAAAGTGTGCAGTAAGAGGAAGGCGCTCTGGCCCCAGAATAATAGATTAGGGTTCTTTGGCCTGTGAGTGAGTGACATTGGGCAAGTTTTTAACCTTTTCACTTGGAAGTCACTGCTCACAGGGAGATGTGAGCCTAAAATGGGAGTTTGGTTTGTGAGTAGAATTCGTTGCATTAGCCCAGGTTTGATCATGTTAGCTCTCTAAATTAAAATGTTCATGCTTGATACAGAAGATTTCCCAAAATGCGTAAGTGGGGCCAGCCAGGGCTGTGGCTCTGTAACAAAAACAAACAGGACAAAAGCCCTGATCATTAGAATTAAGAGTAAATCATTGGTTTTGAACCTTTTCTTTCTTAAAGCCAAGAAATGCATGTGTAGGAAAAAAAGAATGAAGTGCTGATAAGAGAGCTATGGATAGAGGGCAGGCTTAGCTTTACCCTCACTTGGGCACACGCTCCTCTTCAGAGGTGGGGAAGCTGCTGCACTAGCAGACTGTCCTTCCCGCTCTCAAATTCCATGCATTTCCAAACTGTAAGGACTGTAATCGCGCAGAGACTACTACTGCCTTGAAGTATTGTGAAACCAAGTTAAGTTATTTATATGAATGGATTTTATACTTCATTTGGAATAAAAGTTATTCACTCTGTAGTAAAATATAATAAAGGTTATATTTTTTTCTTTGGGCATACAAAAAAATCTCTTTAAGTGAAAATGCTGATCCCTAGGCAGTTGTTAAACATTATTATGAATACTGTTCATCGCTTTGCACTTAGCTCATTTCGGTAATTTTATATCCTGAGAGGTATTAACATTTTTATTTATTTTTCTTTGGTAGGCTCTAATTAACACTTTAAGTAACTAATCAGCTTTCAAGTGAAATATTTTTTTTCTTATTGATTTCCTTTAACTTAAGCATATTTTTGAGAAAAATTGAATTTATCTTTTTGGAACAGGGTCATTATCGTTACTGCGCTGCTCTTTCTCTGCTGGGAGAGTATGACTGGGCCCTACAAGCAAACATTAAAGGCCAAAAGCTCTGTAAGAACGACCCCGAAGGAACCAACGATCTCGTTCAGCAACATGCCAAGTTACAAAAACAGATAGAAGATCTGCAAGGTATTTCACCAAAGGTTCTTTTTGTTTCAGTCGAATTCTTTTAAAACTTTTGAGGGTGGGCTTCTTGGATTAATGGAGGACCATAAATCAATGCTCAGATGATTGAATTTACCTTGGTATCTTGGTTGAGCCACTTAAGTTTCAATTTCTGTCTAGAATTATATTAGTGTTATATTCCATTAAGTAATTATAAATGATTGATATTTTTATTTGAAACATTCAGCAATGAATTATTATATACTGGTACATGGAAAATATTCCTTCTTGAATTTTGAAATAAATTACATCCTTTTTGAAACAAAATTGTTTTAAAATTATCTCCTTTATAGTTATTTCCTGAAGAAAAGTCCCTTCAATAGCATTATTTGGTGTTTTTGCACCAAATTTGTGGCGGATTTTATATATCTCAGAAATTTGCTGTGCAGGCTAGGAATTCTACAATCCCTTACTCTACACTCTCAGTGTAGGTCTTTCCTGTTTTTTCTTCTCTGGGTATTTGGTGTCTTATGGAGCTGAGCTGAGTGTTCTGTTTCATTAGCAAAAGTCATCAACATAACGTGATCATAAGATTGTGAGCTCCTTGAAATAGGTACCGTCTCCGATTCACATTTCTAGAGTGTTGCATCTAGTCAGTGATCACATCCAATGGGATTTCAAATAATGGCTGCAGAACATTTTGTTAACAAGCTCATCAACTAAAAGCATCTCACAATGTAAAATTGGTTAGGCTTACTTTTCAGTTCTCTGAATTTGAAAATCTTTTACAGTATGTGTTACCAATGCACTGTTTACTGTGTATGTGATTGATTTTTATAGGCGGAACATCAACTAGGAACCCAGTTAAAGTCTTTTATGAAAGCAGGTAAGTTATTAGGAATGGCTTTGTCCTGTGAGTTTAAGAATCTCTATATTTGATGCTTTAGTATGAGGTGACCAGACGTCCCGTCCCGCCTTTGGCAGGACAGTCCCGATTTTTAACAATTTGTCCTGCGTCCCGAGGCGTTTTAAAAAAGTCCTGATTTTTTGAAAGATTCAAATTGTTAAAAATCGGGACTGTCCCGCCAAAAGCGGGATGTCTGGTCACCTTACTTTAGTAGCTAATAGCAACCACAGCGAAGTTGGGGGTGGAGGATGATAGGTGGTTTTTAAAGTGTTCCTGGGTAAGAACAGGTGACCTGTGAATTGCCGAATGTATTTTGCCCACTCTTTTACTGAACTATTTGCATATGTATGTATTAGCTATCAGTAGCTTTCGCCTATGGAAAGGAGTGAAATGATTATAGGCTGTTACTGTGTTTGAATGAGACCAGCTTTGGTCATCTGGATGGTGCTGGCAGCAGAGAGCAGGGGCACAGTCGTTGCCTTTAACCCTTAGCCTCTCCTGGAAACACCTGCCTCGAGACTCCCGGTATTTTTTGCAAAGGCTGAGATGCTTCCTGTTAGAAATACTAGTAGGCAGTGGATAGACTCGAGTATACTTGCAGTAGAGCCAACAGCACCCAGGGTCTGCATTTGTTACTTACTGATTAAAGAAGATTAAGCTCTTCCTCACATGCTTAAGATACTGAAGCTGTTAATTTAAATCAAGGAGACTTACTTATTTTAATATTAGGAACCAGAATACACTTCTTGAGCTATTAATCTATTTTAAGTTTTTTAAATTATATTTTGGGCTGAAACTGGTTTGGCTCAGTGGTAGAGCGTCGGTCTGCGGACTGAAAGGTCCCGGGTTCAATAACGGTCAAGGGCATGTACCTTGGTTGCGGGCACATCCCTGGTAGGGGGTGTGCAGGAGGCAGCTGGTCGATGTTTCTCTCTCATCGACGTTTCTAGCTCTCTATCTCTCTCCCTTCCTCTCTGTAAAATATCAATAAAATATATATATTTAAAATTATATTTTGGGTTTTAATACCAAATGTAAAATAATGTTTATGTATAAGGCCCACTCTTGGAGATAGGATACTTTTATTTTATTTTATATATATATATATATAATGTTACTGCTTTTAGAGAGAAATGGAGAGGGAGAGAGAAACATCAATGATGACAGAGAATCATTGATCAGCTGCTCCTGCACACACACACACACCCCCCCCCCCCCGGGGATTGAGCCCCACAACCCAGATATGTGCCCTTGACTGGAATAAAACCTGGGACCCTTCAGTTGGCAGGCTCTATCCATTGAGCAAAATCAGCTAGGGCAGTAGGGATCCTTTTAAAACAATCTTGTTTTCAATAAAAAAAAAAAAGGCTGACTTTGTGGAATTTGTTTCTTAGAAAGTTAACTTTTTTTTAAAAGAGCATCAATAGAAATAAATCAATAGAAATAAAATAATCATTTCTTTTATCCCACTCAGAGTCCACACCCCTAGTCTAACAAAACCTGCGTTTAGTACTTCACTTAACTTTGTAGAGATCGAAAGAGATTCTGAAGAAAACTACCACGAAATGGCATACAGTGGCAATCAGCATCTAACGGTAAGCTCAGTTAAAAACTAAAAATGAAATTATTTCCAGTATTGTCTCATATGTTTGCAATAATTTGGTGAAAGGTAAAATTGAATATCTTTGATATGAACCTTTTTTTGCCTATTTATATCAAGAAAATGATTCTGTCTTTTAAATAAATATTCGGGCTACCTTCTATAATTACATAAAAATAATATTTCATCTTGGCCCAAGATGTTTCTGCAGCCTCTGCTGCTCCTCACCATAGCCTTGATTCTGTGCTGTGCTCAGTTGAACCTTGGTCCGATGGCTTCTTAGGCACTGCTAGGCCTCTAGCCTGGTCCTGGCACCAGGGTCCGAGGCGATTTGCACCTGAGTTTTTTTCTGAACTGTAGTGTGCTCAAACCATAGCAGATATCACCAGGTCCACATTTATATTTTTCTCCAGTGTCTGATGGGGAAAAGGAAAATTGTGTCTTGGTTATGTGGAAGCCCCTTTTATGCCCCGTGTAGTTCAGGGTTCCAGTTCAGGGTTCTGTTTCTGGAGAAGGCTGCACACAAATGAAAAGAGACTAGAAAAGGATTAATTTGGGAATATTGGGGTCCAAATGGGAGCCACCTCCAGGGGGAGGACTACACAGTGCTCTGGCCTTGCCGTCCCTTTTACTGAGACCATGGGAAACACCCATAGCCCGTAGGCAGGAGACTCCGATAACAGAAATTCATGAGACAACAGAGGGGGGGCTGCTTCAGCTAGCAGCGTTTCAACCAGACAGTGAGTGGTTAGAACAGCTTCCCGCTTCCTGTCCACATCTCTCTATCAGTGAGACAGTGATTGGTTTCCGGCAGGGTTGATGGATAGTAGTCATTGGAGAGAACTTTTTAAACCCACTTTGTAGTTATATTTGTTTGTTAATAATATCCGAGGATATTATTTTCATGGATTTTAGAGAGCGTGAAAGAGAGGAAGGAAGGGAGGGGAAAAAGAGAGAAATATCAATGTGAGAAAGACACATTGATTGGTTGCCTCCCGCACAAACCCCAATTGGGGCCATAGATCAAACCTGCAACCCAAGTACGTGCCCTGGACTGGGAGTTGAGCCCATGACCCTACAGTGCACAGGCAGATGCTCTAACCACTGAGCAACACCAGCCCAGAACATAATTTTTTTGTTAATAATGAAAATCTCAGAGAAGCTGTGTTCATTTAAGGAGAGCAGCCTCAGGAAAGATGTGATAGTACTGACTCAGTACCGAACAGCTGCCCTGCCTGGCCTCATGCTGGGTGTCAGAAATGCAATTGTCATTGGAGAATTTATCATACCATAATCTGTTATCGTCAGTTATCATTTTGTTTATTCACTTAGACTTAATAACCACCTAGCTAGTTTAGGTGCTTGAATAAATTTTGTTATAATCTACTTTTATTATTTAGCTATTCATGTCTCTTAATTTTTTCACTTTTTTTTTCTTTTGTAAGTCTCACTAATTTTATTTTCATGGCTAGGAGGTAGATGAAGCTTTGAATATAGATGATTGTGACTGTCATCCTGAACTTCCACCACCATCAGGTGAGTTTTTCCCTGTAAATGGTTGCTGAATTCATGTGGTGGTATCTAAACTTCTGTGCCCCCAAATTCGCACAAGCCTCACTTATATTTGCTCTTGTCCTCCTTTTACTTCGCAGTGCTTCTGTGTTAAAACATTGATTATTTATTGAAACCAGTATTCAGTCTTTTCAGATTATTATTATTTCTTTAAAATATATTTAATTGTTTTTTTACTGAGAGGAAGAGAGAGGGATAGAGAGTTAGAAATATCGATGAGAAAGTTAGAAATATCGATGATCAGCAGCCTCTTGCACACCCCCTACTGGGGATGTGCCCGCAACCAAGGTACATGCCCTTGACTGGAATCGAACCTGGGACCTTTCAGTCTGCAGGCCGACGCTCTACCACTGAGCCAAACCGGTTTCGGCCTTTTCAGATTATTTAATCTAATTTTGGAACTCCAACTAAAATTGATGGAAAGGAAAGATGAAACTCTTCTTGGCTTGCTATCTAATTTCTATTTGGCAAGGTGTTTTTTTCTAAATATATATTTTTATTGATTTCAGAGAAAAGGGGAGAGGGAGAGAGAGATAGAAACATCAAAGATAAGAGAATCATTGATCGGCTGCCTCCTCCACTGGGGATCATGCCCGAAATCCAGGCATGTGCACTTGACTAGAATCGAACTTGGGACTCTTTAGTCGGTAGGCTGATGTGTTATCCTCTGAGACAAACTGGCTAGGGCAGTGGTTGGCAAACTCATTAGTCAACAGAGCCAAATATCAACAGTACGATTGAAATTTTTCTTTTGAGAGCTAAATTTTTTAAACTTAAACTGTATAAGTAGGTACATTGTTCTTAACTTAATTAGGGTATTCCTAAGGTGGCCTTTGCTAAAAACTCAAGGGCCAAAGAGCCGCATGTGGCTCGGGAGCTGCGGTTTGCTGTCCACTGGGCTAGGGCATGGCCACTGTTTTTCAGCCTTTATATCATTATCTTCCCCAGCCAAGGAGCCTTTTTATACTTTATTTTTTTCCTAATTGCCCCCCCCCCTTGAAATCTTAATACCACAGAACATGTATATATGTTTATGTACTGTATGTACATCTCTGCTTTATAAACTGTGGTGGGGGCAAAAGTGGGTTTACAGTTGTTCGTATGGAAATATACAATAATTAATAGTAACACGAGAATAAACTGTTTCATGTACTCAGAACTGTAAATCTACTTTTGCCTCATGTTGGGGGTGATGACACCTCTACTGAGAATGGATGCTTTTGGGCTCATCCTAGCTTACTTTACTTTTTAAAAAAATATATATTTTTATTGATTTCAGAGAGGAAGGAATAAATAGAGATAAAAACATCAATGATGAGAGAGAACCATTCATCAGCTCCTCCCACACGCCCCACGTAGGGGGATCGAGCCCGAAACCCAGGCATGTGCCCTGACCCTGATTTCCTGGTTCATATGTCAATGCTCAATCACTGAGCCAAGCCAGCAGGGCTCATCCTAGTGTACTTTAAATTGTCCGTGCTTGGTTCATGTGTTTGCTTATGCCCTCAGGAAACAGGCAGGCACAGCAGGACCTCATAGAGTTGACATTGGCATCATGGGAAATGAAGGGCCCTCAGAAGCCCGAATATTTGTGCCTCATTTATTTCTTAGTCTCCCTTGATACTACCAGGGTTTGATGGAAATCCATCTAAAATGGATTACATGCTTCCCTGCCTTTCAAACAGCTTAAGAAAATACAGATTTTCCTGATGACTTAAGATAGCTGTTGTTACCCACAAATTACTTACCTCCATCTTTCATGCATTCCTTCCGGGCTCTGACCGGGAGATTGTGACCTTCCTGTTGCCCTGCTTTCCTATATTGTTTTTGTTGTTTTCAGTGTTTTTGCTTCTGGCAGCCATTTCTGTCTTGTACTTCCTGCAGTTCTGTCTTTTCTTAGGCTCCCATGCCACATACCACACCACTTACTCCTGAGCATGTCCGTTTGGTTCGCACAGCACCAGCATTGTAGAGAGGGGAAGCGCAGGTGGCTGTCTTCCCTGATGCAACTCTGATAGCATGTGAAAAATCTCTGGGGATAAAACATTTGTCAATACTTCTTGGACTGTTATCATCAGAGAGTGCATTTAAATAACTTAAATACCATGCACACTGTAGCATCTACGTTCAGTGGAAGAAATTGAGGTGCTGCGGTCAGGATCTAATGGTTTCGCTGCAGGTCATACAGCAGAAGTGGCACTGGAACTCTTCTGCCTTTCCAGAACCTCTTTCTTTCTGAGGCCACCAGAATCAGCTCAAGCTCGCATCCCGTCCTTGCACAGGGCTCTTACTTGCCTCTGCGTGTCTCCCCAAAGCTCCCATCAGATCCTCCTGACCCCATTGCTCTGCTCTCTTCTGCACAACTGTGCACATCTGTCCCTGCCCGGCAGCACACAGGCTCCCTCCTCCCGCCAGGGCACACGGCTGAGCTCACAGAGCTGGAGGAGCAAGGGGAAGCATGGGCCTGTGATTCAGTATTTCCTTTTCTTCCTAATGGTATTGCTCTTTAAGTATTGCAACAAGTGTCTTTTCTTGTCATCTAATTGTAAACTATCTGAAAACAGAAACTTAGCCTATATCTCTATATCTGCTCTTTGCCTACAGAATAATGCCATTATAATTTATAATTATTTCATAGCATACATAGACAAACAGCATCAGTAGCTTATTTTCTTGGCTCATCTGTTTGTAGTTAATGCTCACAATATACTTCCTTTGCTCTCTTATGCAATTTACTTTTTTTATTTTACTTTTATGCTCATAGATTTCTATGTCCAGATTTCAGAAACAAATACTTTTGTGTTCACAGGCCAATCTCCAAAGCATAAAGGAAAACAAAAATCTCGAAACAATGAGTTGGAGTCCAGGTATGTTTTTATTTAAGATATTGTTTTTTTCTCCTAATGTCCTTCTTCCAAGAAAAAAAGAAATAAATCTCTTTCAAGTAGTAGCTACCTTTATGTATGTATATTATGTTGAGAACTAAAGTCCTTTTCAAATACCAAAGGCATGTCTTTTGGAAACCATCATTTTTGACTAGCGCAGTGGTTGGCAAACTCGTTAGTCAACAGAGCCAAATATCAATAGTAAAACGATTGAAATTTCTTTGGAGAGCCACATTTTTTAAATTTAAACTTCTGAACGCCACTTCTTCAAAATAGCCTCACCCAGTCCGTGGTATTTGTGGAAGAGCCACACTCAAGGGGCCAGAGAGCCGCATGTGGCTCGCAAGCTGCAGTTTGCCGACCACTGGACTAGAAAATTCTGAATCCTGGATGTTAATACTGATTTCTGAAAGTCATATTATAGATATATTAGTATTAATTTTTTTAAACTCCAAAATACATGGTCATAAGAGGAAAAAATATTCAGAGAAGTGTAAAGTACAAATTAGTTTCCTTCCCTGTTCACCTTACTGTATTTCCCACATTTTCCAGTAGCTTCCTGTAGGAACTCACTGCTAACCATTTGTTGGCCACCGGGAAGCTCACTCTGCACACATAGGCATGGGTATGTGTACAGTTCAAGGCCCTTTGGAGCAGTTATCCCTGGAGGAAAGTATTATTAATGAACCAACCACTTATAAAATCCATCCTACCAAACATGCCCCTTGAAGTTAATGGTAGGAATTCATCACTTATCTTTATAGTTTACCCCCCATCACCTACAAAATAAAAATTGACTGCAGAGTGGAATTATCAGTTATACAGTAGATTCAAAAGTTTGTGAAGTTAATGAAAAATTATGCTGGGCAAGCTGCAAAGCCATTTCTGCCAATTATACCAGTTTTCAGTTTTTTCTTCATTTCTTAAGGTTGATTCCTCAATAGATTCTTCAAAGAGAATGATTTGAATATCAAAACACTAAGAGGAATGAATAAAGCCCCTTTAAAAAAAAAAACAACCATTTTTTCATGCTGCTACAAAGTAAATACAAAGCAAAGGCATAGAATATTATGTAATTGTACTAGCGGCCTGGTGCATGAAATTTGTGCATGGGGGGGGCTTGTCCCTTAGCCCAGCCTGCACCCTCTCCAATCTGGTACTCCTCAAAGGATGTCCGACTGCCCATTTAGGCCCAGATCGGGCCTAAATGGGCAGTCGGACATCCCTCTCACAATCCAGGACTGCTGGCTTCCAACTGCTTGACTGCCTGCCTGCCTGCCTGCCTGCCTGCCTGCCTTATTGCCCCTACCCAGGTCTGCCTGCCAGCCTGATCACCCCCTAACCACTCCCCTGCCAGCCTGATCAACGCCTAACTGCTCCCTTGTCGGCCCAATTGCCTATATCTGCCCTCCCCTGCCAGCCTGGTCCCCCCTAAATGTCCTCCCCTGTAGGCCTGATTGCCCCCAACTGCCCTACCTTGCAGGCCTGGTCCCTCCCAACTCCCCTCCCCCACTGGTTTGATCATCCACAACTGCCCTCCCCTGGCAGCCATCTTGGGGCGGCCATCTTGTGGAAGCCTCTTGTGGCGGCCATCTTGTGGCAGCCATCTTGGGTGGCCATCTTGTAGAAGCCATCTTGTATCCCTATTGGGGCGGCCATCTTTGTGTGTGTGCATGAGGCTCAAGAGCTGTGGCTTGCCAACCACTGGGTTAGGGCAGTGTTCGGTAAACTCATTAGTCAACAGAGCCAAATATCAACAGGACAACAATTGAAATTTCTTCTGTGAGCCAAATTTTTTAAACTTAAACTTCTTCTAACGCCACTTCTTCAAAACGGACTCGGCCAGACTGTGGTATTTTGTGGAAGAGCCACACTCAAGGAGCCAAAGAGCCGAATGTGTCTTGGAAGCCGCTGTTTGCCGACCACGGTCCTAGGGAATTGTTGAATCTGAACTGGGGTCACGGGAACCCCTGAATTTTTAATTGGCTCAGCAGAATTATAGGTAGCCTTAGCACCCCCGTGTGGCTGGTCTGAAGTGAGGGCACCTGTGGGGCCTACATTGACTCCAGAATTAATGTCAAAATTGAATGGAATTGTTAGGCACACAGTTGATATGGAGAATTCGTGTTAAAAATGATAGGCATCTGGTATCAAAAAAACACACCCATCTGGTGTTAGAAGTGGTGTCAGAAGACAGCTGGAGAACCGAATCTTTCTTCCCCTCACCAGCACTAGATCCAGGCTTTCTGAAAGTTCTATGTCTTATTACATTTCCCAGGAGAGGGTCATCTGTGCAACATTCATGGGGCACATTGCTTGTTTCGGGGCTGTGCCGTCATAGATAACTGTAGATTGGTAAATACTGCGTGTGGATAATCACACAAATTCCCCTTCATTTGTTTCTTTTTTCAAAAGTTCTTTTTTCCATATCATCATAATTAATTTATCTGCCCCCCCCCCTCCACTTGTAATTTTATAGGGATTTTTATTGAGATTTCATTGGATTTAGAGGTTAATCTGAGGAGAAATGGCATCATAGTTATATTTCCGTTCAGGAGCTTTGGCCTTACTTACTCAGTGTTTAAAATGACTTCAGTAAAAGTATGTTTTCTTTATCTAGCAGACTGTTTTATTTTAAATAATTCAACACAACACTCTTCTCTTTTAGTTGTAGTTCACAAGAGAACTTTCCGGCAGATTTGAAAAACCTCTTGGATAAACAGTTCTGTAAATCTTCCAGAGCTGCACACCAGGTACAGAAAAAGGCTTTCCAAAGGAAAGAGCAAACTGGAACAAACCGCTTTTCACCAGAGCCCAGTCTCACCACGCACATCTCTAAGATTCGTTTTTAGACTTTACTTGTGGACTGTTATTTAATATGTGATTGCTAAGTAACCAAAATGTTATTAATTTAGAAACTAACTTTTCAATTATGTTAACCAGAGATTAAAGTAGCGATTGACACTGTAGAATTGTTGCTTCCCAAAGGAAACATTTTGTTTCTTGTTCTGTTCTGCAGGACTTTGCTAATATAATGAAAATGCTGAGGAGCTTGATCCAGGACGGCTACACGGCTCTGATGGAGCAGCGGTGCCGCAGCGCGGCCCAGTCCTTCTCGGAGCTGCTCAACGGCCTGGACCCGCAGAAAGTAAAGGTAGGACTGCCGCCCGCTAACTCGCCCGCAGTGCGAGGCTCCGGAGGCAGCGGGGGAGCCAGGGCTCTCACCTCACCGCCACCAGGGGCGGGAGGGCCTGACTCTCCTCTGGCAGGGCGTGAGGGGCCGGGCGCGCTGACCCACCGTGCGACTCCCTCCTTGCTCTCCAGTCCGTGTCCCGTGGGACCCTTGGCCTTCTCTCTTGATAAACTACGAAAGCAAGGGTTTGGGCCAGTTTTAGTCACATCTTTTCATTCAGAAAGAAAGTGATAGCGAGGCAAATACTTTATGCACGCTTGAAAGGCAGCAAATAAATGTACTCACGAACATTCAAAAGAGAGTCACTTCTGTTATTCTAATCTATTATGAGCCACACTTTCAAGAACTCTGAGACAGTGAGTCTGAGTTTTAAATACTTGATAGCAGTCTATTTTTGCAAAATGTATTTTCTAATTCAGTTTGACCTTTATCTCAATCATAGCGGTTAGTGAGATTTTATTACACTTTTTTTCTGTTGTGGCTAACAGGTTGGTATGATGCAAATTGGGCAGAATTATCTTCAGATTTTTAACTGAAACATTTTTATTGACAGCAATTGAACCTGGCCATGATTAACTATGTCTTAGTGGTGTACGGGCTTGCTGTTTCTCTCCTTGGAATAGGACAGCCTGAGGTAAGATTTGTAACAGAAATAATAACTTAAATATGTCATTGATTTTAGAAGATATGTAAACACAGTTATTTTCCTCTATGGGCTTATTTCCATCTGCATACTTTCTTGATGATTTATTCTGAAATGCCTAAGTTTAATTTAGTTTGTGTTATTTTTTTGAAAAGAAATTTTATTTTGTATTCTCATTAGAAAAAAGCTGTCAGATAGCCAGCAGAAATCTACTTTTTGTATGAAAAGTAAAGGACATAATGATAGATTTCAGAAACATGCAGAGGGATAAAGGCAAGTTGGAGGACATAAACATCGTGATACCACTGAGGTACTGTTTAGAAAATACACATCAAGGGCTGGCTGTGCATCTTGTAAAGGTCACAAACATGGACTAGCCCTGCATCAAATTTAAGGTAATGGTTGCATTTAGTGATGGAGGAAAGGAGCGGGCCTGGGGAAGTTAGGAAAGAGAGTTCAACTTTGTTTTATTTTTTTAAAAAACTAAAGTAAAAATGACAGTACAGTTATTTTGTTCTGGGTGGTGAGTACTTGGATATCTCCCCCCCCCCCCCCCCCCCAGATTGTAGTCTTTCCATAACCACATAGTTATACTGGGTTTTCCATAGTTTTGCAGGGTTTTGTTTTTTGTTTTGTTTTTTTGTTTTTTTTAATAAAGATTGAAATGGCTCTAGAATTATCTCAGGTGTAATATTCTTTTGCTACCAATATGGGCTCCTAACTTCCTTGGCTAGATGAAGGCTTAACTCTAATTGCTACATAATGAGGAGCAAGTCATTTTTTATGTTCACTCTCCCAGCGGCCCTCAGTGCCTGCAGCTCATTTTCATAGTGGCCTGCTTCTTTCCTTGTTCTGGATGTGACAGGTGAATATCTTCCATTAAGACCTGCCCATTTTTTATTTTAGTTTTAAACACATTTTATTGATTTTTTACAGAGAGGAAGGGAGAGGGATAGAGAGTTAGAAACATCCTTGAGAGAGAAACATTAATCAGCTGCCTCCTGCACACCTCCTACTGGGGATGTGCCCACAGTCAAAGTACATGCCCTTGACCGGAATTGAACCTGGGACCTTCCAATCCGCAGGCCGACTCTCTATCCACTGAGCCAAACCACTTTTGGCAAAACCTGCCCATTTTTTAGATTGTGATCTCAATTCTTTTATTCTTGGCAGAGCAATAATAAAGATTTTATGTTTGCCTTTTTGGAATTGGATAGTTTATTACATTTGTGATTTACTTTGAAGTAGTGAGACTGAACACAGAAATAAAACAATGTGATGAAACTTGAACCTTTTTAAAATATATATATTTTTTTTAATTGATTTTTTTACAGAGAGGGAGAGATAGAGTTAGAAACATTGATCAGCTGCTTCCCGCACACCCCCCACTGAGGATGTGCCCGCAACCAAGGGTACATGCCCTTGACCAGAATCGAACCTGAGACCCCTCAATCCGCAGGCCGATGCTCTATCCACTGAGCCAAACCAGTTTCGGTGAAACTTGAACCTTTAAAAGAATTTAATTATTCAGAGTAGCCCCAGCCAGAAGGAAGCGATATACTTACTCCAGTGCAGCCCTTGCTTAAGACACGTTTGTCATGCCTCCTTTGGAACTGGCCTCAGAGCCTCTAAAGAACTCCATTTTGTGGTGACATTTCTTTTTTCACCCACGATGGGGTTAGCAGTGTTGCCTGGATCTAAGTGTCTTTGGATTTTTTTCAAAACAAAATTCATGTAAAGCAGAGGTTTCCAGTTGAGAATATTCAAAAGAACACACCTCTGTCTGTGAAGGTGTTACTAAAGGGCTGGTTTTACGGTTGAGCATTTATCTGCCCGATGCCACAAAGCATGTAGCAACATCATTGGCATGCTGTTCCCCTAAGGAGACAGCACTCAACCAGGATATATGCATTGTGTCATTGTGCACATCAGTCTCTTTACCGTGAAATCACACTATGTGGTGTCTGCCAGCACCACGGGCATCTGTGTGTGGGTGTAAACGCTCATCTGGTTGGTGATTTGATGTGTTCAGTGCCAGCTTTTCATTCTGGAGCTGAATCACTTTGGGTATAAGTATCGTACATATGGTCACAATTTATAAATTGCTAAGAAAGTGAAATCTGGAAGGTGTAATTCTGCCAAAGAAGTTTTGGACAGATAGTTGTTTTTAATGTTACACAAAAAGAATCAGCCTTCAGATGAAATCACTTCCAGCATTTCTTTTTTGTGTGATTATTGTTCTTACTGCCTTTGAAGGAATTATCTGAAGCTGAAAACCAATTCAAGAGGATGATTGAACACTATCCCAATGAGGGCCTTGATTGCTTGGCCTTCTGTGGAATTGGAAAAGTATACTTGAAAAAAAACAGGTGAGTAGATGTCCTAATAAAGTTAAAAAAAATTTTAAATATATTTTATTGATTTTTCACAGAGAGGAAGAGAGGGATAGAGAGTAAGAAACATCGATGAGAGAGAAACATCAGTCAGCTGCCTCCTGCACACCCTGCTCTGGGGATGTGCCCGCAACCAAGGTACATGCTCTTGACCCGTATCTTTACATGGTGAGGAGAGGTCACAGAAACACAGGGGAAGGACACCACGTGAAGGCGGAGTCAAGGAACACTGAGAAATGTCAGGAGCCCCAGAAAAAAAATTTTTTAAGAATTTTTATATTTATAGTATTTTATCTATGCAGTGATTTGTCAAATGTATACCATATATATAAAGAAAGGGAGAGGGCAAGAGAGAGAAGCATCAATGATGAGAGAGAATCATTGATTAGCTGCCTCCTGCATGCCCCCCCCCGCCCCCCCTGGATTAATTTGTATGTGCTCTGATCCAAAATTGAGCCATGACCTCTTGGTTCATAAGTCGACATTCAACTACTGAGTCATGCTAGCTGGACTCAGATATACTCTTACTAGTTATCTTTTTTTTTTTAATATCTATTTTATTGATATTTTACAGAGAGAAAGGGAGAGAGATAGAGAACTAGAAATGTCGATGAGAAAGAACCATCGACCAGCTGCCTCTTGCACACCCCCTACTGGGGATGTGCCCGCAATCAATGTACATACCCTTGACCGGAATCGAACCCGGGACCTTTCAGTCCGCAGTCCGACGCTCTACCACTGAGCCAAACCGGTTTCGGCTCTTACTAGTTATCTTGAAATCTCTGACTATTATTGTGGGAATGAAAATTCATGTAACGTGTTTAATACCTTTTTTCTTCATTATTATGACTAGGTTTCTGGAAGCTCTTAATCACTTTGAGAAAGCAAAAAACCTGATTTGTCGACTCCCTGGAGTACTAACTTGGCCCACAAGTAATGTGGTTATTGAAGAGACTCGGCCGGGGAAAATAAAGGTAACCATTTCTTTCTGCAGAGAGCTGCTCACCAACTGTAAAAGCCGCCTTCACTGGCTGGCTGGCTCAGGTGTCAGAAGCAAGGAGACAGCATTCTGGCCGCAGCTCCCCGTCAGGTGCTTCCCCTTTAAGGACTAGGAGAAGTACTAACCTTTACTAACTGTTTCCTATTGCCAGTCCCACGCCTGCCACATTTCATTACCTTCAGGCCTCACAACAGTCCTACAGATGAGTACTATGATTTATCCCAATTTTATGGAGGGGGAAGGTTAAGTGTAGAGAGGTTAGGTAATGAGCTCAAGGTTAAACACCTGGGAAATAGTGGAGCTGGTCTTGAATCCATGTGTTCTGACTTCAGAACATTCAGTGCATTCTTAAGGTATGCAGTCCTTCGGAAAGGTATAGCATTGCTGTTTCATCATAGTTACTGTCGTTACTGGGGGTACTTGAAAACTCAGAAAATATAAATTTAGTCTCCAATCCAGAAGCAGAGGATGCTTTGCTAGCTTTTGAGAGACTAAATTATGTGTAAATTGAGTAGGGTAGGCCCTTGGTTTTTGGGAACCTGGTCATGTACTAAGAACTGGCTTTTGACCAAAGCTTCTCAAAGAATAGGTGTCAACTCTCACAACTCAATGATAGAAAGACAACTAATCTCGCCAAAACCGGGTTGGCTCAGTGGATAGAGCGTAGGCCTGCGGACTGGAAGGTCCCAGGTTCAATTCTGGTCAGGGACATGTACCTTGGTTGCGTGCACATCCCCAGTACGAGGTGTGCAAGAGGCAGCTGATCGATGTTTCTAACTCTCTATCCCTCTCTTCTTCCTCTCTGTAAAAAATCAATAAAATATATATACATTTTAAAAAAAATAAAAAATAAATAAAGCCATATTGAGATATGACATCACACCCATTGGGATGGTTATCCTCAGAAGGCAGTTAAGAATAAGTGTTGACAAGGATGTGGCGAAGTTAGAACCCTCCTGTGTTGGTGTGGGCATTTAGAACGGTGCTGCTGAGGAAGTCTGGCACTTCCTCGTGGGTTAAAGAATAATTATCTTGTGACCCAGCAGTTCCACTCCTGGATATATACAGAGATAACACGTTTTCATAAAAACTTGTACATGAATGTTCATAGCAACATTATTCACAAGAGGCAAAAAGTGTCCCATCAACTAATGAATGGTTAAATAAAATATAGTCTGTTTATACATTTGAATGTTATTCAGCCCATAGAAATGAATGAAGTACTCACATGCTACAACATGAGCGAACCTCAGAAACATTATGCTAAATGAAAGAAGCCAGACACAAAGGCCACAGATTGTAGGATTCCATTTATATGAAACTGGAGGTTTGATGCATGACATTCGTGCACTGTCCCTCCGCCCAGCCTGCACTCTCTTGCAGTCTGGGACCCCTGGGGTATTTCTGGCTCTGAGGAGTGGGCCTAAGCTGGCAGTTGGACACTTCCTAAGGGGTCCTTAGGGCTGCCGCAGAGGAGGGAGAGGTTCCTGCCAGTAATGCTACACTCATCACCATGAGCTCACTTTCTGGCTGAAGGTGCTTCCCCAGCTCAGCACAGAAGCTGCCTCCTGGTGGTCAGGGCACATCATAGCAACTGGTCATTCCACCATTTGGTCAATTTGTATATTAGGGTTTTATTATATATGATCTCCAGAATAGGCAAATCTTTATAGAAGCAGGAAGTAGATTGGTGGTTGGGAGGAGCTAGGGATTGAAGGAAATGGGGAGGAATTGCTAATTGTGGATAGGGTTTCTTGTTGCGTGATGAAAATGTACATTTAGACTGAGGTGATGGTCATACAACCCTGTGTATGTACTAAAGACTGCTTTAAATATGTGAATTGTATGGTATCCGAATGATATCGTACCTGAAGCCGCCATTAAAAAATTGTAAAACAAAGGACCATTGGATTTTTCTCATTAAACTAGGTTGGGATGGAGGCATGGGAACTATTGATAACAAAGATTCAGGAGCAGTGGGAGCGTTCTCAGGCCAAGAACCAGGCAGGTAGCAGGGGCTCTGGGAGGAGGTGAGGTGCTAGGATTTCAGGTGAAGCGCCCTTGGGGTCAGGAGAAGAGTAGTGTTTAAGGGGGTTTCACCTTGGGACTCCCTCTGGAAGCATGCAGGCAACCGTGTGGCTGAAGGAGACTCCTAAGAGTTATGTTATACAATGAGGTGTGATGGTTACAACAGGGTAAGATTTTGACTCTGACTTTGAAATTCTGAAAACTTTTTTGTTCTTGCCCTCTTCTCTCCCCCATTCCATTTTCTATGGACATGTCTCTGTATCAGCCTCCATTAAAAAGTGGTATGTAGTTTGTTCTTGGCTAAACATTTAGTTATTTCTAGAATGAAAATATTTTAACAGCAAGAGGTTATTAAAATTACATGCATTATGATTGATGAACGAGTGTTGTAATAGTATATTTTTTGTTTCAGATGATCTTAGATAAATTTATTGAAGAATGCAGGTTCCCTCCAGTGCCAGATGCTGTTTGTTGCTATCAGAAGTGCCATGGATATTCCAAAATCCAGATATACATCTCTGATCCAGACTTTAAGGTAAGCCACACTGTGCACTGGGACATTAACTTGCACAGTTGTGACTCACAATGAATTTAGAACCAATCCTGTAAGTGGAGGCACCCAAGTTCTCCGGGTGCCAGCAGTTTATGTTCTGTCCACCATCCCTTCCCCTCGACTTTAGATCTGCATCATCTCACATGGGAACCCAGAGCCACTGACACTAACACTGAGGGCCGGCTGGCTAATTCCGTGTCCCCTTCCTACCCTCTGAGCCATCAACTGCCTGTTCCTAGGGCACAGGAAACAAAACGAGGTTATTCCCTCTGATTTGTTGCAGTTCTATCTCTTGTAAAATTGGACTCCAATAATCTAAAGGCCATTATTGATCACTGAATTGACTCTCAGAAACATAAATTTTAGATCAAGTCTGGCACATAATTGAGTGAATAAGTTACTGGGCCTTAGTTTATTCAAGAAGATAATAAGCTTCCCATTGTGGCACTGTCCCTGATTAAGCTGAGATGGAATATTGTTTATAAAATATTTTATACAATAAAGAAGAATGCAACTGTAAGCTATGAAAGGGAATATGTCAGTCAAGCATGTATCTTTGGCACTAGGCATTCTGGGGTACAGAAGTAGTATGCTCCCCCATGAGGAAATGTGGTATTTAATTGTGTCTACCAGGTGAATGCAAACAGCTCTCGCTCTATCTTAATATGCTTAGTGAGTTAGAGAGAGGTGGGAGGGGAGTGTATGTGTGTGAGAGATGGCACCTTTAAAATGTGAATTAAACATTTTTAACCCCCACCCCCACCCCAGGGTTTTATACGAATCAGCTGTTGCCAGTACTGCAAAATAGAATTTCACATGAACTGTTGGAAGAAGTTAAAAACAACAACCTTTAATGATAAAATTGACAAGGTAAGACTAATAACATTGGGTGTTTTGTTTTTTTAATATGTTTTTAATGATTTCAGAGAGAGGGTGAAAGCGAGAGAAACATCAGTGATGAGAAAGAATCATTGATAGGCTGCCTCCTTCACACCCCACACTGGTGATGGAGCCTACAATCCGGGCATGTGCCCTGACTGGGAATCAAACCATAACCTCCTGGTTCGTAGCTTGACACTCAGCCACTGATCCACGCCGGCTGGGCACTGTGGCGGTGTGTGTGTTTTTGTGTGTCTGAATAGAAGTTGCCTGGTACATGTTCTTGTGACAGAGGATAAAGATCAAGGGCCAGTCCATTCAGCATTTCTTAAGCTTTCGTTGGGACGTTCTTGGTGTCTGTCCTGTCAGTTCTCCTTACATTGAGCACCAGGTCACTCCTGCTGCAGGGCGGCTCTGCAGGCGCCATGGCAGTGCGCAGGGACTTTCAGTGTGCCCCGGAGGAGGTTTCTGATGCTATTTTTACCATTCCTGATGGTTATAATAGTCTACATGTTTAGATTTATTCTGATATACAGCACTCTTTTTTTTTTTTTTTAATCAAATAGGATTTTCTACAAGGAATTTGTCTTACCCCTGACTGTGAAGGTATTATTTCTAAGATTATCATCTTCAGCAGTGGTGGTCAAGTTAAATGTGAAGTAAGTATCTAATTAAAGGGAACTCTTACTAAGTTGACAATGAGAATGCTTATACCTTTTAAAGCATGATTTAAATTTATGGAAGTTGTATGATTTGGATTTTGTTTTTTCCAGGAAACAGTTACTTAATTCAGACAATAGACCAATGATTAGGATGTGAGAATGCTTCTTTGCCATAAAGGATTATCACATACTTTTATTTCCTAACAGGACAAGGAGGCTTTTACAGTTTAGTTTTACTGTTGTCACTCTTTTTATAACCTTGTTATCTTTATTCCTGGTAAACTTCTGATATTTGAGGGGTGAGGGTACTTAGAGAGGAAAGGAGTGTCTTAAGGGATTTCTTTCATCTCTTCTATATGGAAGTGACAGGAGTAGGTTGTTATAAAGATACTAGAGGCCCAGTGCACGAATTCATGCACCTTGAAAGCAACTGTGGCCTGCAAGACTTCGGTGGACACAGGTCTTGGCCCATCCTCTGCATACCTGCCAGGCCCCTCCTGCTGCGTATGTCTGCCGGCAGCCCCGCTCCTGCACTCGCACCAGCAATGGATGCAAGCAGGTGCTGCTGTCCCGATCGCCCCTCAGGAGCAGGGGGAGGTGGAGAAGCCCTCAGGGGTGATCAGGGCCAGCATTGGGTGCCAGCGCCTGGCCTGGCGGAATTGTGGCACACGGAAACAAAGAATTTTCAGTAACCGCTAGAGGCTCTCCCCAATGACAGCAACTGGTGCCCCGCCTTGGTCTGGCACCCCTGCTCACCTGCTCCACATCCTGCCACAGCCAATGCCCGCCATGTTTCACATGCACCCCCTGGTGGTCAGCACACGTCATAATGACCAGTTGTTCGGTTGTTCCACCGTTCAGTCTATTTGCATATTAGGGTTTTATTTATATAGATTTGTAGTTTATTTTATCTGCTTACTTTTAATTTAAAAAACATTTCTTGCTAAAGTGTATGTACTCTCGTTTCTCTTTTCAAGTTTCTGGGCTTTTGTCTGGGTCAGAGCATCATCACTGTTCTCTGCCAAACTGACCATTGACTGTGTGTGCTTCTGAAATGCTTGTT
Organism: Vespertilio murinus; assembly: GCA_963924515.1. Lineage (NCBI taxonomy): Eukaryota > Metazoa > Chordata > Mammalia > Chiroptera > Vespertilionidae > Vespertilio > Vespertilio murinus. The sequence continues at coordinate 198,395,945 of OZ004706.1, read as the reverse complement.
TCTTGTGGTTTTGTGCTTTATTTCCTGAGAGTATGAGACAAATTTCTGGTATCTTTGTTTTATTTAAAGTTTGAACACAAAGTCGTAAAAGAAAAGAAGGTTCCTTCAAAACCTATTCTGAAACAGAAATGTTCTAGGTAAGATTTTTAACAATCCATCACTAGCTTCATGATGTCTTTTACAGTATAATTCTATTATGTACAGATTTCAAAATTATGCTGTTTTTGAATTGGCTGTACATACATGTCCAATTAAGTGTTTTTTAAATGCTTTTTATGGATATTTAAAATTTAAAGAGAACTAGTCTGGAATGGTTAATACTGAAACTTGAATCATAGCCTTATTTAGTGGTTGAATTTACAAGTAAAATTATGACATTTGATGTTGTGAAATTACGTTTGATTAATAGACTTAGCAGTTAGATAAAAATTGTATACTTAGCTCTCAGGTGTAGTTTCTTTCTTCAGCAAACCTTTTGAACCAGTAACTTATTTCTCACACTGAGATTCTTAATGTACTGTCAAAATTATTTCCTTCTTTGTATCCTCTTGTTCAGATCAAATAATTTCAATGTTTTTTGCTTCTCTTTTTGGTCCTGCCTCTTGTTTTCCATTCTAATAAGTGATTTTTTTCATCATTGGCGATCAAAGAAAAGCAAAGGAAAAGAGGAGCAGACTTATTTGTGGAAGAGAATCATTGTAACCATGTTAACCAAATTCTATAGTTGCAGGCCATTATCGGGAAGTGAGAATAATAGTTTACTGTGGGATCTTTTTTTGAAATAAGTGTGTACATGTATTATCTTGCAGAATAATTTGTATTGTTCCTATTTATCTTAAGCAATAACTTATAAACATGGCAATAATATCTGCACCGTCTATACGTGCCATCCTTAATTAAGTCACTGGGTCCCTTGAGGCCCTTGTTTTCATGAAACAAGTGCCCTTAGTTTGACTGCATTGACCGCGTATCAACAGCTTTTGATATTGAACAGAAGGTGCAGACTGAGCTCTGACTAGAAAGGAACACGCCTAACTTACTGCTTAGAGAATGCTTTCTATAGAAGCCAAAGGAAAATAGTTGCGTTTATAACAGGTGTATAAACGTTTATCACTAACTGTAAATGTTTATCAGCCTAAAGAAGCTTAGACTGAAAGAAGACAAAAAACTGAAGAGAAAGATCCAAAAACAGGAAGCAAAAAAATTAGCACAAGAAAGAAGGGAAGAGGATTTACGGGAAAGTAATCCACCCAAAACGGAAGAGCCGAAAGGTATGCTAGAGTCCGAGGCAGCATAACGACAATGTGTCCTCCTTAGACTGTAAATGTGAACCCTCATCTTACTGGGACTTAGGTTAATTGTCACTGAATTGAAATTTAGGTTCCAGTTAATACTTTAATACTGTCACGGGTGCAGATGGGACACAGGGCACTGATTTTGGAAGCGGTACACAGGGATTCAAAACACTACCTGCCACCAACCTGGGGCAGACCGTACCTTTACTCATTGCTGAACTGAAGGTGGAAATAATGTTTGACAACGGTCTGGGCTCCACTATATGGATTTAGGTTCTAAAAGTGTGAACTATGAAGTCACTACTAACTATCTGAAACAATGCTGAGTTCAAATGGAGCTGTTCGTAAAGGTGCTGTAGAGATGGCCTAGTGCAGCCTTTTGTTTTATGTTCGTCTTGTCATCCCATGATCAACATGGGAACGTATCTGGTCATTTCACGGTTTCTGTGGACAGACTGGTCTGTGAGTATACTTCCAGATGATTTGAAGTAAGTTATCATTTTCTGTGATGGCCATCTATAAAGTAAACATTTCCTCTTGCTATCTTATTGTTTCATCTAGTATTCCATTAATGTTTCACAAATCAAATGATCTTTGTTCCTGAAAAGGTTTTCAGTTAATGTTGGTATTTTAACTTCGGGTGCTTCAAGAGGCTACATGGCCATCCTGTAGGAAGACGCTTGGGCAGGATGATGAACCTCAGATATTTTTCCACTAGTAGTCAGTGAGTCCACAGGTCTGCAATTTAGGATCCAACAATAAGATGAATAATATAATAAGAACTACCAAATATTAATTGAGTCTGTAACTGAATAAATGATTCCTGTAACTCCAAAAAAACCCTTGGCATTATTAATGACTAAACATGTTTATTGGATACAACCATGTTATAGTGAATATAAAATTTATAATTTTAGGTAGTTGATGGGTTCGCATGGTAGAGGGAAGTAATTTTATTTGAGAGGGACTCAAATTTTAGATGTTCATGAGTGGTACAGAGTGAATGAGATAAGGTACTTTTGCTCTGTTTTGTTGAATGTGAACTATATTTTTTCAAAGGTATTGTTAAACACAGGGTGGAGCAAAAACATACCCTTATGACTGAGTGAAACAGTTTATTATTATTTATTCTATTGTTATTTTATTAATTATTGTATTATCTATATGAGCAACTATAAATGTACTTTTGCCCCACCCTGTATTTATATTCCTAATTTAATATTTCTTGAGTTGTTTATTTAAAACAACATTAAGACTCTATCTGAGCCGTGTTTATATTGCTCTGTAAGGTTACTGCATTTCTCCCCAAGTTTCTGTCTCTGCAGGTTGGTCTGTTTCTCACTGTTACTGACCGCTGTGGTTTATCCTCAGAAACTGTAGCCCATGCTGAGAGCTGCCCGTTCCTGGACGACAGGATCTTGCAGTGCATCAAGCAGAACTCTGAAAAGATCAAGTCCGGGGTGCTGGATGCGTCCAAGCTCCTCAAAGAGCTGCTCTCCTGGAAGGTTCTGAGCACAGAAGACTACACCACCTGCTTTTCCAGCAGGAATTTTCTAAGTGAAGCGGTGGACTACGTCATTCGTCACTTGATTCAAGAAAATAACAGAGTCAAAACAAGGATATTCCTGCATGTTCTAAGTGAGCTGAAAGAAGTGGAGCCAAAGTTAGCCACTTGGATCCAGAAACTGAATAGCTTTGGTATGTTACTTCCTTTTAGAGGTGCAGTTCAGTAGAAAGGACACTGGTGGGCCTCCGGGTCTTTTTTTATTTCCTGTCACTATTTGTGTGTTGGTTTTTGTTTTTTTAAGTAGGACTACAAATGGATAAGGTTAAAAATACTATTTTTCCAACTCACAATTTATAGTTTACACAAAGGTTATAATGTCCACTTTCAAAGGTTATAGACACAAAAAAGCTCAGTCAGTTAGAAATCCAGTCCCATATTGTGCTGAATGTTTGGAAATGTGTAAAATGTAAGAAGTGTAACCACTGGGCCCAGCTGTGGGTACTTAGCCCTCTGGGATTGTGTGGTTCAGAAGTCTGATTCCTTAATGCAGTGGTTCCCAAACTTGGCTGCACCTTGGAATCAATGGAGCTTTGACAACTACTAATGCCTTTGTTCCACCCTAGAGATTGTGATGCACTAGTAATTGGTCTGGGGTGTGGCCTGGGGCTTTGGAAATTTTATTTTATTTTTTTTTTATATTTTATTGATTTTTTGCAGAGAGGAAGGAAGAGGGATAGTTAGAAACATCGATGAGAGAGAAACATCAATCAGCTGCCTCCTGCATATGCCCTACTGGGGATGTGCCCGCAACCAAGGTACATGCCCTTGATTGGAATCGAACCTGGGACCTTTCAGTCCGCAGGCCAATACTCTATCCACTGAGCAGGGCTTTGGAAATTTTAATAGATCCCTAAATTATTCAATTGTCTAGACACACAGTGGTTCCCAAACTTAAGGGAAAAGTTAGAGGGAGGATTAGATGGAAGAATTTAGATTAGAAGAAGGATCACCTAAGGCAAATCTACCACAGAATTATAAAACTGCTCCTCTCTCCAGGTTTTCCTGGTTTGGTTGAGGAAGGCCCAGTCAGTCTCTCTGCCTCAGGCCCTCAAGCAGGCACTGGGGAAAGCGGCTGCAGGCAGAGTTGTCTAACCATTTCCTGTTTAAAGGGTGTTTGGGAATATTACTTGTTTGTGCCCATTACTGATGTTTTGTTACTATGGAATATGTGTAGTAAAGCATTATAAAATCTTATTAGTTTGTACTGGTTGGAATGAAAGTCATTATGAATTAGTGAAAAGGTTATTGCTATACTTTTAAAGGAATTTAATTCCTTTTTCTAAGTTTAATAAAAATAATAACAGAAGCCTTTGGCCCTCTTTATTCAACTAATAGATACAAATTATTGTAATTTGCATGTCCATGTTAAATGGTGTTTCTGAAATGTATAATAGCTTAAACAAGTTTATTCTCATTTATGTTTTCACTGCAATTGTAAGCGACTGTAATGGAACCATTTTCAAAATGTGAAGGTGAAGGTAATGTAAGTGGTTTGCCATCTGATTGGGGTTTTGTTTTTATCACAGGGTTAGATGCCACAGAATCTTTTTTCTCTCGTTTTGGAGCATCTCTCAAGGAGCTTGATTTTAGCATCATGACTTTTCTCTGGAATGAGAAGTATGGAAATAAACTAAACTCTATCGAAGGAAAGCAACTTGACTATTTCTGCGAGCTGGCATCACTGAAGGAAGCCCGGTGTCTGGTTTGGCTGCTGGAAGAGCACAGAGACAAGTTTCCGGCCTTGCACAATGCGTTAGACGAATTCTTCGATATCATGGGTATGTGGGTCGAGTTTCAGTTTATACCATACCTAGTATTAGGGGGGAAATCTGTATTGCGTTGGGTAGTGATTAAGAATAGTATTTTTTATCATGTTCAAATTTTTTTATTCTATGGAACTCAGTGTTGTGGACATATTCAGATCACTGTTCTCATCTTAGATATTTTGACAGTGTTGTGGCAGAGATTGCGTGTTGACAGAATTTATTATGAAACTATAGGCCCAGCGCACAGATTCATGCACCAGTGAGGTCCCTTGGCCTGGCCTGTGCCCTCTCACAATCTGGAACCCCACAATTGCATATTTGGGGCCAGGGAAGGACAAAAGAAGGTTGGCCACTGGGGAGGGACCTCAGGACGGCTCTAGGGTGTGTCTAGCTAGCTCCTCTCCCCGTCCCATTTGGCCAGACCCCAAAGCAAGCTAACCTACTGGTTGGAGCATCTGCCCCTGGGTAGTCAGTGCATGCCATAGCTACCAGCCAACCATTGAGTGGTCGCTTAGGCTTTTATGTATATAGATAGAGGGGTTTGATCTGAGCAGTCAGGGAACTGGCTGCAGGAGGTCATGTTTGCAGAGCTAATGCAGCCGGACGGCACCTCTGCTGTGGAGGCGAGGGGACTGTGAGTCAGGAACAGTGGGCTCTGGCTCACTTCTCCCTCATTCCTTGAAAAGCTTGTTTTCATGCTGCCTTGAGGGCCAGGCTAGGTATTAACAAGGAACTCAGGAATGCTTACACGTTTCCCTCCTCAGCACCTTTGGCTCTACGAAGGGAATAAGATGAATATATATAATGTGGGGGTAAGCCCCGTGAGAGAAGACCGGATAAGTGGGTTCAGATGAAGGAGTGAGCACATGCATTCTCCCAGGAAGAGGAAAGCCTGGTGTGAGGGTGAGGTCCGAGCTGGAGGTGGAACTGGGCAGAGTGACCTCCGGGCCTGGAGAGGACGGCTGGGCAGTCAGGGACCTGGTGGGTAAGGGCTCAGTGCAGTTTGGCTGAATGGGACAGCTGGTAGTTAATTCTTTAGCTCCTCTTGATTCATAGCTTCTTCATTAAAATAAGATAATTTGGAGCCAGCGATCTGTGTCGTCCCATTTTGCTTAAATTATAACATTGTAGATTCTAAATTAATTTGAATTTCTTATTTTTGCTACTACATGTATGTCTTATGGTAATGCCTCTCCCCTCCCCACCCCATCAGAAGTTGACTGTTGTTAGGCATTAGACTTGGAAATTTTGTGCTGTTTGTTTTTAAATGTATATTAAAAGTCTGGGCCTGTACCAAAATGTCACATGTTACCAAGTTCAAATGCATATAAGGAACCCGAGGCTTGCCTTTGCTGTGGTTCTTGTGGAGAGCACACCCGGTGGAGATGGCTTTACTTCTCCAGGACTCTCTTCATGGCTGGAGTGACAGGCCACAGGATTCATTCCCTCCGTTTGCTGCTGCTGACAATAAATGCTGTCCCGGGTCTGAGCTTGCACAACCACAGGCCAACTAAAAGGGAGACAGTTGCCGCTGGGTGCATGTTCCCGATTCTGACGTTCTGTACCTAAAATGCACAGTCCGCCGGGCTGCCACCCTTTCTCTGCTCTCAGTCACAGTCAGAAGCCAGCAGCCAAACGACTGGCCACAGGTTTCCCAGCCCCATAGCTCTGCCTCACTTTTACCCTGACATTGTCAGTTTTGTCTCCTTTCATTAGAAGTACTTATATTCCTTTGAAGTTTAAAAAGTCCACGGATCTTGTAGATAAAGATAAGTTGGGAGTCCCAACCTGCCTCCGGAAGCCTGCGTGCATTTTCCCTGTTGGGATTTCTGTGTAGAAAGCCAAGAGGTCCTTGAGAGCGATGTGGCTGAGCTCCTTTGCATCCCACCTACTGAATGTATCTGATCAGTAACATTGTGGCATATCTGGTTTTTAAGAGGAAACCTGGATTGGTCTGGAGTCTTCCTTACTCCATACCTGGTTTGTCAGCAATTAATATGAGCTTTTTCTTGGATCTGCCCTTCCCTGTCCATCCCCACTTCTTAGCCAGGAGCCCAGTGGTCTTTCCATGCAAAAGTCAGTAGCCTCCAAACCAGTCTCCATACCTAGACCCTCCCCCTCCCAGGCTTCCTCCTGGCCTCTCGAGGAACAGCTCTTTGATCTGTAACTATTCTCTTTGAGAACCACTTGCTTCCTTTGCCTGTGGATTAAATTTACATCATGTGTTGAGCTCACCGTCACTGCCCATCTGCCTTCTGAATCAACTCCACGCCAGCTACTGTGCCCCAACCTGCCCTGTGCTTTCCTGCCTCCTGTCTTTGCTTTTCCGGTTCCCCCAGCCTCATCCCACCCCGCTGAGTGTTCATTTCGAGCCCCTTCCTCCCCAAAGCCCTTGATCCCTCTGGGCCTCTCCCCGCGAAGACTTCATCATCCCGCCAGCTTTGTCCCCGTGTATTTATTGTGGGGCTTAGCACACCGGGCGGCAGGCATCTGCCCGCTTGTCTTTTTTTTGTAGAAATAGGCTTGTGGGTAGCAGGGACTATTTTGTGCACCTCTATCCCCAACACATGGCACAGAGTTTGGCACCTAGAAGGCACTCAAATTACGCCGAAATGGATTGAAATTTTGTGGGTTTTTTTGTAGTTGGTTTCCCATTTTGTTAGCCATTTCACCCTTGCCTCCTAAACTAGACTTGTGTCAAAGCCAAATGAGGCATAGAGCATACATAGTCTGTATCAGTGTACTGGGGTGGTTTTCTTTAAAGCTAATTTTTAAGTTGATAATTTAATATGGCCCATGAATGATGTTATAAATACCCAAATGGCCCTTGGCAGGAGAAGGGTTTCCCGCCCCTGTTTTGGTGATTACATGGCGATGTTAATGCTTCTCTTGCTCACAAAACTCTCTCTCTTCCTGCAGACAGCCGCTGCACTGTGCTGAGGAAACAAGACAGCGAGGATCTGCCAGTAAGTCATTTGATCGCTTTAAATGTTGCGGTCTGGTTTGTGTTGGCCAAAGGAAAGGGGAGGCCCCAGGCCAGTAGTTCCATCCTAGGTGGCACTCCAGAACCCAGTCTGGAGGACTTCCGGTAACGGATACTATTTCATTAGGAAGCTAATTCCAATCTGCCCCTTGGAATTGGAGCAAGTCAGCAAACGCTGAGGCTTCTGTTACTAACCCACCTGCCTTAAAGTTTCACAGCTAAGAAATGTGAGTCTTAGAAATAGGAAAGCAGTTCTTGAATTATCTCCCGGCAATAAAAACGAAAAGTTACGGTGAAAATTTTCATGTTTAGCTTTTTAAGAAAAATAAAGGGACTTTGTTTTGAGTGCCTCCAAATTGAATGTAAATTAGAATGCCAGAGTTGTCTTCCTCAGTAGATTGTGGCAGTTTTCAAACAGAAAATTGCTTGTTTGCTGACTTTATAGTATCAAGTCATCTATACTTGGAAGTTTTGTCTTAATCCATTCTATCAGGTATTGCCTAGCTACTTATGCAAGCACAGCTAAGATACCCATGAGAGGTTAAAGCTTCTCCTAAATGCACTGTCAGTGCTCCCGTGTCTGGCCAGGTGCACATCTAGTTTGTCTAAGTAAAAGGAAAATCATTAAAATACTGTTAGCGTATAACTGGAATTACCTTAAAAGTCTGATATAAACCTTACTAAAAATGAGTTCAAAATGTTGGAACAATGTAATTTTAGTTATAACATTAGGCAACATTAAACTTTTTCTTAATTTCTATTATAAATCATAACAATAGGATTGACACACCATAGTGTTATTTATGTTAAACATTTTATGTAATTCATGTAACTTATGACCAATCTCAATATCATGGTATAATACATGGTAGTTTCATAATGCTGTTATTTGAGTGTTCAGTGATTTTTTTCTCCATTTTTTAGTTTAATTCTCCCAAGATAAAAAACAAAGGCAAGAAAAAGAAGCCAAAAGATTTAAAGGTATGGAGTATCTTGTGAGTTAATTATGTAAAATAATTTAATATGTAAATTAGAATTAACCAGTTCTTGGGATATTTTGAAGTATTTTGTTGAAATGACTTTCTAGGCTTTAAAGATATTTTGGCAGTCTTCTACATTTTGAAGAAATTCAAGGTTCATATTGTATATAAGTAACCCTTAAAAGAGACTTTTATTTTTATTGCCCTTTTTATTTTCTGAAAATTTCTGTGTAAAGATAATTGTCATAATGTGGAATTTTGTCTGGGTAGTTATAGAACAGGGTGACCAAGACAGCTTTGTGGTCAGATAGACCTGAGTTTATAGCTTGGCTCTTGACCAATTATTGTTATTTTTATTGCTGTTTCTATTATCTCTGTGACCTTGGGCAAGTTATTTGACTTTCCTGTGCTCTAGTATTAACCATTCATATGAGGAGATGATACCTCTTATAAATAATGAAAACATTGAAAATAAAAGTGGTGAATCCTAACCGAAAAGCAGAATCTCCCTTCCTTCCTCTCACCCAAGGTTGAGCTCTAAACCCATGAGGTCACAAGGGGGCTCTTCATAACGCTCATGTATTTAGGGGTCAAGTTGGGGGCAGGTGTGGAAACAGTGAACAAATATTAGAGGAGGATGGAGCAGTCAATAAAACTAATGGGAATTTTGAACTCATTTTCAATTTTTTGGAGTTTGGTAAGCTACCTAATTGTTAATTTGGGCCTATTTATGGTTGTTGAAACTTTTATTATTAATGTGTTTCTATTCAAAAGACGATGTAGGTAAGTCTCTTATATTGTCAGTCTGCATGCATATTTATGGAAGCATTCATCAGTGTTAATGGTAATTTTAAGATAGAACATTACTTTCATTCTTTTGTCTTTTAAACCAGCCTATGTTAGTTGGGTCTGGAACAACTTCAATAACACCTAATAATGAGAATATCGCTTCAGGTGAAGACCATAAGTAAGTACAGTTTTTAAATTTTGCTTCATTTTAACTTAAGCGGTGATAATTTAATATACTTTACATTTGTGCTTTCCCTGACTTCTCTGTCAAAAGATCTACATCTTGGATGATCACAACCTTATGTGACTATCTTGGTTGAATTAATAGCATGACTTGTCAATGATGAGAACTTATAAAAACTGCATTAAAATCACAAAGTTGCCCTGGCCGTATGAATCCATTGGTTGGAGTGTTGTCCAAACACCAGGAGGTTGTGGGTTAGATTCCCAGCCATGGCACCTACTAAGGTTTCAGGTTTGATCTCTGGCCAGGGTGTGTACAAGAGGCAACTGAACAATGTTTTTCCCTCCCTTTCTTTCTAAAACCAGTTAAAAAAAACCAAACATACCCTCAAGGGAGGATAATCCTTCCTAATAAAACTAATATGCAAATTAACCATCACTCCATTACACCCATAAGTCACACCCACCAACCACACCCACCAGCCAATCAGAGAGGGTATGCAAATAAACCCAACCAAGATGGCTACAGCCACAGAGAGCAGGGGCTTGGGTTTCCTAGGCAATGGAAGAAGCCAAGCTTTCTGCCTGCCCTAGCCAGCCTAAGCCTCATTCAAAGCTATAAACTTTCAATTATAGAAGGTAAACAAATCCAAACAAAATGGCTGCTGGCTGCGGAGCAAGCAGGAAGCTTGGCTCCGCTCCAGGCTACAAAGTTGCAACTGTAGAAGGTAAATAAATTCCAGATACCAGGGCCTCCGCTTGGGTCACCAGGGGGCATGACTAGCCTGCAAAACAACATAGGCCCCTCGCTCAGGCCACCCCATGCCCCAAGGGAACCCCCACCCTGATCCGGGTCACCCTTCAGGGCAAACCAGCTGGCCCCCACCTGTGCACCAGATCTCTAGTCTATCTAATAAAAGAGTAATATGCAAATTGACCATCACTCCAACACACAATAGCTGCCCACATGTGATCAAAGATCCTGCCCCTATGTGGACACAAGATAGTTACTACAAGATGCCCAGCAGGGGAGGGCTGTTGAGAGGGACCAGGTCTATAAGGGAGGGCAGTTGGAAGTGATCAACCCTGCAAGGGAGGGCAGTTAGGGGTGACTAGGCTGGCAGGGGAGGTAATTTGGGGGCAAGTGGGCTGGCAGGGGAGCAGTTAGACATCAATCAGGCTGGCATGGGAGTGGTTAGGGGGAGATCAGGCTGGCAGGCAGAAGCAGTAAGGGGCAATCAGGAAGGCAGGCAGGCGAGCAGTTGGAAGCCAGCAGTCCTGGATTGTGAGAAGGATGTCTGACTGCCGGTTTAGGCCCAGTCCCACTGGGATCAGGTCTAAACAAGCAGTTGGACATACCTCGAGGGGTCCCAGGTTGGAGAGGGTGCAGGCTGGGCTAAGGGACACCCCTCCCCCGCCCCGTGCATGAATTTCGTGCACCTGGTCTCTAGTCTATATATATATATATATATATATATATATATAGAGAGAGAGAGAGAGAGAGAGAGAGAGAGAGAGAGAGAGAGAACCAAAGTCAATAATGTCCAAAATGACCAAAGGTCCAATCGAACACTGTAAGTCAGCAACCCAGCACTGACTGCTGAGGGAGCTGCGATCAGGCCTGGACAGAGGCCGAGAGAGAAAAGAAGGGTCTGATCACAACCCCCATGGCAGTCAGTGCTGGGTTGGTGTGGCAGAAGTCAGTCCTGCAGTCAGTGAACATAGGGTCAATTAATAGCTCTTTGGCAGGAGTTGAGAATGTACAGTACAGTGTAGAGCAATTACTTACATTATTTCACATAAAACTTTTCAACTAAAACTATTTTCCTTTATTTAAAATGTATTTTTATTGTTGAAAGTATTACAGAAATCCCCTTGTTTTAGCCCCCCTCCTCCCCCATTGATCTCCTCCACCTGCACCTGCTCCTTCCAGGCCTTCGCCAGACTGTCCATTAGCTATCCCTAACACATAAAAATCAATAAAGATGTAGAGAAAATAAAATAAAAGATATGCCTGATAAATATTGAATGGAAGAGGTAAAGTTGCTGCATTAATACTGGATACAGGCTTGAAGCCAAAACACAGCTCATGAGATAAAGTTAGTCATTGTGCCGAAACTGGTTTGGCTCAGTGGTAGAGCGTTGGTCTGCGGACTGAGAGGTCCCGGGTTCGATTCCAGTCAAGGGCATGCACCTTAGTTGTGGGCATATCCCCGGTAGAGGGTGTGCAAGAGGCAGCTGGTCGATGTTTCTCTCTCATCAACGTTTCTAGCTCTCTTATCTCTCTCCCTTCCTCTCTGTAAAATATCAATAAAATATATTTTTTTAAAAATAAAGTTAGTCGTTGTAACATAACAAATGGTTCCTTTCACTAAAGAGATAAGATGGTGCCCAACACTTACACACATAATAGAACAGTGTAGGGGTTCAGAATGAGCATCATTAAAATGTGTCTCAGTGGTATGCAGATTTTTGAGCTAAGAGCAATTTTAGCTTCAGGATCAAGTGAAAATTCTGCTCCTGCCTTTAACCACCTAAAAAAAAATTGAATTAGAGGCCTTGCCCATAGTAAGACATTATCTTATATAATAAAAGGCTAATATGCAGATCGACCAAACAGCAGAAAGACCAATCACTATGACATGCACTGACCATCAGGAGACAGATGCTCAATGCCGGAGATGTCTCCTGGTGGTACTGTGCTCCCACAGGGGGAGCACCGCTGAACCAGAAGCCGGGTTCATGCCTGGCTAGTGCAGCAGCGGAGGTGGGAGCCTTTCCTGCCTTCGCGGCAATGCTAGGGATGTCCATCTGATGGCTTGGGCCCACTCCCTATGGAAAGCGAGAGGGTGCAGTCCGGACTGAGGGAACCCGATTCCAAGTGCACGAATTTCATGCACCAGGCCTGTAGTAAAAAAAAAAAAATCACAAGGCTATTGATATCACTTAATAAATGTGAGAACCCACTATGTGCAAGATACTATGGGACAATCCTAGAAAATGTTCTTTAACATGTTTATTGGAGAGAATGTTCAATTGATAATTGCTGGCAAATTTGTTAAAATAGAAATGGAGATATTTTGGAAGTTATATATATGATGTAGTAGTTTAACCTTAAATGTTAGTAATTTTTAATAGCATCTGGTTGTTGAAGCTATGTTTTGAAGAAACCAATATAGATGTAAGTAGAAATAAAGCTAGTATGTAGCAGTGACCTTTTTATATCATATTCTTTTCTGGGCTAAAAAAAACCCACACACACACAAAAGTTTTTTTTTTTCCCCCTACATTTCTTAAAGGGGTTGTATAACAGTTGTTTTGCACAGTCATTTTCAAGGATTCTTTAAATGGGGGAATTGTTTTAAATTAAAATTATAATAACCTATGCTTATATTACACTTATATACCAGGCATTCTCTTAAGAGCTTTCCATATAGTACAACTCATTCAATTCTCTTTCACCTAGGAGATAACTATTATTCTGTTCATTTTATATGGAAGGCAACTAATGCACAGTGTTGTTACATGATATATGATGTGCCCAAGGACACAGAGCTTGTAAACAGCAGAGCTGAGTCAAAACCAGTTTTGCTCAGTGGATAGAGGTCGGCCTGCAGACTGAAAGGTCCCAGGTTCGATTTCGGTCAAGGGCATGTACCTTGGTTGCGGGCACATCCCCAGTAGGGGGTGTGCAAGAGGCAGGAGATCGATGATTTTCTCTCATCGATGTTTCTAACTCTCTATCCCTCTCTCTTCCTCTCTGTAAAAAATCAATATAATATATTAAAAACAAACAAACAAAAAACAAAACAGCAGAGCCGAATTTAAGCCCAGCAATCTGGTGTAGAGCCCACACGCAAAGTGCATCTTTTTAGAGTGCTAAAATCATGCCCCCCCCTTAATCTTTTTATTAAGTATGAGTCTCAATTTCACTTTAAATGAATAGCAGTTATAATAAAACTTTTCATTTTTCCTCTTTAACAAGTTACTATCAATGCAACCATGAATCTTTTTACTTTTTAAATCCGGGAGTTTCAAAAAATTTGCTCTTGGTAGCAAGAATAAATAGGGTTATCTAAAAGTGCTTATTCAGTAGTCAAGTGCATCTACTTCTTGACTGTAATTGTGGAAGGTAACTTCTCTGCATTAAATTCTTTGGTAGCGGGTTTTTATTTTTTTGCATCATAATACCACATAACTGTGCAGCGCCAGCACAGCCAAGGGTTCGGTGAGTCTGAGGGAGGGCTGGTGAAGGAAGAAGAAAAAGACAAAGAATAAGCTGGGTCTAGCCCAGCCGTGGGCAAACTACAGCCCGAGGGCCAGATCCGGCCCGTTCAGCTGTTCTATCCGGCCTGAGGAGCCGAAAGAGCAGAGGGTTCTCTTGCTCTCCCCTCCGCTCCTTCACCAGCAGCCCAAAATGAGAGTGCCAGCATGGTCAGGTTGCTTTTGTTCTGGCTCTCCGGTCCAGTTTAAGAACCCATTGTGGCCCTCGAGTCAAAAAGTTTGCCCACCCCTGGTCTAGGTGGATCTTCTGTGCCTGGCTGAGGCCACAGAACTGATCAGACTGCAAAGCTGATGTTTTATTTATAGTCAGGGGTAAACAAGGTAATTTACAATGTTCTTGTAAGTTTCACTTGTTTTGGCAGCATTTGCTGCCCATCTCACAGTCCATTAGCTACCCAGGAAAAATCTAGGGAGCAGTCACAAGATCCAGCTTAATTATGCTCAGAGGACTGTGCCCTCCAAGCTGGGACTTGTTTGTGACTTTACCACCTGGTCACTCCAAGGCTTAACCCTATAACCGCTCCCTACACATAACATGCTACTATCTTTATGTTTATTTTCCTTTAATGTTGGTGAGATAAAAGTAGATTTATAGTTGTGAGTACATGAAACAGTTTATTCTTGTATTTATTAATTGCATTATTTTCCATACAAACAACTGAAAACCTACTTTTGCCTAATCCTGTATTATTCTCGGTCAACTAAAGCTGGGTCGATTATTCACCAAAAATTTTTTTTAATCAACAGGCGCAATTCAAATTCCACAGGCCCATTTGTAGTGCCTGACCACCTTCGGCAAGACGTAGAAGAATTTGAAGCTTTGTATGGACAGCACGGCAATGAATATGTTGTCCATAAGAAGCAGCTGTGGGAAATTAACCCAAAGCAAAAAAGTTCAACTCTGTATGAGTGAGTAGAATGTTTCTGCAACTACTATTTTATATGGAGGCTGCCAGTTAAAGATGTTATTTAATTTGTATCTCAAATGATTATTAAATGAGTCATTTGTTGGCCTGTAAAATCTGGGAAAGCAAAGTGTTTTTATAGCTTTGGTTCAGTATTCTACAAATAAAATTCAGGATTTTTAATTATTAAATTTAAAATCCTAATGATTTTTTTAAATCTTTATTGTTCTGATTATTATAGATGTTCCTCTTTTTTTCCCCCCCATAGCTCTCCTCCACCCGGTTCCCACCCCACTCCAGGCCTTAACCCTCCACCCCTCCCGACCCCCCCCCCCCCCCACTGAGCTCGTGCATAAGTGTGAGCTCTTTGTCCAATCTTTTCCTGCATCCCCCATAACCTCTTCCCCTGAAAATAGTTAGTCTGCTCCCTTTCCATGCCCTAATTCTATTACATTCACCAGTCTGTTCTGTTCATCAGGTTTTTTATTCATTTTGATTTTTAGGTTCACTTGTTGATAGATAATGTATTTGTTGTCACTTTGTTCATAATTTTTTATCTTCACTTTTTTCTTCTTCCTCTTCTTAGAGAATACTCTTCAGCATTTCATATAATATTGGTTTGGTGGTGATGAACTCCTTTAGCTTTTTCTTGTCAGTGAAGCTCTTTATCTGACCCTCAATTCTGAATGATAGCTTTGCTGGGTAGAGTAATCTTGGTTGTAGGTTCTTGCTATTCATCACTTTGAATATTTCTAGCCATTCCCTTCTGGCCTGCATAGTTTTTGTTGAGAAATCAGCTGACAGTCATATGGGTAATCCCTTGTAGGTAACTGTTTTTCACTTGCTGCTGTTAAGATTCTCTTTTTGTCTTTTGCCCTTGGCATTTTAATTATGATGTGTCTTGGTGTGGTTCTCTTTGGATTCCTCTTGTTTAGGGTTCTCTGCACTTCCTGGACTTGTAAGTCTATTTCTTTTGCCAGGTAGGGGAAGTGTTCTGTCATTATTTCTTCAAATAGGTTTTCAATATCTTGCCCTCTCTCTTCTTCTGGCATTCCCATAATTTGGATATTGGTATGCTTGAGGTTGTCCCAGAGGCTCCTTACACTATCTTCATATTTTTGGATTCTTTTTTCTTTTTGCTTTTTTGGTTGGGTGTATATTGCTTCTTTGTATTTCAAATCTTTGACTTGATTCTTGGGATCCTCTCATCTGCTGTTGGTTCTCTGTATATTATTCTTTATTTCATTTAGTGTATGCTTAATTTCTGATTGGTCCTTTTTCATATCCTTAAGGATCTCACTCAATTTCTCGGAGGTTTCTAGAAGATTCTTGAGTAACCTTATAATTGTGGTTTTGAACTGTATATCCAGTATTTTGCTTTCCTCCATTTCTTTCATTTGTGACATGTTTCTTTGTCTCCACATTTTGGCTGCTTCCCTGTGTTTGTTTCTATGTACTCGGTAGCTGCTAAGTCTCCTTGAGTTGATAGAGTGGCCTTGTGTGGTAGGAGTCCTATAGGGCCCAGTGGCTCAGCCTCTCCAGTCACCTGAGGTGGACACGCTTGGTACACCCTTCGTGGGCTGTGTGCACAGTCTTGTAGTTAGCCCTTGATTGCTGTTGGTATTACTGTGAGGAATTGTCCTCCAAGCCAATTGGCTGTGAGGACCAGCTGTGTCTGCACTGGAAGATGTTACACAGGAGACACCCTTAAGGGGCAGGACTTGCTTCAGTGGGGCTTTGGTGCTCACTGAGTCTGTCCCTTGAGGTTGTCACTTATGGATGTGAAGGGTTATAATCCGGTGTGATCTCATTTTGACCACTGGGTACACTGGCTCTTGGATCTCCAAGGTGGTGCATGGTCAGCCACTATCTGGGGCTGCCCAGCAGGAGCTACAGAGAGATCTTCAGATTCCTTCTCTTTATATGGGGTTTGGAGGTGCCCAGACAAGACCCAGCTGTGAAGCAAGGCTGCTGATACTGCCAGCCTTGGACCTTCTTTTGGAAACTCTGGGGCTCTCTGACCCAGATGTAATTTGACAGGTTTTAGAAGAAGAAAGGACAGGCCATTCATATGCAAAGCCAATGTGCACAGCTTGGGTGGGATTGCAAATTGGGTGCGGCGGGGTCTCAGGGAATCACCAGGGCTGAGTAAACAGCAATGGCTACCAGTCAGCCCTGCACAGGTGAGGTCCCTGCATTTCCATGTCCCGCGCCCCAGGCAGGAACAGTGATCACAGTGATCGCTGGGAGCCCCTCTGAAAGCCGCCCTCGCATTCCTGCCCTGTGTCAGACAGTCTAGTTTCTCCCCATACGTATCTGGGTCCCCCAGAGTCTCACCTGGAACTGGAGTTTAGAGCAAGCGGGATCTTGTATCTCCCTCCCGGTTAAAAGAGCTGCACACCCAGGTGCCAACATTTTCCGCACCTCTGCACCTCTTACCAGTCTCACTGCACTTTCTTCACCTCTCCCATTGTGGAATTTCCACTCAGCCACCTTTCCTGCTGTTCTGGGTGGTAGTTGTTCTGCCTTTTGATGTGGTTATGAGAGGCAACAAGTGTTTACCTATGCCACCATCTTGATTCTCTCCTAATGATTATTTTGTCAGTTTGAATTGCTAATGAGGATACTTTCTACTTCCAAAACTGTTCTGCTATGTCCTGATAGGACTGATAAAAGTTTCCAGCCGTGCCCTAGCTGGTTTGGCACAGTGGATAGAGCATAGGCCTGCAGATTGAAAGGTCCCGGGTTCATTTCCAGTTAAGGGCAGATGCCTGGGTTGCAGGCTTGATTCCCTGTAAGGGGGGTGCACAAGCCAGCCAATCAATGATTCTTTCTCATCATTGATGTTTCTATCTCCCTCTCCCTTCCTCTCTGAAATCAATAAAAATATGTTTTATGCCATAACTGGTTTGGCTCAGGGTATAGAGCATCTGCCTATGGACTCAGGGGTCCCAGGTTCGATTCCAGTCAGGGGCATGTGCCTTGGTTGCAGTCACAACCCCAGTGGGGGATGTGCAGGAGGTAGCTGATCGATGTTTCTCTCTCATTAATGTTTCTGGCTCTCTGACCCTCTCCCTTCTTCTCTGTAAAAAAAGTAATAATATATATCTCAATGAGAGAGAAATATCAATCAGCTGCCTCCTGCACATCCACCACTGGGGATGTGCCCTTGACCAGAATCAAACCTGAGACCCTTGAGTTTGCTCCATCCACTTAGCCAAACTGATCAGGGCTTATTTCTTCTTTTCACTTGACATTTTTGTTATTTTATTCTGTTTTTTGTTTTTGTTTTTTTTCTCAGATAAATTTCCTTTTCCTTGCTTTTTAAATAGATTATATACTTATATAATTAAAAACATGTAAAGTAATTTTTAATCCCCTCTATTTTTTTACTAAAACTTTTAAAAAATTATTTTCTGAGGGAGAAACAAAATTTTACTTACAGTATCGTTGGTTATACAATTAGCCTTTCTCAGATTTCATATGATTATAACATTGTTGGGGAGGAGTTGAGATCAGCTGAAAGTGAAATAGTATTTGCTTTGAGAGAATTTTTTGGGAAATACACACTGATTGGCCAGATTATTATGATCTCTGAACGCATAATCATCTGGCCACTTAGTATATATATATTAGAGGCCCGGTGCATGAATTTGTGCATGGATGGGGTCCAGCCAGCCTGGCCAGGGGGAGGGGACATGGGCAGTTGACCAGCCTTCCTGCTGGTCAAATTCCTGGTCGAGGGGACAATTTGCATATTAGACTTTAATTATATAGAATATACACTGAGTGGCCAGATTATTATGCATTCAGAGATCGTAATCTGGCCAATCAGTATATATTTTTAATGAACATGTACAAGTACTTAAAACAACTTATATAAATGCAAATTTTTCCCCAGTTATTTCTCTCAGTTGTTAGAAGAGCATGGTCCCTTGGATATGAGTAACAACATGTTCTCTGAAGAATATGAATTCTTCCCAGAAGAAACTCGTCAGATACTAGAAAAAGCTGGAGGTTTGAAATCTTTCCTCCTAGGATGTCCTCGTTTTGTTGTGATTGACAACTGTATTGCTTTGAAGAAAACTGCATCACGGCTCAAGAAAAAGAGAAAGAAGAAAAACATCAAGACAAAAGTGAGAGAAATATCAAAAACAGAAGAGTATTTACCAGGTAAACTGCCACTGAATCCAACCGCTAGGGAATTTAAACCAGATGTGAAGTCCAAAGCAGTGTCCAGTTTATCTTCAGCCCCAGCTCCTGAAGATGTAGAGCCCCAGCCTGCATCTGCTGATGCTCCCACACCAGCCTGCGAAGCCGAGAATCCACAACCAGTGTCCGAGAATCCTCCCAGGTCAGTCTCAGAGGGCGAGAAGCCCCAAGAGGTCTCCCCCAGTCCTCCCAAAGCAGCCTCTGAGAATGCGAGCCTCCAGAGCGCAGCCCCTAAGGAGGCGAGCCACCAGCAAGCAGCTTCTGAGAATGCGAGCTGCCAGAGAGCAGCGTCTCACAATGCAAGCCGCCAGCGAGCAGCGTCTCAGAATGCAAGCTGCCAGCGAGCAGCGTCTCAGAATATGAGCCACCAGCGAGCAGCCTCTATGGAGGTGAGCCACCAGCGAGCAGCCTCTCAGCATCTGAGCCGCCAGCGAGCAGCCTCTCAGCATGCGAGCCACCAGCGAGTAGGCTCTCAGCATCTGAGCCGCCAGCGAGCAGCATCTCAGCATGTGAGCCGCCAGCGAGCAGCATCTCAGCATGTGAGCCGCCAGCGAGCAGCATCTCAGCATGTGAGCCGCCAGCGAGCAGCCTCTGAGGAGGTGAACCGCCCGCGAGCAGCATCTCAGGAGGTGAGCCGCCTGCGAGCCTCCTCCGTTTCTCCCAGGCCAGCTCATGAGGATGTGAAAACAGCCTATTGGACTCAGGCCCACGTGGTCACAGGGTACTGTACATACCTTCCCTTCAGGCCATTCGAGGTGGCCCCGCCACCACCAGCATACATAAGCATGGTGCCGACGTTGCCCCAGTACACTATTTACACCCCGATGGCCACCATCTCAACTGAGTATCAGCTGCAAACCTCGGTGACAATGGTGTCCTCTTACGTAGCCAATGACAGGCCAGGTCAGAGTGCTGCTGTGTATTGTGAGGGTCGCCATCGTTTGAATGCTGAGCGTGCCCCTAGCCACCAGATTGCCTCAGAAACACAGACCCCGCCGAGCTCTTTGGAGATGGCGGTGCAGGCACGGTGCGGCCCAGGTGGTGCTGATCCAGCCCAGAGCGAGCCCAGCAGACACGACGGTCACTGTGCAGATGCCGCCCACAAGCAGCGAGCAAACCCAGAAAGGACAAGTATTCCACAGGTAAGACTCAAATAGAAAGAGATGGTCTGAATACTGAAGTTAAACATTTTTCCATTTCCCATTGCCAATATATGTACACTAAAATGATTGAACATATGTGGTTATTAATGCTTTCACCTGAAAATGTCTTAAAAATATGAGCCCTTTGTAGGATGTAATAGGTAATCCTGTCAAGAAAGGATTTTGGGGCCTAGTAAATAATACCCTTGTCTTCTCCCCAGTTTTACACCAGGGAGAAATCAGCTAGAGGGATCCATAGATGGAACCAAACGTCACCTTAGTAATATTAAGGCTCAGTAGGAAGATGGGGTTCTCTCTATGAAGAGGGACCCCTTCAGCAGCCCAGGACTGGAGGCCTCCCATCGTGCCTGCCCCATAGCACTGGAAAGAGAAGGAGGGACAGTGTGCTCTCTGCACACAGCTCCCACGAGGAAGGGAAAGAGAGTCCAGGCTACATGTGCCCGGTTTCTCCCTCCAAAACGGGAAAGGAGGGGGTTAAGCAACCGGGTGGAGAGAAAGAGAAAGGAGGTGCATAAAAGTTCCTTCCTAACAAGCATAAATTAGATTCTTCTGTAGTTAGCTTTACTGGGATTGGATTATCTCCTACTCACCAAGTTTTTTATTTTTTATTTTCTGGAAAGCTTTGAACAAATAAGAGTAATGAGTCAAAACCATTAAAAAAATAAACACCCTACAAAACATTGTGAGCATGTTTTTAAATGGTATTGCATAACGGATCTATTTTACTAGAGCAATTGACATAGATTGAAATTGAGTGTTTGTTTTGCCCCAAAGGTGTCTGGGAATGTAACACATCAAGAAGTCAATACTGAGCCATATGATCCTTTTGAGGCACAACAGGTAAGTCAGAATTGCATTACACTGTGTGAAGGTTCGAATGTCATTCATTTAACTAGATGGGAATGACTGACTAGAACTATTTTGGAGCCATCTACTAGTAATTCATATGAAATGTTATTATGGAATAAGCTTTAGAAAATAACCAAAAAGTCCTGTTTTGTTTTTATTGTTGGAATTGGGTAAGGAGAAGCAGAGGATAAGGTAAGATTTTTTCTAGTTTATTTTATAGTATAATGGCTTTACTGTTAAACTGCTATAATGAGCCTGTATTAATTGATAAATAGTGCTTACTCATGTGAATGATATAGGTAATATTATAAACTAGAGGTCTAGTGCACGAAATTCATGCAGCCGGGGGGGGGTTGTTCCTCAGCCTGGCCTGCACCCTCTCTAATCTGGGACCCCTTGAATGATGTCCTACTGCCATTTTACAGGGATCGGGCCTAAACCGGCAGTCGGACATCCCTCTCACAATCCAGGACTGCTGGCTCCCAACTGCTTACCTGCCTGCCTTCCTGATTGCCCCTATCCGCTTCTGCCTGCCAACCTGATCACCCCCTAACCACTCTCCTGCCAGCCTGATTGATATCTAACTGCTCCCTGCCAGCCAATTTGCCCCCAACTTCCCTCCTCTGCAGGGTTGATCGCCTTCAACTGCCCTCCCTTGCAGGCCTGGTGCCTCCCAACTGCCCTCCCAACTTGCCTGATCACCCACAACTGCCCTCCCTGCTGGCCATCTTGTGATGGCCGTCTTGTGTCCACATAGAGGCAGGATCTTTGACTACATGGGCAGCCATATTGTGTGTTGGAGTGATGGTCAATCTGCATATTACTCTTTTATTAGATAGGATAGAGGTCTGGTGCATGGGTGGGGCCAGCTGGTTTGCCCTAAAGGGTGTCCTGGATCAGGGTTGGGGTTCCCTTGGGGCATGGGGTGGCCTGAGCAAGGGGCCTGTGGTGGTTTGCAGGCCGTCCATGCCCCCCAGCGACCCAAGTGGAAGTCCTGGTATCTGGGATATATTTACTTTCTACAGTTGAAACTTGGAGCAGAGCCAAGCCTCTTGCTTGCTCAGTGGCCGCAGCTGTTTCTGTTTGGATTTGTTTACCTTCTATAATTGAAACTTTGTAGCCTTGAGTGGAGGCTTAGGCGGAAAAGGGCAGGCAGAAAGCTTGGCTTCTTTGATTGCCGGTGAAATGCCTCCCTCCTGCTCTCTATGACTGTAGCCATCTTGGTTGGGTTTATTTGCATACCCTCTCTGATGGGCTTGTGGGCGTGGTTTGTGGAGCTTGAGTGATGGTTAATTTGCATATTACTATTTTATTAGATAGGATACCTTCGCTTTCTAAAAGAATGAATGAATTAAAACATATATTAATGTAATTTACTGTGTTAACACACCTTAAGAAAAAAGTTATTTGATCTACTCCATAGTTGCTGAAAAAGATACTGGATACTTTCCACTATGGCTTCTGGTTTTTGTTTGTTTTAAAGCTTATTTAAGACAGTTATATAATTGAAAACAATTCATTGATAACATTTTAACTTAAAAAAATCATCAACTCTCCATTTAAACGACTTTAAAGTAGAGCCAAAGTAAAAAAAAAAGTTCTGTTCATATCTAAAATATGCATAAAATACACAACTTTTAAACATAAATAGTTCTTTATGTTAATTGTTAGAGAATGACATTCACATCAAACTGTTGATTCAATACTAAACCCTTCTAAGACAAATATCAGACATAGTACAGATTGAAAGTTTCATTATAAATTTCAGTAATATGAATAACTATTTTTTAAAAAGCTGGCTTTGCTTAACAGTATTCAGGTTTTTTTGTTTTTTTAGTATATTTTATTGATTTTTTTTTAACAGAGAGGAAAAGAGAGGGACAGAGAGTTAGAAACACTAATAAGCTGCCTTTGCACTTCCCCCACCGGGGATGTGCCCACAACTAAGGCACATGCTCTTGACCGGAATCGAACCCAGGACCCCTCAGTCTGCAGGCTGATGCTCTATCCACTGAACCTCCCTGGTTTCCGCATATTCAGGGGTTTTTAATTATTGAATCATTGTGGCATTTCACTTGAAAGTTTTTACCTGCCTTTTACTCTCCTTTATTTTAAGAGGCAGTTCAGAACAAGTTCAGAAATAGGCACTGGTTTGGCTGGGTGGATAGAGCGTCCGCCTGCAGACTGAAAGGTCCCAGGTTCGATTCTGGTCAAGGACATGTACCTTGGTTGCACATCCCCAGTAGAAGTGTGCAGAAGGCAGCTGATCGATGTTTCTCTTTCATTGATGTTTCTAACTCTCTATTCCTCTCTCTTCCTCTCTGTAAAAGTCAATAAAATATATTTTTTTAAGAATAGGCACTTTTCTCTATTTTAATAGAAAACTTTGTAATTTACTTTTAGGGGGGTATTTCACAGATTGAAAAGGAGTCCCACGCTTTACAAGAGCAGCTTAAGGAAGCCTGTGAAAATTACGAGCAGAGAAAACTCCAGGGCTCAGAAGAGACCAGGGACCTGGAAGAAAAGTTGAAAAGGAACTTGGAAGAAAACAAGGTAATGCTATCTGGAACCTCGCTTTAAGAGCATGTGGCCTCAGTAGGAGAATGAGCTGAGCGTTTGCATGTTGGCTACACAAAGGATTCTTTCTCAGTATTGCTTATTTCAAATTTCTCTGTAACATATTAAAGTGGCAGTGTCTTTGGTGGTTGTTGTTTTTTTTGCAATGTTTAGGACCTCTGCAAGTTACCACATAAGAAAGGGGCTATAAATCTGGGTTTTCATTTACCTACAGTTCAGTCCGCTTGATTAACCAAAACTATTTCTGGTGACTAAGTTCCAAGTTAGCCTTGTTTGTATTGAGAGGCAGTGGGGCATTAGTGGTTAGGAGCGTGAGGCCTGCAGTCAGACTGGCTGGGGTCCGATCAGGCTCGGCCCTGTGCCAGTTCTTATTTGGAGCAAGCTACTTCTCTGTGCTTTAGTTCCTTACCTGGAAAATGTGGGGTTGGATTAATACTTGTAAAGTACTTAAAACTGGTGCTTAGGAAGAGCTCTGTGAGTGTTGGCTGCTATTCTTACTATTATCGTCATCTTACTCCTAAGGAAGGATGAGAATAACACGTAGAACCTACACATACCAGAACTGCAGAGCCCCCCAAGTGGCTTTTCTTAGTCTACTGATCTTGAATTATGTTGGCTAAGAGTATCAGTTGTGTGTAACTGCTGTTGGAGTAATACTGATTAGTGGCAAAGCCAGGTTGAATGGGGGAACGTGGGATTACAGATGTGAGGAGGTGGCGGTGCGTTTCTTTGTGAAGTGCAGCCTTCCGTGCAGAGGTAACGGGCGTGGCAGGCCGTTTAAGAGAGGAAGAGCCTGTTGCGGAAGTCTGGACCAGTAGCTGGAACAGCGGATGAAATAGAATAAAATTAGCTCCGTGGGACCTTGAACCTGGCCAGTGTGGCTCGGTGCAAGGTACCTCAAATACCTATTTTGGAATAAAGTTGAGGTTTTAAAAAAGAGATATAGAAACCAAATTTTCTCTGAGAAAAAAAAAATCAGCAGAAAGTGATGATAGCCGAAACCGGTTTGGCTCAGTGGTAGAGCGTCGGTCTGCGGACTGAAAGGTCCGGGGTTCGATTCTGGTCAGGGGCACGTACATTGGTTGCGGGCACATCCCCGGTGGGGGGGTGTGCAAGAGGCAGCTGGTCGATGTTTCTCTCTCATCGACGTTTCTAGTTTTCTATCTCTCTCCCTTCCTCTCTGTGAAATATCAATAAAATATATTAAAAAAAAAAAAGAAAGAAAGTGATGATAATTCTCTCTCTAAACTGGTACTTGTATAGGATGCAGTTGCATCCTCTGGGCTATTCCTGCTTTTATTCTGATATTTACAGGAAAAGTGTTCAGACGGTTTTTCTTGGTGGAGTCAGAGACAAGTGCATGGAGGCGCCCAGTTAGCGCTGTGAGGCCCGTGTCACTGGAAGGTGGTCAGTACAGACAGCAGATGAGCTCACGCAGCGTGTGTTGTGGTTGAGCTATCAGAGCGTGTGCTTCCAATACTTAGTGCGTTTTGACACCTGACTCCTTCAGGTACTCGTTGCCAAGTTGGCTCTCATGCCCCAGTATAACCTTTGGTCTCACATCATCTCCCAGCCAAAGGGTTGATTCAGAGGTGAAATCATTGGCTTAGAATAGAAGCACAGGTGGGTGGGAAACAAGGGTGGCGTGGCTGTCAGCAGCAAGACATGTCAATGGCCTTTGCTCATAGTTGTGGGAGTGATCCAGGTAGAACCAGGATTTTGTAAGTGGAGTGGGTCACCCTAGTCATTGTAATGACTCAGCAAATCCAGGCTCAGCAAGGTTGCAGCAAGGAAAATGCTAGGAGAGCATCCCCTGCTGAGCGGCGGGCACTGAACTGTCACTGAGCCTCTGCTGCCCAGGAACAGTTGGCTGTGCACCTGCAGGCCCTGGGCGCGGCCCCACCCCTGCAGCCGGACTCGGCAGTCTGCAAGGACCGGGGCTGGCCAGCCAGTCTGCCTCCCTGGGCCATTGAAAACCAAGTGCTGGCGGGGTCCGGAGGCTGCTGGGGACAGACACCACTCTTTTCACAGCTGTCTCAGAGGAAACACTCCGATTTCCTCCCTATCTTCTTGCACCCCAGGTCTCTGCTTCCAGAACCCAGCTTAGACTTTCTCTGTAGTCCGACCGACTCCCATGGTCTAGGAACTTGCCCTCTTATACTTGAGACCTCGTAACTAGTTTGACACTGAAGCCTTTTCTCCCTGCCCTGCCTTCCGTGCGTCCCGTCCGCACTCGAGCTGCGTCACACCTCGTGCTTTTGTGCAGACGTGCCGTGGCCTTACTCTTCCGCTGGAGTCATGTTTCGAGCGGCTGGCTCATCCGGGAGCCCGAGAGCAGATACACTGGTTCTGAGAAGCCCTTCTGAGCACCGTGGTCTGTTCTCGGTGTTACCCGACAGCCTCCCCCCGCCCGGTGCCCTGAGGGGAGGGGAGGGCTGCGGGGGCTGAGGCCACTTCCTGGGCCACGGAGTGGCCCTGCTCAGCCCGGAGCACAGCCAGCTGTGCGGGGCCTGCTGAACGAGTCAGGGCCTGGGGCATCACCAGCACAGTTCTGATGGCGCGGGCTCCTTTGTTTAGTGAAGTAAATCTTTCTAAAATCGTTTTAGATCTCAAAGACAGAATTAGATTGGTTCCTCGAAGATTTGCAAAAGGAAATTAAAAAATGGCAACAGGAGAAAAAAGGAATACAAGAAAGACTAACAGCACTTCAGAAGGAAATGAAAAGGGTTTCAGATGCCACTGAAACGTAAGTCAGGTGCAGAGCAGTGATTTCTGTTGTTTGTTTATTGGGGTGGGGTTGTTGGTACTGTAACTTTTTTGATATTCCGTTTCAAACTAGATCAAGTGAAGAGGAAATTGTAGATACTGTTTCCTCTAATTTTAAAAAACATCTGTTGTTGACGTATGTCACCTGAAACGTTTTCTAAACCTGCCATGTTTGCAGATAAAGTGAGACTGACTTAGAGAGAGGCATCCTTCTAGTCTGAGCACTCCCCCTGCTGTGGCCGTGACCTGTCACTCACACACACACACACACACACACACACTCACACACTCACACACTCACACACTCACACTCACACACTGCATCTGAAATGAGCGGGCTAGTCTAGATCTTAAGCTTCTTTTCAGCACTAAGATTCGGGGGTGATTATTTTATGTA
Organism: Vespertilio murinus; assembly: GCA_963924515.1. NCBI lineage: Eukaryota > Metazoa > Chordata > Mammalia > Chiroptera > Vespertilionidae > Vespertilio > Vespertilio murinus. The sequence goes on along the minus strand of OZ004706.1, from coordinate 198,369,229 downwards.
TGATTACTTTCACCCTGAATCTTGAAAGCATTACATTCCGTTCTGTGGTGTGAGGGATTTGGAAATACATACAGGCCTGACAGTTGTCAACTGGGCCAAGCTGGTGCTAAAATTCTCCATGACTGATTCCTAGCCCCTCCCTTCCTTAAACAGTGATACGGCCTACGATTCACTTAGCTTGTTACCTGCTGTGTAACAAAACACCCCAAACTCAGTGGCCTAAATCAGCAGCCACGTTAGCTGCTGTGATCCCACATGCTGGGCTGGGCTCGGCCGGGATGCTGGTGTCTTCTTCTCTCCCTCGCCCCGTGGCCTCCCTGTGGCTTTATCCGCACACTCTCTCCATCTGGCCTCCAGCATGGCAGCCAGCTCCTGTGCGGCCCTGGGAGCTTCCACGAGTGCAGAGGCAGGAGCTGCCAGGCCTCCTTCCACCACATTCTCCAGTTCCCCGCGGGGTGCCGGCCTCGTCCGGAGCCAAGAGCTGCACAGTGAGGGCCGGGTCACCAGGGGCCACACCACCACACTCATCTTTCAGGGCATTTATGGGTTTTCATGTGCCGTGCCATGTGATCAGATGGCTTTCATTATGTCTCGCTAGCGTCACATCTGGGCAGTTTGTAGGCAGCCCTTAAAAGAATGGTGAAACATAAAACACGCCTCTGTCACGTCCAAGCAGCTTCAGGGAACACATTTGCAGAAGAGATAATGTCTGTAAAGCCCTTTCCTCTTCATTTGAGCAGGTCTAGTCTTAATCATTGTTATCCAGAAATTCAGAAATATTTATGTTGAACATGCTCAATGTAGACAGTCTATCTAACTAAACAAAAATAAATGAATCTGTTGATAAGAAAATATTTTTTTCTCTGCTAGCATAAAAGTTAACCATTTCTGCTGGGGAATAAACTTTTTACTGGTCCCCATTTAGCGCGCGCACACACACACACACACACACACTTTATTAATATATGTTTTTCTTTGCCTCTTTTGGTCATTGTTTAAAGATACAGATAGGCTTTAAAGATAGGCTTCTCTGTGCTTTTTACACTTTCCAAGTAAATACTTTATATTTAGCTTTTAAAGCAAAATCTTAAAGCTTTTAGATCTCCTAAAGAAGCTCAAAGGATATGAACAATGATGTGATTTTTCTACACTTTAGATCACACTTAGTATTAAAAATGGCTGGGGCATAGGGAGCTCCTGCCTGGTGCAATGGGACAGACCAGTGGCATCTATGGAATGACGCAGGTTCCATGAAAGAACAAGGCAAAATGGAGTGCTTAGAGGAAGGTGTCCGCACAAGAAGGAATGGCATCGGAGCTGGTTCTTAGTGGAAACGTGGGGTGCTCTGCAAGTAGAGATGACCCAGAAGGTGTGTCGGGAGCATGAAGAGGGAGACTCCTTTCCTCCGGGCGTTGCTTAGGAGTCACGGTGGCACTTTGTTTGGAAGGGTTGTCAGTGCACACACGAGTGTGTGTGCTTGTGTGTTAGGCTTTAAGTTTCATTTTTTTTAAATAACATATGTATTTTTGATGTCAGAGAGGAAGGGAGAGGAATAGAGAGATAGGAACATCAGTGATGGGAGAGAATCATTGATCTGCTGCATCTTGCACACCCTCTACTGAGAATCGAGCCCAATGAAACCTGGGACCCTTCAGTTCAGACACTGATGCTCATTCACTGAACAAAACCAGCTAGGGCTTAAGTTCGATTTTAAAGAGCAGAGGCTGGCCCTGGTCAAGTAGTTCAGTTGGTTGGAGCAATGACCCATAACCAAAAGGTCACTAGTTTGATTCCCAGTCAATGTACATAAGTTACGGGTTCAATTCCCAGTCAGGGCACTATGGAAAGCAACCGATCAATATTTCTCTCTCACCTCTCTGTCCCTTTCTCTTTCTCTCTCTCCCCCTCTCCCTCCCTCCTTCCCTCTCTCTCTCCGTCTCTCCCTCTCTCCCTTCTCCCCTCACCCACCTCCTTCCTCTCTTTCTCTCTCTCTGTGACTCAATAAAAACAACCCCCAAAATTTTTTTAAAAAAATTAAAAAAACAACAGCCCAGCTGGTGTGGCTCGGTGATTGAGCATTGATCAATGAACCAAGTGGTCATAGTCCAATTCCTGATTAGGGCACATGCCCAGGTTGCAGGCTTGATCCTCAGTGTGGGGTGTGCAGGAGGCAGCCTATCAGTGATTCTCATCATTGATGTTTCTATCTCTATCTTCCTTTTCCTTACTCTCTGAAATAAATAAAAGTATATATATATATATATATATATATATATATATATATATATTTAAATAAGTAATAAAAATAAGAATGAATTTTTAAAATCCTTTTAAGAAAAAGGAGGAGGAAGAAAAAGAAGAAGAGAGGCCATTTGCATTTTGAATGAGAACCACTGGTCAGACTGTACTCCTGTCTTGTCTTAACCCTCCCAGAGGTGCTCCTTGAAGTGGACTGAGATGGGACACATATGCGCCAGGCATATGACTTAGTGATCAAATAAGATGGCTGAAACCCATCATCTGCCATCCAAGTGTAAAAGGAAAGCTTCCAAAAAGGAAAATGACCCAAATTCTTTGCCTATTTTGAAGATACTAGAAATGAAACAAAGTGTAAAAACTTATAAGGAATTCAAGAATTTTTGCATGGCTGTGTTTGAATTTACACTAAATCAGGTTTGTAAAAGGAATAAAAATTTGGTAATTATGCTTTCATAGGTACACCCAGGAAAATGATGGACAGGAAAAGGAACAGGAATTCCTTCTGGATCAGTCTTCTGAAATCAGGCAAGTTAAGTTTAAATTTATTTGTATGTCTTATTATACTTTTAATAACAGAGGCCAAGCACACTGGACATCTAAACATATTGTTGCTTGTCTGTCCTTTAAATGATTGTTTCTGTTTTTATTTTCTATTTTATTTAATATTTAAATAAATTTATTCTTTAAGAATTTTTATGTTATCATGTTCCTAACATATTATTTCACATTGTCAGTTTAAAAATCTGAATTTATAGTTTATTATTATGCCTCTTTTCCCATGAGTTAACTTGAAACTCAATGTGTATTTTTAAAACTTTTCTTTTGTGTTACTTGAAATAGCAGCCTCAACTACATTATGGAAGTTTGTTGCTCTGATTATAGGTTCATTGAAGGATTTTCAGTATGAACCTATAAAAAGTTTCCTTTTAACCTTTATTAAATGGAAATAATATTTTCACATATTGGTTACCAGTCTATTCAGTAGTAGGCAGTTGTATTCTGCTTTTCTCATATGTTATTTCATATACACATTTCCATTCACATTATGGTCCATGCCTGCCTTATTTTAGCTATTACAGATATATTGCCATAAACAACTTTCTATAGATCATTTTTGCCTTTGGTTATTTCCTTGTAATTTGTGTCAAGATAGAATTTTGACTCAAAGGATGATGGATTTTCTATAAAGTTTATTAATATAAATACTTATACTCCAGGGGTGCTCATAAAAATGGTAAACCAGTTTCCCACCAGTTCCTCACTTTCAATTTCATATCTTCCTGTGATCATTTGTAAAGTGCAAAGAGCACGTGTAAGTCTGTATTATGTAGTAAAAACTAGGCAAGGAGTTACCTGGAGGATGTATGTCTTTTCGTGGCATCATCTCAGAGTTACTCTAGCTTTAGCCTTTGTAATCTCAGCGGTAAGATTTTTTTCAAAAAGTGTTTCTCCTTTACTGTTTGCAGTAATACTTTTACAAATGAGAGAACGAAAATAGAAGAGCAAATAAGGAGAGGGAAGGAGCAATATGAAGAGGCTCTTCAAAGAGCTGTGGCTGCAGAGGTGAGACAGGCCCCCCCGGGGGCGTGGGGTCTGCTCTGTGCTGACTGCAGCTGGGGCGCCACAGCCTGCCGGGAGGGCGGAGGCCGGTGTCCTGTCTCCGGAGCAGCTGCTCTCCTCGCCTGCGGCCTCTTCATCGCTGGCCCTGACACCATGTGTGTCACGCAGCTGTGCTCAGAGTGCACCCCATTTTATAACCTGCTTTCCTTACTTAACGTGATAGATAGCTCAGTCATTCTTTATGCTCTCCGCTGTGAATGGCTTCATTGTACTTAGTCAAGTGTCAGCCATAAGCACGTTCGCCAATACTGGAAAAGGAATTTGAAAATCATCCCTTTACTAAGAATATTCTCCTCGCCCTCGCCCTCCCCCAGAAGGACAGGCACCAGTGTCGGTACATTGTTTGGGAAAGTAGTGAGGAAAAAATAAAGATGACGACCCTGGCTGCACTTCATTTCCTTATGAAACTAATTGCGAACTTAATGCTGTTTGTGGGTATGTGTGTCTGTAATTATCCTGGGGAAATAAAAAAAACTTAGCTTGTGCAATCTGCAGACATGAGTCTTTCAGTTAAGTAGTGACTGTGTGCTGCTTCTAAGGAAGGGAGGGAGTAAAAGCCGAGCACCTGTAGTCTGCGGCGCCTGCGCCCACGGCTCCAGCTCTCAATTCTCACCACCACCTGGCAAGCCTTTTTGCCAGTGGGTCCTGGCAAGGTGCTGACACCTGGGCTGAAGCAGGCAGTTCTACACTTCCTGCAGTGACCCACAAAAACCGCTGGCTGGCTTGTGGGGAAGCCGGGAGTCCACTGCTTTAAAAGCATGCCCCAGGCTTCCGACGCCTGTGAGGCTGAGCACAGCGTCCCTGCGGCCCGAGGCGGACAGGGCGCAGCGGTGGACAGACACAGGTAACGCCCACCGGGGGTGCACACAGGTAGCCTGGCTCTGAGGGAGTGTCGTCTCTGAGAAAAGTGGCATTTAAGGTATATCATTTTAATGTCATTTGTTATTCTAGTTTCAAATCCAAAAGCTTTATTTCATAGTCACCTGAGTGACATTACAACGTAAACAAGTTCTGGTTTAGTATATTTAAGTTTTAACAAATTCAAATAGTTTCTTATTTTCAGTTTTAAAATACTTAAACGTTCTCTTATCTCATGGTAGGTATCTGTGCTTGAAAACCAGAAAGAGATGGAAGTGTATAAGTTACGGATCATGGAATCACAAGCTGAAGGATATCTGAAGGCCCTGAGCCAATTGCAAAGGTACTGTGGACATTATGGGTGTATTTCCCAGCCTGTCATTTAGCAAATGAAAGTTACAGGTGAGGGGAAAAAAATCTTACAATAGGCAGAACCATTTTATTTATTTATTTACTTATTTTTAATACTAGAGGCCCGGTGCACAAATTCATGCATCAGTAGGGTCCCTCTGCCTGGCTTGCGGGATCGGGCCAAAACCAGCTCTCCAACATGCCCTGAGGTGGCTGGGATTGCAAGAGTGCGCAGGCCAGGCTGAGGGACCTCACAGGTTCACCATTGAGGCTGGGGAAGGATGCAGGAGGTTGGCCAGCCAGGGAAACACCGCAGGAGGGCTCCAGGGCATGTCCAGCCTACCTCGTTCAGTCCTGATTGGCTGGATCCCAGCAGCAAGCTAACCTGGTCGGAGCATCTGCCCCCAGGTAGTCAGTGTACGTCATAGCGAGCAGTTAAGCAGCCTTAGCATATCATTAGCATATTACACTTTGATTGGTTGAACAGACACCTGGACACTTAGCATATTAGACTTTTATTATATAGGACATTTTTTTATCAATTTCAGAGAAGAAGGGAGAGAGAGAGAAACATCAGTGATAAGAGAAAATCATTGATTGGCTGCTTCCTGCACGCCTCCCACTGGGGATTGAGCCTGAAATCCATGCATGTGCCCTGGCTGGAAATCTAACCTTGACCTCCTGGTTCATGGGTCAGTGATCAACTCCCAAGCCACACCAGCCGGGCAAAGATGTAGTCATTTTTTGTGTATGATCATGTGAAATATATCTTTCATATTTAAATGTTTATTTTCATTTGTACTTTAGTGCTTTCCATTTTTAAAAATATTTTGAAGTGGACATTAGCAGTTTCATGTTTTTCTCCTTTTTCAGTGATTCTGCAGCATATCCTGAACTAGAGTCTGACATGGATTCATGGGAATCATTTCTTTCTGATGTTAGAGAAGAAATTGAGAAAGCAGAGGTAAGTTGTAAAACATTTTATAATTCTGTCAAAATCTATATGATGGCTGAAACCGGTTTGGCTCAGTGGATAGAGCGTCGGCTTGCGGACTGAAGGGTCCCGGGTTCGATTCCAGTCAAGGGCATGTATCTTGTTGCGGGCACGTCCCCAGTAGGGGGTGTGCAAGAGGCAGCTGCTCGATGTTTCTCTCTCATCAATGTTTCTAACTCTGTCTCTCTTCCTTTCTGTAAAAAAACAATAAAATATATATATTTTAAAATCTATATGATGGTTATAATTCCCAAGTGGCTAGAGTCAGGTGGAAACTGTTCCTTTTTTGAGCTGTTAAAAGCAATATATATTTTTTATTGAAATTTTAAAAAGACTTTTTCATGAAAGTAATGCTATTTCTTAACTGTCCAGCCCCGCTGGATGCTGAGTGAGAGCAGCATGTTGATGAGGCTTAGAGTGTCTGTCAGTGAGGTCTTATTCAGCACTCCTGTCCTTCCGGAAACAGTCGTCATAATACTCTCATTTCATTTATGTTTCTTGGAAGATCGTTGGCCATGTTTAATGTATTGTAAGGAAAAGAGCATTCATTGACAATTGTGGTTTTCCCTTGGAATTTGTTAGGAAACTTGACCCTTTTCTCCTACCTACAGTCCCAGTTTGAAGAACAAATTGAGGCCATTAAAGCTGGCTCTCGGCTCAGTGAGCTTTCTCAAGTGCAGATCTCCGAGCTTCCATTTCCCGCATGGAGCACAGTAAGTCTGTCATCCTCTTTTTGAGGGGAAGAAAACAAAGCATAATGAGCCAGTTTCTTTCTGAATTGGCAAAGCAGTTGGCGCTGTTGTTGACTGGGAGTGGGGGTGGGATGGATGAATAGTTGCCCTCATGTTTTCATTATTGGTGTGGTGGTTAACCTTTAGGCGTTACAGTATACATTCTCATATAAATAGAAGACTTCCTCTCCACATCCGGTCTGAGGAGAGACCTGAGGTGGTGAACACACTGCTGCTACCTCTCCCCTTCCTTTTCCGGATGCTGAGGTGTGTGTGTGTGTGTGTGTGTGTGTGTGTGTGTGTGTCCCTGCACTTAAACACGTATTCCAGGTGTAGCAGGTGCCAGTGATTCAGGTGTAGTTTATTCCGTGATGCTTAGGGCAGGAGACCACAATGTGAAATTGTTAAGATTTGTTTTCTTGGGAAATACAGATGGAAACTGCCATCTGTGAGACACACGTGGCTTCGTGGTCTGGCATCTCACACTGCTGCTGGTTTGAATGAGGAATGTGCTGAACCTTCTGAGGAACAGTGATTGCCAAGCCTGGTCTTGGTCTTGTTTAAACATGCAGCACAGAGAGCATTACCTTTACTGTGGACTCGAACACGTGGCTACCCCAGTATCGCTTTATTCTGGCATATGTATTTCTAATTTGGACAGGGCAGATGGTCAGTAAATACTCCACTGAAATGAACTCAGTCCTAGGAAGATCGGATCACAAGAAATTCAAGGACTCCATTCAAGAGTTTACTAGAGCCCTGGCGGGTAGCTCGGTGCGTTAAAGCGTCATCCTGACGCTGAAGTTTCAGGTTCAGCCCTGGTCAGGGCACACATAGGGATCAACCAGTGAATACGTGGATCAAAACGATGCCGCTCTCTTCCGCTCCCTCTTCCTCCTTTTTCCTTTTCCTCTCCCTTTCCTTTCCATCCCTGCCTCTCTCTCAAGTAAAAAATAAAAACAAGCCCTAACCAGTTTGTCTCATTAGACCGAGTGTCAACCCACAGTCTGAAGAGTCCCAGGTTCGATTCCGATCAAGGGCATGTACCTGGTTGTAGGCTCATTTCCTGGCACTGGTTGGGGCACGAGTGGGAAGCAACCAATCAATGTGCCTCTCTCGCATCAATGTTTCTCTCTGTGTGTCTTTCCCCTTCCCTCCCACTCTCTAAAAATCAATGGAAAAATATCCTCGCGTGAGGATTAACAAACAAAAAAAGAGTTGATCAGAGAGAGATTTCAGAAGGTTTTGCCACAATATTGAAATCTCCCGGTTCTGACACGGCCACCATTTCCCCAGCACTTGATTCTCACCTTCCTGCTACTGCCAGGCTCTGCCCCACCCGGAGGCCGCCCTGCCTTCCCCTGGGCGGTCAGGCTGCCTCTTCCCGGGGGCCCTCTGTCGGCGTTCCTCTCCTGCTCTCGGTGACAGCTCCCCGCAGGAGCTTTTCTCATCAGAACACGCTAAGCAGTCAGTGCCTTCATCTCGCAGAAAACACTCAGCCTCCTGAACTGAGGAAACGTTCTGTTGAGATCCAAAGTTTTGTCTCCACAGCATAAGTTTTTCTCTCCAATAAATGAATAGTTTTATGCAGAATTAAAGATATTTATCATTTACAGATTTTCCAAGTTCTTACAACAGATATAGAAGGGGAAGAGTTAGATCTCAGCAGAATATTTTTTTTAATGTACTTTATTGATATTTTACAGATAGGAAGGGAGAGAGATAGAGAGCCAGAAACGTCAATGAGAGAGAAACATCGACCAGCTGCCTCTTGCACACCCCCCACCGGGGATGTGCCCACAACCAATGTACATGCCCTTGACCGGAATCGAACCCGGGACCCTTCAGTCCGCAGACCGAGGCTCTACCACTGAGCCAAACCGGTTTCGGCATCTCAGCAGAATATTTTACTATTAATGTTTAATTCTAGCTTATGTGGTTTTATAAATATTCAAACTAATTTCACAGGCAGAACCTGGGAGCTCTCAGTGTGCCAGGAGCTTGCACATAAGGGTCCCTAAACCACCTCCTCTCTGTAACCCCCTGCAGCCATTGGGCATTTAGTGGTGGTCAAGATCAGCTGTGGTCTGCCCGCAGCGGGCGGCTGTGGGCGGCGAAGGAGACGGTGAGCCCGCAGGTCTCCCCGCGCCTGGAGTGCTGCAGCTTTGTGGGAGGAGCCAGGCCGCAGGGAGCTTCCGGGGGGGGGGGGGGGTGTCTCAGTGGAGTGAGTGCGAGGTCCGGGAGAGTTAGCCAGGAGGCCGTGGTGGGGGTGAGGGCGTGGGTGGCATTGGAGGCTGGGAAAACATTCTAGACCGCAGTCTTTAACAAGGGGCACTCCGGCAGCAAGCATGCGGTCCCCGAGGCAGGAGGGGATGCAGAGGCCTGGGGAGGGGGCGTGAGGCAGAGGTCAGCCTCGGGGGCATGAGGCGCTTCAGCACTAGGGCGCGGCCAGGCTGCCGGGAGCTGGGAAGGGAGGCGGAGGCGGGGAAGGCAGAGCATGCGGAATGCCGGAGTGGCCCGCAGCATCCGGTGCCCGGGGCCTCAGTGGAGCTGTTGGGCGGTTTGGGGAGTGTTGGAGCAGCTGTTCGTTCCGCTGAGTGCAGAAGAGAGGGAGTGGGTCCTGTGAGGGGAAGGAGGCAGGTGGGTGGGGTGAGGCTCAGACTTCACAGAGAAGGAATTTTAGAGGGAGTTACTGAGAAGTCAGAGCCAGCCCTTCCTCACAGCTAACAGGCCTGTTTCGGTAAGTAATTAAAAACAAACATTTAATTCTGATTTTTTTCATAGTCATGCTTAATTATCAGTCTTGGCCATGGCTGTTTCTCTAAGTCCCACCGTGCTGTGTCCCTCACAGATTTGCCCGAAGTCACCTCCCGAGTCTGCAGGCCACGATGATCAGGGTCCCTCGATGTCTGCAAGTCCCACAGCGGCTCCCGGGGACCCGAGCCTGGCCTCTGCCTCGCCACCGCCAGCATCGCCCTCCGCTCAGCAGGCGTGTGAGGGCGCCGGCCGGGCAGCTCAGCCAAAACCCAGCCTCCCATCTGATCAGAAGCCGCCTGTCGCTCTGGGGCGCACCCGCCCCAGCCCAACTCCCAAAAAGCCGTTCAACAGCATCATCGAGCACCTGTCGGCGGCTCTGCCCGGCCACAGCAGGTACGTACGGTGTCCGCGCTTCCACTGCACAGGTCTCCCGAGCCCCTCCCGTTGTGCCAGTTAGGGCGGAAGTGGAAGGATCGCACCGCTCTTTTATTCAGAAAGGCGGGTGCTGCCTTTCCTTTTTAACCATAGAGGCGTGCGTTTTCAAATCCACTTCACTGTGCGCATCCAGTGACAACTGAGCACCAGCAGAACCGGCCCTTTCCTAAGATGCTGATGAGGTCAGTGACATGCACGGCACTAGTTAGGCAGTTGCCTGGTTAGGGAGTTGCCTAGTTAGCACTAGTTAGGCAGTTGCCTAGTTATGCTGCACTAGTTACGGAGTCGCCTGGTTGGGAGTTGCCTGGTTAGGCAGCACTAGCTAAGCAGTCCCCGGGTGAAGTGCAGATCACTGGCCTCACGTGGTTCTGGAAAACGAGGCCCATAAAAGGAGGAGGCAGCAGCTCGCCAAGTGGCTCAGGTGTGAGGTTGGAGAGAACGGTATGACCGCTGGTGGACCAGATCCCCACAGAGGGGATCTGAGGGGTGGGGGGGGGGGGGTGCGCTGTTGTGCCTGAGTTCCCAATGCCCACGTCAGCGGGGCTTCTCCGGACCTTGGCCTGCCCTCAGGTTGGTGCGAGGAGATGGAGGTGCCCCTGTCTCAGATGAGGTACAGGAGTGTCTCTGGAATACAGCCAGGAGGAGAGGACTCCCCTCCCGGGACGGCCCTCTGCACCCCCATGTTATTTCTGCCTTGGATAGCTATTAAAGTATTGGAGTCCCTGATTTTATGCTTTTGAAACAAATAGTCCTCCAACTGTGACTGGCCAGCATGGATATTTTGCATCTACGGGGACAGCCTCCCCTCGCAAAGTGAGTGGGAGAAGCGTGGTGGATTCTCTCAAGAGCCACAACCCTGCCAGTTGTAAGAACATTCAAGTTGAAACTACTACCAGTTCCTTACAAATAAAATTGTTTGCAGTCCTGGCTAAATTTGGCAAAGTTAAATAACCAAATAGAAAAGCATCAATTTTCTGAAAGTTCAAACATTTGGGCTATTCGTGGCATAATACCAAGTAGCTGTCAGTTATTTACCAGCCGTCCACACCCCCTGTGCTTGTGAAACAGGCTGTGCAAACCGGGTGGGGGCCAGTTGTTAAGGGAGGACGTCAGCCGAGCTGGTTTCCCCGTAGGTAGAGGTTTTGTGGCGTTGGGTCAGGCCAGCGGTGTCTGGCCATTAGTGGTGCTGCCTCGGCGGGTGCCGGAGCCCAGTCCCGCCCGGTCGCCGAGGGTCTGACCGCAGATGAACTGCTGTGTGACTCCATTGTAATGACTATTTAGACGCAGTGCTGGGGTTTTCATTGCCACTTGGGAAGAGTGATCCTGCTAGTTTCCGTACAGTTGCTATTGTCTGCCTGTTCCTTTTGTTTGGTGTACTTGTTTCTCTTGGCTGTGGGTTGATATTGGCACCTAATACTTTTTTGTACGTAATACTTCTCAGCAGTAGAAAGCTGACTTTCTGCTCTCGTTTCTTCCCTCTTTCTCCTTCAGCGCCGAGCTTGCTGGTTTGATTAGAAAAGTGCGAAGCAAAAGCAAGACCTCGCTGTCAGGACTGAGTGTTGATGAAATCGTCCGGAGGGTGACGACACACGTTCTGGAGGCCCAGCAGAGCCAGGAGGTCAGTGTCCATCCAGACAGGCGAGGCCGTGTCCTTCTGGGTGTGGATGTGAGGCTTGTGAAACCAAAACAGGCTTCCCACCGAGGGCGGTGAGCAGGTTCCTGACGACAAGGTACCCAACCTTCTCCCCCCTCCCCCCTGTCCCTGCAGCCACGTCCCGGACAGGACAGCTCCGCCCAGGGCCCGCCCTCCGTGATCGCTGGCCCTTCGCCCAAAGCCCGGGCCCAGAGGACAGGAGACGCCCCTGTGAGTGCTGGATGTGTGACCGCTGTGTTCTTGTTTATGGGCGCATCGTGGAGCCTTTGGAGCTTCGGTGTAGCCCCATTCTGCTTATAGCTGCCCGTTCATCGTCCTGTAGAGCCGGCAGGCCCTTCTCTGCTTTTCCGACGGCACGTACGTGCCGAAGTTAGGCGTCTGTTTTGTTGTGATTTGCACAGTAATCCACATTCAGACACTTCAGAAACCGGCAGAGAAAAACCCGCTCTCTGAACCAGCAGGAGCCGGTTACCGTGGCCATCTTTGTAGACTCTTCCAGGCAGCTCTGCGCCCACATTCTCTGCTGCTGCCGCTGCTGCCACTGCTGCCGTTTAAATAAGTTGATGGTCGCATGAGGCTTACTGTTCTGTGTCTGCTTCTACTCAGAGGGCTGCTGTGACCAGCTTTTACGTCAGGGATTATGGGTTTCCGTTAAGATTTACTCGGCCACCCAGCAGTCCCATGTGAGGTGCTGTAATTTACGTCACAGGCGCTAAGCGTTAGGGAATTAGATGCATGGTCCATTTGTGATATTCAGCTGGTTCTAAATTTGCCAAGAAATCTGTTAACCGTATAAAACATTTTTCCTCTGAGAAAATTAGAGTTTTAAAAGTATGCTTTTCTTTTTGTACATTTATATTTTTTTCCTAAGAAATGCTACTTAAAAATAAGTTGTTTTACCTCCACCTGAAATTTATATGTTCATGTTTACCAATGTCACCCCAATAAATTTAATTTTTAAAAAATGAGAATAAATAAATATTTTTTATTGATTCCATAGAGAAGGGAGAGGGAAAAAGATTGACAGAAACATCAGTGATGAGAGAGAATCATGGATCAACTGCCTCCTGCAGGCCCCGCACTGGGGGTTGAGCCCGGAACCCAAGCCTGTGCCCTGACTAGTAATTGGCCAGTGACCTTCTGGCTGACAGGTCAATGCTTAACCACTGAGCCGCACTGGCTGGGCAGTAAATAATTTTTTTAAATAAAAACAAGTTATTTTATCAGTGGGCTCAGCTAACTGTAGGAATAATTTGCCAATTTAGTGGGAGCTGCAGTTGAAGGCTCTTGTCGGAAGTTTATGCAGTAAAAGGAACTTAGTGATTTGTTATTCGTCCACATTGGTTTCCGCAGGCACTGGGTGCACATTCCTGTGAGCTCTGCCATGAGGTGTTCAAGTCCAAAAACGTGCGTGCGCTGAGCTGTGGGCACAGGTTTCACAAGGGGGTAAGTGGCACCCTCAGAGCGTGCATCTAGACTAGGAAGGATTTGGGAAACAAATGGGTTTTCCCTGTGTTTCCAGAGACTTCCCATCCCTGTGCAGCATCACTGTGTCCGCCTCCAGTCTGGCGCTGTGGGGGGGACAGGCTCCTGGGCCCGGCTGTGCGCCCTGAGCTGCATGCCGCCCCTCACTCCGAGCCGGGCACACGGCTCCCTCGGCCAGGCGAGGACACTCCGACAGGCTCAGGCTCGTCGGCGTAGTGCGGAGCGTGAGGCGGGGCAGCATTTCCCAGGAGAAACGCTCCGCCTGGCTGTCCCTGGGCCAGTCTGCACCCTTCTGGGCTGTGGGTGACTGTTCTGGTGCTGCGGGTGCTGTGTTTGTCTTGCACCCCTGATGCTGGGTTTAGAGAGATCAGGGCTCTGCCACGGGGGCTTATGAGCCCGAGGAGGGGTTCCCACTGGGGGCGTGGGAGGCTTGCAGCCCGGCGCCCGGCCTGGATTTCAGACCTGACACCCCCGCTCTGCGGCGGGCAGGCTGCTGGGTGTGCAGGGCCAGGCAGCTGGGGGGGTGGGGGGAGTAGGGAGGAATTGGATGAGGCAGTCCAGGACCATGAAATGCCAGCTCTAGAGGTCAGGGCTGCTGGAGCTTCAGCCAGGACTGGAGCCGGGGAGGGGGAGGCCCAGGTTCTGAGGCGGCGTTTCCTCGGACTGGGGCCACGCTCCCCACCTGAGCAGCTGCAGTGGCCGCGTGTGGGCACCAGGCCCGCCTGCTGACTTGCTTTTCTCCTGCAGTGCTGGAAGCAGCATCAGAAAGGCCAGAGCCCCTGCCCGGCCTGCCTCGGCCGCGACCTGCCGTCCGGAGAGTAGCGCCTTCCGGAAGAGGCCGCCGCCACCCGGTGGTCACGGCCCAGCCACAGAACTCGGCGGTTTGTCCAGTTGGAAGAATAACACATACCCTTCTGAGGTGAAGGACAGACATTGAAGATGCTTTGCACTGTGTCACAGCGCTAATAAGTGGAGATCTTCAGTGTAGTTGATGGGAATTTCCCCGCTCTGATTAAACACTTCGGTAACAGCCCCCGGGCTGATGGAATTGGCGTGAGCACGTTCTCACCGCTGGGCCGCCGCTCTGTGACACCCAGAGCCGCCCTCTGTGCGTGGCCTGTCCGGGCACCCAGGTGAGAATTGTGATGGGAGTCAGTGTTCCTGGAAACACGCCAACAAGCTTCCTCAAAGATTCTGCATTTTAAAAATGGGCTTAAGCACACCACGTTTTAGTCAAATTTATTTAATGTTAAAATTTTGGCTGAATTAGACGAAAAGATTAGAATCTCCTCATGTGAAACATCGTGTGATTTTTGTTAATTATTTCTTTTCCAAAAGTAAAATTGTAAAGTGCTTATTTGTCATCTTCTAAAGATAACATCTGACTTTTGAAAATTGATTATAAACCACTTTCTGGATCAGCCTCTTTACCGCTGAAATCGAGGCTGTGTGTTCACTGTCCCTTCCCCCAGGTGTCACTGCCTTCGTGGCTCCTCCTCTTCCCTGCGGCCTCTTCCTGCGTCCTGGTTAGACGGAGCCTCTTCCCGTCCCGCCGCCTCAGTCAGCTCTTGTGTAGCTGGCAGCCCCACGGGTCCCTGCCACCTCCTTCCGTGTTTGTGCGGAGTGACGCATGCCTCCTGTCTAGCTCCAGTGGGAACAGGAAAAACTAGTTCTCGTTGCTGACACAGTGACAGTGGTAAACAGAAACACCAATTCGGGACACATTCCATTTCTCGCAGACGGGAAGGAGCAATATATTTTTCTGTGTTTTTTGTACCCTGGAAGCTCATGGTCCCAAGTTCCCGAGCCGGGCTGCCACCTCCTCTGCCTTGTCCATCGTTTGCTGCTCGGTGATGCCTGTAGATGCTTAGCGCCCATGTCGAAGCAGATTCTCTGCCTCCGGTCTGCATGTTCCCGATGCCCGCGCGCGGTCGGCAGGCAGGTACACAGGGACCAGCTTGTGGCAGCAGGGACCGAGGGTAAAGCAGCTGGGAAATGAGACGTGCGTCGCACGTAACTGCAGACTTGTGCACATGCCTTACACATCTGTGAGTGTCACAATAAAGAGCATTTTAAAATGGCAGCCCGCCCGTGTGCGTGTCCGTTCCTTCTCTCCGATGTTGGAGAAGCATTCTAATTGAAAACTCAACACACCTATGTTACACTGACATTTTAGAATATGGTTTTTTTGTTTGTTTATTAGAGAGGAAGGGAGAGGAATAGAGAGAAACATTGGTGTGTCGCCTGCTGCACTCCCCCCATTGGGGATCGAGCCCACAGCCGGGCATGTGCCCTGGTCCGGGATCAAACTGGAGACCTCTTGGTTCCTGGGTCCGCACCCCACCACAGAGCCGCTGCCGGCTGTTACACTCCCATTTGTTAAAGGGATTTCTCAGGCGAGGGGCCTAACCACGGTCTTAGGGCCTTTTAGAGTCCAAATAAAGGCTCGTGAGATTGGCTGTTGAAGTTATGATGGCAAGCTCACACTGACGACAGAAGTCTGTTCATGAGAAGACATTCTAGGGTGGTCACGTGCACTCCTCGGACCCATTTCCTCTGGAGGCTGACCGGTGGGCTTCCCTCTGCGAGGACCCGTGGACACTGACACGGAGATGATTGAAGAAAATCAGTTATCATGTGTTTTCCACCTGATAGCCTTTTGTTGAAAATAATGTATAATTTAAAGCAAAGACTAAGAGTCTCAATTCTTTTCCCTGCCAAGCACCTTACGCTGCTCTAAATGGTGGGTAACCCAAAGTAAGAGTGAAATCGTGCCCTCACAATGCAGGACGTCACTGCGTTTTTAAGGTATCTCACAGCCTAGATAGTGGAGGCAGGTGGCCGTGAGCATGCAGCACAAAACTGAAGCAACAGCCGAAACCAGGTTGGCTCGGTGGATAGAGCATCAGTCTGCAGACTGAAAGGTCCCAGGTTCGATTCCGGTCAAGGGCATGTACCTTGGTTTCGGGCACATCCCCAGTGGAGGGTGTGCAAGAGGCAGCTGGTCGATGTTTCTCTCTCATCGGCGTTTCTAGCTCTCTTTCTCTGTAAAATATCAAAAAAATATCTTTTTTAAACAAACTGAAGCAACAAACCTATTTTAGGTGGTTTTTCAGATCCTCCTGGAGAAGTGGGTTTAAGGAAGCAGGTGGGAAACAGGAACAGGATGGAGCCAGGGGCCTGCCTCAGGGTGCTGGGGAGGAGGGGGCTGGAGGGGCCCGGGCGCTGGCCGTGTGTCTGTCATGAGGGATGCTCGTCTGAACGTGTCAGTAGGAAAGGTCACGGAGCTGTGCATGTGAAGCCCGTGCGCCTTGTTTGTATGAATTGTTTCCAATAAAAACAAGAGCAGCTCCGCCAGCGTGGCTCAGCGGTGAGCGTCAACCTACGGACCAGGAGGTCACCGTTTTTCCCGGTCCCGGCACAGGCCCGGGTGCAGCTCGATCCCCGGTGTGGGGCGGGCAGGAGGCAGCCGGTCCATGACTCTCTCTGTAGTGTTTCTCTCATTCGCTCTCTCCAATCAATAAAAACATATTTTTAAGAAAGCCTAAACAAAACCAGAAGAGTAAGGGAGTCGCTGGGGCCCGGGAGGCACAGCGGTGCCCACGGTCCCGGCAGGCTGGGCCTGTGCTCAGCCCCCAGCGGGCCGGGGGGCGGGGGGCTGGGGCGGGAGGGGCCTGACGCCCGCAGAACAGGCCTCCCCCCCACAGAACAGGCCTTTCCCCCACAGACCAGGCCTCCCCCCTGGGCGCGGGACCAGGCTGTGGCTGGGGAAGCTGCTGGGCGGGAAGAAGGATCGGAGCTGGTGCCACGCCAGCTCTGGCTGCCAAGCCCCGCGGGGAACGCCAGGGCCACGCCCGGGGGCAGGGCGCGCTGTCCCGGGTTGCCCGGCGCTGGCAGGTGGGACCGTGGCTTCGCCAGGACCCTTTGGCCCGGGCCTGGGTGCGGGAGGCCTGGACGCGGAGTGGCCCGGCCCCGGGAGCGGGCGGGATTCGGTGAGCCGGCCGTCCGCACCGCTGGGACGGAAGGACGTGCAGGCGCAGAAATGAATCCTGTGAACGCCAAGGCGGCTGCCTGTCTGTGCTCGGTGACGCTGCCCCACGCGTGCCCGTGCGGTGGGAGGCTGTGCGGGGCTGGGCCGGGGGGGGGGGGGTCGACGCCCCGGAGATGGGCCAGCGCTGCCGTCCAGGCTCCCCCCCCCCAGCCTTCCCGCCCTTGTCGGGCAGGGTCCTGCCCTCGGCCTGGCCCGGCCTGCCCCCCGGGAAGCGGGCACTGCGGGGCGGGCGGCGGCCCGGGGACAGGCCCCTGGGGGGTCCTGGCCAGCCCTCCCGCAGCCCCGGCCCTCACGCCCAGCCCCCCGCGAGGCCCTGCTGACCGCCGGGGGGGGGGGCGGCCTGGAGCCCCCCGCCCTGGGCCCCCCCGCCAGGCCGCCCAGGGGTCACCGCGAACGCCTGGGCCTGGGGAGCGAAGGCGGTCTGTGCTCTGACTCCCCCCGCTGGGCTGGCGGGAGGCCCGGGGGCGCTCTGCCCACCCCCAGCCTCTCCTCCCGGCTGTCTGTGCCGGCGCCCGGAGCGCTTAATTTAGAGCCCGCTCCCGTCCAGCTCCGCGTGTCCTGACGTGCCACCGGCCGCCGGGCCGGCCCCGGGCAGCCAGCCCGAGCTGAGCGGAGAGCGGAGTGCTGCCCGCCTGGCGGCCGCCCAGCCCAAGGCCGGCCCAGCCGCCTCGGGAGCCTGGCCCCGAGCCGTCCGGCCGGCCTGCGGGGGGCGCTGAGCCCACACGCTGCCCTCCGGCCCCTGGGCCAGGCGCCTGCCCCTCACGCCCCCAGGAGCCTCCGGGCCCGGGAAGAGCCGCCGGCCTGGCTACCCCACCCCGTTCCCAGTTCACCCCGTCCGCTTCCCACCCGCCAGCAGGGGGCGCTGGTCTGGGAGAGGGAGGTGCAGGCACAGAGGGGGGCCCAGCCCAGCGTCTTCAGCTTCCCATGGGGGGGGTGTTCGGGGAGGGGGGGCTGCCTTCAACTGCCACAGTCAAGCAGCGTGTCAGTGGGAATGGGAGGAAGGCGGAGCTGGGAAAGGGGGAGGGAGGGGAGGGAGGCCAGGGAAGGCAGCAGTGGAGTGCCGGCCCTGCGGGGGGCGCCTATGAACGAGGGAGGGGTCACTGTGGAGGAGAGGTGAGGGGTCACCGTGGAGGAGAGGTGAGGGGTCACTGTGGAGAGGTGAGGGGTCACCGTGGAAGAGAGGGGGACGGCCTAGGGGCCCAGGCAGAGAGAAAGCAGAACAGAGCTTACCAGAGGACAGAGCAAGAAGGCCAGGGTGGCCCTAACCAGTGTGGCTCAGTGGATAGAGCGTTGGCCTGCGGACTGAAAGGTCCCAGGTTCGATTCTGGTCAAGGGCGTGCACCTTGGTTGCGGGCACATCCCCGGAAGGGGTGTGCAGGAGGCAGCTGATCGATGTTTCTAACTCTATCCCTCTCCTTTCCTCTGTAAAAAAAAAAAAAAATATATATATATATATATATATATATATATATATATATATATATATATATATATATATAAAGCGCCTGATACACTTTCCCACCGGCAGCGCCCGCACACCCAGCTTGGGGGGGGGGGGGGGACAGCGGAGGCTGGACTGGGCCTGGGAGCTGGCCCGTGCTCTGCGGCCTGCCCCTTCCCTCTGCTCCCTCCTTCTCTGCCTCCCTCCCTCCCTCCCCCCTGCCTCCCTCCCTGCCTCCCTCCTTCTCTGCCTCCTTCCTTCCTTTCCTCCCTCCCTCCCTCCCCCCTGCCTCTCTCCTTTCCTCCGTCCCTCCCCCCTGCCTCTCTCCCTGCCCGGGCCTCCTCTGGACTGGAGCTGCACTGCGGACAGTTTGGGGGGGGGGGGTGGAGCAGCCCCAAGTCTGCTCGCTTGAGGAGACAGAGCCAGGCTTGGAGGGAAGGGCCGGGAGGGGCTTGCCCAGCAGAACAGAGGGAGGGCACAGACTCAGACAGAGCGGGGCCGGACCCCCCCCCCCCCCGCCCACCTCCTGCCAGCGGCGCCTCCCTGGCCCCAAAGCAGCAGAGGGAACTGGCTGTGGCCACGTCTGGCGTGTGCAGGGCGCCCGTGGCTCCTGTGCGACCTCGCGGCTGTGGCTGTGGCTGTGGCTGTGGCTGTGGCTGAGGCTGTGGCTGTGGCTGTGGCTGTGGCTGTGGCTGTGGCTGTGGCTGTGGAGGAGGCAGGAGGAGGCGAGGTCATCCCGCAGTGGCCCTGGGTCGTACACACCCAAGGGACAGCAAACGCACGGGGACTTTACATGAATGAACCCAGGCAGCCCTGTGTCTGAGCTGTGCCCCCCACAGGCGGCAGAGGCGTGTGTGTGCGTGTGTGTGTGTGTGTGTGTGTGTGTGTGAGTGTGTGTGTGAGTGTGTGTGTAGGTGCGGGGGGGTGAGAGCTGAGTGCCTAGCGCTTGTGTTGAGTGAGCGTCACTCGGGCCCCAGGCCCAGGCAGGCCCTCGGGGTGTGTGTGTGGGGGGGCACCCGGTGGAGTGAGCGCCCGCTGGCTGGGACTTGGGGGGCTCAGCGCACACAGGCGAGTCGGGCTCCGCGCTTCTCCGAGGGACCAGGATCCCCGGACCTGCTGGGTCGGGCTTCAGGGGTGAGATCCATGTTACAGCTGAATCGTGCTCCCCCACATTCAGCCTTCACCCCAGTGACTGCGCTGGGAAACAGGCCTTTCTGGGGGTGGGGGGGGTTCCCCCATGTGACTGCGCTGGGAAACAGGCCTTTCTGGGGGTGGGGGGGGGGTCCCCCCATGTGACTGCGCTGGGAAACAGGCCTTTCTGGGGCGGTTGGTTAGCCGAGGCCATCGGCAGTCTCCTGTAGGGCTGGGCGAACCAGCACGTCACCTTTTTAAAGGAACGGTGGCCCTGACCGGTGTGGCTCAGTGGATAGAGCGTCGGTCTGCGGACTGAAGGGTCCCGGGTTCGATTCCAGTCAAGGGAATGTACCTTGGTTGCGGGCACATCCCCAGTAGGGGGCGTGCAGGAGGCAGTTGGTCGATGTTTCTCTCCCATTGATGTTTCTAACTCTCTATCCCTCTCCTTTCCTCTCTGTAAAAAAAACAAAATCACTAAAATACAGTGCGGAGGCCTGGGGTAGCTGGAGCTCGGGGTCGGTTTGGAAGCACAGGCGAAGTGACGGTTGTTGGGGTCTAGAATGCCTTTCACCCTGGCTTTCAGTCTTCTTTTTCCCTAAAGGGATCTCACGGCCCTGAGGGGGCGTCGGCTGGTGTTTCTCTCCCTCCCTTTCCCTTTCTCTCTGAAACCAATACAAATATATATATATTTGAAAAAAATAAATAAATGTGGGTTGAGCTCATTTAGGTTTGAACCTCATCTCCTTTTCTTTCTTTTTAAAAAATATTTTTATTGATTTCAAAGAGCGACAGAGAGAAAGAGAGAGAGAGAAGCATCAGTGATGAGAAAGAATCCTGGGTCGGCTGCCTCCTGTAAGGCACGCCACACACTGGGAATCGAGCCCAGAACCTGGGCATGTGTCCTGTCCGGGAATCGAACCGTGACATCCTGGCTCATTGGTTGACACCCAACCACTGAGCCACACTGGCCGGGCTGAACGTCCCCTCCGTTTTTCTAAACAGTGGCCACCCAGGAGGCCAGTGATCTCCTGGGTTCCTCCCAGGCCGCCGCTCAGCCTGGCTCAGCAGGCAGGCCGCACCGGCTCGGTGCCAGCCCAGCACGCCACAGAGCTCCTCACGCCCGGGGCACCGGGGCCCAGGCGTGGGCAGGGCTCGCTGTGCCCACAGCTGCCTGCCCCGTGTCCGAGGGGGGAGGTGAGAGCTGTCCGAGGCAGCCCCCTCCGTGGGCAGCTCTGAGCTCAGAGCAGCAGGCCCTCCCGCAGGCCCTGCCGGCTCTCCCCTCCGGGATGGAGGGAGATCCCTGGGGCCTGGGCTCCAGACGCCCGCCCGGGCTGAGGAGCAGGGACTCCCTGGCAGGTCAGGCGGAGGCTGCCCCGTGGACGCTGCGTGTCTGACGTGGCCCTCCCGTCCTCACGGGAACCCGGTGCGGCCGGGGACGTCGGGATGAGGTCAGGGCCCTCTGTAGTGCTATCTCTTTGGCTTTTTCCCCCCGCTGCTTCCACAGCCACATCTGTACTCAGGAAGCTGACCGTCATTGGACTCCCTCTACATTTTATTAACACTTGCAAATCTATGGGCAGGAAACATAATTGTATATTATAATTTTTTTCTTTTGTGTTTTTTGTTTGTTTGTTTGTTTGCTGTAAATAGCTTTATTTAAAATATATATATTTTTTTTATTGATTTTTTTTTACAGTGAGGAAGGGAGAGGATAGAGTTAGAAACATTGATGAGAGAGAAACATCGACCAGCTGCCTCCTGCTCACCCCCCACACCGGGGATGTGTCTGCAACCAAGGTACATGCCCTCGACCGGAATCGAACCCGCGACCCTTCCGTCCACTGAGCCAAACCGGTCAGGGCGTCAATAGCTTCATTATCTCCCTTCGGTCCAAGGCTCGGGAGCGGGCCCAGGGGGTTAACGGGCTGCCTCAGGGCTGTAGGGAGGGCCGGGGCAGGGGCGGCCGCGGGGGGGACAGGTGCGGCCCATCTTATCTCCGAGCTTCCCCTGCCCGGCGGGAGGCTCTGCAGGGTCAGAGCGGGGGTCGGGCCGGCAGAGCCCAGGCTGCAGGTGCGCAGGGGCCTGGCCAGGTCTCCAGGGCCACGCGGCTTCCGAGTGTCACCCCCTCCCTGGAGTGTCACCCCTCCCTGGGAGGCCTCTTCATGCCCTGGAAGAGGTGGCCGCCCGCTGGGTTCGCATCCTCAAGAGACGCTGCGCCCGCCCGGCCTCCCCTCGGCCAGCCCTGGGGGAAGTGGCCCGCGCCCTCCGGAGCCAGGCCGGGGGCGGAAGCCAGAGCCAGAGCCAGCGGTGCGGGGGCTGCAGGAGCTGCCGGCCAGTGGCCTCCCCTCGGGGGAAGGCGGGGGCTCATTCTGACGGATCTGGGAGCTCGTGGCTGGTGGCAGTCAGGAGTGAAGGTAAGACGGTGTTGGCTGGTCTCCGGCGGAGAAAATCCAAGGTGGTTCCGAAAGTGGCGACTGGAAGAGGCTGAGGCTGAGTGTGTCCCGTCCGAACAGTTAACCAGGACAGACCGGGGGCACTGAGGGCACTCTGCTATAACTCTCGTCCGGCTCCTTCTCAGCTGACGTTGTCCTGGCGTTACTTCTTTCTTTTTGTAGTTGTTGTCTGTAATCTTTATTGTTGAGATTATTACAGATGTCCCTCTTCCCCGCCCCCCTTGTCCCCATCCACCCGATCCCACCCAGCCCCAGCCCTTCGCCAACCTACTGTCTGTGTCCATAGGTGATGCATGCATGCATGGATCTTTGTTTAATCTCTTCCCTCTGAGAATCATCAGTCTGTTCCATTCCCATGCCTCTGATTCTATTTTATTCACCAGCCTGTTCTGTTCATTAGATTTCTTATTCATTTATTTTGATTTTTAGGTTCAATTGTTGATAGGTATGTATTTGTTGCCATTTTGTTCATATTTTTTTTGACCTTTCCTTCTTCTTCCTCTTCTTTTTAAAAATTGATTTCAGAGAGGAAGGGAGAGGGAGAGAGAGAAACGCCAGTGATGAGGTGGGGTTGTAAATTGGATGAAGCAGGTTTAGGTAATCACCGGGACGGAGCAAACAGAAATGGCTGCCGGTCAGGCCTACGAATGGGAGGTCCGGGAACGGAACAGTGATCCCCGCGAGCACCTCTGCCTGGGAGAAAGCCGCCCCGAGTTCTTGACCCGACGCCAGACAAACCAGTTCCTCCTCCTATGTCTGTTCCTCAGAGCCTCACGCTGGTGCTGGAGCGCAGAGGAAGCGGGACCTTGTAAGTTCAGTTTGTGGTGCCGGCCTTTTAAGAGGAACAACTGGGTCTCCAGCAGCCTCTGTGTCCCTGAGCCCCAATCGCACTGGTTTCTACAGCCCGTAGTTCTCACTGCCCGTAGGGACTTCTCTCCCCAGCTCTGGGACCCTGGGCTGGGGGGCTGGCGTGGGGCTGGGACCCCTTGCTCCTCTGGGCTGGCCTCCACAGAGCTGATCTCCCTCCCAATTAAAAAAGCGGCACGCCTGGTGCTGGGCCAGCCAGTTCTGAGCCTCCGTGCCTCCTGGCAGTCTCACTGGGCTTTCTCCTTTACTTCTCTAGTTGTAGGACTTCCATGCAGCCAGCTTTCCAGTGGTTCTGGGTGGTTGTTCTGTATTTTAGCTGTAATTCTGATGTGGTTGTGGGAGGCAGTGAGTATAGGTGTTTACCCACGGCGCCATCTTCCTATGTTTTGTTTTGTTCTATTAAAGATCTTTCAATTGAATTAGTCTTTTCAAAATACCAACTGATGGACTTATACATTTTCCTATAGTGTTTTTGCTTTCAAATGAATTCCTGCTTTTATCATTAATTCTTTCCTCCTAATTTTTTTCATTGTTTTGTAAGACATTTGAATGTCAAATTCATTAGTTCTCATTCTCTCTGATGTAAAAACATTTAAGGCTATGAATGTGGCTCTGGCTGCAGCATTGGCCACACACAGTGCAAATCTATTACTGTTCAGTGTGCTTGTTTTCCCTAAGTTTAAAAGGGCCCATTAATGAAGTTTTGGTTTCCACTTTGATGAATGTTGTATAATTTACAAGTGCTTATATTGTATTTGATTTTCCTTTTATTAATTTCTAATTTTATTGCACTACAAGGGAGTGTGTTTCTATTTCTTAAAGTTTGATTGAGATTTCTCTTTGTGGCAAAAATATATAATTGATTGTTGCAAATTTTCTATGAATTAGAAATATGTATTTTTAGTAAAATATAAAGGAACATGGTAGTAAAAAAATGAGGAAAAGCTTATTTCTTAAATTTGATCTTTTTTATGTAGTGAGCTTTGAATTTGGGTCTTCTTAATGCATACTGATGGGAACTTTTAAAGAATAATTTATTTAAGGATTTATTTTTCTGCTCCTTTCCGCTGGGGAGCCTGAGCACCCCCTTCTCAGGGTGGACACCTTCTCAGGGTGTCCACACGCAGAGCCGTGTCTGGGCGGCTGGCCTCCCCTGCGGCGCCCTCAGTGGCTGCCCAGCGGCAGACAGGAAGTTCGTCCCATCCTGTCACTGTAGACCCAGAGGCTGTGGGCTTGACGCTAGTTCTCACCCACGGTGGGGGACAGGGACCCCCGAGAATGGGGTGACGCCCCACCTCGTGGCACCCTGCTTCTCGGAGGCGCCTCTCTGGGGCTGCTGCCTCCCAGGTTACCCCTCTGGGCCTTGTCTTGGGAGAGGCCAGCAGTGCAGGTCACAGGCAAACCTTGGTGCCCAGGGTCGTGGCTGAGCAGGGGCTCCCAAACATGGCGCCTTAAAGAAGCAGGAGCAAATGTCGTCTCTGTCGTCTCCCAAGTAACTTAGGACCCGCAGTGTTTGCTGTACGTTGCACGGAAAGCTTTAGGGGACCGGCTGCGTTTGGGGAGGCAGCAGCCCAGGGTAGAATGCTGCCAGCTGGGCAGGGCCACGGCCTTCCCGTCCCACCAGGGCATTCGCAGGAGGGATCTAGGCATCGGGTCCTCACCGAGTTGTTCACACGTGGCTGCCTTTCCTCTTCCCCTGAGTGCCGTGCTCCAGGGACCGGCTGTTTTGTGCGCGTGCAGTCCGGTCAGCTGGGCTCGGGCCTTGCGTGCCCAGTCTGACATGCAGCTCCAGGGGCCGGGGCGCGGCACAGGCCCGGAGACCTGCTCTCCCCTCCAGCTCGGACACACGTGGGCTCTCTGGGGCTCAGGTGGCTCGCTGTGAGCCCCTCGGATTCGGAGTTATTTACCCGGCAAAGGCGGCCTCCCTGCAGGATTCCCCCGGGTTCGCTGCCATCTCTCCCAGCGAGTCCGGGGTGTGAGCGCACAGGCGCCCCGGAAACGGGTCCTGCAGACTCGCCCCCCGAGGGCCGGCGGGATCGGAGGGCCGTGGGTCCGGGGCCGTGGCCATGGACACCCGCTCTCCGAGGGCGGCAGGCGGCCAGGCCAGCAGACGTGGACGGGCAGGCCCGGCTTCCCTGCGCTCGGCTGGGGCGGGATGGCCCTCCGGGGTTCCCGGCCACTCGCTCCCCCGTCCTCGCGCCCCGACACAGCTCGGTGCAGGGACTGGGCCTAGGACGTGGTTTGCCTGATGTCTGGGTCTTCAATCACCACGTCATCCCCCCGAAACCCGTCCCACAGACCCAGGTGCCCACACTCCCTCCGTGTCTGACTTCGCCCGCTGGGTCCAGCGATCCACACTGAGGGCCGCACTGTGGACGGAGGGGGCCGAGCCCTGGCGCCTCTGCACAGGTGTGAAATGCCACAGTGATGGGGAGACAGGACAGTGACGGGTCGGGGGAGGCCGGAGGGGGCAGGCCACGCTAGATGGTTGCTCCCCGGGCCAGGCCGGCGGTGGGGGACCCTGACCTGTCACATGACCACACCAAAGGCAAAGGCAGCCCCTAGCCGGGCAGGCGCGGTCCTTGGCCACACGACCGTCTCTGGGCCAGGAGGGGGAGGAGGGATGTGGGAGGCCGTGGCCTGCCACAGCCCAACACGCTGGCTGGGGCTCCTCAGCCCAGTGACACTCGGGCTCAGGACGTGAGACTCCCTCGGGTGACAGCAGGTCCGGCCCCAGCTAGCGGACAGCGGCCTGGGACAGGGACTCACAAATCCAGGCATGGTGCTCCGGCTTTTACCTGGACCGGCTGTTTTATTCCTCTTCCCCGCTCAGCCTGCTCCGGAGCAGAGTGGCTGGGAACTGAGCCCATCCTGCCGGGCTCTGGCGGCCGGAACGTGCTCTGCCCACCTGGACCTTTCCAGAACAGGCCCTCATGGCCGACTCCCCTTCCTCCCCCTCTCCTCGTGCCCGAACGTGAGAACCTGACAACCCTGGGCCTCAGGGTGGATGCCCGGCGCCAGCCTGGCCGGCAGCGGAAGGATGCTGTCCAGGCCACCCCAGCACCCGCGTTCCCCTGGCAGCCCCAGCGCGGGAGGGGGGCCCTGGCCGGGGCGGAGGCCGTGGGCTGTGGCCCTCTCAGGTGATTACTGCCCCCCCAGGGACAGCACTTGTTGTATCTGCTCCATAAACTGGGTTAGTAAAGGAATTAGCAACACACACCCCAAACCATTTTTCAAAATTCTCATTTAGCTTTTCTTTTAATTAAAAATTGTTTCTATCTTTGAAATTTACCAAAAACCATAGCCTCTGTGTTTCTGCCACTGGGAACACGTCAGACAGGTCATGTGACCATGAAAGGAGACCGAAGTGTCCTCCGTGGGAACCACGGCCCCGCGATGAAGTGAGCCGGAGCTGGCCGAGGGCCCTCAGCCACACGCGTCACCAGGGCCGTGTGGGGACCGCGGCCGCCAGCCTGAGCCGGTCCAGGGGGGGGGGGGGGCAGGAAGGCCAGGCGGCCAGCAGGGCGCAGGGCTCACTCCTGAGGACCGTGTGCCGGGGGGAAGAACGCAGGGTGGGGGTGGGGGGGGCAGTGGGTGTAACAGGCTCACCACGCCCTGACCCGGAGGGTCTGGCTGACTCAGGTCCCGGGGTCGCAGAGAGGCCGGTTCCTCGGTCCAGGCACCGTCCTGGCACCAGCCAGGGCACGGACACAGGCACGGACACATGTGCCCCTCACGTAAGCTGGCATGGAAGTGCATTCTGGGACTCTGGTGGCACAAGATTTCATACTGGTCCTGAGACTTACTCCTTCGGCCACTGTCACCCAGCTCCCTCCTCCGTGACAGCAAGAACACCGACAAGTCCTCATGAAAAACGCGGGAGACCCACAGGCAGGGAGGAACCGCCCGCACCTGCAGCGGAGGCCACGCGGCACCCCTCCCGGAGCGCGCCTGTGGGCGCCACCAGCAAGGAGCCCCCCAACCCCCCCGCACCCCGTCCCTGTGGGCAGGGGCTCCGGGGTCGCAGGCCGGTCAGCCAGGCCCGGCCTCTGAGGTCCCCAGCGGAGCTCACACCGTGGGCAGACATGTCCTCACGAGCAGCGGAAGCCGGGAGTCCTAGGAAACGGCCCCGCCGAGAACACGAGAACCAATGACGCTGGAAGGAAAGGCTGGGCAGGCGCCGCTGGGAGCAGCGCGGAGGACGCGAGGGAGGTGACCGGGACCGAGGGTCAGGCCACATCCGCCAGGATCACTGAGGACCGGACGGCCTGCGGTGGCTCAGCTCCTCCTCCTCCTCCTCCAGCTCCTCCTCCTCCTCCTCCGGCTCCTCCTCCTCCGGCTCCTCCTCCTCCTCCTTCTCCTCCGGCTCCTCCTCCTCCGCTACACGCGGCAGAGCTTCAGCGGGAAGTTCTCGGTGATGAGGTGGTCGCCCTGAAGCAGCACCACGACGTTCACCTCAAATTCTGAGAAGACAGGGCAGGAGGCCGGGGTTCAGTGCGGCCGACAGCCCCCCGCCACCCCATCCCGCACTCTGGGGGGGACGCGCACTGCTACGGCGTCTGGAAGGGGGGGAAGTGAACTCTGGTCTAGTTTAAAGCCCAGGTTCTCTCTGGCCAAACCACGCTCCTCACAGGATTTAGGGAAGGGACGTTAACAGGACGCAGCGGCCTTCGGGACGGGTCCGGTGCTCAGAACCCGCACAGAGAAGCTCCCGGCCCTCACAGACCTGATGGCCACGGGCTGTCACGTCTGGTCCCGCCCTGACCTCACGCACAGCGCTGGCCTGTCCCCTGTTGTGCCAGTTCCCATCAGTGTATCATCCTCCGCCCTAGCCTCCCCACCCCCTGCCCCGGCCCTAGTCTCACTGCCCCCCAGGTTCTCTCCCCCCCACCCCCCCGCTGCCCCCGTCCTCTCACTCACCCACTTTGAAGTTGGTGGTCTCCAGCGTGGGGCAGGTGAAGAGCCGGGGGAAGACCATGTAGATGGGCACCGAGAGGCCCCGGCAGACGTCCCCGTCGGCGATCTGGATGTTCTGAATCTCCGTGGCGTCCCGGGCGTAGCCTTCGGCACAGCCTGGGGGGGGGGGCACCATGTGGTCAGAAAGCAGGTCCTACGGGCCTCCCACAGTGACCAGGACGCTCTGTGACCTCGAGGGCCCGCGTGGACGCACTCCCCCGCCCCCCCCCAGCCGTGCCCAGTCCCCGCGGCGGGCGGCGGGCGGGCGGCCCCTCACCGCAGGTCTCCACGCGCACCAGCTGCAGCTCGATGCTGCGCACGGCGGCCTCGGCGCTCTCCACCACCAGCTCGCCCGTGAGCGGCGCCGTCACGGCACAGTTGGTGGAGTCCAGGTGCCCGCGGACCAGGAACTTGGGGAGCAGGGCTCGCTAACAGGAGACGGAGAGGCGTCAGGCCTGGAAGTGACTCAGTCATGTTGGATAAACAACAACGGAAAACAGACGGTAATTTTGATAAAACCCACTGGGACCCTGCTTTAGGAAACGGGGAAAAGGTAGAGCAGTGCTTCATCTCCTGTCAACTCCACTGCTGCCCCATCCCTGCAGATCAGCCCTGCCCCCCGCCCCCCGCCCGCTCCCATCTCAGCACCCGCACTGCCAGGTCAGGCTGGAGGAAATGACGTATAAAAGCGGCTGAGAAGTACTCAACTAGTCAGGCCAAAAGTTTAAAAAATAATAATTCAAGCCCGGCTGGTGTAGCGTCCACCCAGGAGGTCCCGAGTTCGACTCCTCGTCAGGGCACATGCCTGGGTTTTGGGCTTGCTCCCCAGTAAGGGGTGTGCAGCTGATTCACGTTTCTCTCTCATCAATGTTTCTCTTTCTCTCTCTCAAAAAAAAATAAAAAAAAAATCAATAATATATTTTTAAAAAAGAACTCAGAAGGTCCTGTGAATGCAGTTTGGCAAGTCCGCACATTTTGGAAACGCAGAGAACCGTCCGTGCTGGCGGGGAGCCGGGGCCGCTGTGGGGGGACTGGGCCCGGAAGGGAGGACAGAAGCAGGTGAGGAGGCCGAGCTGTGGTCGCGCCTTCGCCTCGGGCGGGTCCCATCACTGGAGGTAATTCAGAGCTAGACCACCGTCCAGCAGAAACGTAATGTGTGCCACACACGTGACCACATACGTAGCTTACATGTTTCCACAGCCACAGTTTAAAAAGTGGAAGGAAACAGGTAAAATCAGCCGGTATGTCCAACAGTATCCCGTCCACACAGCGTCTGAAAAGTCCAGGTCACGGTCCCTCCCAGGCTGTCCGGCTCCCAGCCCTGCCCGCAGCGCGTTCTGCTCAGGCAGCGTCACCTGTGGCCGCGCCGCCCACTGAGCAGCACGGCCTGGGGCCGAAGAGAAGTCTTCATTCAAGCCCCCGTTCTAAAAATAACAACGTTACAAGCAGCTCTTGTTTAGAAACTCGAGCACGGGCAGTACCACACTGACTCTCCCCAGCGAACGAACAACGAACAGCCCTCACGGTCCGCTGAGGGGCCTGGCCAGCGGCCCTCCTGCCCAGCAGTGGAACTCGCTCGCCAAACAGCCCCGCCGGCAGGGCCAGGGGCCACCGAGGCCGCCACGAGGCCGCCCAGGGGCGCTGCTGAGACGGTGGCCGGCGATGACGCCCACCAGAGCCGGGACCGCAGCCACAGCGGGCGCTGGGCGGGCGGCGGTCAGACCGGAGGCGGGCACCGGGGCAGCTGACGCCCGAGGTGGCCGCAGGCCTCGGGCAGCCTCTGACGCTCGCCCTCACCCGGGTGGCCTGCAGCTTCCCTGGCGGGGACTGTCCACCAAGGAGGCGCCACGGCAGCTGGGCAAGAAAGGGCAAGTGTCCCACGTCACTACTGCCCAGGACAGGAGCCCGCGTCCCATGGCAAGCTGCCGCACCCGACCCGAGGGAAGCTCCCGGCTGCCGGCTCCCCACACCTCCACTCGGCTCCCCGGCCCGAGGGCGTCTGTAACCGGAGCAGATTCTCTGGGCCAGCCAAGGACAGAGCCTAACGAGACCCTCTGCCGCAGACCCTCATCTACAAACAAGCTAGTGACCAAGAACCAAGACACAGGTGAGGAAAACAAGAGCAAGAAAAGGAGGTCCGCACGCTGCAGAGAGCAGCACCCTACGGGAGGGGCACCGCCATGAGGGAAGGGCTGCTGAGGAGCCCAGGCGGGAAGGAGGGGTGAGCGAGCATTCCACCGGAGCTAACACCTCGCCCCGGACAGCGATCAGAGCAGGCCTTCTCTGGGATGGCCCAGGAAGTGACACTGGACATCCCCAGGCCTGCAGGCAGGCTGGCCTCCCGTGAGCAGACCCCTGAGTGCCACACACACACACACACACACACACACACACACACACACTAAAGCAGACCCAGCCTGGGCGATCCCGGCATTCCCAGCACAGGGAGGGCGAGGCTGGGAGTGTGTGGGAGGAGGGGTAAGGGAGAGGAAACAGCAGCTCACACAGTGTGAGGGCCAGATTGTCACCGGATCACTGGGCACCAGAAACCCAGGGAACTGTTTAAGGACAGATGATGTCAGAGCTGGACTCTTCTACTTCCACTGGGATTCACATGGGAGCAAACTCAGGGGCTTTCCAGCCACTCGAGGGCTCACGCTCACTCCTCAGCCTTTCTGAAAGAATGACTCCAGGATGTATGCCAGCTAAGCGAGAGCCCAGTTGAAAAAAGAAGAAGACACAGTGAGTAGAATCAATGGCGAGCGATGGCCACGGTAAACTTAGGGTTCAGGCTACGGGGTGTGACTGAACGCCAGGCCGCAGCCAGTGAGACTGCCGCTGGGAGAGTGAACCTGCCGCACCCGGACTCCGACTTCAGACACACAGACAAGGCGGCGGGATGAGGAGAAAACGCAGGAGCGTCACAAGCCTCTGTCAGAGGAGAGGCTTCTTGGTGTCACCTACACTCAGCACGCCCTCGTGTCTCTGAACCCTTAAGGGTAACTACCAGGCAAGGAGAACCAGAACGTTAGAGGAAAAAGGAGCCAGCACCCTCAGAACGGAAAGGAGCAAACAGCCTTGATGAACGAGGAGAACCACAATCCCCGGAGTCCGCAGGAGGCAGAGCAGCGGGACGGTCCTCAAAGCCAAGAACGGCCCCTCGGGCGGAGGCGGGCTGGGCGCTGCTATCTGTCTGCCCACCACCACCTCCACCTCCCCTCCAGCTGCCACCGCTCTCTACCTTCTAGATTCTGCACAAGAGAGAACTAGGGACGCCCTCTAACGGAACGGAGGGAAGGTGGGGCTGCCTGGGGCACCGAGGGAGCGCTCAGGGAGGGTGGGTCACAGAGGCGGGCCAGCGCCCATGCCCGCCCACTGTCCCCGTCTGTCCTCCAAGGCTGATGCCTGCAGGAGTGTGCGGGCCTGGGTGGTGCGCTCTCCAAAGCGGTGGTCATGACCCTCTGAAGGCCCACCACCCGGCCCTGCCAGCTGCGGCTCTGCGGGAAGAGGTGGTCTCACTCGGGAGCCCCGCCCGAGCCTGCCCTCAACCCGACTGACCAACAGGCGGAGGCAGGCTGCGGGTGAGAGCGGGAGCTCAGCTGTGACCGCGGGGGGCAGACAGGTGGCCCGCAGGCGGAGGGCATGGGCTCGGGGAAGGGAAGAGTCTAACCACAGCGCAAAACTAGGAGGAGATGTGAGAAACAGTAAACACACTGTAATAATAATAAGGAACTTTGCACAATGTGAGTCTTCTAAGCGGTTTCTGAGTTTAAGAAAGACTGTTTGGGTACAGACGGTCAGGCACTTCCTCTCGGACCAAAGGGAGGACCGCCCGCAGTCTGCAGCGGCTCTCTGGCACCGGGGAGGGGGGGGAGGGGGACGGGGGGGACGGGACACACGACACACGTACCTCCTTGACGTTCTGCAAGGTGTCGGGTGTGATGGTGAAGTCCACGGGGCTCGGGGTCAGTTTCCCCTTCTGGGGCTGAGACAAGAGGGAAACCACAGTCAGGGCCGAGGACCAAGAGCTCTGCGGGTCACTTCCTCCCTCTTCGGAGACACGAGGGGCAGCCCGGCGAACCGGAAGAGCTTGGCCCCGAGAGGCAGGGTGCACGGGCTCTGAGGCACGAGGGAACGAGGCCGCCGGAGATGCGGACGGGCAGGCCTGCCCCGCACCGGCCATGGAGGGCCACACCGCACGTGAGCCGGACCCAGGGCTGTGAGCACGACAACGCCACCAGACGTCACACCGAGGCCAGCGCCGCCCGCCCGGCACTGCGAGGTCTGGTGCCCCGGGCCCAGCGCCCGCCACGCCCAAGGGCGCCTCCGGGGGGGCGGAAGCTCAGACCCCGAAGGTGACACGTGAGGGGCGTCTGCTGAGAAGCTTAAGTCACTGCCGAGGATGAGGAGGAGGTGGTAGGAGGGGCGACCCACCCCACCGTGTCCCTGTGCGACCTTGCTGGGCTGCCAGGCTGGGCACCTGAGTGAGTCCCCCAGGTGTTCACCGCTGCCAATGAGGTGGGACCCCGCTGGGTCCCCTCGACGGGCACAACCCCCCATGGCACCCCCCGGGGGCGCTGGGCGCAGGGAAGGCCTCCGCGCTGGTGCTCGCGCTGGCCCACCAGGGGCTGGGGTGGCCGGGGGCGGCTGGCCCGGGGCCGGGGTGGCGCTCACCGCGGAGTGCACGATGAACTCGCAGGTCTTGGTCAGGTCCTTGGCCAGCAGCGAGCGCTTCATGTCGCAGCGCAGGGTGTACTGCAGGGAGAAGCGAGCGCAGTCAGTGCTCCTTCCACTCAGCATGGTCACGGCGACAAGGTGACAAGTGTCTCAGGAGAACTTAGCCTAACAACTGTGCATCTGAAATCCGTACACTGAGGGTGACTAAATGCTCAGAACGAAGGCGTTTCTGTATTTAAAAACACCCGGTAAGGTCACTCCTCAGCCGTCCTGTGGTTGGAGCCCGGACCGGGGTGCAGGGTCCGGCCCGCAGCACAGAGCGAGCCGAGTGGGGGGCGGGGGGAGCAGGCACCAGCAGCAGCAGTGACGTCTGCCAGGGCAGACCGAGGGCCGCAGCGCCAGCCGCGCCACGCAAGGGGAGAGCTGCCTGCGTCTGGCCTGGGAGTGCTGCTCTGTGATCACATCCCTGTTTTGACCAAGTCCGCTCGAGTTGGATTTCTATAACTTGCAAATAAAAGGGTGTGAATAGCAGGCACTAACTTTTGGTCACAATGTTTTTTAAGTGTGAAAGCAGTAATTACCATACAAGGCAGCTGGTGGTAAGTCAGGGAGGCGGAGGAAAATGCTGACGCTCGGTACGAACAGGAACTGTGTTACGTGCAGACGCACTCTCTCAGTTCCAACAACACGGGTGTAAGAACTGTCAGGGCGGGCACGTTACCTCAGTCACTCGGTGGGGGTCGGTGACCGTCTGCACGGAGCGGCCAGATATTTATGATCTCTGGACCCATAATAATCTGGCCGCTCAGTGCACGAACTCACGCACCGGGCCTAGCGCACTTCCCGCCAGTTAACCCCTGGGAGGGGCCGTGAGGCTGCGCGGGTCCCCGAGGGGGCTCTGAAGTCACCCCTCCCGGTGGCAGAGCCCACGCTCCGGGTGCTGACGCAGCTCCGTAGTGTGAGCTCAGATTTGTCTGCAAGGCCCTGCCTCCTCCCGCCTCATCGTGCTCTCTCCCCATCGCCGGGCGTGGTCGCGGGTATGAGGGCAGGGGGTCAGCGTGGGCAGGCACCAAAAGAAGGTGCGGACTCCACCTTTTTCCACCATCAGTAAACACAACATCGACAGGCGTGAAGCAAGAAGATGCTCGCCACAGACTGAGAGCAGACTCCTACAAAGGGCACCTTTAACTGTGAAAAGGGTGCCAGCAGGGGAATGGTCTCTACCAAGACCAAGGTATCAGTTACAACTTCCTAACCTCAGGCCTTTTGCACATAAGACAACGTGTGTCTCCTCTCATTTAGCATGGGGCGGGGGGAGAGGGGAGGAGTAGCAGGACTGACATGAGAAGAGTAACTTTCTTTAAAAAAAAGAAAAAGTACCCTCTTGCCACTGACGGAAGGGAAGTCCCTCCCTCTCGCTCTCTCAGTCATGCTCCAAACTCGGAGACAATGGCAACTGTGAACGACACCCAGAACCACAGTGGTGGACAGGAAGTCATAAACTCACTTCCCCTCGGGACAAGGTTTGCTCAATAGAGAGTGCGGCCTCCGCTACAGCAGCAGCTTCGGGGTCACACAAAGGGACGCCTATGCGGAGGCAAACGGACCAGCCGGTCGGTGCCAGGGAGGAGGAGGCCTATCTCTTACCGGGTGAAAGCGCCCTCACAGCGCGGCACAAAGGGGCTCTGAGAAGAAGCCGGGACACAATGGTCACACAGGAAGCGGTGCCGGAGGAGGCGCAGGCTGGGCACACACAGGGGTCAGGGCGGCGGGAGGAGGCGCAGGCTGGGCACACACAGGGGGTCAGGGCGGCGGGGAGGAGGCGCAGGCTGGGCACACACAGGGGTCAGGGAGGAGGCCCAGGCTGGGCACACACAGGGGTCAGGGCGGCGGGGAGGAGGCGCAGGCTGGGCACACACAGGGGTCAGGGCGGCGGGAGGAGGCGCAGGCTGGGCACACACAGGGGTCAGGGAGGAGGCGCAGGCTGGGCACACACAGGGGTCAGGGCGGCGGGGAGGAGGCGCAGGCTGGGCACACAGGGGTCAGGGCGGCGGGGAGGAGGCGCAGGCTGGGCACACACAGGGGTCAGGGCGGCGGGAGGAGGCGCAGGCTGGGCACACACAGGGGTCAGGGAGGAGGCGCAGGCTGGGCACACACAGGGGGTCAGGGCGGCGGGGAGGAGGCCCAGGCTGGGCACACACAGGGGTCAGGGCGGCGGGAGGAGGCGCAGGCTGGGCACACACAGGGGTCAGGGAGGAGGTGCAGGCTGGGCACACACAGGGGTCAGGGCGGCGGGAGGAGGCGCAGGCTGGGCACACACAGGGGTCAGGGCGGCGGGGAGGAGGCGCAGGCTGGGCACACACAGGGGGTCAGGGAGGAGGCGCAGGCTGGGCACACACAGGGGGTCAGGGCGGCGGGGAGGAGGCCCAGGCTGGGCACACACAGGGGTCAGGGAGGAGGCGCAGGCTGGGCACACACAGGGGTCAGGGCGGCGGGGAGGAGGCGCAGGCTGGGCACACACAGGGGTCAGGGCGGCGGGAGGAGGCGCAGGCTGGGCACACACAGGGGTCAGGGCGGCGGGGAGGAGGCGCAGGCTGGGCACACACAGGGGTCAGGGCGGCGGGAGGAGGCGCAGGCTGGGCACACACAGGGGTCAGGGCGGCGGGAGGAGGCGCAGGCTGGGCACACACAGGGGTCAGGGCGGCGGGAGGAGGCGCAGGCTGGGCACACACAGGGGTCAGGGCGGCGGGAGGAGGCGCAGGACTGCATTCTCCCCACCCCCCCCAGGTTTTCGGGGCAGCGGCCCGGGCCGCACCTGGATGTTGACGAACACGCCGTGGTAGGTCTCGTACAGCACCTTGTTGCCCTTCACGAGCAGCGGGAACTCAAACGGGATCTCGGTCTTGCCGCTGGGGAACTTGCCGGGCTTCACCATCTCGATGGTGCTGTTGATGATCTGGATGGGCTGCGGGGAGAGCCCTCAGTCCCTGTCTCAGCCCCAGAGGCAGGGCAGGGCCGGCCTGGGGCCCTGAGCCGATGTAGGGAGCACGGGCGGCCCTGAGGGGCTCCGGCCATGAGCCCCTCTCCTCTCCCTCCTCCCGCACATGAGAGAGCTAGGATGTCCTTCGGGGAAGGGAGCTGTACACACAGAAGGAGGGTGCGTTCCGAACCCGGGACCCACCCTAACTGGCGGAAAGGGTGGCGCTGCCCTTCCCGCAGGGCGGGTGAGCGGCGGCGAGTGCCCGGCCAGAGAGGGGCCGCGGGCGCAGGTGCGGGCGGGACCCCGCACCCCCGGGAGCCCCGGCTTTGCCACGGGGCCCAGCCGTCCGGCGCCCGGCTCCTCGCCAGCGGGAACGAAGCCAGCCGCTCCCAATCTCAGGTCTAATCAGAACCAACTGACCTCGTTCCAGGGTGGTCAGTGACTACTCAACGTGTGACTGCCACCAGCTACTTGCAAAATTCTGACAGACGACAAGTAAAACCCGCACACACAGGAGCGCTGGCCGACGCCAGGCCCCAGCACCCGGCCCCCCGCCCCCCGCCTACCTTCACGGAGTTGTAGAAAGCCTCGAACACCCCCACACTCTTGGCGCTGAGCTGCAGGTTCACAGTGCCTTCCACGGTCAGGGAGAGGCCCTGGTGCTGCACGGGGTCCTTCCCGCCGACCACCACCACGCCCGAGAGCATCTCCTGGGGAGCAGGCAGCCACCGTCAACGAGAGGTCCCTTCAGCCCCTGCTCATTGGCAAAGCAAGCCTCTGCCTTTCCCCTCCATCTGTCCCAAGCCGCAGACATCCCCTCGCACTGAGGACAGGTCAGACAGATCAGACGGCGGAGGCCAGGTGAGAAGGCCGGGTGGGGGCAGGGGGGCTGGTAATTACAGGGCGGCTGGGCAGTCTCTGCCCACCCCAGGTTTCCAGCACAGCTCACTTCCGGCGGGGAGAGCCCCACAAAGTCCGGATTCAGAGGCAGGGAAGGGCCTGGGGCGAGTGGCCGAG
The DNA here is from genome assembly GCA_963924515.1 of Vespertilio murinus. Taxonomy (NCBI): domain Eukaryota; kingdom Metazoa; phylum Chordata; class Mammalia; order Chiroptera; family Vespertilionidae; genus Vespertilio; species Vespertilio murinus. The sequence goes on along the minus strand of OZ004706.1, from coordinate 198,332,509 downwards.
GTCCCCGCCCCCATGTGCCTGGCAGCGCGCTCTCCAGAAGGAACGCAACAAAATGAACCCTTGTCTCCGGGTCTCTCCGCTGCTGACGCAAGTGACCGCCATTCCCACGGCGGAGCAGCCGGACCCCGCGGCCAGCGCTCCCCAGGTCAGAGGTCATCCACAGCCCCGCAGCCCGCCCCTCCTCATCCGTCAGCGGCCAGCGGCCAAGGCCAGTGCCCGGCTCACAGTCATCCCGCGTCGCCTGTGCTCCTCGGAAGGTGACTGCCCAGTGAGGGACACGGACATTCACCGCGTTCTTTCACGCGGGGCAGTTTCTTTCCTCCACGGAACCTCACAGGGCTCCTGTGCGCCGGGTGAGGTGGGGTATGAAGAGGAAAAGGAAGTTGAGGAGATTAAACAGCATCGCCCAGAACAGAGATTCCACAATAAGCACTAAACAACGCGCTTCTCAAATGACCTTCAGAAGTGCGGTGGGACTGTTGCCAAACCATAACAAGATAGAAAGTAGACAATAAAACTAGAGAAAAAGAAAAGAAACACAGGAAGAATGACCTGCAGTTCAAAGCACTGGTGTTTAAATCGGTCCACCTTCCATTTCCTCTCGCCACAGAGGAACAGCTGTCACAGGCCCTCTCCCTGGCGGAGCTGGACCGGCCTCAGGGTGAAGGTGCTGGGCGCCGTCTCTCCCATCCGCCCCCCAGCCCCGAAGTCTGAGCGGAACCAACACTGGCACCTCCCTGTTAAGCAGAACTGAAGTAGAGCTCTCAGTGTAAAAAGCTCATGAGCAAATTTAAATGACAATTCCTCTGAAATGGCTTTTAAATTTAATTAAAATTAATTGTTTTGTATAACCCAAATCAAACAAAGCTAACTTTCAAAAGTTTAAATCCACCAGTATATTTTTTAAAACACACTTCAGCCCTCGCCAGTTTGGATAGCGCATAGGCCTGAGACTGAAGGGTCCCGGGTTCGATTCCAGCTGAGGGCGCATGCCTGGGTTGTAGGCTTGATCCCGGGTGGGGGGTGGGGGGGGGACATGCAGGAGGCACCCGATGGATGATTTTCTCTCATCATTGATGTTTCTTTCTAACCCTCTCCCTTTCTCTCTGAAATCAATAAAAATATATTTACATAAAACAACACACACTTCACTGGTGTGTCCCAGAAATAAAACGTGACACAATAATTTCACAAACATTATCAATTAAACCACACAACGGCCGTGAGCAAAGTTCTGCTCCTTCTCAGTCAGGACATGCACGGGAGCCTCCTGGCCGGGGCCGGTGGGCGCGGGCTGGCGTGTGATGACCAGGCGCCAGGGACCCCGGTCCCTGCTGGCAGCACAGGCAGTGCAGAGCCTGGGGAGCGGGCAGAGTGAGTACTTCATCACCAGGGGCTCTTGTCATTCTTTGATTTTCATTAAGGAAAAATATTGTGGAGAGAATACAACATTTAAAAAAATTGTAGCAGAAACCGGTTTGGCTCAGTGGTAGAGCGTCGGTCTGTGGACTGAAAGGTCCCGGGTTCGATTCCAGTCAAGGGCATGTACATTGGTTGCGGGCACATCCCCGGTAGCGGGGTGTGCAGGAGGCAGCTGGTCGATGTTTCTCTCTCATCGACGTTTCTAGCTCTCTATCTCTCTCCCTTCCTCTCTGTAAAATACCAATAACAAATATTTAAAAAAATAAAAATAAAAAAATAAAAAAATTGTAGATAAATTAGACATTCTAACAATAAACAGGTCAACTCTTACCAATAAAAGGAGGGTACAGAATTTGTTCAAGAACAGCCCAAGGAGCCAAGAACTTTAGAAACAGAAGAGATTTCCACAAGTTAAGACTCACAGTAATGAGAAAACATACTTTTCTCTTTTTAACTGAGCTATAATTGATATGTGACATTGTGTTAGCATTAGGTACACCAGGCAGTTCTTGACTAATCCTGGCAAAGGAGGACAGAATGAACTTGGATACTCAATGAGAGTGAATATAAATTAAGGGGACTTCCCCGCAGACTTGTGTCCAGACTCCGGACAAGGAGAAAACGGTGCCCATTCCTCCCGCAACACAGTAAGTGGAGGGTCTGCAACTGAGGCCATGACGTCAGAGAGGCCGCTCAGACTGAAGGACGGCAAATACCCCAGAAACGATGTACAGAGCCATGGGCATGCGTGCTACGTTTTAGGAAGAAGAGTCTTCGAGTTTGGCCTCTCAATCAAGGAGCCTTTGACCTGGGGAAGACCAAGGCACTCGGACAGGAGAGGCAGACCCACCCGTGCACACAGACCAAGTACAGGTCCAATGCTCTGACCGCACACCGGGGCCCGGAGCCGGCCTTGGCCTGAGCTATGGCCAGAGGGGCAGCAAGCGGTCTGGGGTGGAACCTTACCCCTGAGGGGCGAGGCGGTCAGGCAGCCACACCATACGGCGCTTCTGCAAATCAATGCCAGTCTTTGTCCCGGGGCCACGTCTAGAGAAAGGTCCCAGCAGCGCCTCAACCACAGACCAGAAGACGAGGCTCAGAGGCGACTGTCACCGCCTTCAGCCGTGCTGGCTTCCTCAGCAGAAACCGCGGCCCCGAGGGGGGTGAAGGGAGCCCTTCTCTGAACGTAAAAGGCCACACCAACCCCACAACGCTTTCCTGTCTTGTTCCTGGGGATGAAATGCCAAACCCATAATTAGACTCTGGGTTTGGAGATGTTGACATCAACTCAGCATCCCCCTGCTTTCCTGGAAATTATCCAACAGAACAAGAAACAAAACCAAACTCCATTTTTGGCGAAGGAAAAAAATAAATACCATGAAATAGGTGGGGGGCTACGAAGAGCGGAGAGGGGGTGCTCGGGCAGTAAGAAGCCAAGACAAGCCCCTGGCTGTAGAAACGGCTTCTGAAAGGGGGGAGCTCGCTGGAGAGGCTGGCCAGGTGTTAAGGAGCAGAGGAGGCGGACCCCAATGGAGAATCCTGCAATGTGCCCCACGCAGGAAGCAGCCCCAATGGAGAATCCTGCAATGTGCCCCACGCAGGAAGCATCCTGTCTGCAGCGGGGGCGCTGTGAGCTCCTCCCGCCGCTCATCTCACAGCGGAGAAAAGCAGAGGCAGATTAGACCAGGTCACGTAGAAAACCTCGTTGGTTGGTCTAGGCATACATTCATCTCCTACAAGAGGGTGGCTTTAAAAGAACCAGCAGAGCCCTGGGCGGGTGGCTCATCTGGTGACAGTACCGTATGCAGAGGCCAAGGTTTCGGGTTGGATCCCTAGTCAGGGCATCAGGGCATCTACAAGAATCAACCAACGAAGGCACACGTAAGTGGAACAACAAATCAATGCCTGCCTCTCTCTCTCTCTCTCTCTCTCTCTCAAATCAGTGAAGAAACATATTTTAAAAATTGAAACTCATGAATTTTGAATCTAGTGAACTGGTTAACTATTAACACAATAAATCAATCTTTACAGAATGAGTGCCCTCTAGTCTTAAACATACAAAATTCTAAGCCCCTTAAAATTTGGTAACTTGCCCGGCTGACGTGGCTCAGTGGCTGAGCGTCGACCTATGAACCAGGTTACAGTTCGATCCCCAATCAGAACCCATGCCGGGGTTGTAGGCAGTTGTGGGCTAAATCCTCAGTGTGGGGCGCGCAGGAGGCATCTGATCAATGATTCTCTCCTCACTGATGTTTCTCTCTCTCTCCCTTCCTCTCTGAAATCAATTTATTTATATATATATATATTTTAATGTGGTAACTTATGGGCATAGTGGTCTTCTTCGGAAGAGATGTCAAGATTGCATGCTACGAAGTCACATTTCTCTGGATTCTCTTTGGACTTGAACACAGCGGCCAGAGAAGTGAAAGCTTTAGTTTGTCCCAGACCTCCTCCCTCCCACGTCTTCCCTCTCGGGCATGAGGTGAGGGACGGGGTAAGACTCAGGAGACAAACCTTTTCAGGAGGATCTGAGATGAGTGTGGAGGGAGACCCACTTGGAGTTTAGGAGACATTTTTCTAAAGGGTCACACCTCCCACAAAATGAGATCCCTCCAGCTCCAAGAGTTGTATTGTTACATTTCTTAGTTCATTTCAGAGAGCGAGCGAGCGAGCGAGCGAGAGCGAGAGAGAGAGAGAGAGAGAGAGAGAGAGAGAGAAAGCATCGAATTGCCGTTCCACTTAGTATGCAGTCATTGGTTGATCATGTATGTGCCCCAACTGGGGATCAAACCTGCAACCATGGCTTATTGGATCAACGCTCATATCAACTGAGCCACCGGCCAGGCCTCAGAGATCAGGACTCTCACACCCCAAGTCCCTGCCACAGCACTCCCTATAACTGACCGTTTATGCATCAAGAATCCAGTAAGATGAAGTGAAACAGGCTTTTACGTATTTCAGACCATTCTAGCTTTGCAATGTTTCTTCATAACAATGAACTGACGTGTGTAGGAATTTTCTTTGTGGCAACAGCAGTGAGCCATCGGCACATAAATCCCGCAGCGCGAACCCTGGCTCTGCTGGGCAGTAAATCACAACCCTGATGCTTAACCGTGCCGTTTTCTGAGTACGTGCGCCAGGATTAAAGAATGTTAAACATTCTGGACTTATAAAAACAAATGAAGTGTGTTTACATTACGGGAAGATTTACTGCAGGCTCTCCTCCCCGATAAGCCCCTCTGGCGGGCGCGCTGGAATAGCACAACCCACAGCGCAGCCGAGTCAAAACTGGCCAAGAGCACATCTACTGCGCCAGGCGAAGGACACACCCACCCCAAACCACTCGGCTTCAGGGCAGCAATGCGGCCACCTATCTGATCGCCTCGGCCACTGGCCCTCCTTCCTCCACGTCCACCATGAAGGGACATCCAAACACGGCACAGCGCCTGCTAAGCTCTAACTGTGCCCCGTGCGGCGTGCATACCAACTGAGTGAACACTGGCAGACGGGCCACGCTGAGTGTGAACAGACACCGTGGAAGAGCTTAATGGCACCTCTGCCACCTACCACTGGAGTCAAAGCCTATAAAAAATGTCTCTTAAAGACTTACCTTTCGCCCTGACTGGTGTGGCTCAGTGGATAGAGCGTTGGCCTGTGGACTCAAGGGTCCCAAGTTCAATTCCGGTCAAGGGCATGTACCTTGGCTGCGGGCACATCCCCAGTGGGGGGCGTGCAGGAGGCAGCTGATCGATGTTTCTAACTCTCTATCCCTCTCCCTTCCTCTCTGTAAAGTATCAATAAAATATATTTTAAAAGAAAGACCTACCTTTCAACATTGACATACACTATTGTATTCGTTTCGGGTGTACAGCATTGCGACTAGACATTTATATACCTTACACAGTGATCACCCCAGGAAGTCTAGTGCCCACCTAAGGCATACAGTACTATTGACTATATTCCCTATGCGTATAACTGGCAATTTGTGCTCTATAATAAATGTTTTAAAACACTATCTCATTTAATGCTCGCGACAAACCCTCCGAGTGGGCATCACCTCCAGCCCACAGATGAGACTTAGGACCAGAGAAGGCAGAGGCCTGCACTTCCGAACGAAAGGACACGATTTCCAGGATTTGTTCCTGTCGGTGCCCTTGCCATGACAGGGAGGCGGGGGGGGGGGGGGGGGGGATGCCGCCTCCTCAGGGTCTGCGAGGCTGGAGCACTGTGAGTTCTAGCTCACGTCATTACAAAGCAATGGTAAGTCCTCTCATTGGGAAGTCACAACCTCAGCAGGAAATAACGGAATCAGGAAGTTTTTATCACATTCCTGATTGCATCACACCATCTGTAAGGTCTCCTTTAAAATGTGTTTAATGTAGCCGAAACCAGTTTGGCTCAGTGGATAGAGCGTCGGCCTTTGGACTGAAGGGTCCCAGGTTCGATTCCGGTCAAGGGCATGTACCTTGGTTGCGGGCACATCCCCAGTAGGGGGTGTGCAAGAGGCAGCTGATCGATGCTTCTCTCTCATTGATGTTTCTAACTCTCTATCCCTCTCCCTTCCTCTCTGTAAAAAAGCAATAAAATATATATATTTAAAAATGTGTTTAGTGTAATCGCATTAGTGTCAAACGCATTAAGTGCAAAAGTGACTAAAGATTCAGAAACACTGCCACAACCCAGTAACTGCAGATTCCGGTCCTGGTAACGGCACCAGAGATCGTGCGCTAGATGGCACAGCTGGCACCACCTTCATCCGACACCCCAGGGTGGCCCGGCTGGGCAAGACTTTCGGCTGGGTCAAGGTCATGATTCCATTTCTTGCATCTTTTCTAAATGTGCTTTTTATTACTTGTACCATATTTTATTATCATTATTGTAGGATATATTTTTATGGATTTTAGAGAGGAATAGAGGGGAACCATTTATAGCTGGTCCATTTAAAATTTAGCCATTGTGGCACTTGACCTTTATATACTTCAGTATTCTCCTACATAACCAAAATATGAATGTCACATTCAGGAAATTTGATACCAACATAAAACTATTAATAGTCCACATAATTTATTTATCAAAAAGTATGCCTTGTGCCGAAACCGGTTTGGCTCAGTGGTAGAGCATCGGCCTGCGGACTGAAAGGTCCTGGGTTCAATTCCGGTCAGGGGCATGTACCTTGGTTGCAGGCACATCCCCAGTAGGGTGTGCAAGAGGCAGCTGGTCGATGTTTCTCTCTCATCGACGTTTCTAGCTCTGTATCTCTCTCCCTTCCTCTCTGTAAAAAATCAATAAAATATATATTTTTTAAAAAAAGTATGCCTTGTATTTGGTTGTCATATCCATTTAGTCTCTTAAACTAGGAAAATTCCTTTTTTCATGACATTGACATTTTAAAAATATATTTTTATTGATTTCAGAGAGGAAGGGAGAGGGAGTTATAGAAACATCAATGATGAGAGAGAATCATAGATGGGCTATCTCCTGCACGCCCCCCTTCCCTCCCCCTCAGGTTGAGCCCAAAACCTGGGCATGTGCCCAGACCAAGGATCAAACGATGACCTGGTTCATGGGTTGACGACCAACCGTGGAGCCACCGCGGCCAGGCAAGATGATGCCATTTTTGAAGAATCCAGACCAGTTACTTCATAGAATATCCCTAATTCTAGATGTTCCGGTTGTTTCCTTATGAACTGATGCAGGGTCTTTGTGGCAGCAATACTGCCTAGGGTGAGTGGTGTCCTCCGGGCATCATGCCAGACCGTGTTGTTATAGCCGAACGTATGCCAGTCTCACTAGTGGTGATGGGAAGGTGTGGTGGTCACTGTTGGGCTTGACTAGGGAGATGCCTACCAGATCCTTTCATTATAAACGTGTTTTCCCTTCGCAGTTAGGATGACTATTAGAGTCGTGTGAATATCAGGTGTCCCCAGTACCTTTGCACCCAAAGCTTTTAGCATCCACTCTGACCTTTGCCTGGTATTTTATCCTACCCCTTTTGAGACCAAGCTGCATTCATGTGACTGACCGCTACTACTCTCAATTTTATCCCCGAGTGAGAGCAACTGGGATTTCAACCCTGGCTGCACAATGGAATCGCTGGTATCGCTGGGTGGGACCTGGACAATCACATTAAAAAAAAAAACCCAGGGTGATGGATCCTGATGAAAAGTAAGGGTTGGTGATCCCCGAGGTAGAGGAACCTTGCAACAGTTTCATTTTGCACATAGAAAACTGAGGCCCGAAGAGGTTAAGGGGCCAGTGGCACAGAACTCAATGGCATAGTTAAGATTTTTTTTAAACTTGCATTTTAATATGCCATTCTTTCTGTATGCTATTCGAAGAATAAAACCAGAGAAATGAGGAACTTTTGTATAGTGTCAGAGCTGACCACAGCCTGAAGTGCATAGTTCTGTTTCGAAGGTGAATTCTGCCTTTCTTCATTAGATCTCTGCACGGGAGCCAGGTAGGGCTCCGTGGAGCCGGAGGTCCAAGGAGCCCGGCGGTTAGCACCGCAGCTCCGGCTCCGGCCCCTCGGGCCCGCACGCCCCCTCCCCCGTCGGCCACTCTCCCGGGGGCGGGGGCCTCGGGGGGGGGGGCAGCCAGCGGCGCGCCCCCGCCCCGCCCAGGGACACCCGGAGGCGCGTGGAACCCTGAAATGACAAAACCTGCAGGCCCGCCCACCCCACTTACCCCGGCGTGATAGACCTTGTTCGCCCTCTTAATCTTAATGTCCAGGGAGGTCCCCATCCCGAAATCGCCGCGGCGGGCGCCACTTCCGGCCGCACGTGACCCGAGGAGAAGCTGGGAGGACCCGCCCCTCCCGCAGGGCCCCACCCCTTTCTTTCCTCGGGCGGCAGTTGCGTCACGTGACCTCGCGCCGGAAGCCGCATCGATTCCCCGCCTTCCTCCTTCCGGCGCAGGGGCGTGCCGAGGCGGGGTGGGGGTGGGGAGAGGAGAGACGATCACTCTTCGTCACGCCCCCGCCGGGCGTGAAGGGCGGGACTAAAGTAGCCCCGCCCCTTCCTTAAAACCAGTCCTAACGCCGGAAATGCCCTCCTTCTCGCCCGCTTACTACTAAGATGGAGGAGGGCTCTCCCGGCATGCGCCGCGGCGGGGCGGAGCCGGAGACGCGTCGCGGGAACTGCCCGCGCCTGGGAGCCGCGGCTCCCGTCATGCCGTGCGCGCAGAGCCGCCGCACTAGTGAGTCGGCTGGAAGGCGCGTTAGCGGGGAGGTGCGTTCCCTCCCTGTCTTCTCCCCCTCGTCCTCTCCAGTTCCCCCCCAACGGTCTCCCGGGGGTTCGGCCCCGCACTCGAGGCCTGTAAAGCTGCCTCGGCGGCCCCAGCCCCGCCGCCGGGCCCGGGGCCAAGGTCTCGGGGCCGCGGCGCGGGGTCACCGGGCCCGGGGGCTTGTGGGTACTGCCCCTGCGCGCCCGGAGCGGGGTGTTGAATATTCATGTCCGTGCGCAGCTCGCGGGGCGGCGCGGGGCGCTGGGAACCAAAGCCGGGCGGACCTGCCTGTCTCCGCTCCGTTCCCGGCCGGAGCCGACGGGAACCGGACGCAGGTCACACATGTCTGGGGCGGCATTGCCTCCAGGCCGGGCAGCAATGCCGTGTTAGGCGACATACTACGTCTAAGGAAAGGAAACCCTTGTGAAGGTTTCAAACAAGGACCTCTCCAGTAAGCAGAGAGGTAATTGAAGGCGTACTGATGATTTCTTGAAATGCCTGGGTGTCGACATGTGCTTTAAACGGCATTACTTCTAGGATAAAAAAAAAATGTTCTGTAAAACGACTTAATGAATCAGCGTCCCCAGTGCCTCCCTCTCGGCAGGGAAGGCGTTGGGTACGACAGCAGTGACGGAGCAGTCGCCTTTGAAGGCGGCTACAAGTGGTATTTCCCGGCTTCCAGTTCTCAGCTTTCAGCTCCTCTGCCCTGAGGGCTTCCGTCTCTGCCTGGGCGATCTTCCTGCCAGCTCCAACTCAGCAAATCTGCAGCAATCCATTAGGGGCTTAGTCATCTCAGCCTGCCTGTTTGCAGTTCAGGAGACGGATCCCGCCCTCGCCACCAGTCTCTCCCCCCCTTTCCTACCGGTACAATATCCACCTCGGTAGACAATGCGAGGAAACAGGAAATGAAGCCAGGATCCACACTGGCGAACCTGCTTTATGCTTCCTCTACCATAGAACGCTTCCTGTTCCTCGAGGACCGGCCTGCCACGTTTCACTCATCTCTGTGGGTTGTGCACAGTCTTTTTAAAAAAAAATATATTTTATTGATTTTTTACAGAGAGGAAGAGAGAGGGATAGAGAGTTAGAAACATCGACCAGCTGCCTCTTGCACAGCCCCTACTGGGTATGTGCTTGCAACCCAGGTACATGCTCTTGACCGGAATCGAACCTGGGACCTTTCAGTCCGCAGGCTGACGCTCTATCCACTGAGCCACACCAGTTTCGGCTGTGCACAGTCTTTACGGGATGCTGGTGCAGTGCAAAGAGCTTCAGCCCCAGCAGTTACCAGTGGAGTCAGTTTTGCCATCATGGTGTGTGATGGCTTCCCAAACATAAGCCACTTTTCTCCAGTCACTGCTGTTTTCCATCCCTTCACCACACCTTGGTGATGCTGGAACTTTCCGGTTAATTTCAGTTCCTGAAAATCAGAACATGACCCAGTGTCTGTCGCCCGGCCTGGGTGGGACCTGAGATCCTGAAGGTGAGAAGGTGCAAGGCCTGGCTCCGGACACCTCCTCCATGCTGTCTTCCCGGCCTGGGTGCTATACTGAAGCCAGTATCTCTTAACCGGCCAGTGCTGCAGTTCTCTTCCCACTGAGATACCTGCTTCTCCAGAGGACTGGCCCTTGTGGAAACTGCTTTCATGGGGCACGTGATAAGAAGGCCTGGTGGCCCTTCTCTCCCTAGTTTTAATGGGAGGTCCATCCCCAACTTGATTTTTTTCCCGTCATCCCATTGCCTGCACACAGCAGTACTCTCCCCAGTCTCCTGGGTGAGGGTCCAGCAAGACCATTTATCTTCCTAAGAGTCCATCTGACGCGTGGGAAATACACATTCTTGCCACGCAAAAAGCTGGACTGGAGGGTGTCCCGTGGCTTCTCCATTCTGTTATCTGTCTTTGTTTTAAACATTTTTATTGATTTCAGAGAATAGAGGTAGAATTATCAGTGATGAGAGAGGATCATGGATCGGCTGCCTCCAGCACACCCCACCCTGGGGATGGAGCCTGCAATCCAGACCTGGGCCCTGACCAGGAATGGAACCGTGACCTCCTGGTTCATGGGTCGATGTTCAACCACTGACCCACGCCAGCCGGGCTCTGCCTTTAAGCTTCCTTCTCCCTCATGAGATACACCCAGGAATAAACCAGCAAGAATGCTTACTAGACACATTTGCAAGCAGGGGATGGATCAACCTCTCCCTCCAGCGGGTCCCTCTGATAGGAGGACAGGTTATTTTACCTCCTCTTATCCATCACTTCCCACCAGACACTGCCACAAGGCCAACTGCCTCTTCCTCCTTCCCCTGCATCCTCGCAGAGACTGGAGAGGAGAGGAGGGGGGGAATATTTGGTGAAAGCGACTACACCTGCATCTTCTTCCGAGCCCTGGGGAAGGTCGATGGAAGGCACCGTTCGGTAGAAGACGTGGCGCTCCGCCTGGCTTTCAGCTGTAAGCCTGGTGCTCCTTCCAGACAATAGCGGAGAGTAGATCCCATTACAGGCCTTGTGGTGGGTACCGTGATACCCCCCAGACCTTTATTTCAGGGCTGAAGGCCCCGCTCCTGAGCTGCTCAGAGTTTGGTCTCAATCGCTTTCAGCTCGGTCATTCTTCAGGAACTTGCCTCAGCTGCGGATAGCTCCTTTGCCCAAGGTCATGGTCCCTTCTAGAGGGTCAAGCCACATATCAGGAACGTAGTCAACGTGAAGACCTCTCCTCCTCACCCCAGTTTGGGACATTTCTGAAGGACCGTTCCAGCTGCAAAGGCCCCTATATTAGTATCTGTTGTGCATAACAGATCACCCTCACAATTAGTATTGAAAACAAGAAACCTGGTACCTATGGGTCAGGAAAGTAGTAGACCAGGGTTCTTGCTCTTGGTCTCAGTTGGGTACCATCAGTGCGTTAGGGCCACAGGCATGGGATGGCTTGGCTGGGGCTGTAGGGTCCACTCCGAAGGTGGCTGTTGGCAGGAGGTCTGGGTGCCTCACCATGTGGGACTCTCCACTGGACCACCAGAGCCTCTCAGGTGACAGTGACTTCTCCAGACCAGAGCCTCTCGGGGTGACAGTGACTTCTCCAGACCAGAGCCTCTCGGGGTGACAGTGACTTCTCCAGACCAGAGCCCCTCGGGGTGACAGTGACTTCTCCAGACCAGAGCCTCTCGGGGTGACAGTGACTTCTCCAGACCAGAGCCTCTCAGGGTGACAGCTGACTTCTCCAGACCAGAGCCTCTCGGGGTGACAGTGACTTCTCCAGACCAGAGCCTCTCGGGGTGACAGCTGTCTTCTCCAGACCAGGCGATCCCAGGGCAAGAGCCAGCAGGGCCTGTGTGGCCAAGCTCTGGCTTCTCACGTCCACCTTTCTTCCGGTCATTGGAAGGGGGTCACTAAATCCAGCCCGCACTCAAGGGAAGGGGAATTTGGCTCCGCCTCTGAAAGGGAGCGTCAAAACTGTAAACCACTCCACACCCAGTGGGCAGTGGTCGGCAAACTCATTAGTCCACAGAGCCAAATATCAACAGTACAACGGTTGAAATTTCTTTTGAGAGCCAGATTTTTAAAACTTAAACTTTTAATGCCGCCACTTCAAAATAGACTCGCCCAGTATTTTGTGGAAGAGCCACACTCAAGGGGCCAAAGAGCAGCAGTTTGCCGACCGCTGCCATTGGGGAACCTTGTGATTGCATCCCAGTTCAACCTTTCCTTCTGCCCAGCCTAAGCCAGTTTCCGTCACCCTCCCCCCCAACGTTGATCTGGAGAGCACCCCTGATGTACTTCCTCCCCTTGGACCTCGCCCTCAGGCCTGCCTCCTGCAGCCCAGCCTCAACACTAGCTCCCTGACTTGACTTCTCTGCCCCCCAGTTCCCTGGTCTGTAACAAGGTCTTACAATCCCTCCATCGCAGGGGAGTTGACAAGATCCATAGCAGCTCATGTGTTTATCAACTACTTGTGGGCCGGGCACTGCTCTAAGCATTCTGAATGTTTGAATTTATTCCATCCTCACAACAATCTTCCTGTTTCCCTGCCTTACAGAGGAAATCCCTGAGACACAAAAAGTGCCCCCTCATTCCAGGCCATGCCACAGCTAAGTGGCAGCACCCATGTTCATTCCAGAGCTCATGTGTGCAATCAGCACTCACCATCATATGTGTGTGTGTGCACAGCAAACACCTGGACTTAGAGCAAGGGCCACGGGGTTTTTATTAAAAGATTGGGCAGCCTTAGCCGGTGTGGCTCAGTGGGTAGAGAGTTGCCCTTTGGACTGAGGATCCTGGGTTCGAATCAGGTCAAGGGCACATGCCCAGGTTTTGGGCTTGATCTCCAGTGTGGGGTGTGCAGGAGGCAGCCAATCAACGATTCTCTCTAATCATAAGTGTTTCTTTATCTTTCTCCCTTCCCTCTCTAAAATCAATAAAAATATTTTTAAAAACACTGGCAAAGGACTGCCAACCAAATGTAAAAATCAAGCAGGGGGACAGTGCTTCAGTCAAAGGAACCAGGGCCATTTTATCAATTGAGTAGAGGCTCGGTGCACAAAAACTCATGTTCACGAGGGTCCCTCAGCCCGGCCTGCACCCTCCTGCAGGCAGGAGCCCTTGGGGATGTTTGACTGACAGGCCACAGCCTGGCCTCCCTCTGTGGGGGCAACCCATGCGGGGCGCAGGCCAGTGAGTGGCTGGCCCGCCCCCAGTTGCCCCTCCACCACCACTGGTTGCTGCTGCCCTCCCCCTCCCCTCCATCGCCATCCCCTCCCTCTACCCACTGGCACCCACCTTGGCTGGCCTGGTGCTGCCCACTTGCTGACCCTGCCTCCCCATCCCCCACTGCTCAATTTGCATATTAGGCTTATATAGGAGAGTGAAGACGCGTTACATACACTGTGGCAGGATAGGATAGGGTATTCGTGTCTCATCTTGACAGGGTCTTCTCCCCTAGGTGTACCTGCCTTCAACGCTTCCCCCTTTTGTAACAGTCCTATTCACTGGGGCCACACTAATGACCTCATTTTGATATGGCGATAGGCAAAGCAGATGTTAACGTTGGAAGCTGGGTGAGCTTTCTCATATCTCCGCTTTGTGTGGTGGATGTTTGCATTCTGTAATAGAAGGAGACAAGATCAATGTTTGCAGTAGGATAATATTTTTTTTGGTAGGATAATATTTTTAAAAAATTAGCTAAAGTATTTTTTATGCCTTGTAATTCCCAGTAGGTGCCCCCAACTCCCTCTTCATCAAATTTATACCCTGAATCACGAGATGTGTGATACAGAGCACTTTGCCCAGGATAGAAACGGGTCTGGTCTAGGAGGGATGTGAACCAGGGGCAGAGCAGCATTGAGCCTGGGGTAGGGTCCACCACCTGGCTTCCGGATTCCACACCCACTTGGGGAGGGGATGACAGGGCTAGAGAAAGTGATAGGAAACTCAGAGACTGGGGGACACTCGAGGTGCAGAGGGTTAGAAGGTCCAGCAAGAGTGAGTTGCTGGCGGGCATCAGGAATGTGAGCTGATCCCTCTGGCCGGGTGTTGCCTGGGGCTGCAGGGATGGACTGCACAGGATCCAGCTGGGACCCTGGCCAAGGTCCGTGGCGGTTTGGAGCCGTATGCCTCTCCTGTCCCAAGTAGATTAGAATACTTCAGGGAGAAGGACCATGGGGAGGGGAACAGGGAAAATGAAACCCTGTCAATTGAGTTTCACCTGAATAGGAAGATTGGTTGCCACCCCACCTCCCAGCAGAAGTGGCTGCTGGAGAGCTAGCCTGGGTTAATTCACAGAGGGATGAAGACTGTTACTTCTTCGGCCATTTATGTGTTGCGCCTGTAAATTTTAAAACAGCTACATATGCGAAAATCAATAGGCATTTTTATTTAACAGCAATAACCAGTTAGAAAATAAAGTGAAAATAGGGATTGTATTCTCAATAGCAATAAAAATATAAAATACGTGGAGTAATTTGAATTTAACATATGTTTTAGTTACATGAATATAGATAGCTATAGGGCTAAATTAAGAAATATGAAAATTGAGATATGTACCATATTTTTAAGACGGGTATCTACATATTTTTTAAAGCCCAGTCTTATCAAATTAATTTTTAGGCTTAATTAATTTTTCTCAATATAATATTTAATGAGGAAATTTAAAGAAATTATGTTAAAATTCTTCTGAAAAAAATCAAAACTGTTAAAAAGATTTTTTAAAATGTTAATTGAAGGTAAAAGAGCCCTACTAAGCATAAAACAGTAAAGCTATAAGAGTTAATAAAGCATCATTTGGGCATAAGATTAATTGGACAAGATAGCTCAGAACACGCCAAAACCGATTTGGTTCAGTGGATAGAGTGTCGGCCTGCGGACTGAAAGGTCCCAGGTTCGATTCTGGTCAAGGGCATGTACGTTGGTTGTGGGCACATCCCCAGTGGGGGGTGTGCAGGAGGCAGCTGATTGATGTCTCTCTCTCATTGATGTTTCTAATTTTCTATCCCTCTCTCTTCCTCTCTGTAAAAATCAATAAAATATATATATATTTTAAAAGATAGCTCAGAACAGATGCCAATATATTTTAATATATGATAAAAGATATAAATCTATAGAGGATAGAGAATTATTCAGTAAATAATAGATTAAATGGCTTTTATTTAGAAGAGAAATTCTAGGTTTTGCCATCATACCATGAGTTACTTCTTTCCCCAAAAAAACCTTAGTTGGATTAAAGAGTTCAAAAATAATAAAACATGTTAGGCATAGACTTAATGGGAAATGTGTAAACCCTGTGTGAGAAAAATTAGTTTAAAACTTATCAGAAGACTTGAACAGAGAGAAAAGCATACCATATGCCTAAATAGGAAGGTTCAACATCATCAAAATATTCTCTCTTCCATTATTTCTACATTTAAAGCAATGCTAGTAAAAATAACCATCTTCTCTTTCTTCCTGAAGCCAGGCAGATTGATTATGAAGTTTGTTTGGAATAGTAAATCAGCAAGACTAGCCAGAAAAAGTCATTATCATTCTCAGAGCCGTCTGATAATTCATTTGTGTAAAGCTAACACCGTGCCACACACCTCTTTCCCTGGTGCGGTGTTGCGTTCCATGGACCCGCCGCGATGAAGAGTGTGTTTACCATGGAGAGGCTGCTGATGGGCCAACTGTCAGTCCTACAGCGTAGCAACTGTGGACCATTGTGCCCTGACCGTGTGTGTACCAGAGTTACTCAAAGTTCTTACATGTAAATCCACTAAGAGAAAAATCTATACTTATAAAAGCATCATATGCTAAGGGAAGCCAGTGCCGGCAGCCAGTGGAAGGAAGGCCTACTCTTTTACGAATGTCATGCATCAGGCCTCTAGTTTTTATAATATATGTTGCCAGAACTCATGCAAAACAAGCTCCCAAAATGTGTGCCTCGGGTTTAAGTTAATAATTCTTTAAAGAATAGGAGAAGCCTTTATGAAAGATGTTATCGTGGCAGAAATCGCCAAAATCACCTTGATGTCCTGCCATTGCTCGTGAATGCCTAAGAACATGTCAGGGCTGGCGAAGCCGATGGAGGCCAGGTTCCCTCCAGCCCTGGGCAGCTGCCAGAGTGCCCGCTGGTCCCACAGCCGGGAGGGGTGCCGAGGACATAGCGCCGAGAGCAGCCCAGTCTCCTTGCCCACCAGCTCCTGGCCGCTGCCCGGGCGGTGTCCGTTTTGACCGCATTCACTCTCATAGCCTGGGCTCCCGTTTCCTTCGGGGACTACTGTGTCTTCCTGATACCCAGGAGGGCCAGGTGGCGAGGAGATGGCAGGTGCTACCCAGTTCTATAGGGAAGTTCCACGTGTGGTTCGCCCTCGGACCCCGGCTGAGCAGGACAGCAGCTGCCAGCCACAGGCTCCTCCAGATGAGGCGTCCTTAGTTCCATTGAGTTATGGCCCCGTTGGTTTCTGTTCTCCATCATCACGGACATCTCTTCAGCTTATCTGGACAGTTTCCTTGTCAATCCTAAGCTGAGGGCCAAGTGTTGTATCAGACCAGTGGTTTTCAACTCGTGTGCCCCAGGAATGTTTCAAACACGCAATACCCGACCGTGTAGTCAGGGCACTGGCCTCTTTTCCCTTCGACTGACAAAGAAAAGAAATGACAACAGCCCACACAACAGCCGTCCAGTGTGAATGAATCAAAAATTTTTTGTCAGGTGGGCAAAAAATATAATACCTTTTAGGGTGTATCACAGAATTCTAGCAAGTAGCTTATGTGTACCATGAGTTGAAAAAGGTTGAAAAACCACTGTATTAGATAAATCTCTCCTAAATATATACCTATACTGAAAACAGGTGAGGGTCTGAAATAAAGGGAATGGAAGGTCTGGATCTGGCTTTTAGGCACGTTCACCTCATGGTCAAGGTGCCCTAGGAATATCTGCCCGTGGCCAGGTACCACAAGGGCATCTCATATTCAAAACTCGGTCAAGTAAGAGGAGCTGGTGGACAGGTCCGTGAGAAAGCAAACATAGCTAATCTATGTAGTGGACGGATCTGTTGGCTGTGCCCCTCCTCCATTCCTCACTACGTTGGAAAGTTTTAAAATGCTAAAAGTTAGGGATCAAAATGGAAATAGAGATATGTACACAATTTACAAGAAAAATATGTTTCTTATGAAACTAGTATACTACTGAATATCAACTGTAATTGAAAAAAAGTTTAAAGACAATATATTCTTCATTGGGTCAGTTTCAACCATCTGTTTACTGGGTGCCAATGAAATATTGGGCTAAATCCCGAGGACTCACTGGGAACCAAGCAGGCATCATCTAGCCTACAGGCTAGAAAGGAAGAGAGAGGGTGGAACAAGTAATTCCAGCAGTGTGACCTCATTGTACCCGGATGGCCTTTGCCAAGGCCCGATCTCCGAGTGAGGCCACATGCCAAAGTGTTGGGAGCCAGGACTCTGACTTCCGTTTTGGGGGGACACTTTCAACCCCTGCCATGAGGTGGTCAGCTTTGTGCGTTAGAGAGATCCTTCCGGCTGCGGTGTGCAGTCACCTCTCACTAAGCATCTCTGTTAGGAAACGTTTGCAGTCATGGTAGCAAGAGACAAGAGTAACTGGCCAGCGGCCGTGGGAATAATACAGGATGGAAAGAAGTGGGCACTGAGAGGACATTTTAGGAGCTTGTTCCGGTGTTGACCTGGCTATGGAGCTGGGAGAGAGACGGGTTCGACCTGTGGATGGGAGAGGGGGCCCTTGTCCATCCAAACCTCATTCCCCTGAGGGATGCCCACGTGGCCTTGGTGAAGCTGTGGTCAGCACAGGAAGAGTGCGCACTTCCTGGCTCTCTGTGGCCTGGGACCCCGCCTCTTCTGTGAGATGCTCCTCCTCCGGCCGCCACGCCCGGTCAGTAAGAGCTCCATGTACCACTCGCTGGTCACCTGATCACTCCGTCCCCCCCAGTGTAAGGGAGCCTGGAGAAAGCACTCCTGTGCTTATTTCTGAGCCATCAGACTTCCGTTTCACCTCTTCTTCCCGGAAGTTACTTATACACATGCCTCCGGTTTGTTTTTTAAGGAAACGTCGGTGTAGGTGCTGCATGGGGAATGCTTGCTGCCTTTCTCTGAAGATCTGCGCGACCCTCCTAGCAGTTAGGTAAAATGGTCTGCTTCTGGAATTAACACCCTGGCTTGTGGGTTCAAGTCGTTCTCTGGAAATGCGCACATGGGCTCAGGGACTTGGTCAGACACTCTGGAGGGAATGCTGGACCTCCCCCAAAGCACAGCCCCCCCACCCCCATCCTCTGCGGTGGCAGCAGCCCCGATGTGCCCAGAACAACGCCCGCATCTTCCCGTCACCCTTGCAGCCGGTGTGGCCATGTGACTGGGTTCTGGCCCCTGGGATGTTCATGGAAGCCGAGCGCAACTTCTGGGGCGTATCTTTAAAGAGAAGGGCAGTCCTTCCCCTCCCCTCCCCCTCCTGCTGGTTGGAATTCGGGTGCGTTGGCTGCAGTTTGGGGAGTCCTCCTGCACCTCTGCACCATGAGGGGAAACCCCACGGGAAGGATGGAAGAGAGACGAGGGAGAGGGCACCTGAGCCCTTTCTGACCATGGGCCCTCCAGTCTGGCCTGACCGCCGGCACGGATTTCAAAGAGAAACACGTTTCCTTGCTGTGGAGACAGAGGAAGACCCCACCCCGATGGAAAGATGTCCACATCCTAACTCCCCGGAACTGTGACCACGTTACCTGCCACGGGGACTTCGCAGTGTGATTAACTTAGGGACCTTGAGATGGGGAGATGGCCCCCGGTTACCCTGGTGGGAAAAGGTAATGAAGGGGTCATAAGAGGGAGGTAGGAACGTGGAGGCAGAAAGAGGGGGTTGAGGAGGGAGCAGCAGAGGTTGGAGGGATGCACCTTGAAATGGAAAGGAGCGCGAATCCGATGCTCTCTGGAGCCCCCAGGGGGGCCCGGCTTGGCAGAGCCTGATGTTAATTTTTTATTTTATTTTATTTAAAAAAATATATTTTATTGATATTTTACAGAGAGGAAGGGAGAGAAGATAGAGAACTAGAAACATCGATGAGAGAGAAACATCGACCAGCTGCCTCTTGCACACCCCCTACCGGGGATGTGCCCGCAACCAAGGTACATGCCTTGACTGGAATTGAACCTGGGACCTTTCAGTCCGCAGGCCGGCGCTCTACCCACTGAGCCACACCAGTTTCAGCAAGCCTGATGTTTAGTTCCGGAAGTCTCCTTTCCGATTCCCGACCTCTAGGATGTTGAAGAAAATAAACCTAAGTTGTCTTAAGCCACTGGATGCGGTGATTTGTGACAGTGGCAACGGGAAACGAACGTACCCTCTGAAGTGACCGTAGCTCTCATTTCTGACGCTTGCAGCTGACCCCAGTCCGAGCTGTTCAGGATTCAGTGTCTGGAAGTGAGGAAACGCCTGACCCTCGGCCTAAACCGCCTTCGCAACGGGACGGCAAGGCCTCGGGCCAAAGCAGGAAGAATGCCGGCCACCGGGCCGTGGCCGTGGGGCATTTGGTGGCAGGTTCCCGTGGCACTTTAGGAGGCACACTCCCTGTTGACGGAGGCCGAGCGTTAGGAACAAGTGGTTGGAAAAATTCAGAATTTGGGGCACGTTCAGCGACTTCCTGCCACTTCCTGCAGAGCCCGGGGAGCAGCCAGCCAGTCTGTAACCAAGTGGGCAGCATTGCTCCGCCAGGGAGGCTCTGTGCCCGGCGCCCACAGTGTAAGGTCACGGAGAAGCTGGTAATGAGTGGTCTTAACGCCCGCCCCCCACTTTCCTCTTACCCCTCACCCCCCAAGCAAAGGCGGCCTGGGCAGCTGGCATCACTGACATCGCAGAGTTTCACCAAGGGCTTCATATTTCAATTTCTCTGCCAGGCAGTCCGGAGGCAGATGCCCGTGCCAGGGCGCTGCCTTCCAACAGAGCCCTCATTTCCTGAGGCTGGAAGGTCGCTAGCGGCCAGTGCCTGGAAGAGAGGGGCGGAGGGAGCATGGCCACCAGCAGCTGAGAGCCCGACCACTTCAGGCAGGAAAAGCAGCACACACGTCTAGGCAGGGACCTGGGCTCCGGCTCTTGAAAATGGGGCAGGGCTGCCAAAGCGAACGCGGCTGCCCAGTTAAATGAGGATTTCAGCAAAACAAGTCATTTCTTAGGATAGGTGTGTCCCAAATATTTTAATTCTCAAGTGTTATCCGTTGTCTCTCTGAAATTCAGGTTTGCCTGGGAATTCGGTGTTTCCTGTTTTCCAGTTCGCTAAATCTGGCGAGGGCCATCCGCACGTTGTTAAAGGGACCGTGAACTGGCCAGCTACCACAGAACAACCCAGCTAGCACTGCCTCGTTCCCATGCTGCTCGGCTCCCAAATGGGCAAGCCCTCCAGCGCTCGCTTCTTTTTATTTTATTTTAAAAGTTTATTTCAGAGGGAAAGGGAGAGGGAGAGAGATAGAACATCAATGAGAGAGAAGCATTGATCAGCTGCCTCATGTACACACCACACTTGAGGATCAAGCCAGCAACCCAGGCCTGTGCCCTGACCGGGAATTGAACCGTGACCTCCTGGTTCACAGGTCATCGCTCAACCACTGAGCCACGCTGGCTGGGCCAGTGCTGCCTTCTGATGTGGCTTTTAAAGATGGGGACAAGGCGGTCCTCCCTCAGGGCAGCTGGGACGGTGATGAGCCGGAGACTGTCCCACAGCCGGAGGCATTCAGACGGGCTGACCACAAAATGCGCTATTGCCAGAGAAGGGGACCCTTACTGTCCATAGGATTGGCTCAGAGCTGCAGGCCAAGGTGCTGGGTCTCTCCCGTGAACCTTCTTTTCAAATGCTCTTTTCTGGCTGTACCATGGGGAGCTGCTCATTTGAGGCAGATGCTTGTTCTTTTAGTTGATGGATTTCCAGACTGGGAGGAGCCTTTCTGAACCAGAAGTGCTCATGCTGGTGCTAGTGCTGCAGGCTGTGCTTCCATGGGACCTTGAGGGTGCTGCTCCCGCGAGAGGTATGACTGCACTACAGGTGGGCAGACACGCGTGGGGATAGCTGGGTGGCTGAAAGGGCAGGTTGTGCTGGGGTAGTTTGCTGTTCTCTACCAGCATCCACCGCTCCCACTTCTACAGCGGAATAGCTTTGATTGCAGTGTGCTGGGATGTCATCTAACCTAAGAATAGAGTAATATGCAAATTAACCATCACTCCGCAACACAAGACACACCCACCAGCCAATCAGGGTGAGTATGCAAATTACCCAACCAAGATGGCTGTTAATTTGCATATCAAGACAGCATAGAAAGAAAACAAGCCTGCAGAAGGGAGGGAAGCTGCAGAGAAGAAAGTGGGGCAGCAGAGAAGGGAGGAAAGTAGACAAGGCAGCGACTGCAGCAGGAAGCCCTATTACAGGAATTTTCCTGCCACTAGTATATGTTCAGATATCAGTACTTTGTTTTCAGGGAAGGCAGATAAGACCTGGAGCACATAGAGCCTCAGGCCACACGCAGCCTTGTCCTCTTGCTCCTGTGTTATTGTGAGGAAATGGCTGGGATAGGATGCCTTAGTGAGCTCAGTCTACATAAAACCACTATGTGTTTAAAGTATAAAAGTTAATTTTCTCATTACTATACAGTCAAAATCAATGTTTAAAACATCAACCTGCCGAAACCGGTTTGGCTCAGTGGATAGAGCATCAGCCTGCGGACTGAAAGGTCCCAGGTTCAATTCCGGTCTAGGGCATGTACCTTGGTTGCGGGCACATCCCCAGTAGGGGGTGTGCAAGAGGCAGCTGGTCGATGATTCTCTCTCATCGATGTTCCTAACTCTATCCTCTCTCTTCCTCTCTGAAAAAAAATCAATAAAATATATATTTTAAAAAATCAACCTGCATCGATGACGTGTTTCTTACTTCACTTTTTTACAAAACCGTGGAAAGAAAAGTGGTGGGACGCCAGAAGAATGGAAGTCTTAGGCGGGTGACCGGCCGTGGTTATCAGACAGCGCTGGCCGGATTTGTGTCCTGGGTGAGAGGGCCTCATGGGGTTTTCTTGCTGAGCGGACCGTTAGAACTTACTGACCCCAGGGCCTGCCTTTTCCGGACGGAGTAACTGAGCCCCGGGGAAATGGAAGTCATGCTCAGGGTCACCCCGCTCCTTAGCAGCAAAGCCAGAGTCGGCACCCAGGCCGCTCTGGCCCTGGGTCAGGCTCTTTGGGAGCCTCCTGTGGCCCCATCAGACAGGCCCGGGTTAAAGTGCGGCCCGTAAGCCGCAGACGGGTTTCGATGGGCGCAGGAAGCAGTGGGACCCAGCTAACCCGCGCTCTTCTGGCTGGAAAGAAACTTGCGTTCTGGGGAAGCAGGCGATTGCTGTCTCCCGAGGGATGCCGGCGCGATTTTCTCTGCCAAACCGAACCAAAGAAAGAACACGGAGGTCTCCACAGCTCATCACGGACACGAGCCACCCCAAGAACAGCCCCGAGCTCCTGCCTCCCTGGCCGGCCGTGCATTCTTTGAGGGTGACAGTGACTCCGCTCCGCACCTCGCCCCTAGCAGGCCGTTGGTGCAGACATTGCTTCTGGATGAATGAGGCGTATAAATCACGGCTTTATACACTGGCATTGGGCCCTTTTCAAAGAAGCAATAAACATGTGTCGAATTTCCTGAGCTGTCAGGACCATTGTTTAATCATCCCGTTAAAAATAAAGCGCTCCCAGGCTGGCTGGGCAAGTCCTCCGCCACTGGGTGCTCCTTCCTCTTCGGGCCCGCAGCTGTGCGGCCGGAGGCGGGCGGCGGGAGAGGAGCCGGCTCGGCACCCACCGGGAAGGCCCGCTATGTTGGAACGTGCGTGGAGAATGCCTCAGAAGCCGAGGAAGGATTTGTAGAGCAAGCCACGCACAACGGTACTCGAACCGGAGAAGATGCGCTCAAAATAGATGCGTGGGGCACGTTCACAGAATGTCACATTTCCACTGCTTTTAAAAAAATATATATTTTTTTTATTGATATTTTACAGAGAGGAGGGGAGAGAGAGAGAGAGCCAGAAACATCGACCAGCTGCGGGGATGTGCCCGCAACCACTGTACATGCCCTTGACCGGAATCAAACCCGGGACCTTTCAGTTCGCAGACCGACGCTCTACCACTGAGCCAAACCGGTTTCAGCACATTTCCACTACTTTTATGTGCTCCAGCCTGCTGTGAACCCGGGCAAAGCGTGTGTGCCACAGCTTGTGAGACGATAGGTCACATACTTTTACATGGGTCCTCTCATGGCAAAGTACATATAACATTGTGATTACCTAATGGCACTAGCAGCTTTCAGAAAAAAAAACCACCTTGCGTGCATAATTATATCTTTTTTAAAAGACATGCAGTGGTTTTTGGGTTTGTTTTTTTTTTTGTTTTTTTCGCTGAGAAATAGGTGTCATTAGTTGAAATCTAAGGACCAGAGTTTGGTGTTGAAGCAGCACTGAGAAGGTTTCCCTCTCATCTGGGCCCCAGCCTACACACGGCTCTCCCGGACTGCCAGCGGAGACAGCAAGACATCGTCCAGCGTTGGGGCTTCTAGCTGTAGGGAAGTTCCCATGATCCAATGGGAAAACATGTTGTCTCAGAGAGTTACGAGTGCAAACCGAGCCCTGGCTGGGTGGCTCAATTGTTTGGAACATCATCCCATACACCAAAACGTCGTGGGTTCGATTCTCAGTCAGGGCGCACACCTAGGTTGCAGGTTTGATCTCTGGTCAGAGTGGGAGGCAACTGATGGATGTTTCTCAGAGTGATGTTTCTCTCTCTCAAATCAACTTTAAAAAACCCACACATATCTCTGGGTGAGGATTTTTTTAAAAAGCAAACCAAGACAGAGAAAGGCTCCGCCCAGTGGACTACTCAGCAAGAGAAAGGAACAAGCCCTAGCCGGTTTTGCTCTGTCCACTGAGCAAAAACCGCGGACGCTCTGTGGACTGAAAGATCCCGGGTTCGATTCCAGCCAAGGGCACATGCCCTGGTTACGGGTTCAATCTCCAGTAGGAGGCATGCAGGAGGCAGCCAATCAATGATTCTCTCTCATCATTGATGTTTCTATCTCTCTCTCTCCCCCTCTGAAATCAATAAAAATATATATTTTTTAAAAAGAAATGAACTACTGATTATACAACAGCCTGGCTGGACCTCAGAAATAGTTCACTAAATGAAAGTAGCCAGACAAAGACTATAGAGGGAATGGTTCCATTTATAGGAAGTTTCTAGAAAAGGCAGACCTGCCTGGAGCCGCAGGTGGGAGCAGGGAGTGACTGCCCGGGGAGAAGGGGAGCTTCTGGGGTGGATGGGAATGCTGGGGCATGGAGTTCATTCATAATGTGTAAGCTCCCTAAATATGTAAGTTCACTAAAACTCACTGACCATTGCAATGGGTGAGTTTATAGTATGTAAACTATACCTCAATAAAGCTGTTTTGTTTTTGGGTGTTTTTTTTTTCTTCTTTTTTTTGGCTCAAGTATCCTCATCTTTTAAAATGTTTAAGATTTTATTTTTCAGTTACAGTTTACATTCAATATTATTTTGTATTAGTTTCAGGTGCACAACACGGCAGTGAGATAATCATATGCTTTACAAAGTGCCCCCCCCCGCCCCCCCAATATTGTCAGCACCCACCTGGCAGCATACACGGTTCTTACAGTGTCACTGACTGTTCCCTCGGCCGTATGTCACATCCCTGTGACTGTTCTGTAACCACCAGTTTCTATTTCCTGACCCTGTTCACCCAGACCCCGACCCTCCTCCCCTCCTGCAACAATCAGTCTCTTCTCTGTCTCTATGAGTCTGTTTCCGTTCTGTTTATTTTTTCTTGAGATTCCACATATAAGGGAAACCACATGGTATCCGTCCCTCCATGCTGTCACCAATGCCGAGAGTCCATTCTTTTCACGGCCGAGCTATATTCCACCGCGTTTCTGCCCACAGCCGCTCTGCCCGCTCACCGCCGGCGGGCGCTCGGCTGCCCCACGCCCTGGCCGCGGTCAGTAACGCCCTGCCTGCACACGAGGTGCGCGCATCCTTTCCGAGGGGCGCTTTGGGTTGAATGAAGCTTTTTTGTTTAAAGAAATGAGAAGAAGCAGCTCCCCCAGGACCAGCCCGATCGCCGGGCCCAGCCGGCGCCTCCCCTGTCTGACTCAGAGCCACACCTTCCCAGTGGCAGCCTCCCCAGTGCAGAGCTCGGATGTGCAAATCTAAGCTGTCAGAGCAAAGCAGCTTGCTGCGGTTTCCACATTAGGGTTTGCCATGGTGGACACAGCTGTTAGTAGTCAGCACCCGGTACCCATGCCGTGTCCAAGGGTGTGAGCCCATTAGATTGAGGGGAGCAGGCCGCTCCCTAATTGGGAAAGAGGGAGTGGAGTGGAGCCCAGGAGAGCGTGGTGAGCTTTTCTTGCACGGGCAGCTGTGTGGGGCAGCCCCCGGGGCAGGAGGAGGGGTACTTAGAGCGCAGACCAGATGCCTTCACCAACAGCTGCGGCTGCTGGCTCAGGCCTGGCCGCCAGCACCGCGCCGTGGGCAGCCGGCGTTAGGAAACCGCACCGCGCGAAGGCCAGAGGGGCCGGGCCACGCAGGGGTCAGCTGGACTGGCCTTCCTGCCCACGGCGAGGGGTCCTCGAACTTGGGCGCCGATCGGAATCTCCCGGTTTGTTAGAGGCAGGTTCCCGGCCACGTGTCTGGGCTGCAGAACCGCATGGCGGGGAGCGAGGGCAGAGCCTGGATCTTGCCGGGGAGACTGCTACCCTCACGGGCCTCAGAACTGGGCTCAGGGAATTGGGAACTCTGGGTAAAGAGGGAAGAAGAAACAGGGTGGGGGGTTGTTGAGAAAAAGATAGAGAGAAATAGTGGGGGAAAGGGAGAGGAAAAGGCTCGCCTGAGAAGATACTGGTCAGCAGGCTTGTTAGGGTGGGAAGACAGTGTCCTGCCTGCTGACCCCGTAGCTCGGAGACTCTCCTTCCCCCCTCCCCGGCAGCAGCCACCCAGGAGCAGCGTCCTTGGCTTTGTCCGGACGTTCTGCCCGCTCTCCACACCCCATGGGCAAGCCACTGGCAGCTGTGTCTGTAACGGGGGACCCACCCCAGCCCCCCAGTCACTGATTGCCCCAGAGCGGACCCTTTACCCAGTCTACAAACGGGCAGTTACCACTAAGATGCCCCATCCTGGTGCTAGTTACCCTGGGCACCTGGGGGAGGGGGACAGGTGTGCGAGGGGGGGGGTGTCAGGGGGGGCCTGGGGGGTCTGTGCTCCCTCCCCAGGTCAGTCCCCTTGGGCCCCGCCTTCCTGAACGCCAGTTCCCATGAGACACCAGTACTGTGGGAAAGGAACTGGTGGTTGGCTAGCCCAGCTCTGACCCACAGCACCCCCTTTGCCCATCGCTGTCTTCGTTTTAACTCCCATCCCTCCCTCCTGTGGCCCGGAAGCCAGCTGCATGCTCCTTCATGGTGCAAAATAAGCTTTCCTCAAAATTGGATCTGGTTTGAATTACTACAAAATAACTTATGTGGGCAGAACTTATGAAATTAATATTAGTTTGTAGGTGCAAAAGTGGAGCCCTGTGTTTTAGAATTATATATTGAAATACACGTGAAATGTTATTGATGTCAGGATTTGCTTCTAAACAATACTGGATGTTGCCCGGCCGGTGTGGCCCAGTGATTGAGCACCGACCTATGAACCAGAGGGTCCCGGTTCAATTCCCTGGCAAGGCACACGCCCAGGTTGCGGCGGGCTCAATCCCCGATAGGGAGTGTGCAGGAGGCAGCCGATCAATAAGTCTTTGTCATCATTAATGTTCCCCTCTCTCCCTCTCCCTTCCTCTCTGAAATCAATTTAAAAAAATTTAAAAAATTAAAAAAATACTCGAGGGCAGGAAGTGGTGAGGGCAGGGGTGAAGCAAGGTTGACCTTGAGTTGGTAAGCGTGAGTCTGGATGACCGGGTTTCATTGCACTAGAACTAGACCGTCTGCTTGGTGTCTGTATGAAATTTCCACCTAAGAAATTGTAAAAATACCGGCGGGAATTTTTGCAGGGGAATCCCTCCGAAATAGCCTGGGACAACCAAAATGTAAAAGGCGTTTAAAAGCGATTGTAAAGGCAGCCACCCCTCACAGCAGTGGGCCTCGTGCAGCCCGCTGCTAGTGTGCGGATAAGAATGTGCCAGGGTATGTGTTCCCCTCCCCTGGATGAAAACTGCAGCTTGGGGGTGTTCAAGTCACCTCGATGATGCAATCCCAGGTAAAATATTCTAAGATCTATAGCTTTTTTAAATAATAAAAAAACTCGCGCCCTCGCTGGTTTGGCTCAGGGGATAGAGCATCAGACTGAGGCTCTCAGGCTCTGTTCCAGTCAAGGGCACATGCCTGGTTGTGGGCTCGATCACCAGTAGGGGGCGTGCAGGAGGCAGCCAATCCATGATTCTCTCTCACCATTGATAGTTCCATCACTCTCTCCCTTTTCCTTTGTCTCTGAAATCAGTAAAAATATATTTTTAAAAACTTGCAAAAACTGCCAAAACCAGTTTGGCTCAGTGGATAGAGCGATGGTCTGCGGACTGAAGAGTCCGGGGTTCGATTTCGGTCAGGGGCATGTACCTTGGTTGTGGGCACGTCCCCAGCAGGGGGTGTGCAAGAGGCAGCTGGTCGATGTTTCTAGTTCTCTGTCCCTCTACCTTCCTCTCTGTGAAAAATCAATAAAATATATATTTTTTAAAAACTTGCAAAAACATTTAACTAGGTCCTTAGTATTTATTTTATTACACACTAAAGGTGCACAGATTCGTGCACTGGTGGGGTACCGTGGCATTGCCTGCGGGTAGTGGGCCAGAAACTGTCAGTGCCACCTGCCAGCTGCTCGGTAGGCTTGCTGCCGCTCCACTTTGGTCTGGGACTGTGGCAGCAGCATGAGCCCTGTGTCTGACACCCGTCGGTCAGCTGAGTGGTGCTCCCACTGTGGGAGCGCACTGACCACCAGGGGGCAGCTCTTGCATTGAACGTCTCCCCCTGGTGGTCAGTATGTGTCACAGTGACCAGTTGATTGGTCATTTAGTTGCTTAGGCTTTTATATAGAGAGAGTAATTGGTAGAGTTAAGACTAAGAAACACATAACCATTATTGCTTGTCTCATTTTTGACTCTTATAAGTGTATTTCCAGTAGGACATGATCTTACTCATCTGGGGGAAATGGTGAACAACATAGACTGATGAACAAGAATAGACCCAGAGATAAGGAGCCATGGGTCAGACTGTTGGACCTCAGAGGAAGGGTGGGGATAAAAGGGAGAGATCAACCAAAGGACTTGTGTGCATACATATGAGCCTAACCCAGCCATGGGCAAACTACAGCCCATTCAGCTGTTCTATCAGGCCCGCGGAGCAGAAAGAGCGGAGGGTTCTCTTGCTCTCCCCTCCGCTCCTTCACCAGCAGCCCAAAGTGAGAGTGCCAGCATGGTCAGGTTGCTTTTGTTCCGGCCCTCTGGTCCAGTTTAAGAACCCATTGTGACCCTCGAGTCAGAAAGTTTGTCCACCCCTGGGCAAGGACAATAGTCGGATGGGGGCATGAATGGGGGGGGGGGTCGGATGGGGGATTGGAAAGAGGGGTTGAGGACAAATATGTGATATCTTAATAAATAAAGAAAAAAAAGATTAAGAAACATTTGCCCTGGCCAGATGGCTCAGTTGGTTGGAATGTCATCCTGTATACCGAGTCAGGGCACATATCTGGGCTGTGGGTTTGATCCAGGGAAGCAACCAATCCATGTTTCTCCTTCACATCGATGTCTGTCTGTCTGTCTGTCTCTCCTTTTTTTTTCTCCCTCTCATCAATAAAAGCATATCCCCATTTGAGGATTAATTAAAAGAGAGAGAAACATTGCCTCAAAGTAGAACATTTTCCTAATAGGTTGAAAGCGTGCGTGTCAGAAAAGGAAGCATCTTGGGAGTCCTCCAGCAGCTCTAAAAAGCTCGTGTCTCCGTGCAGACCGTCTTATTTAGAGGAGTGAGTAGGAGGAAGGGATGTGTGTTGAGGATTCAGGAGCATCTGATTTCATTCTTTATATATTCATTATGGGTAGGGGTGGTCTCCTCTGGAAGTGGGGATTCGGGGAGAAATATTAAATGTTTTCATTTTAAGTTGTGACTGTCTGTTTCACCGCTGTGCCTACTCATTGCCAGGGTGGCCAAAGTCTGTTCTCTGCAGGAGGACAAGGGGACCATGTGCTGCTGGGGTGACCCATCGCTCTCCTGATTTGATGGTTACTCTCACACTGTGGAGACATTTGGGGGCTCACCTCTAAGACCAGGAGTCTCTGACTGCCCTCTTAGTGACAATGTCCATTTCTTTTGTGTGTGTGTGTGTGTGTGTGTGTGTGTGTGTGTAATTGATTTCAGAGAGGAAGGGAGAGGGAGAGAAACATCAATGATGAGAGAAAATCATTGATTAGGCTGCCTTTTGCACGCCACACACTGGGGACTGAGCCTGCAACCTGGGCACGTGCCCTTGACTGGAAATCAAACCCAGGACTCTTCAGTCCACAGCCAACGCTCTATCCACTGAGCCAAACCAGCTAGAGCAAATGTCCATTTGTTTTCATTGGTGCCTTTGGTCCACTGGCCCACTGGCCCCTTCCTGCCATTCATCCCACTTCCCGGATTGAGGGCGCTATCTACATTGGCTGGACTTCGAACCACTCTGCTCCTGACTGGCCCCTCAGCTGTAGTGTTTTGCTCTTAGGACACATGTCTACTCAAAGCCGTGCATCCTACTGGCCAAGTGGTGGCTCCTTTGTTCCCAGGGACTAAAGACCCACTCTCTACAGATGGGGACAGGAATTCATTACAGGAATATTTGTCAGCAAAACACGTTGGCAACAAAACAACAACAACAACAAAGCCCATTTCTCCACTCAAGGGCCCAGGGACCCCCTAATTCTTCTTTAGA
Source organism: Vespertilio murinus (assembly GCA_963924515.1). NCBI lineage: Eukaryota > Metazoa > Chordata > Mammalia > Chiroptera > Vespertilionidae > Vespertilio > Vespertilio murinus. The sequence goes on along the minus strand of OZ004706.1, from coordinate 198,302,405 downwards.
TGTTCATAAGTTGAGTAAGATGAAAGGTTTAGAACTATAAGGACAGACTTTTTGTATGAAAAAATTTGATATGAAATACTGATACCACATAAACAATAAGCAAATAATAGAGTTGAGTCATTGGACCAATTAATAGTTGGTATACTTTCCCATGGAGCCATATTCTTTTACAAAAGAATTCAATTAACTAGTAAAGCCTACATTAGACCTCTCATTACTATATCCTCAATCCAACATAAATTCTATTTTATTATTTTTATTTTTAATTTATCCTTTCTGATTTTCTGAGTAGACAAACTATCACATACAAGTAAACATTTCTTTTCTCCTCAGATGCTTTTCTTATTGCTTTGATTGGAACATCCAAAGGAATTTCAACTGATGCTAGTAGTGGCGGACATCAGACATGATTTTATTGGGAAATGCTTTCATTAACTTTTAAAAACAACACACTTTACATTTAGAAGGGACACAAATAGGAAATCAATAAACATTACAAAGGGTTTGTTTGCAAAAAATGCTCTGAAATTACATTCCACATCAGAATAGATTCAGTCCAGTCACATACCTATGCACAGCTGACTCTTGAACAACATGAGTTTGAACAGTGCAGGTCCACTGTATGTGGATTTTCCCCCCAAGAAATATTGCAATTATTTTTATTTTTAATTTTTAGTTAATTCTCACCTAAGGATTTATTTATTTATTTTTGTTATTGTTGGGGCGATGGGGGGGTAGGAAAAGAGGAAGGGAGGGAGAGAGTGGGTGAGAGAAGAAAAGTGGTGTGAGAGAGACACAATGATTGCCCCTGCATGCACCCAACCAGGCCCGGGAATCGAACCTGCAGCCCTCCGCTGTGCAGACTGAAAATCTTCTCTTTAAAAAAAAAGTTTTTAACTGTGGTAAAATTTACATAACATAGATTTTACTATTTTTAAGTGTACCGTTTAGTTGTTTTAAATGCATTCACTTTGTGATATAACCAACCTCCAGAATGCTATGACTTTGGTTTTATTTATTTAAAAAATTAAGATTTTATTTTAGAGTAATTTTGGATGTCTAGAAAAATGGCAAGATAGCATGGGGAGTTTCTGTATGCTCCATACCCAGTTTCCCTGTCAACATGAATGGTCCAATACTGATATCTTTTTTGTAAACTAAAAAGGTACATTTTTCATAAAACATAAAAACTAAAAACATACTGTATTCATATTTAGATGTTGTCAAATGTCCTTTACCTGTTCCGGGATACCACATTCCACTTAAGCTTCTCTTGGCTGTGACCGTTTCTTAGTCTTTCCTTGTTTTTGATAACTTCGACATTTTTGAAAAGTTGGCTGTTAATTTTAATTAAACCTCTTAAACTTGCTTTTCTGCAAGCATTTAGGACAAATGAGTATAACTTTTTCCTCTGGAAGAAGGTACAAACTTTAAGCATCTCAGCTTTTGTAGCAGTAGTCTGAATAATTTTGTTCCAGCTTATCATTAAAATTCTTTTTGTTGGCTCTCAGTTTTTGAGTTGAACGAAGAAAGAATCCAGAGGCCAAAGCCAGCACAGGAAGGAAGTTTATTTAGCGTGCAAAGTGGCGGGGCACTTGAGAAGCTCTGCATGGGCTGCTCTTTAGGAAAGCAAGCAAGGCGGGGCAGAAGTGAGCCCGCTGGGCTGTGTGGACCCGGGAAACAAGTTACAGAGGCAGAAGAAGGGTTGCTGGTAACCGTCTCCGGGGTTTGCTGCCACTGCCTGCTGCTCCCCTGGTTGCAAGTCTCATGGGGACCCTAAGAGAAGGAAAGCAAAGAAGGCATGGGTGTGCCCTGGAGAGAGCACTCCCCCTGGGTCCTTTGTCTTCAGGGTTTTCTGTCTGTTTCCTAAAGGCTGGGATTCTAGGGGCGGACTCTGCAGGATCGCAACAGAATACTCACCAGCTTTCCAAGTGTGTCCTTCAATGTGGTGCTGAATCAAAATGAGCGTAGAGGTCATTCCCTGGTCAGTTTCGCCTTCAAAGAGTGTCACCTAAGAGGGACCTGGACCACGGCGCACCTGCCCTGGCGTGGTCTGGAATGCGTAAGGTAAGGTCTTGGGATTTATTCCCTGGTTGTAAACTGCTCTGCCAGTTTGTTCCGTTATCTCAGTTTCCCCATTCCATTTGTCAAGGAATATTCCCCGTTTCTTACTGTCCTGCCTCATTTTTACAATTTTCTGTTTTAATTTTTTCAAAACCCTTTCTTAAATGTTTTTTAAAAAAATAAATCTTTATTGTTCATATTATTACAAATGTTCCTCATTTCCCCCCCTCTATTGCTCCCCTCCACCAGTTTCCCACCCTACCCTCTGCCCTTTCCCCACCCTCCATTGTCCTCATCCATAGGTGCACAGTTTATGTTCAGTCTCTTCCCGCCCCGATCCACTCCCCATTTCCCCAAGAATCATCAGTCCACTCCCCTTACATACCTCTGATTCTATTATATTCACCAGTTAATATTGTTCATAAGAATTTTTAATTCCCTTGGTTTTTAGATTCACTTGTTGATAGTTATGTATTTGTTGTTCATAATTTTTATCTTTATCTTCTTCCTCTTCCTAAAAAACCCCCTTCAGCAATTCATATAATTCTGGTTTGGCGGTGATGAACTCCTTTAGCTTTTTTTTTTTGTGTGTGAAGCTCTTTATCTGGCCTTTGATTCTGAGTGATAGCTTTGCTGGGTAGAGTATTTTTGGCTGTAGGTTCTTGCTATTCATCACCTTGAATATTTCTTGCCATTCCCATCTGGCCTGCATGGTTTCTGTTGAGAAATCAGCTGACAATCGTATGGGTGCTCCTTTATAGGTAACTACCTGCTTTTCTCTTGCTGGTTCTAATATTCTCTCTTTGTCTTTTGCTCTTGGAATTTTAATTATGATGTGTCTTGGTGTGGTCCTCTTTGGATTCCTTTTGTTTGGGATTCTGTGCGCTTCCTGGACTTGTAATTCTAATTCTTTCACCAGGTGGGGGAAGTTTTCTGTCACTATTTTTTCCAGTATGTTTTTAGTATCTTGCTCTCTCTCTTCTTCTGGGACCCCCATAATTCTGATGTTGGTTCGCTTGAAGTTGTCCCAAATGTTTCTTACACTACCTTCAACTTTCTGGATTCTCTTGTCTTCTTGCTTCTGCGGAGGAGTGTCTTCTAGCTCTTTATGTTCCAAATCTTTAACTTGATTCTTGCAATCTTCCATTCTGTTTTTAGGACAGACTAGTTGTTGTTTTTTTCTGCCACTTTTGTAGAAAATAATTTGAATTTTTTTTAGGAGGAATGAATAGGTGGTAGATTTGATTCCTTTATTCCCAGGCCTTTTTTTTTTTTTTTTTTTTTTACCTGCAAATGCAGGTGATACTCATCTCATAGAGTTGTTTATGTTAAATGAGGCAAGAGTTTTAAGCTTTTAAGCAGAGTGCCTGGCACCTTATAAGCAATTAATAAATGTTAGCTCTTGTTACTGTTGTAATAAGCAAGCATTATTTTTGCATGTATAAAGAAATATACACAAAGACATATGCAGCCCTGACCGGTTTGGCTCAGTGGATAGAGCGTCTGCCTGCGGACTCAAGGAACCCAGGTTCGATTCTGGTCAAGGGCATGTACCTTGTACCTTAGTTGCTGGCACATCCCCAGTGGGAGGGGGGAGGGGGATACAGGAGGCAGCTGATTGGTGTTTCTCATCGAGGTTTCTGACTCTCTCTCCCTCTCCCTTCCTCTCTGTAAAAAAATCAATAAAATATATTTTTAAAAAGACATGCAGTGACGAAGAATAAGTGGCAAGGATGGCTGGTCATCACAAAGAGGCTTTACAGAACCACAGAACAGGTGGCAGAACCCTATGATCAGCTTGGTAAATATGGAAAAGGCCCGAGTATTTCTGCCAACGTTTTAACCTGGGTGATGCTGTCACCCACCACCAGGAAGCCACGTGGCTGTCCAAAGCCACAGAGCACATCTGTGCCCTCGGAGGTCACTGGAGTTTGTCAGCTGTTCTGTACCCTTAGCATGAGTCAGGAGGATTCTGGGGAAATGCCTTCCCCGGGGACAAGGACTGACAGTTTAGTTCAAAGATAAACAAACACACAACAACAGTGGAGAAACATATGTCATGTCCAAGGCAGAACATACCTTCCAGAGAGCGAGGAATACAGCATGAGAGCATTCTTTATATAGACCAGCGTTCCTTGGATTGGTCCTCTGTTATTCGTGAGCAAGAAGAGAGGACAAAGCGTGATGCTTGACACGGGCTTCCAGGACTGGAATTTTGCGGGCTGACTCACGCAGCTATGTTTAACATTTGCAGCGTCACAGAGTGAGTCCTGTGGATTCCGGAGAAACCTTCCTCTGTGGGGGGTGGGGGGGGTCCCTTCTTTCCCAGATATCTGCTTACAGACCCTCTCTTAGAGGATGGTCTTGGAATGGCAGTCCTGTGATCCCACAAAGACCAGTGATGGAAACACACATCTGGGGCTTTGGGGTTAACTTAAGAATGTGTTGCCGCTATAAAGACAGGCGTTTACTGCTCTTGACCTTGTGAGAGGTCTGTGACCAGTTCGGGGTCGGTCACCCCGGGGCCCCCGATCATTTTCCGTGCTCAGGGGCTGGGATCCTGGAACCTGGCAGGAGGGGGAGGGGAGTCAGATTGCCAGATGCGTGTGGGCTGGTGATCATCAGGGTGGGGATATTGCGTTTAAACCTTCTTATAATGTACTGGTGCACGCGGAGGACATCGTATTTAAATAACAGACGGCGTGGACTCCATCAATTTTGCCTTTAAAAGCTTTCGCAGGAAAGAGATAACGGATAATGTGGCTAATAAAGGAAACGCTGATAAAGTATTAAAGAGAACAGAACACTTCTGACGGCCCCTCACGCCAACCGGGAGCCGGGGAAATAAGCGAGCACGAAATAAAACAGCTGGGTGGGCTCAGAGGAAATCAGAGAGGGCTCTTGTTTCCTCCGGTGCCGGCCCCCACGTAGGAGCTGGGAGGGAAAATAAAGCCACTCCAGCCCGGATAGGGGAGCATTTAAGAATTCTAATATTGTGACTAGTCGTTCAGGCTGAGTGTTCCTTGCGAAGTGAGAACAGGAAATAAATCCTTTGGAAACAACTAAGAGACTAATAAAGCAATAAGAATATTTCCAGAGGTTTCAAGTAAATTGTTTAAAAAAAAAAAAAAAAAGCAAAACCAGCGTAATGAACACACTTTGTCAGATGGCGCATATGGCTTTCCCAGGAGCCAGCGCGATATGAAGAGCTCTGCAAATGTAAACACGAGTCAGACGCCGGGCGATATCGCCTTCCCTGGGAAAATAAAACACCGGGGCTCTGCTCCCTTTCCCCACTTTTATATCTACCTCCAAATGCAAGCGTCTATTTCTATCCGGGAAACCTGAGGGCTGCCTGATATAAAATGGAACCCGCAAAATTAGACGTCCCCGTCTCTTACTGTCAGTTGTGGAAAGATTTGCTTCCCTGGTTATCATCTTTAAATTGTTTCCAAAAATTTCAAACGGATAGAAGGTTAGGAAGAAACATATTTCGGCACAGCTGGTGTGGCTCAGTGGCTGAGCATCGACCTGTGAACCAGGAGGTCACGGTTCAGTTCCCAGTCAGGGCACAGGCCCGGGTTCAATCAATGATTCTTTCTCATCATTGATGTCTCTCTCTCTCTCTCTTTCTCTCTCTCTCCCCCTTCCACTCTGAAATCAATAAAAGTATATATTTTTTAAATACATAGCCCCAAATTGGTTTAGCTCAGTGGATAGAGCATTGGTCTGCAGACTAAAGGGTCTTGGGTTCGATTCTGATCAAGGGCACATGCCTGGCTTATGGGATCGATCCCCAGTAGGAGGTGTGCAGGAAGCAGCCGATCAATGATCCTCTATCTCATCATTGATGTTTCTCTCTCTCTCTCTCCTCTGAAATCAATAAAAAATATTTTAAAAATAATAAAATCAATTAAAAAATATATAAAATAAAATAAATTATATATAATAAAAAGAGAGAAACCTATACGGGCCCCACATGCTTACTTCTCCCGCTGCTTCACCGCTGGCTCCTTTGGGCCAGCCTCATGCCATCTATACCCCCACCCACTCCCAAAACTCACATTATTTTGAAGCAAACGCCAGACATCAATACCATTTCAGTTAGAATTCCTAAAAGAAAAAAAGAACGTTTCAAAAAGAACATGAACCTTACTAGCATTAGAGCCTCTTAAAGTGAGAACAATTCTTTAATTTCACCAGAATCCATCCGATGTTCCATTTCCTGGATTGATCTGTAATTTTAAAAATATATATTTTATTTATTTATTTATTTATTTATTTTAAAATATATTTTATTGATATTTTACAGAGAGGAAGGGAGAGAGATAGAGAGCTAGAAACATCGATGAGAGAGAAACATCGACCAGCCACCTCTTGCACACGCCCCACCGGGGAATGTGCCCGCAACCAAGGCACATGCCCTTGACCGGAATCGAACCCGGGACCTTTCAGTCCGCAGACCGATGCTCTACCACTGAGCCAAACCGGTTTCGGCATATATTTTATTTATTTTTTACAGAGAGGAAGAGAGAGTTAGAAACATCAATCAGCTGCCTCTTGCACACCCCCTACTGGGGATGTGCCTGCAACCAACATACATGCCCTTGACCGGAATTGAACCCGGGACCTCTCACTCCGCAGGCCAACGCTCTATCCTTTGAGTCAAACTGGTGTCGGCTGATCTGTAACTTTTAAAGACAGGTTAGAATCAGGATCCAAAAGGGCCCATTCGTTGTGATTGATGGATGTGTGGCCGAAGGCTCCTAAAATCCACGGACATTGCCACGAGGGCCGCTGGCTGGCTTTCTCTCTCTCCCTCCCCCTCTGGCCCACTCCCCCCACCCCCAGCCCCCAGGTCTGACCCAGGAATGGCTGGCTCCTCACTTCACCCCCGTCTGTTCTCTCCAGGCTCCCGTGGCTCTGAGGAGCGAGAGGTTTCAGGGTGTGGGAGTGAGTGGGAAGACGGTTTGGGGATCCCTCCAACACGGCTGAGGACGGCTGCCTTCCCTTGCTCCTCCCTGAGCCTGCACTGGTCACGGGTGTGGGAAATGTGAGGCTCTCCGGTGGGAGATCCCGTGTCATTTGAAAGGAGTGCTGTCGGTGATGTTGTGGCCCAGGATTCGGGGCGGGAGGCTTTTATACAGGAAGCACAAGCAGAACTAAACCACGAGCAATGGATTCCTTCAGGGGATCCGTCAGGTAAGCCAGGTAAGCATTCACAGACTCGGATCGCTCTGGGGCCAGAAGCCATGGCTGCCGAGCGAAGGGAGAGGAAGGGGGATATTCCCATAATGCCCGTTGAGAGGAGAATAGTCACCTAAGCAAAGGGAGCCGGGAGACACCGTTAGGGAGATATCCAACCAGGCATTCAACGTGACAACAGCACAGGCACAAAAACGCCTCCCTGTCCTCCCAGTGTCAGGAATCGGCTCAATGGGGGTTTGGAGAGCTGCTCCCTCTGCCCCCTCCTCCCCGCTCATGTCACAGAAGAGGAAACGCAGCTCTCAGGCTGGGGCTGGGGCTGGGGGCTGGGCCCAGAACTGATCTTCGTTATCTGCTTGTTCTGCCCTCCTCGTCGGATAGATGAGAACCCTGGAGCCGAGGGGCCAGGGCTTGCTTGGGGTCTCTGGAGTGGGGGGAGTGGGGTGTGGGAGTCAGTGGTCGATGGGCGCAGCACCCCAGCCCCCAGCGCCCTGGATTCTGTTGGCTTCGCAGGGGTTTGGGCAGGAGCCGCTCCCATTTGGGGTTCAGGCCACTGACACGGGATCAGAATGCCGCGGGCAGATGAGGGACCTGATTCCCACTGGGAGCAAAAGTGCAAGGAGAAGCTGTGGGAATGGGTGCCCCCAGGGAAAGGTGGGGACCCTGCTTCCCGGGGTGGCCTGTGTGGGGAGCACTGAGAGCACACGCGGACCAGTTAATGGGGAGGCATCGAGCTCCCGCCCCAGGCGCCCGAGAGAGAAGGTGGCCTCTTTAAAAACCGTGAACAAACGCCAGCTCCGTTCGTTTGTTTATAAAGTGGCGCGTGTGCACAGGGACCTTCCAATGGGGCCCTTAATGTAACCCGCGGTGACAGCCAGCACAGAAGCCACTAGACAACTAGAGCGCCCTCTTCAGAAGATTCCGCGTCCCGGAGACCCCAAAGGCCTGGTGGGTCAGGGGCTCCGCTGCAGTTTACAAGGTCAGCCTGAGCCCCGGCTGGTTTGGCTCAGTGGACACAGTGTTGGCCTGTGGACCAAAGGGTCCCGGGTTCGATTCCCGCCAAGGACACGCACCTTGGAGTGCAGGAGGCAACCAATCCATGTGTTTCTCTCGCATCGATGTTTCTCTCTGTCTTTCCCTCTCTCTTCCACTCTCTCTAAAAGATCAATGGAGCCCTAGCTGGTTTGGCTCAGTGGATAGAGCGTCCGCCTGCCGACGAAAGGGTCCCAGGTTTGATTCTGGTCAAGGGCACATGCCTGGGTTGCAGGCTTGATCCCCAGTAGGAGGTGTGCAGGAGGCAGCCGGTCAATGATTCTCTCTCATCATTGATGCTTCTATCTCTCTCTCCTTCTCCCTTCTTCTCTAAAGTCAATAAAAATAAAAATAAACAAAAAATAAAGATCAATGGAAAAATATCCTTGGGTGAGGATTAACAAAAAGTAAAAAGTAAAAAATAAACAAAAGTTCAAACTGAAGTCTGATTAAGTCCTGGATGGAAAATATATATACATATATGCAATGTTTGGGGGAATGATGAGAAAATCGGACTGTGGATTGTCTATCAGCCCACTCTGGGGTCATGGGGATTACTGTTGATTTCCTCGGATGTGATGCTGACACTCAGGGCACGGAGGAGAAGGTCCTTGCTCTCAGGCCGCCAGCGGGAGTATTTATGAATGAAGCTTTGTGATGTCTTGAACTCACTGTAAGCGATTCACAAAATCAAATGAGGGAGAAATAATGCTAATGTGGAATCCAGGGTAATATCCAGTATATGGATAGTCATATTTACTGTTCTTCAACTTTTATATAGATTTAAACACTTTTTTTCAAAATAAAACTCAGGGGGGAGAGTCTGGTGGGAAAAATCTCATTACCAAAACATGCGGTCTCCTGTTTCCCCACTTCCTGTTTCCCAGGATATCTGCTTTCAGCGCAGTTAGCCGCTTGTTCTGGTGCTCACCTCCAAACCTAAAAGCAGAGGCAGATTCTGCTCTTTGTTGACTCCACAGTTTGAGATCTAACTAATAACTTTCTAGTGGGGCGGGGTGTGTGTGTGTGTGTGTGTGTGTGTGTGTGTGTGACAGCTTTAGCTCTTTTGTATGGAAATCCATGTTCAGCCTATTCACAGTTATAACAAACACAGGACTGGGTAAGATTAACAGGAGTGTACAGTGTGTAGGGCACATTACTACCGTGTTAGGTTCTCTCTGCGTATATTTAACAAGAACCGTTCCGTTGTAAAATGAGTGTATATGATTGTATGCATACAGTCTTATTGTGAACCTGTCCATTACGAAAAAGTCATTTGGGAATTTGTAAAGCACTAAAGCACAACCACAAAAGACAATGGTGTGCAGTTGTTAAACAAGATGTAGCTTTATTGTAATGTTGAGTTTATAAACTTTCTATTTTCCATGGCAAAGGCTTTGACACTTGAAAAGTAGAAGCAATATTTGATTTATTTTTGTAAGTATTTAGAATATGTTAAGTAAACGATTGTCCAATAACAACAACAACAAAACGTACACAGTGATTACAGTGCCTGAATGGTAAAACTGCCTTTTTTATTGGACTTCATTGCTTTGCTCCTTCAGTTGCTTTGGTTTTTATGAGCCACTGTTAAATGTTTTCTCACCTAAAATAACGGCTCTCGCCCTGGCTGGTGTGCGTAGTGGTCAGAGAGTCGGCCGTGGACGGAAGGTTGTTGGGTTCCATTCCGTTCAGGGGCACATTCAGTATCTCGGTTGCAGGCTCCGTCCCCAGCCTGTTGGGGTGTGTCTGGGAGGCAGCCAATTGGTGTGTCTCTCTCACATCGATGTTTCTCTCTCTCCCCGTCTCTCAATGCCCCACCCCCCAAAAAAAAATCAATGGGAAAAATATGCTGGGTGAAGATGAACAAAAGACGTAAATAACGGTTCTACAAAATCCCCCTCAGGGTCATTTCCTGGAAGGTAACCTCCAGCAGGCCGTGCTCACTCATTGGGCGCCCGCCGTGGAGCGTGGGGTCGGACTGCGTGGTCCCCAGGCGTCCACGCAAACACTGCGTTACCCGGCACCTCCTCTGCCACCGCTTGGACTGCCCACGTGTCTCTCCCGTGTTGGGTCCCGGATTCCTGGATCCCAGGTTTCGCTTTGCTTCCTTAGCCTCATAGCTAGCTCTCTGTGTTTTGCTGAGGAGTTGAATTCCATTCAAATTCCTTTGTCTGAGAACTTTTCCTCTCTAAGACTTCTTGGGCTGTTTTCTTCTCTCTGGTGTCCTGACAACCCATCATGGGTAATCAGGGCTGCTAATCGACCGTAAGCCCCTATAGTTTTTACCTGATGGTCCAGGTCCTACATCTTTGAAATATAATAAATTAGCTCCCTCACCCCCCACCCCCACCCCTTCTCAGCTCACAAACCAGAAATGAACTAGAGGACCGGGGCCTGGTGGGCACCCAACAAGAACTGGTTTCCTTCTCTACTGCCCTGAGCCCCGAGGCCCACTCTCCTGGCATCCCTTCTCCGTCACATGGCTCCCCTCTGACTCCTACGACTTGATCTCCGTCCCCGGTTCAGATGACTTTGGGCGTTCCTCCAGCTCTGTCCAGGGTTCTGAGGAGAAGTCCCTGGGAGCCACCAACCAGAAGCAGCAGGCCCCTCTCTCTAAAGGGAAGAGAAGTGAAAAGGGAACGCCGGCCCCACCATTCCACGGCACCCCAAGCCAGGAACCCCCAGGATGCTTGGAAGTAGGAAGGCCGGGAAGGGATTCATCTTTTCGACACCCCCACGCATCAGGCCACCTGACCCAGGCTTTCTGTCCGCTGGTTCTCCAACGGGGCTGGGGCCATTGCACCGGAGAGGAAAAGCAAGTAGGACACACCGCTCATGATTTACATATCAATGTACATTTTTAAAATATATATTTTTATTGATTTTTCACAGAGAGGAAGGGAGAAGGATAGAGAGCTAGAAACAACGATGAGAAAGATACATCGACCAGCTGCCTCCTGCACACCCCCTATCGGGGATGTGCCCGCAACCAAGGTACATGCCCTTGACCGGAATCGAACCCGGGACCCTTCAGTCCACAGACCGACGCTCTATCCACTGAGCCAAACCGGTTTCGGCTATATGTAAATTTTAAATTGATTTCAGAGAGGGAAGGAGAGGGAGAGGGAGAGAAACATTAATGATGAGAGAGAATCACGCACGATTGAGCCCGCAACCCCTACATGTGCCCCTACTGGGAACTGAGCCTGCGACCTCCTGGCTCATAGGTTGACACTCAACCACTGGCCACAACAGCGGGGCTCAATTTGTATATTGAAAAGGTTTTCTTCCGCCCTAGCCAGTTTGGCTCAGTGGATAGAGCATGGACCTGTGGACTGAAGGGTTTGGGGCTAGATTCCGGTCAAGGGCACATACCTCAGGTGCAGGGTCCTCCCTGTCCTGGGCTCTGGTCAGGGCTCGTGCAGGAGGCAACCAATTGATGTGTTTCTCTCACATCGATGTTTCTCTCTGTCTTCCCCTCTCTCTAAAAATCAAGGGGAAAATATCCTCAGGTGAGGATTAAAAAAAAAGAAAAGTTTTTTTTTTTTTCCAAGAAAAAACCTGGACAGTGAGTTGCCAAACATAAGTAAATGGAACAAAAAAATCCAAAGTCTCAACTTGTGTTTGTACTGTGGTCATATTGAATATCTGGTTGGAGGCCTACTTAACACTCTAACCAACTGAACTACCCCCTTAGGGCTTGATTGTAGAAAATTTGAGAAAAGGTACAAAGAAGGTAAATATCACCTGTATTACCCCCCAGGACTAAACATTATGCAAGTTAATATCTGTACTGTTTATTTACAAAATTGAAGTTATACAAAATCTACTACTTTAAACTTCCTTTATCATCAAACAGGTGGTTCTCGCCGGAGCAAGTCCGAGGGTCCTGAGATGATGTCTCCCCGAAAGGCACCCACATTCAAGGCTCCCCTGAAGCCACTGGGGCCTCCCTCCAGGTTTGCAACCCGCCCCCCCCCCGCCCCCCGCCCCCAGGCGCCTCCCCATCTTCAGGAAGCCGGCATCCTCCCGGGAGGAGAGGAAGGCCGGAAGCAGATGGCCATCCCCATTCAGCCCTGTGAAGTGTGTTCCTCTCGCTTTTAGCCATTTCCTGCTTTTAGTTACTTGCCTGCTGGTGCTTCCTTTCTTGCAAGAACATTTATTTGGTACCCAGGACATGCCAAGCACTAGGAGTAAAAAAGAAAAGAAACAAAAGAAGCCAAGTGAGTGAAGTCTGCCCTTGGAGAGCTCCCTCCTGCCCTGGCAGAGGGAGGAGGGACCTGCGGGCAGCCCGGTGGTGCTCCGAGGAGGGAAGGAGAGCACAGCCTGCAGGGACTGTCCTGTGTTCTGGGGACCCCCTTGGGAAGCCCCGCGCGGGGGCCGGAGGGAGGGTCCGGCCGTGCAGGGGCCGCGGACACCCTCCCGAGCAGGAGTGCTACCCCCAAAGCCAGCAGGAGTCCACAGGGGGTCAGCGGGCAGTGCTGGGACCCGAACCTGAGGAGGGTGAAGGGGAAAGGGGACAGGGAGGCTGGGGGTGGCTGTCAGTCTGTGACCCTCTTCTGTGCCGTTTGGATTTTCCAAGCCATGGACCTGAATGGTTCTTATTGGACAAAATAAACTGGTTATCTGGGCAATGAGAGTAAGGGGCTCCTTTCGACTTATTCTTTATACGCTTCATGTTGCAGATTTCAAAAGGAAACAAGCAATTTTGCCTTTATGTATTTTTTCCAGTTCTATTGAGATATAGTTGACATACAGCACTGTATAAATTTAAAGTGTACAGCATAATGATTTGACTTATCTATAGTGTGAAATGATTACCAAAATAAGTTTGGTCAATATCCACTACCTCATAGATTTAAAAAAAAAAAAGTTGATTTCCCCCCCCTTGTGATTTATTTATAGAACCCCGAGGATTTATTTTCTTAACAGCTTTCATACAGGGTGGGGCAAACGTAGGTTTACAGTTTCGACTATATGAAAGAGTTTATTCTTGTATTATTATTTATTAATTATATTATTGTCCATACTCACAACTGTAAACTTACGCTTGCTGCAGCTATATACAGCACACAGCAGTGCTTACTGTAGCCATCATGGTGTATGGCACATCCTAGTATGTCTTCATTGGATAACTGGAATTTCGTACCTTTGACCACCCTCATTCAATTTCCCCTGCCCCCAGCCAGTTTTTGTTTTTATTTATTTATTTATTTATTTATTTATTTATTTATATTAAGGTATTATATGTGTACATAGCTAACCATTGCCCACTCCCCACCTCCCATACATGCCCTCCCTCCCCAGAGTTTTGTGTTCAATGGTTGTACTTATATGCATGCATACCAGTCCTTTGGTTGATCTCTTCTCTCTCGAAGACAGTTTCTGCTTTGAAAAGTCTGTAGTAAATGTAGACACGGGAATGAACAGACATGCTTGCTGTCCTTCATAAATACACTTTGGCTCTTTGACGTGGCTCTGGACTTCACAGTGCATCCAGGTGGACGGCTATTGTTTTCGCATTTGGGCCTGGGAACCCTTGGAAGATGCCTACTAAGAAGGGCTGTGGCTGAGCTCAACTTGAAAACAAAATCAATAAAACAAACAAACAAACAAACAAACCACAGAACCTAGCAACCATGTCTGCTCAGGGGCCTCTCAGGCAAACTGCACTCCCAGGAGAAGTCTGCACTGAACTGCCTGCCTGCCCTCCGCTCCTGCCATCCCCGCCAGTCCTTGCTGAGGAGTTCCTGGAATTCTGTTTCAACCAATAGGAGTAAGGCTTCCCCCAATCATCCCAACTGTGCAGCTACAGTGCCATCAACAGACCAATCAGAGTAGCTCATTTCTGACCAATCAGGACTGTGCTTTTTGAACCAATCAAACCGTGAGGATTTGAAGTCCTCATTTGCATGAGGGCAGCGCAATCATGGGCCAGAAGCAGGGACTTGTGTCTGTATAAGCCAGCTCCCCTGTGGCTCTGAGAATGCACTTCCCCTCTCCTCTGAAGACTGAAGGCTGTGTCCCGGCTGAGCTGAGCACTGAAGATGGAGCACCTGAGCAAAGCAGAGCGGACCGTTGCAGGAGCAGGCTGCACAGGACAGAACAACAGGTTAACGAGTGAACAAAGGGTGACATTCACACATGGCCCAGGGCACCTGGTCTAGGAGAGAGGGGTTGGGGAGGGTGAGGCAGTGAGGCCGAACAGGGAAGAAGTCTGGGCTAGCGGAGGACTGAGAAGGTGGGGCAGTTCTGTACCGTGCTGCCTTCCACTGGTTAAGACCTTTCAAGAGCAAAGGCCTACCGAGGTGAGGATGCCCCTACTGTCACCTGTAGAGGGGCAGCACTGAGCTGGCCAATATTTGTGGTGGTACTGCTTGTCCTGGCTCAGGGGAAGCGTTCCACTAAGTCTGAAAGACTAAGACATCGCGGGGACTCTCCGCCACCGCCCGCGGCCTGCTCTGCCAGGCCTTCTCGCGCGCTGTGCTGGCGCTGCGCCTTCCATTGGCAGACCCGGAGAATCCTCTCTCCACTGCCACATGGCCAGGCCAAAGCATCAGACACTACCACCACGCGGATTTTAAAACTACAGGGGAAATTGAGCCACAGGAGCTACCATCGCTGCCGCACCCACCGCCGCCCCCAAGAATGGGAATCCACCGAAATCAGAGCTCACTACACTCCGGGCTCACAGAGAGTGTGGCTTCAGAAATTAGCCTCTGCATCCACAGCAGCTCCACATCCGCAACAAAGAGGACACCATTGAGGGCGGACTCTCCCCATGCAGCCATCACAGCCTGCCCACAATCTACCCAGCACACCCACCATGCTGGGAGGGAAATGGAGCGCGCTGGTGAGGAAATGGCACGGTGCCTTCCATTACCCACCCAGGCGAGCCCATCCTCCGATGCCACATGGTCAAGCCGAAGCTCTTACCACCACCGCCATGTGAACTTTAAAACTACAGTGGTAATTGAACCACAGGAGCGACCGTCAATATTGCACCTGGCACCGCCACCCGCCACTGCCGCCAAAAGGAAATCCACCAAGAACAGAGCTCACCACGCCTTGGGCTCAGGGAGTGGGCGACCTCAGAACTTAGCCTCCATGTCTGCAGCTGCTCCGCTCCCACACCGAACGAGACACCTTTGAAGGTGGTCCCCCTGCCTGCAACCATCTCAGCCCAACTGCAGCTGTCCCAGCCTGCCCGCCATGCTAGCAAGAAGCTAGTGCGGTGCCTCCAATATGCGACCCCAACACCCTAGAGGGGCCATGTGCCCTGGGTGAGCCGAGTGTCCCAGGGGTCCGAGTGCCCCGGGTGAGCCGAGCGTCCCAGGGGGCCGTGTGCCCCGGGTGAGCCGAGCGTCCCAGGGGGCCGAGAGCCCCGGGTGAGCCGAGTGTCCCAGGGTGCAGTGTGCTCCGGGCGAGCCGTGTGTCCCAGGGGAAGCGGTGGGACCCAGGGGAGGGGGCGGTGAGGACCAGAGGAGGAGCGGACTCTGTTCATATGGTCCTGAGATAGTCACCATAGAACAAGCGGACTGCCATATGGGGAGCGGATTTTATTCAAGGGGTCCTGAGATGGTCACCATAAAACAAGCAGATTGTCAAATGACAGCGGGGAGGGGAAGGAGACCTGGGGGGAGATAGGAGAACAACCGAGGGACTGGTATGCATGAACATAAGTACAACCAATGAACGCGGGACTCTGGGGAGGGAGGGCATAAATGGGAGGTGAGGGGGGGCAATGGTAAACTATGTACACAGAAAATACCTTAATAAAATAAAATTTTTTAAAAAAAGAAGAAGTCTGGGCTAGATCCACTTGGGAGACGGCCAGCGATGGAGATGGTCACAGATAAATTGGGGTGATGGATGTCTGGTGTTGAGATAATACACTAGTCTAACAACAATAGCTTTCCAGTTTTCTTTCTTTCTTTCTTTCTTTCTTTCTTTCTTTCTTTCTTTCTTTCTTTCTTTCTTTCTTCTTCTTCTTCTTCTTCTTCTTCTTCTTCTTCTTCTTCTTGTGTTAAGATAATACACTAGTCTAACAACAATAGCTTTCCAGTTTTCTTTCTTTCTTTCATCTTCTTCTTCTCTCCCTCTTTTTTTTTTTTTTTTACAGTTAAATTAAAAAAAGAAGTCAATAAAGAGATGACAGTCCTTCCCCTCTGCCCCAAAGGAGCATGCAGGTAGGGTACAAAGAGCCAATTAATATATATATAAAAAGAAGACATTAAATGGGCAAAGAAATGCAAATTAAACTGAGAGTGTGGAAACAGTCATTCTCACATACCACTTTTAGGAGTGCAAATTGGTGAAATCATCTCTGAGGGGCATTTTGGCAACATGAATCAAAGCTCCGTAAGAATCATGCCCTTACCCTAAGGAAGTAGCTGGACAGCTGTGTGGAAGCGTATACGCCGTGTTTGTGCAGCTTTATTTATAGTGACAAAGCAGGAACACTTCCTTTAAAAACAGAGGAGCAGTGAAATGGATTGTGTCCCATTCAACTGATGACTGTTAAAATAATTACCTAAATTTCACTTGATTGACACAAAACCGTGTTCATAACATAATTGTAAGTAAAAAAAAAAAAAAAAAAGACCTAAAACATGTGCTGCATGTGTCTGTGTGGGCTTCCGTCTCCCTAAGAAAGTCTGGGAAGATACATGCCAATGTAAAGATATTGATGAGGGTTATCTCTGGCGGTATCTCTGAATAACCTTCACCTCTTGGCTTTCCCGTATTATAAACCTGTTTCCAATGACTGTAAATTACTTTCTTGTTTTGTTGCTTTTGGACCTCAGAGGTAGAGAATTATTAACTTCTTGATTCCTAGCATGTTATAATCAGTTTAAATAAGGCCCCTCTCTCATTTTTATTTATTTTATTTCTGTTAACCTGTTTGATAGACAGGAATTCGTTTTAAAATCAGAACCAAGCTGAAAACGGTTTGGTTCAGTGGTAGAGCGTCGGTCTGCGGACTGAAAGGTCCCGGGTTTGATTCTGGTCAAGGGCATGTGCCTTGGTTGCAGGCACATCCCCGGTGGGGGGTGTGCAAGAGGCGGCTGGTCGATGTTTCTCTCTCATCGACGTTTCTAGCTCTCTATCTGTCTCACTTCCTCTCTGTGAAATATCAATAAAATATATTAAAAATAAATAAAATCAGAACCAAAAATAAAGCTTTTACAGGGGGAGCAATCAAGACCTTCACTCGGAGTGCCAGGAGGGCAGGGGGTCCTGGCCATGCCTCTGTCCAGGGGTGACATTTCAACTGCCCACCTTCTCACCTGGTGTGAGGGGCAGTGGTAGGAATGTCCTTGGAATGTTTGGGTTATACCTCCTGGGGGGGAGGTGGGGGTTCCCCAACTTCTGAG
Organism: Vespertilio murinus; assembly: GCA_963924515.1. NCBI lineage: Eukaryota > Metazoa > Chordata > Mammalia > Chiroptera > Vespertilionidae > Vespertilio > Vespertilio murinus. The sequence continues at coordinate 198,284,724 of OZ004706.1, read as the reverse complement.
CTTTGAACCCAGCCCGTGGAACCTAGCAAGACCCCCACCATCTCGCTTAGATCTGGGATCGCCTTGCCGGGGCTGCCATAACCAAGCCCCACGCAGCAGGTGGCGTCACCCACAGAGTGAACTGCCTCCGCTCTGGAGTCCAGAGGCCAAAGGTCCAGGTGGCGGGGCTATAGTTCCCTCTGATGACTGACTGTGAGGGTGAATGTTCTGTCTTCCCTCTCAGCTCCTGCCTGTCTCAGGCGTTCCGGGGCTCCAGGCGCACTCTCCCTGTCTCCCTGGGTGCGTCTGTCTTGCTCTAACTCTCTCTTTTTCATAAGGACACCAGTCATGTTAGATTAGGTCTCACTCCAAGGACATTTTTTTTTCTTTTTGCTCCAAGGACATCTTAATGGCCTCTGTCATGACCTGACCTCCAAGTAATCTTGAGTCATTTCGGGGTGGCGCACATTGGCTTTGCAATTATGCCTGTGTTTGAATCTCAGTTTGTCACCTGCTGGTAGTGTGATCTGGGGTAAGTTTCCTCACTCAGAACTTCCACGTTACCTAGAAGGTGAATTATGCAGGTTTCCTTCACTATCAGCAATAACAATTTGAGTCACGTTTCACTGAGTGTTAAAGGTGCCACTGCTCGAGTGTTCCCACAGAAGTAACGCTGGTGAGTGGGGTGGGGGTGGGGTGGGGGAACAGGGAGAGGAGAGGCAGGGGGCGGAGCTACAGAGTGGAAGTGCGAGTTTGGGATGAATTAAGTATGAATCTCTCAACAGGGACACTCTTGACCGCCCCCTTCCAAACAATCTAGCTCAATGTGGACTTTAACCACATTAGTAGGGCAATCCGAAAGGAGGTGTGCTTTTATTTTATTTTATTTTTTTATAAATATATTTTATTGATTTTTTATAGAGAGGAAGGGAGAGGGATAGAGAGCTAGGAACATCGATTAGAGAGAAACATCGACCAGTTGCCTCTTGCACACCCCCAACTGGGGATGTGCCTGCAACCAATGTACATGCCCTTGGCCGGAATCGAACCTGGGACCTTTCAGTCTGCAGACCAATGCTCCTCTATCCATTGAGCTAAACCGGTTTCGGCCGAAACGTGTATTTTAAAAAAATATATTTTTATTGATTTCAGAGAGGAAGGGAGAGGGACAGAGATAGAAACATCAAATGATGAGAGAGAATCACTGATTGGCTGCCTCCTGCATGCCCCACACTGGGGCATGTGACCTGGGCCTGTGCCCTGACCGGGAATCAAACCCTGAGCTCCTGGTTCGTAGGTCCACCCTCAGCCACCCAGCCCGCCAGCTGGGCTCCAAAAGAACTTTTTTTTTTTATAATACATATTTTATTGATTTTTCACAGAGAGGAAGGAAGAGGGATAGAGAGCTAGAAACATTGATGAGAGAGAAACATCGACCAGCTGCCTGCTGCACTCCCCCTACTGGGGATGTGCCTGCAACCAAGGTACATGCCCTTGACCGGAATCGAACCTGGGACCCTTCAGTCTGCAGACTGACGCTCTATCCACTGAGCAAACCGGTTTCAGCCCAAAAGAACTTTTGACAATTACAGCAACTTTTGATACTACCTAGAACCAGTCTTTAGAGTACGCTATTTGCTTGACTACTCTTGCGTTATTTATTTTAGGTGTAGTCTAATGTCTTGCAGGGCCCGTTAATTGGAAAGGCTACCTTAGTGTATCAGTGTTTTAATTACTGAAGGAGGTAAACATTTGCTGGAAACCGTTTAGAGCAAGTGTCTTTCCTTGAGTCCCATGGGACAGAGACGAGTCTTTACTGCAGGGTTTTCCTTATGGCTACACGACTGTATCTGGTGCTACTGTATTTGTGAAACAGGTTTAGCTTAAAAATGGCCATCAACACTATCACATGATGGGGGAAGAAAAAATCAAACTTCGGAATCAATAAATTAGTGAGTTGGTGTAACATCATATCTGTAGTATCCTTTCAAGCGTAACATCGAGCTGCCATTTCATTAGGTTTGGTACAAAATACAGTTTTCAGCTAGCGGCTGTCTGCTGATTACAAAGTAGCCAGCACAGCATGGCTCCCGGTCCAGCCAGGCTTTCATACCTGGGACGCCGCACACCCGGCAACATCCATGTAGGAAGAAGGGGCCGCCGGCACGACACACATAAATGAAGGGTTTGGGGTTGAACCCAGACCCTGGACAACTCGGAGGGTGCATATGAACAAGAAAACCAGGGTGCGGGGCGACGCAGGCACCAGCACAGCTGCAGCACCAAATGCAGGGGCATCCCCGCCGCGCAGGCTGCGCCCGGAGAGGTGGGTAGGTCTGCCGTGGCCGGGGAGCCCGGGGAGCCCGGGGAGCCGGGCGGAGCGTGCCCATTCCGGGGAAAGTTCCGGGAGGGCTCGGTGCGGGGGGCGCGGGCGGGCGCGGCCCGATGCAGCCGCGGAGCCGGCCGCGGGGGCTCCCCGCGCTCCGGGGAGGCGTCCGGAATTCCTGAGATGTCTGGGACGCGGAGGCGGCCGCTCCCCGCCCCCCGCCGCGGCCTCCGCGGGCATTCTCCGGCGCGGGGGGCGCGCGAGCCCTTCCGAGAGCCGTTTGGCCGCGCGGACGGGCGCCCCGGGCCGCGGCCAGGTGGCCGGCGAGCCCCCTGGGGAGGCAGGTGAGAGCCCGGGCCGGCGCGAGGGGTGGGCTTCCCGGGCCCGCGCGGCGGCAGCGCCGGCCCCATCCCCATCCCCCTCCCTCCTCGGCCGGCGCGGGTGGGGCTGCGGCGCTCCGGGCGGAAGCGCGGGGCTCCGGAGGGAGGCGGAGGCGCGGAGGCCGCGCGCGCTCCCCGGGCCGCAGTCGGCGCGGGCGCGGGGCGCGGCCGGGCGGCCGGGGAGGCGGCGGGCTCTGGCGTGCAGGCCGGGCCGCCGCCTCGGCCCCCCTCCTCCTCCCCTCCCTCCCTCCCTCCCCTCCTCCCCTCCTCCCCTCCTCTTCCCTGCCTCCGCCCGGCCGTCGCCCTGCTCTCCCCTCCCCCGAGCGAATCACGCGCCCTCCTCTGACACTCGTCGCGGGCCCGAGCTCCGAATTTATCCTTCACGTGACCTGAGGGGGTTGGGTGGTTGGTCGGGGCCGGCGGAGGAGAGGGAAAGGAGGGAACGGAATCTGCCGTCGCCCGAGCAACAGGCCCCGCCCTCCGGCTCGGGCCGGGGGGCGGGCGCAGGACGTCAGCACGTCAGCCGGGGTTTTGCGTTTTGATTGACAGTTGCTATAGCGACCGGGTCGGTCCGTCGCCATTTTGTTGGTTGGTTTTTTTTTAAACCCTTTCGCTTCCCGCCCGAATAATAATAAAAAACCCTATTGGAGTGAGGCGGGGGTGGCGGCGGCGAGAGCGGCGGGGGGATCCGGGGAGACTGCTGCCGTCGCCGCTGCCGATCGCGGCTCAGGTCGGGCTCAGGGAGCGGACGCCCCGAGCGGGGGGTGCGGGCGCCGCCGCCGCCGCCGCCGCCGCCGCCGCCGCCGCTTCTGCTGCTGCTGTTCCTGCTGCTGCTGTTGGTGCCGCTGCCGCCGCCGGCGAGCGGGCGGGACCGGTGTGAGTGTGCGGGCGTGTGTGTGAGCGAGCGTGTGCGAGGGCGAGTGTGCGTGCGCGCGTGTGAGCGGGTGTGTGTCTGTCTGCGGGGACTCGGGGGCGGGCGGTTCGGGCTCTCCGGGCGGAGGAGCCGCCGCCGCCGCCGCCGCCGCCGCTCGGCCCGGCGCCGCTCGCTGCGCAGGTTCGGAGCGCGCGCCATTTTGTGAGGTTTATAAAATCCTCCTCGGGCCGGAGCCGCGGCAGCGGCCGCCCTCGGCGCCCGGCCTCGCCGCCGCCGCCGCCCTCCGCCCGGGCCGGGCCGGGCCGCGCGGCGCCGCCGGGAGCCGGGAGCCGGGAGCCGGGAGCCGGGCCCGGGGACTGCGGTATTTGCCGGGAGGGGCTGCCGCCTCCCCGGCCCCGGGCGCCGCTGGGCCGGGCCGGGCGGGCGCCGGAGCCGCGGCGGCGGGAGCGGCGGGGAGCAGGCGGCGGCGGCGGCACCGGCGGCGGACTCGCGGCGGCGGCGGCGGCGGCGGCGGCAGCGCGGCGGCGGGAGCCCGAGGCTGAGACTCACCGGAGGGAGCGGCGCGAGCGCCCCGCCATCGTCCCGGTGAGTGTCCGGCCCGGCCGCGCCCCGCCCGGCCCGGCCCGGCGCCGCTCCCCCCGCGGCCTGCAGCCGGGCCGCGCCGGGCCGGCCGGCGGAGGGAGGGACCTGCCATTTTAGGAGGAGGCGCCGCGGCCCGGGCCGGCGGCCGGGCGGGCGGGCGGGCGGGCGGGAGGGAGGCGGCCGCCGGCCCGGTCCCGGAGGAGAGGCGGGCGCGAGCGGAGGGAAAGTTGCTGGCGGGCGGGCGGGCGCGGGGCCGCGGCCTCCCGGGAGCCGGGCCCGGGCCCGGAGGCCGCGCCGGACCTCCCCGGCCGCCCGCCCGCCCGCCCGAGCGCGGGGCAGGAGGCCGTCTTCCTCCTCCTCCTCCTCTTCCTCCTCATCCTCTGCCCCCAGCTCCTCCCTCGTCCCTCCTCTCGGCCCCTGCGCCTGGGAGCCGCCGGGGCTCTCCGCAAGGACAATGCCCGGGTCGGGGGGACGGGGCCGGCCGCCGGGCCCGGCGCGGGGAGGTGGGCGGCCCGGTCCCCCCGCGGCCTCGGGCGCGTTCCGGGCCGGGCCCCGGCGGCTCCCAGGTTGGGCCGCGGGTGCGGGCGATCCGGGCCGCGCGGGGCGGAGGGGTGACCCGGGAGCAGCCGGGGGCCGGCGGCCGGGGCTGGGGGAGGCCAGGGCAGCGGGACTCGCCGGGCCTGCCCGCGGACCCAGCCCGCTCCGGCCCGGAGGCCGCCCGGGCCCGGCGGAGGCCCCTCCCCAGCCCGAAATGGTTAAAACGGCAGCGTCAGCGCGGCCTCGGCCCCGCGGCCCGGCTGGGCCTCGCATCCAGCCCTGGATTCTGCGAATCCTGCAGCCCTTGAATGGCAGCAGCACCTGGGTCTGCATCCCCCCGAGTTGTCAGGAAAAGACACCCCCCAGCCCGGTGTCCCCACGGTGTCCACGGTGAGGACGGGAAGGCCGCGCTCCTCCGAGCGGACACTGACCCATTTCACAGATGGGGAGACTGAGCGGGCACTCACCCAAGGTCACGGGGCTGGAGCGCTAGGAGCCCGCAGCCCAGCCAGCCTGTGCCCGCCAGGTTGTAACCCGCGGTGGGAGACCCCGGCCGGGGGAAGCCATCTGTGTGATGACTCAGGGTTCTGACCCGGGGACGGTGCCCGTGGCCAGGGTGGCGAGGAATTAACTTTGTAGCCGGCCGAAGGGAAAAGGAAAAGGAAAGGAGGAGATGAGGCGCTTTTAATGACCCTCATCAGCCCCCCAGCCCACCCAGAGAACCATGCAGACAATTTTTTTTTTGAATGGAAGGAATTAAATGTGGTACATTTCGTTCTCCACGCTTAGTTTTAATTATAGGCGTCATTTAAGTATTGGTGAGTCATAAGAAAGTTTTGTGTAAAGTTCTGTTTAGTCATTTTTTATCTTTGAATACATAGACTTCTTCTGTGACCCCTTACACTTTACATATACAGTGTTTAGAAAAGAGTATGTTTAATACTTTGATTTTGGGGTGTTTAATAGCTCAGTGGAATTTTCTCTAGTTTTTGTTTTCTTAAATTCCTCATATTTTAAATGTTTAGTTACATTAGGAGTATTTTCCAAAACCTATAAATATGAGACTAGAATTAAAATGTCATATGCTGATTTTAATCTGAGGAAATTAGTTTCAAAGAAATTGTAGATTCTTTGGACAAAGTTTGCTTGGCGCTGGCTAAGACTTTTAATATACATGAAACTTTCACTGAAAATACCCCATTGCTTGTGGAGGATTTGCCCTGCCATCGCTGCAGTGTTTTTGGTGGCTGTCCAAATTTCATTTAGACTTTAAACCTTGCTAGCAAGTTAAGGACGCCTGTCAATGTCTGTACCAAGTGCTAGGGTAAGACTGAGAGGGTAAAAAGTCCAGAAGAGACATAAGCTCAGAAAGGAAGGGTCAGCCTGTCCAGATAAGGTGAAGGCACGCTTATTTGAACATAAAAATGATTCCAGATTTGATGGAGTGACTGGTCATTATTAGTAAGAGTGGGAGGTAGACTGAGTGAGTGATCTAGTAAGATCTTTATTGTTAGGAATTTGGAATTTAGGGCCCAGACTGTTTCTTAAACATATTTCAAAGACATTTTGGTGGGACCTTGTTAGAAACAACCAATATAAAATTGGTTGGGGGTTAAAAAATTAATGATTTAGTCCAGTCTTTAAGGGGCACTAACATTTAAAATAAAAGCATTCCATTTTAATGCACTGTCCTGTTTGGGGAAGGTAGATAAGTAAAAAATACCCTTGGTTAGAATTCCCCCCCCTTCTAAAATACTGTTCAGTGTCTGACCCTTAGTTTTGTTTACGGAGAGTTACTGTATTTATGACTTAAAGTTGGGTGGGGGGTGGGGAGTGGTAAGTGTAGCAACTAGTACTTAAAGAATTTACGCAAGTTTTTATAGTGCTGTGCATGTTTATTTGCAAAAGCAAAACGCAAGGTAACTTGTTATAAACACACGGTATAGGATGACCTTGGGCATGTATTTTGTTTTGAAACTATACAAAGGATGAAAAGACTTAATTTGTATTGAATTTTGGGAACTAGAAAACAATTTAGAAAAATAAATAGTTTAGACATCTAGTCTGCACAGGATGTGTCACATGAATATTTATTGTTGGCAAGTGTCCAGTTATGGGAAGAAAATTTGGATAGAAGTAACTTCATTATAAACGAGAAGGGAATTGCCATATATGTGACATTAAATATAAGATTAATAGAACAGGGGTTTCATTTGTGACTTGGTGTTTGTAATAAGATGTGTATCCATTTTTCTTTGCTTTAGCAGTAACTTTATTTCAAAGAACTTGCACGTCCCCCCTCCCCCACCTCTCTAAGCGATTTCTCTTATCCCTAAGGACAAACCTGAACCATCTGCACCCACCAAAACCTGAAAACTTCCAGAAAGAGTCTTTATAAAGAAATTACCTCTCTTCTCCCCAAATGTAATTAGTCTTTAATTTTGTTATATTCCTTATCAGTAATTTAAACTGCGACCCTAAGAACTTGTATTGAGTATTTTGGTGGTTTGACCTCCAGAAACATGTGTATTTTCTTTTTAGAAGTAAAGAGATCGTATGAAACTATCACACATGGTCACCTGATACTTTACATTAACACAGTTGCCCTGTCAAAGTGTTGCAGAACTTGGATAAGAGCACCTTATATAAATTAAGATGATGCCATTTTTAGAGACTTCTTAACATATATTATTTTGACCATTGGGCAATATTTTGATGGCTAGAGAAAATCTGGTAATTCGTAATCCAAGGCTAGCACAATTTTGGATTAAAAGTTTTGGGTGGTTAAAATTTGTGTTTAATTATTTGGAAAAATAATCAAATGATTTTAAATTACTTAAAATTTCTCTTCACTTTGCCCCTAAATGAAGAAATCTTGAAATCTTGCCTTATGTCAACACTGTAATGTTAAGCAAGAGCTGTAAGTTTACCATTGGTTATGTGAAAGTGAAATGTTTATTTCACATGACCAAAATAATTTAAGGTTTATAGTAGGTAATTAGACTAAGTATGGTTTCTTAGTAGGTAAAAAGACTAAGTATTGTTTCCTAACCCAGTGGTCGGCAAACTGCGGCTCCTGAGTCACATGCGGCTCTGTTGACTAATGAGTTTGCCTGGCTACAGGCAGCCTTAGTTTCATTTTTTGGTATATGAAAAATTGTGGAAATGCTGATTTGTATAAACCATCTAAATGTTTTTTAATAGTTACGCTTTTGCTTTGAAGTCCTACTTCTAGAGTTGTATAAGGAGTTACTATTGATGATAATAACACTGTACATGGAACATCTAAACTGACATGGTTCCTTGTAGGCATACTTTTTTGCTAATATAGAATCATTTTGGCTTCTTGGCAATTAGTTCTTCTACCAGAGCTATGTACCCTCTCTTCTTGAAGATTATTTTAAAAAGTTTGTATTACTGTTAAGGTTTTGAAAAGGCATACACATATTTTTGTTTGTGCATAATAACTTAAAATGTATCTTTTGAATTGGGTTGTTTTGAATTTTCTCTCCCCAGGATTGAAATGCTTGTTTAAATTGGCTGTGTGTGGGGGGGGGCGGGGGGGGGAGATTAGTGAGCTGGTTTAACATGCAATGAAACTGATTTTCAGGGTCACTTCTATTTTAGGTCACATCCCTGTTCATTAACTCCCTAATTTTTCTAAGTTAATATGTCAATTATACAATGACAAGCGTTGATTTTTTTGGGGGGTTTTATGGATATTTGTGGTTAAGGTTGGCATCTTAGCACATACATTTGGGAACAAGCATGCTGCAGTTGTGACATGTACTTGAAGTCTGTGATGATAGTTGTAGACAGCAGCAGAGAGGACACAGCTGGCCTGGGCGGTGCCTGGCAGAGGGTCCGGTCAGGCCCGCCAGTGGCTGGCCGTGCGACCCCGGGTGACCCCAGCACAGTGAGGGCACTGAGCACCTGCAGCGAAAATGGGGTCAGTGGTACTTACCTTCGTGTTCTTGTGAGACTGATAATGTATGTAAATTTCTAACTAGCCTTCTTCTCCCCTTCTCCCGCCCTTCCTCCTCTTCATCCATCCTCATCCTCAGGGCCTCAGTGTAAGCGCTCCTTCTTTCTTTGGAAAGCCTTCCCCAGACGCCAGTCGAAGGCGGTTCCTTGGCCAAGGTGTTCTTGCAGGACTGTTTTTATTTTCCTCCCCACAGCTCATCGCCAACAGCCGTGTAATTCTTCATTGCATTCGTGTGCGCATGTGTGTGTATTCCTTTCATGTCTGTCCCTACATTAGGTTGTAAGGTGTAGGATACACCTGTAACTCCATTGCCTGGCGTGTGGCAGGGAAATAGAAGTGTGTGTGCACACAGAATGACGGTGTGAGGACTCTGTAGACGCACCACTGCTCAGTTGGGCAGCCTGGGACAAACAGCCCTCTGAGCTCCGGGAGGGGCCCTGTGTGCCAATGTGCACGGCACCCGCCGCCTGCCCAGCGTTTCGAGAATGTGAAATGAGATACCGTAATGAGGTGCTTTGCAAAAGTGAAGAATGCCATATAAATATTAGCTGTGTTTACAGTAGCAGTAATTTCAGTAGTGGGGTTACCAAGAATTTATAACTAGTTTCAGCTTTAACTGAGTTGGTAAGTAGCTATTATTTAATATTTATTACAAATTTAAACTATATATTAATTAGAACATGAGATTGGGCCTATGTTCTGACTAAATACAGTGGCTTACACAAGAAGTTCATGTACCAAGTCTAAGTGTGAGGCTGACGTGTCTGCTGGAATGGGCATCTTGGGTTCTTCTGTCTTGTTGCTTTCCCATGCTTGAGAGACATCCTTCCCGAGCGGTCCCGGACGGCCCCCAGCACCGCCACCCCTCCTCTCCCGTTAAAGGCAACCGGGCCTGGCCAGGCAGGTCAGTTGGTAACACACACACACACACACACACACACACACACACACACACACACACATCCGTGCCTTCAGGGGACATGTAAGAATCAGTCAGTGAGAGCATAAATAAGTGGAACAACAAACCCATATTCCTCTTTCCTTCCCTTTCCCCCGCCCCTCCCCCCCCCCTCTCTCTCTCTCACACACACACACACACACACACACACACACACACTTTTTTAATTATTAATAAAAAACCTGGGAGTTTTACAATGGTTTGCACTTTTGTTTATGCCTGTTGGTCAGAACTTAGCCAGGTGGCCACATTTAGCTGCAAAGGAGGCTGGGATATGTGGTCTTTGGTAGGTGGCTGAAGATTTGTGTCTCCTGGAGTAGAGGAGAATGGGGGATTATGAAACATTGCTGTCACACTTTCAGATGTTTTGGGAGAAACATGCAGAAATAAACTTTTGAGAAGACAACACATTGCACTAATAAGTTTTATTTTTCTTATTTGGTCATTAATCTTTTAAACTATGGTATTCAAGTTCAAATAGCTCACCAGTATTCAGCGTATGCAGTTTTTACATAAATGTCAGGTTAGAAAAAATGTAGTGAGGGTATTTTGAGTCCAGTAGCACATTATTTTACTGACAAACATGATTCTTGGTGGCTGTGACTATTCTGTATGTAAACAGTATTTGAAATCTGAGCTTTTGGATTTGTCTTAGTCTCCTCGACTAGACAGTGTGTGTTCCTGCTGATATCCTCGGCAAACAACACTACTAGAATAACACTTGCATCTTGTCAAGGTTTCAGTAAATGTTTGAGTCATTGGAGTTGCAAGGAGGATGTTAGCGGTGATGTTTAAAAATACATTTATGATCTGCCCTGGCTGGCTTGGCTCAGTGGGTAGAGCGTCGGCCTGCGGGCTGAAGGGTCTGGGCTTGTTTCTGGTCAGAGGCACAGGCCAGGATTGCAGGCTCCATTCCTAATGCAGGAGGTGGCCAATCCATGATTCCCTCTCATCATTGATGTTTCTATTGTCTCTCGTTCGCTCTCTCTTCCTCTGAAATCAACCAGTTAACTGCTACGGTATTTTGTAATCAAAAAAGGCCCACCGCTTGCGTCTATAGACACTCTGCATACAAGTAGTTTGAAAAACATAAATACATTTACTAATATCTTCCACTTTAATTTCTGTGGTTTGAAAAAAAAGGGAAGGTGTAGGATTCCTTTGGGCTCTATTGAGAATTTGCTAGATCCAGTAGAGTCCTGAGAAAACTTAGGGTTCTCAGCCTTCTGGGGGATTCCCAAGACACACCCGCCTCTCTGCAGGTCGGGTGATGCTTTGGCCTCTGCTTTCATACTTAGGGCTCCGGGCACTCCGGGTGCTGTAGAAGCATGGATGTAATTCCTGCTGCTCACAGAAGGAAGTGGTGCAGAGAGACGGAACTGCTTGTGAACCAGGGCCGCAGCACGGTCAGGTCTGGAAGCAGCATGTTCTCCTGCCTCTTGTTCTTTGTTCTTTTTACCACGGAAGGAACAGAGGACTTCATAGGGGTACCGCTATTTTAAAAACTGATGCTCTTACATGTGAGCTCATTGGTAGTGAATGGTTGGCTCACCTTTGAGCAACTTAGATAAATAGTCCAAGTTAGTCAAGTGAATATTTAAATGTGGGAACTTGCCTTCCTTACGAGCCCAGACCAGGGATTGAACTCTCAACCTGGGTGTGCCCCGATGGGAAGTGAACCCATGAACCCATCCCTTCGGTGCACGGGATGATGCTCCAGTTAACTGAGCCACCTGGCCAGGGCTGGACTTTCATTTCTTTAATTTGAGTGAGTTTGAACATCTTGAATTGTGCTATAAGTTTTGTGCTTTATGATAAAAATATTCATTTTTGTCAGATATAGTTAAACATATTTCCTGATTTTTCAGTATTGTGTTAAATGAGAAACTGGTATTTTGATAAATTGTAAGTGCTTGTAATTGTAAATCCTTGTTAAATTGTAAAAGGGGATTCTTAATCCTCTGCAGTTGAATAAACTGGCCTGTATATGTGAATTTGGTGGTATAAGCTGTCACTCCAAAGGGCACACGATTTGGTTTCCTCTGCTCTCAGTGTTGAGATAGTTGTGTGTATCCAGGCAAATTTAACAAGACCTTCTTAGCAAGTAGAGGCACCAACATAGGAAGGACTAGAAGAACACAGGAAGGAAGACAGCTCTGAGAAGGGGAGCGTGCCTGTGGAGGAGGGGGCTGGGTCTTGGGGGAAGAATGGCTGGGCTGTTACCGCAGAGGCTGGGGGCCTGACAGTCCTCCGGAGGAGGTCCTGTGGCAGCCCGTGGGGGTGGAAGTGAAGGGAGACAGGCAGAGTGTGTGTGTTCCCGAGATAGATATGTATGTATATATACACACACACACACACACGTATATACATATGTACATGTGTATATCTATAATAATAATAAAAGGGCAATATGCTAATTAGAGCAGACGTCCTTCCAGACGACCTTTCCGATGAAGCCCAGGGAAGCCTCCAAGGCTGCAAGAGCCACACCCCTTGAAGGAATTTTGTGCGCCGGGCCTGTATGTATGTATGTATGTATGTATGTATGTGAATGTGTGTGTATATAGGCCGGGAGGGCTAGGAACCAGGGCAGTGAAGGAGAGTATGGGCTGTGCATTGTCAGGATCTGAGTTTGGCGATGGGAGGGTTTTCGGCAGAGCGTGGACCACCGGAGGGCGTGGGAGGCAGGCCGTGTTGGGTGTGTGGGCATGCAGGAAAGAGAAAGGTAAGGGGAAGACAGAGGGAGACCCAAGTCTGAAGCACGTTAAACATTTCTTAATTATTTAGTTTTCAACAGAAAGTGAATATTTCTGGATTTAACTAGCAATGTCGCCAAGTTTTTGGAAACAGGAGAGAATTAAACTTGGTGGCAGCAGAGTGAAAGGCCGTCCGTGAGGAATGGTGATTGGATGGGGCAGCGGAGAGCGCTCCTGCAGCAGGCCGGAGTGTGTGTGTGTGTGTGTGTGTGTGTGTGTGTGTGTGTGGCATTTGTAGACGGTCCAGGTGAGCCCGGCAGTGGCAGGCAGAACGCAGTGGTAGAAGCTGTGACTCTGGAAAGGAAAAGGTTAGGTCAGAGTTCAAAGTTTGAAAAGCACCTAGTTAACTGAACATGTGGGTTTAATTTATTCTGAGGGTCTTAGTATTTTCATGAAAAATATCATGTTCTGTTTATTTTTACGTGTATCCTTATTGGGAGATGATCATCTAAAATAATTTATTATTTGAGGTGGGTAGAATTCTTTATTATCTGCTAGTGCCAAACATGGAACTGGGGCTGAAATGGAAAGGCATGCTGTGATAAAAACATCCTGGAGGTCACGCTCTCGTTGGGGGTGGCGGGGATTGGGGGGCTGGGGTGGGGGGGATGTTGAATAGTCTCCAGAGGGGCGGTAGGAACCCAGGCTGGAGCACACATATCTTTTCACTAACGGACACAGAGTCTATGAAATGGAGTACTTTTTGATGTTGCCTTTTGAAGGTCAAAATTTTGGTCTCGTTTTAGGGTCTTTTGATTTTTGAATTAAAGTTTATTTGGATCTGAATAGGACTCCAGTCTTTAAGATAAATACTGTCTACTGAAAAATTTGTTCTGAGGTCATTATTTTCCCTTGAAAAGACCACATTGATGTTTTTTAACTTCATCATTATATCAGACATTATTGGGAGACATTATTTCTGTGGTACAAAAGATTGTTTCATAAACATTTTTAAAACAGCAACAGTAAGAAGATTATTAGGATCTCATTGAGTATTTTGCAATCTAGTTTTACTTTTTAAATCTTCCTGTCATGGCTATATGGTACAGTCAGAACTTCAGTAAAGCCAGGCAAATTTACTTAAGCATTGCCCCGAAGGCCACAGTTACTCAGCAGTATTGGCTGTGCGGGAGGAAGAACGGGAAGAGCCAGTCTTAGGGTTCATGGGAAACCACTGGGAGGAAAGCTAGATGCTGAATAAGACAAAGGAACAGATACCGGAAGTAAAGGCTGTGGGCATATAGGGAGTCAAGGAATAGGGAAAGTTTAACAGGATGGACAGAAATCAAAGTGGGATTTGAGCAAAAGGATAAGCTAGAATTCTCTGTCCTTAAAAAAACAACCCCGCCCCCCAAACCAAACCAAACCAAACCTCTTCAGAGATTTATTGTGTCTCTAGGGTAAAGACCAAATTCCTTACAGGGCCCTCCCTGGTGATGGCCCTTCGCAGTCTCGTGTCCCAGGTCTCTGATCCTGGTCTGCATGTGCTGCTTCCTCAGTCCGCTCTCAGCTGTCTAAACTTCTTTCCTGCCTCAGTTTCAGCTCAGATGTCACTTTGTGAGGGAGAGCACCCTCCCACCCAGCCACCTCCTGTTTCACATCCATGTGCCCTGTGCTGATGTAAAGAGTGCCCTCCCTCAGTGAGCGGGCAGCGGGGTGCATGTTGGGCACAGAGTGAGCACTAAGTGACACTGGCTGGGTTGACCAGTGGGCACCTACCTGTTTGGGTCTTTGCTGGTTGGCCTCAAGGACAAAGGACCGCCTCAGAGGAACGCCCGTGCGTTTGGATGCAGAGCTGGACAGGGAATATGGGGGCCTCGAGGCAAAGGAGGAAGGCGAATCCTGCCTTTAATACGATTGGAAAGCTCTTTGTAGGTAGCCAAGAGACAACATTATTTACTCCTGGATTAATAACTTAAATGCATGTGACATACCTACTGTCTGTTAGAAGCAAGATTATGGGGTAGAAAGAATGTGCCTTCTGTTTTAAAAGAAGTGCATAATTTTAGTAGGTACTGAAATAGATGCCGCCCTCAGTGGTCATTTGGAGCGGTTTAAATTGTGGTTTTAACTTGTTGGACGTTCCTCATGATTCCGAGCCAACACAGCGATGTTCGGTCAGCAGCCTCTCTGGAGTGTCAGCCAGCATTGTAGTAGCTGCTAGGCTCACACTAAACAAGCTCTGGCTTTACTTTATTTAACAAGTGACAGAAAGATGAAGAACATGTTTGTTTGGGTGCTTTTTTGTCTTTACCTTCTTCAGGTTTGGGTGACATAACGAGAGTGATGGAGGGGGAAAGTTCATTGAATGGAAGGATTTTCGAAAGAATGAATCTTGTAGTTAGAGAATTATTGAAGGTGTTGATTTTGTCAGGAGGATGAAGTTTTTTAAAGCTTATAGGTGACTTGTTTTTATATACTTTGGAAACTTCTTAGTGACTAGTTTCTGTTGTAAATGTTTAGAGAAGCAAATATTTAAATTTTATGGGCCGTATCTCTGCTTGTCCCCATGGGAGGTCTTGGGACACAGCAGTGAGTCCCATGGACACTGGTTCCTGCCCTCACACGTGTCCAGCGCAGGCAGCTCCCTGGCCGGAGTGTGTGTGCAGGGGAGGCCGTGGCCAGGTGCGCAGTCCTCCCATCCATCCATCCATCCATCTATCCATCCATCCATCCATCCATCCATCTATCCATCCATCCATCCATCCATCTATCCATCCATCCATCCATCCATCCATCCTTCCACCCACCCACCCACCCATTTATTGATTGATTGAACTTCGTTTTGATGGCAGCATGTTAGACTTCTTTACCTCTGGTGACCTGGGAGCTCAGGGAGAGAGCACTCAGGCAAAAGAGAAGCTTGCGTCTTCAGCCGGTTGCATGTTGAAAAAAATGTTTGTGTAAATTAGTTTCTCCTCTAACTTGTCATTTAATAATAGTAACAATAGCTACTCTTAATCGATTGCCTGCTAGGGGCCAGGCATTGTACATATTCATTATTAATTTTAATATTCTCAGCAACCCTACAAGGTGGTTGGTAGTATCTCTTTTTTGTAATTTAGAAAACTGAGATGCATGGAATTAAATTGGCTTAAGGTTAATGACAGTAGACTACATAAGGTGCCTCCACATAGTAGTAGTAGTAGTAATACCCCAGCAAAGAGTTAACTGCCCTAAAGTTAAATATTTAGAGAGAAAAATAGAGCCTCTATAACCCTCTAATAAAAGAAATAGGTAAAGGTGCTGGTGTTCTGGGATTGATGCCTGTGCCCCTGGTTTGTTACTCGTTGGGTAATAACCAAGAACATTGAACAGCTTTCGGTGTTGGGGGAATTTTTACCTCAGGAATCTTCGTGGGCCCTCGCCAGTGTGGTCAGGTGGGTCAGGCTGTCCCATGCATTGAGGGGCCACTCGCTTGGTTTCAGTTCGTGGCGTGCTGTGGTTGTGGCCTTGATCCCCAGTGGGGGGTTGGCTGGGGAGGGGTTCATGCAGGAGGCAGTGATCAATGTTTCTCTTCCCCTAAAATCAATAAAACATTGGGGGGGGGGGATCCTGGTGAGAGGTAGATTATTCGATCTGGAAGTGAGTTGCTCACTTTCTCTGCATCTTTGGGAGCTGTGTGCGGCCACCTGACCTTCACTCACCCCCACAGGCCTGGGGTTTGCAGGGAAGGGGTCACAGCCGCTTCTGTCTCCCCGAGGCTGGCAGTGACAGACCCAGCGGGAGCATTCAGTTCCCGTGGCGCTGGGATCTTGTACGAGGTGCAGGATGAGTCCTCGGTGGTCCCCACTAGACCAGACCGTGGTTTGCATTCTGGCTGCTCTGGGCTCTCTGTGAGTTGTCTAGGATGCTTTAGTAACTTCCTTTTCGGTCTCAGCAGTCAGTCAGTTAGTGTCTTTTGTTTGCAACTAAGAACCTTTACTTAGATGATGCTAATTAAGATAATAGACAATCCTAAGGAACTCTCAGAGTCGGTGTTATCTGCGTCCAGATCAGAATTTACTAATGAGAAGAGTTCACAGTATATAGAAGTGAAATAGTAAATCATTTTGCTTGTTGATTGAATTAATTTGGACTTGTGTACCTGTTGGGATGCAGCAGTGATGACAGACAAGAGCCTGCCCTCACGGAGCTTACGCTCTATGGTAAAACGTAGAATAAGCAATGAAGCAAACGACCCAATGACAGAGTGCTGTAGAGTGGAATATGCCACAGTAAAAACAAAGATGGGGTAATGTGATGGATGAGTATGTATGTGCGTGTTTAGGAGTTGTATCTTAAATAAAACAATTCCTTTGAAATCAGTGTCAGGAGTCCTGACCTCTGCTTCTCGTCAGGAGGCAGTGACTGAGTCTCCCTCCTGTGAACAGCGAGGAGGCCGGACAAATGCCTGGGACGCCGTTGTCAGAGAGTGAACAGAGTGCGGCACTGTGAGAAAGCGAAGGAGGTGAGCCCAGTCATGGCGCAGCTTTCTGCCCGGAGGCCGTTCTCACATCTTGGCGCTCAGTGCCGAGAGGAGGCCCCAGATAGACCCCAGATCCACCGCCCGGCCTGACTGCACCGAGGAAGGGAGCCTGGAGCTGGGGCCCAGGTGTGCTAATCGGGGAGCAGCGCTCTGGAGGGCAGAGGGCCCCTGAGTCTTAGCGGGCCTTTACATGCTGGAAACACCCCCCTGCCATGCACATCCAGGTACAGTTGGATACAGGGACGCTTTGGGGAAGGAATTCCCTGGGAAGCTAGGAGCAGAGCAAGACGCAGCGCTCTCACCCAGGCCGGGACACATCTGAGCATCCGGGGCACAGCACAAAGATCTTCCTGTATGCCGTGTCCCTGGGACTCCAGAGGGTCGTG
Organism: Vespertilio murinus; assembly: GCA_963924515.1. NCBI lineage: Eukaryota > Metazoa > Chordata > Mammalia > Chiroptera > Vespertilionidae > Vespertilio > Vespertilio murinus. The sequence continues at coordinate 198,267,493 of OZ004706.1, read as the reverse complement.
TCTTAGTAGTGGGGCTAATAAATTAGCTCTGAATAAAGTAAAGGCCACACTAGTTCTGTCTGACAAAGCTTAAGAACACGCCTTGAAAGGAGCAAGCGGATGTGAAGTAGCACAGTTGCCTGCCATTGCAGAGTGTAACACTCTAAAGGAATTACCGAAACCCATGGCTCAGCTGTAAAATGTTCAGCATCCAATCAAACATTACCAAATATGCAAATAAGTAGGTTAATATAACTTACAACGAAGATACCCATCCATTAAAAGCAAGCCGGAACTGACGGATACAGGCAAGGACATTAAAACAGTTATTGTCGCTGTGTTCCATGTAGTCAAAGGATTCAGTAGAAACTTGAAAGGTCTAAAAAAAACCAAATAAAATTTTTAGTAGTGAAAACTAATGTAAGAAAAAATGCAGTGTATGGATTTACTGAGAGATTAGACATCACTGAAGAAAAGTTTAGTGAATTCAAAAACATAGAACAGGAAACTCAGCTCATAGAAACAGGCATAAATGATAGAAATATTGCAGCTATATGACAAAGTTGTTAAATGGCTACAGTAAAATGTAGGGCGAGATTGTGGGCAGTGTTGACAGTTTGGTGTGTAAGTTTTGCATGAGAAGAGCCACTGGGGTTGCCGCCTGAGGGTGACGGGTGCGGAGGAGCGGAGCCAGCTCAGCTGGTGGTGCCGGTGGCCGAGGGCAGCCCGGGAACATGTTAAAGTGAATGTTCTCATTGATCTCACAGAGAGGGAGGGAGAGGGAGAGAGAGAGAGACATCAGTGAGGAGAGAGAACCATTGATTGGCTGCCTACTGGTGGCCAAGCCCCAAACCCAGGCATGAGCCTGACTGGGAATCCAGTCTTGACCTCCTGGCTCACGGGGGACGCTCAGCTGCTGAGGAACACTGCCAGGCGTGAAGACATGTTTGGAAAAAGGGAAAAAGAGTAGTTGAAAATCTGTATTTTAGCAAAGTACCAGTGACTGCTGGAAGAACTTTATTAATTTAACAATATTATATAACAATATTGCCACAAAATTAGAATCTTAAAACACATACATTTATATTTTACAGTTTTCTGTGGGCCAGATTTCTGGGCACAACTCAGCCGGGTCCTCTGCGTTAGGGTGTCAGTGGGCTGGAGTCAGCTGTTGGCTGAGCTATCGTCTCATCTGAGGCCTGCCAGCAGAAAGACTTCTCAGCTCAGAGAGTTAGCCGGTAGAATTCAGTTCCTTGTGCACGGTTTCAGCGGTGGGTGTGTGTGTGTGTGTGTGTGTGTGTGTGTGTGTCAGCTTCGGGCTGCCTAGTGGTAGGCATCTGCTCTCAGTTCCCTGCTGTCCCGTCCTTCCCAGCGTGGCCCTGACTTTCTCACAGGCAGTGGAGGAGAGAGGAGAGGCTCACAGACACACACAGACTCACGTGTCGTATCCAGAGGAGTGGAATCCCACCGCCTTTCCCTGGTGAGGCCCGCAGAGGCGCGCACAGCAGGAAGCTAGCTGTGCGGGAGAGCCACTCACCCTGCCCGTCCACACGGCACTGTGTAACGGTAACGCGCACATCTGCGCAGTCTGATAGAGATATCTGGCTTTGAATCCTAGCCCTGCCTTTTCCTAAGAATATAAACAACTCCGAGCCTCAGTTTCCCTGTCTGTATGACAGGGATAGTATGTATTTACTATTTATAGTGTTACGAAGAGAAAGTGATATGCTGAGGGCTTCGTTCTACTAACTCATGCTCATATATTTTAAAAAATATATTTTATTGGTTTTTTAATAGAGAGGAAGGGATAGGGATAGAGAGTTAGAAACATCGACAAGAGAGAAACATCCATCAACTGCTTCCTTGCATAATCCCCACCAGGGATCGAGCCTGCAACCAAGGTACATGCCCTTGACCGGAATCGAACCCCAGACCCCTCAGTCTGCGGGCCGATGCTTTATCCACTGAGTCAAAGAGGCAAGGATCATATTTTCAGTCTTAATTTGGAGGTTGTATATTCAGGGAAGCCTTCCTTGACTCCTCCTCCTCCTCCTCCTCCTGTTCTGTTACATTTCCAAACATCCTAAACTTTTTCTTCTCATAGCTTCACACTTATTTGACCTGGATTTAATAGCTATTAGGGCTCTGTGTGTGTGTGTGTGTGTACATACATATACACTTTGCACTAAGCTGTTTAAAAGCAGAGGTTGCATCTGTTTTGTTCATTATTGTATCCTAGGGCTCTGGCACATAGAAGACTAAATAAATGTTTGCTGAATGACTGAAAAATTGAGGTTAAAATGAGTGCATGGTTTCTGTAAGAAAGCGTTTTTACTGTTACCATACTGTTTTCCTCAGATACTTGAGCACTCAGTCTAAAAGATATTCCCTCTGCTTCTGAAATGGTCAGGAGGCCCAAGGAATAATCCTATATAATAAAACTCTAATATGCAAATCTACCAAACAGTGGAATGACCAGTCGCTATGATGCACACTGACCACCAGGGGGGCAGACACTCAACTTAGGAGCTTCCCCTTGGGGTCACTGTGCTCCCACAGGGCGAGCGCCGCTCAGCCAGAGGCCGGGCTCACGGCTGGCGAGTGCCTCCACTGCAGCGCCAAGGACCCCTCGCGGGGAGTGGGCCTAAGCCAGCAGTTGGACATCCCTGAGGGCTCTACTCCCTCCTCACTCCCCGCACAGTGTCATGCACCGGCCTCTGGTAGTCTTATAACTGACTATAACAGCTTGCAGAGTGAATGCTAAACAGTGGTTCACAAATATTAAGTGGTTGACAGTATGAGGACACAGTAAAACCAGTCCCAAGTGGATCAGAAGCAAGATAACCAGTAGGGAGCTTCTCTTTGCCATACATGTGCTCTGCAGACACTCCCTGGTGGTGTGGTATGAAGGAAATCAGCTCCGAGAAAATGGCCTTCTGGGAGCTACACAGTGCCCTGAGCACATGTTGGAGCCACCTCACCTGTAGCAGAGTGAGGGCCATCTCTATCACACTCGAACACTTACAAACACCCACACACCACACCTAGGAAGGCGTTATTTTCATGTGACTGATGGGAAATTTACGTTTCGTTAGAGGTGAGGTAGTTTTGTCTAGTGGCTGGTAAGATAGGATTCAAAACCAGGCTCAGCTCCTACTTGTAATTCTATATAGCTTTTGTCCAATATGATTTAGCAAATACTTGATTAATTTTATGAGAGCAGCAACCTTGTATCTTTTGAGAATTGTGGGTCTAGTATTAGAATTTTGCTTAGTCCTTAGCACAAGGTTGAAAGAAGGGTTTCTGGTGTTAATTTATACTGTATCTTAGCTTCCTGAGTTGAATTACTTGTAACACTTGAAGAGACTTTGGTAGATGCATCTAATATCCAGTCAGTATATGCACAGCAGACAGTAATTTTGTGTTTTCTCTTTGTGATTGAGTACAGTTATGTCACTAAAGAAGAAACATCTGTGTGGTTTGAGTCCTTGTAGCTGTTCCTCTTGTTATTTTGAAGTCTACCCTGTTACCTGCGCTCCTGAGTGTTGTTTCTGAAATTGTCTTCAGTTACATTATTATTTTATTGTTAGTGACCCTTATTGATCAGAAATTTAGTCTCTCCTGCTTGCTGCAGTTTTTTTTTTTTTTTTTTTAAGAATTACTTTTTAGTTTTAACATGCATGTACTCAAAGTTGAATACTGCTGACAGGCTGATGATGGAAACAGCGGTCCCCAGCGCACCCCCTGCTGCTGTCCTCCCTGCTGGAGCACTGCTTCCTGCACACTTCACCAGGCTCCGCCCGCGTAAGCGCCCAGAGGCTCCGGGTGGCCTGCGGTCTTGAGAGGACCTTGGCACACCCAAGACACTCGTGTCACTGTGGGCCATGCCCGCTAGCTGGCAAGCTCTGCCCCATAGGTAATCACGTTGACATCGTCTTAGCTGTTTCTTGCTGCATTCCTCTATTTCTAAGCCACATGCTGTTGTATCAGTTAGGCTGCTTTGGATGCCGGTAGAGTCCCTGACTCAAACTGGCTTCACATTGGAGAATTTAGCTCAGACACATAATTTTACTTGTGATTATTTCAGTATGCATCTCTAAGTAGAGTCCATAAATCGGTAGTCCGGGGCAGGATAGACCTACGACTAATTGATTAGGTGGCATTACCGTGTCTTAAGGGCTCCAGGTTTTTCCTCTCTCCCTTTAAATCATTGGTGGTCACACCCTGGGACTATTAAGGTGGCTCCAGCAGTTTCAGGAATTACATCTAATGCAACAATGGCTAGAGAGAGAAGAGAACATTTTCCTTATCCTATCCTGTATAATAAAGAGCTAATATGCTAATTAGACCGAATAGCAGAATGACTGTCCAGAGAACTTTCCGGACCCGCTGTGAGGGCTGTGAGGGCCCAGCCCCTTTCAGGAATTTGTGCACCGGGCCTCTAGGAGCCACATAAGAATGTGGAAACTGCCTAGAAACGCTCTGGCAGTTATCTCCTGGGTTCTAGGCCTGTTTCTGAAACAGTCACTAGAAGGGAAATGGCGTTACTTTTAGACCAATTAGACACACTCCTGGAACTGGGCATGCTTTCTCCTGAGCGTGCACCTCAGTGGGTAGATGTGCAGATGGGTTCTGAACAAAATTAGCTTTTGTGACAAGGGAAGAAGGGGAGTTGGTAGGTATTCCTGACCTTATCCTTGTATTTGACTTAAAATTTAAGACACTATTGACTTTTTGTTAAGGGAGGTGAGTATTTACCTTGAATCTATCTGCCTTACACTTTTCTTTTTCCACCTACTCATTACAGTTATATATTTTTTTGTTAAATATATTGTTTAATTATGACCGTGGTAGTCTTGTTTATCAGTTGTATACTATGATTACATTTTCTTCCTTGTATGATTTTGCTTTTCCTGCAATTAACAGTTATCTTGTGTATTTTTGTTTGCTTTCGTTTCTAGCTACTTGTGACTGCATCCAATAGCTTCTCAATATGGTTTTCTGCACAAATATATCAGAGAATTAGTTGTCCTATTCTCCCCCCACATCCCCCCCCCATCCTTCCCCTCTTAACCTTCTTAGGGGGACCTCCATCAAGCTTTCTGTTATTGTTATTATTAAATATAGTCAGTGTTTAATTATGGCTATGGTAGTCTTATTCCTGCTTTCTGGGTTCAATACAATGCCTTTTATGTATCTCCGATAGTTCGGATCTCCTGTTTCCTTGTTCTCTGGCCTTTATAGTTCCTGTTTTTATCTTAAACTAGACGCCCAGGGCACAGATCCATGCACCGGTGGGGTCCCGCAGCCTGGCCTGTGCCATCTCGCAATCCAGCATCCCCCAGGGATGTGGTGGTGCGTGAAGCGGCGGGCAGCCGGGGGGGAGCTGAGCCTGGGCGGTGCTGGAGTATAAGACGACTGGGCGTATAAGATGACCCCCTAACATTTCCACTAAAAATACAGAGTTTGTTATATACTCGCCGTATAAGACTACCCCCCACTTGGAGGCATATTTTTCAGGGCCAAAGGGTCGTCTTATACGCCGGCAAATACGGTAGATTTTCCTGGGGCCCAACTTCCAGTACATGACAGTTTAATTTTTTAAAAATAAACTTTTTCTTTCTATTGACCAGGAATCAAATCCCCCACCTTTTGGTGTGTGGACAACTCGCCAACCAACTGAGCCTTACCAGCCAGGGCGAGAGACGGTTTAATTTTTGAGACATTGTCTGAAAATACCTTTAATTTCCTTTTCCTCATGATTAAAACTTTTGACTGGAAACAGAATTGCAGTTTGAATGTAATTTTTACTGAGAACTCTGGATGTATTGCTTTATGGTGTTCTAGCTTCAGATAGCAGATATAATTTGTATTTTGGATTTCATTAGAAATACCCCAAAGTATGGCATAGAGAACATAATGAACTCCCATGTACTCATTACCTAACTTCAACCTTTATCAGCTCATGACCACTTCAAAAAACATCTGTGTGTCTGTCTGCACCTCCTCCCTTTGAGTTTTTGCAAACAAACCCAGATACATAATTTCACTTTTGACTACAAACGGGTATAACAGCATCTCTAAGGTCTAGTTCCTAAACTATAATCCTAATGCCATTTTCGTACCTTCAAAAGATTAAGTAATTCTTTAAATATCCAGTAAGGGTTCAAATTGCCTTGATTGCCTCATAATTGTGTTTTCCAACAGTTTATTCAAATCAGGATCCATAAATTAAGGTCCATAAATTGTCATTGATTGGCAGATCTCTTAAGTCTCTTTTAATCTGTTAGTGTCCTCTCTGTATCTTTCCCCCTTGACTTGATTTGTTGAAGAAACTGTCACCTGTCTTGCCTACAGCCTGGGGTAGTTTTGTTGGGGGTGGCAGTGTTAGTGGTTAGAACACTGCCTGAGTACAGGAGGCACACAGTATGTGACTCTCTATGATGTGCACAGGTTCATTAATGATTAGTAGATTTTGGTCCTTTGTATGTGACACCCCCCCTCACCATAACAGTTTTGAGGTTCTGTTCTCTATGTCTGGCATTTTCTTGGGCTGGTGTTTTCCTTGGGTTGGACCCTCCTTTTACTTAGGAGGTGCATGTCATGTAAATCTGGGGGATTTTCTTGTATAATTTTCTTGATTATTTCTTCTCTTTGGTTTTCGCAAGTAATGTGATTTTGTTATCTTCTAATTTTTGTTTGGTTTTTTTTGCCCTTCTTGAGAGAGATTTTTCAACTTTTATCTTCCATCTGGCTATTTCTGTTTTTACTTCATGAATACATATATTTGTTTACTTCAGCCAACACAGTCATACTGGAGTTAAACACCTTTTTACAAACTTTTCCTTCACGGCATTGTGTCCGTTTCCTCTGGGTTCCTGTTTTTCTGCTTGTTTTGATTTGTCGTTGGTGTTGGCAGCTTTGCTCAGACTGGCCGCTCCTGCCCGCGGCTGGTTCAGAGGAAGGCAGGCCCGAGGAAGCGGCGAGGCTGCGGGGGGCTGGTCACTGACGGCGAGGACCGGGAGGGGGCCGGCCTGGGACTGTCCCGGGGCTCCTGCTGTCTCCTGGCGGCACTGGGAACCTCACTGGGAAGGGGTGCGTGTCCTGGGCTGCAGTTTGCAGACGATCGGGCGGGGCCCGGAGCCCCCAGCTCTGTGCGGGCTGCTGTCTGTGCCCATGCCCACAGCCCCTGTTCCTGTGCCAGGCTGCACCCCTGTCTGTGAGGGCCAGCTGCTGGCCACCTGGGAGCTGGGTCTGCAATTTGGGGTCTACTACCTTCATTTCATTTACTTCTTTATTGAAAGGAACTCACGTTACACACGAATAACGTACTCTATAAACCATTTGAAAGAAAGTTGTTGACATGATGTCTCTCTTGAATATTGTAGTTCATAATCCCTACAAACGGGCATAACAGCAACATAACCATCATTACAGCAGCCTCTGAGCCTACGACTCCATTCAAGTTTTGGCAGTTGACCCAGTAGTGTTCTCTGTAGGAAAAGGATACAGTCTAGGGTAGGGGTGGGCACACTTTTTGACTCGAGGGCCACAATGGGTTCTTACACTGGACCGGAGGGCCCGAACAAAAGCAACCTGACCATGCTGGCACTCTCATCTTGGGCTGCTGGTGAAGGAGCGGAGGGGAGAGCAAGAGAACCCTCCGCTCTTTCGGCTCCGCGGGCCGGAGAGAACAGCTGAACGGGCCGGATCCCGCCCATGAGCCGTAGTTTGCCCACGGCTGGCCTAGTCCATCTCATGCTACCGTCTCTCTCTCTCTCTCTCTCTTCTTTCCCTTTCATTTGTTAAGGACTCTTGAGATTACATTGACTTTACCAAAATAATCGGGGATAATCTTTCAACTTTAAGGTTATCTGATTAGCAAATTTAATTTTTTCTACAACCTTAATTCTCCTTTGCCATGTAAAGTAGTGCATTCACAGGTTCTAAGGATTAGATGTGGACATCTTTGGGGGCTATTGTGTCTACTATAGGTGGTATATGATTTCAGTTTGTCTCATTATTGAAAACGTTTACTTTGATCATTTGATTATAGTGGTGCCTTCAAGCTTTTCCATTTTATTATTCCCATCTTACCCCACACAATTAATAAATATTTTGTGTACAGGTACTTTGAGACTATGAAATATCCCATTATTAATCATACTTTAAAATATATTTATATTGATTTTAGAGAGGAAGGGAGAGGGAGTGAGAGAGAGAAACATCAATGGTGAGAGAGAATCATTGATTGGCTGCCTCCTGCACGCTTCCTACTGTTTCAAGCCCTCAGCCAGGAATTGAGCCGTGACCACCTGGCTCATGGGTTGACACTCAACCACTGAGCAGTACCGCCAGGCCAGGCACGGATTTAGATGCTAGAGACACTTGGGGAACCAAGCAGATAAACGTGCTCCTAATGGAACCAATATATAGAAGTCTTAAATTTTAACCTTTGCGGTGGGTTTTTTGGGGAAGTCTTGTATAAATCATAGGTACTGTTTCAGATGTCATCTCCTTTAGTCTGCTTAACCACCCGAAGGAGGCAGGGATGGGGTAGAATGGATCGATTCTGTGTTCCCAGTAGTTCTTTTTGTGTTCACATTGTGCACAGATTTAGTCTACATAGCACTTTCAAAATCCTCTCTCAACAGTGTTGGTGTTTGGCACCTTTGCTAGATGGAGCTGCCACGGGCAGGGTCCCCCCTTGGTTTGTATCCGGGATGCCTCGCTCACAGTATATGCCATTCTCAATAAGCGTTTGGCCCATTAATAGAGACTTAGGTTACTGTTTACTAATAGCAGGCAATAGTTTTCTTCATTTCTCATTACTGCTTCTACACGAAGATACAAACCAGTTTCAAAAACTTTATATTCTTGGAAGGGCATACTCTCAAAGAAATCATCTATAGGCAATTAAAAATATTTTTAAACATTAATTTCAGAAAGGAAGGGAGAGGGAGAGAGAGATAGAAACGTCAATGATGAGAGAGAATCATTGGTTAGCTGTCTCCTTCACGCTCCCCACTGGGGATCGAGCCTGCAACCTGGCCACGTGCCCTTGCCTAGAGCCGGGACCCTTCAGTCTGCAGGTCGCCGCTCAGTGCACGGAGCCAAGCTGGCTAGGGCTATAGGCACATTTTTACTGACGTTTAATACATAGACTATTTTACCCGGGGTGTGGATTGGTCTGAAATTGGAGGCGAAGTCTTGACTCTTTTCTCTTTTGGTAGGAGTTGAGTTGTTTTAAAGAAGAATGCTGATACAATATAAGATGTCAGAATTTACAAGCCTTTTTTCAAGGTCAAGAAGATCCGTTATTTCAGAAGATGTAGAATATTTACTTTTAAACATTTTGCAGACAGGTACATTGCAATCCCGCCTCCATATTTGTGTGCATACAGAATGCTGGGGTTACCTAGTTACAAACCCTGGCAGACTCGGCGGTTTGAAACAGTGACATTGCTCTGCTCGCAGTTCTCCAGTTCGGGCGGGGCTTGCCTCCATCCCCGTGGCATCTGCCGGGACTGGAAAGGCTGAGATGTCTGATTCCCTCACATGTGTGGTCAGGGCAGTGGTCGGCAAGCCGCTCTGTTGCCTAATGAGTTTGCCAACCACTGGGTTAGGGAATCTGGGGCATCGACCTCCACCTGCCTAGTGGGGTCTTTTCACAGGACGGTCACGGGGAGTTGGCCTTCGTATGTGATGACGGATTCTGTGGGTGCCAACAGCAGACGCTCTGGGCCGCCTTAAGCTTTATGCTGGAACCAGCACAGCGCCAGCTCAGCAGATGCTTTTGGCTAAAAACAAGTCGCAGGCCAGCCCTGGTTCAGGCCGAGGGGACTGTACAAGGTGTGGACACTGGCAAAGTGGTGTTTTGGGGCCACCAAGGAACACTCCGCCACGTGAACCATAGATTCTTCAGAAGGGCAAAATGGTGACATTTCTATTATGTTTTTTATTTTATTATCTAATCTTACTGGCTTACTACTTTTATAATGCAGTGATGTAACTGTATGTATGCTTCCCTTTCTGTTATAACTACATTCATCATATTACTACATTTATATAGTAATATAATCTGTCAAATTCAGTTAAACTGTGGATTGGTAATGGGAGGATTCATAAGTACAGAGTTGGGGGTGGGGAAAAAGGATATAAAGCATCACACCTAAAAACTTTGAATATGTACTTTGTGAAGTGACATAAACCTTCTTAGTCTCGTGTTAAATCCATAAAATATCTCAACATATTAACAAACCTGGAAAAAAAATAAAGTATTTCTCTAGCAATGGCCCGATTTCCTTTGCACAGGAGAAACAAGACATAGACAATTTTAGATACTCTGTAATTGCAGCTCAAGATGTCCTGTTTTGCCTCCTAACACATCTCTCCTGTGTTAATGCCCTGGAAGTGACGAGTGTTTCATTTCAGTTAAATAGTTCTCATCTTGATTCTATCTGTGGTCATCCCATCACTAGGCGAGATGTGAAATGGAATTTGTCAGAGCATCATGGGCCGTGGACAGTGCACATGAGAGCCTCTGGGATGCTTAGTGAGAAGTGCAGAGTGTGGGTCTCATCCTGGACTTACCTTATCCAAAAGCCGTGGAAAGGTCTGAGTGACGTGAAGTTTGAGGCCATTATAGGTTCTGTACATGCTTTTTCCTTGGGGTGCTGTCACTGCCGGGGGCAAAACTTCTTTGGCACGGGAGAATGAACACACACACACACACACACACACACACACACACACACACTACAGCGGTTTGTGGCCCTCCGTAAGTCAGTCCTACTTGACAAAATATTATTCCTTAATATTTAATTTCTCCAGTTAAGGAAAATTAATTTAAACTGCTTTTCCCCTGAGGATAGGAAGAATGAAATAAAGGTTGAGAAGCTGTCCTGTGAGGTCATCGTGACATAGCACGTGCCCCACAGGAGCCATGCCACTCCCTCCGTCTTGGGAAGCCTTAGGATATGGTTTGGATAATGTTTTTTAATACTAAGACTTTACCTACAATCATTGGATTTTTCTTTTTAAAAAATCTAGAAGGTAACAGAATTTTATTCTGCGGTGTGTTGCATCCAAGCAGACTGGTCTTATACTTAGGAGCAAAGCACCGTCAGAACGGACCGTGTCCTGGGGTTTGGGAACACTGGGCTTTGTGCAGTAGCCCCCCGCCCCCCCCTCCCTGCAGAGGGGGTGTTCCCAGACCCCAGCGAGTGCCTGAAACTAAAGTGGTACCACGCCCGTACACACCTCCGGGAAAGTTTAACTTAAAAACGAGGCACGGTCAGATGGACAGCAATGACGAATAATAAAATAGTTAATTATAACAACATACTATAATAAGTTACGTGAACGTGGTCTCTCCCCCAAATCCCTGATGGTGCTGAACGATGGTATAATGTGAAATATTACCACACTGCTCAGATCAGTGCGCACTGTAAAGCGTGTGAGCTGTTTGTGTCTGGAATTGTTCATTTAACATTTGGGACTGCGCTGACCGTGGTAAACTGAAAGCTGAGAAGCGAAGCCACAGGTGGGGCCGGACCATTGTGTTAGCTGCACCCCGTCACCCTCGCTGGTGCACACCTCACCGCCCGTCCCCGGGAGCAAGGCCCTCCCCGTCCTCCTCCTGGGAGATGGGGTGCCAGGCACCCCGTTCCCTGGGAGGAAGTATAGGGGGGTTTGTTGACTTCCTTCTTTGCTTTGGGATAGATACCAGTGATATGCTTTTTTGGGATGGCCAGTGGTGGGAGAAATAGAAGTTTTCAATCTATTAGTACTTTGTATAAAGAAACTCCCACATTTTGATTTCATTATTTGTAGGTCCTTCAAGGTTGTATTATATTCTTTATACTTATTTTCTGTCTCATTTGTCCAGGCTCAGGGGAGTTAAAGGCATAGTACCGCCAGGAATGAAAGGTTTCTGTAAGGCTGCATTCACCTGGCGCAACACTGCTTGCCAGCTGACAGATGTGGGCCAGATTATTTGCTGAATCGATGAAATTAATCCAAGGGTTATTTTTTTTTTTTAAGTAGTTCTCTTTTCTCCGATTTTAGAATCTAGTCTGTAGCATAATGTTGACACAAAAGTGTATTGGGAAGTTCTTGTTTATAAACTTGAGGGTCCAAAACGTTGTTATCAACACATTAGAAGTGTCCTCAGCTGATGCAGGTGTGAGAGGGAGTTCTCCTATCTGTCATGGGCAGGGTTCTAGGGTACACAGCTAACTAAGCTGCTGTAACCAGAGCCAGCAATTCCATGGTTCCAGGAACATTATGTCATAGGGAGATGGCCAGATTGGGGGGTGTATGTGACTATCTCAGAGACACATTTTTAAGTCTAGTTCCATCACACCCCAGAGCAGTGGTCCACTGGGCCAGCGGCTTAATCACAAGGAGCCACAGCCTGTAGTTATTGGAATCGAGAGGCGAGGTCATTAGACAACAGAGCGGCAAACTGCGGCTCGGGAGTATGGTCTTCGTCTCTGTTGTTCCTGCCCTGTCTCACAGGAAGGAGAAGAGACGGAGTCTTAAGCTCTCAAAGTGGCGTAGTCACGTGCCAACCCCAGCCGCAGGGAAGGCTGGGAATTGTAACTTAGATGGGCAGTTACGTGCTTGACTACAATTACTGTGGAAGAATAGCTGTCTCAGCTACAAATAGTATAGAGGCAGCTTTTTAATTTTCTTAGTACACTTTAAAAAATATACTTATTGATTTCAGAGAGGAAGGGAGAATGAGAGATAGAAACATTAAGGAGAGAGAATCATTGATTGGCTGCCTCCTGCACGCCCCCTACTGGGGATTGAGCTCGCAACCCAGGCATGTGCCCCTTGACTGGAATCGAACCCGGAACCCTTCAGTCCACAGGCCAACACTCTGTCCACTGAGCCACACCAGCTAGGGCTCTTAGTACACTTTTGAGGGAACTTTTTTTTTTTTTTTTTTAACATTTTTGTTTAACAAAAACTAATGTAATTAATATAAAGAGATAGTAAAGTATTTGGTGAGTGATGGGTTAAAATGCCAAGTAGAGTATATCAAAAGACAAGTTTTGAAATTAATTAGGTTACTGATTATTTGTCTCCCCAGAAAGTCCAAGCCAGATATGTCATTTAATCACTGCGGATCTTGTGTTTGTAGAACTCTGCAGCCCGAGTTTGGGACGCCCCTGCCCCGGAGAGCAGCCCCTGGCGCCCCAGGCGAGCCGGCCCATAGAGGCCCCTCCTCGTGCCATCCATACCATCCGGCCCTCAGTGTGAACGTGCCCAGATCGCCCGGGGCCCTCGTCACAGCGCAGGGTCAGACCCTCACCCTGGAGGTTCTGGTGGCTCTGAGTCTGCATCTGGATTTTTAACAAGCCCTTGAGGGGGATTCCCGCGAAGCTGTCAGTGTGGCAGCCTCTGCCGTAGGTAGTCCACGTCAGCTGTCTCACGTGGAAAGGTGCAAAATCATACCCTTTTGGCTTCCTAGGATTCAGAGAGCGTAAAAGAAATTGTATTTCAAATTGTTTCATGAATTAAAAAGTACTCTGAAAATGTAGGTGATGTTATAAGTCAAGTTTGTGCCAGGTTTTGCACAACAGTCTGTGACGTGAGCTCTGCGATCCCCACTTATTACCTGTAAAGTAGAAAGCTAGCCACCTTCATCTTTCACAGCTGAACAGAGGTTCAGAAGAAGTTAACTGCCCAGCATAGCCACCAAATGATTTACTTAGGTGTGTTTGGACATAGTGTGTGTGAGACACCACGTACCAGCTTGATGACTTCGGTTAAATGCACGGCCAGGGTCATCTCAGCGGGAATCTGCCTTTGGCCAGGGCACGCTGAAGACCGCAGTCTCTTTCCACCCGGAGAGGAGACCTAAGACAAATGGGACAGCATTCATAGCATCTTCCTTTTAAAGGACGAATCCTGTAGTCATAACACGGCGGGTTCTGGGTGTGATGTACGAGCTCAGAAGAGGGGCGGTCAGGTGAGGGGGGGTGCAGGAGAAGGAACTGCCCTTTTCCTTTACCCCGGAGGGAGGGACCGCCTCTGCCAGGTCCGGTGCAGCTGCAGGACCTGTAGGCAGGTGAGACCATAGAGGAGCTTTGAAGGTTAAGGTGTGCCCTGATGCCTTAGCCTTAGCCTTAGCCTTAACCTTAACCTTAACCTTAACCTTAACCTTAACCTTAACCTTAACCTTAACCTTAGAGGGAAGAATGAAATCTGATGAGGCAAATTATGTGCTCGGCACTGAGTTCCACAGCTCTGCCAGTGGGGAGAGGCAGTGCCCTTAGTGGAAGACGCATGTTTGTGTGTGTTTAAATCCTCACCGCGGATAAGTTTTTACTGATTTTAGAAAGAGAAGAAGGGAGGGAGGGAGAAACATCGATTGGTTGCCTCCCCTGCACACCCTGCCAGGTTAGAACTTGCGACCCAGGTGTGGGCCCATTTCTGCTCCGCAGTTACTGAGTGGGGTGACGCTCTCGGCGCTTTAGGCTGCTGTGCACATAGCAGAACCCGGCACAGACTGGCCTTACTACACACCTAACGTTTTCAGGTACTTTTTAGTTCATGAAACAATGTGAAAAACACTTCTTTTTACTCTCTGAGTCCCGGTAATTGAACCTCCGGTGTACGGGACGACGCTCCAGCCCCGTGGTCACCGACCTTCGGAGCGCACGGACACCGGCTGGCGACCGCTGCCCCCGCCAGCTGAGCCCGGCGGGGCAGGGGACGGGGACTGGAACTGAGAGCAGTGGGCAACACCGCCACTCTGGGCCCTGCATACGTGTTCACACAGGGCGTACCAGACCTCCTCCCTCCCCTTCAGCACGCTGCCGTGGCTGGGACAGGGCTGCTGACCGCCGGGCTCCATGCTGTGGAGAGGCCTCAGGCCGCCCTCACGCGTCCGCACGCAGGACGGGGAGCGTGGTGATGCAGCGTGCATCCCCTGGTCTCTGCGGCAGCACGGCACCTCAAAGGCTGACACAGGCCAAGTAAGCAAGGTTCAAGTTTATGTGGGTCACACAAAAAAAGCTTCCATTTTCTTAGAAATGCAGGTTTATGTCGATAGAGACATGCTGAATGCAGAGGGCTGAAATAAATGAGTCATCGTCAACATAAAATAACATTTAAATAAAAATTTTAAAAAATTAAAAAAATATATATATTTATTGATTTTCTACAGAGAGGAAGAGAGAGGGATAGAGAGTTAGAAACATCGATGAGAGAGAAACATTGACCAGCTGCCTCCTCCTGCACACCTCCTACTGGGGATGTGTCTGCAATCAAGGTACAGGCCCTTGACTGGAATCGAACCCGGGACCTTTCAGACCTCAGGCTCTATCCACTGAGCCAAAATGGTTTCGGCTAAAAAAATTTTTTGAACATCAACTTACCAGATTCTGAATAACTGCTAATAAGTGTAATGCAAATAAATATTTTTTTGTTGTTCTCCGAAAGTGAAATAGTGCCTGTTGCAAATACCAAACAAGTCAATACAAGACTAATGATGTGGCAATCTGCTGCTAAAATACTCACTGCTGGTATTAGTGGAGAGAAATGGTGCGCAAGGTGCATAAGGGAAGTGAATGCAGCTCGATATCAGTCATTAGTGAATATTGTAGTTCGTTATTAACTCTGTGTAACAGGATATTGTAAAATTTAAGCCAGGGGGAGGGGACATGGGCAGTTAGCCGGCCTGTCTGCTGGTCGAACTCCTGGTCGAGGGGACAATTTGCACATTAGCCTTTTATTATATATGATTATATAGGATATACACTGAGTGGCCAGATTATTATGTGTTCAGAGATCATCATAATCTGATCACTCAGTGTTTATAGTCAACTTTCCCTATCTGTGGGATTCACATTTTTTGATTCAACCAACTCAGTGAAAACAGTACTTTTGATCTGAGGTTGGGAATTCATGAATGCAGGGGCTGACTGTATGCATTGTTCTGTGCTGTTTTACATAACGGAAGTAAGCATCTGAGATTTGGTATCCACGGGGTCCTTGAAGCAATCCCCTGATGATACTGAGGGAGAATGATAGTATCTTTTCTCTCTCTAGCCACTTTCAAGACTTTCCTTTCCTCTTTGGTTTTAAGCCGTTTCCCTGTGGTATGCCTGGGTGTGGTTATAATTTGACAGGTTTTTAGCCATGACTTCTTTAAGTATTTATTTCCCTCTTTCTCACTGTCTTCTGATTTCTTTTACGTGTTAGAACATTTGATATTGTTCTGCTGTTCTTTAAGAGTCTCTTCATTTCCCTTCAGTCTTATTGTCTCCTTTAGATTGATAATTTCTACTGACCTGTTTTTATGTTTTCTTATTTTTTTCTACCATCTTTAGTATATGCTCTTAAAGCCATCCGATAAATTTTCATTTAGATATTGTCTTTTACTTTCAGAATTTCTTTTGAGCTTTTTTTTTATAATTTGTTTTTCTGCTGAGACACTTTGCTCATACATTAAAGAGCTTATGTTCCTTATAGATTTTGAACACATTTTCTTTTGTAAAAAAATATATATTTTATTGATATTTTACAGAGAGGAAGGGAGAGAGATAGAGAGCTAGAAACATCGACCAGCTGCCTCCTGCACACCCCCTACTGGGGATGTGCCCGCAACCAATGTACATGCCCTTGACCGGAATCGAGCCTGGGACCCTTCAGTCCGCAGACTGACGCTCTACCACTGAGCCAAACTGGTCTTGGCTGAACACATTTTCTTATTCTTTCTATCAAATAGCTGCTTTAAAGTCTTTGCTAAATCAAACATCTGATCTATCCTGGGGTTGGTGTTCTGTTGACTCCTTGACTGTGGATCACATTTTTCTGTTTCTTTTGCTTGGTTACAGTTTTAGGATTTGAATGCCTTGTTTTCTTCTTTTTGAGAGTGTTAATGTTTGTTCTAGAAGACTGATTGATTACTTTGAATTTATATAGGTTTGGGTTTTTTGCTTTATTTTGCAAGATTTATGGAAAAGTCATAGTGACTCCTAGCCACTTTACTGTGGTGGGACATGGCTTCCACACTGGGCCTCTGGATTTTGTCCGAGTTTGGCTTTAAACATTGTTGTATTGTCTGGAGTAGGCTGTACTGGGTGTGGGCCTTAGTCTTGAAGGAGGGAAAGGAATGTGAAGGTATGTGTTTGTCAGGCTTCTCCAGAGAAACAGGTGCCATAAGACAGTGGTCGGCAAACTCATTAGTCAACAGAGCCAAATATCAACAGTTACAAAAGAATGAAATTTCTTTTGAGAACCAAATTTTTTAAACTTAAAATTCTTCAGGCCATGGTATTTTGTGGAAGACCCACACTCAAGGGGCCAAAGAGCCGCATGTGGCTCAAGAGCCGTGGTTTGCCGACCACTGTAATGGAAGATACATTGTGTATTATAAAGAATTGACTCACATGATTATGGAGGCTGAGAAGCCCCAAAATCTTCACTTGGCAAGTTGAAAACTTAGGAAAACCGATGGTGTAAATTCTAGTCTGAAAGCTGTCCAATTTAAGATTCAGGAAGAGCTGATGTTTTGGTTTGAGTTCAAAGGCTGGGAAAAAGATCTATATTTCAACTTAACACAGAGTGTCGGAGTTGTAGAAGTTATGAAAAGTCCCAGCCATCTTGTCCTATTCCCATCCTCAGCTGACTTGGTGAGGCCCACCCACATCGGGGAGGGCAGTCAGCCTACTGTTCAAATGTTATTCTCACAGGAAGACCTTCACAGACGCCCCACAATGATACTTGTTGGCCAGGTATCTGGGCACCCAAGGCCCAGTCAAGTGGACACATTACATTAACCTTTCGCCCTAACCGGTTTGGCTCAGTGCATAGAATGGCAGCCTGTGGACTAAATTAGGGTCTTGGGTTTGGTTCTGGTCAGGGGCACTTGCCCTGGTTGGGTGCTCAATCCCCAATAGGAACATCTTATCATTGATGTTTCTATCTTTCCCTCTACCTTCCTTTTTGAAATCAATAAACTGCTTTTAAAAAATAAATTAACCTTCATATGCCGTTAATGCGATTTTTCCGCCGTGACTGGACAGGAACACCAGATTCCCCCAGGCCTCTCATTCTCTGTCACTTCTGTTCTGCTCTGAACCTCATCGAAGTCACTTGGCTAAGCTTTGGATGGTCTCACCCTGTCCATGTGCGTTCTGGTCCTTGTGGGTCCCCTATGTAGAGTTCTGGTGACCCCTTCTGCACAGCTCCTCTCTCTCTGTTGCCCGGCCCCCAAAGATTCCAGCTCCTTAATCTTTTCCTTGACATTTTAGCAGGATTGCCATGCTTTGTTTGGACTTCAGTTCCCTCCACTGTGTTGGGGAATTATCCCCAGAACAAAAATAAAGTTTCAGAGGAGGAGATTATTTTCTTCTAAAATTCTAGCTATCTCCTTGATTATATTAAACTAGAGGCCTCATGCATGAAAATTCATGCGTGGAGGGAGGGGTCCCTCAGGTCAGCCTGCCCCTTTCAGGAGTCCAGGAGCCTGGCGACCAGGGGAAGGCAATGCCCCAGCACACCTCTGCTGCTGCCACTGCTGGCAGCACAAGCCTCGGGCAGCCCTGGGCCACCGGGCAGCTGAATCTGAGGCTTCCCTGCACTCCGGGAAGGCCCTGGACAGCTGGGGGACTGGGGGACTCCGAAGGCAGGCGCGCCCCAGCGAGGCTGAGGGGACTGGGTGCCGCCATTTTGTGGCTGTTGCCATCTTTGAGGGTGGAGCATTCAATTAGCATATTCCACCCTTATTGGCTGTGGGTGCCATAATATTTGTGATGGTGTGAGAGTCAATTAGCATATCCCCCTCTTTATTGGCTATGGGCACCACCCTTTTTTGTGATGATGTGAGGGTCAATTAGCATATTCCCTCTTATTAGATAGGATGGAGTGGACATGTTTTAAAAAATAGTATCCTTTGGGCAAAGGTCAGGACAGAGGGGTGGTGGGCTCAGAGTAAAAAGTAATTGAACCCCACTTCCCGCTTAGTGTTGGAGTCATGGCCAGGCAGATGCTATGAGTCCCAGACTGTGCAGGAACATGCAGTGATGGGATGTGGTGGAGGAGGGGGGGGGGTGGTTGCCTGTCTACCATACATAAGACAGCTCCATTGGATGCCTTCTTTTATTCATTCTCTACCTGTTCTCCTGTAATATTGTACTTATTCTTGGTTTTAGTCCAGTCTTCTTTAAGTACAGGGAGCAAGTCAATTCATTTTATTTTTGTGAGATTTGGCTTAATTACTTGGAGACAATTATTCACTGTTTCTTTAGTTTTTCATTGTCTTGGTTGATGATCCTTGGTACTTCCAGATTACTTCCTCAGAAGTTTTGAATTCTCTCACCACCTCTCTATGTAGATGTAGAAATTAAAAGAATTGGGAACTTCAGAAACCTTATAAATAGAAAGACTATAACCGCAGGCCTCACTTGTCAAGTTGTTGGGAAGGTCATTTCTGATGGTCCCCCTTCCTCATCTAAATGTGTTCCCCTCGCTGTTTCTCTCTCAGTCTGTTCCTCACGGCCACCAGCAGAGTTTGCAGCCCTAGCGTTGGGACTGTTGTCTGTTTCTCAAGTTGGACTATGAGTTAGTCCCCTGGTGGCAGGCACAGTGACAGTGAATCTTACACTGCTGACGTTAGTACGTAGCAAATGTTTGTTGAAATGACTGATGAATTCAAAACTCTACATCATGTCACGACAACATGTGATTTTTAGGATCTGGTGTATGTGCTGTCACTTAGTACTGTTTTCAGTTTCAGTAGGCGTAAATGATGGCACTTATGACGTGTATTCAGAGATGCTTGTGGCTGTCTCTCTCTCAACTCCGTCCCCACTTCTGCCCCCCCCCCCCCACCTTCTTTAGCTCACTGCCCTAACCTAAGACACTGCTAGTGAAGGTTTGCAGTTACTTTCTGGACATTTTTCTCATTTATAAGGAAGCATACGTACATCTTATTATACATATATCTTCGCACACATTTCTGTGCCGCAGCGGAGCGGAGTGCTCGGTGACAGTGGCACCTGGTTTGATGATCGGGGTTCTCAGCGCTGACTTCCGTTCAGAGTAGTCGTAAGTAAGGCACAGACATGGCTTCTCAGTTCCCACATCTGCTAAAGGGTTGATTTGAATGAAATGAAATTGAAGATTTCTTAGTTCTAAATTCACTGTTATATAATTCAACTCTATTAGACATGAACAGTGGGGTGGGTGTTCTGTTTAATATGAAAAGAAGATTAAAATAAAAACTGACTTTGGATAGCAAAAGGAAATTTGGGGGTAAGTTGTTAAAAAGCTCAATTCTCCCCGCCCCCCCCTCCAAAAGTGACTAGAGAATGTAAGCTTTTGAAATTAGTAGTGGGGCCTGTCTTTTGTGGACATGGGCCTTAGGAAATTTGCTCTTGATTGACTCAGTAAAGCTAGCTGATGACACCCTAAAGCGAATTTCAACCCAACTCCCTGACTTTTCTCATCACACTGTTCGTTTGTCTGTTTATTTATCTTTATTTTTAAAAAGTATGCAAAGTAGCCCTGGCCGGTTTAGCTCAGTGGATAGAGTGTCGTCGGCCTGTGGACTAAAGGGTCCCAGGTTCGATTCTGGTCAAGGCCCCATGCATGCATTGCAGGCTTGATCCCCAATAGGGGGCGTGCAGGAGACAACCGATCAATCTGTAATAATTGATGTTTCTCTCTCTCCCCTTCTCCCTTCCTCTCTGAAATCAATAAAAAAATATAAAAAATAAATTAAAATGTTTAAAAAAAGTATTCAAAGTGGCTCTATCTATCTACCTATCTATCTATCTATCTAATCTGTCTAATCTGTCTATTCTAATCTATCTTATTTTGTTGTTAATCCTCACCTTTGGATATTTTCCCATTGATTTATAGAAAGAGTGGAAGGTAGTGGGAGATACACGTTGTTTGGTTGCCTCCCAAATGGCCCGAGCCTGCAACCGAGGCATCTCCCTTGACGTCATTCGAACCCGGGCTGACACTGTATCCACTCAGCCAAACCGGCTTAAGGCCACAGTGTACACATATTAACACAGTGGATGCCTTAGAATTTTTTTTTATGGCAACCAAAACTTATATAGGAAAATCTTTGTTAGTGATTTATTTTAAAACCTTTTGTGGAAAATAGTTTCCCCGAACTATTTTAACCCCTTTTTCCTTTTCCCAAAGAGGAACATGCAAAAGAATAAAAATGCAGCTTTTACTCAGTCCTAGAATGTTTGTAGGCTCTTGTCATAAAACGGTATTGAATCCTTAGGTTCCTTGTAGACTAGCTTCTTTGCCTAATGACTTTCTTATCAGTTCAGCTGGTATGCCACAAGGACTTTTCAAACATGCAGCATATAATCGGGCATACTGACACTTCTTAGATTGTCAAATAGAAAAACGAAAACAGCCAGCACAAGAGCCATTCAATATAAATGAATCAAAATTACACCGATTTTGTTTGCCATGGCCGGTGTGGTTCAGTGTTTAGAGGGGCTCCGGTCTGAGTCCGGGTTCACTCCCCACCCCTGGGGAGGCAGCCAATTGATGTCTCTCGCTAACATTGGTATTTCTCTCTCCCTTCCTCCCTTCCACTCTGGAAAAAAAGCAATGGAAAATATATCCTCAGGTGCGGATTAACAAAACATAATTTTTTATACCAATATTTATTGTCAGATTGGCAAAAACATAGTTTTCAGTGTGCTGTAGAATTTTAATAATTCATTTATGTGTGTCCTGAGATGAAAAAGGTTGAAAATTGCTGATTTTAATCATTGTGTAGTTTAAATAATCATATTTCTAATCCTTTAAAAAATACCACTCTTTAGTTGTTTTCTTTAGCTAAGACAGAAGAGGTGACTTATTTACATGTTGCACTGTTACAACTGAGAACGGAACCAGTCCCGAATGCCACAGGCCCGGCACAGAGACCGGGGCAGTCTCCAGAGGGCAGTGCGTGCCAATGTTCTGGGTCCCGGGGGGCGTTTTCCAAGCAGACTGCAGTCCGACCCTCTGGACGGCCCTGGCCTCTGGCCTCCCTCGTGCCTGCCCCGTGGCTTCGTGGGGCTCAGCCTGCGGGTGCCGGACCCGCACCCTCCTCCTCCTCCTCCTCCTCCTCCTCCTCCTCCTCCTCCTCCTCCTCCTCCGTGCGGCAGCCTGTGTACGCGCGGCCTCCTGCAGGCCCCGTGGCGCAGAGCGTGCTAAGAAGACGATGCCAAGTCCGAGAGCTCACTGGTTGGTTTTGTGAAGAGCTTTTCTGATGGAAAGCCTCGATGCGCACAGAAGTAGAGAGAAGGATAAAATGAGCCTCCCGTTCCCCACCCCGCTTTGGCAGTCATCGATATTTTGCCCATTTGGGTTTCTGACATTTTTGATACAAGTAATAATACCAAATGTAAAAGTACTCTTTTAGAAAGTGGGTTGGATTTAACAAAAAATTCCCAGCCCAATCTATGCTCAAGTTTTATTATGGCTATTTGTATAGTTGATAATTATTTATAATGTTTTTAGCTCATATAATGATTATTCTCTGTAGCAAATGCTCTAGATTTTTTGCCTTTTGCGTTGAAATGAGTTATACTAGTAGAGCTAACCATGGCAGATTCATTTTTCCCCATCGTTAGATTGCAGGTGTGACTTCACTGCTTAATATTACTATCTCATCTTAAGTATTTAACATTTTTAATTAATTTGTTTCAACAAAGCAACCAAAAGCCATGCTTAGGAGATGGTTTGGTTTGGTGACGGCGCTGAGCATGGCTGTAGCTGAGGAGCTGGCAGCCGTGGAGGGCGAGGAGCAGGCCGTCCCCGGTCTGGGCCTGCGCGCTGACCTGTAATGGTCAGTTACCTGCCGCTCAGGGCGGGGTTGACAGGCAGCGATGGAAGGAAGGAAGGAAGGGAGGGAGGAATAAGAACCTGAGCAAAACGTGGTGTTGGGGAAATACGGCGTTTGTGTTTGGAGCTGTAGTGCAGATTGGGGGAAACGTGCAGCAGGCGGTGAGGTGGTGGTGAGGACTTTGTAATGTTACAGGGTACAGAGTGAGTGTGTGAGCACTTCCTGTGCAGTGGTTTGCATGCCGTACGAGGGCTCTGCCATTGATCGCACAGGGTTTTGTGCAATTACCTCTGTGTAGCGGAGACACTCAGTCGCCTAGGAGTTTTAGAGCTTTGCTTGAAGCCACCCAGCAAGCTGTGGAGCCAGGAGGTTAAATGAGGGCAGACTGACGAGCCTGATGGGTTAGGCCTTGAATAGCAACTGGGTTAAGCAACATTAAATGCTTTTTTTGGGATAGTGACCTAGCAATATATTAAGTGATTTTTTAAACACAAAGGTCTTTAGTAGTTTATCATGAGATTTACCCTATAATGGAGTTTTAAAATTGGCTGTACTGAGAGGTTGTCCTCATGGTTGTGGCCTTTAGCTAGATTCCATGATGACTTTTATGTTAACACTAGAGGCCCAGTGCATGAAAAATCATGCACCCCGGGGGGTGAGGGAGGGGTGTCCCCTCAGCCCCGCCTGTGCCCTTTCAAAGTCCGGGACTCCTCAGGGGATGTCCACCTACCAGCTTAGGCCTGCCCCCTGGGGGATCGGGCCTAAGCTGGCAGTCAGACATCCCCCTGTCAGCCTGGGAGCCCTCAGAGGATGTCCAACTGACAGCTTAGGTCTACTCCCCAGAGGATTGGGCCTAAGCTGGCAGTCAGACATCCACCTCACAATCCAGGACTGCTGACTCCTAACTACTTTGCTGCCTGCCTGCCTGCCTGCCTGCCTGATGGCCCTAACTCCCCTGCCTGCCTGCCTCATTGCTCCTAACCACTCTGCCTGCCTGCCTCATCACCCCTAACTGCTCGTCTGCCTGCCTGCCTCATTGCCCCTAACCACCTCTGCTTCAGCCTCCGCTGCTGTGGCTTTGTCCAGAAGGATGTCCAGAAGGTTGTTTGGCTGTCTGGTCTAATTAGCATATTACGCTTATATTATTATAGATAGAAGCCCGTTGCATGAAAAATTGTGCAAAGGACTCAGCCCTTGCAGCCCTGGCCACCCAAGCCAGCTCTCAGAGCCCTGGCTTTGTCATGAAGGTTGTAAGGTTGTTCGGCTATTTGGTCTAATTAGCATATTAGCTATTATATAGGATGGAGGCTGAATTTCTTGGATCATTTTTCTCCTGCTTACTTATAAAAGTGCTGCACTGAAGAGTAAAAAGAAGAAAATTAAAAATCATTCAGGCTTTTATTAGCCTAAGACAGTGGTTGGCAAACTGCGGCTCGCAAGCCACATGTGGCTCTTTGGCCCCTTGAGTGTGGCTCTTCCACAAAATACCACGGCCTGGGCGAGTCTGTTTTGAAGAAGTGGCATTAGACGAAGTTTGACTTTAAAAGTTTGGCTCTCCAAAGAAATTTCAGTCGTTGTACTGTTGATATTTGGCTCTGTTGACTAATGAGTTTGCCGACCACTGGCCTAAGACATTTGTCATTAATAACTATATATTTTCTTCCAGGGTTTTTCTGTGCTATTACTTTACTTTCCTAAAACTGTGCTTTGGGGAAGATTTTGAGCTCGTTCTGGGATTTTACTTTTCCCCTCATGTAATACAGTTACCATAAGAAGTAAAGAATTACATAATATTTTATCACATGAATGTACCACAACCGATGCCACCTTTTCTTTTGTCTTGGACATTTTTTTCCTGTTTTTGAGATCATTTTAATGATACACTTTTGTATGTGAATTTTATATTTTCTATCATGAAATGGCTTTTTAATTTTTTAAATGTTTTTAGTCACTTGAGAGAGAGAAAGAGGGGGGGGGAGGGGAAGGGGAGAAACATGAATTGGCTACCTCCTGCACCCCTGCTAGGAGTCCGGAAGGCCAGGCCCGTCCCTGACCAGGCGATCGCAGTGGGCATGGAGAAGAGGGGGGAGCCGGAGGCGGTTCAATGGAGGGGGCTTAGTGAGACCCCTTCGGGTAGATGCAGTCAGCGGTTGTTAGCGACGTCTCTAGAAGGATGGCGCTGCGGGCAGAGCTGGGAAGGTGAGTGTGGAAGGAAGGGGTGAGGGTGTTGAGGGATGGTGAGTTGTGGTGGTAATGTGACACTGGAAGTGACCCAAGCAGCTTGCCGTTGGTCTAGATGCTGAGTGAGACGTTAGGGGGAGCAAAAGAGACCAGAATACTAGTAATTAGTCTCAAGTAAACGTTTAAAGTACTTCTTTTGGTGAGAAAGATGTACAGAGGGATGAGTGGAGGGGCGTGACCTGAGGTTGGGGTGAAAGTAACAAAGAGGCACGGGTAGTATTTGGAGGGTAACCGGTACTCTGAAATACAAGACCACACATATTAAGGATTTTTTGAGGAGGTAACCTTTTTGTAAATTCCACAAAAGTGTAGCAGGGAAAACAAGTAAAACTAACCTCATTTTACTACTCTTAGTAACAGGCTTGTTGGAAGAAAATGTAAGCTGTTAATAATAGTGTGTGTTTTTTAATTAATTCTGGGCCTTGTTATTTCTATGTATATTTGAAAATGCAAGGATAATTAAAAGCAGTGGTTTATAAAATTACATATAATTATGTATGTCTAAAAGTACATATTACCAACTAAGTATATGTGTGCATGCATTTATGTAAATAGATTATATATAACGTATATTTTATAAATAAAATTACATGTGTGTCTATGTATTATTACACTGTAGACCATCCTATTCAGAAAAGTCAGTGTTATCAGAAGGGAGAGGGCAGAGTGGTTTTCCAGGGCATCTCTTGGACACTTGTCCTGAGAAGAGTTTGGAGTCTATCAATTGAACATGTTCTTCCTGTGTCTTCTGATAGACAATTAAGAAAATACTTTTATTGATTTCAGAGAGAGGGAGAGAGAGAGAGAAACATCAATGATGAGAGAGAATCATTGATTGGCTATCTCCTGAATGGCCCTGTCTGGGGTTCGAGCCTGCACCCCGGGCATGTGCCCGTGACTGGAATGGAACTAGGGAGCTTTCAGTCCACAGGGACACTCCATCCCCTGAGCCAAACCTGCTAGGCCAGTGGTTGACAAACTCAGTCCACAGAGCCAAATATCAACAGGACAACGATTGACATTTCTTTTGAGAGCCAAGGTTTTTAAACTTAGACTTCTTCTAACGCCACTTCTTCAAAATAGATTCATCCAATCCGTAGTATTTTGTGGAAGAGCCACGCTCAAGGGGCCAAAGAGCCACATGTGGCTCATGAGCCTCGGTTTGCCGACCGCTGCGCTAGGACAACAGGCGGCACTGTTGTGTTTACAAAATACATACACAAGTGAGATCACCCAGATGTTTAGTGAAGGAGGGAAAGTAACCAAGGTGAACGTGAAATCCTGGACCTCATCCTTGTGTTAATCTCTGAGCACCTAGAGGTCATTGGCCCATTCCTTTTATTTTTTAATAGGCTTTTATTGATTTTTTTTTTTGGAGCGGGATGAAGGGAGAGAGAAAAAGAGAGAGAAGAATCATCTATGATAGAGAAATATCAATAGGCTGCCTTGCACGTCCTACTGGGGACGTGCCTGCAGCCTGTCATGTGCCCTTGACCAGAATGGAACCTGTGACCCTCAGTCCGCATACAATGATGCTCTATCCACTGAGCCAAACCAGCTAGGGCTTGACCATTCCTTTTTAATTCCTCTTATGAACTAGGATTGACTTGAATTGAGGACATTATGTATAGGTGATCCTATGTAATAATCTTATATAATCAAAGTACAATATGCTAAGTGTCCAATCGGTGATAGTTTGGTCAATTGCTTAACCAGTAGCTATGATGCGCAGTGACCACTAGGGGGCAGACACCCTGACTGGTAGGTTAGCTTGCTGCTCATTGGGGCCCAGCTCATTGGGTCTTGGCGAGAGCGCCATACATGCCCTGGAGCCCTCCTGCCGTCCCTTCCCGGCTGGCCAGCTTCCCGCAGTTCCTCTCCGGCTGGCCGCCCCCATTGGCCCTGACCAGGACTGGGTGAGATGGCCCCGGTCGCTCCAGTTGCCAGCCAGACTGAGGGAGCCCACCCGTGCATGAGTTGGTGCACTGGGCCTCTAGTGTCAAATCATATCTTCAAGAAGCACATTGACAGAAGAGATTGAAAAATCCTGGTGTTTTGTACTTTGCTCTTGGTTCCATTGGCAAGGTAAAAGCAGGTTTCAAGTTTCAAAATATATGGTAGTGAAGATTTGGAAACAACTTAAATATTCCCCAATAGGGGTTTGCTTAAAGTAAACCTACTTCAGTACATAGTACTATACAACTATTTAAAACTGTACAAGTGTACATGGTTGATGTAAAGATGTCAAATTATAAAAACAAGAGCAAAGATTTATTATTTTAGGGTGGTGAAATTTTATATGACTTTTAGTTCTTATTCCTAGTTTATTTTTTTAAAGCAATGAGCATATAATATTTTATAGTCAGAAGAACCTTCTTTCAGATAAATGATGGGAGAAAAACTTGAGATTTTTAATTTTAAATGGAGAGAAGACTATTATTGTTCAGGTCTAGTTTCTGAACAAAATTGCTCACGGTTGGGTTGGAACGGTGACAGGATTTGTTTCTGAGGCATATAGTTGGATGAGAATGAGCTAGAGGGTAGATTTGAGCAGAGAGGGCAGCAAAACAAGCAGGGCCCTTGTTTTAGACAGGAACCTAGAACTGGAGTAATGAGGTCAGGTAGGAAAACCGGCCATGTGAAATCTAACACAAGGATTTGTGGATTGCATGTGGGGCAAGCAACAGGAGAGGTCCTAGATGGTTAGGGTTTAGTTTGGGAGATGGGGTGATGGTGACACCCATCAACTAAGACTGACGATATAAGAAGAAGTGAATTATTTTCTGTCCTCCTGATCTTTTGGCTCTTAGTTTGTATGTATGTATGTATGTATGTATGTATGTATGTATGTATGTATGTATTGAGCAGGTTAGAAGGATGGGGAGATGGGTGGTAAATTCAGTTTGACATGGAGCCTGACAACTGCAGTTTGGAATTTGGTTGGATTTGAATCTTATCTCTCTGCCATTAGTCATGTGTGACTTGAGCCACTTCACTTCTCTGAGCCTCAGTTTCCTCACCTGCAAAATGGGGATAATGGTGCTACCTACCTTCTACAACTATTTATGGGATTAAGGAAATAGATGTCAATTAAAGGGAAGAGATATTGTCATATGTCCCAGTAATAACTGGGAAACAGTAATAACTGAAGCATCCAGGCTCAGATCACTAGGCTTTCAGAAATGTGGACCTGAATTCTACAGAGAGGTGTGCTAGAGGCAAGCCAGTTTGTAAAAGTCTGCTTAATTCCATATATAACTTAAGAAGTACTTAATGTTGACTTTGAACCAACCGTCTTAGAAATGAGTCTTCTGGAGCTTAGGTCTGCGTATAGTAGAGGTTTTCCTGGGGTCTGTATAGCAACCACTCTCCAGTAGTGGGAGTTGGGATGTTCAAAAGTTTTGTGGTCTAAGCATTCATATTTGAGGAATTCATTTCAAGAGAATACGTGTAAATATGTTGACAGATTTGATGGTTGATAGAAACTTTTGTAAATCTTTTATGTTTTCATACTCAACTAATGGAAGATAAAGGATGGCAAGCAAAATAGAATATCAGTGGTAGTTTATTATTTTGAATTAGTGACAGGGCACAGTACTTTATACCAATTGATAACTTACCACAGAAATTTCAGTCTCTCTCATCCAGTAAAAAAAAAAAAAAATTGTCAGTGCATTATGTATTATGGATAACATGCATAAGAGGATGAAGTATTTCCCTCCTGTTTTAATTAGTGCTGCACCCAAATATTCATTGTTTAATCTGGTCTTATTGAGGCTAGATACAGTCCCAGAGAGGCCAAGTAACTTGATGCTTGAGGTAGCAAAAATTTGAGGCAATATTTAGTTCTCTCTGCTCTCAGTTCTTGAATCTTCTATCTCTAGTGCTTACTATGGTTTTGTTAAGTCTTTTCATATAATTTCATGAGAAACCACATCCTTCTATCTCCTTTATTACGCATCTCAGACACTCCCACTTCCCACATGCATTTGGAGTTGTTTAATTCAAGACTCACGTTTCTAACTCTTCATGCTATTGTAGCTTGCTCAAGGCTTCAGTGCAAAAATGACTTAACTGCTATTGGTCTTACACTGTTTGCAGTTTGTCTTCCTAAAAAATGTTTTTTCTTTTGTTAAGGGAACATATAACAGTCTGTTATATGCTGTAATCAAAATTTCTTTGCTTCCATTCTCCTAAATGCAATGCTTTTTACAAGTTAATTTACTACTAAAAAGCTTTATTTCATGTTTCGGATGGTTGATGCAGAAGAATGGGTTCTTCTTGTTTGGGGTTCTCTGTGCCTCCTGAACTTGTGTGACTTTTTCTTTACCAGGTTAGGGGAGTTTTCTACCATTATTTCTTCAAACACCTTCTCTATTCCTTTCTCCCTTTCTGCCTCTTCTGGCACACCTATTCTAATATTGTTATGTTTCATATTGTCCCACAGCTCCCTTAAGCTGTCCTCCTGTTTTTTTAATTCTTTTTTTCTTTTGGTTCTCTAATTGAGTGGTATTTTCAACTCTTTCTTCTAATTTACTGATTCGATCCTCAGCTTCCCCTAATCTGCTGTGTAGTCCTTCCAATGTATTCTTTATTTGTGTTATGTCATTTTTTATTTCAGACTTTTCTTTTTTCATAGTTACTATATCTTTTTTCATACTGTTGAGCATTTTTAACATCATTACTCTGAACTCTCAGATAAATTTCTTAACTTTGCTTCATTTATCTCTTCTTCTGGCGAATTAGCTAGTTCTTTCATTTGGATATTGTTTTTTTTTTTGTTTCCTCATTTTGGTGGTCTGTCTGGACTTTTGACTATGTTTTAGGTAGACCCTCTGTACCTCTCAGTCTCTAGTGTAGGACAGTGTTAAAGGCTGTTTCTGACTAATTGGATCAGGCAGAGACTCAAAGTCTCTAGAGAATGCCTCCGACTTGAATTGCCCGCTCCATTCTCCCCACAGTTGTCCTCAGGGCAAGGTGTTTTCCAATCGGGTGTGTCGACTATCTTCCTGCCAGGCAAGGCAGAAGTCTCTGTGGGAAAAAGATGTCCTCCGCTGTGTGAGGGAATGACTCAGCCCAGTAAACTTGGTTTGTCTGGTTTCTGAGCTCCATCCCTCAAGTCCCCAGTCCTGGCTTCTATTCTCACAGCTCCAATCCACTTTACCCTCCCTTTGCCAGAGCCTCCCTCTGGGTGGCTCTACAGGGAGTTTTTGTGCATTGGCCATTTAAGGGGGTGCCAAAACTTTCAGCTGCCACTCCCTGGCAGACAGCACTGCACTGCTTTTCACAGCTAGATGTTATGTGGGTACCCTCCTCAGTTTGGTACTCTCTGCTGGGGAGCCCAGCTTGGGCATTAGATCCCAGAGTTCTCAGTGACACTCCCTCTTCCCCCCACAGCTGAGATATCTCTCTAAGACTTCAGTTGTCTGTGGGTGCCAGGCCAGCCCTTTTGTGCCTCCGCCCCTCCCACCAGTCTCTGTGCGGTCCTTGTGTATCAGAGCTCTCTCCTGTGAGTTTTCCGTTGGTTATTCAGGAAGCCTTTCCGTGTTTCAGTTTAATTCCAGCTCGTTCTTGGGAGCATGTCCAGGCAGCATCCTCCTACTCTGCCGCCATTTTTAATCCGGGAGTAGCTTATTCTTAATTGACAGCTTTATTATTTTTTTAATAGCTGCCACATGAGTTATCATTGTTTTTCTCTGTTGATTAAGATATTATATATGTGTCCTTATCCCTCTGTTGCCTCCCCTTCCCGCTCATGCCCTCATCCCCCTGATGTCTGTGTCCATAATGTCCATTGGACATTGGTTATGCTTATGTGCATGCATACAAGTTCTTTGGTTGATCTCTCCCCTTTACCCACATCCTCCCTGCCTTCCCTACTTCCCTCTCAGATTTGAGACTCTGATCGCTTTTGAACTGTTTAAGTCCCATTGTGCATTATATTTTATTTTTCCTGTGGGATCAAAATTATACAAGAATATATATATAGTATATGAGTATCTCATGTAAAATTAATGATAGTAAAAAAACAACTGTCTGTATATTTCCACATAGCTTGAGAAGTAAAACAGTACCTACCAGAACTTTTTAAGCTTGTATCATACTAATTTTTTTCACCTGCTGCATGTAATGTTCTCTGCTACTTTATTTTGAAACTAGATAGGATTTTTAGTTTTGTGTCATTACAAAACTTTGTGACATTGGAGAAAACATCATATCTGCTACTTAATTCATCAATTCCTTAGTTAAACTGGATTTGCCATATCATGCTAATTTGTTCATTTCAATCACAGTTTTGCCACTCTTGGTCTTTGTGGATTAGTATTAATTTTTAAAAAATACATTATTATTGATTTCAGAGAGGAAGGGAGAGTGAGAGAAACATCAATGATGAGAGAATCATTAATCAGCGCCTCCTGCATTCATGCCCCCTACTGAGGCTTGAGCCCACAGCCCAGGAATGTCCCCAACTGTGGCCTCCTAGTTCTTAGGTCGACACTCAACCATTGAGCCACACTGGCCAGGTGGATTAGTATTATTTTTATAAATCTCAGTATGCCAGTGCTTTTAACTGTGTTGATATTCTCACCCTCCTCCTTCTCTTCCTCTCTTTACCCCTCCCTCCTTTCCCCTCATCTCTGAAGATATGTTGTACATTAATTAATTTTATGCAATGATTTTTAGACAACTAAAAAATGGTTTGTAAATTTAACTTCAAACCACTTAAGCTCAGTTCCTAGATTGTTCATTGATCACTTGTTGTATTGCCTGTGGCAAAATGTGAGCTAAAACATACTGCAAGAGACTCAGGATTATGGGAGGTCCTGCAGTTAGCATAGGAGGTGCTTCTCATCGGCATCTCATCTTTGCTACATGATTGGTGAATGGTTGGGGGAAAGATGAAAAATTCACCATAGGTTTTCCTAAAGAAAATTTAAAACACGAGCATTCTTTTCATATACTTGGCTATTGAGTATGAAAAGTGACCACTGTGGCCCTGGCTGGCACCGCTCCGGGGCACCCCTGCACCGAGAGGTCGCCGGCTCCGTCCGCAGCCAGGGCATATGCCCGGTGTGGCCCGGCCCCTGTAGGGAGCGTGCAGGAGGCAGCTAACCGGCGTGCCAGGCAATGTTTCTCCCTCCCTGCTCTCTGAAAATCAACAACCATTCACAGAAAGAAAGAAAGAAAGGAAAGTGACCACCCTGGAGGATTTGTAGAAATAAGCCAGGCAGTGAAAGAAAAATACCACATGATCTCACTCATTTTTGGATAATAAAGGACATTATAACTTGACGAATAAAAAATAGACACAGAGGCAGAGAAGCTTCGAGCAGACGGTCAGTTACAGCGGGAGGCTGGGGAGTGCTGGGGGCGAGGTGAGAGATCCACTGACGGACTTGTGGGCGTGCAGATAGGCATAAGCGGTGGACACAAGACACTGGGGGGGGGGGAGGCGGAGGACGTACAGGCATGTGCCAGGGGGTAGGGAAGGCCAGGGGGAGGTCAATGGGGGAAAACAAAAGAGACATAGGTACTACTATTTGAAATACATTAAACAATAATAAAAAAATAGAATCCTTATTTAAAGCAATCCATGGTCAAGACTTGAGTTTCTCATACTCAGTATATAATGATTTAATTGTTATGTATGTCAGCAGCACATTTTGTAACTTGTAGAGATATTTTACCCCTTGCTGAAGGCTGCTTTTGAAATGAGGAGTGGTTAATGGATGACTTCTAAAGATGTCAGGTTGTCCAGGCAGCGTGGCTCAGTAGTTGAGCATTGACCTATGAACCAGGAGGTCATGGTTCGATTTCCGGTCAGGGCACATGGCTAGGTAGTGTCTTGATCCCAGGTGTGGGGTGTGCAAGTGGCAGCTGATAAATGATTCTCTCTCATCATTGATGTTTCCATCTCTGTCTCCTTTTCCCTTCCTCCCTGAAATCAATAAAATACAATAAAATGTATTTAAAAGATGTCAGATTTAGGATCAGACTATTTTGATGATCTATATATAGTCAGATGCATTATGCATGTACCATTGGCTCATCCAAACTTACTCCCTTTAGATATTTAAAATACTTATGAAATGATTGCTAATTTCTAACAACTTTTAATAGTATAAAAAGAGTACTAATAATGTCTTATTTGATACTTCTTATAAAGGGCTTTTATAACAGTAATATCTTTTTCTATTGAAACCATTGACGTTCTTGGGGGTTAGGTAGTGCTGTAAAATTTTATATGTGAAGAATACGATGTTTACAGCTTAAAGGATTGATGATATATTGTGTATAGCTAGAGAGTTCATTTATATTTTCTTTTTTCCATGGCTTATGCTAGAATTGAAAAGACTGGTCATTTATGTGGAGGAAAAGTTGTTAGAGAAATGTCTTTGGAGTGAAAGATCACCTTTAATCTTGATTATTCCAATATTACTTTTGTAAATAAAACTATTTTGATACAGAATTTTAATGTTTATCCATCCATCTATCCATGCAACCCTCAGATTGGTTATCATTTGGGGTTTTACTTGCTACCATATTGGCATTTGAACTAGGAGGCGGTTCTATGGAAATGGAATCTGAAAATAGATAATGATTCTAGGCAATTCCTGATTTATAAATAATTTATCCATTTAAACCCCTGTCCCAGCTCTTCTTCCATTTGTTGCTATTTGGACTTAGAGCTTCCAAAGAAGTTGTAAGATCATCAGTAAGAGAAATAAATGGACAGCAGAAATATTTGGGGGTCAATAAATATAGACTCAAATCTAAATTATGATCCATTCCCCTAAAAATGTTTTTCTTTAAACTGCCTTGGTAGTTTTTTGCTTTTTATTGCAACACTATTAGAATTCTATCAGTTAGGGGTTCATTTGTGTTAACTAGCATTTTTGTTGAAAATTGCAAATTTAAAGTGAATTATTTCAGCCCAGTTGATTTCTTTCTATCAGTTACCTGATGTGAAACTCCTATTGCTGGGGCAGTAGGGTGTGAGAAGGTCATTTGGGAATGTAGTTAGGCGAAAGGATTATCATCAAGCAGGATGACGGGCATGCCATAGTGTAAAGTTTAGGAATTACAGGTAATAGGAGCGGAGGATGCTAACAGAGAAAACAAACCAGTTTTAGAATTTGTCCAGACGGGGAGGCTCTAGAATTGGTTAACTTCCCATGTTTGTTCTGCAGAGTCCCTGCTGCCCATGACCAGGAATATCTGAGAACCAACAGGTTTATTCAGCCGTGGGAACCGACCACAATAGCAGCATTGTTTTATTAGGACTATTTATTGCATTCCATAATATCAATTTAAAAAATATATTTTGAGATTGAACTCATTTATAAATTAGGTTTTAGCCTGTAAACTTGTCTTTGTCTCTTCTGCTGTTAGCGTGTGCTCTCAGTTGATAGCAACAACAAGGTTGCTTTTGCTTTTCTGTCAGTCATTATCAAATCTGCTGGCCAATCATGAATTGTCAACGGGAGCAGTAAGTAGGAAGCACAGTAAAATAATTAGAATAAAGTAAGAGAAGCCATTCAGAGCAAAAGAGGGCTTGTGGGCTTAGCGGAGCCTTAGACTTCATTGAGAAGTAACATTGGTAGACTGACTTATCTCTCCTGTGGAGTAATTTTCATTGCCTGTGATTGCCCCTGGTAGTAAGTCACGATGAACTTGAACTTGCATTCATACTGATTTGTGAATTGACAGAGATGATATACAGATTCCCCCCAGTTAAATTACATAGAATAATAGAATGTTGACTTTTATTTCATATCTACAAATGTGTGAAGTTTTCATTGGTTGTAGGCAGACTTCAAAATGTTTTTCTTCCTGACAATTGAATACTTTAATAAAAATTATTTTCAAGCTTAAATAAATGTTAGTAATGAATTTGAATTAATTTTATGTCTGTTTGGGGGATTGTAGTTACTTTAGATATTCCTCGATTAGGGATGATTGTCTTGCATCCTTATCTCTCATCATCATCTGTTTTTCTTCACACAGTGTTATAGTTTTGCTGCTGGACTCTTCCCTCCCTCCCCCCACCCCATCAGGATGATATGAGACTTGAAAGAAGACGATGCATACAGGTGACTCAAGTTTTAAAATACTGTAAGACTATGGCTGTCTGAGAGAATGTGGAATATTTTGAATGGGGGAGCTTTCTGGAAAACACTATTAGTGGGGAGAATTATTTAGATCAGCAATGCAAAAATAGCTGGGCTATTTTTTAACTTGACTTTGGAAATCAGTTTGATAATTAGTGGCTTATAGTGGTGGTAATACAAATGCAGCTTAGAATTGCTGGTCCTAACCTTTTTATAAATGGACGGTTGACTAATATTTTGAGAATTGAAGTATTTCTGTTAAAAACAAACTATTTCCTTTATAGTTGAATGCATGTTTCCTTTAGATCCCTGTTAGAATAGAACAAGTCTTCTAAGGATATAACAGTGTACCTGAAATGAAATTAAGGATATTACACCTATATGCATGATCCCTTTCTAAAACTTGGCCTAGGATTTTGATCCTCCCTCCTTTCCCTCCTCCTCCTCCCCCTCCTGCCTTCCCTCCTTCCCTTCATCCCTTTGTCGTTTATGTGGGAAAAGCAGTATGGAGTCATTTTTGGAAGAATATTTTTGACTGTTTTATAATTAATTGAGGTGTTCTTAATTAAATATGGAAAAATTGAGGCTAATTCATGTATGGCTATGTTCAAACTCTTGAAAATGTAGTGTAGCTAATGGATAAAGTGTTACTAACTTTAAACTTGTATCTTCTTAAATTAGGCCAATTATGAGGCATTTTGTTGAACCAAGTGGCTTATTTTTGTAGACTTTGTCAAAGGTGGTCTTACTTGATTATATTTATAAATCGTTTGGAAATGTGGTTTTAACTGGAAAAGAAATAAGTGCATAAATCCTGGCTAGATATTTAATTACATTATTGGTGTAGCTGTTAACAATTTTGTCATTGGTTTTATTTTTAGTGATCTTTGTTTTAAAAAAGGAAAAGTTAACTTTTTTTTTACTTTGGAGTGGATTTATGAAAATAACTCAGGTGTACCATTTTACATGAAAAAGTGTGCTTGAACATATTTGCAAATTATAGATCAAATAATATTTTACATTCATGAGGGACTTAAAGAATATGATGCTAATCCTTTTTAACTAAAAGATGTATCATCCGTAATCTGTCTCTCAGATGTGCACATACACTTTTGCCTGAACATATTAGATGTATGCCTTGTGCACAGTGTAGTTGAGTGGCTGATATATTGAAGCTGAGTATCACCATCATTGAGAAGTAAGTAGAAACATTTATGGAGACAGTTTTAGAGAACATTTTGTGGTCAGATCTTACAAGTTTGGCCTCCTGGAGCAGGAAGAGTTCCTCAGCACTGCCCGCTGCCGTTGCTCCGGGGGCACTGCCCTGCGCGCTGGCTGTGCCCAAGATGTCACTTCCCCCGAGGCCCGGAAGGAACAAGGCGCTTTTGGGGTGTCTCATAGACTTACTCATGAATATTAATGATTTTGGAGATTTTTTCTTATGAAAATTTGAAGTGGCAAAGTTGCTATTTTATTTTTACTTCATTAGATAAGAAGAGTTTTCAGAAAGGTTTCTTTTAAAAGGCTTATCGATAAACTGAAATACCTAAAGAGTAAATACAGTTTATAAAGATTAGTTGTTTTCATGAATGCTAGAACGAAAACAAAATCTACAAATAATAGATTTATGACGCAATACAGTCTCTCTTAGTTGGCCTTGTATTCCTTAAACATTTTCAACATTTATTGGCTATAAAGGACAAAAATCAAGAAAGAAGTTCTGTTTCTTTCTATTAAATGTAGTAGCTGTTGATATATTTCCCTCTAAACAGTTTGAAAGTTGATACTTGTTTTTGAATATAAAATAACAGCTTTCATAATAGTCATTAATGAGTGCAGCAGTTTGCTCGTGTTTTATCATGCACACATTTATTATACTCCAACTGGGAGAAGAACTTCACCACAGAAAGGCCCAGAAGGCGTCTCCAGTGAAAGTGATTTCTAGAACGCTTACACAGACCTGAAAGAGAGTATGCCGCTTTCCTCAGGCGTCCATGGTGCTGACTGTATGTGGGTTGGAGGCCCGGATACCTCCTTCTGCCGTTCCTTCCCCAGGTGCAGGCTCCGCATGCTGGCAGGACGTAGAAGTAGGCGCTGGCTGGTCTTCAAAAGCCAAAGCTTAATAGATTTTTACTGAACCTCGCCAAAGTTAAACTGTGATGTGTCTCGTGTGTGTGTGTGTGTGTGTGTGTGTGTGTGTGTGTGTGTGTGTGTTCCTGTACTTGTTAATTTGTGGGTCTTTTCACTGATTTGAATATATAATTAAACCATAAATGAGGTTAATTTTTGGAAGAAAAATCATTTGTGACAGGACCGTTATTTGGCTAACATTTGCTTTGTACCAGGTACTGTAATAGACACTCTGCCCGCAAGGATCCAAGCAATCAAGGAACACATTTATTTGGAGGAGGGGACGCATATAAACAAATGGTGCAATGGGTGCTTATGGGAAAATTTTAAGTCTTATTTATTGAATTCAAGGCATCTAGACTAAAAACAGAAAACGCCCTCTGGTTAATATAACAATCATGGATATGGTTTCACCTGACACCTAAATACTGATGTTGTCCCTGGCTGCTCCACGCCTGCATATGCAAATTAACCCACCATCTTTGTTGGGTTAATTTACATACTCCTGATTGGCTGGAGAGCATAGTGAAGGTAAGGTCAATTAGCATGTTACCCTTTTATTAGGTAGATTTAACTGCTTAAAACAGTGGTTCTCAATCTTTATTTATTTATTTATTTATTTATTTATTTATTTTTTTGCCATGCCCCACCTAAGCATCTTTAAAGTCCTGATGCCCCCCTTGTGACATATAATTTTTACTACTCAAAAAGTAAATTCCTATTCATGGAGGAAGTCTAAAAGTCCATTAAGTTGGTCTAAACAAGCTTCCAAAGAACATGGCATCCATAAACAGAAAAATGAAAAGACAGTTAAAGTATTGAGGAAGAAATCACTAAGAAATTGTTAAAAAAAAATAGTAATATGAAACGAAAAAATAGTAAATAAAGTTTCAAAACATAATAGAGAATTGAAATGCATAAATGTCACAATATATATTTATATACTGTATATGAGACCCCAAGAACCATAAGCAATGCAAAAAATTCACTGTTAATAACTCATTCTTGAATTGTCCCCTTAAAAAAATCAAATTTCCCCCCTGAGGGGCTTATGCCGCACCCACGTTGGGAACCACTGATTTAAAACCATTTGACACTTTACTGACTTACAGTCTTTAAAAATTTAAACATTTCTTTACCATTAATATTCTTTTATAGCATTACTAGAGGCCCGGTGCGCGAAATTTGTGCACAGAGGTGTGTGTCCCTCAGCCTGGCCTGCACCCTCTCCATTCTAGGACCCCTCGGGGGATGTTTGACTGCTAGTTGAGGTCCGATCCCTGTGGAATTGGGCCTAAATCAGCAGTCGGACATCCCTCTCACAATCTGGGACTGCTGGCTCCTAACCGCTTGCCTGCCTACCTGATTGCTCCTTATGCTTCTGCCTGCTAGCTTGATCGCCCACTAACTGCTCCCCTGCTGGCCTGATTGACGTCTAAATCTGCCCTGCTGACCCAATATTCCCCAACTGCCCTCCCATGCCGGCTCAATTGCCCCCAGCTGGCCCAATCGCTCCCAACTGCTCTCCACTGCTGGCCTGATGGTTCCCAACTGCCCTTGCCTGCAGGCCTGGTCTCCCCTAACTGCCCTCCCCTGCAGGTCTGGTCACCCCAGCTGCCCTCCCCTGTAGGCCTGATTGCCCCTAACTGTGCTCCCCTGCAGGCCTGGTTACCCCCAACTGTCCTCTCCTGCTGGCCTGGTTGTCCCCAACTGCCCTCCCCTGCCAGCCTGTTCACCCCCAGTTGCCCTCCCCTGCTGGCCTGATTGCCCACAATTTCTTGTTAATTTATAAGAGTTCCTCATTGAAACCTTACTATATGCCAAGAACTATTCTAAATGATTTATATTTATTATTAACTTATATTTTCTTGATTATAACTCTGAGAGAGGTATGATGGCTAGTAGAGCTAGGTTGCAAACCCAGGAACATGACTCCTGACTCTTAACCAATATGTTCCTACTTTGTTACTTCTGCTGATACATTGTCCAGTTTGCATTTGTTTTAATTTTGCTGATAGTATCTTTTTATTTAGGAGCTTTAAGTTTTTGTATGGAGGGACTAGTGTAATGCTTAGTGTAAAGCCTAGTTTAATGCTTAGTGTAATGCCTAGAACATGATTGATTCTCAACTATTTGTTGGACAAATGAGAAATAAACCCATTAGTAATCTGTTAACGGTGGTGATCTTTTATTTTGTGTGCTAGAGGCCTGGGGTATGACATTCGTGTGCTGTGGGGGTGGTCTCTCAGCCCGCCCTGCACCTCTTGCAGTCCAGGACTCCTCAGGGATGTTCACCTGCTAGCTGAGGTTTGGTCCCTCCGGGCAGTCAGACATCTCTCTCGAAAGAAATCCGGGGCTCTTCTAGTCCTGGAACCCTGGCTCCTTACCGCCCGCCTGTAGCGGAGGCGGAGGCGGGAGAGGCTAAGCTGTGAGGCTTCTGGCTGAGTGGCACTCCCCCGTGGGAACGCACTGACCACCAGGGGGCAGCTCCTGCATTGAGCGTCTGCCCTCTGGTGGTGAGTGCACGTTATAGTGACCACTTGTTATGCTATTTGGTCCATTTGCATATTAGGGTTTTATTATATAGGATTATATTTCCTCTTTTAAAGGGATTCCCAAGGGCTTCATAAATAATTTACTCTTAGCTTTTGATAAGATACAATAAGCTTATCTGTATTAGCTTTTCTGGAAAGTCTATGCAAGTAATTACTGCTTTAAAAAGGAACATGTGTTCTTAAACAAGCAAATATGAGTTGTGAAGAATGTATATTATCAACAGTGATTTGAATTGTAGATTCAAGTGAAATAAAATATTTGTTTTGGTTCTTGGAATAATTTGGTGGAGTTGGTTTTTGGAGTCCTAGAAAATGGAATATTTGGCCATTGTTTTAAAAAATTTTGAATGAATTTTGGTTTGCTTTAAGAAGATACTTTAAAAGGGAAACCCCAAACTAGGAAAGCTGATGTACAACGTTTTTATTGCTTAAGGTTTGAGTAGTGGAGATGACCTTCTTGAAAAGTGCAATTTAAGATTTCATTGGTTAGTGTTTTTTCTCCCACTGCCTTTGGTGGTCGACATTGTGCATTCGTTACTCTAGACTTTAAGTGCAGAGATGGGTCTGTGTTTGAGATTACATTAGAGAAAAGCACAAGTAGGTTTATTTTCATTTTTACACACCCTGAACAAAATTTATTACATGGGATCAAGTACTCAAAAAGTAGACACTTGAGCCGAAACTGGTTTGGCTCAGTGGATAGAGCATCAGCCTGCAGTCTGAAAGGTCCCAGGTTCGATTCCGGTCAAGGGCATGTACCTCGGTTGAGGGCACATCCCCAGTAGGGGGTGTGCAAGAGGCAGCTGATTGAGGATTCTCTCTCATCGATGTTTCTGATTCTCTAACCTTCTCTCTTCCTCTCTGTAAAAAATCAACTGTGTGTGTGTATATATATATATTAAGTAGACACTTGAAAATGTTACCTTGTTAATACTAAAAAAGCAAAAATATTTTTGTTGTTGGTGAGTGCTTGCATTTCTGTTGCCTACTGGTTGCAGACAGTCTTTTTTCTTCCTACTAGTTGTATTCTTTTAAAATATATATATTTTATTGATTTTTTTTTTACAGAGAGGAAGGGAGAGGGATAGAGTTAGAAACATCGATGAGAGAGATACATTGATCAGCTGCCTCCTCCTATTGGGGATGTGCCCATAACCAAGGTACACGCTCTTGACCGGAATCGAACCTGGGACCCTTCAGTCCGCAGGCCGACACTCTGTCCACTGAGCCAAACCGGTTAGGGCACAGTCGTATTCTTTTAGGTTATGGTAAACTGACAGGTTAAATTTATATTGTACTTTTCTCCTATATTAAACATTAATTACTTAATATTTATGCATATATTAATTTAGTCTATTTTGGAAATAAAAAATGAAATATGTTTTCTTTTCTTCCTTCTCACTTGTTAGTAGTAAGATCCCTTTTAATTTTTAGTTTTTATATTCTTCCTTTGGTTACTTCCCTCACTTTAATACAATAATGCATTTGTAGCTGTCTTTTTACTTAAAAAAAATGACTGTCCTCCCAGAAAGATGAAACCAAGTAACTCTCTGCTATCTTTCTTTCTGCCAATTTCTATCCCTTTTTAAAAATTTTTCTTTTGATATTATTAACATTTTATAAAACTTATTATTTAAATCTCTCTTTCCTGACACATCATCAGCTTTACACAGTTTTTCCTTGATTTCCCAAGCTTTGAAATGAGGGCTTTCGTACCCTTTATATTACTTTTTGCCTCTCGCCTTTACCCACCAGACAATTACTTTTACATTGTATATAAGTATATACACTTACACACCTGTCCTTAACTGTAATTGAATTACATGTTTTGTGTGAAATTGAAGTTGTGTGAAATTGAAGACAGAAAAGTATACTGGAAGAACACATAGCGTATAAGGAACTGCAGCTAGAGAAGTGAAATACTATATCATTAAGTTTGCTCCCCTCATGGGAGAAATGTTACATTGGATTGAGGTGCGGTGCAATGTAATGGTGATTGTAAGTAATGAGTTAATTGTATGATATGCATTCAGTTGATCATGCAGCACGCAGTTAATTGTCTAGTAATAATCAAGCCAATTTCTGCTCCTCCTCCTCCACTTTTCCTTTTGTACCCAGAGTGGCACCTGCCACTTCTGCTGTGGTTCCTGGTGCCAGCTTTCGGCTCTAGGTCTCGCTGGCATTTCTTTAGTTATTGGCTCGATCCCATTGACCTTTAGTCTTGAAATCTGCCGGAATCTGGTTCACTGGTGTGTCTCCATCCCATGCTTTAAATAATTGATGTTGCCGAAACCAGTTTGGCTCAGTGGTGGAGCGTCAGTCTGCGGACTGAAGGGTCCCGGGTTCGATTCTGGTCAAGGGCATGTACATTGGTTGTGGATACATCCCTGGTAGGGGGTGTGCAAGAGGCAGCTGGTCGATGTTTCTCTCTCATCAACATTTCTAGCTCTCTATCTCTCTCCCTTTCTCTCTGTAAAATATCAATAAAATATATATTTGTAAAAAATTGATATGATATTGGTGATTCGATACTGCTGATTTGGTGGATATTAGTGAGGGTGAGGGTGAGGATGCGGATGCTTGACTTATGTAGTGTTCTAGATTTTCTTTTTAGAAGCACTCTACTTCCCCTACTTAGGACACTGAGCTTCTAGGTGTGCTGGTGGTAGGATTTTTTCAAGCTCTCCCTCCTCCAGGTTGGCTGCCCTTGGTTCTCTGTTTACTGTGAATCGTATTAAGAGCTAGGTAGCTTTCATGGTTTGAAAGCTGTACCTGTTTTCAGATGACATGAAAATTGACAAGAAAATACTTAGTGCAGTTTGTATAGATGAATGTGCTCAAGGAAGGTGAAACTTTGATTGCCTTGATAAGCACAATACAGAAAGGTATTTTAACGCCAAAAATAATTTGCAAGAATCTTATTTATCAGTGTGCACTAGTTATGATAACACTTATGTCTTCATCAGTCGACTTTTATATTTCCATGATATCTGAGTGAAGGAACAAAAGTATATTTAATATACAACAGTGAGTATTCATAATGCTCTAAGTGCATTTTTGGTTAGGGAGGGAAAAGGGGATGAGAATGGGACCATTTTCCAAACACGAATTAATTGATCCACAAGAGTACAGCCCAAAATTTTAAAATCGATGTTTATAATTTAGGTTTAAGTAACAGTTAACCTATTTCTATAAGCAGACTTATTGGGAGGGAGTGAAAACTGCCGTAGGATGGCTTTGAAGTGGGAGACGATAGATCTCCGCTGGACTTGTTTATCTTCTGTAAGAGACGTCCAGCTAGACAATGCGGTGGCAGCCTCGCTTATAGAATAGGAATTACCAACTTGATCAAAGCAATTGCTTAGAACTAAAAAAATGCTTTCCCAGATTAGATGGTTTTTAAGTAAAAAAGGAAAATACATTTTATC
Organism: Vespertilio murinus; assembly: GCA_963924515.1. NCBI lineage: Eukaryota > Metazoa > Chordata > Mammalia > Chiroptera > Vespertilionidae > Vespertilio > Vespertilio murinus. The sequence continues at coordinate 198,224,217 of OZ004706.1, read as the reverse complement.
CTCTTGCCATTTTTAAAAATTTTAAAACAATATCAAATTTCTCCCTAAAATTCAAAATCATTTGTATGGTATGATTTGTAATTTGAGATGATCTTGGATGATTTATTATTGGCATAATAATGGCCTGTTTCCCATTGAGAGGATAGAGGCTATTTATATGTCTTGAGCATCATTAGCAGATAAGAAGTTAACAGTTATTTAACCTAAATGTATTTCTTCTTACAATATAGGAGAGAAAATGTAATTGGAATACTGTTTTTTTTTTAAGTAAATAATTAGTTGTATACCTAGAAAACGTAATTTATTTAATACATATTTTATGTAACGAAGATCCTAATTTAGAGGGCTATTTTTAAATGTTCTAGATGTTTAATTTCTGATTCTAAAAATACTATTTGCTGATACTTTTCTAAACTCCACGATGTAAGTCACTTTTGTAAGCATCCTATCTAATAAAAGAGTGATATTCAAATTAACCACCACTCCACTACACCCACAAACCATGCTCAGAAGCCAATCAGAGCCAATATGCAAATAAACCCAACCAAGATGGCTACGGCCACAGAGAGCAAGAGGGAGGCATGGGTTTCCCTGGTAATAGAGGAAGCTAAGCTTTCCACACACCCTGGCCGGCCCAGACCTCTGCTTAAGGCTACAAAGTTTCAATTATAGAAGATAAATATAAGAAAAATGGCTGTCGCCATGGAGCGAGCAGAAGGCTTGGCTCCGCTCCAGGCTACAAAGCTTCAATTGTAGAAGGTAGATAAACCCCAGATACCAGGGCCTTTGCTTGGGTCACCAGGGGCCGTGGCCGGCCTGCAAACCACCACAGGCCTCTCACCCAGGCTGTTCCATGCCCCAAGGGAACCTCCACCCTGATCTGAGACACCCTTCAGGGCAAACCAGCTGGCCCCCACCCATGCACCAGGCCTCTATCCTATCTAATAAAAGAGTAATATGCAGATTGACCATCACTCCAACACACAAGATGGCTGCCCCCATGTGGTCAAAGATCCTGCTCCCATGTGAACACGAGATGGCTGCCACAAGATGGCCAGCAGGGGAGGGCAGTTGGGAGGCACCAGGCCTGCAATAGAGGGTAGTTGTGGGCAATTAGGCCAGCGGGGAAGGGCAGTTGGGAGGGACCAGGCCTGCAGCAGAGGGTAGTTAGGGCTGATCAGGCCTGAAGGGGAGGGCAGTTAGGGGCAATCAGGCTGGCAGGGGAGCAGTTAGCCATCTATCAGGCTGACAGGGGAGTGGTTAGGGGGTGATCAGGCTGGCAGACAGAAGTGGTAGGGGCAATCAGGCAGGCAGACAGGTGAGCAGTTGGGAGCCAGCAGTCCTGGATTGTGAGAGGGATGTCCGACTGCCCGTTTAGGCCCAATCCTAATGGGCAGTTGGACATCCCTCAAGGGGTCCCAAATTGGAGAGGGTGCAGGCTGGGCAGAGGGACACCCACGCTCCCCCGTGCATGAATTTCGTGCACTGGGCCTCTAGTTGAACATAAACTGAACAACATTTAAATTTAGGTTGTTTTATCCCAAACCATCTATCATCAGGCAGAAGATGTTTCCTTGTCCCAAAGGAAAAAAGAAGTGCCAAGGTTTTAATTTTTTTCTCCTTAAAGGATGGCAAAATTATGAGGAATGCTTAAGGTGTGGACCAGGATACAGTCCTTGATTACATGGAAAGTTCCGTTTACTACTAGAGATTGGAAGATAGAGTGGGCTAGATTTGCTTTATGAGTGTGTGTGTATGTGTGTGTATGGGGGGCATTAACCACAATATTATTTGCCTCTCAGCATAACCATTATGGCTTGTCGTAGTTTAGGTTCTTACAAGGGTAGCTCTTGGATCGCAGGATCTCACACATCTAGGGGAAATAATGAACAACATAGACTGGGGAACAAAAACAGACCCAGAGAAAGAGAAGCTGCGATCAGACTCGCAAACCTCAGAGGGAAAGTAGGGGAGGGTGGGGGGAAGGGGGAGAGATCAACCAAAGGACTTGTGTGCATGCACATGGGCCTGGCCGGTGGCCATGGATAGCAGGGGGTGGGGGAATATGTAGGGAGGGGTGTGGGATGGGAATGGGGGGATAAGGAAATTATGTGATACCATAATCGATAAAAATAAATTTTAAAAAAAGTTTATGAGCAAAAGTGTGAATAAAATTGGCTTTAAAAAATTTTCCCTTTTATTTCTCTTCTTGGCTTTATTCTTAGGCATTAAAAGGGGCTTGTGTAGGGTTCCAAGTATTCAGAAACATACCAAATGACATAAATTGAGTCTTTCAGGGAATGAGTTAGAGAGGGATTTTTCAAGCCTTCCTAAAGCCTTGGTTAATAGATGTTGTGGATGATGCCAAGGAGAATGATCCTGAGCTAACCTTTTAAAAAACGCTTATATTTCAGTATATGTTCCTATTAAAATAAACCAAGAGACTTGCTGATACCTGACTGATATATTGATTATTCATATATACTCTTAGAAGATAGTTTGGGAGGACTTTGATTTCATCTATAGCAGTGTTGCCCAAAGTGTGGTACACGTACCCTCGGGGGCACGGGAAGAGTTGGGTGGGGGTACGCGTTGCACCGGAGTTTGGTGGGGATATGCACTGCACCGTGCTTAGCTGCACCTAATTCTACGTTCTCATGAGTCAAGTCAAGACAGTTTTGTGAGGCGTGAGATGGTCCGGTGTGCAAATAAATGTTATTTATAATATAACTCTTATTTACATTTTATTATGAATAATTTTATTTTTCATTTATTATTTTGTGTATCTACCAAAAAAATAAAAAAATAAATATATTTTGATTGTCATTAAAATACATCCTTTTTTTTGATGAGGGGTAGTCAGCATTACAAAAATTATAGAAGGGGTGCACAGATGTCAAAAGTTTGGGAAACACTGATCTATAGGACCTTTATCTTATATGCTGCTTTTCTAAATGTGGGTTTTTGTTTTGGTTTATACTAGTAGAATGAAGGTTTGCTATTAGATGATATTTAATTTTTTTTAATCTTTAAAGTTCTGTTATTGATCCCTTTGCTCCTTCTAAGAAGCTGACTCTAGTTTGGTTTCGTTGACTTGGAGTGGTTTTCATCTAGAATCTCTTAAGCAGAGAGACGATGAGAAGAAATGAGGAGACAAGTGGCGGGTAGTGGTGCTGAGAGATGGTGCAGAGTGGCTTCAGTTTTCTTAGGGTGGGAGGTAACTGGCAGTGATACAAATAGGACCACACGCTGTTATCTTTGAATCTGACGCTCGGAATCTGCTATCTTACAAGTGCTAGAGGGTTTTCTGGAGGCATTTACAGACGTTCGATGGGAAATATATTTAAAAATCACCAACTTCTTGGTGTGGGATGAATCTGTACTTCATTTAGAAGGAGATAATTGCTAGGATAGGTGGGACACGATCTATTTTAAAATAAAATTGTATCTTTTATAAAGATACAATTATAAGGCACAAATGGGAACTGTATCTCCTTGACATGTTTCAAAGCATTTCTCTGAAAGTGTGAGATTAAAGAAATTCTCTCAACTACTAAGAATTGTCAGAACACTGTTCTTTAAAACTATTTTTGTAGCTATTAGTGTGTACTGACAGAGTAGTTTTTTGTTTTATTATTAGAAATTTTACATGTGAATGTAATATGCTTATATTATGCCTATATCTTAGTTTAATTTGGTTCTAAGAGATGAGTATTATTATGTGGTTCAATTTGTATATTCTACGCTTATGGGTTAATACTTAATTTGGGTCTTATTATTTTTTAATTATTTGTGAAGTTGTATAACATATGTCATAATAAAAAACAAAATATTAATGTCTCTTCAATCTAATAAAGCTTGTTTGAGACTCCCAGTGGGTGTTCTGTTACGCTCGCCTTTTAGTCTTCTCATAGTAGAATAAAAAATACTTTGTAAGATTTTTCTATAATGTAATGTTTGAGACTCTATAGAAAGACATTTACAGAATGATTACTTTTGAGTCGGTGGGGGAGAAAGTAGAAATGTTGATTGCAGCTGTTAGAAAATCATATCTATATAGTAAAAAGTTAAAATGAAATGCATGACTTCTACCGTATGTATACTCTGTGTTATCATTGGATTGCTTTCGGATTGGAAAGCAGAATACAATTCTAATCCTTTACAGTTGCTGTTAATTTTGCTCTAAACCTGAAAGTGTTAACAGCAACTTGAAAATGTGACAAAGCTCAATTTCATTTCTTGTTTATTGCTTGTTTTCCTATTGGACAATTGGAAGTAGCCCTGCCCTGGCAACTAAAATAGGCTATTTGCATAACCTAGTTTGATTGGCCAGCATTCCCACTAACTGTTCCAATCGTGTGGCGTGGGTTTAGTGGTAGGCTATGCTAATTAGCCGCTGTTGCCGGGCTCGCTGGCTCCCTGCGCTGCTCTGCGGCATTGTGTTGCCGGCGAGACACTGATAAACGAGGGTTTAATGATCTGCAGCAGTTCCCTCACTGCGGGCAGGCGGATTTTAGAGCAGAAGTGGAAATCGGGATTTAATTGCTCTGTTAAATACCTGTAACCGAATATGTGTATCATATTATGGAAGCTAAGTTGTATAAAATCTGTACCTAATTAAGTGCTTTTATAACATAAAAGGAAAATGTTTTAGCTTTATCTCTTAAAATATAACCCAGGTAGCAGCACAATATACAGATTTTCTGAAATTGTTCAGTAAAATTGATCTTTTTTAAATTTTTTTATTCCACATTAGAAATCACAATGAGTAGCATATTTGGTTTTTCTCATGATTTTGACCTTTTATAAACGTACATGTTTGTATTTAATAAATTGGTGCAAGCTTTTGGGCAGGACTTACCTCATGCGACTCATGTGATCTAGCAAAACAGGAGCATAAACTTGAAACCCTGTTTTGATGTTCTGTTCATTTGGTTGTTATTCACCACCTTCCACTATCATCACTTTTCATATTCAATCAGGTATTTTAGCTACTGCCTGTACTGTATTATCTTTGGTTTTCAGTAAGTCTGTATTGGGTACTGGTAGGTGAGTGATTCTTTAGGAAATACAAACTCAATCTTTTTGTTCAAGGAACATAAGAGGTGAATAATACATACATGCAAAGTTAGCTAACAACATAAGACAGCCATACGGAAAGTTCCGTGAGGATTTATCTGGAAGAGGGAGGGATAGGGCCATGGGAACCGGGCTTAGTGTACTGGGAAAGGCCTAAAGAGGAAGCTCACAGACTAGGTTTTAAATGTGGTTTAGGACTCCAATAGCGGGAGAGAAATAGGAAGGAAGAACATTCTAGTGTGAAGAAGAGGCGATAAGTGAACAGAGGGGGCATTTCCTGTGTTACTTAGTTACCTGGCACAGTAGGTGGTCACGGGGATGGAGGTTCCCAGTCTTGGAGGTTTCAGTGCCCAGGTAGGCTGGTCATTCATTTAAAACGAGACCTGTGGTTTTACTGTTCCAACTCCCGTTCTCTTTGGCTTTTCTTCCCTTGGTTTTTAAAAATATATATTTTATTGATTTTTTACAGAGAGGAAGAGAGAGGGATAGGGAGTTAGAAACACCGATGAGAGAGAATCATCGATCAGCTGCCTCTTGCACGCCCCCTACTGGGGATGTGCCCGTAACCAAGGCACATGCCCTTGACCGGAATCAAACCTGGGACCTTTCAGTCCGCAGGCCGACGCTCTATCCACAGAGCCACACCGGTTTTGGCTCTTCCCTTGTTTTTGTGGCATTCAGTTCTCCTCACTTTTTTGTCTGTTGTTTAAGACTTTAGCTTACCTTCTTCCCGCTCTCTTAACCTTAGAGCATTGATGTCACCCAAAAGTAATCCCTGTGAATTTAGATGTCTGTATCAAGTTTTCTAAAAAGTTTACCCATTGAATTGTTCCCTCCTTTATTTAAGGGCCTAGTAGACAAACAAGCGAGTTGGACAGTCTTACAGCCTGGTAGGGGGTAACGGAAACTAAACCACAACACTTGATGATTAATCAGGCTTTCCTGGGTGTATATACTGAGCGAGTATTCTAAAACGAATGTGTGGAAGCTCCTCATTGGACCACACGGTCCAGAGCGTTCCACACTCAGGACATTTGTAATTTTCCGGAGGTGGACGAGCTGTGTCTTAGCCACAGCTGTCACATTATGCTGCAGGAGAGGTGGACATTCAGAAGAGGGGAGCCATGTTTTTGGGATTGGGACCAGGAAAAGGTGGTTGGTTAGAGTGGCAGGTATTTCACATGGTCTTGGGGATGGGATCTTAACAGGCGATTCTGTAAGGCTGCAGGGGGCATGCACAGGGTCCCAGGGGGAGGGAGCTGTCTAGGAAGCTCAGTGACTAAGGTTGGTGGTAAAGGAGCCTGGGTTTTTGAGGGCCACGAAGAATGGAAAACATAGACTTCGAAGTTTTTCTTGTGAAAAGTGGGGGATTTAAAATTCTTCATAGCACTGTTTCTTGGTGTGTGTGGTTTTTTTTAAAAAAAATCTTTTATGAATATTTGCAAATATTAAAAGGCATTTATTTTTATTATGATATTGAATAATTTTAAGATGTTTGGTCTAAGCTACTATAAGGTTTGAGTTTACCATCACTAGATGAGCTATGGAATAGGAGAAGCATATCTCTGGGTGGGGAGTATGCCTATAAAAGGTTAAACTTGGGGTAGATTAAAACTTTTCAAACAGCCTTATTGTATTACTAGGGGCCTGGTGCACGAAATTCATGCATGGGGGGCGGTCCCTCAGCCCGACCTGCACTTTCTCCAATCAGAGCCCTCAGGGGATGTCCTACTGACGGCTTAGGCCTGCTCCCCGTGGTTCTCTGCTCTCTGCGGACATGCCTGCTTAACACCGCCGCAGGCCCTGGTGTCAGCTGTCTGTGGGGGCCTGCTTGCCCTTAGCTGCTGGGGCCAGGGGCAAGCAGGCCCTGGTGTCTGTCTCTGTGGGGGCCTGTGGGGGACTGCTAGCCCCTCACTGCCACGGCCAGGGCCAAGCAGGGGCCTGTTGTCTGCTCACTTGCTGCGGGGGGACGTTCCCACCCTGCCCCCGGCCACTTACGCACACGCTGGTTTGGAGTGCTTGGGTCCTGGGGACGTTCCCGCCCGCCTTACAGCTGCTCCATGCCTGCATGTGCAGGCCCAGAGTGGCCGTGGGGTTGCTCCGGGTCCTCTGCTGCTCCCAGCCTATGCACGGGCCTACAGGCTCAGAATGGCCTGGGTCCTGAGGACACCTGTTCCTGGGATGCAGGTCGCTGGGCACCGGCACATGCACAGGCAGCTGCCCTGTCCCCAGCTGCTCTGCACCTGATTATGCAAATTAACACGCCATCTTTGTTGGGTTAGTTTGCATACTCCTGATTGGCTTGTGGGTGTCTTGTAGGTGTGGTCAATTTGCATATTTCTCTTTTATTAGTGTAGATACTTAGCATACCGTAACATCACATATTTCAAGTGTATGATTTGACAAATTTTGACATGCATCACCCACAATCGGGATAATGAACATACTGGTATCTATCCCTCCCCCCCAAATTTCCTTGTGCTTCTTTGTAATTCCACTCTCTGCCCCCCCTCACCCCCTCCCTCTCCAATCCTTAGGAGACTACTGCTCTCTTTCCCATCAATATAGATTACTTCACCGTTTCTAGAATTTTATTTATGTAAGTGGAATCATATAACATGTGTCTTTTTTGGTCTGGTTATTTTCACTCAGCATGATTATTTTGAGATGCACCCATGCTGTAGCACATATCATAGTTCATTCCTGTTATTACTGAAGTACTATTTCATTGTGTGGATGTACCACCGTTTATCCACTCCCTTGTTGAAAGGACATTGGGGTTGTTTACAGTTTCTGCTTGTTACAAAGTTGCTGTGAATATTAATTTACAAGTGTTTGTGTGGAAGAGTTTATATTTGTCTTGGGTAAACACCTACTAGTGGAATGACTAGACCATATGGCAGGTGTATACTTCACTTTTTAAGAAGCTATTAAATCACTTTCCAAAGTGGCTGGGCTATTTTACATTGCTCCCAGCTGTACTGAGAGTCAGACACATTCCCTGTGTGGTGTGGTCACTCCTTTTACTTTAGCTGTTCTGGTCTCATTGCAGTTCCCGGTGACTAATGATGCAGAGCATCTTTGCATGTGCTTTTTTGCCCTCTGTAAGTCATCTTTGGGGATATGTTTGTTCAAATATTTGTCCAACTTTTTTTTTTCCTTTTCATTATTGGGCTTTGAGAATTCCTTATCTGTTTTGAATACAAGTTCTTTGTCACGACACTTGTAAGAAATACAAAGATAAGCTCTGGCCTCGGAGAAAATCTGTGTGAATTATGTATCTGACAAAGAGTCTTGAAAAACAAATGTTTTTAATTTTTATGAAATCTAATTTATTGATTTGTTCTTTTATGGATGCTTTTGGGAAAACTTTTGCCCACTTGTCTCAAAGTTCTAAAAGGTTTCCCATAGTTATTTTTTCCTCCAGACTTGATAGTTTCGGATATTACGTTTAAATCTGGCATGCATTTGGAGTTAATATTTGTAAATAGTATTGCCAAGTGTAACTAAAGATCACTGTTTTATGCAAATGGATATCTAATTATTCTGCAACTATTTGTTGAAAGGACTTACTTTTTCCATTTCATTACATTTATATCTAAAAAAGTCTACTAGGATGTTGAACCTATAGATGATTTTGGGGAGGAATTGACGTCTTAATGTTGATTCTTCAGAGTCATGCACATGATAACGTAGTTGGTACTATCTCTCCTATTTAGATTTTTCTTTAATTTTTCTAATTAAAACTAAAAAAAACCAAAAACCCAACATTTAAAAAAGAATTGATTTTTGGAGCAAGAACTATTGATTGGCTGCCTCTGCAGCCTCCTCCTGGGGAACGAGCTCTGCGGTTCAGGCCCGGCCCGGCCGGGAGCGGAAGTGGCGCCCTTTTGGTGCCCAGGGTGAGCTCGGCCAGCTGAGTCACGTGGTCCCGGCTCTAATGAAAAACTTCTTAGTCTGCTAGTCCTCCACAGCTTTGTCAGATTCTTACCTATTTTATGTTCTTGTGCAACTAGAAATGGTTTTTAAGTTGCAGCTTCTGATTGTAATTGTTAGTGCATAAAAAGAAATACAACTGATTTTTATATATTGATCTTATAGTCTGCAACCTTGCTAAGAGCACATAGTAGCTCTGATAGCTTTTTGTAATGTTTTTGAAGAACAGGAGAGGACTTGTTTATCGAACTGTGCCCCTGTCCTCTCCCCCCTCTGCACTGTACCTCCTGTAGTTCTTCAGACCAGTGGCTACTTGGATATATGGACAAGTGTGTCTGAGCAGACAAGTTCTAGGGACAAGGGATTTTAAGAAAGATTAATAATTTTAGGACAGACTGGAGGTTTAGGAGATGCTTATAGTACACCAGGCATATATTAATTCATTATACTTAATCAATGCGTATTGAGCCTAAGTACAGAACCCTTCGCTAGATGTTGGGAATAGATGCACCGGTGGAAATAATCATAATCTGCCTCTGTTCTTATACTGTCTGAAAAAGAATGTAAAAGAACAGTGAAGAGGATATGAAAATATTCCCTCAGGAAGCCTAGGCAGAACTTGGAGGAGGATCAGTCACGTAGAGTGGAGCATGATGCCAAGTCTGGATGAGTGAGAGAGCATTGTTACTACAAAAGGGAAGTCAGGCAAAGGCATTCTCGGGGGGCGGAGGGCAGAGTTATATTTGTTTGCTTCTAAATAGGGTAAGTAGAACCCCTAAATAGGAATTCCATATTGCAGAAAATTCAGAAATGAATAGAGAATTGATATGTGTTGGCCTTGCTTTCCATGAAAGAAGAGAGCATGAGCAGGTAGTTGGGCGAAGGGGCTGACAGCAGAATGGAGAGCAGGCTCTCCCGGAAAGGCTGGGGTAACTGGAGGAGAGGCTGTGCCGGCCGCTCCTGTGTCACTGGTATTAATGGAGGCACAGAAAGTGGAGAAAGGTGCCGGAGCACACACTAGTAAGTGTTGGAGCCAGACTCCAAACTGGGCGGTGTGGCCCACAGTCTGTTCTTTTAGGCCTGTTCTATTCTTCCCCTATATATTTCTCTAAATCTACTCACTTATTTAATACATTGTTTCTTTTGGAAACTAATCTTCTATGTCTGTACTAATAAAAGTGTAATATGCTAATTAGACCAGACATCTCCAGTCATCCTTCCAGCTGGCCTTCCGGACAAAGCCACGGTGGTGGGGGCCAAGGCAGAGGCTGTTAGGGGTGACCAGGCCGGCAGGCAGAGTGGTTATGGGTGAGCAGGTAGACAGGCAGGTGAGCAGTTAGGAGCCAGTGATCCCAGATTGCTAGAGGGATGATTTAAAGCAGCTGTCAGACATTCCTTGAGGGGTCCTGAAATGGGAGGGTGCAGGCCAGACTGAGGGACTCCCCTCCCCTCACATGAATTTTGTGCACTGGGCCTCTAGTGCTATATATAAGCCTAATATGCAAATTGTCCCCTCCAGTGTTCGAATGCTTGCTACGACATTCACTGACCACCAGGGGTGGTGCGGAATGATGGAAGGTCTTGGTTGGCTGTTGGCAGCTGGCAGCCAGGGAAGAAGGTCCCGGTCAGCAGCCAGAAGGCCCTGATTGGCCCTGATTGGTGGCCAGGCCTAGGGACCCTATCAGTGCATGAATTTTGTGCACCGGTCTCTAGTACTATTATAAAGTTAGGCATCAGCCTTAATTGTTCCTTGTAGAAGCAATAAAAATAAATATAGAGAAATCAAGGCAATTCTGTTAAATTTATACAACTTATAGAATGCATATCCGAAGACAACAGGACTATGCATGGTTAGTTAGTAACTAACGGATATTCTGCTAGATGCCAGGTGGTTACATAGAATGCTGAGATGTTATGTGAGACAAACAGCAAATATTTGTTGAACGTTTATTATGCCGAGCATCTCCTCTTGGTGCTGGCTCTGTACTTGTCGGTGAGACAGAACCCTTGCTCTCATGGTGCCTACATTATAACGGATAGAGACGTGTTACAAACATCTAGTCACGGAGATGGTTGGGGAAGGTACAGTTGTGTTTGTTGTGGTTGTTCCCCCTGGAAGGTCAGGGACGATCTCTCCAAGGGAGTGCTTTACTTCAGTTTCGTTGGACTTGTTTCACATGAGCACATATACTAGTCTGCATCTCTGGAATATTCTGGGTTATAGTGCCATACACTGTGATGCTTAAGATTTTGTGAATCTATTCCCCCTCCCCCCCCCAGAGGAAGTGAGAAGGGGGGAGAGAGAAACATCAATGATGAGACCAAATTATTGATTGGCTGCCTCCTGCATGCCCCCCACTGGGGATTGAGCCCACTACCCAAGCATGTGCCCTCGGCCAGAATCGAACCGGGAACCCTTCAGTCAGCAGGCTGATGCTCTATCCATTGAGCCAAACTACCTAGGGCTATTCTTTTATTTTTTAAGTTATTATTTTTTAAATTTATTTTTAAACCCATGTCCGAGGCTATTTTTACATTGATTTCTTTTTAGAGGGAGGGAAAGACAGAGAGAAATATCTATGAGAGAAACACATGGATTGGTTGCCTCCTGACCAGGGACTGGGCCAGGGATAGGCCTACAACCGAGGTTCATGCCCAAGACTGGAATCGAACCTGGGACCATTCAGTCCACAGGCTGACGCTCTATCCACTGAGCCAAACCGGCTAGGATGCAAATCTATTCTGGTATCATGAACAACTTAACTTTTCCCCCAGTTGGAGTAGAGGAATGACAGTTGTTCAGCTGGAAGCCCGGAAGCTCCATGTAAAATAGGGGTCGTTTGGAGTCGCTGTCCATTTTGTCCCAGAGCCAGGGCAGAGGCGGGAGGTGAGCGCTCGGTGCTCCTCACTGAGCGGTCTGAACGTTTTCATTGCTCACTTTGGGCAAGGGCTTTCCTGCTTTTAAAACATTGAATAGAATTTGCTACAAAAATGTCTGAGGCATTAGGCAAAATAAAGGGGCAATGTGCAGAAAAGTTTAGTTGGTGAAAATCCCTGTTAGGAACCATATATACCATCATATTTGTCAGTAGTTAATGTGGAAGAACATTTAATAACTGAGAATTTGAAAAAGTTTGAAAAATTGAGCAGGAGGTCTCTCCGTTTACTCATCTGGGGTGTAATGGCTTACACTGCACTCACTTTAGCCCTCTTCTGAAAACAGGCACATTTACTTTTCCCTAAACACAGTGAACTGACCCGCCATTCATACTCACTGCTGCAGGTGCGACCCAAAACAAAGCTGACAAGCCGCATTTTAAAAAACTGATAATGAAAATTCAGATTCACGGGTGTGGGGGGGATTTAAAAGCATTTTAATGGACTGTTCTATTTATTAAAGTGGTTAATGGGAAAATTGACACTGCTTTCAAGCTATTGAAATATTACTATCCTTAGCTTGAGAATCCATATCATGAAAATATCTTTCAGATCCTTTACTTTGAATTTATGGAGCGTTTTTGAGTTTATAAAGTGTGTTCAAGTGTGTTAGCTCATGTGACCTCCCTGAGCGTTGGAATGATTTCTCACCCCACTTTACAGAGGGCTCCGAGCCCGGGAGAGGAGGTGGCGGCGCAGCTGGACTTGGTGGTTCTGGCCACGGTGTCTGCTCAGGGCCGGGCCACTCGGGGCGGGGCGGACACTGCACTGCACCCGGGGTCCGCCCGCCCGCCCCCCGCGGCAGGCCTGTGCCAGGCTCCCTCCGGCTGCTGGTGAGCTTGACAGGCCACTGCCCTGCTGTGTGACGGCGTCACCCCTCCCCGTCCTGTGATCAGCACGTCTTCCTCTCCGGAGGGAGGGGGCCGCTTAGCATCTGACCAGGAAGCTAACTTCACACACAGTAATCTTTGTGTGCGCCTCACAGGAGAAAGGCTTGCTCTCACGGTCCCCTCCTCTCCCGAGGTGCGCTAGGTGAGCCATGCGATGGCATGCTTTGAGTGTCACTTTGTGCCCATTCGCTAAAGATTTGTCAGTGAATGGAGCAGCAGTTCTGTCCTTAAGGCCTTGTATTACAGTGGTCAGTAAGAGATAATGACTATATATATATATATATATATATATATATATATATATATATATAAAATTATTAATTTCAGGGTGCCTCATACTACCCAGGCTGCTTTTGAAGCCTCAAGACCCCAAATCCAGCTTGCTGTCTCTTTTTTATAAAAACAATACACACCCACACTCATTGGTTTATGTGCATTTTCTGGCTGCTTTTGTGCTACAAGAGCCGAGTGATGAATTACTAGAGACTGCATGCTCCTAAAGCATGCGCACTCTGGCTTCGAGAAGAGATTGGCTGGTTCTCCTCGGTACCTTTGCCAGCCATTGCACTCGGAGGTATGGTCCAGCCTCAGAGCTGGGAAACACAGCTGGTGGAGGCTCAGAGCTGGAAAACACAGCTGGTGGAGGCTCGGAGCTGGAAGACACAGCTGGTGGAGGCTCAGAGCTGGAAAACACAGCTGGTGGAGGCTCAGAGCGGGAAAACACAGCTGGTGGAGGCTCAGAGCTGGGAAACACAGCTGGTGGAGGCTCAGACCTGGAAAACACAGCTGGTGGAGGCTCAGACCTGGAAAACACAGCTGGTGGAGGCTCAGAGCGGGAAAACACAGCTGGTGGAGGCTCAGAGCGGGAAAACACAGCTGGTGGAGGCTCAGAGCTGGAAAACACAGCTGGTGGAGGCTCAGAGCGGGAAAACACAGCTGGTGGAGGCTCAGCGGGAAAACACAGCTGGTGGAGGCTCAGAGCGGGAAAACACAGCTGGTGGAGGCTCAGACCTGGAAAACACAGCTGGTGGAGGCTCAGACCTGGAAAACACAGCTGGTGGAGGCTCAGAGCGGGAAAACACAGCTGGTGGAGGCTCAGAGCGGGAAAACACAGCTGGTGGAGGCTCAGCGGGAAAACACAGCTGGTGGAGGCTCAGAGCGGGAAAACACAGCTGGTGGAGGCTCAGAGCTGGAAGACACAGCTGGTGGAGGCTCAGAGCGGGAAAACACAGCTGGTGGAGGCTCAGAGCGGGAAAACACAGCTGGTGGAGGCTCAGAGCGGGAAAACACAGCTGGTGGAGGCTCAGAGCTGGAAGACACAGCTGGTGGAGGCTCAGCGGGAAAACACAGCTGGTGGAGGCTCAGAGCGGGAAAACACAGCTGGTGGAGGCTCAGAGCGGGAAAACACAGCTGGTGGAGGCTCAGAGCTGGAAGACACAGCTGGTGGAGGCTCAGAGCGGGAAAACACAGCTGGTGGAGGCTCAGAGCGGGAAAACACAGCTGGTGGAGGCTCAGAGCGGGAAAACACAGCTGGTGGAGGCGGCCAGCAGAGACGAGGCCGTGGGAATGGGTAGTTTCTGTGCCGTGGTGTGGGATGCGTGTGAATCATATGGAGGCGACCAAGCACCTTCGCTTCGAGATGGGAAGCCTGCTGTGCTCTCAGCGGAGCGTTTCTTCTTGTTGGCGTTTTCTAGTAAACGTGAGTGGTGGTGGCGGTTTTAAAAATGGTGCGCTAACGCTAGAGTAATATTGCTGCCTAGAGCATAGCTGTGGAGATAGGCGGTCTCAGGCACCGCAGTAAGGCAGCGAGACACGGCGTGCCCTGCAGCAGTGGTGCCAGCCTTTCGGACCTCACCCACCACCAGGCCCCTGGGCCACCGCCGCCCGACAGCATGGCGGCCTTTGGATGAGGTGGCGGGCGCTGCCTGGCCTGTCTCACTCTCCAGAAGCTTCGCTACTGAGAGCTGTTACAGGTGGGCTTTCCCTCTGTCTCATACTCTCTTCTACCGACACTTTTAAAAACCTGTATTTCGGATCATATCCCTCTCCGTTGTGACCCCTTGTTTGCCTTGGCCTTTGCATTTGTGGTCAGGAGAATACACAACCGAGTAAGAGCAGTCCTTCCTCCAGTCCAGCCCCACTCGGCTCTCCGCAGGCTCCTGTGAGAGAGAGCGCCTGCCGGCTCTCAGGCAGCAACGGCCCAGCGCATTGTTGTTCCATGAAGTCACTCATCGCTCAGCTAAAACATTCTTTATAAGAGAGCGTTTCTTCAGAAAATCAGAGAGGCAAAGAAGCCAGTGTGGAAGAAATGAACGGGCTGAGGAAGCAGGTTCCGGAGACAGGAGGCCCCGGAGCCCGGGAGAGCGGGGCCAGCACGCCAGCCTGGGAGGGGAGGGCGGGGGGGGGGGGGGTGTGCTCCGCGCGAGAGAGAGAGAGAGAGAGAGAGAGAGAGAGAGAGAGAGAGAGGGAGAGGGAGAGGGAGGGAGGGAGGGAGGGCAGGCAGGAACAGTTTTCTCTTCTTACAGCAAGATGTCTTTCAGGTGGGATGTGGGAAGAAGTGCTGTTGGCATGTGTCACTCACGTAGAAAATAAGCATTTCTGTGGTAAAAACAATGGAATGTGATTTTTAGCTTTGTGATTGTATTTGGAATTTCAAAAAATTACGTATCCTACACATCAAAAGACAGTAGATTATTTTCCCAAGTTATCCCTCAGGCCTTAATATACAGATTTGAGTCCTTAACCAGTCTTTATGTAGTGTCTCAAGTTATGGGTGTACTGTCGGTTACTTTACTCTGAATAACTAAGCCTCCATAGGAATCCTAAACCCTTAGGTAGCAGTTTGGGGTGCTGTGGCCATCCCTCGTGTAGTGCATTTGTACAGATTGAGGCAGAGGAATTGAACATATTTTGAAATTATGACCTCACATTTTTAGGTGTTGATGTTGTAAATAAAACTTTTACAGACTTTTTTTTTTTAAGAAGTATTGTAGTCATGAATATACCCATAAGATTCATGGAAAACATCAGCTGTTCCAATATTAACTTATTTTTATATCATTGTTACTTGGGATAAATATCCAGTTACCGTGTCGTACAGGCATTCAGAAGTGTGTCTGACAGTCTTAGAAGGCACTGCTGTGTGTGCTGATGCTGGCAGAGGCGCCGGTGCTGAGAAGGCATGAGGCTTTGGCCGTGTTACACAGAACATGGGCAGGGATGTAATGGTGAGGTCTCTGCTGTGAGCAGGCAGGCAGCCTTCTGTCCTCACTGGTACCGGCAGGCGGGATGATGCCAGGCGGGGGGGGGGTGCCTGCTGGCTGCTGGGTGGGATGCCGCCCTGTCCAGGAACCACGCCGTAAAGCCAATTAGGTCTTCACGCAGGGCGATAGTGTCCAGGTTAGAGTGGTCACTCAGGGTGCTCACCGTCAGACAGGCGCCCCAGTGCTTTGCGTGGGGTGGGGGGGCGGTGGCTGTGTCGGTGGGGAGCAGGCCCGGTGGCCTCCCTGTGCGGCGGGGGCCGTGGAGGGCGGCGTGCTCTCCCCATGCAGTGCCGCCTCCGAGCCAGCCCAGAGCCCGCCGTTCTCCCTCTCCCTCTCCCTCTCCTCTTCCTGTCTGTCTGCAGCCACGTTTTGGCTGTCATAGCCGGGGAAGTGAAAGCCGCTGAGCTGTCCTCGGAGGCAGCCTTTGAAGCTCAGTCAGAATGCCCGTAAGGAGACGGCGTCACTCCGCCGCCCCTGACTGTCCCCCGTTCCCCACGCCCGGCCCGGCCTGGCCTCTGAGTCAGTTTTGGATCCAGGTCGGCTCTCCTCTTCCATATTTAAACGAGTTTTAGGTCCGGTTAACTCTCCTCACAGTGTGTTTTCATAGTCTCTTTCCGCTTCTTTCTCCACGTTGACCTCCGAAAGGCTCTCTCCTTTGCGTGGACTGTTGAAGTGGGCCCTAACTGGTCATGCTGGTGGCTCCCCTGTGCCAGCCGTTATTGCGTATCAGGTACATCTTCGCCTGATTCTTTCTCCAGAGCGGGCCGACCTGAGTGTTTGTACTGCGTTGTTAGAGATTAAGGATATTGTATAACACTTGGGACTAACGTTTTCCAGACTGTTTTCATTTGGTAGAGAACTGAGATGCAGATTTTAACCACTTTTGCACAGTAGGTATGGAAGAAGGAAAACTAATTCTGAGCTCTGAAATGATGTGTCTGTTTGCTATATAAATAACTTTTAAGGAAGGGTTGCTGTTTTTATATTATTAAATTTCATAACTTCTCTTGAAGAGTTAAAATTTGCTTACTGCTTAACTTCAAAGTGTCTGGCCAGGTGAATACCTTGTCTTTTGGGCATTCTGTAATGGAAAATGCCTGTAAATATACTGCTTTTAATGGGAATCACAAAGCCAAATGATTGCCTCATTGGATAATTTTAAGTATTACGCTGCAATTCAATATAGGTGCCCAAGTACTTAACTGGATTTAAATATATCTTGTATGTTTAGCAGCTGTCTCACCGGAACTAAGAATGAATGAGGAGCATGTGTGTGGTTCTGCACTTTGCCTGGGGTAGAGGGAACAGTTTTTGTTTTATAATGCCGGGCTAAACTGAGACCAAGTAGCACCTAACCTACAATTTAGCGGCTCACCTTAACAGCAGAAAGCTCGCCCCCATCATAGAAATTAACATCTCAAAGCTTCTTGGCACCTTGTTTTCTACAAAATGGGGAAATTTTTTATTTAAATGGGTTCAGTAATGATTAAACGTTTTTTAATTAGGGACACTATAAAAAAGATTTTCCACTTGAAGTTTTCATGACTACTCATAACCCATGAAATATCAGGTAGTGTTATCTGCTTTACTTATTTTTACTAATTAAAAATAGTTAAAATTTTTAGAATGTTGAGGAAAATAATAAATTTATCCATATTACATAATAGTATAATAATTTGTAGAATCTAGCAGCTGTATCTTGGGTGACTGTTTTAGTCTTTTTTTTGTGTGTTCCAGATGCTGTGGCTAAAAGTAAGTTCTTGACCTCTGATTTCAGCTGTAAGACTTTGGTTTGTCTTTTCTTGTAGTTGGTGTGGATAGAATAGCGCCTCACACAGAATGGGTGCTGGTTAAATAGTTTGACTGAAGTGCATGCACATGTATGCTGGGCCCACAGTGTCAGCATGTTCTGTTCAGCTCCCGTGTACAGTTAGATTCTACTTGGTCTGCTCTGGTGGCTGGTTAGTCGATCTGTCCCTATCATCCACCCACCCACCCACCTACCTATCAATAATCTATCTATCTTATCTATCATCTGTATCTATCATCAGTCATATCTATCAATCTATCATCTGTATCTATCATCAGTCATATCTATCAATCTATCATCTGTATCTATCACTATCTATCAATATCTGTGTCTATCTATCATTATCTATCTAATCTTAGCGGTTGCTTGAGGGCTTATTCCAGGCCTCCTTAAGTTGTACTATGAAGTATTTTCATCTTACCTCTCTGGTTGTCACATGTTTTACTTTTGTAGGTTATAAACTTCACAATACAATGTTATGTTTGCTTTAAGTAGTTATTAAAAATTTCGACAAGGAAACTTTTTCTTTTTTACAATTTATCTACATATTCACCATTTCCGGTGGTCGTTACTCCCTTGTGTAGACCTCAGTTTCTATCTCAAAACATCTTCCTTCTCTAACCTGTAAACATTTTCTGAGTATAAGTATGCTGTGGATAAATTTTTGCGTTTTCATCTGCCTTAAAAGTTTTTGCCTTCATTTTGGAAGGACGTGTTAACTGGATGCAGACTTGTAGGTGACAGGTCTTCCCCTGTCATTTTAAAGCCGGCGCTGAAGGGTGGGTGTGGTTTCTTACGGAAGCCAGTGGTTCTCCGGGGTGCCACCGGGTACTCCCCCCTCTGGCTGCGAGTACAGGGTTTTTCTTTAGTGTTGGTTTCCAGTGATCTGGCTGACTGCCTCAGCGTGAGTGTGAGAGTGTGTGTGTGTGTGTGTGTGTGTGTACACTCACGTGACAGGTATTGCCCCTAACTAGAAGTTAATAAGAAATCAGTTCCTTTGTCCTTATCATTAGATAATTTACAGCGTCATTTACGTTTATTTAGAACCTGTGGAGGCAGGCGCTGGGCTATGTGGTTGGCATGTGAAAGTGAGGAAGGGAGACTGTTAAGCAGTAGCTCTAGTCTGTGCTATGATTAGACTTCTTTATTTTTGGCTCATGAGCCCTCATTTTAAAATATTTCTTTCATCCTTACCCCCTTCAGCTCATTCCCCTTCTTTCTCAACACTCCTTCATGTTCTAAATATTACTGATGGGTTCAGTGCATTGTTTCATTGCATAAGTATTTATTGAATGCAGGGCATTTGCGGGCACTGTTTTTGGTACTGATTAATGATATCATGAGGAACAAAATTTACTCAATGACTTAAATTCAGTTCCCCTCTCTACTGTGTACCTTTATTTCCAGCCACCATTGAAGGTACAATTGCATGTTCATTTGAGACTTTTTCTGTCTCATTTAGAGTATGCCTTGTTGCAGGTTGCTTCCCACATAAGCTTGTCGCCCCCCCCCCCATTTCTTAGGGGATTCTGTCCCAGAAGCTTGGCCTCATAAGAGTTTCTTCATTTTGGATGCCATAGTTTTATATACTTAAATTATTTTTCTTTTTCTTAATATTGTTCTTTCTCTCTAAATCTAATGTGGGTTAATACTGTCACAAGGATGGTCCCCTGTCAACATATTAATAACTAAAAGAAATTCAAGTTGCCTACAAGTGGAGTTACACGTGGGGTTAACCGGACCAGGGCAGTTAATTCACTCGGGTCTTCTCTAGGCTTTTCTAGTTGACAGCTCCTCCATGTCCACTACTATGTTTGAGTCTCACTTACCGCCTTCCACTCTGAGATCTGTTCATGAAATGGTTCTCTGTGGAATCATTGCTCATCTCTATTAGTGATATGGTCTTTACTGTATTATAGTTTCTTGGTAAAATATAGTAACGAATAGAGTGAGAAAGCTACTTCATTTTTTAGTAAACTATTTACCAACACACACAAATGTTTATTGATTTCACAGAGGGAGGAAGGGGGGGAAACATCAATGATGAAAGCGAATCATTGATTGCTGCCTCCTGCATGACCCTTACTGGAGATTGAGCCTGTAGCCTAGACATATGCCCTTGATCAGAATAGAACCTGGAACCCTTCAGTCCGCAAGCTAACGCTCAGTCCACTGAGCCAAACCGGTTTTGGCCTGATGAGCTAGTTTTAAATTTAGTTGAATAAGACTTACATATAATATGGTAAATAGCAGGTTAAACCCTATAAAATTGTAATTTCATAGGCCAAAGTAGTTTTAATATCAGTACTTTCAACCTAATACTTTACTATCATCATCCCTATTATAGGATGAACTGAGTTATATTTTCTTAATAGCATTTGAATTAAAAGGGAAGATGGAGACTTTAGGAAGAATACAAATGGTGGTGATTTGCTTAATTAATAAAATCAGGTTGACAAATTTCCATATTAGTTTGTCTTAGATTCTTATCTAAAGAAGTAATCCCACAAAAACATAGTTATTTCTTGTTAATCCATATTCAGATTATCTATAGCAAATTTGAAAAAGAAAATTTTCCTTTTCATTTGGCATATCAGCCTTATGCGCGGGAATGCACATTAGTCTAAAAAACAAAGCACAAGCCCTTGAGTCTAGTTGGGGCCAAGGTGGGAGAGGCAGGGCAGGGGCGTGGAGGATGGGCCAAGACCCACCCTTTTGCCTACCTCAGCCTCACAACCCACAGTTCCTTTCAAGGTGCACGAATTTGTGCACTGGGCCCCTAGTAACAATAATAATCAAGCAGCAGCTAACCATTTCTTTGTAATTCTTAGATAGCTATGTGGATGTCAAAAAGTTATCCATCCGTCCTTTAAATGTATCTTGAGTCTGATTCTAATCATGCTGAATGTTTGAGTAGAGGTCTTGTGTGTGTGTGCGTGTGTGTAATATACAAGTCAACAATGGTTTTACAAATTAAAGAATTAGATTTTGATGAGTTGATGATAGATAGTTGATAATATAATCCTATCTAATAAAGACGGAATGTGCTAATCATACCCTCACAAAGATGGTGGCGCCCACAGCCACAAGATGGCGGCGCCCAGTCCCCTAAGTTCTGCTGGGGCGGCAGGTGCATGGCACGGCCAGGCCCGGCCCCATGTGGGTCCAGATGCTCTGTGTGCCTGCCTCTGGACTCCCCCAGTTCCTTCAGCCCCCTAGCTGCTCAGGGCCGCCCAAGGCACAGGCAAGCCTCGGATAGTGGCCACCCAACCACCCAGGGCCATCCGAGGCTCAGGTAACAGGGCCGGCTGAGGTTTGCACTGCTGGCAGTGGCAGCAGCAGCAGAGGTGTGATGGGGTCGCCACCTTCCCCTGATCGCTGGTTCACCTCCAGCCCCCGAGGGCTCCTGGACTGTGAGGGGGGCAGAGCGGGCTGAGGGACTCCCCCTTCAGTGCATGAATTTTCATGCACTGGGCCTTTGGTGTATAAAATAATTAAAATAAAGTAATTTGTATTCTGGAGGGGGTTAAAACTTCAGTCTAGTAGAATATAAGACAGGAACATAGAAAAGTTATTAGTGTTTATATATAAATTAAATAAAACTATGTGTTGTTTACAAGAGACAAACAAACCTAAAATATAAGGAGACAGAAAGGTTGAAAGTAAGATATACCATGCAAAGATTAATAGAAAATTTGGTGTAGCTATACTAATTTTAGAGTAAAAAGCATTATTGGAAATAGAGAAGAG
Source organism: Vespertilio murinus (assembly GCA_963924515.1). Taxonomy (NCBI): domain Eukaryota; kingdom Metazoa; phylum Chordata; class Mammalia; order Chiroptera; family Vespertilionidae; genus Vespertilio; species Vespertilio murinus. The sequence continues at coordinate 198,202,552 of OZ004706.1, read as the reverse complement.
CAGTTTGTAATGATAAAAGGTCTTATTCATCAGAAAGGTATAACTCTAAATGTATGTAATCTAATAATTGAAATGGGAGATTTATAATACACCTCTCTTGCTAACTGATAGGACAAGATGAGAGCAGAAATAGAAGCAACATATAAGAGAGAGTAATTAATAAACCTTTCATTAGATTGATCACAAAGAAAGAGAAGGCCTCATTAACCAATCTAGAGTTGAAAGGGATATCACCACTATTATACCTTCTTAGATCAAAATGCTTATGAAAAGATACTATGAAGAACTTGATGCTAGTATATTTGAAATTTAGATGAAGTAGACAACTTTTAATTGAAAAATCTACAAAGAAAACTCTAGGTCCAGATGGTTTCACTAGTAAACTTACCACAAAAGGATAACCAGGAATCCATTGGTAGTTCAACATTCACAACTCAGTCAATGTTTGTCATTACATTAGCAGTAAATCTGAAAACTTACGTCATTTCGTTGGATGCAGAAAAAAAAAAAATTAAATGATCTTCAGTATCCATTTGTGGGGGAAAGGTTTTAGCAAACTAGGTCTACCAGTAGAAGGGAACATCGTTACTCTGCAAACGGTTATCAATTAAAAGCCTACAGCAGCCACTGTACTGGAGAACTGTTGAAAGCTTCTTTCTGAGATTGGGAAAGACACAGTGGTGCTTATCTCTTCTAACCACTGTTCTAGAGGTCCCAGCAAGTGGAATGAGGGAAAGGGAAGAAGACTAAGGGGAGGAAAAAATAAAATTGTTTCAAGTGCCCAGTAGTGCTAAGTAGCTAGTGATTAGATAGTGCAGATGAACCCAGCATTGCACAAATCCTGATGAACAGTACAGTTCAGTAGAGACAATGCAAGTGCAACCAAAATCCCAGCATGGGCTCATTTGTTTGTGGTGAATTTGATGAGATAATTCTAAAACATATATAGACATGCAAAGGGATAAGAATAGCTAAAACATTCTTAAAGGATAAAGTTCTCTACTAAATATTAAAACTTGCAAAGCGATAATAATTTAGACAATGTTTGGCTTTTGTATAAATAAAGGTTTAAGAAATCTAGTTAAGTCTCTATCCAGTAGAACAGAATAGAGAATCCAGAAACAGATTTAAGTGTTTATGGGTGTGTGATTTATGACAGAGGTGGCATTGCAGAGCAGTGGGGTAAGTGTGTCTTTTTAATAACTGCTTTGGGGTCAATTGAATGTTTATTTTGGGGGGAAATAAAATTCAAGAGCATTGCCCATGTAGATGTGAATGGTAAAATCTGACTTGTAAAAGAAAACAGTTTTGTCATGACTTTGGCGTAAGGAAAGATTGAATCAGACACCAAACGTACTAATTTTAAAGCAAAAGTGATGAGATTGTGCTAATTGAAAAAAAATTAAGAGAATGATGATGCAGATCATCTCTAAGCAATAAGATGCTCACATCTAACATGTTTAAAAATAGAAACTTTTTAACTTTAGAAGTTTTGTGAAAAAGCTTTTTGATAGAAAAATGGTAAAGAAAGTCTTAATAGGCATTTCACATAAATGGATATCCAAATAAATGAAAGGGTGCTCATAGTTACCAGAAAAATACAAGTTAAAATCACAGTGGGCACTACACATCTTCTGTAATGACTGAAATTAGAAAGTCTGATGATTCAAGTATTGGTGTAGGAATGGAGCAGAAGGAATTTTCATAAACTGCTAGTGGAAAATATTGAATTTTTTAAAAACTGGGGGAAAAAAATGGAACAGCATCTCTGTGCATACCAAAGACACTTAGCAATCTTCCTACTGGCAGTATTCATACTAACTCTAAGGTGGAAATAATCCAAATGTCAATCAAAAGTAGAATGGATGAATAAATTGTCATATGGTTATATAATTGGATACTATAAAGTAATGATAATGAACAAACCAGCCTATAAACATGTCATTAAGTATAGAGACCAATTTATATAAAGTTAAAACAAATCTGGTTTTGGAGGTCAAATACTAACTTTTGGGGAAGAGGGAATTTGATTGATTCGGAAGGGCCATTGAGTAGTGTGGGGAGGAATTTCAAGGATGATGGTCATTCTTTTTTCCTTGACACACAAGCTCAATTGATGATAATGGTTTGTTACATACTAATGACTTTTGCACTTCTTCTGCATCTGTATCTATCTATCTATCTATCTATCTATCTATCTATCTGTAATAACCTATATTAACAAAAGGGCAACGTGCTCATTAGACTGGGCAACCAGACATCTGCCGGACGTCCAGCTCTCTTCTGGACGGGGACCGAGGCAGAGGTGGTTAGGGGCGATCAGGCTATCAGGGGAGCAAGAAGTTAAGGGTGAGATCATCCCAGTGAGGGGGAGCAAGCAGTTAGGGGCAAGATCAGGCCTGTGTTGGGGAGCAAGCAGTAAGGGGGTGATCTGGCTAGCAGGGGAGAGCAGTTGGGGGTGATCAGGCTGGAAGCAGAGGCAGTTAGGGGTAGGCAGGCAGGCAGGCGAGTGGTTGGGAGCCAGTGGGTACTGGGTTGTGAGAAGGATGCCCAACTGCCTGCTTAACCAGCCATCGGACATTCCTTGAGATGTCCTGGATTAGGAAAGGTGCAGGCGGGGCTGAGGGATACCACCCCCCTTGCATGAATTTTGTGCACTGGGCCTCTAGTGAGTGTATGTGTGTGTGTGTGTGTGTGTGTGTGTGTGTGACGCTCAGCCTTTGGTTCCCTGTGTCAGGGCGAGCACCATGAGAACAGGCCTGGCAGCTGGTTTGGCTAACGGGGCCACTGACTGCCATACCGGCAGGTGCGGAGCGCGTCTCAGCCGGGCTCTTTTGAGTTGGGTTCTCAGGGGCCAGCCCATTGGAGCGGCCCTTCAGACCTGGCACTGTTTACATAACTTATGGTCTCAGCTGATAAAAATCTCATATATGAATATAAATATTAAAGATTATTCTTGTTGCTTTATTAAAAATAACTAAGATTTTTCTCTTACTACCGATTTATAAATATTCATTTGATCACTGTATTTTATACCTTTTAACATAAAGCTGTTGTGTCGAGTGACACATTGTTTGTAGTTCTAGAGGTGCATAATGTTACGGAGCGCCCTAGAGTTCTCATTGAAAGAAATAGCAGCTAGTCCGAGGACACAAGCCCCAGCTCCGAGTGCCTCCTGTAACCACCCCCTTGTCTTCTCGCAGGAGGAGAGACTTCAGCATGCAAACCTTCATCTGTTCGGCTTGCACCGTCATTTTCATTCCATGCTGCTGGCCTTCAGATGGCTGGACAGATGCCCCATTCACATCAGTACAGTGACCGTCGCCAGCCAAACATAAGTGACCAGCAGGTTTCTGCCTTATCTTATTCTGACCAGATTCAGCAACCTCTAACTAACCAGGTAAGTTCATGACATAGCAAAACAACTTGTTGGAATGGTAGTGTATTCCTTAAAATGGTAAACAGGCAGGATGCTTTAATGGTTTTCAGTTTTACATGTCAAGTGGGATTCGGGATTGACATAGTATGATATGATGTTAAGAAGTTTGCACTTAAAGAGGGTTTTTTCCTTCTATTTCACTTAAAACACACGGAATGTAATTACATAATCTTATTCCTTGACAGGGAAGGAAAAATATTTTCCTAAAGAATATTAAACTGAAAGCTTTTTCTTTTTCTTTTTTTTTTTTTTTTTTTTTTAGTTTTATTAATTCTCTCATGAGGATATTTTTCCCACTGTTTTTCAGAGAGAGTGAGGGGTGAGGAGAGAGAAACATCGATGTGTGAGAGACACAGTGACTGGTTGCCTCCTGCATGTGCCCCACTAAGGGTGGGGAGTGAACCCGTAACCCAGGTACTTGCCCTTGACCGGGAATCAAGCCTTCAACCCTCAGTGCTCGGGCCGATGCTTTAACTATGGAGCAACTTTGGCCAGGGCCCAAAGCTTATTTGTATGGAAAAGGGTGGAAAATGTGAATTACAGGAGGACAAGTCAGCATTCATTATAGCAAACTTACATAGCGGATTCTATGCTTTTCCTAAAGGCTTGGTGCACAAAATTCGTGCACATGAAGGGGACCTCTGCCTGGCTGGCGATCGGGGCTGATGGGGGCCATCTCGCCCAGTCCCGATGGGTCAGACCCCAGCAACAAGTTAACCTACCATACAGAGCATCTGCTCCCTCGTGGTCAGTGCACGTCATAGTGACTGATCAGTCAGCCGCTCGGTCGGACGCTTAGCATGTTAGCCTTTTATATAGAGAGAGAGATAAGCTACTTTAGTGTGCATATATTTATAAAAATAAGGACAAAACTCATTAAAATTAAAACAAAAATATGTAATGCAAATCAATCATGCTGTTCATTTTGACATTTAGACAGATTCGGTATTTTTTCATAAAATACTTAGTGTAAAGAGAGTAAGTGCTGAAATATCTGGATATACATACATACATACATACATACATACATACATACATACCGTATTTTTCGGACCATAAGACGCACTTTTTCTTCACCAAATATGCAGTCCCCAGGGACATGGAAGGTCCCAGGGGACCCGCTGCCGCTCTGCAACTCGGACCATAAGACGCAGGCACCACTTCTATTCGGACCATAAGACGCAGGCACTCCCCCCCCCCCCCCCCCCACACACACTATTTGGTGAAGAAAAGGTGCATCTTATGGTCCGAAAAATACGGTACATATATGCATGTGTGTGTGTATTTTTCATGATTTCCTGAGTTATCTGCACCCATTACATTGATTTTGCTTTTGCTTTGGGGTGAAGTTTCGACTAGCTATAGTTTGGCAGTATTTCCTCACTGGGATTGAGTCTATGATGAGTCTGAAAATGGCCGTTTTTCCATGTACTTGGGAATTTGGTTTGCCACTGTTTTGTTTAGGTCTTTTAATATATCAAGTGAGGATAAAAAAAACTTAGAAAACTTCAAAGTATTTCTTACATTGGATTATGTGTTTGGCTACAATTAAATAATGTCATTATTAGGGGACAACATTGTCTGTATTAGAATAAGATTTTGTCACTAGTTGAGCTTGCTTTTATTTATGAAGTGTGCATGTGCGTAACATTCAGTTAAGCAGTGAAATGAATTATGGCAGGACTTAAGAATTTTTTTATGCAATATATTGAGAAGTTGGATGTTTGGAATTTGACCAGTTGGTCAGAATGTTCAAGTTTGGAAAGTGTTTAATTGTATACAGAAGAAAATTCTCTGACATCCAAAAAGTAGTAATAGCACGGTGATTCAATTGCATTGTACTTTTAATAAGCAAAGTAAAATACAGTTCACTTCACTCGTGTTCCAAAGTGGCCTGTCAGGCAGGATGCCTGTTCCATCTGCTCCGCAGCTGAGGGGACTGCCTTCCTCAGTGTGTCTCTCGTCTCGGGCACAGTGCTCTCTGGGTCCCAGCGCCGGCAGTGGGAGGGCTGGGCCAGATCCCAGGCCTTCCCGTTCTGTTATGTTCTTGTAAGCAGGTAATTTAGCAAAGCACCCACTTTTAGATATAACAGATATCTTGTGGGCTATTTTAAAATGAGATTTTAAAATAGTATTTTCATTTTACTCGGTAAAATACTTTTAAAGATTTATACAAGATTGTCTTAAGTATAACTCATATTCAGTATTTATAATATAAAATAATATTTAGTCCAATATATCTGCTAAACACCATAGGTTTCGGAACCTAATAAGGCAGTCAGGTAGAAGGCTTTTTTCCTAGAACTGGAGTGTGAACCACCGACACTGGGTGCTGCTGCGGTGTGTTCTACCAGTCATGGAACATGGCTCAGGTTTTTATTGTATGAGCGTACCGCATGCCTTCCGTCAGTCCCCGGGACCCTCTGTCTGTTACTTGAACGTAAGATTGGGATCTAGACTAGGACAAGCCCACCCACACCATCATCCCTTTCTAGCTCAAAACTTCTGTAATTTCTTTATTTGATTTCCTTTTTTTTTTGTTAATCATCCTGACATGACTTTTAGATAAGATTTATTGTAAAATACATTGTCAGGAGCTAACTTTAACTTTTTATTTTTGGTAGTTAATGTTTCATATAAGTTTACCCAGGTTTGTTCAAAAGATAAATTTAGGAAACGATAAATGTAGTAAAAGCAAATGTAGGAAAGTATGGTTGGTGTTTGGAATGCTGAGCCCGTGGGCCGTTAGGGTGCTTTCAGAGTTAGACTGAACCAGCACTCTGGCTATGCGTTAAATATGCCAGTCACCCTTATTAGTGACAGCAAAGAGGTAGAATAGAGCGTTTCTAATTCTGCATTACATATGAAAATATGAGGTAATATAAACAAAATGCACAGACTAGACATTAAGCTGAAAAAACAAAGTTTAAGTTCTGGAGCTTATCCTATGGAGTCTTTTTAGAGAGAGAAAAAAAAGTTGTTTTAGCTCTTGATACTGACCTAAACGGGAGGTAGAAACTGCTTTTCCTTTGCTTTGTGGTCTGTGTCTTCTCGCTGAAAGGTGGAGATGTGAGCACTGGGTGTGGCGCTTTCTGCGTCCCACGGCCAGAGGGTTTCTCAGCACCTTTCCTTTCCGCAGGAGGACGGGGTGGGGCGGGGCGGGGTGATGAGCTTGCTGGGCTTTTGGGTCTTCTGAGCACCGGGCTTTCCGCGGGGAAGGGAAGGAAAGAGCTTGCCCTGTTCCTATATATTCTCCCAACCTCGTGGCTGTGCGAAGCAGGAAGTGCCGGCAGCGTCACCAGGGCTGGCCGTGAGTCTTATATAACTTTGTACGGAGTATTTGGAGAAGTCATTTCCTCGTTCTGGATTTGTGCTGAAGTGGCAAAATACAGGCTGGTCCGAAGGCTAATGTTTTTTGTAAACAGAATGCACCTGGTTTATATATACAAGTGCCTTCTGCTGCCAGAGGCATCAGAGAAAGCAAGGCATTTGGAATCAGCCAGCTGATATGGCCTTTCAGGCGGAGTGTGGCCAGCTGGGGAAGAGGTTAGCAGTATTGGTGAAGGGCCAAGCACACAGCACACATGCATGTTGAATGCAGAAAAACATCACTACTCAGTCAGCATACATTCATACCCAACCTGTGCTATGATTGTGTGATCTTGCTGTTTTTAAAAATATATATTTTATTGATTTTTTTACAGCGAGGAAGAGAGAGGAATAGAGTTAGAAACATCGATCAGCTGCCTCTTTCACACCCCCTCCTGGGGATGTGCCCACAACAAAGGTACATGCCCTTGACCAGAATCAAACCCGGACCTTTCAGTCTGCAGGCCAACACTCTATCCATTGAGCTAAACCGGTTTCAGCTGATCTTGGTGTTTTGAGTGAGCATAATTTATTCTGGAAAGAAGTAGTCAGTGGTATATGCTTTTTCCAGATGTTTGAAATACCAGTGGAATTACAAATGGGCAAGTAAAAAACTTATATTCACAATTTTTTACATAACTAATTTTAATAGATGCATATGCTTATTTTATTGTCATTTATTGTGCATGACAATTATTTTGCCCAACAAAGAGCCTAAAAATGATTCAACCGAGAGGGTGGACTAGAGGGGAAAAGGGATAAGGGTCCCGGCACGCGCGGTGGTTCGGGGCCGGGCGAGGTGTGGGGCGGCCCCCGCTTCGCTCCCTCCGCGCCTGCCGCCGCCTGGCCCCGGGCGGGCCGAGGGCTCCGCTCCGCGCTCAGGCCCCATCGTGAGACCTCACAGGGGGGCTCTCCTCCCGAGTCCGAGCGGCCTCTTGCTGAGTAAACTACCGGCGTGAAAATAATGCCAGGGTCTTACAAAACAAAAAGGAAACATGCTAAGGAAATCTCTTATTACCTTAACTGCTTACAGCATTTATTCACATAAAAATAATTGATGTGCTTATTACTGATACTGTATTCATTACATTAAGTCTTCAAGGAATAGTGGAAGGACCCCGGGATGGCTAGTGCTGGTGACTAGAGCTGTACCTATTGTTTATATTTAGAAAAAGAAAACTGTGTATTAGAAAAATTAATCAGATTTTCTTATTCTTACTCTTTTCAGATAGTTGTAATCACTGGAGGTTTATTTTTTTCTCTCCGTAAACTTTATTTGGAACTTTAAGAAGGAGAGGATCATGAGAAAAGATAATTATTAACACTAATTCCATGAATTTATCAACTGAATAACAACTTTTTGGAGTCTAAGTATAGGTGCAGAGGAAACTAATGTTAATGCTGGTTAAAGAGAAAGCACGCCGAGGTGACTGCTGTGATAACTCTTCATCCCACAGGGATGGTGACTGCTTTCTGTCCGGTCCACTGTCGCCTCATAACCTTCCTCCTCTGGTTTTCAAACTTGATTAATATCCCAAGACACCAGGTATTTCTGGAGGTCTCGCTTAGTATGCCCTGAGGATAGTATCCTTCTGAGAGGGGCTGCATTAGCAGCTTCTGACTGTAGACCTGACTGCATAAACGTCTGTGAGAGCTAGAGAGGAACCGGAGAGCTAGCGGAGGTGACTCTAGGTAACTTCATGTAATTAGCTGGTTTTGAGGATCTGTCGATTGCAAAAGGCCTGTTGGGAACCCGAGGAAAGCAGGGTTAGGATGTGTGAGTTGCAGTGTTCCTGTCTGGTAGGAACTCACAGTTGAACTCTTACTGCCACTGGATGATGAAAGAGAGGTGGCTTACGATTGAGGATGGGAGGAGTGCATAGAGTATGGTTGAAATGAGGTTTTAAAGAAAGTTTTATTAGTTGTAAGGTTTCCTGTGGAACTTGTTTGTGGTCAGCACCTATCCTGCCTTCCTATCTAATAAAGAGGGAGTATGCAAATTGACCGTCACACTGTCACAAAGATGGTAGCACCCATAGCCACAAGATGGCGGTGCCCAGTCCCCTCAGCCCCGCTGGAGTCCCCCAGTCCTTTCACAGAAAATTGGTTGCCTCAGAAGTCGGTTAAGTTTCTTAGGACAAAAAACATTCAAGATCGCTGTGTTGTATGTAAGCAGATATTATTTAAAGGAATGGCCATTATTATTATTAAAACCACGCTGTTTGTTTGTCAAGGACATTCGTGTGATTTTCTGGGTGGCTGAAGTTAATGCCCCTAATCCGGCAGTCAGACATCCCCCAGGGGTCCCAGATTGGAGAGGGTGCAGGCCAGGCTGAGGTGCACCCCCTGTCCCTTGTGCATGAATTTCGTGCACCAGGCCTTTGACAGGCATTATGACTCCCATTTGTTTAGTCCAATACTTATTAAAAACCTACTGTGTGCCAACACTCTTTGAAGCAAAGGGAATACAATATTGAACTTGTTGCCCCTATGGAGGTCTTCCTTGTAGTGGAAGGAAAAGGAGAAAACAATGATGTGCTCTGGGCAGTCACGGAGCAGGGGAGGGGACCTGGAGGACAGGCTGCACTCGTTGTTAAAGAACAGAGCAGGTTCAGCCTTGTCGCAGGCTGAGGCCTGTCAGAGGGCAGAGTGGAGTCGTCGGGAGTTGGCCCTCTGCGGCACCAGCCCCGGTCCTCCACGGCCAGCTGCGTGCTGCCCCGAGTGCTGCGTGGGGCCAGGGTAGGAGTGATTCAGAAGATGTTTTTCACCGGGCCGGTTGTATGGTGGAGAAGCCCTCTTGGGCAGCGCTTTGCGAGTCTCAAACCAGGGGTGTCTCTGTAACCCACTGTTTAACTTGGGGAACCGGAGGGAAGCCTTGGGCAGCTGGGCATTTCTCTGCCAATTCCATTGACTCGTTCCAGTGGTTTTCTTCAGTGGAATCTCTTGAAAGAAATAACAGAGGGAACGTATAATCATGTAATGTAGATGCCTTTTTAAAAGATGCACGGGCTGAAACCGGTTTGGCTCAGTGGATAGAGCGTCGGCCTGGGGACTGAAAGGTCCCGGGTTCGATTCCGGTCAAGGGCATGTACCTGGGTTACGGGCAAATCCCCGGTGGGGTGTGTGCAAGAAGCAGCTGATTGATGTTTCTCTCTCATCGATGTTTCTAACTCTCTATCGCTCTCTCTTCCTCTCTGTGAAAAATCAATAAAATATATATTTTTAAAAATAAAATAAAAGATGCACGGGATACAGAAGCGGGGATCCGCACCAGTACAGTAACGTTAAAGTGCTAGTCTTTTCTGTCTATTTAAGGTGATGCCTGATATTGTCATGTTACAGAGGCGGATGCCCCAAACCTTCCGAGACCCAGCAACTGCTCCGCTGAGAAAACTCTCTGTTGACTTGATCAAAACATATAAACATATTAATGAGGTAAGACGATTGATTTGTTTTAACAGTCTCTCTTGCAGTGGAATAGCGAAAAAGTTATTTTGTGACCTATTTAAACATACTCAACTTTTTCTTTTACCCCAGCGATTGTCTTTTGGGTGATTTTTGAGAAGACTGTTAAACTAATGATTTATAGATGATATAATTACATAAAAGAAAGAAGATATACTAACAAGGACTGCAAAAAATTTACTTGTGGATAGCTTCCCCCTTTTTTCCAGAGTTTTACCATTTTTTTAATAACTTCTCCAAAACAAGAAAGGGCAGCATGAGGGCACGGTGACCACTATAAAAGTATGTTTCAGTTAGAATTTTGCTTAAATTTTTATATATCTGTTTTTGCTTTTGCTGTGGATGTCAGGAAACTCTAAGATATATTTAATAACCAGTTAACAAGCACTTGGCCTAGTGTATTTTATCTAAATTTCTGTGGTTTTAAGTTGTCTTTTTACATTTTATGGGTGTTCCTTTAATTGTAAGATATCTAAAGGCCTTTTTGGGTGGAAGTAGGTAGGATAAAAAACATAGCATTTCACATTACTCATCTTCCAGGTTGGCTCTTTGCCACCAACAGTTATTTTTCTAGTGTCTTAGCCCTTTGACTTGATTGCCGTTTGCTACTTAGCCCCAACCGCAGCTCCACGGTTACTTACTGAGGGGCTCCCCGCCTCTGTCTCACCGAGCCTCAGCCTCCTCAGCCTGAGAGCCAGGCAGCTAAGATGGTCTGTGTAGGTATAAATTTCACAGCACTTTGATGCTGTTTAATTTTAGTATTATTATATTAATGTGACAAGATAAAATTAGAATGAATGCAATGAGGAATATTTCTGAGTTGAATATTACACACAATTAATGTGTTATGAAAGATGTGGTGCCAAACGAGCTTTTGAATATTAAGAATAGCTGATAAATTGTTAGTAATTTATCAAGGTCAATTTGTTAATATCTGATAAATTAAAAAGCCACTGTTAATCTGTTGTTAACAGTAACTTTGTGAAGCTAGTTTTTAAATGTAGTGCTACCTTACAAACTAGAGTTTTTCTAATGCTCTTCTATGAAACCCTAATTTATAATTTCCTTCAAGTTAGTTACCAATTACTTGGACTGTTGCCTAGCTCACCTGGTGTTTTTTTTTTGTTTTTTTTTTAATTGACCTTAGAAACTATTTTGTAAGAAAAAGGATATAAGGAAAATAAACCAATCTGTGATCGGCCTCCAGGCTCATGGCTCTTAGTATTGGTGGGGGCCGGGGTGAGGTGGGGAGACAGGGTGTTTTCACTAATTGTTACGTTACCACAGGCTTAAAAGTTGAGCATGTTTAGAAGGGCCTTTATATTAGTAAAACATGAGTTTATATACACTTAAACTTTCATTTATAAAATCTTGTGCCCTTATGCAACATCGATTGCTTGCGTCCACATGCACTCCCCTGGGGGCGGGGCCTGCGGCCTGGCTCTGAGGCCTGAGCGGCAGCAGAGCCTGCTGCCCTTTGGTGTGGGGATGCCCCGACCGGCCCAGCCTCCCTGGCCGGGTCAACAGGATCATTTTAAAGAGAATTTTACTGTAGGCAGTTCTCATTGGTTATGTATCAGGGCCATTCGATAATTCAAATAGCAACTACTGGCAATTTTTATTTTGTTTTTGTATTTGTTATAAAGAGTAAAAATTCATTAATTCCCTACGAATACAGATTTGTCTCTTGATATATGCTCCCTTAATCCACGATGTTTAAGTTACACAGTTAACACCACATGTTCTCATTTCAGGTTTACTATGCAAAAAAGAAGCGAAGGCACCAGCAGGGCCAGGGAGACGATTCCAGCCATAAGAAAGAGCGGAAGGTTTACAATGATGGTTATGACGACGATAACTATGATTACATTGTAAAAAACGGAGAAAAGTGGATGGATCGTTACGAAATTGATTCCTTAATAGGCAAAGGTTCCTTTGGACAGGTAATTTAATGGAAAATGCTGGATCTAATAAGTTCCAATTTCTTGGCGAATGATGCTATTACACCCTTTCCTCAGTGGCGTATTTTTCAATGTTTGTAAATAGATGTAAACAAAGGGTATGTATTTGGATTGTCATAGCTCTCTAAAGGTAGTGCAGTGTATCAGCTATCCAAATCCCTGTGGGCCTTTCTTCTTTTTATAGAGCTGCCAAGTACTTATGTTACTAAGAGGTTGATTTATATATATATATATATATATATATATATATATATATATTTTTTTTTTTTTTAAATTAATTTTAGAGAGGGAGGGAGAGAGTGTGATAGAAACATCAATGATGAGAGAGAAAAGAAACTTGATCTGTTGCCTCTTGCTGGCCCCCAATGGGGATATAGCCCAAAACTCAGGCATGTGCCCTGACCAGGAATAGAACCGTGATCTTCTGGTTCATAGGTCGGTTCTTGCCATTGAGCCACACCAGTCGGCACTGAGAGGTTGATTTTAATCACGAATATGGGCCTGCGGTTCATACGGGCTTTGGGTAGTCTTTGGCTGAGTCTTCATTATGAGCGCTAGAGGTATTTACCCCTGTCTGATAGTCCTCCTCAAGGAGCAGAGAACTACTGATGTCAGCCGGCACGGCAGGTGCCCTCTCCCTTTGGGAGGCTTGGAAAGCCAGCGGCTGGCCCTGGGTTTTTCTCTCAACCCATCTTCCGAGTCTCAGGCCCCTCCTCCTCCCCCAGTCCTCCTCCCCCAGTGCTCCCAGCAGTCAGCCTGGCTCAGAGTGACGGGCTCAGTTGGATGCATTAAGAGGGTCATTCAAGGGAGCCTCTATCAGGAACAACAAGGAATTTGGGAAAGCCAAGGAAACTGTTTGTTTTTCTTCATTCCTGGCCTCTTTCTTTACCCATAACTCTCCTTTCCTCACCTGCCCGCCCCGCTCCAGCACAAAGCACAAAAGCCTCACTACAGTAGTCTCTTTCATCAGCTGTGCTCGGCCCCTTAGCCAGCCAGTCTCCGCCCTGCGCTTTAAACAGCGCTCTGAGGCTGTGGCTCCGTCTCTTTGCACTGTGAGTTCTCTCTCTGAGTCTCAGAGCTCTTTTTTGTTTGAGGTGCGAATTACTGTTAATCCCAGAATATTTGTCTTGCAACCTTTGTGCTCTGAGTCAGTCATTAACTTGCAATCCAATTACTTCTTTTGACTTCTTAATGATGAGGATAGAAGGGGTCTCAAAATGACTCATCCTGAACTACCTTTTAAATTTTTGTTTTGTTTGTTTTTCTTTAAGTATGGGACCTGCATGCATTTACTTACCTGTTCCTACCTGGAGAGAAAGTCACATACACCTCTCTTTAACCTGTGTGGAACAGATTCGTCATGTCAGTCTTACCATGCATGGGACAAAAAGTATAGTGTGGGCCGTTAGCAGCCCCGGGTGTAGGCGCAGAGAAGTCTGTGCTATTAAATAAGCTTGTAAGGAAACATGAGCAAGATTGTTAGAAGACCTCTGGTACTTTGGTGTGGCTTTGCCAGGCCTTGGTGTTCCATTTATATGTCTGCCCCTTCCATGATTTCAAGGAATTATAGTGATCTTACATAACACAGGGACTTTTCCCTTTATTTGTATTTTCTTCTTAGTCGGAGGTATTTCAGTGTGTGTGGAGTCCCGCTTTTATGAAATACCAGAGGCCCAGTGCACAAACTGGTGCAGCTGTGGAGTCCCTCGACCTGGCCTGCTTGATTGTGCCGAAACTGGCTCTGTGACATCCCCCGAAGGGTCCCAGATTGCAAGAGGGCACAGGACAGACTAAGGGACCCCATCAGTGCCCAATAGGGACAGCAGGAAGTGGCCCGCTGGACAGGGACTATGGGAGGGCTCTAGGGCATGTCCGGCCCGTCACGCTCAGTGCAATCAGCCGGACCCCAGCAGCAGGCTAACCTACTGGTTAGAGCGCCTGCCCCCTGGCGGTCAGTGCACGGCATAGCTAGTGGTTGAGCGGCGTTAGCATAGCATTAGCTATTATGCTTTGATTGGTTGAACAGATGACCGAACATTTAGCATATTGGGCTTTTATTACATAGGATTATTTGTTTTGTTAGAAACAGTTTCTGTTTCTCTCTCAAAGTTTCTTAAGGAAAGTTACTTCTGAAACCAGCTTTGGAGAGTGATTCTCAACACCTTCGATACAGGGATTGTTGTCCCCACCTTGAAAATTACACCAACGTGTAAGCAATTGCTATCAACAGGATTTGTTTACTTGTGTGATGTCCACCAGGAAAATTAGAGCCATGTAGCCTACTCTCTAAACTCAGCTTTCCCTAAAGACTCAGTGTCTGAGGGCAGAGTGATGTTTTCTTCCTCTTTCATTTTAATTTCCTTCTGCTCTTAATTCCTGTGAACCTGTGACAATGAGGCCTCTCTGACATAAAACTTCACTTCTCCAGGTCAGATTGAGCCTCTCTCATGCTGCTGGTGTGCTCTGGCTCAGGGCCTCCGCGCACCAGGAAATGTCCCCCTCTGAAGCCTCAGCCGGAGCCTGGTGAAGTCAGGCCCCTCCTCTTCCTCCGCCAGCCGTGTCCGCTGTGCGGGCTGGGATTCCCCGGGAGCTGGGGGCGGGGAGGACTGATGCTTAGGCTCCATACCAGTTAACTCACAATCTGTGACTGGATTCTGGGCGTTGGTATTTTCAACACCTACCGATTAAATGGGTAGTTCAGGGTTAAAAACCATTGCTTTGGCATTTAGCAGTTAACTATTTGCTAAGTCAGTAAATAGTTGGGCCCTGTTAATGGCCTTTGTCCTGGATTCTACTGGGACAGGCGCTGGGGCAGGCAGCGGTCAGGTGTCCACAGGCAGTCTCGGCCCTAACAGGCAGTGGGGAGCGTTTTCCAGTGTGGCTGCTGGAGGTACGCACTTCTCGTTCCGCGTTTGGTTCCAGCTGAGCCGTTCATACCTGTCACTGACCATCTCTTTTTCCCACGTAAATCTTGGAACATACATTCCGTCTCTTCTGTAATTCAGTGGCACTCAACCTACAGGGTGGAATCACTTGTAATTCTACCTGCACCCCAGACTTTCTGAATGTGCAGACTGTATAATAATTATAAATACAACTTATTTAATCAGTTATAGTCGCTATTCCTGATGGGTAGGGATAGTTTCTTTTATCTATATTGATTTCTTAATTTTTATGTAAATCTCTTTGTTAACATGAAACTCATTTTAAATGAGCAAATTTAAACTGAGAAGTGTGCATGGTGATTTAATCATGAACACTCCTTACCTTAGCACTGATCCTCATTTTAAAACCATCAAAATTCTCTATGACATTTAGTGTATTGAGGGATGGGCAAAAGTAGGTTTATAGTTGTGAAACACAGTTTATTCTTGTATTAATTATTATATTATTCTCCATACAAACAACTGTAAACCTCCTTTTGCCCACTCCTGTATTGTGGAACTTTCCTGGTAATTTATATTTGATTTTTTTTTTAGAGTAAACTAATTTTTATTTTATATACCTATGATATCTTTGAAACTATAATTTAAAGTTAGAAAGTTATCTACATTTTTCAGGTGACTTTTCAGGTGATATATTTTACACTAACTTAGGATTTAAACCAGGTTTTTTTTTCTCCTCATTAAACAAATATAACAATTGTCTTACAGTGTTACTTAATAAGAAAGATGAAAAACCAAAGCACTTGTTAAAATTAATAATTTATTTTTGAAACAGGAAAATAGTTAATCCAATTTTGTTAAAGTTATCTATTTTGTAGATAATTAGAAATACTATAAGGTTGCAAAAGGATTCAATAGAAAGATTGACTTAAAGTGATTGTAAAGTAGTAAATGAATGATACTGACCGGAAAGGAATAGGGTCTCTTCTAAGTGGGCACGTCCTGAAATGAGTCAGGTAAACGTACAGTTAAGGTGAATTGGAACCGCAGGGTGATTGTTGCCATTAGTGAAACAGAATTATTCTTCTTTCTCTTCTTTCAGGTTGTAAAGGCATATGATCGCGTGGAGCAAGAATGGGTCGCCATTAAAATAATAAAGAACAAGAAGGCTTTTCTGAACCAAGCCCAGATAGAAGTGCGGCTGCTCGAGCTCATGAACAAACATGACACTGAAATGAAATACTACATAGGTAAACAGCGGGACACGCATGTGCCCAGGCCAGGCAGAGATGGGAGTTAATGGTTCTTTTCATAGGAAACTACTTTGATTTTCTCTTTAACGCGATTGACTAAAAATTCAGCTGTTTATTTCTGTTGGTGGGCATGGATTTATATAAGTTACCTGATCTGGCAACAACGTGCTAAGTTTTGGGGACTGTGCATACAGTTTAGAAACAAATGAGAAATGAGAACAGTGACTTTGGAGGGTCAGAGGGGACTAAAAGTCCCATTTGTTTGCTTTAATCGTGGACATTTATCCAGAAAATCTTCTTCCTGAGAATTTAACCATTTCTAGTACAGATCAGCAATGAAAAGTAAACTAGTATGTTTGTTCTTAATGGTTACGGAACCTTTTTTGGTTTGGCTGAGTCAGGATCTCGGCTCCTCGGGCTGTTTAGAAGCTGGTGGCATTGGAAGCTGTTGGATGATCACAGCAGAAGGAGAGAATAGGCACCTTTTATTGAACTCCTACCATGTTCCTGTGCTTTTCCTGCTCCATCGACGACAATCATAGCACTGCTCTAAGACAGTGGTAGACTCTTTATTCCCAGGTGGTTTGTATAAAGAGGAACGACACCCAGTGTCCAGGGCGCTGGAAACAGGATGTGAACCTGTCTCTGTCTGACCCCACAGGCTGTGCTGGTTTCATTGTCATGTGGTGTTTTTCTATGAAAACAAAATGAGGAGACAGAAGAATTAGGAAAATAGGTTTAGGGCCAATTAGTATATGGGCAAACGTTTAATTACCCATTCTTCAGTGCTCTTAACCAAATCTAAGATGCCCATGATTGTGCTAATAATTTATGTGCTACCAAGAAACAATTGCTGCCCAGGATAAATATAAGATGCCATCAGTTTTATGATAGAGATCTTAGAATCAATTAATGGTAGAAGTGCCTGTAGGTATATATTCATAGCAATTTAAATTCAGGAATGCTGGCTTTACTTGATAAACATGAGGTTAAATTTTACTTAGCAAGCTCCTTTTTAAGAAAATAAAGGAGGACATTGTGGTGTTAATGGTTTTATTAGTCCCCTGAATGTGGTTGAAACAAGAGAATGCATGTGACAGGTATAATGTCCTGATACTCAGATTAGATTCCATTTATGAAACGCCCCTCACTCCCCATTGTACGATAAAAAGAGCTTATGCTATTCCTTTTTCTTCCTCGGTTTCTTCTCTTTAGATATCAGATATAATTGATAGTAATAACATTAGGATTTAAACCTTTTTTACTCTGACTTACTGAACGTTTGCTGTTCACTATGATTATAACTGAGTGTAAGTGAAGCCCGTTTCCACACACGGGGCTTTAGAAGCAGAAGGACGGCCAAGGATGCTCGGCTTATAAAGTGGTCTCTGGGCCCGCCCTCCTCCTCCTCCTCCTCCTCCTCCTCCTCCTCCTCCTCCTCCTCCTCCTCCCTCTTGTGTGCTCTAGTTTGAATTTTTGCTAAAGTTGAGAGAAAATGTTGATGTGTTATTGTAATGTTTTCACCCTGCTTTATTGAAAGAAAACACGGCAGGCATATAGTAAGTAAGTACTCAGTAAATGTTAGCTACTCAGCTCTTATATAACAACAGCGATCATTTTTGTTTTTGGTAAACTGATGAATGATCATTAATTGTATAAGTCATTACAGATATTCTTTTGGAGGAGTTTTTAAGTTCTTTTAGGAGGATTGTGAATGCAGTATCACTAGAAATTGAGGTTCTAATATTGGGGGGGAAAAACAAAAATAAAGAACTTTAGAATTAGATGCAGACATATCAATAGAGTTGATACCTTAAATTTAAGGTGTCTGAAAGTCCTATTGCTCTTTTATATCATAAATTATAATGTATGCTAGATGCCCGGTGCACAAAATTTGTGTGTGTGTGTGTGTGTGTGTGTGTGTGTGTGTGTGTGTAGGTGTAGGAGGGTTCCTAGCCCAGCCTGCGCCCTCTCCAATCTGGTGGGACTGCTTAGGGGATATCCAACTGCTGGTTTAGGCCCCATCCCAGGAATGTGGCCTAAATCGGCAGTCAGATATCTGTCTTGCAATTCGGGACCTCTGGCTTCTAACCACTTGCCTGCTGGCCTGCCTGATTGCTCCTAACCACTCTACCTGCCAGTCTGATCACCCCTAACTGCTTCTGCTCGCTGGCCTGGCCTCCCCTTAACTGTGCGCGCGTGCACACACCCCCCCCCCCCTGCTGGCCTGGTCACCCACACAGCCTGCTTGTTCAGTCGTTTGGTCATTCCTCACTAGCCCCCCTGCCGGCTTGGTTGTAGGCATCCATCTGGTGAGGGTGCGAGGGTTAATTTGCATATTACCTCTTTATTATATAGGAGGATTAAAAGCATTCTAATCTCAGAGCTTCTTAGAGGTATTTTCATAATCACACTGGAATTCTGACACCAGTTAGCTTTGCATTCTTTTTGAAGCTACTGCTTACTCATATTAAAACTTCTGTATGGATCATTTCTTGGATGTCTTATTGTCACACTAGCTGTGTTTTTAGTTTTAAACCCGTGAACTTCAGTGATTACGAGCAGATGTTATACATTCTTATGTAACATTTAAGGATTCTTCTTATTTGCGAAGTGTTGATTTCTACGACAGACTCCTACAGAGTCATGTAGTATTCATATTGAGTTGCTTGTTCTAATTTTAGATCATGTGTATCCAGAGTGATCTAAAAGCAGTATTGTTACAGGACAACTCATTGTGTCCCCTTCCTCAGGGGCCAGCCATTGACTACTGTCATAGTTCCTGTAGATAGATCTGAAGAGAAACCCGTTTTCATGATACAGAAGACCAAAATGAAGGCACCTGTGATAAATGGTGGCTTCCTATCACTCCAGCTGAGTTATAGGTGCTCCGTTTGGTGTATGTAAGAGTATTTTATTGAGTGACCTCATTTGATGTGAAGTCAGTGTTAATACTTAAAGTACAGTCTCTGAAACAGCTTCATGAGTGTGAAGCCTTCATAGAGGTTAACAAGGACAGCAAGTAATGTGTTCTCTACTCTTTCCCTGTTCGTAAGTCTGCTTATCAATCTTCTTGTCATTGAACTTCATTTTGAAGTTTTCCCAAACCTTCAGTATTGCACAAGATGTCCCATGTACCAGTTTTTTGATGAACATAATCAAATGCTTTGTGAACTATGCCTTCTAATGCCTGATTTTTAGACATTTGCTATATTTGCCTAAAAGAAAGAAAAATCTGTATTTTCCTTTGACCTGTTACAGAAAATTACTAGTGAACCCTAAGTGTCAACCGAGCAGATTGTATAGCTGTCACAGCCTCCCAGAGAGGGCCGCCGGGCAGCATTCCGCTGACCAGGCTGCCGTGGCCCTCAGGCCAGTGGGGAGGCGGGCCCCGGAGGCGCAGGCGCTCTGCGGAGGGCGGCAGGCACTGTGTGTTCTTAGGTCTGCTCATCGGCTGCTGCTCACATTTGTGGACCCGGGTCACCTTTTCTAAAACAAAGCACTTCGGTGGTACTTCTTCCATTAGATCGCTTTCCGGCAGAGTCTGCACCTGGTTAATTCAGCACATGAACGTTAGCTGTTTTTAACTGATTAGAGAATTTGCTGTTAGTGCAGAATGCTGATCTCCAAATTTTAACTTGATGTTCACTCTGCATTTGACATTGTGATGTTACAGATTATGTGAGAGTTCATGCATACATTATTCTCATTTTATTGGTCTGTGTAATCTGAATGGAAACTCTTCTCTTTCAGTGCATTTGAAACGCCACTTTATGTTTCGAAACCATCTCTGTTTAGTTTTTGAAATGCTGTCCTACAACCTCTATGACTTGTTGAGGAACACCAATTTTCGAGGTGTCTCTTTGAACCTAACACGGAAGTTTGCGCAGCAGATGTGCACGGCACTGCTTTTCCTCGCGACTCCAGAACTTAGTATCATTCACTGTGACCTAAAGCCCGAGAATATCCTTCTGTGTAACCCCAAACGCAGTGCCATCAAGATTGTGGACTTCGGCAGTTCTTGTCAACTGGGGCAGCGGGTGAGTACCCGGCAGGAGCTGGGAGGTAGATGGAATTAGGGAAACAGTGGCAGTGGGCATGTGAGCTGTCAGTGATGGGTACGCAGGCGGGCTCATTACCGGGGGTAACCACCAGCTGTGGCAGGTGGGAAATGGGTCGTCCCAGTGGCAGGGAGTCTTGGGGCCTAATGACGATGCTGGCTTGTGAGAGTCTGGGCTCTGAGTGGGCTCTCCTTCCTGAGCGGCTGAGGTTGGGCTCACCTGCCGGTGGGACAGGGCGCAAAGCTTGGAGACCTGGCTGGCGGGGTGGTCGGAGCCACAGAAACACTGGTTAGAAACACCATCGCATTGCTGGCTGCGGGGTTGAGTGTTCACATAGAAAGTGTACTTAGGAGGATTTTGTTTCCTGTCTTTTTTCAAAAAACTTTCTTTGCTGATATTTCTACATATGAAATTACACTGGCTAAGTGAGGATAAATTGGTCTGTGAAGACATTTCAGATTACTTCATTGAAAATAACCCACATCAATATTTTGTTTTCTCAGAAGTCTTAGATTGAGGTGGGAGGGGACAGGGCAGAGGAGTGGTTAACCAGAAACAACTCCTGATCGAATCTTTATGTGGCAGTCTCTAGGATTCATCTGGGATACTAGTGTAGTACAGATGTCTGGATTGTCCATTATAGTGGACCGAAGTTAACCTAAAGAAGGTTAACTTTTCAATACAGTTTAGTTGTTAAATTAATGGTAAACCCAGTGCCAGCCATAGCAACAATTAATAAGGAAATAAATTGTCAATATTTCCTTGTAATAAGGCATCATTATTTGTTTTAAGATGTCTCTTTTTACAAGTTAGGACTGAACTAAATGAAAGGACTTGAATTGTGTATAGTTTGCATTTCACAGGCAGACTAGCCATTTCTGGGACATGCTTAATAGTTCTTTAAACAATATTCACAGGCCATTTTTAAAATCAGGAAATAGAACCCTAATTTAGAAGTTAGATAATAATAATAATTATTATTATTTTTTGTTAATATTAGATCAGTGCTGTTAATCCAATATTGGCTACAATTAAAACTTATTTTGTAATTAATGCTGTTTTGCAATCTATTTCAGATATACCAGTATATTCAGAGTCGCTTTTACCGGTCTCCAGAGGTGCTACTGGGAATGCCTTACGACCTTGCTATCGACATGTGGTCCCTCGGCTGCATTTTGGTTGAAATGCACACTGGAGAGCCTCTGTTCAGTGGAGCCAATGAGGTAAGTGGTGGGTTGCTTTGAAAAGTCTGTTTTCATAACTTATTTGTGTTTTTAGTCTGACAGAGGAATCTGTAAGTTGTTTTTAGGAAAAGCTGTCTATTTACCAATGTAATCATCCAAATATTAGGGTAGTTTTGAATTATATTATCAATTTTTTTCAGTTATTATATAATGGTGAGGTGGGAAGTGAGAACTTTTAATCTGCTAGTAAAGAAGAACAATAAAAAATAAGAAAATGTTAAGTATCTTGGTATAAATTTTACAGATTTTAAGTATAACAACAGAAAATGATGACAACAAAGGCATGAGGGGCAATCATTCGGGAGAAAATGAGACATATATAATAATTTATACAAACCAACAAAAATCATGACCAGTAGGGTTGATAGATATTGAGTCTGAATAATTTAGGGTAAATTAGTATTAGAGTATTTCAGAGCTATAGACCAGTAATTTTTCTAGTCCCCGGGTTTCTGTGTCGTGTTTAGAAGATTTTGAAGGTCAGAGGGCAGTGCCTGGGAGGGCAAGGGAGAGGCCAAGGCCCCGCGCGGGCAGAGGAATGAGCTCTGATTAGTTTTAAAACTGCTCACGAGGTGGGGAAGGGGAGGGGGTCACAAACATGGCGATGGAAGATGATTTGACTGTGGGTGGGGTGCACAACATGGAATACACAGATCACGTGTCGTAGAATGTACACTTGGAGCCTATATTCTTTATTAACCAGTGTCACCCCAGTAAATTTAATTTTAAAAATAATCTGCCTCTTTAAAGAAACCTGTGGTTTTTTATTTTTAAAGAAAAGTTAACCATTGCAGCTGTCTTGATCAGTCCATTCATTATGGATGAGAAAAGAAAGATCAATGAGATTTAATGATTGGTACTGGCGTATACAGCTGTTAGTAGGCAGAGCTACTGTCTGGCAGTAACTGCCATAGTGTGTGTTTCTTCTTGTTTTAATATAAATAACATTGCTGTAAATTGGTATCTTTTCATGGGCTTAAACAATGTCAGGGCCACTGGCACTTGGGGCTTCCATCTCACCCTTGGAAATGCCAGAGTCCTTGGACCCTTCCTTCCTCTGACTCTGTCCTCTCTCCCACTGGTGTCCTCTCTGTCTCCCCTCCATTTCTGGCCCAGCGCACAGCCTGGTCTGCTCCTTGGAAGCAGCAGGCCCACGGCAGGGCCTGTGGTTAGTCTGCCCTGAGCCTGGAATGCCTCCTCAGGAAGCACTGGCTTCCTCCCGCACCGCCGTCGGGGTGCTGCACGGCACCTTTCATGGCGCCGCACTCAGTTGGCTGCCCTTCCTCACGCCCCTCCCCTTTGTTTTCTCCATGTTCTTCTCACCCGACATAATATGCTTAGTGTCCTCTTATTGGTGCTCTTCCCCCCCCCCCCCCCCCCCCCCCCCCCCGTCACAGAGCTTTTTGGTAGGGAGTTTGGTCTGTTCTGTTTACCTCTACATTCACCTGAGCATGGCGTCTAGCATGTAGTAGACTCATTGTTTGAAACTCTTACAAAGAGTTTACTAGTTGCACCCTGGATTAAGCCCTGGACATTTTGTGGGTTATTTAACTAAACTCCTAACACTCCCTCCGATCCTTTTCCTACTTTTTCTACTTTGTATCCATGACCACCTGACATTACGCATTTATTTCTGTGTCTGCCCCTCCCCCTGAAACGTCGGGCTCGCGGGAGGGCAGGGACTCTTCTCCTCCGGCCATGTGTGCCCATCGCCCAGAGGAGTGCGTGGCACACGGAAGATGCTCACCTCACTTAATTATAATTTATGAGTGAGTGAATGAACTGATGAGCAGAAGTAGGATGTCTGCCATAGAAATTACAGGTGTTTTTATTTTTATTTTTAATACAGGTAGATCAGATGAATAAAATAGTGGAAGTTCTGGGTATTCCACCTGCTCATATTCTTGATCAAGCACCAAAAGCAAGGAAGTTCTTTGAGAAGTTGCCGGATGGCACTTGGAACTTGAAGAAGACCAAAGATGGGAAACGGGTAAGCAGGGCCTTCGTTACTTCTTTCACTGGAGCTCTCTTCTAATAGCTCACTCGGTATCTACTTGAAATCAGTGCTAGAGTTAGCAATTTCAATAACTTAGCTATATAATTTTTTCAAAAGCTGGATATAGTTTGACCCGAACTGTAGGGGCCAGTGCTTGCCTAATGGTCAGAGTTCTCCGAGGCTTCATTATGACAACTGGTGTCTGCCCCCGGACAGCTGGGCAGGCCCGGGGCTGCGATCAGCAGTGGAATCAGTAAGCTGGCCCTTTGTTTCTCACCACCGGAGTTTATGGTCAACTCACAGCTGTGGACAGTGGCAGTCATAATTGCTGTAAATGGATTTTTTTTTTCCATTTAGATGGAAGAAAAGATTTTTTACTTAAGCACTGTGTGACAAGAATATGAACTGACTAGATGGTTCTTTGATTGGCTTTATATTCCTGGTTTGATGACATGCTTACAGGAACTTCACATCTCTAAAATCTTTAAAAGTGAAGTTTTGAAACATTAGGTCTGTTTCAGTGATTTTCTTTTTATTTGAGAGCTTTTTTCAGATGCCTAAACTGTCTTTGATTAGTGATTTACCTTTTTGTTTTATATAGCTGGAAATATGCATGTATTTTGTAAGCTAGCTTGTTTTATTACTAAATGAATATAATTGTTAAATGTGTGATTGTATGCGATATATAACAGACACCTTGCGAGTGTAGTTTCGCTTTTCTAACATTTATGAGATTTTAGTTTTGCTGTAGTTTTTATCTTGCCCTTGCGTGTTAGCGACGCTGCCACCGCGTGCCATTCCCCGGGAACTGGAGATCGTTGTTGGCTTTAATTCACCTTCTTATAGCTACGGAGCCTTCACTTTCAATACCAAGTGATTGTTTTAGAATATCTTAGACTATATATGTAACTGTATCTTTCACAACTGATTTTCAACTTACTGCATTCTGCCTTATTCTTTAAGATCCAGGCAATGGGATATCCAGCAGCTAATTATGCCCACTCCCCATAAGGACGGGGTGGAAAATGCCAAGCAAATGCCCCGAGTCCTTTCCCCTTTGACCCCTTTGCTGTCAGTCAGGACGCCTTCCCCACCGAACCGAGCCCGCTGGGAGCCCTCCTCAGCCTCACCAGCACCCACGCACGCAGCCCTTGCCACTTGATTTTCGTTAGCAGGAGGACATGAAACCTACTTTATGTTTTATCTCTCTGCAGGCTGCTGTTTCTTTCTCTGTTTTGAAGCTGTCTTTTTCCTTATGCTATTTTTGTTCTTTTTCCAAATAAAATGTTCATCCCATCCAGTTTCCCAAATCTCTGCCCTATGATACCACAGATAAGTTACTATGGACTAGAACCTGTCATTTCTTCCAAATTTGGGCTGTCATTATTATTACTTTTAATTATTTACCTTCCTAAAATTAAAAGTATTTTAACCTATATTTAACTATCTTTTATGAGATTTCCCATAGTCACAAGTAGCAACCAATTTAAGAAACTAAATTTTTAAAAGTATAAAGTGACTATTTCTCTTTGAACAGAAATAGATTTTTTTCAAAAAAATTACACAAACCAACACCCCGCAAATCTACAGCCTAATGATTACATTATTACAGGAATTTTAACCATAGGTGATTTTATTTTTACTTTTAATTTCTCATTATGTTTCATGAACCCATTTTAGCTTCCTAGTAATGAAATCCATAACTGCTATACATTTTCCTTTGGTGGGGAAGGGGGATAAAGAATTAAGACTATAAATGATGCTATTTTGTTAAAGTATCATTTTTATACAATTAGGT
The DNA here is from genome assembly GCA_963924515.1 of Vespertilio murinus. Classification (NCBI taxonomy): domain Eukaryota; kingdom Metazoa; phylum Chordata; class Mammalia; order Chiroptera; family Vespertilionidae; genus Vespertilio; species Vespertilio murinus. Next base: position 198,177,081 of record OZ004706.1, on the reverse strand, counting down.
GCAATTTAAGTGTTTTTTGTTGTTGTTGAGTTTTAATCTTTAAAGGCCCGGTGCACAAAATTTGTGCATGGGGTGGGGGGGAGGAGGAGCAGACTCAGCCTGGCATGAACCCTCTCCCAGCCCGGGAGCCCTTGGGGGATGCCCTACTGATGGCTTATTCTCACTTCCCATAAGGAGCAGGCCTAAGCCATCAGTTGGACATTCTTAGTGCTGCCAAGGAGGCAGGAGAGGCTTCTGCCCACTGCCACTGCCACTGCCACTGCCACTGCCACTGCCACTGCACTCGCCTGCCATGATCCGGCGGTGCTCCCCTGTGGGAGCGCACTGTGTTTAGCGTCTGCCCCCTGGTGGTCAGTGTGCATCATAGCAACCAGTTGCTCTGCCATTTGGTCGATTTGCATATTAGCCTTTTATTATATATGATAACATCTGCTACCTAAAACAAGATATACAAGGGTGGGCAAAAGTAGGTTTGCAGTTGTATCGTGCCATTCTTTTGAGTTACTAAAACTATTGTAATAATCATAACGTGTATGCATTTTTCCATGTGAACAACTGTAAGCCTACTTTTCCTCAGCCCTTTATTTCTACTGCCCCACAAGTTTTCTCATGACCCCTTTCTCTCATCTCACCCCTGCTTCCTGATTTCTATCATCGAAGGTTAGTTCTGCCCATTCACAGGCAAATGCCTATAACTGGAACTCCATACTATGTATTGTTTTTTTCTTCCACTTTACAAACTTTGCTCTTGGAGACTCGCTCATATTGGGTGTCTCAGGAGTTATTGTATTGCTTCCTAGTATTTCATTGAATAGAAATACCGTAACGTCTATATTTGCCTGTTGATGGAGGTTTCCAGTTTGGGATATTATGAATAAGGCTACTGGTGACATTCTTGTATAAGTCTTTTAAACATGTTTTCATTTTTGTGGGGTCACTCCCTAGAAGTAGAATTATTGCCAAGTTATAGGGAATATGTGTGTTTACCTTTGTAAGAAAACACTGAACAGGGTGTAGAGTTTCATCATTTCACATCCCTCCAGTGAGAGGGCTCCGGCTGCGTGGGGCTTTGTTTGCTGACCCGGGAACCAGGGCTCTGGGTGCGAACAGTGTGTGCGCGGAGCTGGTGGGGCTGAGGGAGGTCCTCACTGCCCCGCGGCAGCCCGGTCCTGCCTGCGCCCCGGTCCGGTGTGCTCCCCGCTGCTCCGCCCCGGACGGCTCCGTGCCCGGCGTCTGTCGGGCTCCTCCTCCCCGGCCCGTCGCAGGCAGCTGGCAGACGTCGGTTCAGGGCTGGTGTGAGTTCTCCCTGCCCGGACCTATGGCGGCTGCTCCTAACCTGCTTCTAGGAAGAGCTGTGCATATTCTAGAATGTACTGAATTCTGGTTTCTTGAGCCCTCAGCTCTCTGATAGATTTTTAAAAAGCAGTGCTTGTTGTGGCTTACCTGCCAGGCTGGCTTTTGCTTTCAGAGTGAGAGCAGTGGTCTTCTGCAGATTTCTACATTGTAACCAGAAGCCAACATCCAGTGATTTTATTTTTTGAAATTTTCTAACCACAGTGCATCATGAATAATAACGTGAAAAAACATCAGAGGACTTAACTGTAAATCTGAAGAGTTTGAATGAAGGCCTCAATCTGTAATATGTTTGAGCATTTTTGAGATGAAGTAGACTTTTACATACCCCATCAAACTTAGAGAACGCCCTTTTGTCTTTCTTCTCTGCAGGAGTATAAACCACCAGCAACCCGCAAACTCCACAACATTCTGGGAGTGGAAACGGGAGGGCCTGGTGGGCGTCGTGCTGGGGAGTCGGGTCACACGGTAGCTGACTACTTGAAGTTCAAAGACCTCATTTTAAGGATGCTCGATTATGACCCCAAGACGCGGATTCAGCCGTACTATGCCCTGCAGCACAGTTTCTTCAAGAAAACGGCGGATGAAGGTACCAACACCAGTAACAGCGTGTCCACGAGCCCCGCGATGGAGCAGTCCCAGTCCTCGGGCACCACCTCCAGCACGTCGTCCAGCTCAGGTCTGTCCTCGGGCACCGGTGAGCTTCCGCACGTTCTGCTTTCTTCTGGGGTCTGGGGGGTGTTCTCAGGCAGCTGCCCGCGGGCGGGGGGACCACCTCACCAGTCTCTGCCCTTAGCAAGTGGCACCTCCCACCGCCCCTGCGTGTAGTTACCCTGCGGTAGGTTCTGCTTGGGAGCGGAAACAAAACTTCTTATTACCCCGAACTCTAAATGGTTTTTAAATGGGAAGACTTGGTCCTCATGCTTAAGCTCCCCCAGTGGCGCCATCTCGGTCTGCGGTGGTCAGGGCTGCTGTGCAGGGGCTGAATCAGGAATGCGGCGACTGCCTTTAGTGCGGGTTTCGGTGTGTGACACACTTGTAGTGTTAACATTACAGTTTAAGACAATGAATGTGAACACGACTGCCTTTGTCCTTACCGTGGTTTTGTTGCAATGCTTCAGGTGGGTCATCGGGGACGAGCAACAGTGGGAGAGCCAGGTCGGACCCCACGCACCAGCACCGGCACAGCGGCGGGCACTTCTCGGCCGCCGTGCAGGCCATGGACTGTGAGACACACAGTCCCCAGGTGAGCTCGCCCGCCCGCCCGCCCGCCGGCCCGCCCCTGCCCGCAGGCTGGCGGCAGTGGGCCGAGTGCCTGCGGAGTGGATGGCATGGTCTCAGGTTACAGCTTCCCCGGAAGGAATTATAACCGAAGGAGCACACCGTGCAGTCCCCTCGTTATAAAGAGTCAGCGTGTACTGGGTGCACGCCCGCCATTGCTGAAAGGTCTCTTGTTTGGCTTTCTGGTGACTGCCCTCTACCCCAGCTGTGAAACACTCTTGAAAGGAACTTCTCTGTGTTTCTGTTGTTTTTTTTAATATATTATTGACCCCAGAGAGGGAGAGAGAGAGAGAAACATCAATAAGAGAGAAGCATTGATGGGCTGCCTCCTGCACGCCCCACACTGGGGATGGGGCCCGAAACCCCAGCCTGTGCCCTGACCGGGAATCGAACCCTGACCTCCTGGTTCCTAGCTCGGCGCTCACCCACGGAGCCACCATTGTTGGGCCCAAACTCGGTTCATGGGATCTCTGTGATCTCCCGGCACCAGCAGTCCTGGGTTCTAATCAGTTCGTAGTTTGATTTCAATTCCACGTTGTTTTGTATTCTTTTGGTGGTTTTGCATTTCCCTTTTTTTTCCTTTTAGGTTTTTAAACCTGTTGAAGAGAATCTCATTTAAGTAATAACTTTTTTTAAAAGTTGAGGTGAAGCATATGGTGGTAACATTGCTTTACAGAATAAGTTAATTCACTGAGCACTGCTGTGGTTCTTGGAAATGAGGGGCCAGTGAGTCATTTGAGGGCAGGGACTGAGGCGGTTGGCGTCCGCCCGCTGTGGCTGCGCCCGAGCGCCCCGGGCAGGCCCCGCACTCCGGGGCTGCGGTGGCCGCCGCGCTGGGCACCCGCAGCCTCCGCTGGCCTCCAGGCCTTCCTGACGAGCTCCTCAACAGCTGGTCCACTCTCGTGGTTAAGATATTTCAATTAAAGAAATCATCGCAAGACCTTGCAGAGGTTGCTTCTGCCTGTTTTCTTCAGGACGAGTTATGGTCTCAGGTCTTTTGTTAAGACGTCATAATTTTGAGTTAATTTTGTATATGAGGTCAGTAGCGGTCATTCTTTTCCACATGGCTGTCCAGCTTTCCTCACACCATTCATCGGAGGCCCTGTCCTTTCCTCAGAGCTGGTTCTGGGCTCCTTTGTCATAGATAACTGATCATACATGCAGGGGTGTATAGCTGGGCCCTCTGTTTCATTGAACTGTGTCTGTTTTTATTGCCATTACCATACTGTTTTAATTACTATCTCTTTATAATTTAGTTTGAAATCAAGGAGTGTAATGCTTATTTTAAAATTTTTTGTTGACTGATTGATTTTAGAGAGAGGAGAAACATGGATTTGTTGTTCTACTTATTTATGCATTCATGGTTGGTTACGACTTGTATGCACTCTAACTGGGGATCGAACCTGCAATGTTGGCATAGTGGGACAACACTAAGCAACTGAACTACCTGGCCAGGGCTATTTTATTCTTTTAGATGCAGTTATAAATAGGATTATTATCTTTATTTCTCTGATGATTCATTAGTAGTGTATAGAAATGCAACAGGTTTTTGTGTATTGATTTTGTTCATTCTAACTGTATTTGTTTAGTCTAACAGTTTTTTATGCCTAGAATTTTCTGTGTATGTCATTTGCAAATAGTGATAGTTTTGTACCATCCTTTCCAATTTGAATGCCTTTTATTTCTTTTCCTTGCCTAATTTGGATTTGTGTTTTTCAAAAGATTCTTTTGGCTTTTTGGAGAATAAATTGGAAAAAGGCAAGGATGGAAGGTGGAAGTTGGTTGAGGGAGGCTGTTGTATAATTTTTAGGCATAAGACGGGAGTGGCCTGGGATGGAGATGGAGAAAAGTGTCCAGGTGGGATCCAGTCTGAAGGTGGTGCTCATAGTATTTCCGCTGGTTGCTGGGGGAGTGGCTGAGCGGACAGCGGTGCTTACATTGGAACAGGGGGATGAGAGAAGGGCCTTAGGAGGAAAGGGAAGCATTCCTTTCGGACTTCCTCCAATATTCACTTAGCTGTCTCTTTCCAGAAAAAAACTCACTTGTCCTTGGCATAGTCGGCACTTCCAAGGGAAAAAACGTGGCCTGTGAAATACATGAGTCTATTTATGGATATAACTTGCTAAAAATTGTAGTTTTCCTAATTAAATATTTTGTTCTCTTGAACATGTTTGAGATTTTGCATTTTAAAACTAACATAAGTTTAAAAACTTTCCTCTCGTCGATGTAAATGCTAGTGTTGTAGCTTTTGACTGAAGATTAAAACTTTGAAAAGTATCCGCATAAACCCAAACATCTGTTCTTCCAGGTGCGTCAGCAGTTTCCTGCTCCCCTCGGCTGGTCAGGCACTGAAGCTCCCACACAGGTCACTGTCGAAACTCATCCTGTTCAAGAAACAACCTTTCATGTAGCCCCTCCGCAGAATGCATTGCATCATCACCATGGAAACAGTTCCCATCACCACCACCACCACCATCACCACCACCACCACCATGGACAACAAGCCTTGGGTAACCGGACCAGGCCAAGGGTCTACAATTCTCCAACGAATAGCTCCTCTACCCAGGATTCTATGGAGGTTGGCCATAGTCACCACTCCATGACATCTCTGTCTTCCTCAACTACTTCTTCCTCTACATCTTCCTCCTCTACTGGTAATCAAGGCAACCAGGCCTACCAGAATCGCCCAGTGGCTGCTAATACCTTGGACTTTGGACAGAATGGAGCTATGGACGTTAATTTAACCGTCTACTCCAATCCCCGCCAAGAGACTGGCATAGCTGGACATCCAACATACCAATTTTCTGCTAATACAGGTCCTGCACATTACATGACTGAAGGACCTCTGACAATGAGGCAAGGGGCCGATAGAGAAGAGTCCCCCATGACAGGAGTTTGTGTGCAACAGAGTCCTGTAGCTAGCTCGTGACTAAATTGAAACTTGAGTTTGTTTCTTGTGTGTTTTTATAGAAGTGGTGTTTTTTTCCAAAAAAACAAAAACAAAAAAAAACAAAGTGCAAAGCTGCTTGAATCAGAAGGAGATTAACACACTGAACCGCTACGAGAGGGCAAAGCTGACTTTTTTTTTTAACTTGAAAAGATTGCAAAGGGACAATGAAGTTTTTAAAAGAGCCATGTCCAAACCATCTTCGCGGACAGCTCGGAGGTGTCCTCTTTTGCCTCCCCCACTTTAATTGCCACACCCCAGTCGTAGTGGGTTTTTGTCTTTCTATTCCACAGAAGTTAATGTTCAGATGTTGGTCTTGGTCATTTGCCAACTAATTTTAAAATAAAAAGGCACTGCACCTAATTTGCATAAAGGGCCCCATGAGGGTGTTTTTTTCCCTTTTTTGTTTTGTTTTGTTTTTGTTTTGTTTTGGGTGGGGGGGGCGGGGTTGTTAAGTCCTCTAAACACACGTGGGCACGGAGATGCAGTCTGTCTGTCAGGAAGAGGGCGCCCCGGCTCACGCCCCACCTGCAGCGCGTGGAGGGCCGGCGGTCTCGGAGTGTGTCGGGCACAGGAAGCATGCTAAGTGGCGGGGATCAGCACTCCTGTCTGAGCCTACTGAGGAGCAAAGCAGCAGCGACGCGGGGTCCTGCGGGTCTCCTGCGGGAGAGGCCGCAGCAAGAGGAGCGGCAGTGACTGGTGTCCCAGCCGAGGTGCACTGAGAAGCAATCAACGGGTCAGCGCGGCCAGTCCTGGGAGGTTGAGTGGTGGTCTTTGGGATGACCTTTGGCCTTATGGATTGGGACTCGAACCGAGAAGAGCCTACCATTTCAGATGCAATCACTTTGGACATGCTTTCGCAGACAGTCCTTAATGCTGAAAACACAGAGAATGGGTAATTCAAGAGGCCTTTCTTTTAAAATAGACTTTTGTGACCCACTAATTGTAAGGTATTGCAAGGTCACTTTGCGTGTGTCATAAAGCTGACTTCCTTATTGGTGGAAGGCCACAGAGGTAGTGGTTTGCTTTGATGGAAATAGCTACAGCTGTGTCCCTTCCTGCTTTTCCTTTTCTTTTGCTTTTTCTCGGCACGTGGTATCTCCACCAGTTCTTCTGCACAAAGATGTCTTCTGTTCATCCTGAACATTTTTTAAAAATGCAGAATTTTATGTGACTGCTTTTTTGCCTCACAATTATGCTGTGAATTTTACAAAAATTTATTTTCTTTTTTGATAATTTATTGTACCAAAGCTGTTTTTATAGCACATAGATGTCTGTAACCAATAATGTAGCAGTCCTGCACTTTGACACAAGGTGTAACTAGACCATTTTTAAATGTCAGTTGAAAATTATGGCTGTACTATTGCTTAAACAAAACTGGAACTGTTGAACCCATAGCCAATACATTTACAGCAATCTGTGTACTGAACATAATAGATTGACATCTAATTCAAGACTACAACACCTGTTACATTCTAGTGTGTCCAGGCTTCTGAAGGGAAAGGGACACTGGATCAGAGCGGTGGAGCCAGCAGTCGATTCTTGTATTCCTGACTAACCTACACGTGAGCTCGAAAGCGAGACCCGGGTGGCACCAACAGGCCCAGAGTGAGAGCACGAGCCGAGCAGGGCCCGCGCATGCCCTGGCCGAGCAGCTGGCGTGGGCAGGGCCTGCTCTCGAGGCTACGCTGCCTTAATGTAGCACAGGCTGGCAGTTGCTAAATTTGTGTTCCCATTTTAAATTGACCAATTGTAGGGTGTTACAGCTTTGAGCGGTTGACTTGGGAGAATGAAGATGAGTCACTTACCTGTCCGGGATGGAAAGAAGCCTAGGAAAGAAGCAGTAATCTACCTCTGCCGATAACCCTGTTCAAAACAACTCAGCAGACCACCACGTCACTTCTGTCGGTCAACCCCATGAGGCTGACTAGGTCAACGTTTTCTGAGCAAAAGCAGGTTTTTATATGTAAACAGTGATAAAAGGAAGGCTGGAAACTATGTGAATGGAAACGTGGAAATAATCCGTTTTTATACACCACACAAAATTTTTTGTTGTTAATCAGGAAATCCATATTTATTTTGTAATTAAATGTCAAGCCTGTGGATGATTTTTGAACTTGGTAGTTCACAAAGGTTTACAGCGAATAAAAGGATATCATCTTGAGTATAGCAATATCAAAAGGAACTCAGTAGTTACTGCTGTTTAGGAATATAAGGTAATGATACCATATGGGTCAGGTCATTTTTTTCTGTGCTGGTTGCCACATCTTAAAAAAAGCACCAAAAAACGAAAGCAGTTTTTAAACCGCTACTCACATACAGGAAGTCGTACAACCCAATGCTTCTGCACACTGTGTTATGTTACAGTCCAGTTTTGTGCGCTTTCCTACACGGTTTGGTTACAGGACTTCTGTGCATTGTAAACATAAACAGCATGGAAAAGGTTAAATACCTGTGTGCAGATTGTAAGATCTGGTCCGGACTTGCTGTGTATATTGTAACGTTAAATGAGAAGATTCCCCTCTGTATTATAGTCATGCGGTCTTATGTATGATAAACAGTTGAATAATTTGTCCTCAGACTCTTCACTATGCTTTTTAAAAATTAATTTCAGATCAATGTGAACATAGTAAAAACCTTCCTATGCAATTCGCCTGGTCCAGGTAATGGTCTGGTCGGTCCGCTGAGCATCAGCTGAGTCACACGTGGACGGAAAAGAGTCACATGGACCTGGGCTTCGAGTCTCAGAAGAACTGGAGGTTTAACGGGTCGTTTTTATTTTTGAAGTCGGCTTTCTATGAACGGCGACGGTATTCCCGGCCCCTCAGGTGCAGTGTGACAGGCCCGTGTTTGGGATGGATGTGGGCACAGGGTGATGGCTCACGGGCTGTGACCTGCGTGAGGCCGTAGGGACACGTCCTGTCCGTCCTCCCTGACCCTCGTCTGGGCCCGTCACGAGCTCTCATGGGCAGAGTGTTGGAATTCTGCTCCAGTGAATGAATTTCTCCCCTAATGTCTTCTTCTGTAAGTCACCCTGTGTAAGAGTCTATTAAGGTGGCTTTCAGGAGGCAAAGAGGGTTATTCTGTGAACTTGAGGTTGGCTGCACACAGCGCCTGCACTCCCCACATGTAGGCAGAGACTCCCTGTAGCTTTCTGAGGGTCTGACGCCCCCCTGGGTGAGTGGCCCCTGGGTCACGGCGTGGACTCCACCGGCCCAGGCTTGCTTGTATTGAAGGAGTTCAGAGCCGGGGGTGAAGGTCACCGAGGCTGCAGCCCTTCTGTAAGCCACAGTGACCTGGGTTTGCCTCTGGGACTGGGTTAACCTGCTGTCACCGGCTTAACAAGGAAACAGCGGTGTCACGGGTGAGATAGCAAATACCAGATTTCTCCTAGGTCAGCGGCCCGGGTCCCTAGGCCTGCCCCTGTCGCCTTCAGAATACAAGGTCAGTCCTCACTTTACATTCCTTGGTGAAGTGGTTCATTTTAGATACAGAACTCGCTCCTGGCGCCATCGATGGGAAGAGTGAAATGCAGAGGTTAAGACTGGGTGGCCACATTCGGGTTTCTTAGGACCCTGCGGGGGCGGCAGGCCTGTGCCGGGGCCTGGGCAGCGCGCTGGGAAGAGCGCAGAGGCCTTGTTCCCCAGCCACGTTCCCCCCCCCCCCCAACCCCCTCAGGCGTGCTCCTAGGGAATAGGAGGGAACGGATGCCTCAAGGGGATGTTGGAACAAAGAGCAAGAAGAGCCCTAACACGCTTACCTCCTCCTTTGTCATCCCTCCACACCGCAGTGTCCCTGTCAGCGCCCTGGGGCTCCGGGACGGCCCGGCCCTCCCCGTGCTGGCCACCGCGGAGGCGAGTGGCCGCTGGTGTGTGTGTGTGTGTGTGTGTGTGTGTGTGTGTGTGTGTGTCTGTCTGTCTGTCTGTCTGTGACGTTCTGCACAGCCAAGGTCCCAGGCGGCGGCTGCCGTGGCAAGCAGCGGTAAAGAACCGGGGTGTCGGGCATCATGGCTGTTTGGATAATATTCACCTGAACCTGGAGAGCACAGGTTCAATAACATTGTCATTGTTAATTTTCCCCGATTTCTTACCTTAGATTTTCTTCCAAGTCAGAAAGGTACTCGGGTAAAAACACCGATTTAAACACAAAAATCCCTAACAGCTGGGTATCGCGAGCCCCACAGGTTACCATACACAGCTGGCTTCTCAGCTCTTGGGGGTGACCCCAAAAGAGCCGCTTTCCCTGATTCCCCATCTTGAGGGCGAGTCCATTAAGCTGGAGTCTGGCTGGATGGCTCGGTGAGCATCGTCCTGTGCGCAGAAAGGTTGCTGGTTTGGTTCCCACTCGGGGGTCACACCTGGGTTTGGGGTTCTCAGTGAGGACTTGGGGAAGGCGGTGAAGAGGGGCGGGAACCGCACGTGTGTGTGTCAGGCCGAGTGTGGCCGGGCGTGGGCCGCTGCTGCGGAGCAGTGAGGGGCGCGTGCTCCGAGGACTCGCCTTGTCCTGCCATCGGGTGCCGCTGCCATCAGGCGCCACGGCCAGCCTCACCGGCGGGAGGGCGATGATGGGACCGGCGTCCCGCTGGCTAAGGAGGCCGGGGATGCGGCCACGCCTTTGCTGCCGGAGGAGGACGCGGTGCGGTGCCGGCGCCGGTAGGCCGCTGTCCGCCACCGGGTTTGGGCTCCAGAAAGATCCTCCAGAGTTGGGGCGTAGCTCAGAACGGCCATGCGGGTTTTAATAAGACATTCTGTCATTGGACCACCGCTTATTGGTTATCTTTCTAAGTACGTTTTTGAAAATTGCTACCTTTGGGGTTTGGGGCCTTTCTCGAAGGGTGGGTTCAGGTGCTAGCCCATTGGCTCCGGGCTCAGAGCCGGGAGCCCGGGCGGCCTGGCCACCGGCAGGAGGGGAAGGCGAGCTGGATCCATAGCCCAGGGGCCGCCTGGGAACCTGGGAACCGGCCCGGTCACTGCATCGAGGCGCCACTGCCCAGCTCTCTGGAAGGAGAATGGCTGCCGTGGGGACGGTTTTTAAGATTCAGCGTCCCCAAGTGAGGAGCAGCTCCTCCGCGCACATCCTGGGGCGGCCGAGGGGGGACACTCCGGCCCAGCCCCGCTTCCGGCCGGACAGACAGGTGGCTGCCGGCCCTCCAGGTGATCTGCAGCCGCCGAATCGGCACCATCATTCCCCGGGCGCTCCCCCTGCCGCCCAGACTCCCTGCGGGCTCACGGCCACAGCGGCCGCTCACGCCGGGGTTTCTGCCTGGGAGCTGGGAGCGGCCGGCACCTGTGGCTGCGAAGCCTCCGGGACGGGGCACCTCCGGGACGTGGCATCTCCCGGATGTGGCACCCCGGGACGGGCACACCGGGACGAGGAACCTCTGGGACGGGGCACTTTCGGGATGGGGCACCTCCTGGACGCAGCACCTCCAGATGTTGTGCCCGCAGCAGCCAGCACCGCGCTCAGGAGGCCGAAGAGTGTGTGGTCACCTGAGGGCTCTGAGCAGCTCTAAGACTTTCCTGCAGTTCTGTGTGTGATTAGTTACAGCTCACAGCTCTGATGGCGTCACACATGTTACACACCAGCCTCGAGAAAGGCGAGAGGACCAGGTGCCCGCACACGAGGCTCCCAGTCTCCTTCCTTTCCGGCCTCTTCCGACAGCGCGTGGCTTTGACGCCTGCCAGGAGCTCCCCGGGGCCCCAGGAGGGCCGTGTGGAGGCGCTCTCCCCGGCCCAGAGATCTCCCGGCCCAGAGATCTCCCCGCCCAGAGGTCTCCCCTGCCCAGAGGTCTCCCCGGCCCAGAGATCTCCCCGCCCAGAGATCTCCCCAGCCCAGAGGTCTCCCCGCCCAGGGGTCTCCCAGCCCAGAGGTCTCCCGGCCCAGAGATCTCCCAGCCCAGAGGTCTCCCCGCCCAGAGGTCTCCCCGCCCAGAGATCTCCCAGCCCAGAGGTCTCCCCGCCCAGGGGTCTCCCAGCACAGAGGTCTCCCGGCCCAGAGATCTCCCGGCCCAGAGATCTCCCGGCCCAGAGGTCTCCCGGGCCCAGAGGTCTCCCGGCCCAGAGGTCTCCCCGGCCCAGAGATCTCCCAGCCCAGAGATCTCCCCGCCCAGAGGTCTTCCCGCCCAGAGATCTCCCCAGCCCAGAGATCTCTCCGGCCCAGAGATCTCCCAGCCCAGAGATCTCCCCGCCCAGAGGTCTCCCGGTCCAGAGATCTCCCGGCCCAGAGGTCTTCCCGCCCAGAGATCTCCCCAGCCCAGAGATCTCTCCGGCCCAGAGATCTCCCAGCCCAGAGATCTCCCCGCCCAGAGGTCTCCCGGTCCAGAGATCTCCCGGCCCAGAGGTCTCCCAGCCCAGAGGTCACCCGGGCCCAGGGGTCTCCCCGGCCCAGAGATCTCCCCGCCCAGAGATCTCCCCGGCCCAGAGGTCTCCCAGCCCAGAGATCTCCCCGGCCCAGAGGTCTCCCGGGCTCAGGGTCCCCCCGGCCCAGGGGTCTCCCAGCCCAGAGGTCTCCCACAGAACGGGCATCTCGGGCATCGGTCTGGTGTGAGCAGCAGACCTGCTGGCCGAGGCCTGCGCTGTGGTGGCTGCGGGCTCCAGCTCCAGCGCTGGGCTCAGCTCCTTCCTCTTACCCTGGGCAGCCCCCTCGTCTTCCCGTCCCAGAGGAGTAGCTGGTGTCCGCCAGCTCTCACAGGCCATGCGTGAGGCCTGGCACGGCACGGAGGCGTGGTACAGGAGAGCCCGCATGCTGTCCCAGCGCAGGCCTCGGCCGACAGGTCTGCTGCTCACGCCAGGCCGACGTGGAGCGGGGACGGGAGCACTGTGTCTGGGAATGAGCAAACGCACGGCTTCCGAGGTCACCCTTGTGCCGGAGTCCCCGTGTTAACACTGGGACGTGGCTTGGCTGCGCACGTGCCCACGTCTGAGTGTGTGCTGTCCTTCCCCGTGCTTGGATATGACGTACGGTGTGTGAATGTTCTAGAAAGGATGGGTTTTCAGGGGCGTTTCTCTCCACGGCTTCGGGAGGCAGTGGGAGGAGGGGCCGGCAGGAGCCTGTCTGGCAGCACTGCCTCGGACCCAGGCATCCTCCTGCCCACGCTGGCGCACCTCGGCAGTGGCAGAGTGTCCACTGGGGGTGGGGACATTTAAAGGGACGGCAGGTTACCAGGGAGGCATGCTCTCTGTTTTACAATGTTGAGTGTTAAGGACTCAGGGGCATCTGAGTGGAGATGTCAAACAGGGCATGTGATACAAACAGATGGATCCAAGGTGAGGGGCCGGGGGATGGCAGGATTTTGGTTCTTCTTAGGGAGGCAAATGGTGGTGAAGGGGATGGGTTTTACATACAAGGGGAGAGAGGTCATGTAGACCCTGGCCGCCCCGTGGAGTCGGGTCCTGGGCATCAGCACCCCCAGAGCGGCGCTCAGGCCGCCGGCGCAGACGCCACATCAGGACCCGGCACCCGGCTCTCAGGTGACGGCAAAGACGGAGTCCCTGACCTGCCCTCCCTCCCCACGGAGAACACCCAGAGCTTCAGCAACTTGTTCAAGAGGACACGCCGGCCAGGGGCCGTCTCCGCTGCTCGTGGCCTCTCCAGCCCGGAAGACTGACCTTGACGTTGAGGTCACAGCACCATCTACAGCTGATGACTTCCCCGCAGGCGGTGCTGGAGGCAGACGGCAGTGTTAACTCCGTTTGCGGGCCGGTGAGCGGGTGCGAGATGACTGTCGTCCCGGCCCGAGGACTCGGGGTGCCTCAGAGGCTTTGCTTGGCGGCCGTTCCTGACCTTGGAAATGCCGATTGGGTTTCTCCCTGACTTTCGTGTTCAGGAACTAAGATAGTGTCCAGGAGGCTCCGCAGGGCCAGGGCGGGCTTGTGCCAGTCGGTCCTCTCCTTGGAAGGGGTGTCTCCTCCCCATCCTTTCTCCGCCGTGACATCTGTCCCTTCTGCCTTCAAGGGTCTGTAACTCCTATCCCGGCTCCGACTCTCCCCAGGGGTGTCCCCAAGGTGTGTGACACAGTCGGTAACCCTCCATGGGACTGCCTGCCCTGCGTGGCACCCACGGACAGTCTCCCCTTGTCTCCCATCAGCCCCCAATCCAGCTCCATGTGTAACCAACCGCCCAGGTGAGTGGCCGCTCAGGCCAGCCACGCGCTCCTGCTCCTGCGGGAACGGGGGACGGGGGACGGGGAACGGGGAACGGACAGGTAGGTGGGTGGCTGCTGCTCCCGGTCCTGGCGTCTCTGGCTTGAGCTGGAGCTTTTCTTACTAAATAAATGCACATTCTTTCCACGTGACTTAACATATGTTGCACAATGTAGTTAGAAATAAACGTCAGTTTTGCAAGACACGATGATGTTAGAAGAATCTTATTAAAATTTGTCCCTCAGGGTCTCTCCCACCCAGGACTTTCATCCAGGCAGCACTTGCGACTTTTCTGGAAGATGCTGCTCACAGTTTTGTTTCCCTGAGGACTCACTCTATCTGGGCTGCTCCCCTGTCCCTGCCCCACACCTGTCGTGGGGATATAGCTCAGCAGCCCCCCCTCTGTGGACACCTGTGCCAGGGGTGTTGTGTTGAGTAGGTGGCTGGTGGGACGTTAGCAGCCGGGGTGCGAGCAGAGGCCTTCACGAGGCCTGTGCGGTGCTCCTCACCTCTCTCACGCCCAGAAAGAACAAGGGGACGAGATGGGAACCCAAACGGAGCCCCCATCAGCCCGGCAGGCTTCCCTGCAGCGCCAGGATCAGCGGCAACACCAGGGGCTGTTTGTTAGGCAGTAGCTGCCGACCATTGCTTCCGATTTCCAGTGTCATCTCTGTACGCTTACATCACAGTTCCTCACCTGTGTGTCCGCTCCCTGATCAGACCCCCCACCTGCCTTCTGGCCGCCAGGACGGAGAGAGGCTGCCGTTCTGCTTGGGGCCTCGGTGTGCGGCCCTTTGTTGGGCGAGGACAGCCTGACCCAGGACGCAGCAGGGGACGGTGCGGCTCCCGCTGTGCGCCTGGGTGGCTGGCGTGGCTCGTCCTCACTGGGTGTCCTAGTCTGTTTCCAATTCACCCGCCCGGCCCAGGAGGACAGGCCGGCAGTGGAGTGAGCAGGACCCTGAATGTCTGTGGGGCCGGAGAAAAGAAGGCCGACAGCCTCTTCTCATCCTTGTATTCAGCCCCGATAGCCCCTCAGGTGCAGGGCTGACCATCAGGTGGGCCTCCGGGAGGGGTGGGCAGTCGGCACGGGCCTCCTTGGGAGCCACAACCCCAGGCCTGGTGCTCACAAGGTGGCGGCTGCCCCAGGGCCTGAGGAGCAGTTGGGCTCATTGGCAGGCAGGGGTCTGCTTGGCCCTCGGACTCTGCACTCAGTGCCCAGCTCAGGGAGCCGGAACCACACCTTCCGTGCCATGGGGCTGGCTGGAGACAGTCATTCTGAGATCGGCGTGGGCTGTGCACGCAGCAGAAGAGTATTTTATTGCTGAGGTCGTGCGGGCCGTGTTGGGGAGGGGGAGGAGGCTGCAGAGGAGTTAAAAATAGAAGGCTGTAATTAGCCCGGGTGGGTTTATTCCAGAAGGCAGCGATTACTACGGCAACCACACAGCCACGTTTTCGGGACTGTCTCCCTTCCGTGGACTTCGACTCTTCAGCGAAGGTGACCTGCTCCGTGTCCATGTGCAAGTTCACGTGAAGGAGTTACACGATGTTACACATACATTCACCCACAAACCCAAGCCTGTGCTCATCTAACTTAAAAAAAAAAAAAAAGAAAGAAAATACTGCAAAAATAGATGTACAGTGTGTATGGGAAATGTTACAACAATAAACTACAGCACAGGAGTGGACTGTTTCACATACTCCCAGCTGTGCACCCACTTCTAGGGGTGGATGGCGTTTCCTGCAGGGGAAGGCCGAGGATAATCAGGAGCGCGTGCTGGAGGTGTGGCTGAGCGCGGAGGAGGGTAGACGGGAAGTTCTTGCTGGAGAGCTGGCCGTGGTAAGCGGACCGAGGTCTTGCTGGGTCCCGTGTGTCGCGTCTCACCGGATACCGGGTGGCTCCGGGGAACATGGAGCTGCTGTGGGTGGGGATTGCTTTGGCCCGGATGTCCTGCTTACCACAGAGACAGGTGCCATCAGGGGTGTGTGTGCGGAGGCGCCTGGGGTGGGACCAGCACAGGGCGGGGGGTGGAGGGCTGGGGGAAGGGGTCTCTCTAGGGTCGGGGAGGTGTGCATGTGGGGAAGAAGCCATCCTTCCTGCCTCGGTTCTCAGAGGAGGTGATCATTGTGTAGACCAGAACGTGGTCGAGGAGGCAGGCCCGCAGGGGTCCAGATGTGAGAACACTGGAGGGGGAGGAAGGAGGGGGAAGGGAGAGGGGGAGGGGATCGGGGCCCCCAATCACTTATGGTGGGCTGTCATCTTAGCACCAGAAACCCACCCTTTGGAAACATGCATGCATGTTGCTTTTTGTATTTTCACTAAACTTCCCTTGGTTTGCTGCGGCGCTGGTGGTATCCACATCCTTCTGCCAAGAGCAGCGACGTTTGCTTATGCCCACGGGGGAAGAGGAAAGAGACTGTGATCGGGGACTGGGATGTGGAAGGGCATAGTGGACGTCAGAGTGGAGAGAAGAAGAAGCCTCCATGGGAGGGGAATCTTGGAGGAAAGAGTGGGAACCCCGGAGACGAGTTAGAAAAATGCACCCCTCTGGCCGCATCGCCTCCTGCCCTCCCTCTGCTTAGGCCTCGGAGGGCTCTGCACTTGGCCTTGGGAAGGAAGCTGTTCTGTGTTCTTGACAGCTGTCTGCACGCTGCCCTGGGAGGCGGCTCTCAAGCCGCCCGCCTCCAGCTCTCCCTTTGGCTGTGAATCCTTAAGCAGCCTCTCAAAGCGCGCTCTGCGGCCGCCTGCAGCCGGGGCCCCCCCCGAGCCTGCCAGTGCGGAACCCCGGCCTCCTCCTCAGACTGAGCCGGACGCTGGGCCGCAGGCCCACACTCCTCGCTGACATTTAGGCACGGGAACCAGCTGCCCAACCTCAGAAAGCGGAGCTGACGCCGCCGTCCCTAAACGGAGCGGATTATGTCAGCGGCGGGGCCACATGCCTGAATTCCTTCCACTTGAGTGGCGGGCGAGGGCATGTGCGTGCCTTTATAAGGCCAGCGCCGGCCAAGAGATGACCACAGGTGGATGTGCCCTCCGAGGGACCCAAAAGACGGGCACTCTTTCTAAAAATAGCACACCACGCCCACTGATCGTGTCTGTGTGCCTGGCTGCAGGGCTGTGCAGGGATGGCGGCCCGGGAAGGCTCTGCTGGAACAGAGGGGTCAGCCGGCTCCCAGCCCGGCCCTGCTCTCGGGCCCTAACATGGAAGGCTGCCAGTGTCTGTCTGGCGCACAGGGCGGTCAACAGCTGACGGGTGCTTGTAGCAAGCAGAGCTGGGCCGTCACTCCTGCAGATGGGAGCAGACGTCCGGAATGGCTTCTGTATTCCCGGCAGAGGCAGAGGATAGGCCCCAGGACCCCAGTTGGTTCTGGTGAAGGGTTACCAGTGGTGCCACGACAGGAAGTGAGGGAAGTCCATTGTCACCTGTCATTTCCTGATTCCTCCATCTGCAACGGCGCGCTCTGCCTTACGTCTCCTCAAGGCACGCATCACCTCCCGCAGAAGCACACATGTTCATCTCCCCTGACCCCCCCACTCCCCCAGAGGAACATGAGCCCCGGCACTGGGCTCCCAGGCTGTCCTGAGCATCCTCAGATCCCGGTGCCCAGAGCGGTGCTGGCACGTGGGAAGTACCCAAAGAATGTTAGTCGAATGAGTGGGTGGTAGACCAGGTATCTCAGAGGAAGAGCTTTGTGTTCCTTCTCACCCCCTAAGGCAGCTGTGGGCAAACTACGGCCAGGTGGCCGGATCCGGCCCGTTCGGCTGTTCTATCCGGCCTGCGGAGCCGAAAGAGCGGAGGGTTCTCTGGCTCTCCCCTCCGCTCCTTCACCAGCAGCCCAAGATGAGAGAGTGCCAGCACGGTCAGGATGCTTTTGTCCCGGCCCTCCGGTCCAGTTTAAGAGCCCATTGTGGCCCTCGAGTCAAAAAGTTTGCCCACCCCTGCCATAAGGGGACCTACACACGGGAGCAGGAAATCTCCAAGAGAAGGTGCGTGGCTTCTGTCTGCCTTGCTGCCTCCTGGGATACAACAGGCGATGCACACCTGCAGCTGTGGATTGTATACTTCGACCCTCGTCCTTGGGCTGAACCCATCCATGTGGCTTCCAGCGCCCCCATTCCACTTTTCTCGCTTCCCTCTCGAGGCTTTCGCCCTCTCATACCGCTGACTCAGCAGAAACCCTCCAGTTCTTCTAGGCCAGCTCCAGCTCCGCTTGCCTCCAGGAAACAGAATTGCTTTTGCCACGATGCCACCCACCTGCATCTTTGCTGACTCCCAGCTCCCAGGGTCTTGGGGCCACGTCCCTACTCCCCTAGCGGTGGGTGCTGATGCTTTCTCGGTGGGGGTTTAGTGGGCACCTGCCCTGTGCCAGGCCTCGGTGGAGTGGAGGAGGAGGGAAGGCGGAGGATGGCCCATACCGAGATGTGCAAGGCCCTGAGAGTTCTGGGTGCACTGGCCCTCCATGTAGTTGGAAGCGATGGCATCTGTGGGGGTCAGTAGGGTCACTGGCTGTCAGGAGAGGGTGGCTTCTTCAGGGGGCCACATCAGGTCGCTTCTGATCAGACCGCTAAGCACAGCTACTCCCTGAGGGTTTGCGGCTGGCGGTGGTGGGCCCCGAACATGGACTTAATTTCCTTTGGACCATATGCTTCAGGTAGATGATAACATTCCTTAACATCTATGGAGGTGCTCTTGCTCCCTCATATACGCTGTTTCTAGAGGGTGAGGGAGAGGGGTCGGATCTCTTCCTCAGATGAGAAATGACCAGCACCCCTTCTGCAATGTCCGCACTCCCAACTGGGGGATTTTCTTTCACATCAGCAGTAGTCTGAGAAGATGAAGACAGGAGCCAAAAGCGTGTTCAAACATCAGAAGTTTATCTCTATGAATAACCATGTTTAATGCTTATGTCTCCTTGGGGTATTGGCCTCTTCAGTCCAATCACACAGGTGATTAGTTGCATTGTTTTGTTTTTGTGGTTTAATGTGATGGCTCTTTCACTATTTTCTGAACATGGCGCTGTTCTGCTTCCTGGAATGGGAGACACGTGGTTCCGATGAGTCCTGAGACAGGCGGGGTTTTGAAATCTTGCTCTCTGACGACATGGCTGCTCCGAGGCACATTTGGCCAGTGGGGAGAGAGCTCTGGGGTTCCTGTTTACCCGGAATATGGCCGCATTGGCTGTGAGCGTTTGGTAGGCTCATGGGGACTCAGAACGCCATGAGAGGCAGAAGAGCGATCTTCGGAGGCCCGGAGAAGAGTGGGTTGGACACATGCGGTGTTCTAACTTCCTGAGTGATGTGCACCAAGTGGAGACCCCCCTTAGGTTTCTCCCCAGAGCCCCTCCTGGGAGCGGAGCCCCCTGCCACGTTTGTGTCCTCTTCCCTCTCCCTGGGAGCCCCGCACCTTGGCTTACCTTCTGTCTTATCAGGATCCAGGGGCTTAGTACAGTTCAAATAGTAACGAGTCTAGAGATGATTTTAATGTCAGAGAATTGCCAATGGTGGCATTTCCGGCATTTCCACGGAGTGTTTTATTTTTTATTATTTATTTATTTATTTATTTATTTAAATTAATATGTTTTATTGATTTTACACAGAGAGGAATTGAGAGGGATAGAGAGTTAGAAACATCGATGAGAGAGAAACATCGACCAGCTGCCTCTTGCACCTCCCCACTAGGGATGTGCCCGCAACCAATGTACATGCCCTTGACCGGAATCGAACCTGGGACCTTTCAGTCTGAAGGCCGATGCTCTATCCACTGAGCCAAACCGGTTTCGGCTCCACGGAGTGTTTTAAATGGGAGGGGGCCTTGGCTCACCTGTAGTGGCTGAAGATGATTGGTGTGGCTCTACCCAGGTATCACGTTGGGCCTGAGATATATGTTCATATTAGAGGCCCTGGGCATGAAATTTGTGCATGGGTAGGGTCCCTAGGCCTGGCTGGTGATCAGGGCCAATCGGGGCCTTCTGGCTGCCAGCTGGGGCCTCCCTTTGTTCCCCGCCACCCCCTGGTGGTCACTGCATGTCATAGCAAGTGATTGGCTTTTATATATATGCAGTCCTTGGGTTACGTGGGACTTGATGTATGTCATTTTGTGGTTACATCACCAGATCCTGTTTATAAAAAAAAGTTCTGTCATTTTGACATATGTGCTTTATTGTTAATTTACAAGTAAAGGTCAGAAATTCTATTTCTTTAAAAATTTCTTTTTACTGCTGTGTACCTGCTCCATGTGGGTGACTAGGTGCTTATGAAGGTGGGCTCTGACTTAGGATGAAAAATCGCATTACATGGCGCCCTAGGAACGGATCTCTGCGAACCTACTGCGTAGATGGCATGAGTGACTGTAAGTTGGGGCAACTTTAACACCCTCTTAGGAGTTCCCTCAGAGAAGGGTACCTCAGGGGCCCGTTTTCCACTCCTGCCCGGCCCCGTGGCTAAGGCGTGGCCCCTTCCCGGCCTGAGCTTTGCTCCCCGGCCAGGCACGGGGCTCCCAGGCCAGCGCTGCAGGGCCTCTGCCCCGGGTTACGGCTGACAGCCTGTCTCCTGCGGCCTGGAGGCTGGGCCTGGCCGGTGCTCCGGTTGGAGGTGCCCCGCGGCTGAGACACCCTGTCCGTGGCTGAGACACCCTGTCCGCGGCTGAGACACCCTGTCCGTGGCTGAGACACCCTGTCCGCGGCTGAGACACCCTGTCCGTGGCTGAGACACCCTGTCCGCGGCTGAGACACCCTGTCCGTGGCTGAGACACCCTGTCCGTGGCTGAGACACCCTGTCCGTGGCTGAGACACCCTGTCCGCGGCTGAGACACCCTGTCCGTGGCTGAGACACCCTGTCCGTGGCTGAGTCACCCTGTCCGTGGCTGAGACACCATGTCCGTGGCTGAGACACCCTGTCCGTGGCTGAGACACCATGCCCGGCTCTGTGCCTCTTTGGCCAAGTTCAAGTCCACGGGCGCCTGAGTCCTGTCTCCCACAGGCACCACGAAGGCTGCCCCGCAGGTGGGCCATGTGGGGACCAGCTGGGGCCTCAGGACACAAACGCGAGGTGCTCGCACCCATGTCGGCTGAGGTGACCCCGTTTCCTGCTGGGACGTTCTCTCCCGGTTTTGGGGGTGGAGGGCAGCGGTGACGGATAGAAACAAGCCGCCCCCGCCGCCCCTTAACCCAGCCAGGCAAGCGCACGTCCGGGGCCGGGGGCTCCAGGGCGGCTGTCCCGGCGGGGAGGGGGGAGCCGGCCGCGGGCCGCCCCAGCCCCGGCTCCGCGGGCGCCCCCCGCCTTCCACGCTGGAGCCCCCGCGCCTCACAGCTCTTCCCCGACGCCGTCCTACGTCAGCGGAAGAGGAGACGCCGGCGGGGCAGCTCTCGCGAGAAGACCCTCGCGGGGCGGAGCCAGCGGCCTGGAGCCGCGTTGGGAGGAGCTACGAGGCGGAGCGTGGAAGAGCCGGTTGGCGGCGGGCGGCCACGTGACCAGGCGTCCGCGGCCCCCATTGGCCAGACGCTCCAGGACCACGCCCCGGGGCGGTGCCGCGGGACGAGACGTGTCCTCACGCGCCCTTGAGAGGCCGCCCGGGGCCTCCTGGCGGGGACCCAGCCGCGGTGCGCGCCCCGTCCCTCCGTCCCTCCGTCCGTCCTCCGCAGCGTGCGGGGTGGACGTTCCCGAGGGTGCCCGGCGAGGACGCGCCCGTGCCGTGGAGCCCGGGGCGGGCGCTCGCCGCCTGGGGGCACCGCTCCGGGAAGATGCGTGCAGAGGCCCCCCTGCCCCCGCCCTGCCCGCAGGGTCCAAGCCCAGCCCCAGCCCCAACTAGCTTTTCCCTCTGGTCCCTGGGGAGGCGGGTGGGACCTCAGGACCTCCCCGCCTCCCACCCCGCCCCTCCCAGCGCCGGCTCCCCAAAGCGGATCTGCAGTGAAACCTCGGCAGTGACTCACAGCTGCAGACATTTGTTTCCTGGCGGGAGGTGGCAGGCGCTGCTGGCTCACTCCCGAGTCTGAACAGTCAGAGCTGGAGCTCCCGAGTGAATTCCCAGGGCAGCCCGCTCAGGACCCCCGCCAGCCCCGCCTGAACAGGCAGACCCCTTCCCCTCTCCCCCTCCTTTTCCCCTCTTCCCCCTCCTCCAGCTCTTTGCAGATCCGGCACAATGGGACACCCACTCAGATCTGCAGAGCACAGGGAGCCCTGCCCACTGGCTCCCAGTCTAGAGGGGAGAGAGAACCGGCCCTGCAGGTCCTGTAGTGCGGCGTGCGCGTGCGCAGCCTCCACCAGCAAGTGTGTGTGTGTGTGTGTGTGTGTGTGTGTGAGAGAGAGAGAGAGAGAGAGAGAGAGAGAGAGAGAGAGAGAGAGCTACAGTGACCCTATGCGTTAGCATGAAGACTGAATTACCGTGGGCCACACAGCTGGAATGCGGCAGCGTTGGGGTTTGAATCCAGATCCTCTGAGCCCAGTCCAGTCTTTCCACTCAGCCCAGCGAGCACAGGAAGGTGGGGCCGAAGCGGTTCCCTCGGCCTGCGGGGCTCCAGCACTGCAGAGTGGGGGCGCTGGGAAGATCTTTTGGCCAGAGCAGACTGGGGAGATGCGGATTAGGGGAAAGTATTCCGGGCAAATGGAACAGCCTCTGCGGAGGCACTGGGCACAAAAGGACGAGGCGCATTCCGGTGGACTCCGAGACCCGGCTGTGCCGCTCCAGCGTCCTTTCCGTGCTGGACTCTCACGCTGGGAAGCGCTGGTGTTGTCCTGTGCATCCAGAGCTCGGAGTTTCCCCGGCGGCCACACCTGCCTATCCTTCTGAGTGGGTCTCTCTGGTGTTAATGATCCCACCCCCTTCCATCCCCACAATCCAATATTCTTGCAAGAACCCAGGCTCCAAAGACCAGGCTGTCTCCTTCTCGCATCTATTGGTTTGCCACACTCGAGCAATTTCCAACCAGAGGGAGAAAAACAGCAAATGCGTTTTGATCACATATTCAGGAGAGGAGCAGGAAGAACCACCTCTGTTTTGTCCTATTTACGGAAGAGTTGCAAAGAGTTTCTTTCCGTTAAAAGACAAAACCTTCCAGGGCCCTCTGCCATGTGTGCCTCTCCTCTCCTCTCTGGGCCAGGCTGACACCTCTCAGAATGTGAGTCCCGTTCCTGGGCCCCACCCGCCTCCTCTTTCCCCCAAAGCGCCTGGCTCACTCCCGCCCAGCACCGGCACTTAGGACCCGCCAGTGGTGGCTCCTCCAATCTCTCCTGTTGGTGCTGCTTTCTTTCCCCCTCATCCTGACCTGCGCCCTGTGGGTGGGAACGGCTCCTTTGGATCAGGTCGGCATCCTGTGCTGGATGCTATTTGGTGGTTCCTTCGCACGTTGTTGGGAAGCTCATTTAGGTTCCTTCGGTTGGAAAACGCCCCCTGGCTCCCTGTTCCAAAGTGTGCTGACAACGCGTGCCTGAGCCCGGCGCCGTCATGGATGTCCAACCGTGTTGCAGATTCGCTCACTCGCACGGGTACAGGTGGTGGGCCACCGGCTTGGTCTCAGCAGTGCCACGCATCACTGAGTTCAATCCAGGCTCGGAGCATCCTCTTGAGATATGGAGAGTGTGGGATGGCTTTGTGGGGAGATGAGAAATTACAAATTGTGAAACAAAATGGCACAAAAAAACTAGTAGGTGGTCCCACTTCAGGTCCCTTCCCAGAATCCTCCTCTCCGAGCTCTGTCCGCCTCCTTCCTGAGCAAATCCTGACCGGGTGAAATCACGTCTCAGGAGCGAGCCCTCCCCCCACCCTCCCCAGCTGGGGTGCTCAGCCAATCAAAGCTCCTCGTGGTCCTGGCTTCTGCAAAGGCTCGGTGACCACACGTCACAGAGGCCTCTTTCCCTCGGTCTGTCACCCATGTAGGATGTGAATGTCATGTGTACCCTGGGCTGAGTCTGAGCAGTGGACACCCTGTGACCCCAGCTCTGCCTGCTGAGTCACTCCCTTCCCAGGAGCCCGAGCCGCTCTGGAAATGGAGCTTGTGTGCACAGCTCACCCCCCGTCCCCGCAGACCTGAGACCCAGGAGGCTCTACAACCAGAAAGCAGCCGACTCGGTGGGCAGCAAACCCTTGGCATGAACGGAGCCTCTGTGTGGTCTCCACTGGTCTGTGTGCTTGGCCGCAGGGACTGCTACGCAATGCCAGGTCTGTGCACCTTGTTCTCTTTTGGAAACTGGAACCTTCTGGGTTGCAAAGCACCCCCGGAGTTTGGACAAGGGGTCTGGGACCATTCAACTTGTATGTCTGGATGCACTGAGCATAGCAACAGCTCAGCGTGAGACCAGCACTGTGCTGACTCCATCAGGTCCCCGTGGAGACCCCCCCGAGTGACAGAGTGGGGGTTTGCAAATTCACATGGCTGCTCAGATGTCCGTGTGCTTAAACACCATGCTCATCAGTGAGGCTGAGTTCCTAAAGGTCCTTCCATCAGCTCCAGCAGTGGGCAAACTACGGCCCTCGGGCCGGATCCGGCCCGTTCGGCTGTTCTGTCCGGCCCGCGGAGCTGAAAGAGCGGAGGGTTCTCTTGCTCTCCCCTCCGCTCCTTCACCAGCAGCCCAAGAGGAGAGTGCCAGCATGGTCAGGCTGCTTTTGTTCCGGCCCTCCGGTCCAAAGAACCCATTGTGGCCCTCAAGTCAAAAAGTTTGCCCACCCCTGGCTTAGCCCATGCCCTGAGAATTCTGTTGTTGTTGTGTTCTCTGATAGTTTTGCCCGAGAGTTTGCCCATCTAAGGCCCTTTCTCAGCTGGAGGAGTGACTCTTTGTTCTCCGTTGAACTTGCTCTCAAATCTTTTCTGACATGCCCACAACCCCCATGATCTGAGGGGGTTCCCCGGTAGGCGTGGAGGCGCCCTGCCGATTGCCGATTGCGGTTCCGTGCCAGGAACGCGGGCGGGCGGGCGGGTGTTTGACAGGATCTGGCTGAGCTGAGGACGACTTCCCCGATCTGCAAGAGCAGAGCGCAGCTCTTTCCCACATCGGCGGGGGTTGAAGATGCAAACTTCACATTGACAATGCCGTGGGTCCTCCAATGCTCACGGGAGAGAGCTCCATCATGTTCATTCCGAGCTGGGGTGTGTTCTAGGATCTCCCAGACCCTTGCCCACCCACTGCTCAAGCTCTGGTCCTCAAACTCCACTCCCCGGGGCCCCTGGGGCAGGTGGCTGACTGGTGACCCTGGGCTTCACCTCCAGGACCCGTGGCTCCCCCTGGGTCTCGGCCAGGGTCTTTCTTCTGCTGAACCCTCCCCCCCCCCCCCCGTGCCTGCTGCTCACGGTGGGGTGGGGAGGGGTGAGCCCATGGTCTCCCCGCCCAGGCCCCCTCCTTGGTGACCGCAGTGCTGCCTGCCTTGAAGGACGGGCTTGGGGGACACGAGGTACAGCTGGCGTTTGCTTCCGGTACAGATGGGACACCAAGGCCAGTTCCATGTTCCTCCCACCCGCAGTGAGAACACCCGCACGGCAACTTCTCCAGCAGCTCCCTGAGCCGGGGAGAATCCCAGGTGCTGGCATCTGGCGAGCCGTGGTCCCACCTAGTGGCCGGCGGGAGGTAGCCCATCTCAGGGGGAGGGCGGGCACTTCCTGCATCTCCTGCCGGGCAGAAGCCTGGGAATCTCACCCGGGCCCAAGCAGTGTCAAGGCCGAGGTGTCAGACACGAGGGGGCGTGGCACGCGTGTGCGGGTGTGTGTGTGTGAGATGATGGGGCCGTGGCACGTGCGTGTGCCGGGGCAGTGGTGGGGCTGAGAGAGGAGGGGACCCGTAGATCCCCACGCATACCGTGCAATGGTTTTCTTAAAATGCGGAGTAAGTATTTCAGGCACACGGAGAAGTTCCCCTCACACTGGATGGGGTGCAGCCGCTCTGCTGAGCTCTCACGTTGTCACCTTGCTTCCTGTTTGGGGAGCAAACCGCGCCACGCTGGCAGAGCCCTGTACCTGGCACCAAGCTCAGCCTCTTTCGGGCAGGTCTTTCGGGGTGTGCCCGCGGAGCTGTAAGGAGCTGTCGTTCCTGGCAGTGCACAGCCGGGCCCGGTGCTCTGAGAACTCTCAGAAGCGGGGCTGCTTGTTTCCTAAGCCTCTCAGTCCTCTGCAGCCCAATGTGCACAAACTTCCCATTCCAGGGGCTGGACCAGCTGACACGAGAGCGACTTTAGGGAGGGAATGGTGACTCTGAAAGTGCCCGAAACATTCGCCTCGGGGCCGATGGGCAGGAAGCTGCTAATGAAATAACTGGAAGTGGCCGCCCCCAGATCCCCCGGTCAGCGCCGCTGACGCTCTTAATCGGGGTGACAGCGGGCTCCACAGGCAGGCCCGCCGGGAACAGTCATTTTACTGTGAGACGGTTACCGCGCCGGCATTCAAAGCTTCCAGAAACTTCTGTCAGCTGATAGGACCTGGGTGTGTGGAAACCTTCGTTTCGGACACCGGAGGGTTTGGGGCGCAGCGGGCTGCTCTGTCAGATATTTGGTGGGACGTGGACTGGAACGCTGGCTCCTCTGCTGTTAGCGGGGGCGTGGGCCGCTTCCTGAGCCTCAGCGTCTGGGTCTCTGAAACGGGCGGAGCTGGGCCTGGCTCCACAGGTGCGGGGGGTGCTCCTGCGACCAGGCTGTGTTTGTTGCTCTTTTTGGTGGGAGCTGGGGTGAGTGAGCTGTGGGGAGGACGCCTCAGGGGGGTTGCCCACCTGGAGAAAAGGCTGCCTTCTTTGAACCCACACTCAGACACACGCACACATACATATACACACATACACACATACACACTCATATACACACACACACACACACATACACACATACACACTCATATACACACACAGAGAGACACACATGCACGCACGCTCGTGTGCACACACACACACATGAAGCCAAAGCCGTGTCAGTTTTTTATTGTTCCAGTCATAAAAAGGAGGAACACCTCAATATGTAAACAGTTTCCCTAACACAGCAAGTTCTTAAAGATACAGGTTGTATTCTAAAAAACAATTTGGCATTGTAATGATTTCTCAATACACAGCTTGTGCTTTTGCATTTAGCGTGCTTCCTCTCCTCGTCCGCGCACAGACGTGCGGAGGGTTGGCAAAGGGAGTCACCAAAGGACCGAGGGGGGGGGGGGTCAGGAGCCAAACCCGTACCGGGGCCCTGCCTGCTCCCCTCTTCTGAGAGCGGGTGGGGAGGCGTGGGGAAGGGCAGCGGGAAGGGGGGGGGCTGACTTCAGAGCAACCTCAGTCACGGGCGAGAGGGAGGCCAGAGCGGGGCAGGTGTGTGCTCGCTCTTCCTCCTTCCTCTCGGCTCCCCTCTAAAGGAGCACTGCCCCTCGGCTGAAGCCTTGTTTCGCCATCGTGTTGGTTAATGTCTATGTCTCCCCTGTGCAACCCTCGTCTTATGGTTTTGCCAGTCATGATGTCCGCTGCTCAAGGCTGTAGAAATGCTACCTTTTCCTCAGATTCGCTAAATCATTTCAACACCCTTGACACTTTTGTCAAGGAGACTTGGCTCTCTTTCCACTGAAAGATTATTATCATTACTAGAGGCCCGGTGCACCAAATTTGTGCACAGGTAGGACCCCTAGGCCTAACCAGTGAGCAGGGCTGACCTGTGGGGCAACTGGTGGGGCAATGGGGGGCCCCCTGTTTGCACCCACCTTGACTGGTCTGGCACCCCCCACCACTGCCAGTCGCCTCCCTTGGCTGGCCTGGGGCCTGTGGGCTGGGGGCAGCTCCTGCGTTGACGTCTGCCCCCTGGTGGTCAGTGCGCATCATATCTACTGGTAGTTCTGCTGTTTGGTCGGTTTGCATATTAGCCTTTTATTATATAGGGTTTTTAAAGATCAGGCCTGAAGGTCCAGGAGCCGTTAGCACGTGGGTGGGCTTGTGAATGCATCTGCTGCGCCTCTCCTGCCAGCGGCTCCTTAGCCCGGAGCCTGAGTCCCCTACAATCTCACACCAGTTTCCAAAATGCACATTTTATTGAATTCTCCGATTAGCCACCCCACCCCACCCCGCCCACCCCGCCCAGGCTGGCCTCGCACCACCGGCATCGCTTTGGACCCTCTCCCTGGCGGGCCCCTCAGACGGGAAGGAAGGTCCTCCACCCCCCAATCCCACCCAGCCTTGAGGAACCTCAGGAAACACCCCCCCTCCCCCAGGAAACCATGGTGACGCGTATGTGGAGGCTGACCTGCCGTCTTTCAATGTCAGAACAGTTGCCATGGCCTCTTAACTCGGTGGCCTTGTTTCTGAGACCGGAGTCAGTGAACTCCCGCACCCCTCCGGTCCTCCTCGGTGCTGGCTCCCAGGCTGGTGTGGCGTGAGCCTCTCAGCACAGAGCTGCCCCGGGGGAGGGCTGGCAGCGGGAGGCTGGCGAGGAAGAGGCCGCTGCTCCTGGCGGCCTCCCAGCCTCCTGCCAGGACGGCGGGGCTGTGTGCGGGAGTGTGCGGAGCGGCACGCGGCCAGCCAGGCCGAGGGAGAGCAGTAAGCCAGCATTGGCCAGCTCTCGCCAGTGGCGATCTGTGCTTGTCTGGTGCTCCTGGCCGCGTGGACCCCTGAGAGCAGAACACAAGTGCACGCCTGCTCCCGGCTTTGGTGGCTTCATGCTCCTTGAAAACAAAACAATTTGCTTCTTTGGGCTGCGAGCATTTGATCAAAAACCCGAGTTCCTGAAAGAATTTCTGGGCACAGAGCGGAAGAGCCGTGTGTGCGCCCCATCTCCTCTTAGGAGATGCGCGTGGGAGTGGGCACGGGGCGGGGCACCAGCGGGCACCCCAGGGGTACCTCATGCTGAGCCGGGCCTGGGAGGGGCTTACAAAGCTCCTGACCGCTCCGTGTGGTGGTCAGAGAGGGACGTACAGGCCAATGGAAACACGGATGTCTGCATGCATGCAGCCCTCACGCTAGAGTCAGACTCATCCTCGGCTTCACAGACCCAGCGCTAAAACAGACGTTACCGCTTAGGCATCCTGGGGACTGTAACCTAGGCCAGTGGTCGGCAAACTCATTAGTCCACAGAGCCAAACAGCAACAGCACAACGATTGAAATGTCTTTTGAGAAAATTTCTTTGGAGAGCCAAATTTTTAAAACTTAAACTTCTTCTAATGCCACTTCTTCAAAATAGACTTGCCCAGGCCCGTGGTATTTTGTGGAAGAGCTACACTCAAGGGGCCAGCATGTGGCTCGAGAGCCGCAGTTTGCCGACCTCGGGCCTAGAGGTTTGCTTCGGGGAAGGTGGACTGGATTCAGGTGAAGGGAGTTGCCAGCCACGTGCTGGAGCTGACGGAGCTGCTCATGGTGGCCGGCGAGAGGTGGTCACAGCCCTGGCCGGGTGGTTCAGTGGGTTAGACCATCACAGAGACACCAAGGTTGTGCGTTTGACCCCTGGTCAGGGCACATATGAGAACCAAACAAGGAAATCAGGTTTAAAACAAAGGATCAGTGGCTCTCAACCTTCCTGACGCTGCGACCCTTTAACACAGCTCCTCACGGTGTGGTGACCCCCAGCCATGAAATGATTTTCGTTGCTACTTCGTGGCCCTCCCCAAACATGCTCAGACCCCTCAGATGTGGGAGCCGCTAGCAGGGTCACCTAAGACCATCGGAAAACACAG
This sequence comes from Vespertilio murinus, assembly GCA_963924515.1. Classification (NCBI taxonomy): domain Eukaryota; kingdom Metazoa; phylum Chordata; class Mammalia; order Chiroptera; family Vespertilionidae; genus Vespertilio; species Vespertilio murinus. Next base: position 198,147,758 of record OZ004706.1, on the reverse strand, counting down.
GTGTTTACATTACGATTCATAACAGCAGCAAAATGACAGGATGGAGTAGCAACGAGAATAACTCTATGGGTGGGGGCCCCCACCACGTGAGGAGCTGTGTGAAAGGGTCGCGGCCTTAGGAAGGCTGAGAACCGCTGTTTTAAATCACTTCAGCTCATCGGTCGGCTTATTATTGGAACCTAACAAGAACATAACGAAGTTGTGGAGCCATTTGGGGGCCAACGTTAACCTTTCGGGCAGAGGTGAATGGTTGATTCGGGCCGCTCTTTGGACACAGGCTAGATCAGATTATGTGAATTGGGCTTTGGGACCTTTTTGAAAAGATGCACGTGATTTGGGTGTGGAAATGACGGCGTAAAGAACAGCTTGTTTCAGGAGCAGGGTGGCCGCCTGAGGAGACGTCGTCCTGGGAGGAGGGGGCTGGAGCATCCCGCACGTGGAGCACCGAGTAAGTACCCGTTTGCCTGGCGCTGCCGGATCGCCTCGGCTTCCCCAGGCCTGCGGGTGGAGCAGCCTCTGCCGGTCCTCAGCCCCCGCGGCGCGGTGCAGGCGGGCAGGCTGCCCGGCAGCAGCCTGGCAGGTCCTGGGGAGCCGGGCTCCATGGGTGCCAGGCTCTCTCCCCGGAGCACAGTCTGTGCAGACGGTGGTGGTGGTGGTGGGGTGGTAGGGTGGTGGGGTGGTGGTGGAGGAGGTGGTGGTGGTGGTGGTGGTGGTGGTGGTGGAGTCGGGGAGACCACTTTGCCAACACGGGCGGGCGTCTGTCTCATTCCGGACACCTGGGCGGTGGAGCTCCCCGTTGTCCCGGGAGCTCTCTCAGACATGGTCCGCCTGGAAAAAGAAGAACCCGGGCCACCTTCGGCAAGCCCCTGGCTGCTCGGGGCAGGATGATTCCTCTGCACAGTCCTCCTGGCCTTTGGCACAGCCTCCCTGGCCCGCTGCGGAGCCGCGGGCTGGCATCACAATGCCCAGCCGTCACGGCGGGCTCTCCGGGGCAGGAGCAAACGCGGTCACATTGTTGACCTCGGGTGGTCAGGCTGTGAGCACAGTCCGTGCTCCGTTAACCCGGGCTGGACAGGAACACGGCCGGAGGCGGGAGCGGCCCCCTGTCACTGCAGGGGCGGGGGCAGGGACCAGCGGGACTCAGGGCAGCTCAGGGTGGGTGCTGCCCTCCTGCCAGAGAGCGGGAGAGAGGAGGCTGTGGCAGGAGGGGGTGGGGGGGGGAAGAAGGGGGGCAGCTAGCTGGGGCTGCGTGCTCCCCTGCAAGCCCAGCTCACCCCGCTGGGCAGAGCTGGGGCCCAGCTACATAGCAAAGTGCCTGTGGGTCCCAGCGAAGGTCCGGCCCGGTGCCTGCCCAGGAACTGGCCCGGGAGCCGCCGTTTCTTGCTCTTCAGTGATGGGGAGGCTGCTGGCTGTCCCTCTGCTCCCCAACCTCGGGTGGGGGGTGGTGTCCCGAGAGGGGAGAAGGCTTTCTCTCAGGCCTGACTGTGACTGGGCTACCACAGTCCTGCGAAGCAGTTGGCCTCTTACCAAAAAATGTGTTCTTTCCCTCTTCGAACAGACCGATGGGCGACGTGACAGCTTTGTCCTGGGCAAGAGCGTTGTTGTTCTAGGTTGTCCGGGCATCTCTTGATCCTGGAGCACACTGCTGACCGGCCAATAGCAGTGAATGGGGCCAGTAGCATTCAGCAGTATGTACAGGGGCCAGCAAACCTTCCCTGTGAAGGGCCAGATAGTAAATAGTGCAGCCTCTGGCCGCACGGCCTCAACTCTGCCAGCGTGTGTGAGTGATAATAATGGAGAGGGTGCCCGTGTGCCAATAAAACTTTATTTGTGACCCTGAAGTGAGAATTTCATCTAATTTCCACATGTCACAAAATAGTCTCCTTTTGTTTACTTCCCCCCCCTACAACCTAAGAATGCGGAGTCATCCCTAGCTTGCAAGGCGTCCAAAAACAGGCAGCGCCAGACGCCGGGAGCGGGTCTGCCTTGCGGACCGTGTTTGCAGTAAAAAGAGCCCAGGGCTTACGCCTCGGCACCTGGGCTGGACCAGGGAGTGTGGTTTGCAGGCCTGGTGCCCGGGGCAAGGCCGTGATTTGCCTGCCCCCTGGGTTCCCATCTGTGACATTGAAATGATAGCACGCAGCTCCCTGATGGGTTAGAATGAAACGGAGTGGTTTGAGTTAGTGCTCAGGCACCGCACACAGTAGGGCATCATGTCGTCTTGCTATTGCACACACGGTGCTTCGTCAGCCCCTCTACCGGCCTGAGCGAGCTCGGCTTCCAGATGCCGCGCTGCGCCTGCAGCTCTCCGGGCCACAGGGACAGAGATGGGAGGAAGAGGCGCGGTCCACGCCATTCTCCTGAAAGGCTAACATTTCTGTCAGGTTGGCCATAAGGTCTAGAAATAAGATGATGCTATCAATGAATTGTCTGTGCGGCCTGTCTTCCGACCTCAGCGGAAGGAACTGCGGGGAAATGAGGTCTGTGGTGTCTGTAGGACGTTTATTTCCAACCACCCCGTCGTGAACCACAGAGCGCCCCCGGGCCAAGGGCCAAGGAAAGGAAGACTGCAGACCTGTCTGCCCAGCGGCGAGCTGTCTGGGAAAAGACTTCGGACATTTAACGTTTCCAACAAATCTTGAATCGCTCAGCCAACCGGATGATTTCACATTCTCGAGGCCAGTTCAAGTGTAGTTCCTAGCAGCATTTTTATGGACTCCTTCTCTGTCCACCTACCTTTCCAAATAGTTTCTGAACCTCCCTAAGATACTTGCTTAAACCTAAATTAAAAAAAGCAAAGGGAGGGGAGGGGGAAGAAAGAAACCCGAAATATAAGGAAGTGTAGGAGGGAATGTATCGGGAGACTTCAGCAGTGAGCCTTCATAGGAAGTCACAGGTCCTTTTGGAATTGGGGTGTAACGGGAAACAGACAGGGAGCCCTCACCTGGCGGAACCGGAGAGGAATCTGTGCTTGAGAGACAGGCCGACACTCTCAGGGACAGCGGGCGATTTCTGAGCAGAAACGGGAGTTACTGAACCGGTCTGGACCGCGTGGGAGAGGGCCGGATGGAGGAGGGGGTGGGATGGGGAGAGGGCCGGATGGAGGAGGGGGTGGGGCGGGGAGAGGGCCGGATGGAGTAGGGGGTGGGATGGGGAGAGGGCCGGATGGAGGAGGGGGTGGGATGGGGAGAGGGCCGGATGGAGGAGGGGGTGGAGTGGGCACAGGGCACCTCCTCCCGGACCAGTGGCTGGAATGCCACGTTTCCGAGGAACAGCGAAGCGATGGCCCGGCATTGCTGCAGATGTGCCCCTGGCCCCGGGTTCGCCAAAGACATGGGCAGCTGTGGTGGCCACAGGGAGCGGACATGGGTTGAGAGGCGCTCTGGAGGGGCAAAGCCCACTGGTGTGGGTGGGAGTGGGGATCTGAGGGTCCCGGCGCCCTGGGGGTGCCACTTGCAGGCGGCTCTGCCCTTTTCTCCAGATGGGGGCCACCTGGAGCGAACGGCCACCTTCAGTTCAAAGCGAATGGACCCCACCCCGGTTTTATGGAAAAGAAACCCCAACACACCAGCCAGACACCAGCATGCCAAGGGGAGAGCGATTCTTACTCGTCACAGGTGCTGTTGCATTAAAATAGGCTTATTTATTGTCGTCGCACTTGGTTTGCTAACAAAGTGCCAGAGGGAGGAGGGGGGTGAGGGTCTGGACACGGGGCGGGGTGGGGGCTGGGAACCGGGGCATCTTTGTGTCCTAATGGGGAAACACTGTCCCATACTTGCTGCTTAGAAAAATTCAGTCTCAGGGAGCTGCCTTCCGTTCCAAATTTTTAACAGTTGACACAAAATACACCTGTTAAACTGTTATCAATAATTGTAGAAAAATAGACACGTTTGCGCGGGACATTCTAGTAAAAGGGTCTTCTGGAACACCCTCGTGGAAAGACTCAGAGGCTCACGTTACAAAAGACGAGATTTGGTTCATGTTCTGTCTCCACCTACACGGACACCAAGGACGGTGGGGACGGGGTGGGGGCCTCACCCGGTGCCCCGTCACCGCCACAGGGCCTACCGCCCGGCCGTGACCGAGGCCTGCCGGCTCTGTGTTCAGTTGTGCTAACGGGCCCCGAGCTGCGGCTCCCACCAGACGTCAGGGCGTGCGTGGTCGGTCCTTTAGGCCTTAGTACATGCTCACGAAAGGCCCAGGGAGTCTTCAAGAGCTAAAGTAGCAGACTTTGTGCAACCCCTGCTCGGTTTCGCTTTGTGCTACCAGGCCGCGCCCTGCGGCTCTGGGGGTGCTGCAGGGTTAGGGCCCGCGAGTCAAGAGCGCCCTGTGTAAGGCTACGTACGTACGTGGAGGAAAGACCCCGGTACCCCCCACGGCCTGGCAGGGAGGGCACGGGGCTCCCTCCTCCTCTGTGACTGCAACCTCCTCCTCAGAGTGTGGAGTGAGTCAGTGGTTCCACAGGCGCTCAGCGCGGAGAGAGATGTTGGCAAACAGGAAGGGGCCGTGGCCAACAGGTTTGGTCTCCAGAGTCAGTGCAGGAAGCAGCGGTCCCGATGCGAAGTCTTGGGAGCGGGAGGAGGGAGGCCCCGTGCCAGACCGAGGAGCCCCCTCCTTACCTCCCACACGCGCTTTCTGTAGACAAGGCCCCTCAACTCTGGCGGAGGCCCGAGCGGTCTGAGCGGGAGAGCGAGGTCAACAGGGAGGGACGGCTCGTTTGAGTTCCTGGACTTGCACGGCGGCGAGGAGCCTCAAACTGAGCACAGCGGTGGGAGCGGACAACGGACTCGCATCCAGTCAGCGGGTGCTGATGGTGGGCGACTGCGTTAGGGAACAAACGGTTTACAACAGTGAAATTAACGTGAAAGATCTTCACAGTGCAAAATTTCCACCTGCTCTCGTCCTTCTCATATAGGATTCTCTTTGTGTTTTTTTAAAATTTATTTGAAAACATTCTTTTTATATTAAAATTTAGATTTTCAGTACAAAATCTCACCCTCCCTCTTGGATCTCCCTCCATTCTTCCCTTCCCTTCTCTCCTCTTTGTCTTCCTCTCTCTGTCTACTTTTATCTTTGCAGATTGCAATGAATTAAGGCTGCAGTTTTTTTTTTTTTGTTTTTGTGTGTGTGTGTGTGTGTGTGTGTGTGTTTGTTTTCTTTCAATTGAGAGACACTTTTTGATTTTTTAACCTGTGGCATATGTTTGAGATTTCATAGTCACCAAGGTTGTTGGTGTAATCTCTGAATGTTGAGCTCTGGCCATTTCACAATAATAAAATAATAGAATAAATAACAATGCAAGAAGCGGATGGATAAGCCCCCGGGCTGGGAAGAGTTCAGGATAAAGTCAGGGTGTGAGGTCAGTGACACTCTGACCCAACCATCCTCTGCTCACCCGCCATGTCTCCTTGTAATAGTCTGTAGTTTCTCGTGATTACGGAATGGGAACAGCGGGAGAATCAGTGTTTTTGCTGAAGAGTTTCCTGAACTACAAAGGGTGAGCACTCATGTGAGAAGCGTGAACGTTGGTGACACACTGGAGAATGTCCTCCTGGAACTCTCCCCCAGGCTGGTCAGTGAGGCCCTGGTTGTCTTAAACGAGAGGCCTCGGTTTGTAAACATTTCACAGTATATCAGTGTATCGGTGGTGCGTTTTGCCATCTGCTGGACCTCCCAACTCCCCCCAGGCCTATGGCTTGTTAGATTCAACGAAAGGGTCAGCGAGGGGACAGGGAGGAACCTGAACGGGCTGCCAGCCTGGGACACGGAACAAAGGCCATGCGCTAAAGGGCCAGCCGTCAGGGGGACCAAAGTAATTCGGAAAACAGAGACATCAGAACGGAAATGCCTACTGTACAGTGAGGATCGTTTTTCTTTTACTTTTTTTTTTTTTTTTAAAAAAACCTTATTTCTAAAGTTACATATCTAAACCTACACTAGTTAGATATCTATGTACATTATTTAGAAGGTGTGTTCTACAGTACTTTTTGTACATGCTGGGGTTTTATGGATACCGGACAAAGAAAATGGTCACATAAGGCATATGTATGTACAGTGCTTTGTCGTTGCCTCACCTGGGTCCTCCACCTGGGATGCCCTGGAGATGAAATGTGTGGGGGACCTAGGGAAGTGAGGGCTACACTCTGTCCCACTGCAGGAATGAACAGGCACTGGGCCTGGTGTGCACCCCACGTCACGTGTTCGCCACACTCTTGCGAATGGTCTGGTCTTGTACAGCACATGCAGGTAAGTAGCTTCCATCTCTAGGAGTCGGGTGTGTGGAATTTAGGGAGGAGACAGGCTTGGGCCACCAACGAGGGCACCTTACACCTTAACCAAATCCGTGTCTACCTCTCCAATCTGAGTAACCGAGGAAGGGCAGGTAGAGATTTTACACCTTGAAGATTTGTTTTCTGGTAATCCCAAAATGAAACACAAATAAAGGAGGAATGAAGTTAGAGAGACAGAAAGCGGGAGGATGAGAGACAGGGAGAGGCAGGGGGCACAGGGAAGGGGTGGCCCGGCCGGGGGAGAGGTTGGGGGGAGGGGCCCGGCCAGGGGACTACACTTTGGACTCGTTCTCGAGGTTGGCCACATCACCATTCCTTTCCGCCTGCTCCTCGAGGTTCTTTTCTTCCTCTTCCGTCTCCAGTTCCGCGTGTTGGTTGAGTTTGCTGGACACGGACCAGCTGAGGGGCAGCTCCGCCCTGCTGGCCAGCTCGGCCAGCTCTTTGGCACTGAGGGAGGGGGTGCTGGTCTCGTAGGTCTCGTGGAAGCTGTTGTAGTCGACTTCGTAGAACCCGTCCTCCAGCGTCAGGACCGGGGTGAACCGGTACCCCCACAGGATCTCGCTGGTGATGTAGGAGCTCCGCGCTTGGCACGTCATCCCTGCAGAGAGGAGAGCGGAGGCTTTAGTGTGAGTGTGGGCTATCTGTCCCCAAGGGCCCTCCGTGAGCTGGGCGGCTGTTCCGACTGGGACCTGCACAGGGTGTCACAGCCATGGAGGTGCTGTCCATGTAGTAGACGCACCCAAGCATGCCCGGGAGTGTGTGGTGGGGAGTCAGCCTCTCCGGGGAGCTGAGGGGAGCAACATGAGAGTTCTGGCTCTCATCAAGCTACACTTGCTCGCCAGACCACCCACAAACACACAGGTCCAGGTGCCCGTGCACAAGGGTCCCATGCACACAGGGGCCCATGTACACAAGTGTTCATACACACAGGGGTCCGTGTACACAGGTGTTCATGCACACAGGGGCCCATACACATAGGTGTTCATGCACACAGGTGTCTGTGTACACAGGTGTTCATGCACACAGGGACCCATACACACAGGTGTTCATGCACACAGGTGCCTGTGTACACAGGTGTTTATGCACACAGGTGCTCATGCACACATGGGTCCATGCACACAGGTGCCTGTGCACATAGGTATTTATGCACACATGTATTCTTGCACACAGGTGCCTGTGCACACAGGGGCCCATGCACACAGGTGCACACTCATGTGCTCTGGGAGAGCCCCGAGGTCATGACTCTAGCCTCCCCCACCCTCGCTGTGCCTAAGTCCTATTGGGACCTGAGCCAGGAGTAGCTTCCTTTTAAATGTGAGATGACAGGATGGGGGACACGCCGCAGGTCTCCCGATGAAAGACCAGCCCACACGTGGTGTGAAAGATGGAATGCAGGGGGTGCACTTTCCCCGTGACCTCTGCAAAGCGACTCGGGAAGCAGTGGAGTCCCCCCGCCATTCCCTCAGGGCCGACTCCTCCATGAGCTGCATCAGCCCAGCTCCCACGGCCCCGCCTTGGAGCCAGACCCCACCCCCCACGCCCCAGAGGCAGCGCAGGGTCTGGAACCTGACCCTCCATTTGCACCCGCTTAGGTTTGCTTTGAGGACGGGCACCGCGTGTTAGTGGTGAGCCTCCCAGCTGCCGCCACGCCTCCCACTCACCTTCTGCGGAATGAAGCGGAGCGCGGACGAAGCAGCGGGGCCCAAGCACTGGCCCTGGGCTCGGGCCTTTGCTGCCCACCTCACCCGCCCACCATTGCCTGACCCCAGCCTCTCCCCCTACACCTCCCCCACCCCCGCTCTCCCACCTGCACTGTGCTTTTCTCTCCTTCTAGGCCTGTGCTTTCCCCCCCTTGTCTTCTGCACAGGTGTGTTTATTCTTTTTAAACACACACACACACACACACACACACACACACACACACACACACATATATATATATATATATATATATATATATATTATTGATTTTTTACAGAGAGGAAGGGAGAGGGATAGAGAGCTAGAAACATCGATGAGAGAGAAACATCAATCAGCTGCCTCCTGCACACCCCTCACTGGGTATGTACTTGGAACCAAAGTACATGCCCTTGACCGGAATCGAACCAGGGACCCTTGAGTCCGAAGACCAATGCTCTATCCACTGAGCCAAACCGGTTAGGGCACAAGTGTGTTTATTCCTGACCAAGTCTGGGGCACTGCTCTTCAGGAAGTTGCCTGGAGACACCAAGCTGCCTCCATCCCTTTTCAGCGGAACCACGGCTAGTCCCAGATCACATGACAAGCCCCCGGTTCTTCTCCCGCTCCCTCGGGGCCTGGGTGGCCTCTTCTCCAGCAGCGAGCACGCAGGACTGAGACCCCCGCACCCCGTGGAAGCATCCCTGGCTCTCTCTCCAAGCACACACACCGGGTTGGGAGTGGCCACAACCAATACTCTACCGGGGACTCGTTTGTGCCAGACATAGGCCGCACAGGAGGATCGGGTGTGGCTTAGGCTGTCACAGGAGGAGCCGGTGTGCTTAGGCTGACACAGGAGGAGCCGGTGTGCTTAGGCTGACACAGGAGGAACAGGTGTGGTTTAGGCTGACACAGGAGGAACAGGTGTGGCTTAGGCTGACACAGGAGGAGTGGGCGTGGCTTAGGCTGACACAGGAGGAGTGGGCGTGGCTTAGGCTGACACAGGAGGAGTGGGTGTGGCTTAGGCTGACACAGGAGGAGTGGGCGTGGCTTAGGCTGACACAGGAGGAGCGGGTGTGGCTTAGGCTGACACAGGAGGAACAGGTGTGGCTTAGGCTGCCACAGGAGGAGTGGGTGTGGCTTAGGCTGCCACAGGAGGAGTGGGCGTGGCTTAGGCTGACACAGGAGGAGTGGGTGTGGCTTAGGCTGACACAGGAGGAGTGGGTGTGGCTTAGGCTGACACAGGAGGAACAGGTGTGGCTTAGGCTGACACAGGAGGAGTGGGTGTGGCTTAGGCTGACACAGGAGGAGTGGGCGTGGCTTAGGCTGACACAGGAGGAACAGGTGTGGCTTAGGCTGACACAGGAGGAGCGGGTGTGTGTGGCTTAGGCTGACACAGGAGGAATGGGTGTGGCTTAGGCTGACACAGGGGGAACAGGTGTGGCTTAGGCTGACACAGGAGGAACAGGTGTGGCTTAGGCTGCCACAGGAGGAACAGGTGTGGCTTAGGCTGCCACAGGAGGAACAGGTGTGGCTTAGGCTGACACAGGAGGAACAGGTGTGGCTTAGGCTGCCACAGGAGGAGTGGGTGTGGCTTAGGCTGACCCAGGAGGAGTGGGCGTGGCTTAGGCTGACACAGGAGGAGTGGGTGTGGCTTAGGCTGACACCGGGAAACCCACGAGACTCTCCCTGGCCCGGAAGGCCCCCCCCCCCCCACAATGGGCCAGGAGAGCGCGGACCAACCAGGGACTGTCAGATGCACTTGAAAGCTACTCAGGAAGCTCCCGCTTCCGAAAATTCTACTCTGATGCCCATCAATCAAAGGCTGCCTTAGGATTTCCTCCTTTTGGTCCATAAAACCCACTTTCCTTGGAAAGTCCTCGAGTTTCTCCCGGAAGGAGAGCCATAGCCATCAGCCCTCTGGTCTGACCTGCAGGAACCGCCTTTGACAGACCAACCGCAGCCTCAGGTCACATTCCAAACTCCTGGGCAGCTCTTCCCAATCTTAGCCCCGTCCCCAGAGGTGGGGTCCCCAGAGCCCCCTGTCCAAGTCACTTCAGTCCTTGTTCTTCCAAAGTGGCCATGTTACCTGTCCTGTGCCTCGTTAGGCCCATTGGCCCGTTTGTATTTCCCTGGAGGACTTACATGTTCAAAAAGGACGTCAGCATAACCAGGTGCAACCAGGACAGTCCCATTCGCGCCCTCCCCTCCCCCGTTTCCGCTGCCTCTTCTCTGGCCACCATCGCTCTGCTTATGGACACATTGCTGTGGGGACCTGGGCTTAGCTGTCTACACTGCAGCCCAGCCAGCTGATTTCATGGCGGCCACGCATGACCGAGGCCCGCATGTCAGGGGTGAAGTGGAACAGACAAGTGAGGCCAGAGCAGCGTGCACACACGGCACGGTGAGGGGGCCCTGGAGCCAAGCCGGGCACTGCAGTCAGTTTGGACCAGAAAACAGCAATCTCCTGAAAACGCCTTTGCGTGTGGGCGGTCCCTGTGGGCCCCAGACGAGGGTGTTGACCTCTGAGAGGAACTCTCTGTCTGCTGGGATGCTCAGGGGAAGTCCCCCCAGCGGCCTTCCCAGCCCCACTCAGGTCAGGTCCTCTGCGACCCCAACGGCTGGCTTGTCAGGAGCCAATTCCAGCATGTCAGCAGGGCTGAATCATCTGGGAATGGCTAAAGGCATTTCCTTAAACCTGAAAGGGATGCATTAAAGGATTGCTTGCTGCCAGACAGCTGAGGGCATCTTAGCCTTCATGTTACTGCCTCCTGCTGGCCAAACACCTGAACAGCCGGAGCTAGTTCCCCATTCTGAAAATGTGTATACAAACCCTATCCTTTGGTGTGTGTATTGCCACCTTCCCTGAGTTAGGACAATTTGTGTTAATAAATAGCAAGGGGTCCTGAAACAAAGAGAACTTGGCTCCTTTAGCTGAGTCTTCTCTGACTCCCCATGATGCCTTCCAAAATTATGTTTCATCTCTGGATTCTTATTTAATTTACACACAGCCCCTTCTCCAGATTTCTGAGCCCTTCTAGATGCCGGATCCAGACCACCGGCATTACTGGCGATGCTACGGTGGTGAACATGTTGGAGTGTACATGGCTGAGAAAGGGAAGCATGAGCAGGAGAAAGTGGCAGGAACAGGAGGGAAAGAGCAGGAGAGGGGCTGGGAACGCTGAAGCCTCAGTTTCCCCACTGTGCCGGGACTCGCATGAGCCAGCCTCCTCCAGCCTCCAGCACCAGGTGGCTCTGAGGCAGACACAGCCGAGGGCCCAGGGTGCTGGCTCCAGAGGGACCAGAGTCCACACACCCGTGGCCGACCTCCACAGAGGGCGGGTGCTGGGCTCCGGCATCCCGAAAGCACGAGGAGCACCTCCGGTGAGGACCCCTGAGGCCCGGATGTCACCACACACCTGGGTCCTCTCCCGCTGCTAACAGGACCCATCACCCGTGTTTCTATCCTGGATCCACCGCTCACCAGTAACCCTTAGCGGCTGCCCATAAAGCTGCCTGAATCCTGGATCCGGGAGAAGGCCTGACCCTGCCTCCTGTCTCCGTGCTGGGACTCCCCAACGAAAGCCTTTTCTTTTCTTTTTCTCTTTCTCTCCCCTCCCCTCTCCTCCCCTCCCTTCCCCTTCCTTCCTTTCCCCTCCCCTCTCCCCCCTCCCCTCCCTTCCCCTCCTCTCCTCTCCTCTCCTCTCCCCTCCCCTCCCCTCCTCTCCTCTTCTCTTCCTTCCCCTCCCCTCTTCTCTTCTCCTCTTCTCTTCTCTTCTCTTCTCTTCCCTCCCCTCCCCTCCCCTCCCCTCCCCTCCTCTCTTCTCTTCTCTTCTCTTCTCTTCTCTTCTCTTCTCTTCTCTTCTCTTCTTCTCTTCTCTTTTCTCTCCTTTCTTTTCTCAAAAGCTGGTGCCAGGGTGCTGCCTCCATGCACGTGGGTGCCCTGACTGGGTACCAGGAGGGTGTTGAGCTGGCTGCCTCCTCCTCCTCCTCCTCCTCCTCCTCCCACCCTGCTCCTTTCCGGGGAGTGGTTCCAGGAGCTCCCCCTCTCCTTTCTCTCAGGCACAGGACCCCCCAGCCTGGGACATGAGGCGTTTCTCAGCTCCCCTCGGGGTCCAGCGCCAGGGCCTGTGCTGCTGTGGTGGGGCCCACACACTGACCCCACGCCTGCTGGGGGCTCCATGCTGCTCTGGGCGCCCGGCAGGTGTGAGGACACAGACACGGATGTGCACGGCATGGCAGCCTGGGAGACTGTTCAGGGCTGGGGAGGCGGAGGGCAGGGAGGGGCCGCTGGGTGGAGGAGTGCAGGAAAGACGGTGCAGAAGGATGAACAGGCGATTCCCAGCTGGGTCAGCGGAAGAGGAAGAGGCTCTGCTGGGACTTGTCCCAGGGGCATGTGGAGCCACGGTGCAGGGGAGAGGGGAGAGGGAGGGAGAACGGGGTAGGGGGGAAGCCTCGGACGAGAAGGGGGCTGAAGAGCAGGGTGTACCTGCCGCGCTCAGGGTGTGACTTCCAGCCTGCGGTTCCCCTGTAGTGATTATAACACATCCACCCATGTGGTGGCCCCTCCCTCCTCGCCAGGCCCCGGAGACAGTGAGTGTGGCTGGGGGAGCCCACCAGCCCCTGAACCTGCCCAGGCGCGGCGTGGAGCTCCCGCCTCGGTCCCAGCTTTAGCCTGCGCAGCCCGCCTCCCCTGCGATCCACAGGCTGGTGACTCCTCCAGGCGGCAGGGGCTCAGTCCCAGGTTTGGGACGGAATGCCCCACCCCACGGGGAACTCCTCGGTCCCAGGCAAACCTGGACACAGGTCCTCCTAGCCCGTGTGTCAGCCAGACGGTCCTTTAAAGCTGCACATCACAGCTCACTCCCTGCTCCGCCCGCTCCCCAGCCCCTCTCAGAGCAAAGCCCGTGGGCCTTACAGAGGCCCGGGAGCCGCAGGCAGCTGCCCAGATGCTCAGACGGGCCTGCTGGGAGCTGCCGGGGCCCTGGGCTAACGCAGCCACACCCTGTCCGCCCCGTTCTGAGCGTCTCCCTTCACCGAGCTCTTGACCATGAGCTGCGGACCACGCAAGGCGTCCCACAATAGCTGGGGCTCAGCCGACTTTTGAACTAATGGCCAGTGAAACCCCAAAGCCCTTCCCCTTTATCTGACTTCCACAGGTGCTGGCTAACCCTGGAGACATACATGCCACACAGAAGAAGCCCCGGGAAGGACGTAGTAAAGTTAGGGGGTGTTTTGCAGCCAGGGACCCCACTGGTTTTAGGAACTGTCTGGCCCAGGCAGCCCCAGTGCGCGGCCGGCTCGGGCGTGCTGTGTGGCTGTGGCACCACCAGGTGGCGCTCGCGCTCGCCTGGTTTCAGGGACCGGCCCGGCCAGCTGCCTCCAGGTCTCTGCGGCCCCGCTGGGAAGAGCACAGGCGGTCACTCAGGCGGTCACCTGGGATGTCCTGGCCAGCGCCTGGGGGGAAGGTGCCCTCAGTGGTGCCCCAGCTGCTCGCCGGTCCTCGGTCCCGGCACTTCGGGGAGGGGCTGCTCCTTGTTTTTTTCCTGGGACGGGGATTTGGGAGGGGAGGCTGCCCGGGTCCCGGTGCCTCCGCTCTGCCAGGCCTGAGACAAGGGAAAAGGTCTGGGGCAAGAGGGGACATCTCCCTGGCCAACCCCGGCAGCTGCACTAGGGGCCTAGCCTTCGCTTACCCCGGAAGCAGTTTCAAGCCAGGAAGCAGACACCCATGCCTTTGGGAAAGAGGATTTGGAGGTTTGCCCTGAAACAGTCTGTCCCTGAGTCCTCAACCCCCAAATTCCTATGCGAGTCACCCTAAGGGCGGATGTGCCAAGTACCCATCGCTGTGGGAGGCTGGTGCATCTGTGTGGTGTTCTTCTGGACCCTAACCTTAACCTTAACCCTACCCTAACCCCTATTCCTACCCCTACCCCAACCCTAACACTCACTCTAACCCTAACCCTACTCCTACCCTTACCCCTACACCTACCCCTAACCCTAACACTCACCCTTACCCTAACCCTATCCCTACCCCTACCCTTAACCCTAATTATAACCCTACTCCTATACCTACCCCTACACCTATCCCTAAACACTCACCCTAACCCTAACCCTACCTCTACCCTTAACCCTAACCCTACCTCTACCCCTAACCCTGCACCCCAACGTGGTCCCCAGGGCAGCAGGACACCCCCCTGGAGCTGTTGGGAAATGCAGAACCCAGACTCCCCAAAACCCGGTTCCCCAGGGGAGCGAGGGCTACCCCTAACCCTGCACCCCAACGTGGTCCCCAGGGCAGCAGGACACCCCCCTGGAGCTGTTGGGAAATGCAGAACCCAGACTCCCCAAAACCCGGTTCCCCAGGGGAGCGAGGGCACCTGGAGACCTGGCAGGAGGGCGGGAGCGTCTGGTCTGAGGGGGCAGGGAGGCTGATGGGGTCCGGGCCGGGACACTGCCTGCAGGTCAGCAGCGGAGCAGTGCCCCGGGTCAGGGAGCGGCTCCTGTGCTGTGACTTTGGGGAGCCCCTGGCCAAGTGGGCAAGGTGGGCGCTAGGCTCCGGAGGGCAGGCCCTGCGCGTTGCTCACCACCGAACCCTGAAACCAGCCCACAGCGGCACCCGATACGTGGTGTGCGATGAAGCCTGCGCGGGGACGAGGGGGTGACACAGAGTGCGCTGTGGAAGGCCGCAGGGGGAGCGCCCAGGGCCGTGGACACGAGCTGAGGGTGCCGGGGTCTGGGGCACCGGCACAGTCAAATGAACAAATACGGCAAAGCAGAGCGATGATGCCCCTCCTGAGCCGGGTCCTCCGTGGGGTAACTGTGCCCACCCGGGCAACTGGCCCTGTCCGATGCCACAGCGTGTCACAGCCGGGGCAGCAGAAGCACAGCCCTGGCATCTGGAGGGCAGAGGCCAGAGAGGCTGCCCGACACTTCGCTGCCGAGGATGCCCGCAACGAAGAAGCCGTACGCCAGCTGTGCCCGGTGGCAGGGCAGCGACAGAAGGCAGAGGGTCTCGGCGTTGTTGACTTCTGGGCTCCCAGTGGCTCTGCTGTGCCCATGCTGGGACCTGAGACCTCGGCTGGCCGTGGGGACAGGGCACTGGCCAGGCTGGCTGTGCGGGGAGCCCTCACTGACCAGGGGCAGACATCGTAACTAGTTCAAGGCCCTCTTCCCAGATGCAGGTGCCCAGGGCGCTGCTGGCCTGGGCCTGCTGCCTCTGCCCACAGGACCCGGCCTGGTCCCTCCCGTGGCTGGTGGAGGCGCCCACTGGCGGCGGGAGGCAGCCTGGGGGCGGGGAGGGAGAGGGCTCTGGTAAACACAGCTCAGAGACAATGGCTTTTCCATGGCAACAGCTCGGAGCTGGGAGAGCAGCTCCTGCCCACCCCCTCCGGCTGCCACTGGGCATGTGCAGCCTCCGCGTCCCGCCCAGAGAGCCAGTTGGCCAGGAGGGTTCGTTTCCAGCCCTCGGGAGGGAAATCATGGAAAGCAATCCTGAATAGCGCGACTTTGCTCAAGCAAACCAACGCCTTGGGTTTGCAGAATACTGGTGCCTTTTCCTTTCTTCTCAGGTCCCTCCCTCCTGCCTGCTCCCCCGCTGTTGTTGTATTAAAAACGTATGCTCTGTGTTCCATCTGGTTTTATCCCGATTGGGCTATTTCCCATAACGTTTTTCCTTAGTAAATTTCTCCAGAATATATAATCTTGTTTTTATTGGACTGTTGTAAGCTCCATGAGATCAGAAGCTGTGTCTTTCCATCTATCCATCCACCTACCTATATATACACCAATCCATCCAGCCATTATCCATTCACCCATCCACCCATCCATCTACCCATCCATCCATCCGCTCATATGCTCACCCACCCACCTAGTCATCAACCTATTCACCTACTCACCCATCCATCCATTCATTCACGCATCCAGCCAACAATCCATCCACTGCTCTGTCCATCCATCTGCTCATCAGCAGCCATTTGGAGGCCTGCTGTCCGCCAGCCGCAGGCCTTACTCTCCCCGAGACCTCCTCCGCAAGGGGGCTGGACATGCACAATACACAGTGTTAGAGGCAGGTAGGATGGTGCGTACAGAGTCCTGCGGGACCAGAGAGGCTGCTGGCTAACGTGGGGGGTTGTCGTCAGGAAGATCTCAAAGTGGAGGGGGCTCATCAAGAGAGCCGTGGGGTGGGGGTGGGGGGTAAGTGCGGGCAGTGGACCAGCATTTGTCTAGAGGAACAGCTGGGAGGGGGTGACTGGGACTGAGACATGGGTTCCCGAAGTGAAGTGGGGGCACAGGTGTGCGGGTCTGCATTGAGAAGGGCCTCCAATGACCCCCTGGGAATGGGCGTTGACTGAAGAGCTGAGGGGGTGAAGGCCGCGGTCAGCACTGCGTTTATTTTAGATAAACTCCTCTGGGAGCACAAACAGGAGGCTGGGAACCGTGGCTTCTCCAGCAGCAAAACCACAGACAAGCGGCGGTGCTCTCCCGAGGGTTTTAAAATTCTCAGTGAGGTTCGGAAACCGCTGTCTGAGGTCATGCGCTCGTGGCCCATTTCCCAGCATCCCTCAGGAAGCCTCCGCGTGGGCAGGTGGCGCGCTTGCCCTGGAGGGAGGATCCCCCGCTAGCTCCGGACTTTTGCACCCGTGGCTGAGATTCCCCTGTTATCCAGCAAGCTCATCCTGAGGAAGCGCGTGGCGTTGGGAGCCAGACTGAATGGTCCAAACCCCGGCCCCTCCATTTGCATGCTGGGAGGGGATGATCCTCCCTTCAAGAGGTGGAGCCTAATTTGCCTCTCCCCCTGGTGTGGGCTGGCCTTAGTGACTCACTGTACTGAAGCAGCAGAAGCTTGTGTGGCTTCAGAGATGAGGCCATTAGAGGCCCTGTGGCTCTCTCTCTCTCTCTCTCTCTCTCTCTCACTCACTCTCTTTCTCGGGTCACTTGCTTTGGGGAGAATGACCTGCCATGTGGTGAGGACACCAAGCAGCCTAGAGAGAGGCCCCGTGACAAGGAACCAAGGCCTCCAGCCAACAGTGAGGGAGTCTGGCGGGAAGGGGACCCTCCAGCCCCAGCCCAGCCCCAGCCTTTGATGCCCGCAGGCCTGGCTGTATCTGCACCCGGCCAGCGGCCCTGAGCCAGAACCACCCGGCCAGCGGCGCCTGGTTCTCCGCCTGTTGTTTACAGCCACCGAAGTTGCGCTGCGACTGGTAATGAACACAGAAGCTGTGCGCCCTTGACCTGTCCTGTCACCCACGTCATCGGGGGGATCCGACGCTATGGACATTGTGTAGAACCGATGGACGGCGTTCTCTCCGTCACGGAGGATCAGCAAGCGTCGTGTGAGCTAATTCTCAGAAAGCACTCAGCGCCTGGTGCAGACAGTGCTCCATCAATGTGGGTGTTAAGGTTACCGGGGGAGGTGCCTGAATTCGGGCGGAGGTAGAAGAGTGGGGAAGAGCTCTTGCTGAGTGAACGGAGGTGGAAACCAACTCTGCAGGCTCAGCCACGGAGTGGGACGTGCCCGGCCAAGGAGGGGAGGGGTGAAGGACGGACCTGCACGGGAGGGGGGTAGGGAGGTGGGGGAAGGGAGGAGGAGGGGATCCCGTGCCCTGGCAGTGCCTTGCCCAGCACCCCGTGCATCTCAGAAATTCTCATCCACTGTCCCTGGTGGGTCCTTAACTCCACAAATATTGTTTAAACTGTCTCTAGAGCACCACAGGCCGCGTAGGCAACAGGAAGTTACTGTCTCACACAGCTGAGAAGTGTGAGCCAAGGTGACTGAAGGCTCCAGGGAGGGTCCTTCCTGCCTCCTCCAGCTTCCGGTGGCTCCCAGCATTCCTTGGCTTGTGGCTGCATCACTCCATCTCTGCGTCCATCGTCACGTGGCCTTTTCCTCTGTCTCCTCTCTGTCTCTTACAGGATGGAGGGGCCTCTACAGCGATCTCATCTTGAAACTATGAATTATATCTGCAAAGAACCTCTTCCCAACAAGGTCACACTCGGAGGTACTGCATATTTTGGGGGGCCACCCATCCACCGCCTACAGATGGGCTGGCCAGCCTGCCGGGAAGGTGAAGCTTTTCCAGGGCTGGGGGTGGGGTGGGGTGGGAGGCAGGGCCCTGGCATTTTCGTTCACCAGCTCTCTCTCTCTCTCTCTCTCTCTCTCTCTCTCTCTCTCGAGCCCCCAGCTCCCTCCGCTGGGAAGCGTTCTCGGAGAAGCATGTCCTGACTCACAGCACCGCCCTGATTTACATCACAATCTCTTGAGCTGAGCATCCTCAGAGGAGGACGTCAGCCACAGAACATCACCAAAATGCACACCGCAGCGCCCAGCAAGCCCCAGGGAAAAGCCAGATGTACAGAAAAGGATGGAGCCGGCTGCAAATGTGGCTCCCCCCCCGCCCCCCGGTGTCCACAGAATGCCCGTGGACACCCATGCGGGGTGGGTGGGGAAGCCTCCATTGTCAAGATTCCCGTGTCCGTTCGCCCCTTTCCCTCAATGAGCACAGCATCCCAATGGGTGGGCCACCCACCCACCCACCCACCACCCACCACCGTGTGACTCAGCTAACCACATCCGGGAGACCCCTTCCCCAAACAAGGCCACATTCCTGGGTGGCGGGGGTTAGGACATCACTGTAAGAATCCGGGAGACACAAGTCAACCATCACAAGCGTGTCCACCGCGTGGCACCGGCGCTGAGGGGAGCTTGGGCGGAGAGAGGGTGCCGTCTCCATCGCCTGGGGCTCAGGAGTGTTGACGGACTTTAGTTTTCTTTTACACAAGAGGGTGGGAGCGCACAGCTGAAGACCATTCAGGTCAGAGGAGAGGAGAGGGTTAATGAGTGACCAGCGTCGGACAATCAGCCCGCCATTCAGAGCACCGTGCGGTGCGGGCATCGGCCGAGCCCAGCTGCACACAGACCTCGGGCTGGGAGTTCACTTGCTGGGGGTGGGTGCAGGGGAGGGTTGTGTATGGTGACGGGAGATGCAGTGTGCAGGGATGGCACACAATGCGGTCTACAGATCGTGCATCCTAGATATGCACACCTGGAACATACATAATCTTATTAACCATGTCACCCCAAAAGATATAACACGAGAAGTTCGACTGTCAAAAGACTACAAGAAAACATAGCAGAATAGTTTTATGTTAAATACCATAGGGATAGGGCAGGCCTATTCCTATAACATAAAGGGTTCCTATGGCCCCAAAACATAAGCATTCCTATGACACGAAACCGAGATCCCATAAAGGAGAACACCGGTAAGTGTCACTACAAAAAATACAAACATCCTGCAGGCAAGAGCTTAAAAACATTACAAGTACAGCGAGCAGAGGAAGCCGGGAGACCAAGGACAGACCGTGAAACACATCTGTGAAACTCTCAGTGGACAGAGTGCTCACTTCCTCCGTGTGGAACAAGCCTTTCCAGATCGATATGGAAAAACTACAACCCAGGAGCAAAACCGGGCCTGGAGGCTGAGGGCTGGAAAAGCAACGCCAGTGAAGATCTTCCACGGAGCTCTGCACTCTGGGTCGTCCGTGCCCCGTGTGGATGCAAACGTGTTTGCGCAGGCTCCTCCCCTCCCACCCCCCTCCTTCCCGGGAGGATGGCACACCAACACAGCCATTGGGGCAGCTGGCAACACCTGTATCAGCATAACATGCAGATCCGCTTTCCTCCCACGAACCTCACGTCCTAGGATCTAGCCCAGGGGTGGGCAAACTTTTTGACTCGAGGGCCACCGTGGATTTTTAAACTGGACCGGAGGGCCGGAACAAAAGCAGCCTGACTGTGCTGGCACTCTCATCTTGGGCTGCTGGGGAAGGAGCGGAGGGGAGAGCAAGAGAACCCTCCGCTCTTTCGGCTCCGAGGGCCGGATAGAACAGCCGAACGGGCCGGATCCAGCCCACGGGCCGAAGTTTGCCCACGGCTGGTCTAGCCGATGGAAATCAAGTTCCTCGTAGTGCCTTTGGTTGCAGAGAAAACGTGGGCAGCTATCTAACTATTCATCGATAGCATAAAAGACATCCATAAAATGGAATGTTATTTTGCAGTTTAAATAGGTTAATGTGCTGAAAAAGATGTATAGTGTACATTACCTCGTTCAGAAAGCATTAGCCAGGGGCAAAATGCATGGCCCGTGTGCGTAATGAAATGGAAATATGTGTCCATGCGTGTGGCCAGTAGGGCAGTCACTGCCCACTCACTCGGGTACCCGCACCCACGGGCCCTAGAAGAACAGGGTGCCAGGAGTGCCCTCCAGACAGGGAGGCCCGAGGGCTGAGGGCCCGGCACTCACACGGCCCCAGGCCCGGAGCGGTGGTCCAGGTGCTGGTTTGGCTAGCGTGGCAGGCGTGCCTGGGCTGGCACAGCCGGGCGGGGAAAATTGGCTTCCGGGAGCCGGGAAGGCGGAGTGGGCCCAGCCAACAGCTCAGCCACATGGGATCCTAGGCTCCAGGACGGTTTTCCAGGCGACCACGCTTCCCCTCCCAACGTCTCTGTACACGAACGGCTTCCCAGTGCTAAAGTGGGGGGCGTCTCCTTCCTTCCCGGGAGCACAGCGAGGGGGGCTTGGCAGGGACCTGTGTGTCACCACGTACCTCCGGAGCCCTCAGGGACCATCTGTCCTGCCCTGCAGGACGGGCCTCTGGAGCTGGCACGGGGACCTGTACCGCTGCCCTCTCTCAGGTGTGGTTCCAGACAGCCACGCGGTTGGGCTTTCTGGCCTTTAAGTTACAGCTCCGTGTTTTTCTACTCAACTCCCGACCCCACTGTCGCAGCTTCCACACCAGCTCCCAGCAAAGCTATCTCCTCTGCCCACCGCTGCTTCCAGTCTTCTCTGGGCTGGGAACCCGGTCAACGGGGCACGCCAGGATTTCTTATTAGGAAAGAAAGAGGCAGGCTCTGCGGTCCTCACTCGAGTCTCGTCACTGGCTGGCGTGCTCCACGTTGGATGAACGGACACCTGAGGTCTCTCGTGGTTGCATTTCTCTCCTCACTGTTGGGTCCTCAGCCATATTCTGGACTCTGGATGGAGCATGTTGCCAGATACACAAGTGCCAGGTGAGCCAAAAGATTTTATGTTCTACTTACAGCATCTTCGATGATTCTGGATGATTTAAAATTTTTTTGTTCACCGAGTCCTACTAACCAAGATGGAAGGCGTCCCTTCTGCCTGACCCGTCTCAGGTATAAAACACCAGAGTGGGAGGTGGAACTTCCTCATGCTTTCGTATACCTGACTCTTGCAGTGGCTTGCGAGACAGGTGCTGCTTCCCGTGTAAAGATAAATTTAGAGCCAAAATGTTCCTACTTGAATCACATTCGGTGGGATTCCCAGCTCATCGTGTTGAGATTCAACCTGAGGGAGAGCTGCCAGCTGACGGGAGGAGGAGCGCCGTTTCTAACTTACATTCTTAGAAGTCTGAACCATCTGTCATTGCACAGGTGAGCAGAATCTCTGAGCACTGGGGATACACCAGTGTTTTAAAAGCAGCCTTTGTTTTTCAGTCATCTACTACATCTCAGGACCTTATATTTATTTACTAGTGGCCCGGTGCATGAATTCATGCACATTGAAAGGAAATTAATTAGAAGAAGTGTTTTAATATTGCTATTCAATATTATAATACAAGTATCAACCAAATTTGCAATCAACAGAGAATGATTGAAACACACATGCGATTGGTGCCAGCTAGAGTGCTATATGTATTGTGCATGAACAAGTCAACTTAGCCTTTTATAGATATAGAATAAACTTGCTTAATTAGACCTGCTTTCTGATTTAGCTAAGCATTTTCCAGCCCAGTGAAGCACCTCGACTTCTCTTTCAGGTAATTGTCAGAAACACAGCAGTAAAGATCAACATGAAGCAGATTATTATTGTAGATCATGCAGGGAGAACAAGGGGTAAAATATTTAACTGCAGCAGTGTTTGACTATATTCTGCGCAGTGAGAAAACCTCAATTCATTTTCAAGGTCCATTATTTCTTACTTCTTTTCAGTTGGGCCAAGTTTCTAAGCTTTTAAAATCTCCGTTTTCTTTTTTTTTTTTTTTTTTTTTTTTTTTTAAATACATTTTTTATTGATTTTTCACAGAGAGGAAGGAAGAGGGATAGAGAGTTAGAAACATCGATGAGAGAGAATCATCGATCAGCTGCCTCTTGCATACCCCCTACTGGGGATGTGCCCGCAACCAAGGTACATGCCCTTGACCGGAATCGAACCCGGGACCTTTCAGTCCGCAGGCCGACGCTCTATCCACTGAGCCAAACCGGTTTCGGCTAAAATCTCCGTTTTCTGGCTGATGAAAATAAAATAGGATTCCACCGAGTCTCCTATTTACATACTCCAGGACTTCTGTGAGGATCAAATGAGATGAGGCATGGGAAAATGCTTCTCAGACATTAGGTCACAGTGTGAAATGTTTTCACCTGTGTTCCAAGGAGGTTAGTTGCTAGGGAGAGGAAGCTGGGCATTGCTACATGATAACATTATCCAGACTGTTGGACACTTAGCATATTAGCCATAATTAGCCATAATATATATTAGCCATAATATATATTAGCCATATATATTAAATTATATTTGCTAGAGAGAATGGGAGACAGAAAGAAAGATAGAAACAATGATAAGAGAAAATTATTGATTGGCTGCCTCCTGCACACCCCCTACTGAGGACTGAGCCCACAACCTGGGCACATGCTCTGACAGGGAATCGAACCATGACCTCCTGGTTTATAGTTTGACACTCAACCATTGAGCCACAATGGCCAGGCCTATGCTACGTTCTTTTATATCCTTCCTTGAATAATCACCAAAACCAAGCTAGTTTGGCAGGTACTATGCCTTCTCCTCTGATAAAGGATCTGGGGTCCGGGTAAACCAGACATCTTAGTCAAGAACAAGAGCAGCAGGGTCAAGGCATGAACGCGTCTTGTGGTCACAGGTCCAGAGCTTTCCCTGGCGAACCTCACACTCATTTCTCAGCCCAATGGAGCTGGTAACGTTACCCACTGCTGGTGACAAACACTCTCCCTGACCTAACATTAGTCAGCCTTCTACCAGCCCTCTTCCCAACTAGTTCTTGACCTTCCATGTCTTTGCATCGCCCAATTTTATCAAAAGTCCTGCTAAGTCGGTGCAGCCAGAACCCCACACCCTCAATATCACCATCAACACTTGTTGGGAGCCTCCTCCTCCTATATCCCCCAGATGATGGCTCGTCATTCCAGCCCATCTTCCCCAAGGATCCTACGAGGTCAGTTTAGGATAACACTTAGTAAATCCCTCCAAACCCTGATGTTTCCTCTTAGTATTTTTTCATTCACTGGCACCCTCCGCCGATAAGTGGGTTATAAGTTCTCGCTAGCCTGCACATTTGGAATTGAGCCCAGCTCTGTACTGAGCTATTGCAATAGTTCCTGATTAAAACCTGCTTTTACTGCTTTGACTACTGTCGGGCTCCGTTTTCCCCCCTAACACTGGCAGGGTTCGCTCTGCGATGTTGAATTCTAATGGCCAAGAAGATGGGGAAGACTGAATGCGGTAGAGGAATGGGGAGTCAGATGAGATTCCGGGCATTATTCATGAAGAAGACCTTTCTGTGCAGATACTTGGCTGGAAACCAGATACTTGGTTGCCTAGTATTTTCTCTTCTGGTGTTTTAGAAAAGGTGTTTAATAAACACAGTGACATTAGGGATGGAAGTGTTGGCAAAAGTATCCAAAGAGAGCATCATAGAGGTTGTGTGGAGAAGCCTTTGCATATATATTGGACTAATATAATTCAACTGCAGTGAAGATAGCCTTAAATATGTGTCAAGGACATACATAAATGTGTATATTTGCATGTATGTATGCATATAATGTCCATATGTGCATGTATATGTACATCTATGTAATATGCTACTGTATCCTTAGGTAACTTAATTTTGGATGGATGCCTTGGAAAGATGAAAGACAGCCATTCCATCAACTTGAGTTGCCTTCATGAAAGCACTTTCCTTTGCAGTCTAGTATTACACAATGAAAATGGAGTTTAGTCAACATGTTATCCATCACTTTAAAATATCCATGTATATGAAAGTATTACCAATGACTATGATTTTTTTGTCATCATTGTGAATTATTCCATGTCTAGAGGTTTATCATTTACCATTCTTTTTTTTTTTTTTTTTATATCAAGGCTTTCCACTCTCCAGCAGGTACCTGACCTTGGGAAAGCTGGCTCGCTGATGACGGGCTGCTCTGCTTACATCCTGAGGGGGCGTTCCCAGGGAAAGCCCGTCCTAGGGAGCAGGATGCTCACTAAGGAGAGTGCTGTGTGCCATTGTGAGCGGAGAGTTTGCTACAGCACCTCTGAGCCAAGGCCCTGGGGTGGGAAGAAGCACAGTGAAAGCACATGTGGGCCTTTGGGAGGTCTTCCCACTCAGCACGTTGGGTTGGGTCGGTGACCGGAAGGGCCGAGCCTTTTGGGAACTGTGGACAGCAAGCTGCCTGAGGAGTTGGTAAGGACACCTTTCCGGGTAGACGGAATCCCGTAACTGCCAGGGAGAGAGGCAGGGCTGGGTTGTGTGCCTGTGTGATTTATAGCCAACCTCGCGTGTTCCCCCTGATGCTAATTACCGAATGCTCTGCTCAGCCTCCTAGGACAAGGGGTGAGGGTGCTGGCCGAGGGCAGCTGGGACAAAGAGAGGCTATTTTGGGTTGGAACAGAGATTAGGATCCTCAGCCTCCAAATGAATTGACTAGGAATAAATATTGTTGGGAGAACAGTTGGGGCCCTTTGAGTAGTGGGCGTACTTTTTACCCCAACAACAACAGAGCAAGCAGCAAAGGACGCGGGAGAGTCAGTGCCAACACTCGTGGAACAGAAATGTTCCCAGTCTTGTATTCTTTCCCCTTAAAACACGAAGTTAATAATAGAACTGTTTACTGATGAATCTTTGCTTTGAACAGAAGTTCAATTTTAGCTCTTCTCAAAGGTCAGGAAACCTCTGCTCCCTATTGTATTCTCATTGGGGAATTGCAAATGCAAAGTGCATGCAAATGAGAAGTGCATGCAAATACAAAGTGCACGCAAATGCAAAGTGCATGCAAATGAGTTCATCTCTGGGTGGACAGGCTACCTCTCCCTCCAGGGAGGTGCCCCTTGCTGGGTGGGCAATGATGTGGGGGCATCTGGCCCGGAGTAGAGAGGAGAGCCCGCCTCCGGCTCTCCTCCCCATTGAACATGCCCCCTTTCTGTCCACTTTGCACTGGGTAGTAATTTGTTTTATGTCAGTCCCATCCACTAGAGCTGGGGAGCGCTTAAAGCGCCTTTGACATTTTAAAATGCCTGGGGGAAAACACACCAAAGAAGAATAATGTTTTATGACACGTGAAAGTGATATGTGTCCAGAAGTAAAATTTTATCGGGACACAGCACACTCATTTTTAAACGTTTGCCTCTGGCCACTTGAGCGCGAGGCTGGCAGAGTTGAGTAGTTGTGACAGGGACGTCACCAAGTCTGAAATATTCACTACCTGGCCCCTTAACAGAAAACATTTTGCCAACCCCCTGCTCTCACATGCGAGTTCCTTAACGGCAGGACTTTTTTTGACTTTGCACAATGCCAGGCATATGGAAGGTTCTGGAAAATCCTTGTCTGCGGATGGAATACATTTCAGTCTAAGATGCCTTGCCTGTTGTTTTACCTGCAGAAAGGCCTAGAGCAGGCTGTTTGCCCTCATCCGTCGTTACGGCAGCGGGCAAGGTACAGTGAGAGCCCCTCTTTATGGGATAGAAGCTTGGGTCAAGGGGTCACCCTTCAACTCTGAACTCCTGCGAGCCTTGGCAGAGGGGAGAGGATTTGTGAGTGGAACCAACACCATCGCCCGTGCACAGAGTGAGGCTGAATGGAAGCCATGAGGGACACTTGCTCCGGAGTCCAGTCTCCTGGCCCCAAGGGCGTGCAGGGGACCACACCCGCCTTAAGAAGAGGCACAAGGACCCTTCTACTTGGCACAGCCTCTTGTGTGATTGGAGACCAAGTTCTGGGACAAGTTTTCCTTTAGGATCCCTGCTTGGAACCATCTGTACGTCTATGGGGTGGTGTTATAAGAAGCGTGGTGAGGATTGGATGGGAAAGGATCCCGAAGCATAAACAGGCTTTTTCAATAAAATGTGTCTTTAATTTTTAAATTTAATGATGGAACAGCCTCCCAGGGAAGGCAGATGTAGCCGTGGGCTCTTGGTGGAGTTGAGGTAACATGAATGCTTCGGAGTCTGCGACACACTATGAAAGGCCAGATCCTGCATTTTAAACAGTCATTTATGTATTCATCCCTTGTACTGAACACCTACCACGTGCCGGATTGTGCTAGTTGTTGGGAACAACAACAACAAACAACAACAACAGCAACAAAATTAAAGGCATAATCTTTATCCCCCCAAACCGTAGAGTCTGTTGGGGACGTCCAGCCCTGTGGCCAATCACCCACAATGCAGTGGGACGCCGTGGAGATTTGTAGAAATGCAGGGGAAGCAGAGAAGGAGGACCCCTGACTTTGCCAGGAGGGTTCCACAGGGGGCAGCATTTGCCAGGAGGTCCAGTGGGCGAGTAGGCGTCATGGGGAGGGTAGATGGGGAGGATATTCCTGGTGGAGACAAAGTCACCAGGTGTGCTCAGGAGCTGCAGCAGCACACACAGGTGGAGAACCTGACGAGGACACCCGGGCAGCGACATGACTGTCGCCTGTGAAGGAGATTGGTCTTTGTCTTCAGCTGCTCAGAAGCTACTGAGGATGTTGAAGTGAGGGGAGTGAGGTTACAGTTGATTTTGACAGCCATGTGGAGGGGAATTGAGAAAGGAGAGCCTGCAGTTAGGGAAGCAGTGGGGAAAACTTGTCCCAGAACTTGGTCTCCAATCACACGGGGGAGAGGACTGGTGGGGGAGCCAGTGATGTGGCCAAGATGCTGGAGTGGGGAGGACGTTTGGATGCTGGAGACAGGCATGCGTTCGAGTGGACAGACTTAGCCACGGTGGCCACACACAGCTGCGGAGGTCGGACACTGCACACCTCACTACGTCTAAGGGGGTGCAGACTTGTATATTGATTACAGGTTCCCAGCAGATGTAGGTCCAGTGCCCTGAGCAGGGGTGCCTTTTCCTCATTTGACAAAGGAGCAATCTGGGCAGGCAGCAGGCCAGCATTGGGGAAATGGTGGGGACTGAGAAGCCCGTTTGGGGTGGGAAGTAGGAAAGTGGCAGTGGAGGTGACAGACAATTCTTTCTAGAAGTGACGTGGAAAGGAGAGCTGAGAAATGGGGCATTCCATGATTCCAGCAGAAGTATAGTTCTATTTTTGTTTGTTCTGAAAGATGACAGATCTTAGGGAATGTTTTTGTGTTCATGGACATACACTATTAGGAAAGGAACTGGTGATGGAGGAAAGAAAGAAGAGGGTGCTGTGTCAAAGTCTTGCAGGGGTGGGATCCAGAGGTGGCCTTGGGTGGCACAGGGATGCACAGCAACAGGAGGGAAGACCGCCAGCCCTTAAAGGCCAGGCGGCGATGGCGTGAAGGTCCTGAGAGGATGCCAACGTTCCAGTCTGATTTTTTTCTATTTTCTCAACTAAGTGTGAAGCCAGGTTGTTATCTCAGAGGAAGCGGTTGTTATCTAAGAGGAAGTGGTTTTGGAAGAGTGAAGAGAGATGAGAAAGTGAAAGTCATGATTTTGGTGGATGAATAAAAACTCCCAGACTAAGTATTTAAATTTAAATGCACGCTTCTTGGATTCACTTATGGATTTTGTTTCATCACAAGAAGAGATCCTAGGGTAGGTCTCTCGAGAAGAACTGAAGACAGATGCATGTTTTTGTCTAACACCGTTTCTGTCTCCTGCCCACTGGGCCACCGCCTTCCCACGTTATGGATGCTCCTTGTTCATGAGCTGCCCCTTCCCCTGGTTGGGCAGGCATCAGACTGAACTCAAAGAAATAAATGTGACTGTCATTCTACCCTTCAGTGTGACGACGGAGGGCACTTTGCTTTGCTGGCACAGTGCCCACCGCCAGCCTCTTCAGTGTCAGGGATGTGCATTGCCAGCCCCAGGTGAGGCTCCAAGCACAGGGAGGGACTCAGATGCCTTCGCAGCAGAGGCTGTGACCTTCTATTGGACACGTCCCTGCCCTTCTTTGCTCTTGGCCTGGCTTGTCGATGGCCTGTCAGGCTGTCTGCCTCCTCATATAGTCAGGACCCATCTGTGTTGGTTTAATGAATGGACTCCCGTTCCTCCCTTAGCCCTGGGGCTGACAAGGGGCCGGAGGGCCAGGCTGGACGTGCGGGGGCCCCTCTGGGAGAACACAGTGGAATCATGCTAGGAAAACCTAGAGTTTGGAATCTTTCTTGTCTCAAGTTGGACCTTGTGGATTCATTGTTTTTATTTTTATTTTTAAATTTAATATATTTTATTGATTTTTTACAGAGAGGAAGGGAGAGAGATAGTCAGAAACATCGATGAGAGAGAGACATCGACCAGCTGCCTCCTGCACACCTCCTACTGGAGATGTGCCCGCAACCAAGGTGCATGCCCTTGACCGGAATTGAATCTGGGACCTTTCAGTCCGCAGGCCGACGCTCTATCCACTGAGCCAAACCTGTTTCAGCCCTTGTGGATTCTTAAGAGTTTCTGCAAGAATCATGGACCAGCATCATCTTTGTTCTCTTTAGGTTGTACACCTTTTCTAACTTTGTTTGGAGAGACAGATGGCATATATAACCAAGTATCCAAAGCAAATACATGACAATACTTTATTTCTTTCTACTTTAGCTCTCTAGGTTGTAAAAACACAGTTAATTTTGGTTCAAAGAGAACATAGCATTAGTCTATTTTAGATTCAACGTTTGGTCTTGTCTCCTTGGTCCTCCCTACTGTGTGCTCTTCTCTTATGTCATTATCCACCAGCCCCTCCCTGGCTCATTAACTTTCACAGGTTTCTACTAACATTCACCCTGCACAAAACGTGCTTGAGAAAATAAAAAAGAAAATATATTTACTTAGCAAATGTTTAAGTAAAGCCTTCTAAGGATGGTCTCAGTGACTAAAGAAAAATGATGATGATCATCAAAAGCCCCCAAAATGTCTTGCTGGATGTATTGTAGATAGGGTTGGTCTTATTGTAGATAAAGCCCGAATATTTGTATAATAGTGCTTCCTAGCAGAGCCCAATGGATTCTTCCCTCCACAGGCTGAACTTTATCTTTTCCTCCCCTAAGGGCTTGTGAGCTGGCTGCTTGGATGTACTTGGGGTTATGCTTGGCGTGGCACCATGCTGTTTGGGATGGCCGAGAGCATCCGCTGGCACAGTCACCTTATAACAGTGAATTGGGGAGAGTCTGAGAGCATGAGCCAGTAGGTGCCCTTCCAAGAGACTCAATGCCAACTGTGATGCAAGAGCAGGTTGCCCCCGCCTGCCTCCTGCATTCTGGTGAGGTGAGCCTGATGGGGAAGCCAAGGCCGGGAATAGAAAGAGAATATATCATGGAGTCCTGATCATCAGCACATTAATAAACTTGAATCAACAACTACTACTCTAAGTGTGCCTTTGTGTACTCTTCTCTGAACTGGTTGATTGGGAAGATGGGCATCCCTCAGATGGAATCATGGCTTTACCACCTCACCAGCCGGGGGACCTTGGGTAAGGTATTCTCTACCCAACACCCCACTTGGTCAACCTCTTGTTAAATGTGGATGATGCCTACCTTTCAGAATTTTGAGTATTGAAAATAAAGCATCTAAAAAAGTAGTAGGTATCCAGGAGGCACCTAATGAGTGGTGGGTGAGAATAGTATGGCTCACAGGATCATTGACTCACTCTCTAAATTTACTGAACACTTACTGTGTTCCGGGTCCGAGGATGTATGATATGCATGTATTATCTCATGGAATTCTCTTGTAAGTACCATTCCTATTTTTTAAATTTAATTTTTTCAATTACAGTTGACATTCAACATTATATTAGTTTCAGGTTTAAAACATAATGGTTAGACATTTCTATAACTTACCAAGTGTTCCCCCGGATAAGTCTAGTACCCACCTGGCACCATACATAGTTATTACAATATTATTGACTATATTCCCTTTGTTGTACTTTACATCCCTGTGTGTGTTTTGTAACTACCAATTTGTACTTCTTAATCCCTTTACCATTTTATCCCAGACCCCAACTTCCCTCCCATCTGGCAACCATCAGTGAGTTCTCTGTATGCATCATTCCCATTTTTCGGGATGGAAGAAGAGGTTTGGTGATAGGAATGAGATATGTCCAGTCACATGGATAATCAAAGCTGGAAACAAAAATTGAATTCAGATAGTCTGACCTCAAAGTCTTAAAGAGTGAAGATGGAATTTAAAAGGATGGAGGAATTCTGCAAAATAGCTAGGCACAAATTCATTTCACAGCCAGTCGGAAGCTAATAGCAGTGTGCAAGTTGTCAAAATGTTAGCGTGACATTTTGTATCAGGCAACTCATGCTAGATTTTACTGCGGCAGCAAACAACCCACATTTCAGTGGATCAACCTGACACAAGTTTAGTTCTCAGTCATGTTCATGACCCAGGTGGCTTGGTGGGGAATCTACTCTTCAAAGCCAGCCAAGGATCCGGATGACAGAGACCTGTGCTTCTCTGAGAACCATAAACGTGGGAAGGGAACATGTTATATGTTACCTTGTAACGTTTCCATGAGAGTGATAATCATGGCTATGCTTACAATGTTGGGGCAAATGTGAGTCATAAGACCATGGTCAAAAGGAACAGGAAAATGTGACCCTGACATGTGTCTGGAAGGATGAAAGCCGGGCATATCTGGTGGACAACACTAATGGACACCCCATGCTTTGAACATCAACTTGTACAATGTTTTCAACTCAGTCTATTGGTTTTCAAAACCATGTGGGTATCTGTGGTTATATTATTTTTCTCAATTATTTATTCCAAGTCCCTGTGAAAGAATGATATTTGCCCATTCCATGGACATCAGGCAGTGCCATATGACTTGCTGTGACTAATAGATGGTGAGTAGAGTGAAGTGTTTTGCCATTTCCCTTCTTGCCATGAGAACGACATGTTCTACATAGGGCTGCTTTTTCGGTCTGCAACCTGGAGTAAGCAGGAGGTGAACAGAGCACCAGCTGACACGTGCTGTGAATGAGAGACAATCCTTTGTGTTTTAAGCCCTGGAGTTGTTTGTTACTGCAGCATGACTCAGCAGAAGCAGATTGCTACAGTATATTTATCATCCTTCGTAAATAGAGGACAATGAAGTTGGCCATGTAGACATTAACTTCTACTAGCATAGTCTGCTTTGCTGAAGTACATCTATACTTTTAAGCAGAAGTGTCCATAAGGGCTTTTTATGGAACTAGATATTACTTAGTTGAGTTGAGCTAGCAGCACAAAAATACGTTTTTCAAATTGAGGTTTCAACTGATATCTCAGAGTACTTATGAAAAATCTGGGAGGGGAATTGGGATCAAAGAAATGTTGTTTTCAAATGCAGACTATGGGTCCTGTTCTCACTGAGCAGTTGCCTTAGAAAACCTGAGAATGATCTGTATTCAGGCCCACTTTGGGCAGAAATGATAATGATGAAATGTTACTATTTATAGGAATGCAGAGTCTCTTCGGAGCCCAGTGATCCTCATTAATTCAGACCCACTGATTTGTCATTCACATCAGGTACCTGGGGCAGAGGCCAGGCTGGCATCTACTCCCACGTGGTGAGTGTGCATTTCTCGTGCTGACTGGCCCCACAGGTTAACGTTTGCCATTTGACCATTCAGAGGGCCTTCCGAGGGAAGCACTGGTCATTCTGTGGAGGCAGTGCTGCAAGCTTCCTGCAAACAGTGGGACCACTCCCTGGGGTTGGCCGTTCTGACTGCCTGGCTTCCCATCCTCATCAAGCTTTGCCCTCTACTGCCTGTGCGGCCTGTGGGGGAAGAAGGGATCCGATAGAATTTGGGATGCTGAAAGGTCACCAGGGTATCACCAGGGTGTCACTTTTGTTCCCAGGCAAAACTGAGGCATAAGAGAGGTTGAGTAAGCCAGTGAGTGTAGCAACCATGGTTTGAACCCAAGATGGTTCAAATCCTACACACTAAATAATTCAAAGAAGTATAGATTAGATTGAGCTATAGCTGATATTACTTTAAAAAAAAAGAGGTATACTAGATAATTAATAGAACAAACAAGATTTGTAAGTAGGTTGGTGTAGGATGAGAACAAGGGCATACTTAACTGGGTAAGAAGCACCCCTGGATGTTTAGGTGTGTGTGTGTGCGTGTGCGTGTGGGTGTGTGTGTGTGTGGTTTATGTATTTTCCCCCAATAATTCTCTTCTGATCATTAGAAATCGCTGGGTAAAACTGCTTCACTGGCATATGCTGTCGATACTCATATTACTGAATGCCCTAGGGAATAATAAAGCTCTATTTACTTAAGGAGACACTAATTGGAGACTTCCCACTATTTGACTGTCCTCTCTTAATTTGAATGTGCATTTCTTTCTAACATGAGTGTTGACTTTAGAGTTTGGTTGAGAGCTAACATTTAGGTGCTATTCATCTCCCCCGCCCCACCCCTAGCTCCCTTGGGTTTGAATTCTAAATTGTTTATATTATGTGATCGTACTGACTTCTACTGAACTTCCATTTTAGCAGTTCCTTGTGGCCCACTTGGAGAACGAAAACAATGCATTTTCTGGAACTAGTATTTTAATAATGAAAAACTTTTATAATTATCCGGTATTTTGGTCTTTTCAACCACAATAATATTTGGTAACCTTGATGCACTACCTGTTATGGGCCATTCAATGTCTTTTAAATGACAGGAAATGTTTCACAGAGTCATAATGCTTAGCAGAGTTGCAGTGTTTTTCCTTTTGGAGGGATGGTGGAAAACTTTAAAATTCCATGTGTGCTCTACAACATCCGACGTCAGGTTGTTAGGACATTTGATGAACCAGAACACAGTCTCCCCAAACTGAGGGGGATCACAAAAAGTTCACCATATCTGGGGAGCAGGTGTTACCCGTTTTCATCCAACTAATGACACTTCCCAGGTGTATTACACCGAGGTGGACATTTTGAAAGGAGGCCCTGAATAGGTCACTTAAACCTAATGCCCAAAGAAGGGACTGTTGGATTTCTTGATGTTGATAAATGGTAGATTTCTACTTAGGAAAAACGCATTCACGTCTTTGGATGTTTAAAAACATTACTCCTCATAGAGATATACCAGGTGATTTTTACCCAAGTGTTTACCATTGAAGGTCTCATCAACTGTTTTCCCAAGCTAGGCAGGTAGTTGGGGTTATAAACTTTAAGAGGAAAACAGTAAATCTGGAGAAAATGGCTCGCCACCTGAGGGATTAGCAGTAACTCATCAAAAGGAGGAAATAAGAGCTGTGGAAGGTAATGGCTCTGAAACATCACTGCTAGAAACAGCT
This sequence comes from Vespertilio murinus, assembly GCA_963924515.1. NCBI lineage: Eukaryota > Metazoa > Chordata > Mammalia > Chiroptera > Vespertilionidae > Vespertilio > Vespertilio murinus. The sequence goes on along the minus strand of OZ004706.1, from coordinate 198,114,300 downwards.
TAAGGGTCCAGAGATGCTAAGCCCCAGCCGCCTTATCGGAGCAGTGCCACTTTCCAGCTTCCTGAGCTCAGGTTCTCTCATATGACAGCGAAGTGGCTTCTTGATTACAGAGCAGGAAGATGGCCCTCGAAATCAGATTGGACAGAGCAACATATTCTCCCAGGCGTACTTTGGTAGACATGGCTTACCTAATTTCAATTTCAGAACTTTCTTGGCAGTGTTATCTCTTTTTAATATACGGCTCTTAAAAACGCATGGAACACATAAAGAATTTTAAAACGAATCAACATGGGAGACCAACAGAGAAATCTTAAAGGAAAAGAGGAACTAACGGTGGAGGCAAAGAGAAGAAAGCCTGTCCGCACATGAAACACCAGCTGTCTCTTCCGGGTGCGTTTCTCTACCGAGTCTTCATGAACCAGCAGCACTTGCATTGCAAAAGGCACTAAACCTGGAGGCTGAGCCACCATCAGGGGCCTTGGGTGTCCGCTTCCAGCTCTGCCATCGGCCATTTGGCCTTAGCCAAGCCTCCATTTCCTCAGCTAAGTAAGAATCCACCAAGGACTCCTTCCCATTAAAAAAACACTATGATCTGTGAGGTGACTCTCTTCATGTGGATAGCATTATTCTAGCAATGGAACTGAGCTTTCCTGAGGCGGAGAACTGCTTGCTGACACCCACTTCCTGTTTGCCACCACCAACTTCCGGTCCATTACCACCAACTGCGGGTTCACCACCACCAACTTCTGGTCCACCACCACCAACTCCCGGCTCACTACCACAAACTTCCGATTCACTATCTGCTCCACTTCCCCACCACCCACTTCTGGTTTGCCATCACCCACTTCCACTTTCCCCAGTTTTTCATGTGGTACTTAAATCTTTCAGAAGTTTTCTTCTTTGAGGAAAAAGTAAATGAATAAAAAAACAGCAATGTAAGGGGAAGTCATAGATGAAGAGGCTAAAAAGAGATGGCATCCAACCAGCATGTTAACTTCATTTGCATTCCGAGTCAAACAAGCAGATTAAAAATATTTTTAAAAAGTCATTTATGAGACAAATGGAAATTGGAACACTTAGATATTAGTTCTGAAGAGATGATCATTAATTATTTTTTGGGTCCTAATGGTGTTATAGTTATGTTTTTAAAAGGGTCTTTATCTTTTAAAATACATACTGAAATTTTTGCAGATGAAATACAACCCTGGGAGCAGTGAGTGAGTGATGATGTAGATGGGACAAGTCTTGGCCATAAATTGACAATTATAGTAATTCAATGATGGGTACATGGGAGTGGATTATACTATTTGGCCTATGCTTGCATACGTTTTATAGTTTACATAATAAAAAGTGTAAAAAAAACCAGATTGATGAGAGCTATCTAAGGAGCACACTGGCGGAGGTGTTGGGAAGGGCTGCTTGTCATAGTTGCATAATCACTGGGGGTAAATATGGAAGTTCATCAATCAGAAAGGCTATGGTGATGTGCTGGCTGGCAACGGGCCCAGCGCTGTGTGGCTGTCATCTAGCCTCTAGGCCAATTTACCCTCCATAAATAACGATCTATATGAATGCTTTACTATTTAAATGCACATTCGCCGCAGCTGCTGAGCGTGTTTGTTTACGTAGCTACGAACCCTTCTGTAAACATCACTATCCCAAAATCGCCCATGTGCCGGGAACACAAAGGGCTCCCTTAAAAAATATATTTGTGGCTTGAGACACGGCCAGTTCCCAGATGTCTGAGTGTGTGTGTGTGTGTGTGTGGGGGGGGGGGGTGTGGTCAGAATTTTGCAGGGTTTGATTCATTTCAAAAATAGAATCACATGACTGGAAGGTTCTTAGAGGTCACTGTACACATCTCTCCGAGTCTGGGCAGAACAGATTGAAGCCAACCCCTGAGGATGTGGGTCTGTCTTTGGTGGATGCCAGTCTGCCTTTTAGGAGGCCAGAGAACTCATCGAGTGAAGGCCTGGGGCCAGGACCTGCAGGGCACCGGGGCTGGGCAATATGCACACCCTACCGCCGAGGATCTTACTTTCATGTTCTAAAAACGGGCCTGACTCTCAGTGCTGGGCAAAGGCTTGCTGCAGCGCTGCGGGCGTTGGAGTCGTCTGCCAGATGTTCTGTGCTGAGCCTGAGACCAGCTGACTGAAGGACCGGGTGGCCAAGCTCCCCAGGGCAGCCCAGCTCTCCAGAAATACCATGTCATGATCCACGTGTGCCCACACATGGGTGACAGGAAGAGGGCGCTACATCAAGGTTGCGATGCGGGGCTTGTCCTTGAGATAGGCCCGATAACTGACATCACCGATAGTAGTTTAAGGTCAACGAAGACATTTTTGAAAGGAGAGATGAGTAGAGCGGAAGCCGTTTTGTGCCAGCTCGCTGTTGTCAAGGCTCCTGGTGTCCCATCCAGCCCTCCAATGAATAATCAGGCCCTTGCGGGTTTGTTTTTTCCTCAGTGTGCATTTGGTCCACATTCATGTTTTCCTGTGACTTTGACTCATTGAAGCATTTCTTCTCCCAAGGGTCTGTTTAATGCCCACAGATACCAACTGTGTTTTCCATTCACAAAGAGAAGCATCCCTCTGACGCTTAAGAGATCAGAGGGGCTATTAGCACTGAATTGTATGAATCCCACCAGGGAAGGAACAAGACATGTCCAGCTTCCAGACAAGCCCAGGACTTTCTAGAACATTCTTCTCTTCACTTTCCAGAAGTTAGAAAACTTTTTTTTTTGTTTAAATAGAAAATTAATAGGGGTTGCCTTTCTCCAGGAACAAAGGCAAGTGTTTTGAATCTTTTCTTTTTTGCTGGCACCTCCCTCCTTTTCCTCCAAGAAAGCAGTGGAAAGGCAGCATCACTGTGAATTATCAAAAAGAGGACGCCCCTCTCTTTAGAAAGGTTCAGTCATGACATAGTGTCCTCAGAAAGACAGGGCCTGCCCCCGGGAGAATGCCATCTCAGGAACATCGCAGGATGATTTGCTTATTCCAGATTCATGTATTTTTATTTTTATTTTTATTTTTTTTGAGATTGAGCTTTAGGTGGAGCGAGCATGAAGCTCAGCTCCTACAGTCTGAAGCTCAGGTGAACACCACTAACCAGAAAGTACGTATTTCCAGTGGCATTTGCCTCTTGAGCTCAGAAATGCAATGATAACAAGGCTTGTCCACTGCCCTCCCTCAGGTCCTATTGGGAGAGTTTATAGTGAGACATCTAATATTAAAATTGCATCATGAGTGAGTGGTTGCTTTATGCTGCCAGAGGCTGTGTCACAGGGGCCACCACTAGGGGGATCCAGAGTCCCTGTGCTCAGACCCTTGGGAGAAGATTCTGGTCTGTGGGAAATGACTGGGCTCCAGGTTTAAATTGCTTCCTTCCCTCTCTCCTGCCTCTCCACTCCGCGCCCCCCCCCCCCCCCAACCATTGCTTCAGGAATACATCCGAAGTCAGGCTAAAGTAATAGATAGCCCTGCTCACATCTGTAGCAATCTTTTAGCAATAGTTCTTTTGCTATTCTTTACAGCTGTTTTCGGATTAGGTCCACGTTCCTTTAGTTCTATGGAAAGGAGCCCACTCCAATTACCGAGCTCCATGCAAAGCCTGCCACTCACATTTTCATTGCTGGTTGCATTGACACACTGAGGGAAAAGTTTCCACCAGGAGAGAGTTGCTAGAGCTATGACCTTGCCTGCTGGGCACAGGCAGGCGGAGACACGGGGCCAAGGACTCTGCTTGGAAGGGATGACGGAGATCGGCTTAGGGGTTGATGAAGAATCTGGGGCCAGCCTGTGGGCCCTGTGTTTTCAGATGATATAAACCAACCCGAGCCTCCAGTCGAAGACTTCAAAGCACAGAAGGGCAGTTGCATAACTAAACAGGATCCCAAGGCTACTATGGATAGTCAGACCAACAGTAAAGAAACTGATGAATTAGGGTTCTAGTTTATGTGTTTTCTGTAGAACACCATTGCTAGCTTATGTGAGAACTTACAGCTCTGTTTTGTGGACTGACAGGTAAACATGGGCAGAACCGGTTTTGCTGATGGATGGGTAACACGTGTAAAGTTCAGAGATGAGTGAAGACTTCAATAAGAGCAGACCAGCTCTCTATTCTGAGAGCAGACGATCTTCCCTAAAGCACACCAATGGAAGGTCAATGGGGTTACGACAAAGGGGTCATCGGCTTTTCGCTTTCCTGCTGGAGTTACTTCCTGGGGCCGCAGGGCTGTGTCTGCGGGGGTTCAGCAGGGAGACTAGGGAGACAGACACCGAGCACTCACTCGACATAAAACAACGCGATGGGCTTTGCAAATGGCTCCTGAAGAAGAGGGGCAATTGCGTTTTTATTAAAGTGATTTGTCAGGCTTCCTCTGATAGCCTCCCCGTCCTCCTCCTGGTGGGGCAATGAATAACCTCAAGTATTTAAATTGACCACATTTCAGAGCCATGCAGAAGGTGCTTTAGCGAGAAATTTTAACTGACGTAAATATTTGGAAATGTAACATATATTAGGCAGTGTTTATTAATTTATTTCCAAAGGCCTTTTAAAAAGCGAAGCTAGCCTTCTTGGTGGACATACTGGAGGTGATAAGCTACGTGGGCACACTCCGTCATGAAGTGAGGGGGCGGCGTAACAGTGAGTGGTGTCCAGCTTTCCCATAGATAAGAACGTGAGACCCCCGAGACCCGGATAGAAGGGGCAGGGGTCCCCCAGAAGCCCCGGAGGGAGCACGCCTTACCTGTGGCTTCTACCATCCCTTCCAGGATGACCACGATCTCCAGCTCCTCTTTGGGCAGCTGTGCTTTGGAGATTTCCCAGAAGGGACTCTGTTGGTTGATTTCGTGACTGATGATGAGAGGAGACACCAGAAACAGCCGGTCGTCCCCGGTGTAATACCCGACGTTGATGTCCGTCTGGTTCAAGGGGATGAACTCGCCCTCTGAGGTCTGTTTGGATTTGATCAGCTTGGCGCGGATGGAGGCCTCCACGATGTGGGAGTTCCTGAGGTCCCCGACGCGGAACATCAGGCACAGCTTGCCGTCCCGCATGGAGATCACCGCGTGGGTGGAGAACACCAGCGTCTCCGCCCTCTTCTTGGGCTGCGATATTTTCACAAACATGCATCCCACCATGAATGCGTTGACGATGGACCCCAACACCGACTGGACTAAGAGGAGAATTATCCCCTCCGGGCACTTGTCCGTGATGACCCGGTAGCCATAACCGATGGTGGTTTCTGTCTCTATGGAGAATAAAAAAGCAGAGACGAACCCGTTGAGGTTGGTGACGCAGGGAGTCCACGCCGGGTCCTCTATGTGGTCCATATCTCCTCGGATGTACGCTATTAGCCACCAGATCATCCCAAAAAAGAGCCACGTGACTGTGTAAACCATGACGAAGATCAACAGGTTGAACCTCCACTTGAGGTCCACCAAGGTGGTGAAGATGTCGGTCAGGTAGCGGTAGGTCTCCCTCACGTTGCCGTGGTGCACGTTGCACTTGCCGTCCTTGCGCACGTACCTCTGGATTTTCCTTTTGGTCCGGTCTCGGCAGATGTGTCTGGGCAGGTCGTCCCTGGCCTGCTTAGGCAGCTTTGGCTGGTGAGTGGCCACGGGGCTCTCCACGTCCTGGTCCATGGAGTCGCCCTCCAGGACGTTAGCTGGTGGTTTGGAGAAAAGAAAAGAGAGACCCGATGAAATGCCGGCTCTTAGGGGATCATGGAAACCACACCGTGTGCGGGACACGGACGTGAAACCCAACACCGTTGGCGTAGCTGTGCACAGAGCAGACCAAGTGCTATTTTCATATCACTTGGTCTGCTCTGTGCACAGGAGTCCAGTCAACCCGGAGAGGCCCCGATCACCGCATGGGTGGAGAACACCAGTGTCTCTGCCCTCTTCTTGGGCTGCGATATTTTCACAAACATTCATCCCACCATGAATGTGTTGACAATGGACCCCAACACCAACTGGAGTAAGAGGAGAATTATCCCCTCCAGGCACCTGTGACTGAACTCCTGTGCTCTGCCGGCCGCCTTTGTGCCGAGCTTCACCCCCTGCCGAGCAGACACTCCCGGCTGGGCAGGTGTCCCCTGGCCAGCAGGCTCTGAGAGTCAGCGCTCAGCCAGGTGTCTCCCCTCCATCTGAGACACCCTGGCAGGGAGCTGCACACTGCGGATAGAGCGACATTAGGGTTCGGACAGTCTCTGCTCTTCCACTTTGCTAACGTGGGCTCTTGGACATGCTGTTTTCATATCACTCCCCGCCCCCCTCTCCCTGCCCCACCATGTGGGGATGGGGCCTTCCAGGAGGAAAGTAAGGTTGAATGAGGTCATACGGTGGGTCCATGGTGCTATGGGGCTGATGTCTTTATAAGAAGAGGAAGAGACGCCAGGATGTGGACCGGGAGGAAAGGACACGTGAGGGCCGTGGGAAGGCGGCCGTCTGTGAGCAGAGGTCTCCCAGACCAACCAGAGTCACCAGCAACCAACCCTGCTGGCACCTCCATCTCCAATCGCCAGCCCTCAGAATTGTGAGGAAATAGACGTCTGACGTTAACCCTCCCAGTTTGTGGAGCCCTGTCATGGCAGCCCGGGCAGGCTGACGCACTATCCGAATTCCCCGAGCCTCAGTTTCCACACTCACAGAGTGGTGATCAAGATGCCCGATTCACGGGGCTGTCTTAGGATGAAACCACATACCCGCCTGGAACCAACATGTATTAAGTTTTCCTTTGCACTAACTCGTTCCTCTGCTTCTTTCCTTATGGCTTGGGCAAGATCTTTAAATTGTCACCCAGATCTCAGAGTTTAAGGAAAAGGTCTGGTTTTTGTTGGTGATTCAATGCCAAGGTTGAAAAAGCATGTGTGTGGGGAAATCGCTCTTTTTGAGAGTTGACACATTTGGTGCCTCCACATTGGCTAGTCCCAGTCCGGCGTGCGGCTGTGTTTTGCTGAAGGCCCCGTGATGCGCGTATAGGTAGAACCGTCAGCTGCTCACGCGTCAGGAAACTCCTCTAGAGTCTGCGTGAAGGGCGAGTTTGGCGCGGCTGCCGTGACTGCCCACACAGAAGCCACCGTGTGAAGCTGCTTGTCCTGCCAGGACCTCCCAAGAGTCCTCAGGGGGTTGCTTATGGGCAGTCTCTCTCCCCAGCTCTCCTCCGTGTCTGCGGACCCTGCCATGCGTTTTGTCCACGGCCACTATGGCTTGTCCCTTGGTTAGAGGAGGAAGGCGGTCCATTGAGAAAACACTCATCTGGTTAAGGAAGCCGCCGGGGATGGGACTCAAGTGGTACCCGCTTGGCACGGTGGCGTAGGTGTCTGCTCTCTACCTCAGGCCCAGGAGGAGCGGCGTCTGCTGGGTTTGGCCACCTGGACTTCTAGGTCCCGGCCCGCCATAGCCTGTCGTTTGTAAAGGAGAAGCTCTTCTTCTTCCTCCTTCCTCTCCTCTCCCTCCTCCTCTCCCCACTCCTCCTCCCCCTTCTTCTCACTCTGGTCCTCCTCCTCTCCCTCTCCTCCTCTGCCTCCTTCTTGGAACGGATATCGGGACAGGAGGGAGAGGGCAGCAGCTGAGGCCGCGGCAGGGTGGAGGCGACGGAGGATCCAGATGGACGTGAAGGTGACGTCCCTCCCACTGCCAACGCCCCCTCCCTCCCGCCCAACGCACGATGTTTGTCCCCGAGTGGTCACAGCTGAGTTCTCACTGTTCATTTTGCCCCGAGTGGGAGTCTCAAAATACAGCTTCATGTGGGACACTCTCTAGGCCCACACCCGGCAGGTGGGGAGACCAGGTGAGTGCCTCGGTTTGACCCAGGCGCTAAGCTCCCGACGGGGCAAAGCCACCGCAGCCCGGCCTCCCGGAGCCTCCAAGGAGAAGAGCGTTTGCCGGATTAGCTGCTTTTTAACAGTCTTCGGCGGGATTCAGACCTTAAATGTCAGGGAGGAAGTCCACGCCTGCCCCCACCACCCACGCTGAAGCTGCTTCCCCCTTTTCCTGGCTCTGAGCTGGGGGGGGGGTGTCTGAAGAGCTAGAGCGAGTGGTGAGGGCCCTGGGCAGTGCTGGGAGCTGCCAGCGTCCCCCAAACCTGCTCCCCCCCACTGGCTCAGGACGGAGCACATCTCCTGGCCTCCTCCGCACTGAGGGGTGGCCACAGGCTGGATGCCCGCTTCTGCCCTTAGAGAGTGTCTGTGCCCCTTCTGTGCCCCTGCCCTGCCACGGGGGCCGGAGGGGCCTGGGTCCCGTGCCCAAGAACCAAGAAGAAAAGTGAGTGTGTTGGCGCCATTGTGCAGTCAGTGTCTGGTATGAACTCGAGCCTTGTCTTGCACTTTATGGGCAGCGGCCCTGATCGGACAGGCAGAGGGACCAGGATGGGGGCTGCGTGGGAGGAGCGGGGAGAGGGGGCCCGAGGGGGGCCGGAGGTTTGTGTTTGGCATCTGTAAGGAACCAGCAGGTGGTTCTAAATGCCTTTTCAAAGCAAACACACTAAGAAAGCAAAAAGACTTTGGGAGCGCGGTGGGAAGGTGGCCTTCGGGGTGGCCGGCAGCTGAGGCCGGGGTGCAGGCAAGGTGTGTCCCCGGGAAGGTGGGGAAGGGGTTCAGAAGGTGCCACCCTAAACCTGCCTAAGAAGCAGCCGGCGCAAGAAGCACACGCTGCCCCCTCTTGTCCTGCAACCAGGAGCTACTCCACGCCAGAGGCGCCCTCGCTGCTGTGGGAGAGACAGGGCAGGCGGGGCCCAGAAGTTTGCCTGAACAAACCCAGGCCGGCCTGGCCACGCCTTCCCGGGCTCAGCCCAGAGCCCCAACCTCCGCTCTTGCCGGTTCTTCCCCGACCTGTTCTTTGCCTGAGTGGCTTGAAGCTTCCCAGGTACATGAAAAAGTTCAGTAACTCGTGTCTGCTTTTCTCCTGCTAATCTGTCTTCTGCTCCATTTATTTCTTAGGCCCGAGAGAGACTGGAGGGCCGAGGAGAATTTTTCTTGCCTTGTGATGGGGCGGGGAGGCCGGGCCTCTGGCCTGCAGTGGCTGATGGGAAAAGAGGCTCAGAGGCCAGAGAAACCAAACTTCTAGTGAGGTGGCAATCCCTGGGGACTGGAGGAGACTGAAGCAGGAGTCCCAGGGGCGGGGGGCCAGGCCGGGAGGGGTGTGGGGTGTGGGGTGTGGAGTGGGGGCCCAGCTGGAGGCTGTGTCCAGGGTCCTGGCAGGGGAGAGACGCTGCCTCAGCTCCGGGGTGCAGAGGCGGGCAGGGGGGCCCAGAAGGGAATGCTCACGATGGCTCTCAGCCTTTCCTTCTTCCCTGGAACCCCAGGGTGTGACTGAGGGGTGATCTGAATTGCATTTGCAAGAGCGTTTGGAGCTGCTCAGCAGAGCGAGCTGCAGCTGCGGCTTGGAGAGCAGACACCCTCCCTGCACGCCTGCGCAGACCTGGGTGCAAACACCCACCCACCACCTCAGCCCCCCATGGCCCTGGGCCCCCTGGCTGTCCACGTAGACCTCCCCTCCCCGCTCTGCCGACCTCCCCCACCCGCCTCCAACTCGCTGCATGTGCTCCAGCATCATGCTAACGTCAAAGAACTGCTAACAGTGGAGGGTGTGCAGCGCCCAAGAGGATCCGGGAGAGGCCCCGAGGGGCGGCCCCGAAGCGATTGGTGGTTCATAAGCTGATGCTCAACCATTGAGCCACACCAGCTGGGTCCTTCCTCATTTCTTGTGTCAAAACGAATTCCAAGTGGATTAAGGATTCAAATGCAAAGGAAAAAAGAAAAACCCTACAGCAGGAGTGGAGATGTATTTTTATAATTCTAAAAGTTGGAAAAGCTGTTCTGACCATGCTAGGAATCCAGAAATTATTTTAAAACATTGTTATTTTTGTCAACACGAACATTTTAAATGTTTGTAAGGAAAGCAGGAAGACAAACCAGCAAACATATTGGCAACACATAACATATACATCCCCGATTCACAACAGCAGTGCGCGTCCCGTGGAAAAGGTGGCCGCAGCAGACGGACAGGGGCCTGGGGGAGAGGAAGCACACGGAGGGGACAAGCACATGGGAAGGCTGGCCAGCCGCGGCAAAGTGAACGCGGGGCACATGTGACCAACCCTCCCCCCAAAGGCAGCAAAATCAAGAGCAACGCCAGATGGGCAGTGTGTGCGCTGGGAAGGCGGAGGGCTTGGGAATCAGCTGTGTTATTGGAGGTGTTGACTGCAGTCTTTCTGGAGGGCGGGTGGCAGGAAGTCCTATGATTTAGAAATGGTTAGATGCTTTGGATTGGGGGCGAGGCATTGCTCCCAAGGGAACCATTCCACACACGGTCAGCAGTTGCACACAGGGCTCTACTGCAGCCTCTCTTACAACAGTGAAAAACTAGAACGATCCAAGTATCTATCAACAGAGCACCGGTTAAACACCTGTTTGCACTTATCATCCATGGCATACTATGCGGTCATGAAAAATGATTTTCCAGTGCTTTGGGGTCTTCACCAAGATGACCTTCTTGATGGCCTCTGTTTACCCCCCTTTGGAACCGGTCATCACAGCTGCCCGCTCTCAGGTGCCCCTCTGGCCCTGCAGTGCAGTTCTTCGTAGCACTTGCTATACCTTTCAGCCGGAGAGGTATTTACTCTTTTAATTTTCTGCTGCCCGTTGGCCCCTGTGGGAAGGGAAGTTCCCCGAGGGCAGGCATCGGTGTGTGTTTTATTCACAGATGAAGCGCAGGCCCTGGAGCTAGTGCCCAGCACACAGCCCCTATTATTGAATGAATGGTATGTGTTCATTGACTTGGCTGCTTGCCCAGCCATAGTGCTAAGGGAAAAGGCAGGATAAGGAACATAGGATCCACTCTGCATATATTGCCCTCTTGCAATAATGTGTGTGTGTTCATGAGTGTGTGTGTGTGTGAGTGTGTGTGTGTGTGTGTAGAAGAACGTTTTCCAAGATGTTCATTTTGATCCATCTCTGAGTTGTAAGTTTGTGGGTGTTTTTGCTTTCTCTTTGATTTTTCTATATTTAGCTTTTCCCTTAATGTGTTTCTATCAACTAAAAAATAAGTAGGAAACATGAGGCCATTGTGTCGAATAACCGGAACAGATGCTGCTGAGACCTGTGGACAACGTCCTTGGGCTTGGAAATGGGGACTCACTAGTGCACCAGGTTGAGTAGCGTCTCCCCCACAGTCATGTCCTCCCTGAACCTCACATTGTAACCTCTTTTGGAAATGGGGTCTTTTCAGATGTAATGAATGAGGTCATACTGGACCCCAAATCCAATAGAGCATCCACATAAGCGACAGGAAAGAACACCCAGAGACACAGAGAGGGCCCATGAGTATGGAGGCAGGAGTTGGGGTGATATTCTCAAACCAAAGATGCCTGGAGTCACCAGAGGCTGAGAGAGGCAGGAAGGACCCTCCCCAGAGCTGTCGGGGGGAGCACAAGCCTGCTGACACCCTGATTCTCTCCAGGGCTGTGAGAGAATACACTTCCGTTGTCTTAAGCCACCACTTGGAATTAGCCGTGGCAGCCACAGGAGACTAATACCACTGCTGACTCTGGTGAGAGTGGTGATGGCTGAGTGGTGGGCTGTACAGCCAGGGTGCAGGTGGGGAGGCGTGGTTGGTCTGGGAGAGGGTGTGGAGAGGATCTGGAGAGGATGTGCTTAAAGACAGAGCTGGAAGGAGCTGACGGGGCCAGACTGTGTGTGTGTGTGTGTGTGTGTGTGTGTGTGTGTGTGTGTGTATGTGAGAGAGAGAGAGAGAGAGAGAGAGCAGAGGTGGAGGGGCAGGACATGTAGACACAAGGATGAAACTTGCTCCCGAAGAGATAGGCTGAGTTGGGGAGGGAGGAGGCAGGCTGAGTTGGGGAGGGAGGAGGCAGGCTTTGTGTCACGGAGGTGCTGCAGGCTGGCTCACTTTTCAGCATGAATTTTAGGAGAAGTGTATTTCAGCAGACTCCTCGAATCAAATCTGCATCTAACATTGCAAACACGGCGGAACGTGGCTTCACCCCAGCCCAGGCGAAGCTTTCCCACCGCTACTGCTCAGGAGAGGACATGTGGACACATATGTGTACATCCATGCCCACAGCAGCATCTTTCACAGATAGCGGGATGGGATGCCGCCTCCGCAGGGAGGCTCTCTGACACCTGCTGCAGCATGGACGAGCCCGAAGGACATTGCGCTAGGACAGTGGTCGGCAAACTGCGGCTCCCGAGCCACATTCGGCTCTTTGGCCCTTTGAGTTTTTAGCAAAGGCCAGCTTAGGAGTATCCTGATTAAGTTAATAACAATGTACCTACCTATATAGTTTAAGTTTAAAAAATGTGGCTCTCAAGAGAAATTTCAATCGTTGTACTGTTGATATTTGGCTCTGTTGACTAATGAGTTTGCCGACCACTGGGCTAGGACATAAGCCAGTGGCCAGAGGACAACACTGTCTGACTCCACTGGCCTGAGGCATCTAAGGAGTCACATTCATGGAGACAGAAGTGGAGTGGCCATGTCAGGGCCGGGGGAGGGAGGGTTCGTGTTCGTGGGCGTGGAGTGTCAGGCGGGGAAGATGAGGAAGAGCTGAGGATGGATGCAGTGACGGCTGCACAACGTGAGAATGTGCTCAGTGCTACAGAAGCAAACACTTAAAGAAACGTGAGCACGGTAAAGGTTGTGTTGTGTATATTTTACCGCCCTGAAAAGAAATTGTCTTAGGAAAAGGAAAGCTTGCATATTTTCTAAATGAGGGAAGATGGGCTTCTAGCCGCTTTGGGGAAGGTGCCCAGTGGCAGTGGATTCGGGCCACGATGCTGCCGACTGAGGTCAGGGCGGGGTTTTCTGAGATTGTGTTGTTGTGATCCGGGCTCCCTGGAGACATTGAAGGACAACACTGAGCTGTCTCTGCAGATGACGCCTGACGTGTGGAATTAGAAACTTCCTTTGGCCCTTTGCCCGATGCTTGTCTTCCCCTGTGAGTCCTCACCTGCCGATTTTCCTCCCTGGGGACCGGCTTGTCATCTGTGCCTGATACGCCCTGGGGAGGAGGTCTGATTGGCGCTGTGCTGAGCTGCTGGGACTATGAGGGGATCATACTCAGACATCTGGGCAGACAGGAAGTATAATGTCACAGACGTGTGGAGAATAGTGTCTCCACCTGCTGGGAACTCCTGACAGCTACAAAGGGGCCAAGGGTCCTATTAACATTAACTGGGGGGCCTCACCCAGTTAATGTCTAGGAGCCACTGTGAGGTCAGAGGACTAACGTTAGATGCTCAGTTCATGGGAGATGGCCTCGGAAAATGTGCCATTTCATTGCTTAACGGAGAGAGATGCCAGGTCACTGTGGGCTGGAGGAAGGAGGCTGACATTCTATATCCCGATTGCTCTTTTAAAGGTTATTTCAAGATTTAGAACCATCGACAGCTGGAACCATCAGAACCTGTCGGGATCACTACCACAGCGGGGTTGTCTGCTGCACAGCGGACTTCCGATGAGGGCAGTGAGGGGGCTGTGCTCTGCGGGCCACACCACGTCCCTTTCCCAGGTCCGCGTCTGCTCAGAGGACAGGCCACCGGCTGGGATTTGCTCAAGGAGCTGCCTGACTACAGCAGTCCTGCAACCCCAGGCATCTTCAGATCCTTGTCCTCCACATTTTATTGCGCACAAAGAAAGTGAGACCCAGAGAAACCAATTTACATGGCAGGAGGCAGAGCCAGAGCAAGAGTGTTTCTGTCCCTCAGGAAACTTGGACTTGATGGTCTCCCTCTGGAGCAAGAATCCCTCCTGCTCTTGGTTACTGTGGGTGGCCCTGGAGTCAGCCGGACGGGGTCCCTACTCTGCTGCCCACTCAGGGGGCCATTCGTTGGCAAACTGGCTGAATGCTACCCTAATGGGCTCATGGGAGAATTGGGGACATGAGTCTTGTTGGCAGGTAGCCTGGTGACAGGCCATGTGCTTTGGCGGCGGGCGGGTCTGCATTGGAACTCTGCTGTTCTATCTGCAATCTGCGTGCATTTGTTCCTGCCGTGTCACGTCTGAGTCTCAGTTTCCTCAATTGTTAAATGAGAATAATAAGACCTACCTGGCAGGGTTACTGTGAGAAATAAATACATCACGCGAGTGTCGCACCTGCTACAGAGCAGACATTAAACAAATGGCAGCAATTATGAGAGTGTCTGGGCCGAAGAAGGCACACAGTTTGTAGCTATAATAATCCCTGTTTTTATAAGCCCAACATTGTCCTGGAAACAGTAGGGAATTCAGAAGCGATCTGAGACACAGATGGGCAGGCCCATCTGGAAGCTCCGAGCCTGCTTGCTAACATGAGACCTGCACAGTGTCCCATGACTAAGACCCGTCCAGCATATCAGAGGCAGAGGTCAGTGATGGCTGGACGGATTAGCCAAGGGAAGGAGCTGGGGAATGACTGTGGCCCCGAAGTGGGAAAGAAAGCAAGCCAACTCTTTCTGAGCAGCTATGTGTCAAGTACTGGGCCGGGCACCATGGCCACAGGGGAGGTGTTGGCCCATTCTACAGATGAGGCGACGGAGGCTGATTGGGCTGAGTCACTTGCTGAAGCTTACACGTCTGCCATGTGGTGGAACTAGGACTCTCCGTCAGGTTCTGATGCTCATGTTCTTTCTCTTCTGCATTGCCGACAAGTGAGAGGAAGAGTGTGTGTGTGTGTGTGTGTGTGTGTGTGTGTGTGTGTACAATGTGAGGGGAAGAGTGGCAATGAGAATGATCTTGCCTCACTCTTGTTCCATGAATTATCTCACGGAGTGGGAGAAGTGAAAATAAAGGAGCAATGGCTTTGAGTGGGGATGTTGACCTGGGGCAAAAGGTCAACATCAGAGTGGGGATGGTGGAGACAGAGGACCAGGGGTAGGGCCAAAAAAAGGATTTAATGTGTCAGAAAGAAGTCTGGTAAGAGGAAAATTCTGGTGTCTTTTATAAAATTTTATATTGGGGAGGGGATGGCAGTTGGAGGGTGGGATACACCTTTGTTGAACCCCACCACGTGCCTGCACTGAGCTGCGTGGCTTCTCTGCCATTTCAGTTGATCCCCATCCTCCCGGACTCTGGCGGGTTGCATCTCTGGTGTGAGACAGGCAGGACACCCTGAGGAGGGCCACACAGCCAGAGCCGGCCCAGGGAGTTGGACTCTGAGTGGA
This sequence comes from Vespertilio murinus, assembly GCA_963924515.1. Classification (NCBI taxonomy): domain Eukaryota; kingdom Metazoa; phylum Chordata; class Mammalia; order Chiroptera; family Vespertilionidae; genus Vespertilio; species Vespertilio murinus. The sequence continues at coordinate 198,099,137 of OZ004706.1, read as the reverse complement.
GCAATCAGGACATAGAATGTCAGCCTCCTTTCCAGGAACCAAAGAGGATAGACATGCAAGCACCCCAGCCCAGGAGTGCTGTGCGGATGGAGGAACGGCCCCAGAGAATGGGGGTGTGGAGAGTTCTCTTCCATCTTCCGGTGTTACTGAAGAAGGAAGAGCACAAGTACCCTAGGGACATCCACAGTGAGGGGTGAGGAGGAGAGGAAGTGAGAGGGAGAGGCAGGAAGTGAGAGGGAGGGGCAAGAAGTGGCCCAGAGGAGGCACAGGGACAGGGTGGGTCCAGGTCCAGGAGACTAAGGCAGTGCATTCAACAGAAGAGGGGCTGTTGGGTCTGGCAGCCAGGAGACCACCGGCACCGCTGAAGAGAGTGGTCAGGAAGAAAGTCAGGCTGCACGGGAAGGGGGTGACCGTGGGCTGCAAGGACATTTTATCTGTAGGGGAGGAGGGAGGTGCAGGTGGTCCTTCCACAAGAGGGAGGGGAGGAGCAATAGAAAATTCTGGAAGGAAGTGAGCATGGTCTCCCTCAGGTGTGGGGAAGAAATGAAATGCAAGGCTATGCATTGACCTCAGAAAGAAGGCCAGTCCCTTCCTGTCTGCGATGGTACCATGCAGGGAACATCCGGGGTGACAAGACCATGCCCAGCTCAGAAGAGAGAGCCAGAAGGTCCTTTCTTCTTCCTGTCTGTGGGCCGTGGTCACCCACCCCGCAGAGCCCACAGGATGGAGCGGATTTCCAGAGGAGGGGAAGGGGCGCAGGGAGGGGTTAGAAAGTGGGCTCCTTGCTCCTAGCAGAACTGAGACAGATCCCAGTGCAGGTTCTAGAACCTGGGCCACCAAGCCTCCGAGAGGGGTGGCCCAGCTCCCGGGTGAGGGCATGGGAAACTATTTCAAAGCAAACGTCCGGGCGGGACATTTCCTTATATTTTCTGAAGCAAGACCGCTGGGACCCGCTCAGATCCCACACTCTGGGATTTGGTGGTGGAGGAGAGGGCAGTCACTCCGCACCTCCCAGCAGCCAGAACTCCGATTTTAGACAAAAGCTCCAGCGCACTTCCCACGAACCCCCTTCGGTGAGAATTCTAGCAAGTGGGGAACTGCCCGTCCCTCCCTCTGCCGGGTGCCTCCTGGGCCAGTCACTGGGTCTGAGGAGGAGAGTCCTGGGCAATTCGCTGGAGCAGTGACCACACAACTGGGGGTTCAGGATAACTGCACCCCACAGCCAAACACCTGTTGGGTGGCATCACCTGATACCGGCACCAAAGGGGGCGGGAGGCTGGAGAGCTTTCCTCTGCTCTGATGGGGTCTGAGGTACGTTTAATTCCACGAGAAAACAGCGATCTCCCGCCTCATTTCCCACCTTGTCTCCACCTTTAACACGCTCTCTGCGGCCTCGTGCTGCTTAATCCCGCGCTGGTAGCTGAGCTGGCATTTTAAACACTGGCACGCCCCCTCACTTCCCCCCCGAAGACTGGCATCCCCTGAACGTGTCCAGCGGTCGCGCTAATTCCCACATCAATAAAACAGGATTACTTGCACTGAGAAGTGGTTTAAATTCCTGGCGAAACCTGATCAGAATGCAAAAAAGGCTTACAATGTGCACGCCATTAAGTCTGAATTGTTCCGGAAGAATCTGCAGTTGGCATTTCAGGGTCTTTTGAAGAGAAATCAGCTCACACCCCACAGTCATTGCCTTCCTCTCAAAATATGGGCACTTCCCTGCCTGGGGTTTTGCGGAGGGAAAGGCTTTGGATCCAAGTCTTCAGATAGATAATCATATTTAGGAACTGCTTCTACTCTGTCAGCTTCTTTGAGAGTTCTAGAGCAAGTTAGCATATTAAGGATTCTGATATATATTACACACACACACACACACACACACACACACTAGTGGCCCAGTGCACGGATTCTTTCACATTGAAAGGAAATTAATTAGAAGAAAGATTCATGTGGTAATTACATTACTGTAAAGAATTACATGTCAAAATAGTATATATAATATAGTATTATAAAATTAAAACATGCATGCAATTGGCACCAATGAGGGCCTTATATGTATCATGCATGCATGAGTCAACATTTACTTTTCAATTGCCAGTGCTGCCAAAACTGGCTTGGCTAAGTGGATAGAGTGTTGGCCTGCGGACTGAAAGGTCCTGGGTTCGATTCCTGTCAAGGGTATGTACATTGGTTGCAGGCATATCCCCGGTGGGGTTGTGCCTTGATGGGCATGTACAACCAGGGCTGATCGATGACTCTCTCTCATCGATGTTTCTAACTCTCTATCCCTCTCTCTTCCTCTCTGTAAAAAATCAATAAAATATATTTATAAAAAAATAATAAATTGCCAGTGTGCATCATATGTACTGGCAAGTTGGTTAGTTGGACGGACGTATGGTAAGTCACTTAGCCTTTTATATATATAGATAATATGCTTAAATTTATTTTCCTCAAAATTTCTCGGACCATCTCTGCACAGAGCGGGGCAAGGACTGCTCAGCTGAGCCGTGTGCCCTCCACTGGCCCTGGTGGAGACCCAGGCCATCTGGTCCCGGTCCATCAAGTCTCTATTTGCAGATGCTTGTGGGGCTGATGCAGGGATCTGCGGCTGCGCTGTTCTCATTGGCCAAAAGGGAGAACCCCCCCTCCCTCCTTCATCGGGAGGACTGCTGCCCGGCTCAGCTCCCGGGGAGGCCTGGGTAGAAAGAGGGTCCCAGGCCGGGGCTCCCAGGGTGTTCTGAGAGTGTCTGTTCCATGTTCACCTCACGCTCCTGCTTTGACGATGAGACCCTGAGCTCTGTCTGATTCTCACAGCACAGCTGGCCAGGGCCCGGTGACAGGTGGCCTGGGCACCCGGAGTCTCCATGTGGGGCTCTGTGTCTCTTGGGGCTACTTATTCATCGCCCCGAGAGGCCCCGTGGCCTGTGGTTCCCGGCCCGCGGTCTGCCTGCCGCAGTGCTGCTGGGACCCGGGTGCTCGGGACGTGGTCCTTTTAAGATGACGTTCTCTGCTGCTCTGCATTCCCCACCCCCCTCCCGGGACCCACGTGGCTGAGTGCTGTGCTCAGCCTCCCGCCGAACCGCTCTGGCCTCCCGGTTCCCCGGCAAAGGCGGGTTCGGTTTCTCTAAAGGCACTTGATGGCATTCACAGCACAGGCGCACACACTGAAGTAATTACATCGGTTCTGTGGTCTCAGAAAGGAAAACTGGAAATCTGGGCTCTTCTCTCGATGAGGCCTGGGTATGGGCGCTGCGTCTGCAGGTGATGCGGCCTGCGCGGGTGTGGGCGGCCCTGCGGCGGACACAGAGGGATGGGCTGTGGGTCAGCTGCCTCTCCAGCACCACCAGGAACTTCCCATCTCAGCAAGAATGGGGCCGAGGGGCTCATTGTATGGGAGCGAGGAATGAGTGCCTTTTGCTGGAGAGAATCCCGCCGTGGTCACCAGAGGAGGGCCAGGAAGCTGCCTGGTGTCTGTGATCCGTGCTGTCTACTACGGCGGCCGCTGGCCATGTGCGGCCACGGAGCTTGACTCGAGCCTGATCCGAATGGACACACATGGCAAGTCTGCAGCAAACAGGGGGCTCTGAAGACGTAACGTGAAAAGTGACAATGCAGACCATCCCATCAGGGGTCATCATACTGATGGCATTGCACGAACACATTCTGTTTGCATTGGGTGAAATCAAATCCATTATTCGTTAATATTGTTTCTTTTTCCTTAAGAGTGCGTACTAGGAGATTCAAGGTATTAGGAGCAACTGGTATTGTGTTTTAGAACATTCGGAACTCTGCCACGCCCACCCCTCCCAGTGGCTGCAAGTGCACTCGCTGTGGAGGAGCAGCAGGCTGGCTGGCCTCAGGCAGGAGGAAAGGGCTGTCTATGGAAGCAGCTAAGTCGAGGGCCCTTTAATTGGAGGGAAAATTAATAAGAGTTTGGAACTGAGCGCAGCTAATTGAGAGGGTTGGGAGACTGTTGACATAGGCGCGTGGGCAAGTTTCCATCTTGGTTTGGGAGCTGGGGCCATTTAGCCACACCATTCAAGCACGTTCTCCCCAACAAAGACCTGACCGCTGCCCGGCTGGACAAACTGGACACCGGGAGCATCCTGTGTTGGTGTGTGTACGGCAGGTGTGGACACAGCTCCCGGGACACTGCGCCTGCAGAGGGGACCAGTCCGGGGGGAGGAGTAGTGTGTCCTCTGGTTCAGGCACTGTTTGTCCCTCTATTTACTTTGAATTTCCTTGTCCTTCAAAAACTCCCCAGGATGAAAAGAAATAACCAGGCCTTGGCACCTAGTGCTGACGGAATGAGTCACGGTTCCAGCTTCTGGTGACATGGCCTGTGCTGACACTGTCACACAGTCTGTCACTCTGCTCCATCCCGCCAAGTCCATTCCTCTAGAACAACGTGTCAAGGGTGCTTGCTGGGACCTCTTTGAAAAGTGTGTTCAAGTAAGTGCAAGGCTGGGCCCACGAGTGACCCTTCTCCCGTTGCCCTTCCTCAGGTGCCATAGAGATCAGGAACTTCAAGTGCTATTGGTGTTGGGTTTGGGGCTACAGCTTTGGTTTCAGCCTTGGCCTGATCTGCTGGTAGACCTCAGCATGCGACTGAACATCTGATAAACGCTCTGGTTCTTGCCTCGAGGTCTGTGATCAATTCTCCTTCTTGGTGACCTTCCCTGACATCCTATCCTGCTTTCTCACTTCAGTGCTGGGACCCCCCCTCGCGGATTCCCCCCCGTCCCCCCCCGATTTGTCCACAGCCTGCTTCTCTTCTCATCCCGCACACCAGCTTTTATCTGATTACTGCCTTGGTCTCCAAGTCTTTCCTACCCAGCTCCTTTTCTCAGTTTCAGAGTGGGCTGTCTCCTCTGCTTCCATCACGTCCCTGTCCTGCTTCCAATCACTCAGTGGTCCCAGTGACACCCCAGGGCCTTCTCACGGCTCCCCATGCCGCTGGTCCTCTGACCTTGGCCTCCCCCTGCCGGCAGCATCTATCTCCTCCTCACACGGTGCAGCCCTCAGGTACTCTAAGGCACCGACCCTTCATACATGTGTCCTTCACATGACACTTCCATGCTCTGCCTCACCCCCCACAACTCACCCGAGTCCTTAGGATTCAGCTCACATCCCCCACCCAGAGGGCTCCCAACATGGTTGGCTCCTGTCCCCACCCCCCAGAGCCTGCCCCAAGGACAGCGCCCAGCACATCCTATGGCCGTGGCTGGCTTCCATGTCGGTCTGCCCTGGGAGACCTTGAACTCTCAAGGGAAGCCTGAATTCAGAATATGAGATGCAACTCTTCTGAGGTCGCCTCTGATGAGTCTCACTACCCGATGGCGTCAAGTGTGGGACCTGCATCTCCGCCCTGGTGAGAAAGAAGAGACGTAGCAGGATTCACATTACTCTGTCCTCACATTACTCTGCCAGGTGTGTGTCATGATTTGTGTTCCCAGATTGGCTTTCAAATCAAATCTATGAATGACAACACAGGATGGGGTAGGAGGCTCAAAGAGAGTAGAATTGTGGTCTGTAAGATCTGCAAGGGACCATGGAATCTTCTAGTTCAAATCCCATTCTTCACAGAGAAGGAAGCAAGCAGAGATGATTAGTGACCTACTGGGGAGAGAGGCTGACCCCCCCCCCCTTTCCAACCAAGAGGAGGAGGATGGGGAGAGGGCAGGAAAGTTAGAAACACAGATGAAAGAGATGGTGGCCAAAGGTTTATTCTTCCTTTTCCTTTCCAAATCCCGAAGTTGCCTTTAAAAAAACTCTGAGATGATAGTTTAAGTTTAATTTTCATGTTTCCACTGAAAGAGTGAAGTGGTTCGATTTCAGCTTACATTGGTATTTGTGTTTTATGCACCAAACTTGGAAAAGGATCTGAACTTAGAGGGAGACGCAGAAGTCTGGAGGTCTGCGGAATCGTATGTGAGAACTGAAAACCTTTTTAGATATGTGGGCTTGCATGACAATTATATTTGCAAGGGACTTGGGTAGAATTTTTAAATTAAAATAACGTAGGTGGCTGTGTGTGGATTTTTTATTTTCAAGTGTCTGTATGAGTCACTGCGAGTTGTCTGACTTTTTCTTCTCAGCCATATGTCAGCCTGTGTGTCCTGCCTGAGCTGCCTGGTGAGTAGGGTTAATTTTTGGAGGCCCACTGTGCGCACGCTCCCCCGCCCCCATGCAGGTCATGGTGAAATGGCTGCTGGGAACCACTACTGTGCCATGTGTCAAACAGGGACATCTCATGTGGCGGGGCAGTCAGGGACATCTGGGAGAGTCGGGGAACCTCTGAGGGACGATGTGCTTTTATTATGGCATCTGAATTCACACATTAATAATAACACAACAGGAAGACTTCTAAGTAGTCTGCACATGCATCTCAAATTTCTGGAAGCCTCTCCTTTTTTAAAATTTAAACAAATTAAAAAATTTAAATGTATTTTTTCCTTTATTGTTGTAAGTATTACAGGTGTCCCCTTTGTTTGCTGTGTTTTTTTCCTCCCTATTGATCCCCTCCACCCCGCACCTGTCCCTCCCAGGTCTTCACCACTCTATTTCTGTGTTCATACATGCATCTAAGTTTCCCTGTTAATCACCCCTCCCCCCATACCCCACACCACTGCCTTCCTCCTGAAATTCACCAGTCTGTTCATGGTTCTATGTCTCTGGACCTATTTTGTTCATCAGTTTATTTTGTTCATTGGATTCCACATGAGTGGGATCCTGTGATGCTTGTCTTTCTCTGACTGGCTTATTTCACTTAGCATTATACGCTCCAGGTCCATCCATGCTCTGGCAAACGGTAAAAGGTTTTTCTTTTTTTATAGCTGCATAGTATTGCAGTGTGGAAATGTACCACAGCTTTTTTATTCACTCATCTGCTGATGGGCACTTGGGCTGTTTCCAAAATTTAGCTATTATAAATTGTGTTGCTCTGAACATAGGGGTACACACATTCTTTCTGATTGGTGTTTCTGACTTCTTAGGATATATTCCTAGAAGTGGGATCACTGGGTCAAATGGGAGTTTCATTTTTAATTTTTGAGGACATGCCATACTGTTTTCCATTATGGTTACACCAGTCTGCATTCCCACCAGCAGTGCACTAGGGTTCCCTTTTCTCGTCATTCTCGCCAACACTTGTTCATTTGTTGATTTGTTGATGATAGTCATTCTGACAGGTGTGAGATGGTACCACATTGTCATTTTAATTTACATATCTTGGATTATTAGTGATTTTGAGCATTTTTTCATATGTCTTTTGGCCTTCTGTGTGTATACTTTGGAGAAGTGTTTATTTAGGTCTTTTGCCCATTTTCAAATTGGGTTGTCTTCCTTTTGTTAAGTTTTATGAGTTCCTTATATATTTGGGAAATTAACCCCTTATCGAATGTATCATTAGCAAATATGTTCTCCCATGCAGTGGGCTCCCTTTTCATTTGGTTTATGGTTTCTTTTGGTGTGCAGAAGCTTTTTATTTTTGATGTAGTTCCACTTCTTTATATTATCCTTATTTTCATTTGGCCTAGGAGATGTATTGGTAAACATATTGCTATGAGAGATATCCAAGACTTAGCTGTCTATAGCTTCTTCTAAGATTTTGAGGGTTTCACAATTTACATTTAAGTCTTTTATTAATTTGAATTTATTCTTGTATATGGTGTAAGTTGGTGGTCTAGAACTACTAGATTTAACAAATGAGTTCAGCAACATAGGATACAAAATTAACACCCAGAAATCGATATCATTTTTATACACCAACAATGAACTCTCAGAAAAAGAAATGGGGAAAAATTCTAACCCCATTTATCATTGCAACAAAAAATTTAACATACTTAGAAATAAACTTGGCCAAGACGGTAAAAGACCTATACTTGGAAAACTACAGGACATTGAAAAAAGAGAAAGATATACACAAATGGAAGAATATACCATGCTTATGACTGATAGAATCAGCATCATTAAAATGTCCATACTACCCAAAGCAATCAATACATTCAATGCAATCCCTATCAAAATTCCAATGGCATATGTCATTGACCTAGAACAAACACTCCAAAAATTTATATGGAACCAAAAAAAAGACCCCAAATAGCAATCTTGAGAAAGAAGAACAAAGTTGAAGGACTCAAAACATCAGATATCAAGCTAAACTACAAAGCTACTGCAATAGAAACAGTCTGGTATTAGCATGAGAACAGGCATATAGAGCAATGGAACAGAACAGAGAACCCAGAAACTGACCCAAGCCATTGTGCTCAATTAATATTTGACAATGGAGTCAAGACAGTCTCTTCAATATATGGTGTTGGGAAAATTGGATAGTTACATGCAAAAAATGAAACTAGACCACCAACCTATACCATACACAAGAATAAATTCAAAATGGCAGTCTCTTATTCTTAACAAATTGTCAAGCTAAAGAAAAAAGTAAGGAAGAAGACAAATGAAAAAACTGAGCAATCATGATAAAACAGCTGGATCGACAAGATGGAAGGTGGTGTGGAGTTATATAATACATAGCACAGTGAGCCATCTCATTTTCCTGTTGATTGGAAAAGAAGGGAACAAATTGTGATGTGCCATGGACACTGTATTATGAATTTGCCCCCATTTGATTTACTTAATGTGTATGTACTTTAAAAAATATTTTTTATTGATTTCAGAGAGGAAGCTAGAGGGTGAGAGACAGAAACATCAGTGATGAGAGAGACTCATTAATAAGCTGCCTCTTGCATGAGCCCTACTGGGGATTCAGCCTGAGACCCGGGCATGTGCCCTCACTGGAAATTGAACTGTAACCTTCTGGTTCATAGGTCAATGCTCAACCACTGAGCCATGCTGGCTGGACATAATTTGTGTATACTCTTGGATGTAGGTGTTACTATCTCCAATAAATGCTGAGGTAACAGGCTTAGGGCGGGGGCTGTCCCTGTGCTTCTGGTGTGAAGTTGGCCTGGAATTCATACATAGGACTTTCTTCTATGTTATTTAGTTCTTCTGCCTCTTAGTATTAGGTGGGTGACACAGGGACAGGGCAAAGCACAATCGAATGGCAAGGGCACTTATCTTGGAGTTGGTATGGAAAATACATGTTGGGAAGTCCAGCTGTTTGGCTGATGTTCAACTGCACTGATGCTGTCAGTTCGCACAGCCCTGCATGTCAAAGTCATTTCCCCTAAGAGCTCGTGCGAGGTTAGAAGAGATGGAAAACGAACTCTCTAATCCTCTGAAAATGGAGGGTCACAGGCAAAAGGTGCTCATGTGTCTCTGACTGCTCACTCACTCAGGTGGGGGTGGGGGAAAACAACAGGACATGCCTTCCACCATGAGTGTGAGAAATAAATTGATGCAAGTAACTCCAACGTCCTTGAAGACTTGAGTGTGCTCTCTTTTCTTTAGGGGAGACGTGATAGTGCTAGCTGCTACTTTTGAACTTAAACCCCCAAGTGCAATGAGAATAATTGGACCCCTGGGGACAGAAGCCAAGTGTTGGCACATAATTGCAAAATGTAATTTTCTACAAGAAAATGTAAGGTGGTCGTGATTACTGTAATGGACAGAGGAGTCAAAGCAGTAGCCATTATAGTCTGACTCACAGAGAACCACACCATTGGCTAGTGATCCTGGTGTCTTTAGAAAAGAAACACAGATGAACAGTCTGCTGAGTTTCTATTTGATCTATATACATGGAAGGGTTCTAGATCTAGCCCAAAACAGAGTTATGGATCCTTATACAATTACCAGCATTGGGCCAGTTTCCAGACTCAGAACCTCTTTAATGAAGGGTAGCCCAGGTCCCCTTGAAGAAGGACCCTAGCACATTATCCAACTTTTATAGTGTTAGTCCTTCCCCAGAGGGACCTACAGCCTTTTTCCAAGGTTGTCATGAATTGGGGAAAGGAAATACTTGGACATGTCAGAGTTTACTGGACACTGGGTCTGAACTGACCTGATTCTAGGAGACCCCAAACATCACTGCTGTTTACCAGTCAGAGTAATATTGATTTCTGGAGGGTTTGCAGATATTAGTGCCACCATTGAGGTCTTGAAGGATGCAGGGGTGATGATTCCCAAGACACCCCATTCAACTTGCCTTTGTCCAGAGACAGAGGTGTCTGGAGAATGGCAGAGGATCACCATGGGCTCAGTCAGGAGGTGGTTTCAGTAGTAGCTACTGTTCCAGCTGTGGCTTTGCTGCTGAACAAATCAACACATTTCTTGGTACCTGGTATGCAACTACTGATTTTGAAAATGCTTTTTTCTCTAGACCTATTAATCAAGACCACCAAGGACAGTTTGCTTTCAATTAGCAAGGCCAGCAATACACTGTCACTGTCCTACCTCAGGGGCATATGGCTCTAATACAGTCTTCAGGGACCTTCTATAGGATATCACGCTGGTTCATTACATTGATGACATGCTGATTGGGTAAGAAGTAGCACCCATTCTAGTATTTTGGTGAGCCATTTGCATGCTAGAGGTTGGGGAATAAATCCCACAAAAGTTTAGGGAACTTACACCCTAATGAAATACCTTGGGTCCACTACTGTCATGTTGAGATATCCTTTCTAAGGCGAAGGATAAATTGTTGAATGTGGCCCACCTACAACCAGAAATAAAGCACAACGCCTAGGGCGCCTCGTTCGATTTTAGAGGCAATGCATTTCCCAGTTGGGGGTGCAACTCTGGCTTACTTGCGGAGTGACCTGAAAAGTTGCTAGTGTTGAGTGGAGCCCAGAACAAGAGAAGGCTCTGCAACAGGTGCACGCTGCCAGACAAGCTGTTCTGCCACTTGGACCATATGATCCAGCATCTCTGACGCCACATGCTTGAAGTGCCAGTGGCAGAGAGAGATGCCGTTTGAAGCTGTTGGCAGGCTCCTATAGTTGAGTCACAGTGCAGATCATTACCGTTTGGTAGCAAAACCCTGCCATCTTCTGTGGATAACTACTCTCCTTTTGAACTTTCTCTTTAAAAAAATATATTTTATTGATTTTTTTACAGAGAGGAAGGGAGAGTTAGAAACGTTGATGAGAGAGAAATATCGATCAGCTGCCTCCTGCACACCCCCCTACTGAGGATGTACCCGCAACCAAGGTACATGCCCTTGACTGGAATCGAATCTGGGACCTTTCAGTCCGCAGGCTGATGCTCTATCCATTGAGCCAAACCAGTTTAGGGCAACTACTCTCCTTTTGGAAAAAAAAATTCTTTTGGCCTCCAACTTAGGAGGGACCAAGCACTTAACCATGGGCTGCAGAGTTCTTAGAGGCCCATGATGAATTGATTATTGTCTGACCCATCAAGCCATAGAGTTGGGCACACACAGAACTTCATTAACAAATGGAGGTAAAATATCTGAGATGGTTGTCTACGAATGGTATACACTTCAATCAGCACGCCTGGTTGTTCATTTTGTCTGGAAGGAGAAATGACCATAGGTATGAGGCTATATAGATTCATGGGCTTAGCAATAGTGTGCCTAAATAGAGGGGAACTTGGAAGGAATGTGATTAGAAAATTGTTGACAAGGAGGTCTGGGAAAAGGCATGTGGACAGATCTCTCTGCATGGACAAAGATGTGAAATGATTTACGTCCCATGTAAATGCTAATCGACAGATGACCTCAGGGGAGGAAGATTTTAATAATCAGGTGGACAGGAGGATCTATTCTGTAGATACCAGTCAGACTCTTTTCCCAGCCACTCCTGTCATTGTCCAATGGCCTCAAGAATAAAGTGCCCCCCCTCCCCCCAGGGACGAAGGTTGTGCACCAATCAGAAACTCACAAGACCAACCTGCCTACAACTACGGCTGAATGCCCAGTCTACAAGAAGCAGATTGGGTCAATGCAGATTTCCCAATATGGCACCACTGCATGGAAGTGACCAGTTCACTCCCTGTAGGCAGATTGATTACATTGGATCATGTCTACCATGGAAGGGAAGGATTTTGTTCTTATATGAATAGATGCATCATCTGGATTTGCCTTCCCTTCAAGCAGTGCTTCTGCCCAAGCTGCAACCCATGGCAGTTAGAAAATCTCTCATCTGCTGCCATGATCTTCTATGGCATTGCTTATGATCAAGGAATTTACTTTATAACAAATGAAGCGTGGTAGTGGGCCATGCTCACAGAATTCACTAGTTTTACTTTTTCCCACCTAATCCTGGAACAGGTGGTGGCCTGATAAGATGGTGGGCTGGTGTTTTAAAGAGTGCACCAGGGCAGTGTGCTCTGGGATGCGGTATATGGTGCGGATTCCCCCTTAGTCAGGACTCACAGATCCATTCACTATGACCCCTAGTTTACCACTAGACAAATGTTTGCCTCCCATCTCTCAACCTGGGGTTCTGCTGGTCTAGACATCACTTCTACCAGGAGACACAACACATCCATTACACTGAAAGCTGTGACTGCTACTGTCCACTTTGGGCACCTCATGCCTCTGAATCAACAGGTAAAGGAAGGGGTTAATGTACTGATGTGGGGAGACTGATTCTGATTACCAAGGGGAAATTGGACTGTTACTACGCAATGGAGGTAATAAAGAGTATGTCTGGAATACAGGAGATCTTCTCAAGCATCTCCTAGTACTACCTTGCCCTGTGATTAAAGTCAATGGAAAGTTGCAAAACCCAGTTCTCGCAGACTGGTAATGGTCCAGACTCTTCAAGAATGAAGATTTGGCAAAGATGGTGATCTTTTACATCTATCAGCATGGCTAAGCTACAACCTCCAGTTACTTACTCAAATATTAATCTCAAAGTCACCATGAAAGTGTTTTGTAGATGTGATTACACTTCATAATCAGTCGGCTTTAAGTAAAAAAAGATTCACCTAGATAATCTGGAGAAGCCTGATCCAATCAGTTTTAAGTCCTTAAAAGCAGAGCGGAAACTTCATTCTGTGTGTGGACAGAGGCTGCAGCTCAAGCCCGGGAGTTCTAGCTTGCTGTTCCTGAAATACCCTGAGCATTTCAGACTCGCCTCTACAATGGCGCTCACCAATTCCTTGCAGGAAACATCTGCTTCTCTGGAAAACCCTGAGTGAGGCACTTGATCTAAACTTCTGTTGAGTGTGAAATGGGTATCTTCTCATCAATCCCAGAAGAGGGGCTCAGGACCCAGGAGACTTTTCAGATGGTCAATTAAAAATATTTTTATTGATTTCAAAGAGGAAGGGAGGAAGGGGGAAAGAGAGAGAGAGAGAGATATTAATGATGAGAGAGAATCATTGATTGGCTGCCACCTAAACGCCCTACACTGGGGATTGAGCCTGCAACCTAGGCTAGTTCCCTGACCAGGAATCAAACCATGACCTCTTAGTTCATAGCTTGACGCTCAACCACTGAGCCATGCCGACCGGGCTCAGATGGTCAGTTTTGATTTATAGTAATTAATGTTGTAATAACTACCTATGTTATAATGAATGTTTTTCTGATTGATGTAGATATAGCTCTATATACAAAAAGTATGCTATTTTGCCTTCTCTGGCTAAATACATTTGAGAAATTATGCTAAAGTGATTTGTCTATTTTGTGAGTTCTCATAGCCTTTATACGCTACTGGACCCAATAGGTCTAAAAGTGAACATAGTATGAGATGTATTTGAATATGTAACAATTATTTCCAACCCCCCACACACGGGTATTGCAACACTAGAATCGCAGGAGAAATAGTTAGGAAACTCTTATCCACACAGCTCCAGTCCATAAATAAAATTCTGAACGGGAAGCATCTTATCCCATTAGTTTGCCTATTATTTCACCCATGGTAAGATATAATTAGAGAATGATCCTACTCTTAAAGATATTTTATAATAGAAACAAATAATAAAAACTAAAAAAATGATCCAAAATCATATTTGAAAAATTTTTTTTCATACCCTCATCTCCAAAGAATGCCCAGTGGAGACAGAACAGGCTGAGAATTTATCAGTTGCAGATATTATTGTATTTACAGCCATTTGGTGAAGCAGAAACCTTCTAGTTTGCACATTTAGGATTCCTTGGTAGAAACACACACACACACACACACACACGTCTGGGCATGCTTACACATTTTGCAGTAGAAATCCAACCAATTTACAGGTTACAGAAGATGGAAATTACCTGTTTTTATTTTTAAATTCAGGCACTTAGTACTTATTTTTAAATCATCATATCCTTAAGTCTTATTCTCCGATCTTTCCAGCAGTGCAGAAACAAGCAATGTTGCAAAATTAAATATTCTAAATGGGTTTAATTTTAAAAGACTAAATTATAAAGCTTCAGAGATTTGGGTGGAATGTCTGTGATTATGCTGCCACCTTAGTATTTTTCAATTTTCATCTGTACAGCATATGTTTCTCTTGCTCTTTACTATCTTCCAGCCAAAACTTTCGGGGAGTTTATTTGGCTTTCTTATCATCTTTTGCTTGTATGGTGTTTTTTTACATCTCTTACTTTACATCATAAAAATTTGTATTCTTGACTAAATTTGATAAAGTACGTTTAAAACAATATAAATGGATAATTTACATATTTTAGTAGTATAAAGACATCTGCCTTGGTTTCTTGATGTTATACTCTATATGCTGTATATATGCTAGGCCACAGCATTAACTCAACAAGGATACCGTGAAATGATTGCATCTTCTCAGGAAAAATAATGGAAGTTCATTTGAGAGATCTTTTCATCCACAAAGAAAATCATAATTAGCAAGGAAACCTATCTTTCCCTGTGCCCATCAGTTGCTCTACAAAGCTTCTAGCCACTCCAGGCAGTCTGAGGGCCGGTGGGTTTCTGAGTCCTGGGGCTGTTGTTACACAATGGATTGTATACAGTAGGTGCTCAGTGACTATTTGTGGATGATGATCCTGTGCTTCATCCCACTCCCCTTCACCAGGCCCTCCCTCTCCTGACGACACAGGACGGTGTATCCACATGGAGTGGGTTCTCCCCCCACATCCCAATTATTGTTATTATTTTTAATTGAGGTAACATTGGTTAATAACATTATATAAGTTTCAGACATACATCATCATCTTCAGTATACTCTATTGCCTGCTCTCCACCAACCATCTCCTGTAGTCCGATTCCTTTTTTTCTCCTTTTTCCTGTGGTAACCGCCACGCTGCTGCCTGTATCTATAAGTTTGTTTTTATTTTGTTATATCGTTCATTTGTCTCTCTTTTTCTTTGTTTTCTATTTCACATGAGTGAAATCATACAGTTTTTATGCTTTTCCTTCTGGCTTATTTCCCTTAGCCTAGTCCCTCACGGTCCGCCTGTGCTGTCCGAATGGCAATACTTCACCTTTATTTTACGGCCGAGTAACCCTGTGTTCATTGGAGCACTGTCTACAATAGCTGAGATCCGGAAGCAATCTCGGTGTCCCTCCACGGATGAATGGAGAGGACATGGTGGATGTACACGCAATGGAGGCGGGTTCTTGGGAGGGGAGGGTGGACTGCTGACTTTTCTTTGAAATCGCATCCTTCACCAGGAAGCTGGCATTTCACAGGCCGCACATTGTAGCCATTGTCTCCGCTCCCCTCCAGCCACCCATGTGGCACCAATGCCTGCATCAGGGCGAACAGCCCTGGACCACTGCCCCCTCACCATCCTGGGCTACTGTGCTTCATCCCTCCCGCGTTCCCTGCGCTGGCCTTGGGGCTCTGAGCACCCTCTCTGAGGCTCCAGCCAGAAGCGGTCCCTGCAGGCGGGCTTCCTTCCGCCAGGGCCACACCGGCTCCATTGCTCACTAGGGCTCCCCACTTCCCTGTCCCGTCTCCCACACATTCTGAGCTGTGTAGGTAACCCCTGTCTGTAGCGAACACTGTCCTCGCCTTCCCAGGCACCATGCTGAGGTGCCTGTTGATGAATTCACTTCCAGGTGGAGCAATTTGAGGGGCGGAAGTTGGGTATTTAGCCACCAGGGGACCATGAACTTGTGAAAAGTCCTGTTATTGCCCCTGACCTGTCTGCCCGTAGACCCCGCGGCACACGGGAGTGACTGTTCTCTGCTTCCTAAGTTTAGCGTTTCAGCCAAAACCAGTTTGGCTCAGTGGATAGAGTGTCGGCCTGCGGACTGAAAGGTCCTGGGTTCGATTCCAGTCAAGGGCATGTACCTTGGTTGTGGGCACATCCCCAGTGGGTGGTGTGCAGGAGGCAGCTGGTCGATGATTTTCTCTCATCAATGTTTCTAACTCTATCCCTCTCTCTTCCTCTCTGTGAAAAATCAATAAAATATATTTTTTAAAAATCAATAAGTTTAGCGTTTCTGTGATGGGAGAGTTGCGGAGGCTGTTTGGGAGAGAAGAACTGGTTGGAACAAACACCCGCTCAGGGCCCGGAGGCAGGTCAGAGCGGGGTGGGATCTCTAGAGCTCGTGTCTCGGGCAGGAAGGCTGTCCTACAAGAGGCCGGTGTTTCTGTAAAAGAGCACGAGCAATGGATTCTCCGAAGATGGGAGTCTTTGAAAGGTGTGATTCTGAATAGGTGAATTTCTGGAAAAGGCAAAACTATGGAGACAGGAAAGAGATCAGTGCTTGCCAGGGGCTGTTAGGGGGGTGCGTAGGTGGAGCGCAGAGGAATGTTAGGGCAATGAAGTTACCCGTATGGTCCAGCGTGTTTTACACGTGGTGGACACGACAGTACACATTCGTCTAAACCACCGAAGGTACAACACCAAGTGTGCACTTCAGTTGATAATGATGTGTCATTATTGGTCCACCAATATTGCTCCGATTGTAACAAATAGACGGCTCTAAGACAAGATGTTAATAACAGGGAGACTGTGATAGGTAAGGCAGGAGGGAATGACCTGTACTTTATGCTCCACGGAAATCTGAAAGTATTCTAAAGATAAAGTCTCACAATTAAAAGGAGAGAAAGGAGGAGAGAAGCCGGTCTCACCTCCCAACAAAGGACCTTTGCTCTAAAAACCGTTAGGGAGGTAAGTGGGGTGGGGAAGGGCTGGGGCACGGCTCCATCACGTGTGGGGTCTGTCACGTGGTGCACGTCACACGTCTGTTCCCGTCAACCAGGCTGGGGACGGCCCGCTTTCCTTTTCTGCCACCCATCTTGCTTTTAGTCAGACCGAGTTTTTGATTCTGTGGGTCGTGACGGAAGCTTCTAGATGTGGCAAATGTTCCCCTGGGACTGTCAGGTGTGATCTCTCTCATTTGTAGAGAAGCTGAGCTGCCTTGACTGTGTGACAAACATGTTCGCACATGAGTGTGATCCAAACCCTGGCAGCGGCTGGGGTGAGGAGGCAGGAGGTGGGTTGGGCGGTGTTCCCAGAGCCCCAGGGTCGGGTCCAGACAGAAGCAGGGCGCTCACATCCTGGGCACAGCAGCCCTGGAGCTTCGTCTCCCTGAAACGTCAGACCCGAGTGTACCGCTAAGAGAAAGAGGTGACCGTCACTCAGAGGGGTGCACGGCGCGCTAGCAAAAACGAGGAGGAACCCGAGCATCTGCCAGGCTTCCTGGGAGCCGGGCACAGGCCGGAGGACTGCTGTGTCTGCAGACTTCCCGCCCTCCGCAGGCCCACCCCTCTGCCTCCGATAACCCGGGAGTCTGGGCCTCCCGTGGCGGGGAATGAATACTGTCTCCCAAATCCATGTCCACCCAGAACTTCAGAAAGTGACCCTATGGGGCAGGGTCTTGGCAGATGTGACCACTTAAGGACCTTGAGATGAGCTCATTCTGGACTTGGGGTGGCTCCTACGTTCTCCTTCTCAGAAGAGGAAGGGACACAGCAAGGGAAGGAGCCTCGTGGAGACCGAGGCGGAGATCGGATGATGGATGTGGCCACAAGCCAAGGAGCAGCAGGAGCCACCAGAGACTGGAAGAGGCGGGAGGAACCTCCCCCAGAGATTGGGGAGGGAGGGTGACCCTGTGGACATCTTCAATTCTGGCTTCCAGAACTGGAGGCAGTACGTTTCTCTGGTTTTTACAGTCGCCTCGTCGGTGTGGTTTATTATGGAGCCCAGGACTCCGGTCGTCCCTGTGGCACAGGCATTGGATCTCAGCTTCCCCTGAAGGACTCCTCCCAGTTAGCACGGGGCCTCCCCAGCACCTCGGCACCCAGCGGGCTTTGCAGACTGTTGCTGTGCTCAGTCCCGGATGTCCCGGGGGCTGCTGTCTGTCACTCGCTCTGCTGCCCAAGGTCAGGGCTGGGGGCCGTGTTTCTCAGCCCGGAGTGTGTGCCTGCCAGGCAGACCTGGATGCTAACATTCCCAGCCGGCACCCAGTTCCTCCATCCGGTTATTGTGGCTCGTGTCTTAGAAATGCTCTCAGGATTCTCATAACACGGTTCTCCTAGGCAACCTTAATAGTTTCCTCTAGAAACCCCTCTATGTTTCTTAGCTCGTCTCAGCCCCAGCCACGGAGGGGATGTGTGATTCTGAACACAGTTTGGGGCTGTCTAGGGCCATATCGCCGAAGAGCCCACACATTCCTATCTCCCCCTTTTTGGAGCAGGTGTTTTAGTGAATCTAGAGGAGCAAAGGAGGCGCCTCCTGAGACCTCCGAGCCCGCCTGAGGTATGGATGGTCTCCAGGAGAGCCCGAGGGCACGGGGGAGGCTGCGATCCAGGAGGGCAGCCTGTGGGAGAAGTCAGGTTCTCACTGTTAACAACCGAGAGAGAAAGAGGACAGGGAAAACGCAGGCCTAGAAATGCTCGAAATGCCCTTACAAGGAGGTTCTAGACCCGCACAGTGCAGGCCCCGGGAACCACGCACTCCCATCAGTAACAGGCTTCCGGTCAGCCTCCGGCAGGACGGCGCCGGCACAGGGCTCATCCCAGGGTCCCGAGCTTTTTCCGTTGTCGTCACATTTCCTTTACATGCTGTGAACACAGGACTCCGTGCATATGTCAGGACACACTGCTAACCGATCAGAACGGCCCCGTCACCGCCGAAGCTCACATACCCTGTTTCCCCGAAAATAAGACAGTGTCTTATGTTAATTTTTGCTCCCAAAGATGCCCCAGGTCTTATTTTCAGGGGATGTATTATGTTTCCATGAGTAGGTCTCATTTTCGGGGAAACATGGTAGATAGCAGAAGGCCAAGGGCGAAGACTGTCCAGCAGGGCATCTTCCCGGGCCTGGAGATGGAGCCTGGCGGCCCCGGGAAGTCCATGGGACACGGGCAAGAGGAAGGACATGGCGGGCTGGCTGGCCTCCCCCCGTTAACACAGGAATATCTTTTGGGACCGTGTAGTGAATTTCAATGGACACAGTCATGCTGGGAATAAGCCAGAAAAGATGGTGCCGTCCGCCGCCCATGGGCATCTGATGCTGATGAATTCTGAGAGCATCAGGGGCCTGGCCGGCAGAAGCCATCAGCAGGGTGTCTGCAATGGAATTGGAAGCACGCGCAGGAGGAATGTTCCGCAGTTACCGTGGGCTGCCTTCCTGGAGGTCACGCGTCTCTCAGCAGTGACTTGAATTAAGAATCACGGGGCCGGGTGACCTCTGCCCTCCCGGTGTCATTGCCATCCCACGCGGAGAGACCTCTTCTTTCAGGCCAGGGACGGAACGCTGATGTGATTCGGGCCTGGCCCTCCCATTTCTCCAGCACAGATTGTGTGCAGACACGAGAAGACGAGAGCAAAGAGCCAGCCGTATGCCCCAGGCACTGACTCCTGCACTGAGCGCCTGCTGATCAGTCACGTGATGAGGCTGCTCACGGATTCCCAGTTTCCCTCCCGAGTCCTGGGTGAATTCAGACAAATACTGTTCCTCCAAGTGCCTGCTGTTCTTTCTCTGATGAAAGGTGAACACACAGAGATTTAACAGAGCTGGGGCCGATTCCAGGAGCCAGTCATGTAAGATGGAGCTTCTTTTTGATCTTTCGTTGGAGTGCAGAAGGCTCACTTCAACTCGCACAACTTTCATGAATGGCACTGGACAAAACACCGAGTTGGAACATCCCTCTTTGTCCTGCCTCCGCATTTGGTCAGCATACTTCCCATCATGTGACCAACGAACCTGTAGATGTAACGAGGGCCCCGAATCCATATACAGGGCTTCTGCGTCATGATGTTGCATCTTTGTCCAGTAAAAGGTGGTGTCTGCTTCCCAGCCCCTTGAACCTGGGCTGACCTGTGGTTCGCTTTGGCCAATGCAATGCACAGAGGACAAGGTGCCTGCTCTCTCCCTCACCAGGAACCTGCACGCCCAGGCTGGCCGGGAAGGAGGAGAGACCACCTGGAGCAGAGACAGGCCCTCTCAGCAGCCTCAGCCACCTGCACGGCGGACCTCGGTGCATGTGTGAACCCCACCAAGACTGAAGGAGGAGCCAGCTCAGACTGCCAACCACTGAACTACTGTCATTGGGTGGTTTATTATACAGTGAAAGTGTCTACAAGGGGTGCTTCTGCCCACCTGTCAAGGACCCCTTAAAGAAAAAATGACCCCCATTGTAGAGTCATCATCAAAACGATGAAGCTTCTTCTGGTAGCTTTATCACTTCACTGCTCTCAGAAAAATCATGGCAAACAGCTACATCAACCTGGGCACACTGCGGACACAGCCAATGCCAGCCATTTCCTCCCCAGTCACCTCTCCCTCACTTTCCCATCTGCCTTACAGCTAGGAATGACCATGAAAGTCAAGGAGTTATTTCCTAAAAAAGGGACATCTATTTTTTTGCACTTCTTTTTTCCTTCTTTCCACCAAAAATGCAATCCCTGGTTTATGGTAGCCACTTTCTCACCCTGCTATGGACTGAATTATCCCCCGTGGGGGGCCCCCTCAATTCATATGTCAAAATTCAAATCCCATATGTGGCTGAATTTGGGAATAGGGCTTCTTTTAGGAGGCAGTTAAGTTTACATGACTCACAAGGGTGGGCTCCCATTTTGTAGGATTAGTGGCCTTACAAGAACAAGAAGAGAGGCAGCTCTCTCCATGAGCACTCACCGAAGAAAGGCCATGGGAACATGGCCAGAAGGCGGCTGACTGTAAGCTAGGAAGAGAGCCCTTGACAGAACCCAACCATGCTGGCGCCCGACCTCAGACTTCCAGCTTCCGGAAACGTGAGAAAATGCACTTCTGTTTAAACCCTCAGTCCCTGGTAACGATGCTATGGCAGCTGGAGCCAAGACACCCCCAGCGAGGACAAGCTTGAGAATGAAAGATTAACTTGCTGGGACTGACAGACATGAAAGAAAGAGTCTCTACTCTAGACAGAGTCAATGCTAATCATTCCTGTCACCAATTTTATACGAGGTGAGAAAAGCGTGCCGCTCTTTCTAGCGGACTAGAAAATCTAGTCCACCGTCCATGGGCTTCTCTGTTACTTGCAGCCCAAAGCATCCCTAAGTGATGCCGGGAGGCGTACCTCTCCTCTGGCTCAGATCTGCGGGGTCTGGAGGCCCTTGCGACACATACCCATTGGTTTGTGGTCTGAGGGGAAGACCACTGGCTCTGACCCTCGCACAGCACTGGTGATCTCCACGGCCACACAAGTCCAGGTGAGTTCGTGACGGGCCGGAGGTCAATGCAGGGTGGGGAAGGACCATCTTGGGGTTCTGGTGGGCTTTTCATGGACTGTAGTCTAGTCTCAACAGTGACCAACCTCATCCTGCCATTGCTGATCACTACATAGAAGTCAGTGTCCCTCTTCGTGGCTTCCAGGGGGCACAGGGTTGTGACTTCTTGACTTGTGACCAGCAGGCATAACTCCCTCAGCTTTGCCTCAGGGAGAAGATACCAATTGCCAAGATGTTCTCACCAAAGGCAGAGGGCGGGCAATGGGGAAGCAGCATGGAGGGAGTGGTGCCTGCCTGTTATTTATTTATTTATAAAAATATATGTTGATTGATTTCAGAGAGGAAGGGAGAAGGACAGAAAGAGAGATAAACATCAGTGATGAGAGAGAATCATTGATCGGCTGCCTCCTGCACGCCCCACACTGGGGATGGCGCCCGCAACCCGGGCCTGTGCCCTGACGGGGAATGGAACTGTGACCCCCCGGTTCCTAGGTCGACGCTCCACCAGTGAGCCACGCCGCTGGCCCTGTTTGCCCTGTAATGCCCAGGAGCTGGACATCCAATAACTGGCATTGATTTTTTTGGGGGGCAGCACCACTGACTGTTTTACACGAATTCTCTTATTTCATTCTCACAGTGGCCTCCTGCTCCAGGCACAGGTGTCCCCCCATTTCACAGAGGGGGAGCCAAGGCTTAGCGAGATTAAGCACCTTGCCCAGGCTGTGCAGACCACGCCGGCAGAGTCACGACCAACTTGTCTGGCAGCTTCTTGCCTCACCAGTTTGTATGATGATGCCACAGGATGTAGAACCAATGCGGATTGCCACTAACTGTAGGTGACCTACGTGTGATGGAGGGGATTGTGGTTCCAGTATCTTCAAAACTCGAGTCATGCCGAAACTGGTTTGGCTCAATGGATAGAGCGTTGGCCTGGGGACTGGAAGGTCCCGGGTTTGATTCCGGTCAAGGGCATGTACCTTGGTTGTGGGCACATCCCTAGTAGAGGGTGTGCAGGAGGCAGCTGATTGATGATTCTCTCTCATCGATGTTTCTAACTATCCCTCTCTCTTCCTCTCTGTGAAAAATCAATAAAATATTAAAAAAAAACTCGAGTCATATTTCGCTGGAGAACTTCTCCCCGTCCTCCCTTTTGCAAGCATTTGGCGAAAACCTTGTACACAGACAGAAAGGGTAAGGCTAATGAAGTCAGAGTCACCCCCGCCCCCTCGGAGGCTCACCACGGTGCTTGCCGATGCGGATCCTTTCTGTTCAAAGCTTAATACCTCATCCAAGGCCGCACAATTACATTTCCATTACGTCCCACTGTTCAGCGCGGTTGGATTGCAAAAGCCAATTTACGTGGTGATTTCTCCTTCGCTGGGTCTCTGCTGCCTATTTTTAGCTTTGTCTCTTCATCACCCAGTGCCGGCTTCACGGTGCTGCCGGCGCATCTGAGAGGGGCTGTGTCCTCGGCCACTCTCGTCCTGGGGACCAGCCGCGAGGCCACAGGAGGACTCTGTCCCTGAACACAGCCCTAGTCCTTTTCCACGCCTCCGGGGCAGAGGCGATGAACCTTACATCAAAGAGAAGAAAACATGGAACATTTCCTTGTGCATCCCAAAATGAAGAGAAAGGATAGTGTCACTCCTCGACCGTGTGCCCCTGATCTGGGCTCTGAACCCGGACTCGGGCACGGCCAGCTGACTGTCCTGGGGGCTGCTTCCGTGTCCACACCGGAGCAACCGGGTCGAGGACCTGGAGGCCAGGCTCGCAGGGCTCTGGGTGGAGGGCGGGAACAATCGCACTGTCATTGGACCGGAAGGAAGACAGGCTTTGAGAATACCTTCTGAGTTGGGCAGGCAGCCTGGGCCGGCAGCATTTTTCTTGGCATAAATTACTTCGAATAAAAGCAAGAACCTGGGCACACGGAAGAATATATAATTCTAGAACTTCTGAACGCGCCTGTGTAACATTTGAAGAGGTTTTTCCTTGATGGGAGGCCTTATTGCCCAGCTTTCTTTGTTTTTTTTCTTTTTTATCTTTTTGGTTCTCCAAGGTGACGGGCCGGCAAACAGGCTGATCAGCATTGCTTTTCTAATCTGTTGGCAAAGACTAAAGCTTTTATTTTTAGTCTGCTTTAAAAATGTCCCTGTCCCCTCCCACCTGATTCTCTGCATAGGAACCAGGCAGGGCTTTCTGCTGATGGCGGGGAGATGCGACCTTATCGCTCATGGCTGAGTTCTCTCGTGTCTAACTGCCTGTGACTCCGTGGCGAGCGTCCTGCTGGGCCAGCGGGCCGCTCAGGAGGCGAAATCAGAGAGAGCAAGTGAGCAACACCCCAGCCCATGACCTGCGACGCCGGTGCATCCACTGCCACTGGACTTGCTGCTCCATGGCTGGCGGTCTCCGGCACAGAGCCGGTCTCCGGCAACTCCCAGCCGCCCACTCCGGGTGGTGCTCCGGCTCGGTGGCCTCAGGTCACACCCTGGCTGAGCCACCAGCTGCCCAGAGCCACCGCCAAGTTAATTATGTTTCTTTCCCTGGAGCTCAAGCCCCCTCTCTGCATCTATCCCCAACACCTACTGTGAAATGCACAACAATGGCTGTTTGTCCGTCTCTCTTTTACAAAAATGTTTTTATTGATTTCGAGAGAGAGAGAGAGAGAGAGAGAGAGAGAGAGAGAGAGAGATTGAGAGAAACACTGATGAGAGAGGAACATTGACCTGCTGCCTCTTGCAGACCCCCTACTGGGAATCGAGCCCATAACCCGGGCATGTGTCCTGACTGGGAATGAAACCGGTGACCTGTTGGTTCATGGGTCGATGCTCCACTACTGAGCCACACCGGCTGGCCTTTGCCCACCACCTCCTTGAAGAGCACAGTGTTAAAAATGTGCAAGCAACAAAGCAAACTTGGAGGCAGCATCGTGGAAAGAGACCAGATTCTGGAGCCCAGCCGTGTGGGGAGAGAAAAGCAGAGGGAGTGAGCGCCCAGATTTATGGAGCGTCTCCTGTGTGCTGGGGTTTCCTGCTTGTTACCTCATCTAATCCTCACCACAGGGTCAGCCATTACTACGGTTTGCAGAGAAGGAATGTGAGTCCCCCCAGGGCAAGTAATTTCCTGCACGTTACACAGGGCCTCCAACAGCTCTTGCCATCTTCTTGGCCACGAGAAGCTGTCACTGAAATCAAGGGGCGTCTCCCCGCTGAGGTCACATGAGACAAGGTGCCCTCTCACGTGCTCTATGGAAGCTGGCTGCTTCTCCATGTAAGTTCTCTTGGTTCCTGATGGCCCGGCCACTTTAACAAAGCAGGCCCACTGGGCTCCTGTCTTGGGTGAGGCCTGGCCGGAGGCAAGGCCATGAGGCCATGAGCCGCTTCTCTGTTGCCCAAGGGGAGGGTACCCTGTGGGGAAAGCGGCTTGCTCCTCTCTGGGCCACCAGGAGCCTTGTTGGGGAAGGTCAGCTTCGGGGGGTGGGGGGGGGGTCCCCCATCAGAATCTGGGAAAAGTCATTCTTTCCATTTACCAGGATGAGAGGGCTTCCTCCCGAGGAAGGGGGAAGTGACTTAGGGTTGGGCATGTTTGTGGCTTAAGAGTTATTTCTAGAATGTTCCCAACCCTTTCGTGAACAGCCCCTTCTTTTTGAGAGGCTGGTTATCCCGGCTTGTCAAGGAAAGTTATTTGCAGAAGGAACTGGGGTTGGTTGTGAATGGGTGTCCACGCAACCAGAGGGGCCCCCTCGTGAAGGCGACCGCATCTGTGACATCACGAGGCCCCTCCCTCCCCCGTGTTCCCCAGCGGTGGGCGGAGCTGCCTCAGGCTTTGCAGGCAAACGCCCCAGAATAAAGCCACCAGATCCCGGGGACATGTGCCAGGGATTCAAGCAGCCAGAGCTGCCGACCTGGAAGGTGCCCTAGTACCAGGCTGGCTACTGAACTTGCCAAGCGCATCGTCTCATTCAGTCCTGGCCGGAGCCATGCCAGGGACGTTCCTGGGCGACCTGATGCCCAGGGAGGCTATGTAGCTTGCCCAGGTATGCGCTGGGGGTTAAGCGCTGGGGGTTAAGCTCAGGCTGATCTGATTCCAGAGCCTCAGGTCTGAAGCATGTCACCACTCAGCCCAGGCAAGGGCTGGTGCCTCATTTGCCATTTGATGTGGACATTTGTTAAAAGAAATAAATACCACCCCTCTTATCATCAATGGAAGGAAGGAAATCATACATGGATAGCACAAAAAAAGGGCAATCCTCCATCAGAAGAAAAATGTTTTCTAGTCAAGTAGTTGAAGTTGAGTGCATTGTTTTAAAAATTTCTTTGGACGATACTTCACAGGAAGGAATTTATTTTTCATTGCGACTCTGTGGACATACTCACGTACACGTGTGTGCATGGGTGTGCAAAGGCTGTGTCAGGGTATATAGACCCACCCAAAAGTGTCCCGTTCTACCAGGTGCCCTGCACTGAGAGATTTTCTGTTCCTGTTGATGCTGTCATTTTTGTCAGTGCTAGTTCAGTTCGCTGCGCTTCTCGATTTGTAGGCCGAGGCCCTAGCCACAGACCCCGGTTACTGGGGCTGTGTCTCTGGGATGACCTCTGAGTTGGTCAGATCTTCTCTTTCTTGGCCGATTGATTTTGAGAACATTCCTTAACCCCTCACGCCTCAGTTTCCTCTGAAGTCTGTGAAGTGACATAGCAAAATAATATCTCAAAGAACTGCTACAGCAATTCGGTGAAAAGATGCCGATGAAGCGCGAACCCAAAGGCCTCATTAAGTTGCTGTCATTTCCCAATTACTACCAGCGACTTTCGGACAATGTATTTATTTTCCCATGTGGGGCACCCGTATCTGCTGTTCAGTAACCTTTACACAATTAAGGCAGGGGGCATCCACGAGGTGGATGGGATTCTGTCTGCAGGGGAGGTGGGTTGGGGCAGGGGTTGCATACACTCCTCCCTCCTTTCTAGGGCTCAGAGGCAGCCATGGCTGAGATGAAGCTGGAAACAGCAAAACAAAAATTCAAACATAACTCTCTGTCTTAACGTATGCTCATAACACAGACAGAAACTCATAGAGAAAAGGTTCAATTATATGTGGTCTAAACTGTGCTCAAAAAAGTGTGAAAACATGGCACTACTCTCTTCTCTTCTTCTCTTCTCTTCTCTTCTCTTCTCTTCTCTTCTCTTCTCTTCTCTTCTCTTCTCTTTTCTTCTTCTGGCACTGCTTTTAGAAAATTTCCATCAAGATCTTAACATGCAATCCCAGGTTGGCACCGTGCAGGGGTAAATTCTGTCATCGGGGGGCTGAGTTATGGGGAGACCTTTCCCACGACGCTGTGGAAAGACGAAAGGTCGATTTATGAAATCTCCCCGGCGCCTCTGCACAGCCCGAGGCGCTGGGGAGAAGGAAGCTAGAAGAGCCATGTTAACCCTCCGGCAGGTCTCCCTTGTTCTGGAAAAGGGGGTTTCTTTAGGTTAGGTCCCCAAGAGGGTGAGAACCCCACATAAAAGTCAGTCACAGTTTCCTGGTGATTGAAAAGAGAAAAGAAAGAAAACGACATAATTTCTTTGGGTCTTTAAATAATCTCTGGGAGTGAGATTTGTTCATTTTATAGATGAGGAAACTGAGGCATGAGGAGTTAAGGGATTTCCCCAAAGCACTGAGTTACATCTCAGGTATCAAATGTCTGGGACTTCTTCTGTTTTGATGCCATATGATATATGATATGATATGATATGATATGATATGATATGAGAAAATGCCCCTTGCATTTAAGATGTAGAACAATTCTAGGTCCTCGGGGAGATTGAGGCGGAGGAACCACCGTTAAGACTAACGGGAAAGAGCGGGAATCTGCTATGACGGGCAGAATGCGGCTGGCCGTGCTGATGCTTTGCGGCAGACAGTGGGGTTCAGGTTTGCCTCCACCCCGGCTGCATCTGGATTTTCTTCACTTTTTTTTTTATGGGCACCCCTTGGAGGTGAAAAGGCTAAAATGGTGCCAAGACAAAT
Source organism: Vespertilio murinus (assembly GCA_963924515.1). Taxonomy (NCBI): domain Eukaryota; kingdom Metazoa; phylum Chordata; class Mammalia; order Chiroptera; family Vespertilionidae; genus Vespertilio; species Vespertilio murinus. The sequence goes on along the minus strand of OZ004706.1, from coordinate 198,071,632 downwards.
GAGCAAAAGTGATGTCATTTGCTTTTAGCTGGATCAATGACTTTCTTTACCCTTTTTGAGGAGGTTGGTGTGTTGGAACCGAAGCAGAATTAAAGTGATATTAAAACGAATTAATCCATTTAAATGGACCGAGCCTGTGAACTCCAGGAATGATTGGCGTCCGTGTCAAGGGGCAAAGCGCTGGCTACTTTGGAAGTTCAAGGCGGGAGGCTCAAGGCCCAAAGCCTGACTCGAGCAGCCATGGACAGACGAGCTTCATTTCGCTGGGAAGAACTGGGTCTATTTCACTTTCCAGATTTAGTTCTTTCCTATACAAAGCGATGTGCTTGAATGAGATGGTCTCTCTCCTGGTTGAATTCTCAGATAACGTCTTAGAAGCAATCAGAATGGAGTCTACCAAGAGCAGAAGGAAGACACAGTTGGAACACAGTGTACCCAGTTTTGTTGGAGTAGAGACTTCCTCAGGCTCCCTGGGCAGGGCTAGCTGGGCAGAGAGTGAGCTGGCAGCAGCCAATGCGCCCACTCATCCCCCGCTGGATGGTGGGCAGGGAGGGCAGGGGTGGGGAGCCCTCAGGAGGCAGGAGAGAGGCTATGAAGGCATCCACTCCAGTATCGTGGGAACTAAAGCTTCATGCTGAACAGGAGAAAAAGTATCACCGTTGGAACTTTGTCTTGAAAACTGGAACAATAACCATGAGATAAATTTATCATCCATTGAATGTGCTTTTGGTCATAATTACAGGTAGGCAGGAGTTCTGAGGGAAAACACAGGAGTTCAGTGTTTCTTTTCATCTGGGAGAATTTTCTGGCAACACTGAGTGTCAGTTCAGGCGGATGGCTTTTAGGTTACGCACTGAGCTTATCAGGAAGGTCACAGAGAGCAGCTCTCCAAAGACACGCGGGGCTTTGTTCTCCCAAGGCCTCCCGCAGCCCCCCATGCTCACGTCATGCTCTTTGAAGGCACGTCCTGGGTGCCACATTCCCCACCCCTTCCTCCTCTTTGGTTGGCATGGGCCGTCTCCGCCAGGTCATCATCGGTCAGCAACTTCCCCTGAGATGGAGGGACTCCAACCCGATCACTGTCAGTGACTTCATGAAACCTGGTCTACTGCAGGTTCCAGGTCTCACTCTGCAATCCACCTGTGATGGGTGATGAGACAGCATCTGTGACTCAAAGAGAGACTGGCCCCCAGAGGAGGGAATGGGATGGTGAAGGTGGAGGGGAGAGGCTGGTGTTAAAGGGAGGGAGGACCAAGTGTTACAAGCAGCCAGTTCTTTTGGGGAGGAATCTGGTTTATGACAACCCCTAATTCCTACTCCACCTTCCACCTCCTCAGACTCAGATAACCTGGATTCGCCTGCATAATCGGAATATTTGAACCTCACTCATTCGGCCCCAATCTTCTGAATATATTAGATCAAAGCATACCCCCTTTTGCTTGAGCAATCTTGCAAACAGTTCTAATTTTGTGTTTCATGCAGTGTCTGAAGTTTGATACCCAATGAACATTTTTTTGAGCGTCCATGGCGTAAAAAATCCAAGACAATTAGGATTCTACAAAGGCTCCGCCCACGTGCTTCCTCCTGGACACCTTCTCGAGAAATCTACCCGCTGACAGTCAGAGCAGCGCTTGGGGTCGCTTGGCTGTTGGTCACTTGGCTTCTCTCTGAACTGGGCACCTCTCCCAGGGCTCGCTGGCTTCTGTGCCTGCAGCGCCCCTCCAGCTCGTGGAAGGCTCATCTCCATCCTGGCTCTCTAACTCTTGTGATTCTCCCCCCCCCTCCCACTCCTCTGACGTGGGGCCTCTACCCTCACCCTAACTCATAGGGTTGCAATCGGGACAAAGGAGATCATGTCTGACAGCCTGCACGTATTTGTCATTTTATTTCTAAAAGCGCCTTCAACGTAAGTTATTTTGAAATTACTCTTCCTGTCACCTTATGTGTGTGTGTGTGTGTGTGTGTGTGTGTGTGTGTGTGTGGAGGGGGGTCTAAGAGCTATCATCCCCTAAATGGAGTTAAGGAACAGTAGCTGCAGTGACTATGCTCAGAGAAGGTGTGATCTGCTGCAAAGTGAAGTCCACCCCGTTTTGCTGAGTGTCTTGCTTGCAGGATGAGGCCGCCTGTGAGTGGCAAGGCTGGAGTCTGCACCGTATCTAGGTTCCTTTCACAGGCACAGAGCCTTTGCGGCTCTGACATCACTGTGTCTGTGGCAGGCTGAATACTGGCCCCTCCAACACACGCCCACGTCCTGATCCCAAGGTTCCTATGGGCAGAAGGAACCTTCCAGATGGATTCAGCGAGGAATCTGAAGGTGGGAGACTGTCCTGGATTATCTGGATGGGCCCAAGGTAACCACAAGGGGCCTTACAACAGGGAGGCAAGAGGGTCAGGAATGGAAAAGGTGATGTGATGATAGAAGCTCAGAGAGAGAGAGGAAGAGAGAGGGAGAGGAGAAAGAGAGAGAGAGAGAGAGAGAGAGATGGGAAGATGTGCCTTGATAGTTTTAAGGATGAAGAGTGGGGCCACGAGCCAAGGAGTGTGGGAGGCTCTGAAGCTAGAAAAGGCAAGAAAGTGGGTTCTTCCCTGAGCCCCCACAGGGAACTCAGCCAGGCCAACCCATCTTGGAGTTCTAACCACAGGAGCTGTAAGAGAGTAAATCCTTATCAGCTCTGCGTTGCTGCAGTAACACGTTACCACAAACCGAGTGGCCTAAAACCGCACACGGGAGGTGTTCTGTAGCCCCCCCTCTGGAAAAGGATGTTCTAGGTCAGCGGTTGCCAACTCCAGGGGCCTTACAAGTCGCTTTGACAAATGATCAGGATATACTCACTTTATAAACTCAAGTTTTCAATGAAAAATTCAATATCCTCATTTTTTAATCACTGACAATTTTTATCTAAATTCACAAATTTAAAAAGTTTCTCTGGTCTGTAGAACAAAAGTACTATTTTAATGTATGCAACATATTTTTGTCTTTTTTAGGATAATAAATTGCCAAGATGAATATGATGACCAATTAATAAAACATGGATAACTAAGCTTTAAATGTAACTAGGGAGTTTTTGCATTCAATTTTTCCAAGTGAGGTAGCTGGCCAACATTTCTTAAAGGCATATAAAATATTTGTAGGTTACACTGTTTTATGATTTGAGATAGTTAAATGGAAAGAATTTTAATCCTATATAATAAAAGCCTACTATGCTAAGTGTGCAGTTGTCCGGTTGGCTGTTCAACCAATCAAAGTGTAATATGCTAATGATATGCTAAAGCCACTTAATCTCTCGCTATGACGTGCAATGACCAGCAGGGGGCAGATGCCCTGACTGACTGAGATGGGCCAGGCATGCCCTGGAGCCCTCCTGCAGTCTCTCCTGGCTGGTCAAACTCCTGGCCCTGATTGTGCACTGGTGAGGTCCCTTGGCCTCGCCTGTGCCCTCTCGCAATCCCCTTGAGGGTTGTCAGAGAGCCAGTTTCAGCCCTATCCTGCAGGCCAGGCTGAGGAACCCCACTGGTGCACGAATTCATGCACCAGTGGCCTCTAGTAGGATATAAAAGATGTTTTCTTTTGCAGCACACTTTCTTTAACAACATTCTGTAACAACTGAGGAGGATTGTTTTCCCATTTCTCTCTCCATTTTCCCAGGAAATCTTTGTGAGAATGGGCTTCTTTTGCACTTGCTAATCTATCCGTGCATTTGGGGACAGCCTTTAACTTCTAACGACCTGCACTTCCCCGGATGCCAGGAGCCTTGAGTGCAGTTAAACTAATGTTTTACAATCTTTGGAAAAATTACTTTCATTAGAGGAACTGCTAGTGTTGTTGGGGCTTTGAGAAAAATAAACGGAAACCCACACACCCTAATTAAATTAAACCAGTAAAAGGAATGCACCCATCTCGCCCTGGAAGGAGGCGCTCAAGCCCCAAAGTCACAAATAGGTGACCCTGAAGGTCAAGAATTGTGGGGGGTTCAGTGGTTTACCCAGCGTGCTTTGGTTCTGCAGGTCCAGTGTCCCTGTGGGGAACAGGATGCCTTGGCCCCTTTTTGTTCTAGCTGAGAAGTAGATGGGACAGCCCTGGTTCGCTGGCTGGATATCTCTGCTGAGCCTCGAGGCCTCGGGCTGGAGGAACCACACCTGCCTGTGCAGCAGCCTGCATCCCCGGGCGGCGGTGAGTGGGAACTAGCCGGGCGGGAAGGGTCACGGCAGAGGCCGGGTCCTGGGATGCTGGCGGCCTGTTAGGGAGATTGGTGACTCTCCCTTCTGCCCAAATCTTTCTCTGTAGAGTTCTAAGTGGTCACACATTTGCTATGTAATAAGATTAGTGTGAAATACATGGATTCTCTTATGAATTGAATAATAAAGGCCAACGAGGTAGTGAGATGTCCTCAGAATACATGTTAACGGTGCATCTCCTGGAATCCGCGGAGCTCAGCTACGGCAGGGCATGGGGGCCTTATGAGGAGAGCGTTGCTATAACTCTGTGTGTGACCTCAGCTGGGCTGATGATTCTGGTCAGGGGTTATCAGGTTAGCTTAGCCAGGTTATTCTGAGCATGGAGCAAAAGGGTCACAGTCTGCCTTAAGCAGAGATCATGAGCAAGGATAAAAACTCCAAGATGGACTGCTGATACTTGAATGCAATCTTAGTAAGCTTTCCCAGTGCCCTTGTCCCAGAAATACACAAATCACTCATTTTAGGAGATCATGGCTGGCCTTGTGTGCACTTTTAAATAGACAGCCGCGAATCCCTAAACAATGCAGTGACTTATCTTTGTGTTAAAAATCAGATTGAATACTGTCACCCTGCTTCACGCCCTAGAGAGCCAAGATGTCAGAGCAGAAAGATGAGCTAAGATCTCTGCACGCACTTGTTGACGGATGTTGGAGGTGAGAGCACGCAGGTGAAGAGGGCACATGGTCCCTGGGATAGGAAAGCCAGATCCACAGGCACACAGGCTCTGTGTGACTTAGAGCCCATGGGGAGGGGGCCTAAGCTGTCAGTCAGACATCCCCCAAGGGCTCCTGGACTCCGAGAGGGCACAGGCCGGGCTGAAGGACCCCCCCCCCCCCCAGTACACAAATTTCATACGCCGGGCCTCTAGTATATAATAATACAAGAATAAACTGTTTTGTATATTCACCACTGTAAGCCTACTTTTGTATAATTCCAGGTCTCTCTTTGTGGGTGATGTCTACGCAGGTGAGGTTGGGCGCATATGCACCCACGCAAATGCAAACAATTTTCCCTTGTAGGATCAGACTACACACAATACATTTCACTCAGCTGTTTCAGGTGCAGATATTGCCACACACTGTGTTCATTAGTATATCTCACCCTTAGAAACGCGTCATGCCATTCCATCAAATAACTATATCACAAATCATCTTTTTTTTTTTGAAAGTAAATTTTTATTGATTTCAGAGGGGAAGGGAGAGGGAGAGAAAGAAACATCCATGATGAGAGGGAATCATTGACTGGCTGCCTCCTGCATGTCCCACATTAGGGACTGAGTCCCCAACTCGGGCATATGCCCCTGCCCAGAAATCAAACCATGATCTCCTGGTTCATAGGTCAACGCTCAACCACTGAGCCATGCCAGCCGGGCACAAATCATCTTGCAATGATACAAATTTGGTCTGTTTCCATTTTTCATGATCACAAGCAACTTTGAGATGGACCACCCCATGCCTACTTCTCTGTGTCCTTGTCCAGTGTGGCTTCAGGATAATGTGCCAGCAGGGGACAGCGAGAGGGGTGTGAGCCACGTTGCCATGCTGCCACGCTGCCTCCCAGGGTGTGAGCCACGCTGCCACGCTGCCTCCCAGGGTGTGAGAGACGCTGCCTCCCCAGGAGCAGGCAGCGACAAGCACCTGTTCTCCCCACTTCCGCCCACCTGGCAGCGCCTCACTTCAGAATCTTGGCCCCTGTAGCAACGGAGGAGGTCATAGCGGTGACTTCCTTTGCCTCTGTTTTATTGCTTTTCATTTCGATCTTCTTCTCACAGGTCTGTGGACCCTCGCCCATTTGTGGTTCCTCTTTGTGAATGATCTCTTTGTATCTGGGGACAATCTTTCTGATGGTGGTGGTGGGGGTTGCCTTGTTTCTACTCCTTTGCAGGAGCTTGCCTTTGCTTTCCATGTTTGCGTTTGCTTTGCCCTCTGACCAGTGACATGTGCTTTGAAGCTGACATAACTACTAAGCGTTGAACTGAAGCGATCTTCGGGGGCCCCAGCTTGCGGATGCCGAGAGAGCGTCCTCCCAACCGCAGACTCCCAGGGAGCGGCCCCGTGGTTAACGCGGCAGCAGCCTCTGGGGAGGGCTGAGAGGCAATTACGCAACGAAACCCAGGGGAGACGGGAAACTGGCCAAGAGACAGCGCTGCTGAAACACTGTGCAAATAGAAAGAGGTCCCCGAAGGATACGCTGCAACACTGCCAACTCTGCCGGGCGATGGAGGGGCCGGGCTACTGACGGGGCCCAGGTGGAGAGGCGGCCACCGCCTCACACGGGGACAGCTGAGCCACTGAGGGGACACGGCCCGTGGAACTGGGAGGAATGTGGAATCCGCTTCTGAGTTATGAATAAAAATGCTTTGGCCGTACAAAACTTGCTGATGAAATCTGAGCAGGGTGGGTCACTGGCGGCAGAGGGATCCCCGTGGCCCGGCACCCCCTTCAGCGGAGCTGGGGAGTCTCTGCCCTGGTGGCCCTGGGAGTGGGGGAGGGGGGGTAGTGAGCAAGCAGGCCCCGCTGATCTCCGTGGGTCCGGCTGAGCCCTTCAACCTGGCTCCGGAGCTGAGGGTTCAGCCGAGGGGCCTCTGACTCAGCCACTGAAGAAAGGAGGTGACAGTCCCTTGAGGCTGGCTGGCTCCAGGCGATGTGACCCCGGATCTTGCCTCCGCCAGCCCCATAAGCCGTAGGGAGCAGCGGACCGGGCTGAGGGCCCAGGGTCCCCCAGGGGAGGTTGTGGGAAGCGGCGCTCCAGGGAAAGATCTGGTCCAATCGGCTGTGCCCAGCGCAGGGGGCAGAGCAGCCCCAGGCTGGCCAACGCAGCTGGTGAGCGTCCACTCGGCTCCCCATCGGGTTGAGCGCGGGTGATGACAGGGCTTGGGTGGGCCTGGGTGAAGGTGGTGTCTGGTGGAGCACACAGAACTCCCGGCTGTGTCGGGAACTTCTCTGAAGGGCACTCGGAGCCCAGACTGGGGAGCGGGGGTCTTTGCTTGCTTTTGACATCCTTTCAGGTCCTCCATCCTGGTTGCTCGGGAGTCTGTGGCGTGAGTTCAAATCCCAGTCTCCTCACTTGCAGCTGTGAGGCTTTGGGCAAGTAATTTTACCTGTCTGTGCCTCAGTTTCCTTATCTAAAAGTTTGTGAGCACCAACGTCATAGAACTGTCAAGATTAAATACACATATATACACATATGTAGCAGTTATACTGATTTGTCTAACTGAAAAGTGTGCATGGGTGTGTGTATGTGTGCGAGCGCGCGTGTGTGTGAGTTTCCCTTCTGTAGGGCATTCCAGCAACGCTGCTCACTGTCTCCATGGAAACCAGCCTCTGGGTCCCTGTGGCTTCTGCAGAGTGGAGAGCATCATCTGCACGGTGGGTGGGGTCTGATAAGCCAACCAAACAGCACCGACCAGCTTAGAGCGCCATGCCCCTTCCTGGGGCCCCCCGGCTGCATGGTGGGGGATCCCATGTTTGCACCCTGTGGAAGGTTCACTGGCTGCGGGTTTTGTTTGCCAAGCAGCGTTTAGCGGGTTTGCCACTCTCCCTCTTGCCATTAAAAGTCTCTATAGTAACCTGAATAGCACATTTGAAAGCAATACATCACAATGGAACGCGCCTCTCCCAGCCCAGTTGCTTCTAGGTCTCCTGTGTGCTCAGCATGCGTTTCTCTCTTTTTCTCTTTCCTTTTTTTAAATTATATTTTATTGATTTTTTTACAGAGAGGAAGAGAGAGGGATAGAGAGTTAGAAACATTGGTGAGAGAGAATCATCAATCAGCTGCCTCTTGCATACCCCTTCTGGGAATGTGCCCGCGACCAAGGTACACGCCCTTGACCAGAATCGAACCCGGGACCCTTCAGTAAACAGGCTGATGCTCTATCCACTGAGCCAAACTGGTTTCGGCAGCATGAGTTTCTCTTGTTTCTTTGGTCACTGTATCTTTCAATCAACTCAGAAGGAGTATTCAGATTTTAATTTATTTTTTAATTTTTAAAGATTTTGAGAGAGAGAGAGAGAGAGAGAGAGAGAGAGAGGAGAGAGAGAGAGATTGATGTAAGTGTGAAACAGCAATTGTCTGCCTCCTGCAGGCCTCCTATTGGAGATCCAGCCCAAAACCCGGGCATGCGCCCTGACCAGGAATGAACTGGCAACCTTTCAATGCACAGGACGACGCTCAACCAGCTTAGCCACACTGACCAGGGCAATAGTCTGATTTTTTAAAAAACCTCACTCTCTTGCACCCTTTCTTCATCAATGGATGGGTACCAAGGTTCTCGACAATATACACAAAATCTTTTTCCAGCGTGGACAGGGAGCAAATAGTTATAAATACTTATAGCAAAAGGCATAAACAGTTAGATATTAGACTTAAGTTAATTTTTTGGAAACGTACAAATACTGACCGATGGGACAAAGCAGGTATTTCATGAGCTAAAAGCCGTGAGGTCGAGGGTGTTTTCCACAGGGTGACACGTGCCCCTCCGTTACCATGGCAACACCATCACTCTCACTGTCACTGTCTGGATCTCTGGACAGCTTTCCAATGTATTGGGCCTCACCCATCCTGGACCAACTGGACATGCGCCTTCAGCGGTTGCTGTCTTGTGCTTTGGTTGTTGTTTAGAGTTTTGGGGCAGCAAGTAGGGGCATGTGCCAAATCTCTTTCAATCCGACCGACCATTTTGCTTGGAAAGCGCCGGGACAGTAAGTTGTAGGATCAGATCACTTGAGATCAGATTGGGCTACGCTGGCTGTGATTTTAGAACGGAAGTCAGAATGTCATTGCCTCCAAACCCAAGGTTGCTCTTCTGTGGCTTCTTAGACTCCGTCCCTCCTGATGTGAGAACCCCCCAACATCCCTCATTATCATCACTGAGTGAACATGGCAAGAGATCATCATGTGAGAGTGTCTGGAGATGGAAACTCCATTTGACAGATCTGAAAGGAAATTATATGTTGAAAGGAAAGGAACCAGACTTCCTCTCAAACCACACACTACTTATAAAATTAGGTGGTTATTCGTTTTTTTTTTTAGGAAATCTGTCAGCCTCCTTCTTAAGGTTTGGCTTTTTGTTGCATTGTTATGCTGCTGGCTCTGAGGCAAGTACAGGCTCCTCAAAGGATGCAGGTACGCTTTTCAAAACGCCCCAAATCGGTTCATTGATGTTCGATATTTGGCTGTCAGGAAAGCTAAGGCACCAAGAAGTCATTAATTAAATCCCAAGTAATTTTCCCACCAGAAAAACCTGAAAAGCTTGGTGAGAGGAAAAATAGATTGAAAAATCCCCACCTACAGTCCTGATTTCATGTGCATAGAGGGAATATTGGTCCTGCTTGGAAAAAAATTAGGCCTCTGGAATACACCAGCTATCATCGTTATGAATAACAACAAATTGCACAGTTAAGTTCTGGAGGAGGGTTCCCTGTTTTGGTTCCCAAAGTGTCAGAATCTCACCTGGTTCAGGGTGTTACTCATTGCCGGGCGAGGGAGAAATGGAAATGTGCACACGCATCTGTTTCCGCCCTCACGGGTGCGCTGCAGGTCAATGCTGGCGGCACCCCCTGGCAATGCTCCAGACCCACAGGGGGAGGGCGATGTTCTCCACAACCCTGCCCCTATGCAGACACCAGGGGCCCCCTAGGGGTCGCCAGGCCACCTGCACCGCTGGTCTCTATTTCTGACCATATAAAGTTGGGGTTCCCATGACCCTTTCAGGTTGAATAATTTGCTAGAATGACTCACAGAATTCCAGGAAGTGCTATACCTGTGAGTAGTTTTGTTATGAAGATACAAAGGGGAGGGCTGGGAGGGGGCACAGAGCTTCGTGCCCTCTGCCTGTGGCTTCAGGGATGTCAACAGCTCATCCACCGGAAGCTGCGCTGAGCTTCATGCCCAGTTTCACTGGGGCTCCTGTATCTGGGATGCTTCATTGAGTCATTGGCCACAGGACTGGACTCAATCTCCAGCCCTTCCCTCCCCACAGAGGTCAGGCGTGGTCGTTCCGGTGACCAGCTCCCATCCTGCAGCTGCCTGGAGACCACGTGCGTCACCTCGGAACAGAACACAGACTCTGGTCACTCGGGAGACTCCACGGGGCTGGAAGCTCTGTGCCTGGACCCGGGACAAAGACCGGAGCCAGCCGGGAGGTCCTACTGCATACAGAGCCTCTAGCCTCCACTCTATTCTGCAAAAGGCACCCCCCCAATGCACAGATGTAGTCTCTATGCTACCACAAGTCCATATAACGACAAGTCACGACAGCGTCTGCTCTTACTGCCCCCGTCTCGAGCGTAGGCTCCTCAGTGCGCATCACTGTCAAATGTCTCACGTCCCTCCCAGCTCTGTTGTTAAGTGTCCAGCCTTTCCCCGGCTATGTGTCCTGACTTCTGCCAGACGACACCAACATATAGGACACATGAGCTCTGCCAGCCCTCCAAGTTGCAGTTCTAATCGATTTTAGTCTTTCCTCCACCCTTCTCCACCCTGACCTTCATGTAAAATATTGTTCCCTTAACACAGAAATGTGGAGGCTTGTACTTCAAGCTGGCTTCTTGCTTTTCCTTTCTTTCCCCCATCTTGGGCTAACTAACTAACTAACTAACTAGTAGTTTACTCCTGGTTAACCATCGCCCCTTCCTTTCCCATAAGTGTCTTCTCAACAAAGTGAGACTTTTCTCTTAGGAAAGGAGCTACGGTGCCTGGGAAATCAAGGATGTCGCATCTTCCCATTCTGAGGACTCTATATTCATTCCGAGCAGCCCAGACTCCAAAGTGAACATACGCATGTAGAAGGTCATAGATTGATAAAGGGCCAATGGACTTTTCTAGAAGTACTTAGGTTTTCTCAAATAGTTTGTTAGAGTAAAGGCTCCTGGAATACAGCGAGTTATTGGGTTATAACCTGTTCAGCCTTTCAGGTAGCAGACCACTGTTGCATGGTTTTTTGACTATAAATTTGTTTTGTCCTCAGGACATCATAATGAAAGTAATAATTTTTAAAAATTGAGGTTCAATTCACATAACATAAAAAGTGAACGATGCAGTGGCATTGAATACATTCTCCAAATGTTGTTTAACCACCACCCCTGTCTACTAGTAGTTCTAAAACATGTTTATTACCCCCAAAGGAAACTCGTACTCCTTAAGCAATTCAGAGGATAATTGTTTTTAAGCCAAATCTCTGTTTTCAGTCCTCCACTTACCAAATATTAGGCCTACTGTGTTAGGGATGCCCGCCGAGTATGTTCTTCCTTGCCAGCCAATGGATTGTATCTCATCACAGGGGTCTGGTTAGCCAACTAGAAAGGTCTACTCCACACAGTCTCTATCCTCCACTTCATTCAGCAAAAGGCAGACACACAGCTAACACACGGGAAATGCTGAATGGTGAACTTTACTGTCACAGGGTTAGAATGTATCTGGCCAACCAGTTGCATCATTTGAACACTTTCCCTAGGCAAGTGGAAGTTAGGAGTAACCGAAAATGTGGTTTTATATCCGAGTTTTGAGTACGTGATATGGGTACGTGGCTCTGCTAAATGCCTTACATGCATGTCAAAGAAAAAAAAAAGGTTATCATTCTATATAATAAAAGGGTAATATGCAGATTGACACTAACATCTGGAATGACCAGTTGCTATGATGCGCACTGACCACCAGGGGGCAGACCCTCAATGCAGGAGCTGCCCTCTTGTGGTCAGTGCACTCCCACAAAGGGAGTACCACTCAGCCACAAGCCAGGCTGATGACTGCGAGTGGGCCTAAGCTGTCAGTCGGACATTCCTGGAGGGGTCCCGGTCTGCAAGAGGCTGGGCTGAGGGAACCCACCCCACCCCCTTGAGTGCATGAATTTTCATGCACCGGGACTCTAGTGATTATATATTAGCTTCCAATATAGAATATGTATATATTCAATACACATATGTTAGCCTTCAATGTACCTATTAGCTCATACCTGCATAGCCATATGAAAATGCAATTATTTACACACATTGATGCACATAAACACACCTGTTAGCGTGAAGGTACCTATGCACGCGCTGTGAGTACATTATTCAAACCCTGTCAGGGAGCTGCTATGCTCAGATGCGGAGACTCAGACAAGAGGGCAAAGTCATTTGCGTGCAGGGGGCGGCATCAGAGGGGCTCTGTGCCTCACAGCTCACCCCAGGGGCAGTAAGCTGCCGGCCCTGCGCCAGGGCTGTGGTGCTCACGGTGCAGAAGCCTTCCTGAGTGCCCTTGTGGGCTGCGCACTGTTCTCTGAGTCAATATTTAAACCCCGAGATGCCTCCCCCTTGTAACGCCTTTGAGCCTGAAATTTAATATCTTGTGAGGGAGATTACATCAAAGCAGAAAACACAAGAAATGTAGGTCGCGCTGTTTCCCCTGCTGAACGCCCCCCTCAGTGCGAGAAGCCGCAGCTCGGGAAGTCTGGGAGGAGACTTCCTCCCACCCGGTGACACCTGCCTCTGCCCGACTTTAACCTCCCCCAGGCTCCCCCTGCGTGCTTCCCCTCCCTGCACTCCGCTCACACGCCTGGCTCCGGGAGCAGGAGCGGGAGGGCACAGCGCCCTGTGCCAGGGAAGCCGGTGATGCTCACGCCTGGAGGGAGCTGCTCTGGGGCCTGTAGCCGAGGCAGAGGCGCTGCACCGGGCGAGGAGCACCCTCCTCCCGGGGTCCCCAGGGGCGCAGGCCCAGAGCTCTCTGAGCGGGGCGTGGGCGCCTCCTGCCTGGGGATGAGCTCCGGAGCCTCAGAATCCCGTGTTCCCTGCTCTCCCTCCACCATCTGCTCCCTCACATCCCCAGAGTGTGCTCTCAGGCTCAGCTTCCCAAACACGCACACAGACACGCACACGGACATGCTCCCCTGCCCTGGGCTGGCCACATGTGCTTGCCCCACTGGCCACCTGTCTCCTACCCTCTGGCCCGTCTCAGCCCTACTTGCTGCAAGCGGAGGGCACAGAATAAAGCTTGAGACCCTAAGTGCTGGCCCCGGCCAGCGCCAGGCCTTCTCCAGCCCTGGGGACAGGTCCTCTCACCCCGTCTTCCTCCATGGCACCTGTTGTTCCTAGGGCCCGGAGGGGACTGTCCAGACAGGGTGGCAGGTGGTGGAGGGTGGAGCAGGCCCTGGGAGCCAGGCGGCAGCCGTGGGAGGAGGGAAGGAGGACCGTGAGCCGGGTGGCAGTTGGAGGGAGGCAGGGGAGGCGCATGGAGGAAGTGGGAGGCAAGAGAGTTTCAAATGTGTTTGTTTGTTTCCTTCTATGCTTTGGGCCGGAGCAAAGGCGAGTGGCACCGGCTGTGCTTCCTGTCCCTAAGAGCCTGGGCCCCCAGCGTGGAGAGTGGCTCCTTGAGAGGGCGCCGTGGCTCCTCATCGTCCTGGGTGCCACCTGAGCACCCACTGGCGTGACAGAGGGCCTGGGAGCATGGGGACGTGTGGGGTTGGAGACCGACAGGTGTTGGGGAGCTACAGCCCCAGTGGTGGCGGTGGGAGGGGGCTGCCTGCTTCAGGGCTTGCCTCCGACCTGCCAAGCTGGGCTGGGACCATGTAACGCATGCACTGAACGTCTGCGTTGTGTGTGATTACTTTCTGCAAAAGGGGGAAATGAAGGAGGACCCAAGTGCCTATGACCCTGAGGGAGGAAGGGAGACACTTCAGTAAAGTGTCAAGGGCACCTGTGCCCTTGAGATCCAGTCCGAGAGGATGTGGCTGACCTACACGTGGGACTCACAGCACCAGTGGCTCAAAAAGGCCAAGTGAGCGAGAAACATTACTACTGAGCGAGCCGAGGGGCAGGTCCTAAAAACTGCTGTTGTGGGAAGAATGACCCTCCTTCTGGCTTCTGGAAGAAACGGGGTCTCCGCCTCTCCTCTCCACCACTCCCCACCTCCCTACTTCTGCCAGTCCCAAGAACTGCTGGGTATTTCCGAGTTTCCTCTTCAACATCATCACATTGGAAAAATGGCTTCATCTCCCCAAGGCATCATCAGCAAAACAGAAACACCAATGGCTTGGCTGTCTCCCAAGTCAGGCGGCCGATGGACGGACGCTCTGCGTGGCCTCCAGGGTGGTTCAGGTGGACCCTTCCTGCCCTAAGCTAGTGGAGGCAGAGCGGCAGATGGACAGATATTGGAGGCAGAAGCCTGGGGTGGGGTTACCACCCACTGGCACCTCCCACCACGCTGCAGAGGAAGAGGATTGGCATCTGCTTAGCCTTCCTTCTCCTGCCCGGGTTATCTAGAGCAGTGGTCAGGGCACACTTAGTAATGCCTGGAGACCTTTGCTTGTCACAACTGGCATCTAGCGAGCCGACGTCAAGGCTCCCATTAAAAAATCCTGCAACGCAACCACAGAAGTCCACAATGTCAATGGTGCCTGATGCAGCCCTTCCTGGTGCCAAGGAGAAGGTGGGGGGGGTGTCAGAAGTGAGCTTCTCACCAGCCATGTCAGGGGCCTTCATCAGGCGGTGAGGGTCCAGGTGATGGCCCAGACCTTAGAAGGAAGGGGAATGAGGCTGAGCAAACAGACCTCGTCTCATTCCCATTTGCTCGAAGACCAGCAACAACCTGTACAGATGCCCGGCACCGAGGCTGAGACTTGCTCACGGTGGTGCCGTGCTGAGCACGGCTGTGTGCTTCTACCAGTAAAACCCCTTCAACTGCATGTTGGCTCCTGAGTTGGCAGGGAGGAGATTGAGATCTTCGGAGCTGGCCAAAGGGTGAGGGACCTCGGCAGTGAGGGAGGGGACAGTGGGGGGCGGGCAGGGGGGGGGTAGAAGCACCTGGAGGGACATGGAGGGGGAGAAGAGAGGATGCTCATTTCCATGGAGACGTGGCTCAGGCCATTCACTTGCATGGACCTGCCCGCTCCATGTCACTGCGAATGCCCTCTGACCTCAGAGCTGGGATCTCCGATGCCCACCGAACATACTCATACTCTCAACCGGGAGCAAGAGTCCTCGAACCTGGAAGCTGTGTTCCAAGAGGGACAGCACATGCCTCCTGGGGGAGGAAGTAACTGCTTCTCAGAGCGCTCAGCTGGGAGCCTGCTGCCCTCTCCTGCTTCGGATCAAAGGGCGCCTGTCTGCCTCTCGGTGGGTCTGGAACCATAGATGGCGTGGGGACCAAGGTCCAATAGGGCCGTTTGCAGAGATCTGCATCCTGGGGCTCCGGCAAGGTGGCCCCTCTCGGCACCCACTCTGGTGCCCCCCCTGCCCACATCCTGGGTAGGGGACCCCAGGAAGGAACACGCAGAGTAGAGAGGACGGAGCCAGTCTGGAGGGTGGTGTGAGTGTGAGTGGGCGGGTGACGGAGGGATGGGACACCGGGTCGTGGGAGAGCGAGAGAGCCTGCCTCCAGGCCGGCCTTCCAGAACCCGCCCCGGAAGCACAGCGGAACTTTATAACCCGAGTTGTTAGTGCTCCTACGGGGGGAGGCCTCCGTTGCTGGAGCCGACATGTTTTCAGGAGCTTGGGGTTTGGGAGATACATCAGCTGGCCATGACCCCGCAGCGAATTATTACTGAAGTTTATGTACGAACCGCCTACCAAGGTTCCCTGCAGACACGATTCCAGGCTGTTTGCACGCCTCTGGACACCTCTGATCATCACGGCCTGACTTAGCTCTCAGGGCCCGGGACACACCTGCCCGCTCCATGTCACCGCTGATGACAGCACGGAGCAGGACTGGTGTCCTTGGCGGGGTCCCCGTCTGCCAATAGAGGCAGGGCCACTGCACTATTTGGAGCAAGTCTACATGTGAAAATAGCCATTTCCACGATGCAAACAGGTTAAAAGGTCAGAGGGCAGTGTTGAGAAGTCAGTGGCCTTTGGAAGGTTGGAAGGCCACAGCGAATGCGAGTGAGTATCGCTCACTGAGGCCCCGCTGGGCATCCCAGGCGCACCCTCCGCCTCCCTCCCTGTCACCGCGCTTCTCTGGGCTCCTATGAGTTGCCTCTTTCCTCCTCCACAGCTCCTCTCTGGGTTCTTTGCACATATGTTTTTTTTTTTCTGTGTGTTTTCGTCACGTGTAATTTTGCTGTCTCTCTATTTCTCCCTCCACATCTGTTTTTCCTTTTTTTCTCTGTCTTTTCTGCCTTATCAGACCCCCTCTTTATGCCAACAATGTAACATAAAAATATTTTGAAGTATTACCCGTATTTATTAAACCTGATTTCAATGAAACATTTAAAAGCTTGTTAATATTTTGGTCTCTTGTTTGCCCTTTTATTTTTTAAAAGGGCACTTTTATTGATTTCAGAGAGGAAAGGAGAGAGAAGGAAAGAGAGAGAGAAAGAGAGAGAGAGAGAGAGAGAGAGAGAGAGAGAGAGAGAGATCAATGATGAGAGAGAATCATTGATTGGCTGTCTCCTGCATGCCCTATCCTGGGGTTTGAGCCTGCAACCCAGGCATGTGCCCTGACCGGGAATCAAATCATGACCATCTGGTTCACATGTTGATGCTCAACCACTGAGCCATGCAAACTGAGCTTGTTTGCTTTTTAAAAAAATGATGGAAGTTGATTAAAAGCACATGAGAGAAAGGAACATTTCCCGTTACTGTTCTAGAAGACAAAGAGGTCACCCACCCCATTCCCGGCCTTGCCCAGCCATCCACAGCAGTCCGTCCCTATGGTGATGGGAGACGCGGGCTCTCCCCCCAGTTCTAGTTAAACATGGAGATGTTCTAGGAACCAGATGGCTTTTGCTCTGCAGTTGAACAAGCAAAGTGTTTCCTGGCTCGAGAAAGCCATTCTGCGCACCGCGTCCCGGGCATTTGTGGTTCTTTTTATGTCCCTTTCCTCTGGTGGCCTTGGGCTTTACGTCCCCATCGAACTGAGTGTGTAGCAATTGTGTGTTCATCCTTTGATTGGTCTACTGGCACGTTCTCCCTCCATAACTATGTATTTATTTCCTATGTTGAATAAATGTGGAGCTGTATATCACATTATTCATGAGTTTAACTTTGATGAAATATTTATCAGTACTGACTGCCTGATGAACTCTTACAAGCGAGAGCCTAAAAGAGTTAGAGCATGTCTTATGGATTTTAGAATGTGCTCTATCTTTGTAAGGACCGGTGATCTGGAATGTTGAGTAGAATTCCAAGGACTGTACTCAAATTTTGAATTTCCTTGTGTATTGAACACATCTTGTGTAACTTTTCTTTTTTGTTTGTTTGTTAATCCTCACCTGAGGATATGTTTTCATTGATTTTTAGAGAGCCTGGAAGGGAGGGGGAGAGACAGAGGGAGAAGCATCATGGATGTGAGAGAGATACATCAATTGGTTGCCTCCCACACGCACTCCGACCAGTGTCGGTGATCAAGCCTACAACTGAGATGCATACCCTTGACCTAAATCAAACCTAGGACCCTCAGTCCGAGTTTGGGCCAACACTCTATCCACTGAGCCAAACCGGCCAGGGCTGTGCGATCTTTTTCATGAAGATCTTTTTCATAAAGCAACTTAGAAGAACGAATGCACCTTTTCATCTACGCAACGGTTTGGAATTCAGTTTTGACAGAATTCCCTTAAGCCAATGGATTTATAGATCAGTCATTGCAGAGGCAGACCTGAGACCTAAAACCAACCAACCAGCAGGCCAACGACGGGCTCTCATTTAAATGCATTTGGATCCAACAGAGATATAAAAATCAATGTACTGCTATTGAAGATCCCAGTAGATCCCTTGGAGAGCCTTCAGTGTCTCACAGTGCAGTTAGGCGGGTTAAAGGGAACATTCACTGAGTTTCTAACAGGAGCCTCATTGTGAACCCGGCATCACAACTCCTGTGCTACACTAGCTTGATCCCCTTACACTCTCAAACTCCCTGTGCTGACAACGACTCGGGGCTCCAAGCTAGCCATCTTTCCAGTGTTCAGAGGCTCTGCGGGTCTTTTGTGCTGGTCCTTGGACTTGGAGATTAGAACTGAGTCTGCTGAAGTGCTGGCACTGTGAATCAGTTGGTGCTGTCCGAGGTCCCACTCCGTATTTTAGTGACACAGGCTCGTGCAGTGGTACAGGTAACCTCACTACGCATTTCATTCAGGCAGGAGAAGAGCTTTAAGGTCCTTTCCCCTCCAGAGAACCAATCTGGGGGTCTTTAAACCTGGTGGCAAATCCTTTGCATGTGTTTCCGGTAGAAAGAAGGGTAGAGCAGAGAGGGCAGGGGGTGATGATACAGAAGAGAGGGTGGAAGAGAGGTGGTAAATACTGTGGGCAGTTTGTCTTCACCAGGCCCTTCCAGTCACTGTGTAAATGTGGGATTAGTGTGTGTTTAAGACCCAGGAAACTGGCCAGGGGTTTTGGATGAGGAATGAAAGACATGCAGCGTGAAGAACGTTTTAACAATATCTTTTCTAGGCACGGGGCAGACCTTTGGGGATAAGGCCTCATTGACCGGCTACAAAAGGATACATGTTTTAATAGATCCTTGTTGAGGAGTGGCAGAAGAGGAAGCAGGTGCCCAGTTAAATGTGGCAGGATTAACAGTGACTTCTGCAGGCCAAACGGAATAAGGTGTTCATGGCCCTAACGATAATGGAGAAGTGTTTGCAAGCTTCCCCTGGAACTTCAGAGATGAAATCTAGCACCAGGGACAGTGTTTACTTCCAAACAAAAATAGTCTGCACTGGGTGCTTATTTCATCACAGTCACGCGGTCTTTATTGTTGTTAATCCCCACCCGAGGATATTTTTTCATTGATTTTTAGAGAGAGTAGAAGGGAGAGGGAGAGATAGAGAGAAACATCCATGTGAGGGAGACACATCTATTGGTTGCCTCCCACACACACCCTGACTGGGGCCAGAGAACGAGCCTGCAACCAACGTACATGCCCTTGACTGGAATCGAACCCATGATGCTTCAGTCCATAGGCAGACCCCGGAGCCAAACTGCTTAGGGCATCACATGGTCTTTAATAGTTAAACTTCAACATATAGAATTGCATTTCTTATGTTGTGGGAGGATTTATTTTAATTCTTCTTTCTTCTTAAAAATATGTATTGTATTTATTTAGCTTAAGAGCTTAGAGAATTACAGCAGTGATCCACATCAAAGCTAAATCATTCCAAGCTACTTACACCTCAAGCACTCCATTTTTGATAGCTCTGTCTGAAGTTTTGAAACACCACCTGAGAGGTTATATGATCATAAATAAACCATCCTTTCCTCTCTTTCCATTCTCCAGCCTACGCAACATCTGCCCGTAAAACTTCAGCTGACCTGGTCTAACCCTACCAAAGGTCAGGTTTAAATAAGTCTGGGTCTTGAGTCCCAATGCAGTGCTGCAAATAAAATCCATTTTGATTCATACAGTAACCACTCCAGCGCAGAAATTGACCCCAGGCAAGATGGGTTTCTGAATAATGCACCGCGTACCCTCGACATGAGGCGATGCGCGTCAAACAGACCTTGCCTATTGCAGCAGTGAAAGGCCAAGTCGGATGGCCACAAGGGGATGTGGTTGGCGTGAAAGTTTATGGTTTTGCATGCAACACCAGAAATCAAGAATAAATTCCAAGTTACTCACTCATGGATTCTGTCAGCTTGGCCATTGCTGCAGGTGCTTCTTTGTGCTTTTCCTGGAGGGGAGAAGAAAAGACAGCCATGTGGGAAACACGTCTCTCAGATGCGCATGAACACAATGGGTCTGTGACAGCTCCGTCTCCCTCCCTTCTTTTCCTACGTTAAAATGTGCTCACAATGAGGAAAGGAATGGGAAACATCCCACACTATAGTTATACCATCAGTCAGCCACGGAGAGAGATTTGGGGGGCACAGGAGAACGTGCCCGGCTGTTGGAAGTGCGCGTCTGTCGCAGAGATCTTGGGTAAATATCATTGGTGACGCTCGGCCGGCTTCCGGAACCTCTCTGACACTGGAGCTCTGGCATCCATATGCCAGTCCTTTGCTCTCTATTTTCTCCCGTGGAAGCTTTTTGGTATTTTTGGAGCTGGTATTTTTGTAGTCACTTGGTTTCTTTTTTTCCCTAAGAGCTAAATAGATTTTATGCATTTTTCTTTGTCTTATCTTTTGGACTTCCTGAAATTTTTTTAAAAAAGTTGTCACTTTAAAAAAATATATTTTTATTGACTTCAGAGAGGAAGGGAAAGGGAGAGAGAGATAGAAACATCAATGATGAGAGAGAATCATTGATTAGCTGCCTCCTGCACCTTCCCCAAGGGGGATCAAGCCCGCAACCCAGGCATGTGCCCTTGATCGGAATCGAACCCGGGACCCCTCAGTCTGCAGGCTGGCGCTCTATCCACTGAGCCAAACCAGCCAGGGCAAAAGCTGTCACTTTTGATGGGTTTATAACCTTATCTATTTTGGGCTGAAAACATTTTGTTTTGACTGGGATAGAGGTGGCAGCCCACCGAGCGTGAGGGCCAAGGATGCGTGTAGAAATGAAGCCTGCCCCAATGAGGAAGTCACAGAGGCGAGATTAAGAATGATGGTCATCTCTCCTAACCAGTTCCCTTCACTGTCTCCATGCTTCTCTCATCTCCTGGGGTTCCTAACATGGATCCTAGCTGAAATATTGGCCAATATTATTTTACCTTTTTGAAGCATTATTCTTTTTCTGATTATGAAACGAATGCATGCCCATTATTTAAAAGCTAAGAAGATATTGAAAAAATGATAAATTATAGTCATCTTATAATACCACCTGCAGAGGAAACCGCTATTATAATTTGGTGAACACATTTCTGTTTTCATTTCAATACCTGTGAATATGTACAGACAGGGCAATGTGATCCCATTTCTATAAATATAAATATGCATATTCTGCACACAATATTATAAGTTGTCTTATTTTCACTTAATACCCCATTCTCCATCTTTCTATGGCAATACTGTTAGAATGCACCAGCATTGTTTGAATGACTGGGAAGCATCTGTCATGGGTTATCCCAGTGGCCGGCAAACTGTGGCTAGTGAACCACATGCAGCTCTTTGGCCTCTTGAGTTTTTCGCAAAGGCCAGCTAAGGAGAAGCCTAATTAGGTTAATAACAATGCACCTACCTATATAGTTTAAGTTTTAAAAAATTTTTGGCTCTCAAAAGAAATTTCAATCATTGTACTGTTGATATTTGGCTCTGTTGACTAATGTGTTTGCCAACCACTCGGTTATCCCACAATTTCCTTAACCAAGTTCCAGTTTATTTGCATATAGTTTTTCACTGTTTTACACAAGGCTGTGATGAAGCATCCTTGAGCTCACATCTTGGTGCACTTGGCCTTCTAGGGCTAGGTATGGCTTGGCCCAAAGGTATGACTATTAAGAATTATGACACCTGTCCCCACAAAGTTCAGGTCTGATAGTGCATAGAAGTGTTTGTTTCTTTACATCCCTGTCACTTGCCAATGGCATTACTACATCTCCCCTCCCCGACTCTGCCAAAGTGATCGTGAGAAAGCGGGATCTTGCTATTTTATCCTGTCCTTTTTCTCTCTGACCTTTTTTACGGACAGCCAGGCATTCTGTCCCAGCTAGTCTGTATCTCGTTGGCACTCAGCTTCCTGGTGCGGTGCCCAGCCCCTGAGGCATCAACAACGATGGCTGAGAAGCCAAAGAGCAGCTATCTTTGCCCACGGCCACAGTGTAGTGCTGCCCACACCACGGCTGCCTGGCCAGCACCTGAGTGACCCGTCACAGCTTGAATGCGGAAGGACAGCTACCAGCCCCATTACCATGGCCTGGTGTTACTGTTCCCTACCTATAGAGTCTGCTTTGAGTGTCAACAAACGAAGGTGAACATCACAAGTCAATGCTTTATTTTCACAAGCCCGGTATTAGCAGTGAAATTGGGGCACCACCATCTCTTACTTAAACTAATCATGGAGAACAGAAGGAACTAAGGACCCGTCATCCACATCCTGTCCGCCACGTAGTTTATATCGAGATGCAGAGAAGTAGCCGCTGTTGGGGAGGTTAAGTGCCGTGTAGCAGAGACAAACAAGGCAGGAGCAAGGAGCCTTTCAGCCACGCGGGTCCACAGGAGCCCACAGACTTCCTCAAGACAGGTGGACCCAGTGGCTCGTGAGAATTCATGCATAGAAACAACTCCATGGTGACAGTTCAGCGGGCTTTATCCTTGACCTCTGGGATGTTGTCCTGTCTCTGCCTGCTCTGTCCTAGATTCTCCACTTCCCCTCCCAGCCCTGCTGTGATTCCCTATCTCCCAGGTCCTGCTCTGTGACCGGCCCCCTCACCCCTATTCTCTGGCTCCGAGCCCCATAGTCCTCACTCTGGGTCACTGACCGGCTAGGCATGGCCCTTCTTGATGGCCCCAGAGTGGTGAGACTCCCGAAACCACAGGCTCCTAGGTCCCTTCCATCCCATCCTTTTAAGGCACTGTCCAGTTTGCCTGTCCTCTGTTGGCCACCATATTGCCTCTGGTGACCTAGGATCCTGCCACCTTTTGTACCCCAGTATTCTTCTGGGTGGTCCTTGCAGCTATTTTTAAAAAATATATTTTTATTGATTTCAGAGAGGAAGGGAGAGAGAATCATTGATAGGTTGCCTCCTGTAGGCCCCCCACTGGGAATGGAGCTTGTAACCCCTGGCATGTGTCCTGACCCGGAATCAAAACATGACCTCCTGGTTCATAGGTCAACCCTCAACT
Organism: Vespertilio murinus; assembly: GCA_963924515.1. NCBI lineage: Eukaryota > Metazoa > Chordata > Mammalia > Chiroptera > Vespertilionidae > Vespertilio > Vespertilio murinus. The sequence continues at coordinate 198,048,770 of OZ004706.1, read as the reverse complement.
GGGTTATGCTAGCCAGGCATTGCATTTATTTCTATTCAGGTGTGCTGGATAGCCTAGTCCTCATAAATCAGACCTCTGAGATCGGCACATTTTTCTTCCCTGAAGTTAAACAGAAATCACTGACATGGATGGGGTAGGGGGCCTTTAAAAATCCTAAATTTTGCTCTCTGTTTGACTCATCTATACCATAATTTATGGTGAAAATCATGACATATGTTTTTGGGTGAGTCATTTAGTCATTCTATGGGGTGTCTTCAAACTCCGTATGTCCTTCCCTCATTATCGGGAAGTTGAGGTTCGCAAGTGCCTGGCACGTGTTCTCAAGGCATTGACATTTCATTCTCAATCCCAGGCAGATTATCCTCCTTTTTTAAAGCCAAGAGTTTCCTCCAAAGTATATTTGCTGGGCTTACAGCGCTGGGAAGAGGTCTGGAATGGGAGCATATTAAACATGGAAAGGAGTGTTTTAGAGATTGTCAAGTCCAACCCATGGGTGCTGCAATTGGCAGAACTGATGTTCATGTCGAGAAAAGAATTTATATCAGGCTGGTCTCTTCCCCTTAGCAACAACCTCCACTGCCCCAGAGACCTCTAGGTTTACCACACACAGACACAGTTCCGTCTACAACAGCCCTGGGGCTGTGTTTGCCTTCTCTGTGTCCTTGTTCAAGCAGTCTCATACTCAACAGTACCCCTGACTTCCACCAGTGGATGATAACTTCGCATTCATTGATCCAGCTCTGACCCCCCACTGAACTCTGGTTCCCTCACTGGACAGCCCCACCCAGATGCTCAGTGGATATTCCAAACCCACACGGACAAAACCACTGTCTATTCCCCAACACTCTCCCACAGCAACCCTGTCCCCCATCCTCTTCAGCGCCTCCCACCCAGGCAAATGTGACCCAGGGACCCCTGCTCGAAAGCTTTCAGTTCTTCTCTAGCATCTAAGGACGCACTCCTTGCCTCTCAGCCAGACACCAAGGTTCCCAGCTCATGCTCAGTCTGGAAGTTCCTTTCTTTATTCTCTGCCTTTGGTTAATGGGATCACCACCCACCTTGTGCCCAAGCCAGAAATGTGGAACACCCATCCCTCTTTCTAGGACAGGAAACCTGACCTTCCTTAACTGCTGTATCTTAAAGAGACTGTGACTGTGGTTCCCACCAGCCTCCAGTCTCACCTGCAACACTGAGGGATTGTCTAGAAACTGTCCCAAGAGACCTATTTAAAATAAAGATGTGGCCAAAACCGGTTTGGCTCAGTGAATAGAGTGTTGGTTTGTGTACTGAAAGGTCCTAGGTTCGATTCTGGTCAAGGATATATACATTGGTTGTGGGTACATCCAGGTAGGTGGTGTGCAGAAGGCCGGTGGTGATGTTTCTCTCTCATGGATATTTCTAACTTTTTATCCCTCTCCCTTCCTCTCTGTTAAAAAAATCAATAAAATATATTTTAAAAAATACAGATGTGACCCAGGCCCGAAATCTTTCCATTCTTCTCCAGCATCTAAGGTGCACCCTTGCCTTTCAGCCAGGGTGCTGCCTGGATGTTTCTGTCTTCCACACTCACACTCCAGTTAGAGGTTCATCCCTGCCTTGGCAATCCTTGCTTCCTCTGCCTAGAACCCTCAATTTCCTTTTCCTCCTGTGCTCCCCAAACCCGTCCTACAAACTCCAATGGACACCATTAATTTCCAGTTTTCCCCTACTCTTCCTGACCATCTTTCCAAATTTTATTTCTAAAAATGTTTGCACTCTAATGTGGCCATTTATCACATTGTGTAATGTGCTTTGGGGATAAGGGGTCCCAGCACATTTGGAGAAGTCAAGTCTTGCCTCCCAACAGCACAGCCATGGTTGGGAGGCAGTGCATGGTAGACCAGAAGTCTCCACCACTGAAAGGCTGCCTGCCCACTAGGGGGTCTACTCATGAATGTCAACAGCTAGTGACCATGCACCCCGCATGTCCATTTCCAACCTCCTCCATCAGAATAGAACCTTCCAGAACCTGGACGAGCCTCTGGGAAGAGCTGGGTGGGTCCTTTTGCTCTAGGAGGCAGTCCACGTACAACTGTGTTGTCATACACTTAATGGAAAAGCAGAAACATTTGAAGTTTTAGGGACTCATGATGACATGTTTGAGCAAAACATGCCCACAGATGTGGAAAAACATTCCTAAGCGCCTTGTTAAAATCATATGAAACACCTCGGCAAGAGTACTGATCCTCAGTAAGCATGTAATTTTCATTTTGTCTGACTGTATTCTCTCCACCACACCTGGAAATGGAAATAAAAGCTCAGTGGTTTGCTTGGTGTGTGTGTGTGTGTGTGTGTGTGTGTGTGTGTGTGTGTGTGTGATATTTATACCCGCTCTTCTATTCCAGCTAAGAAGAGTGTGGCTTTGTACTGGAACCATGCCAGATACATACTTCTCTCCGACTGCCTGAAACAATACAGGGGTTTTTAATGAGGGCAATTTTAGCAGAGTCTGACTGTAGCTCAGAGCTAAGGCGAATACTGTGTGTGTGTGTGTGTGTGTGTGTGTGTGTGTGTGTGTGTGAGAGAGAGAGAGAGAGAGAGAGAGAGAGATTCATGAATCATAGTTTCCATGGGGGTGGGGGGCTTTCCTGTGGGCAGGGCACACCCCCTCCACACTCCCACACACAGCAGGAGTAGGTGACCGGAGTGAGGGTTGTGTTTGGGCAGAGCTGGTGCCCTGTTTTCTGCTCCCCAGAAGCAGGCTTTTAAGGATGCAGAGAAAAGTCATCATAGTTGATATATTTCAAATCAGTCAGACTTGCATCTTGGATATTTTTATCTCTCTAAAATGTGTGCTTATATTCATCAGAAAACTGATTTTTTTTTACAGTCACAACCATTTAAAGAAACAGTTCTATAAAAGTGGGGAAGAACATACCCTCATTTGCAGCTCACCTCCAGTTTCAAACAGGGCCCTCATGTCCCACCTTGTTCTTAGGGTTCCCTGCAGCTGTGCCAGCTGTGGCCCGCTCCCTCTCTTCTGCCTGACATGATGCCATAGCAGGTCGTCTAACGACTCATGTGAAAGGAAGACATCACCCCCTCATATAGCCAATCAAATAAGTGTTCTTGTCATATGGCACCTTATATATTTTCTGGAGCTGCCGCCGCAAAATATAGGCCAGAATACCTAAGAACTATGACTTAGCTTTTTATCCATGAAAAATTAATGGAAATAAGTGGTCAGCATGCAACTATGGCTTGGAACAACAAAAGCAGTAATCCCTCACATTTATTTCCCGCTGATCGTGGCCCGGCACTCTACGTGCATTAATAGATTATTTCATTTAATTCTCACAAGGACCCTAGGAAATTGGTAGTGTCATTCCCACTTAGCAGATGGAGAAGTTGAGGCATGGAGAAGTTGAGCAAATTTCTCCAGGCTACACAGCTGGTAAGGAGAAACGTGGAGTATCGAACTCATGAAAGTTCTAACTCATGGAACCAGAGAAGGCTTCACTGAGGAAGAGTGTCAACGTGGGAAGAAGGTAAAAAGAATGATGGGGGAAGGAGAGGAGCAAGTGGAAAGTACAGCATGATCTGGGAACTTTGGTGTCTGAGGAACAGCAGATGGCAGGTGAACCGAGCCCAAGTATGAGAAGAGCAGCAGGGACCTAGCTTAAGAAATCAGGGAGTCAACTGTGGCGGGCCATGGCGCCAGGCTGAGTCACACGGGAGGGAGAAGGGGGCTGGGACTGGGGGATGTTTGAAGCTGTGGGAGGAGGAAGGGGGCCAAGACCTGAACCTGTGTGAGCACCGTGGGGAAACCCAGACAGCGTACTCCCTTTTGAAAGCCAACGAACATGGCGGTGTGAAGAATTAAGAATGTGTCTATCAGAAATTGCTGCAATTTTATCCTTGATTTACTCAGTAAGAGGCTTCTAAGGTGACTTAAAGTTTTCGTGATTTGGGGTAAAAAAATATCTGTGGGGGAGTGTTGGGGGGGAGAAGGTAAAATTCTAACTGGGAAGCCCCGTTGGTGAGCGTCCACCTATGAACCAGGAGGTCATGGTTTGATTCCCAGTCAGGGCACATCCCGCCTTGCGGGCACAATTCCCCCAGTAAGGGACATGCAAGAGGCAGCTGATCAATAATTGTCTTTCATCACCGATGTTTCTATCTCTCTCACCCCCTCCTTCTTTTCTGAAATCAATAAAAAATATTTTTAAAGAATTCTTACTAAGCAGGCCATGCAGGATGCTCTTGGTGATAGAACCTTCTGTGAAAAAGACTGAGCGCCCTGCCTTACCCGGACACCTTTCCTACAGTCCCTTAGGTACAGGTCACCCTGCTAGATTCCCTGTGATGCCATCGCTCTGGCCATGTTGACCAGACCAGGAGGGTCCCAATATGCTGAGGCATAAAGATGTCTTACAAAGAGAAATTAAACATGACTCAAGGCTGTGCTTGTACTGACATCACCTCAGTTCATCTTGCTTCACAGGGAGACTTAGGTGGGAGGAAAGGGTTGGAAGCATCACCCTCGGTGTTTTCTTGGAAGCATGCTGAACACATCCTGACAAGAGGAACAGGTTGTGGGATTAAGAGAGAACTGCTGGACCACACAGTGGACGGAACTTCTCAGAACCACTCTGTTGCATGTGACCTGCCCTGCTTGATGCCCCGTGCCACAACTAGACTACATCAACATTGAGGCACATTTCCTGAATGCCCAGGTGGTTGGTTTCTTGGAAGACTGATGAATGACTCATTTCTATCTTCTTAGATCCTAGAAATATCATAAAATATAGGACAAGCATGATCAACAAAGTTATATCAAGAAGTTTCCTTTAAAGAGAACGCTGAGCTAGACTGCCGGGAGATATTGAGGAGACCTGGGCAACTGAAACACTCAGAACCCTTCCTGCTGACATCACCATCAGCAGACCATTTCCCAGGATGCATCTGTACTAGGTTTGCCACATGCTCCCCAGGATTCCATTGCAAAGTGCTGAATCTTAGAGGCAGCAGGGACTCCCTCTTGGCCTCACTTTACTCAGTCTATTGCTTCTCTTCTGGGCCAGCAGCTCTCTGAGACTCTTGTCTTGCCTCCAGAGATATTTTTTAGGAATCCTAAACTTCCAATGATTGATGCCTCTCCCACCTACTTTCATGTGAAGCACAAGCTTGCTACCCTCCTCTGTTCATAAGAAGAAAGGGAGCAGGTAACATATTGTTTCATTTCTTTTACCCACACTTTTCTAATTTGCTCTGGACACACTGAGTCCTCCAATAGCTGATCTGTATTCCAAGTTTGCCCCATTCCATAGCAAGTTAGGACCCTTCCCTTCTAGATCTGGCTTCCACCTCCTGCCCCAGGCTCATTCCCTATCACCTCTGGCTTCTAAACCATGATCCATCCGAATGAGCCCCTATTGGTACCTGAAAACATTGCAATGCACCATCCCATCTTTCTTCTCCTGCAAAATTAAGTCCTACTTGTCTTTGAGGACTGAGTTTAGATTTGATCTCTTGGTTGATATTGTCCCTGGCTTTCCCTTTCCTAGTGACCATTCTCTTTGAACCTCAGCATCTGTGCATATGTCTGTTGTTACTTCATAGAGCTGTGACTTCCAAAGTAATAGAGAAAGCCAGAAGCAATAGTTAAGACAACTCCAGGATCAATTGGAAAACTAAAGAAGGATCAATCTCTTTGTTTCCAAAGAAGAAAACACAAAAACCCCAAACAAAACTGAAGAATGAATAGGGTTTCTTGGAGCAGTCATGAGTTTCCTGACATGGGATGCTGATGATAATTTGTACAGAAGGTTTCAGAAAGATTTTTGCTCCAGAAAATGGTGAAATGAAATGACTCGTAAGAATCCTTCTAAAATTGTTTTTAGGGATGTGGTCATACTTTAAGGAAAACATTCCTGATTCCTTTTGGTTTTGTTTATATGGAGCTGTTTCTTTTATTCAGTCAGAGGTGAGTGGTGGGGCAGTGGTGGAGATGATGTGGGATTGATGATAGGGACAGACTGGTTCGTTGCTTTGATAGTTAAGGGATGCTTAGAAAAAAGTCACCTGACCTAGCAGGTTGACCTTCTTTTAAGGAGTCACTCAGGTCAGTGGTGAGGTTAATATGGTCCATTAGAATGTTTACCTAATGATGCAATATTGTATTAGGGATCCTTATGCAAAAGCACCGTGGTAGGTTATTGATTACCCAGATAAATCAATTGTTCAATTGCTTTTTGACTGGTGCCTATAGATCTCACTGGAGCCAGCTTCCTACCCTTGGGCTATACTGTGTGGTGTGACACATTTGTCATGTTTTCCCTCAAGAACTGACTAGGTTGCAGTGAAGAGTAAGGGGTTAATTAATTAGCTAATTAATTAATGCATGGCTCAGCCTTGTGAGGCTATGACAATGCACAGCCTCTGGGAGGGCCATGATCAAGTTTTTTTTTTTTTTTGTCAGGCAAATAATAGAATGCTGAAGTTTTTTTTTTTTTTTAATATATTTTATTGATTTTTTACAGAGAGGAAGGGAGAAAGATAGAGAGCTAGAAACGTCGATGAGAGAGAAACATCGACCAGCTGCCTCTTGCACACCCCCCACTGGGGATGTGCCCGCAACCAAGGTACATGCCCTCGACCGGAATCGAACCTGGGACCTTTCAGTCCGCAGACCAACGCTCTACCACTGAGCCAAACCGGTTTCGGCAGAATGCTGAAGTTTAAGACTGAGCTGCCCAATATTGGATATCCCATGTGGAAATTCCCCAATCAGATGGAAACCCAGCGGAGCACAATAACAATTCCTTCCCAAACTAGGCCATTCTTGGCCACGGTCCGTGTCCAGGGAAGTGCTTGTCCTCGAATTCGAACACTATCCCTACTGTACTGGGTCACCGGGAGCCAAAAGTGCACCTGAGAGCCCCGATTACTGCAGTTATGCAGGAAGTCAGCCTGTTACTTATGCATGCCAGAAATGGTGTAGGGAATGAGGAGATGTGATTCTTCAACCTGTCATCTGTGTCAATAGTGATAAAATGTACTAAGCTGAAAGAGTATTTAAAAAATATTACTTTGCAAAATTCAATTTCATAACCAAATGCGACATTTACCGGGCGGGAGGATGAGGAACATTTATTGATATAAATCATATCATTTTCTTGTGCTTCTTGCCACGTATTTCAAGCTTGAACTTCTGTTTGGGCAAGGGAGGAAAAGGAGAGAAATGTCACCCCTTCATTAGATACCCCACAACTGATTCTCAGCAGCACAGATCCTGAGAAGAAAACACCACTCTGATCTCCTTTTTTTTTTTGGTTCCTCTGTCCCTTCTTTCTCCATAATTATAATTCATTTCTTATTTCAGCTGAGAAGATAGAATAGATGTAGTTTTCCTTTTTTTCCACTAAGTACAATTACCCCTTTCACCCCTGATATTGTATATGAAACAAATATATAAAGTAGGAAGCAGAAGGCAAACCAGCCAGAGACCTTGGAGCCTGAGGAACAACATGGTCGTGAGGCTCTCTCTCTCTCTGTCTCTCCCCCCCCCCTCCATGTTTCTTATATTCCAGACTTAACACTGTACTGGAGAAGCTGGCAACTTGGAAATGTCAGTGGGTACAAACAAAAATGCCTCAAGAAAACTGTGCCCTCTCTAACCAAAAGACCAGGAAAGAGGCAGCCTAGGAAGATACAAATCTTGTAGATAATCATCACTCTACTCCAACCAAATACCACAGAAAAAAATGAAACCCATCCAGAACAAAGGAGGCATGAGGACCCTAGATCCCCACTCTTTTGGAAAGTAACAAAGTACCCCGAACATCCTGCCAGGGTATGTCAGAGAAGACAGAGTGGGAAGCCTAGATTTTCAGATTTTTTTTCTCAGAGAGATTATGCGGCCCTCTGAGACCACATGGGAAGCCTGGACTTATCTCCAGATTTACCAATAATTGGTCCTCTCCATTTCCACTGGGTAGTATTAGAAGAATCCTAGTATAGAGCCAGGACTTCCCTGCCACCTAGAAGCAACTCCCCCAAAGAGTAGTGGGGACCATTGTGGATGCATTAATGAGGTACCCTTCTTGTTCCAGCCAGGCTCATATCCCTGGAAGCCTCGTGGAAAGCCTTAGCTCTCTTCTCACCCAGCAGTAACAAGGATCTTTCCCTACACTGGTGTCGATGCAGATGGACATTGCACTAGGCACTAATGAGCTGGAACCTCCACTCACTCCCTGGAGTGGTGTCAGAGGAGGCCTGCTGTAATATGAGATTTAAATAAGATCCGGAGTCTTAAAAAACAATACCCAAAATGTCAAGTTTCATGAGAAAATTCACTTGTCACAAAAAGAATCCAAAAGACATTGAATGGAATGAAAAAAGACAAGTTACAGACATTGACATAACACAGATGTTAGTATTATCTGAGGATTTTAAAGCAGCCATCATAAAAATGCTTCAACAAGCAATAACAAACATATTGAAACTTTTTCTTTTAGTCTCAGCAAATAAATAGCAAACCTTAGCAAAAAATTAGAAAGTATAGAGAAGATCCAGTTGAAAATTTTAGAACAAAAATGTAATGTTTAATAACTGGAAAAAAAACAATAATGAGTGGGCTTGGTAGAAGAGTAAAAAAGAAAGAGGAAAGAATTAGTGAACTTGAAGATAGAATAATAGAAATTATTCAATCTGAACAGTAGACAGAAAAGAGACTAAAACAGCATCTTAGGAACACATTAGTTATAACAAAATATTTATCATTCAGGTCATAGAGCATCAGGAGGAAAGAAAATGTGTTTAAAACAATAACGGCTGAAAACTTCCCAAATTTACAAAACATCCCCCCCCCCCCCAAAACAAGACAAAACAAAACAAAATAAAAAACCACCACAGATCCAAGAAGCTGAGAGTGAAACCCATACAGAATAAATCTAAGGAAACCAACAAAAAGACACATCACTTCTGTAAACTAGGAAAAAAAATCTTGAAAAAAATCCAGAGAAATGACATTACCAAGAGGGGAAAAATAATTCAAATGACAGTAGATTTCTCATCAGAAACCATGGAGGCCAGAAGGAAGTAGCACAGTTTATTTCAGTTACTGAAACAAAAGAACCATCAATCCAGAATTCTATACCAGCAAAAAATATCCATCATAATTTAAGGGGAAATTAGGCATTGCCAGATGAAGGATAATTTGTCAGAGGAGACTTGCACCAAAAACATGATGAAAGAAAGTTATTGAGCAAAAAGAAAATAATAAAAGAAGGATTTTTGGAGTATCATAAAGGAGAAAGGACATGAAAAGAGCAAATATATAGGTAAATACAGTAGATGTTATATTTTCTGTAACTGTATAGGTACCATAGGTTGAAAGTAAAAGAATGGAAAAAGATATACCACACAAATAGTAATCAAAAGAAAGTGGATGTGGGTATATTTTATGGAATAGACTTCAGAGCAAAAAATACTAAGGATGGAGAGAAACTACATAATTATAGAGTCAACCAATCAAGAATACATAACAATCTTAAATTTGTATGCACTAAACAACAAAAATGTAAAATATATAAAGCAAAAACTGCTTTAAAAGGAAAAATACACAAATACTCCAATACAGTTTAAAGCTTCAGTATGCCTCCCTCAACATTTGCTAGAACAACTGGATAGAAAATCAGCAAGGATATAACACCATTATAATTAACTAATCTATACTAATAAAAGGGTAATATGATAAATAGACCAGATGTATTTCGGACATCCTTCTGATGTCCTTCCAAAGCCACGGTGGTGGGGGCTGAGGCAGAGGTGATTAGGGGTGATCAGGCCAGCAGGGAAGGGCATTTAGGGGCAACCAGGCCAGCAGGGGAGGGCAGTTAAGGGCAATCAGGCTGGTAGGCAGAAAGGTTAGGGGTGATCAGGCAGGCAGGGGAGCAGTTAGGGGCAGGCAGTTGAGTGTTCAGAAGCCAGCAGTCCTGGATTGCGAGAGGGATGTTCGACTGCCGGTTTAGGCTCGAATCCTGCAGGGATCTGGCCTAAACCAGCAGTTGGGCATCCCCTCAGGTGTCCCAGATTGGAGAGGGTGCAGGCTGGGCTGGGGGAACTGGCCCCCTGTACAAGTTTTGTGCACCAGGCCTCTAGTTATTAATAAGAGGAAATGAGCAAAAAAAAAATGCCAGATATCATAGGCATGTCATTTTAGCAGCTTCACCAGGAAGTTGCAATTTCACAAGCCCCAGGGAGAGAAGGGGTCCCACAAAGACAAGACAGACACATGTCCGGTAAAGTTGGGATGACATAGGGAAGGTACAGTCAACCTGGGGTCAGAGAGGGTCGGCCAGAATGGACGCGGCCATCTCAAACGTGCAGACACTTGGAAATACACAATCCTGTACACAAAGGAATTTGCCCTCTCGCTGCTCTCTTGGGATTCTTGCCCTCTTGTCTCACTCCACCCCTAACAGCAACCGGGGGGGGAGGGGGGGAGGTGAGCCCATCTCCTCTGCGTTAACAGATAGAGGGACTCAGCAGCACCATCAACCATTTAGTTTGAATCAACATCGCAAGCACTCCAGCCAACCACAACAGAACACACGTTGTTTGCAGGTGTCCACAGGATGCATACCAACTTACTGGACCATGAAACAAATATCAACAAACTTAGAATAACGGAAATCACACAGATGAGGTTCTCTGACCACAATGGAATCAAACTAAAAAACCCGAGGTAATGCTCTCCTCTCTTATTCCTTTCCTTCTTTGCTGCTTCGTCCAACCCTCTCTGCCGCCCTCTACCCCCCACATGGGCTGCTCCATCGCAGTGCCATGAGAATGCAGTTCCTGGGAAGTCAATGGAGTGGGATGTGGTTTGAGTGCCTCAGGGCTTTGGGGAAAAGAGAGGACTAGGCCTCCCCTTCTCCTCAGCCTTCCTGCCGGAGCCCTCTCTCTCTTCTTGGAGAATGACCGAGACCCCCCATTGCTCTGCTCTGACGGCCCCTGGGCCTTCCTAGGTACATCCAGAGGAGGGAGGAGGGGGGCTGAAACCCGAGTCCGTGTCCCTGAGAATGGACCTGCATCATGTGTGCAATTTCAGTGGCTTTGTGACAGAAAAACTAAATGGAGCAGAATAAATAGCTTTCCGTATGCTTTATGAGACTGAAAAACTCAACCGTAAATGCCCAATTAAAAGGGCAGAAGTGGAAAGGATGGCATCTGCGGGGATCCTCCACGTGGGGACCAGGCGTTGGTTAGCACGCGCTGCTCTCTCAGTGCCTCTAAGTCATGAGTCCATCTTGCTCACACGTGGCGAATCGCCCAGAAGCATGTCCCCCCGGTGATGCAATGCTCACTGACAAGCGGACCCCCGTTGTTTGCTAATTATCAGGAGGGAAGGGAAAATGACTCTGGCCACCAGCAGTTACAAGGTGGCCATTGGCCAAGCACGGCAGGGGCCCTCGGTCTCTGCTGGGCGGCAGCTGCTCGGGCTCCCGGTCCCGGAGGCCAGCAGAAGGCAGGGGGGAGGGATGGAGGCCGCATCAGGGAGCCCCGGGCAAACGTTCTTTCCCGGGGCTGATCCTCCTGGGGCTGGGCCCCGGGCAGATGGTGTTCGCTTTCTCCATCAGCAGGAGCCACGGCCAGAGCATAGGGGTGGGGGTGTCCAAACGGCATTTGTTGATGCTCTTCAAGCTCCCTGCATTTTTAAAAGCACACAAGTCAGCTTTCTGGAGATCACAGAGGCAGTTCTCTGCAGTGCGCTAGGTTCTGGCACTCACTGGCCATGTTCCCGTGTGTGTGTGTGTGTGTGTGTGTGTGTGTGTGTGTGTGTGTTGGCAGGGGGAGGGGAAGAGAAGAATAATTGCACTCAAGCAGCAAGCAGCTTAAACCCTATCATTTCCTTCCTGTGCCTGGACCCTCTCCTCTGCAGACCCCACTATCATCTTTCTTGCTCTCTCTCTACTCCTGGCACTTCTGGCCCACATGTGGGAAGCAGTTCAGGTACAGCCAGCCTCTCTGTCCCTGACCCTATGTCTCTACTGAGATAAGCGAGTCGGGCGACTTCAAATCAATGGCCAATTGAGAAAAGACACTGGTGAAAATATAATCAGGGAGGCAGAGCACAGACCAGAGAAAATAGAGAGAAAAAAAGAGAAAAGAAAACAAACCAAAGACAAAAAAAAGTTAAAAAAAGATTGAACAGCATATAACGAATATGAAAAACATGCAAAGATGACTTAACAGAATTTGTGTCATTGGCAAAGAAAACAGAATACATTAGCAAAAAAAAATAGTTGAATATATCATTTAAGAGAATTTTCAGGTAAAGCACAATTTTTAAAAAGAATTTTGATTGATTTTTAGAGAGAAAGGAGGGGGGAAGAGAAAGAGGAGAGAGAGAGAGAGAGAGAGAGAGAGAGAGAGAGAGAGAGAGAGAGAGAGAGAGAGAGAGAGAAACATCAATGGGAGAGTGAAAACTCAATTGGCTGCCTCCTGCACACCCCCTTCTTGGGGATCGAGCTTGCAACCTGGGCATGTGCCCTGGCTGGAAAGCAAACCAGAAACCTCAAGAAACATAGTTCATCACGACCCTTTCTGAAGCCATCATGAGGATATCAAACCTCAGTTGCCAAGAAAAAAAACGGAGAAATGACGACAAATCTTTGTGGTGAGGCATGAAACCATTTACATGGAGATCTAAGGATAGACCAGTCATGGGAATTGTGATTACAGATCAGAACAGAGAGGTGCAAGCTACGGCGACGCTAATGATATAACTAAAGGTGGTGGAGAGGAAGGCATGACGAAGGTCATGAAAGAGAGCTACGTTCCTTACCTTCCAGAGCAGGAGGATCCACTATGGGCACAGCGAAAATATCAAGGAGAGAACTACGGAGCGTTACTTAAGGGGATAAAAGCCAACACTAGATAAACTAGGAGTGCTAGCATCACCATTGAGAGAGTAAAGGAGGAAGAGGTAAGGTGCGTGAAGATCGAAGAACCTGAGTTTATAGCGGGAGGCACTAGGCCCTGCTTAAAGGCTGAGGCACGAGTGCAGGGCAGGCTAAGAAGCCTCAACGCCGCTATCGCGCTGCCGAAGTTGCAAAACTGGAAATTGCAAAACCCACACACATCAGAGTAAAGCAAACACAGAACGGGAAATGAAAGATAAAGAACAATACACATTTGAAGGCTTAATGTAAATAACCATTCTAATACATAAAAGGCCAAACTGTAGCTCTTGGTAATTGTGATGGACGAATCCACAAGACATTAAATAAAATAAAAAAACATTAAGACATTAAGTTAGATAAAAAAGCTGTTTATAAAAGGGAGTGTATGGGTAGTCTTCTAAATGTGTTTAAGGAGGTACATACGTGTACTTTCAGTTGTATAACTAAGCACATGTACACACACATGCATACATATGTGTGGCCCTATGAATCGGTCATTTCTGGAAGGATCCACAGGAAACTGGTAGCAGGGCTTCTGGTGCAGATGGAGAATTGGAGTCCAGGAGTGTTTTCACCATCTGCGATTTTGTATTTTGTATTTTAACTGTGGGTTCTTAGGTTTTTCAAAATACATAGAATACTTCAAAAGCTCCCCAGGTAATTCGGTCCCGCTTCGGGCCAAGCAGCCTGGGTTTTCATGTGAGGGCTGCAGACAATCGAATGACTCTTTTATGGAGCCTCCGCGTAGGATAAAGATGAAGACTGCGGTCCCTCTCTGTCATGTGGGGTTTGGCAGACCAGCGGATGGTCTTATTGATTTACCTGTGTCTGAAGTTTCCTGGTTTCAACAGAGGGTTATAGTCAACTAAAAAATGGTAAAGAGAGAGTCTCAATTACGATGCTACAAGGTACTGGGGCTTTGGACTCTGTGTTACCGTGTCTGTTCTGTCTCCATGTCAGAGTGTCTCCATTTCAACCTCCCTGAATCAATAGACTGTATCTTAGCGTATCCCCGGGACTCTTTGTCCTTTAATGCTCACTCTTCCCCATATTTTACCCCCCAACCCCTCCCACCAGGTCCCTGCAGGCGCTCCATCAAACTCACTGCTCTCTGGCTCTGGATGTGCAGGGCGACGGGGCCCCGGTCTACCCACAGTCCGGTGGGATGTTGGCCACATGCTTGATTTCCGTCTCTGTTCCCATTGCCTCCCCAGGTGGGAATAACCCCAAACCCACCTGGTGTTCATTCCTACAGCGACTCCTCTCTCTCCGGAGCCCCTTTACACTCTCAGGTAATGTCTCACAGGTTACCTCATCTGTGATAGATTGTTCTCCAACCCCGGTTTAGCTTTCTCAGGGGGAAAGACCACGGGGCTGGGATCTGACCATTTCCCATTATTTTCATAGCAATGGCCCGAGTTCAGGCACCATCACTTTCGCCTGGTCTGTGCCTGGCTGGTCCCCTTGTGGTCGGTCCCTCCTGTAGTTCGTTCTCCAAGTGGCAGCTGGAGCCATTGTTGGCTTTGAGCATAAGTAGGATCATCCCACTCTCCTGCTTTCTACCCATCAGGTGCTGCCCACACTGTAGTGGCAAAATCTAAGCTGCAGGGGACTTCCTGGGCCCTACAGCATATCCAAGCTCACTCCCCGCAACGCGCTCCCACTCGCTCATTCCCTCCTGGGGCCACTGCACTTCCTCCATGTCCTTGTGCGCCTCTGTCTGTCACCTCCTTCAGGCCATGGTTAAAATGTCCCCTCCTCCGATGCCTTCCCTGACATCCTGCCTAGGGCAGAGCTCCTCAATGCACCCTCATCACTTTCTAAACCCCCCCCCCCCCCTGCTTAATTTATCTTCATAGTGTTCATCTTCACTGAGTATGAGAATGGAAACCTTAACCGGAGTCAGGCTGCCTGGGCTTACATGTCAGTGCCATCACTTAAGCCATGTTATACTGGACAGGTCCTTAATGAGCTCCCCTCTGCCTCATTTTCTCCATCTGTAAAATGGGTTTAGCACGATATGCAGCTTCTGGGACTGTCACGAGGAATAAAAAGCACTTAGAAGGGCGGCGGGCAGAAGATGAGGACTGCGTAAGCCTTTTATCATTCCCATTATAAAGCTGGTTTTTATTCACTCATTATTGCTTGAGTCCCCACCTTAGACTATCAACACTGGTGGATTCATTTTCTAAGGCACCACAGACCGAGTGGCCTTAAAAACCAGACATTCACGTTCTCACAGTTCTGGAAGCTACAAATCCAAGGTCAAGGTGCCAGTAGGGTTGGTTTCCTCTGAGGCCTCTCTCCTTGGCTTGTAGGTGGCTGTCTTCTCCCTGAGTCCTCATCTAGACTTTCCTCTGTACCCATCTCATCTTCATTTTCCTTCCCATAAGGACACCATGCATACAGGATGAGGGCCTGCTCTAAGGACCTAATTTTAACTTATCGCATTGCGGACGGATCACGAGCATTCTCGCTTCACATTACACAGTGTTTTACAAAGCATCGTACTTTAAAAAGATATTAGCTTGTAGGAACATATAATAAATAACTTCAAGATGCAATGGGCATTTAATTTTAAAGCGTGCCTTTAACATTTATCTAAAACGTTTTTGTACTCGTTCAATAGAAACTTATCTTGGCCACTGGGTAAAGCCAGCAATAAAACTACTGGTCCGCAATGGCTATCTGCCTCTTTTAAGACCTTATCCCCAACTAGAGTCACATTCTGAGGCTGGTGGCCAGGCCTTCAGCCTATGAATTCTGGGGACACAGTTCAGCCCCAGAATTCATCTGGAGGACAAACATTCCAACCTGATGAGCTCTAACTCAGCAGGGAGAACCCTATTCAACACATTCCATTCCTCAGCAGCCCCTCCAGGGAAGCACAAGGCACCTCCTGTCCGTGTCTCTCGCCCTGTCCATGTCCCCGAAGCAGCACAGGGCAGCGGACATGGAATGGAGGACGTGCCCAGTGCTCCAGAAGCACCAAGTGGGCTCGAAGGACCCCTTCACAGCCTGGGGCAAGTAGGAGTCCTCCAGCCTCTATGGGGAGCCAATGGGCTTTTGGTGACTGGGACTGGGAAGAAAAAGAGGCTCTGAGCACTTGGCTGTCGGGAGCAGGGCTGCAGGCCAGCACGCAGTTAAGTGGGTGGTCCAAGCCCCACAGCAGGACGGATCTCCGTTCTAACCAAACCGACCCGTGTCCCATCCACGGTGTTGCTCCCGACACCTCGACGGAGGCTTGGAAGACAGCCCTTCTCTAACCGGCCTGCAACCGTATGTGAGGGGCCAGGGTTCCAAGGGCTGGGGGAGCCCTCTCCTGGGGGTGCTGCAGGAAAGGGCCAGGTCTCACTTTGTTACAACAGGCAAACCTCGCTCTGGACGGCACTTACATCCCACAAAGGTTGCCATGAAGTTCAAATCCAAGTCCACCTTAAATGCATAGCGAACAAGGAGGAAGAGGTCACAGTTAAAGAATAGTCAGTGCATTTTGGCAAGCAAGGAATTTGGATTTATCTTTTCTATTTTGTAAATGTGACCTTTACACACACACAAACATACACAGACACACACACACACACGCACGCGCACACACACGCACACGCACATGGGTGCACAGAGTTTTACCTTGACCTCTGTGAAGACCCAGGACCTAAAACATCATGAAAAGCTCAGACACATCATCTGGCAGCTCTGGGGGCCTGCTGTGCTCTGGGCACCAACCGGTGACGCTGACGCTGGGACTGAGGCTACCGGGGAGGGCTGGTCAGAGAAACGAGGGGAAACCGGTTCTTCCTCTGACACTGGAGCTGCCTGGCAGGCTGGTTTGGTTGAATCCATTTTGGTGTTTTGTGAAAGAGTACAATGCCCGAAAAAATGTAGGCTGCTGAGTCATTCCCTTCAACAGCCCGCAGGTTTAATTGGAAAGAGCGAGGGCAGGCATATTGACTGGCAGGTGACATTATTTGTTGTCACTGAAAAAGAAACAAGAGTCGCAGCAAAGATGCAGGGGTCAACTTTACACAAGAATAACTGGTGGCTTTCTAGGTGGTCAAACAGAGACTCCTAAAAAGGCAAAAGGGATTTTGACAAGGTGACTTCACGGCAGGTGGAGAGCGGAGCAAGTGCCCAGGCCATAGTGACACTGGACACTAACAGGTGGGAAGAGACAGTTGCCGAAGGTCAATCCAGAAACTTGAGGGGAGATGCAGACATGCTTTGTATTCCTCTTCCTTTATTTTAAACATTTTGCTTTATTTTCATTATTTGACTCCCTAGTATTTGAGGGAGCAAAGCCTGATTTATTCGTTGGTCTTTGTTTGACTTCGTGAGAACAAGAACTAATGTCTGTCTTAACTGGTTTGGCTCAGTGGATAGAGCTTTGTTCTATGGATTGCAGGGTTCTGGGTTCAAGGGCATGTACCTTGGTTGTAGGCACATCCCCAGTGCAAGGCGTGCAGGAGACAGCTAATCGATGTTTCTCTCTCATTGATGTTTCTCTCTCTATACCTCTCCCTTCCTCTCTGTGAAAAAATAATAAAATATATTAAAAAAAAGAACTAATGCCTGGACTGTGCCTTCTCAAGTAACTGAGGCAGTGGCAGCGAGATGAGGAGAAACTGGCCAGCTCTCTGGCCACGGGCTGTACCCCCACCTTCTTCATCCTCACGGACACCTCACAGGTACCAGGCTGGCCGTGGGGGCAGAGCTGGGGAAAGGCTGTCTCCTTCATGATTGTGTCCTTGGGAGCTGATTTTTTAGGAAGTACATCTGGTGCCAGACAGTCATATTTTTAATGTCTTAGACTCAGTTTTCCTTTATTCACAGTGTGTGGGTGACATCTAAAATTGATTTTGTGCATAAGAAAATAACATAGAAATATTGTTAGAACAGGTTTGCACAGGCGCTTGGCTACACGTGACACAATGCATAATTAGCAGGAATTAAGAGCTAATGGCTTTGTAAACCCATTATACATAAAAGTTCCACTGCTGAAGTCATGTTCAGCTGCTACTTATAGGCATTGCTCTGACTTGTATAAAAAAGAAATTATTCCATGATTTAAAAGTCGTATTGTCTTGTATTATCTCCTGAAGCAATTTGAAAGCGTGGGGGCTGTTATTTTTTTGGCAGGGTAGTGGGGAGGGGGAGCTGACACATATTGGCAGTTGGGAGGGTTGAGGCGGGTGTGAGAACAGCTTGCGTGGATGCATCGGTCTTTACCTGAAAGTCTGACACAGAAGCAGTAAATGAATGTCCAATTTTAAAATAGCTTTTCTTCTTTTAAAATGCCAGCATTCAAATGAAATATTTGTTTGCGATTGTTCAATGCGTTGCAAAGCAAGTCAGGGAAGAGATGAAAGCTGACAGAGGTAAACAACAGCTTTCCCACACTTGGCAGCCCTGTTGGGGGTTAGGTGTCTCACAAGACAAAGAGGTGAGAAAATGACTGGGGCCCAGGGGTGGGAGGGAGTCAGCTCCTGATAGAAGTCAGCCCGATGAGGCCACGTGAGGTGGCCTCAATGTGAACTGTCACAGGAGTGGTCTTGCCAAAGGCACCTGCTCCCAGCAAACATATGCCTGGCCAAAGCCCCCTCCTAAAATGGAAAGGACAATGCTTTGTCTTACTTTTATTAAAGCGAAGGGACCAAAGAGTGTACCCCTAGGATTCCATCAGCCTCCAGTCTCCCCCAAATAAGCAAACAGAGAAAGAGACCAGGAAAACTGATGTTCCCCATGTCCACGAAGCTATCAGGACGCTGGTGTTCTTGACTCCAGTGCTTAGGATTGGACCCGTGGTTCCTCCTGGGCAGAGCCTGGCCCAGCCCCAGACCTAACCTGTTCACCGAAGACCCCATGGAGTGTCAGGAAGGCTGGTGTCACCAGAGACTGTGATTTCCATGAAGTTTGAATTATATATCTCTCCTCCTAGTTCTGCTTCTCTGGTTGAACTGGACTGGAACACCAAGGGAGCAGTTGTAATTAACAGGTGGACCTGACATGCTGAGAGAGTGTCCCGAGGTTCCCATGCACGGATGGAGAGTGAAAGCAAGGCTCTGGGAGGCCACAGGACACGGCTCTTACTTCATGGACACAGAGCCTGACCTTTCATGCACTTCTGTGCAGCTCATGTTGAAAGAGTGGACCTGGCCGGCCACGGAGGCCACGGTTGGATTCTAATGTGATGGCTGATTGGACATTGATTCACTGCCTAACAGCCACTGGGTGGAAGGGGAAAACTGGGCCAGAGATGTGTAGGTCAGAAACTCAGTGCAGAAAGCACATTTACCTCCACAGAGTCAATGTCAAGATGGGAGGATGAGCTGGAGCTAGCCAATGCCTCCCCTCTGAGGGAGGACAGAGGGCACAGAACTGGAAGCTGAGTTTTGTGTGGAAATTTCAGAGTAACCAATAAAGATTACTGCATGTTTTCAGCGGGAAATTATGCATTATTTAGAGCACACCCTTGTGGGTTTTCTGATTCTAGCTGTTCATTGCCATGGAGCTGTTTTTGTAATTTGTAAATTTTCGGTGGAGAACCGATGGCAATGCAATGACAATTAGCAATGCTAAGTAGTTCTTCTGGATAGACCTGCAAAGCCATTCTTCAGGCGGAGGTTAAATCCATCTCCCTCCCTGAAGGAAAACCATTACAACATTGCTACTCCATATAAACTTGTGGTTCTTTGACTTCCTGGAACCTGTTATTCTATCAGTATGATTTCCTTATTTAAAGAATAAGTTAAATAAAAATCTAGTACATGTTTGTTTATATTTGTGTGACAGTCATGATTTTTTTTGACAGTCATGATTTTACTTTTAAACAAAGTTATGCTCTAACAACACCCGAGGGCACACACAGGGGCATGCCATGGGCAGCATCACCTTCAGAGGCAAGGGACCAGATTTGCCCAGCGAGGGGCATCCAGCCCCAGGGAGGCCCACACAGCAGGCCTGCAGCAGGGACAGGAATAAAAGGAACTTTTTTTAATTTCTATTTTTCAATTAATATAAAATCCGATCCTTTATCTTGCCCTTTGAGATGAATGTCGAGTTGCTTTTACAGTTGCTTTGTTGAAGAGGCGAGTCCAATGCATTCTCTGTCTCTCCTATATATACACAAACATTTGTTTGTGATTTATATTTTACCTGCTCTCAAAACCCACATTTGGAATGGACCAAATGGTAGCAGGAGAGAGGCGAGTGGTAAGAGGAGAGAGTGTGAGGTCAGACCTTGCAAAGAGCAGTGTCGTCAGCAGAGCCACAGAGCAGCGGGTGAAAAACCATAGGATAAAAGCAACAGAAGGCTGATGGTCAACATCTTCAACCACACGCAGACAGCTAATGAGGGTGATGGACAGGAAGGAAACTCGGGGCGGGGCCTTCAGAGCTCTCCAGCTCGGAGATGCGGAGGCCACCTTGCATTTGGATTATGTGGCCGAAGTCTCCAGAGATACCGGTGGTTTTGCTTTCATTTCCACTTGGTCTTCCTGTTGGAGGAGGTTTGGGGCAGGCTGAAGCAGTGATCTTGCTAACTCTCTTGTCTGAATGGAAACACTGGGGCAGCGACGGGATGCTTCCTTGAGGTGCCCTAGACAGCTGGGAGAAGGACAGAAGCCCAGGTCTCCTGCTCCTGCCATGTCCTTCCTACTTGGCCATCTTGTCACTAGAGCCGTGGGGAGGGGAGGGATGGCCATGTCACTTTGTAAATAATGCAGTAAATGGAGCTGAGGGAGGCCTATGCATGCTACTATCAATATCTGTGGGAGAGGCGAGTGCCTCAAGTTCAGGGTGAGCTGGATGGACCTGTGATGGCCGAGATTTGTATAGTCCAGAAGAGAATTCTAAAAGATGTTCTTAAAGCCTCTTTTAAGGAAAACATCACAGGATTCTGTTGAATGTGAGTATTCTCTATAAGAAACTGTGCCTACGGGAAGTATACCACACTTCTGTCAAGCAAAGCATTTGGGAAACTGAGATAAAATATCAACTCTCTTATTACCCTGGGACTGCTGTGAACAGAAGGATCTAGAAAGCTGAGCTCCAAAAGGAGTAAGAATACCCCCCTGGGATGAGTGGAGAATATACAAAGGAACTTGAAAAGTTCTGAGGCAGGAGCAGCTATGTGGTTGGACAAAGGGGAGAAAGAGTTGGGCATAACTGGGGAATTCGGGGGACCAGCCTCAGAGCCCTGGGCATGGGGACCCACGGGGGAGCCACTGCTGGGTGACTCAGAGCTCAAGACCAGGGCAGAGCCCTGAGCAGAACAACCAGCTGCCGATTTTCAAACGAAACAAACATGTTCTTCAGCACTTGCAGTACAGACAATTCTTGGAAGTTGTTTATGATCGACGGTTTTAAAACATGGCCCTCAAGCTGTGTGTTTGGTGTCTGGCTCATATGTCAGAAGACAGGAAAATGGAAGGAGGGATCGATGACACAGTGGACCTTGTGTGAGAATTCCCAGTGGCCCTAGGATGGGGGAGGAGGAGACTAGGCTTTGCGGATCGGGGCTGAGTATTATTTCTTGGGATTGTCAAACCAGCCTGAGTCAGTTGCCTGGAGGATTCGGGAGTAAATAATGAATCACATACAGAGAAGAGATAGGAGTTCCCGCCTGTGATGAGCTACTGTTGATACCGGGCGGGTGCCAACATTGCCATGGACTCCAGGGCACCTTCCTCAGAGGAGCGGCCCCTTTTCTGACTTTAATAATGGCCAATGTTCACTGAGCACCCATACGATGCCAGGCCTTGCCTCCCATGTATTAATTCCTGGAAATAACCCAAGAGGTGTTTTTATAGACTTGAGTGGAGAAACTCATCAGGTAAATTAGCTAGCTTGTGCTTTAACCGTATCAGCACTTCCCTGAGTGGTCAGCCTCAGTCATTCTTGGATCTGGGTAAGCTGGTTTCGGATAGGAACATTTGCCTCTCTAGGCCTTCAACATGTGTGTGCAATTGGGGTTCAGCACACTGCTCATTTCAAACCCCATCAAGAGTTGGAACAATGCCGAAACCGGTTTGGCTCAGTGGACAGAGCACTGGCCTTCAGACTGAAAGGTCCCAGGTTTGATTCCGGTCAAGGGCATGTACCTTTGAGGGGTGTGCAGGAGGCAGCTGATAGATGTTTCTCTCTCATCGATGTTTCTGACTCTATCCCTCTCCCTTCCTCTCTGTAAAAAATCAATAATAATAATAAAAAAGAGTTGGAACAATTTATATATCTGGTGTAGGTGGTTGATGACCTGTAGTGATTTGTAATGGGTTTTATCTACTTTTTTGTAGCTTCTCCCACACTTCAGGCAACATGGCACCTTAATCCTTCCATATGCTTTAAACCTACTGTGTTACTCATACTTGCAAAAAAGGCAGCAAAGGTCTATTTAGGATCCTTTAAGAGGTGAGCCTGGGAGAGCCTACGCATTGTTTTCAGTTGCACGTTGGTTGACCAGATGTCTGTGGCCCCGTTAGTAGCCACTAAGCAGTTTACATGAGGGACTGTACTCTTCTAAGGGGCAGGCTTGAGGCGTGAGGTGCTCTGGGTAAGTAGGAATTAAAAAGCAAAATCTGAGCACAAGCGGAGGCACCCCAAGACTGAGAATGGCATGGCCCCTTGGAAGATGTGAGGAGGAACAAGCAAGACCACAGTTCTCCAAAGTGGGCATCTTACGTAGCAACTTCTTACATCCTAGAGAGTCGGAGGCAGGAGCCTTGGCTAGATGCCAAGTTGTCTCTCTTCTGTGGCTCACACACTTGTTGCAGCAGCTAATAGGGCACGCAATGGATGGCGTTTCTCTGGCCTGCTGGACCACAGATGGACGCACGGCATTGTACGTCTGATTAGATAAATTAAAGATTTGAGAGCAATAATGTCAGCAATAGCCACCATTAAACGGAGATCTCAGGAGCGGAACAGACCTTTTAAGCATCTGTTTTACTCGAAGCCCAGTATTTATCTCTTTGGCTCAGGCCCAAGTACCTCGCTGGCAAGGACCCAAACCTTTCCCCAGGCTTGTCTCTTGCGATCTAGAAGTCCAGTCGGCCAGAATGGAACATTGTCCTTCTGGGTTTCAGAGTGCTGTTATAGACATCCTGAGATATCCCACGTGGTGCACTAAAGACACAGCAACAAGCCACCAATGTTTTGTTTTGTTTGAACATCAGATCGGGAAGGGATTTAAGTGAGTTGACATCATTTCAGAGGAAACGTGCACACAGGCAATGCACGCCTGGATGTGCAGGTTTCCCTACCATCAGCTGTTTATATTGTGAAGAGGTTTGCAAATCTGGGGGTGACTCCTCAAGGGGGATCTGATGAAGCCACCGTCCATCACGGTCTTTCTGTCCTCATAGCCGCAGCCCCTGATGATCTGATAGGTTCTGCTTCTGGCCCTGCAGCTGGGTCTGGACACTCATGAGAGTTCCATAGTTGACCTGGGGGAATTCCCTGTCCATTTCACAGACTCAGACACCAATCTCCGGCCTTAGGGATGCACCATTATCTCTGACCCCAGATTTCTTTGTGGTACTTAGGGCTCCTTCCTACTTTGCCGAATCTTCTTTCCCTTTCATGACTTTCCATTTCCTACTTCCTTCTTCCTTCCCGATAGAGGACCCTGCTGACTGTGAGTGGATGAGGGCCCCTGACACATGTGTTTCATAGCAATGAAGGGACAGTCTTGAGTTGATGAGACCTAACACGGGATGACAGGCTAGGCAGAGCTAGTCGAGTTGTGGGTTTGGGCCTGAAGACAGAGCTTGGGGGGTGGGAGGCATCACAGCCGCAGTTGACTTTGGATGTGAGTTTTGTCCACTCCTCCGATCCTGTTGCTCTGCTCTGCCTTTCACCACAACCTCACGCTGATGAGCTAGAACTCAGGTCCATGTCTGGGCTGAGTGCTCTGGGTGGATGGGAAGCCCGATGTGACATGCAAGCCTGACGTGGGCCCTGTGCACCCTCCGCCCACCCTCCTGGCAGAGCATTCGGGTGGAGGGCCAGGGGAGAGCCGGATGAGGGCCCAAGGCCAACTCTACCCCTGACAGGAGGACCGCAGCCTGGGCACAACCGCGCCCTGGGCTCTGGGACTCCTTCCTGAGTAACGGCAGGACCTGTGCTCTTGGGGAGTCTTCACGTGAGTCATGGCTCCCTCCTCCAACGTGGAAGAAGTCACTCAAAGAACAAGGTGCTTTGTCAATGGATGAGTAAACGGGCAGACAGATGGGGGGTTGCTGGGTAAGCAGTGATGGCGAGAGGTGAGTCTGTGGCATGAAATGTGGCCCAAGAAACAGAAGCCTGGGGTTTGGATGCATTTCCCCTGGTGAAGCATCGCCACCTGCGTCTTCTTTTATTTTTAAGGGGAAGCTTTTTAAGAACCTATTAGGGAACATCAAAATGATTCCTAGGTTTTAGGCAACTGTTAAAATGTTTTGATAGATTTAGAGTAAAAAAAAGTCATAAACATATGGAGTTCATTTAAAAAAATATAAAATGCATGTATTTTTAAATGAAAGGCAATTCCCTATGAAGGCATAGCTTAGCTTTTTTTGGGGGGGGGGGTTAGGAATGGAGTTTAATTATTAAACAAACAAATGTTTACACACAAGCCAAAATAAATAAATACATCTAAGGCGTGGATGTCCTAATGGCTGCTTTTATCTATCAGTACAAAGCGAGGCAGAGACCTGAGCTCCCTTCGAGAGCTGAGCTGGCTAATTCGTTCCCTAACATGTGAGATGCCATCCTCAGGAGTCATCAGGAGAGAGTGTATCTCCCAGGACAGAGCAGCACAGATGCTGGTAAAGGCGTTCCGCTAGCTGACTGTCAGCGACAGGTGACACGCTGTATCACACCCTCTTCCTAACACGCTGCCTCTCCTTGGCTTCTCACTGCTTCTCTCACTCTTCCCCTTCCTTCCTCTTTCTCTCTCTCTCTGCTTATTCCTTATTATCTGTGATGCCCCAGGGCTCAGGCATTCTCTCTCTGGTGTAAGTGCTGATGGCGGTCAAATTTATAACTTACTTCTTACATCGTCAGCCCAGACCCCCCTTGGTCTCCCGACTCATGCATCAGACAGCCATCGCTCCCACCCCACCACCTCCCTCCTGATCCCCTCTGCATCCATCACTGTCCCTGAAAATCTAGTCTCAACACTGCAGCCATGGCTGTCCTTTAAAAACATCCCAGGACCCAGCAATCTCCTGACCCAAACCCTCCTTCTGTTCCCCACAATGCCAAGTCCCCTGAGGCCCACCGCACCCCTTCCGATGAACCCCAAGGTCCCAACAGCAGGGACCTACCGGTGAGAGACAAGTGCTTCCATTGCTCTCAGCCCAGCTCTGGCTGGGGGACTGCTCCGTCTCTACCACGGATTCTAGACGTGGCCAGCCCCTCCAACACGAGCCACCACTCTCGCCCACGACAGTGTTACTTTTGTAAAGAGAAAGAGAACCAAAAGCAGAAGCCTGCCTCCTGAGGGCAGGACTGCAGCCTGCCGCATTCATGTCCCCAAGCTCAGCTCCCAGGGAGGAGGCCCCACCTTTCCTATGAATCCCAAATGCCAAGACCCCCCCCCCCCCACATACCCTGTCCTTCCCCACCCCAGTGCTTCTGTCTCCCACCCACCCGGAGAGCCAGGTCCGGGTGGGGGTGGATGGCGGTGTGGAGGCCAGGCCGCTCCAAGCCCCCGGTCTGCTCTGGCTTCCTTGGGTTTAGTTGCGGGTTGTCCTATGCTCCTGAGGCTTGGGCTGGCTATGTGGCAGCGGACAGTTCACTGTTTTGATTTTCCTCCCTACCGGTCTGACACTTCAGTGCTTGCCAGAAAATGAAAGCTGAGTAATTCTCTCTTTGAATCAGGTTCAAAGGTCAAAGGGTAGCCTTGACCTTTCCTATAGCAGCCAGCTCAGGGCCAGCACCTGCCAGCAGCTCATGCCCCATCTTCCCCCAAACGGAGCCCCCTGTGTTTGCTCACGGGTGCTTCTGTGCAGGGGCACCTCCCTCGGGCCTCTCCACCCCTCAGCTGTCTTATTACCAGACCACTCAGAGCCCTAAGGGTGTCGCTGGGTGGTAAATGCAGTTACGGGGTAACGAACAATGATCCTCGAGTTTTGAATATGTGTTGAGCGTGGCAATAAAGAAACACCAAGGGGAACGATTGGTAGGAACTAACATTTCTGGGTTCAGGTTACATAGTTTTCGGGGCCCACTGCAAAATGAAAATGCAGGGCCCCTTGCTCAGAAATGTTTGGGCGTCTCCAGACGACGCCAGGGTGGGGTCCTCCCTAGCACCAGCCCAGTGCAAATTCTGGGAACGGGGGCCGAGACGGGGCACCCACCGCGTGAGGCTCTGAAATGCACGCTTTACACACATGGTCTCATTTCATTCGCACCAAACGCTTCGAGATGAGAACTCTCCTTATTTCCATTTCACAGGTGAGCAAACTGAGGCGTTCAGAGGTGATGACATTATTAGTGACCCAACGAATAATGGGGAGCCAGGATTCAACCATCCTCAGAGGCATCTTCCTGTAAATATATGAAACCTTAACATGCCAGTCAGGGATTTGCATCCCTGGGGGCTGATAACTGAACAAACACACAGCAGGAAGGGTGAACGCAAATCTGGACAACCCAGTGGCAAACCAGCAAGTTGAAGTTGGCCAAGTCTAAGTTCAGAGAAGTGTTTTGGATCATATAAGGCCCGAAATCGCATATTTGGGAAAGATCAAACAAAAGCCCCGACACACCATACTTGGTGCCACCTCGCCTCAACTACCCGACACTGAATGCCGGTGCTTGAGCTCGACCAGTCTCCCTGGAAACCCTGTTCAGCCTCTTGGGTGGCGGAGGTCCTCATGGCAGAAGAGCTGACCTTACGGTGGCCAGGCCACAGCGGCGGGAGCACAGAGAAGGTGAACAGACCCATGCCTGCTCTGACGACCATGACCCCGGGTCCAGTTCTCAGATTAAACCAGAAGCCCCCTCACCACCACCCCCTTCCCAGGCCTACAAGTGTCTAAGGCAGGACTAGCTCGGCTTCCTGCCACTGGCCTGTTCTGTAAGTAGACGTCAGTCAATAGGAGAGCTGACCACATGCGAACATGCTGATTTTTATCTAATGGCGTCAAGGTGGCCCTCGGTAGGACGCACATGGGAAGACCATCACTGGTCTGTGAGTGCTTCTTCCCTCAACGTATCAAATTTGATAAAGGGTTTGCTTCCCTAATGAAAGGAAAGAGCGGGATATCCTGCTGGCTCACCACACCCAAGGTGGAATGAGCGGCATTAAATTCTGAGTAGGCTAAGAGGCTGCTGCAGTTTATTTATTTTTAAAATATATTTTTATTGATCTCAGAGAGGAAGGGAGAGGGAGAGAGAGATAGAGACATCAACGATGAGAGAGAATCACCGACCGGTTGCCTCCTGCATGCCCCACACTAGGGACCGAGCCCCCAACCCAGGCATGTGCCCTGACAAGGAATGGAACCGTGACCTCTTGGTTCATGGTTCCATGCTCAATCACTGAGCCACACCCGCTGGGCAGGCTGCTGTGACTTAAACCTGCTTGTCCTCACAGAGATGGAACAGAAATGTTGCCGGACCCCGTGTGCTCCCACCCACCCCAGAGCTGTGCCTGGAAGCTGCTCGCCTCGCTCCCGCTCCCCTCCAAGGGCCCTCTTCCCCAGGTCAGCGGG
This sequence comes from Vespertilio murinus, assembly GCA_963924515.1. NCBI lineage: Eukaryota > Metazoa > Chordata > Mammalia > Chiroptera > Vespertilionidae > Vespertilio > Vespertilio murinus. The sequence continues at coordinate 198,021,124 of OZ004706.1, read as the reverse complement.
TTGGGACAGTGGTTTGGGTGTGACCTATGAGAGCACCAGGTGCGGAGCCAGTGGGGGAGCATACTGTCTGCCCCTCTCCCCGGAGCGCTGCACAGCCCATACACTTAGGCTGACATTTGGCAAGATAAACAAAAGTTGGAGAAGAAAAAAATGAAAGAGAAAAGGGATCATGAGATTTTCTTAAAGAAAGGATTTAAGTCAAAATGTCCTCAGTAGCCTGGCTGGTGTGGCTCAGTGGTAGAACATCATCCCTTGAACCAATCCTGGTCAGGGCACAGGCCCAGGTTACGGTCTGGACCCTGAGTGGGGGGTGTGCAGGAGGCAGCTGATCAATGGTTCTCTGTCATCATTGATGTTTCTCTCTCTCTCTTCCTCTCTCTAAAATCAATAACAATATCGTTTTAAAAAGTCCTCAATAGGCCTGAATGGCTACCTGGTTTCCTTGAGCGGCTTCCTGTCCTCTGCCCATCTGCAGGGAGAGCGGTAAGCATTCGGCTCTGAATGGCCGAGGCTCCGGGGAGAAAACTCAGCAAAACGCTAGTTTCAAACTCGCGTGGAGTTGTAATGTCACATCCCATTGTGACTACTGCTGCATTTATGTTCTTATTTCTAAAAAGAACTGCCTTCTTTAGAAAGGAACGGCGCTAATATTTCTTATAAATATGCTCTTATTCTACCTGTTTCTTTCAGCTGTGACTTGAAATCCAGAGCAAATAGCTCTGTGGGATTGCAGTGACTTACTGAGCAGCGCTCTGAGTTAGGCAAGTGGCGAAGCAGGCTCAGCCCTCGCCTCCCTAGACATCCCGGAATGGGTCAGGCCACCCTCCAGGGGTTGGACTTGCTGGTCAACCCGCGCTCTCCTTAAGCACAACTCGGCCTCCAGCAAGAAGCCAGGACTGGAGAGGATGGTGTATTAGGCTCTTGCCACAGACTGTGCCCAGCACAGAAACCGGGGCACCTCTTTGTTCCAGTCACGTCTTCTTGTTTGTTGTTTGTTTAGGATTAGGTCCAGCAATGACCTCATCTGGACTTGGTGACATCTGCAAAAACTGTTTCCACAGGAGGCCGCATCCAGGCCCCCGGGTTAGGAGGGACTCCGCATACCTTTTGGGGGGCACTCCTAAGGGTGAGCTGGCCCTCACCGGCAGGTACACACTCACCTTGCTTCCTGGTCTGGATGCGGTTCAGGGAAATCAGCCTGTGGCACTCACCACGTTCCTCTAAGTCAGTGGTCAGCAAATTGAGGCTTGTGAGCCACATGTGGCTCTTTGACCCCTTGAGAGTGGTGGCTCTCCCAAAAAATACCACTTGTGGGCGTGCCCATAAAGTGCAATTGGAACTTCATGGCCTGTGTGCAGAAGCCAGTTTTCGGCTCTCCAAAGAAATTTCAATTGTTGCACTGTTGATATTTGGCTCTGGTGACTAATGAGTTTGCCGGCCACTGCTCTAAGTGTTTGTAGCCAGGATGCAAGGCCTGCAGAGGTGGGCATTGGCTCCCAGGAGGGGCTGTTTCTCCCAGAGAGCACCTCGCTGACAGCATCTGACACACAGGCTCTGGGCCACACGACTCCAGGCCCTGAGCTGGCCGGCAGTGTGGGTCTGAACCGCACCCCCTCCTGCGACTAGACTCAGACCTCCCACACACCCTGAAAAACACCCCAAGGCTTCTGACTCCTGGGGTGGAGAGAGCCACGGAACGTAAAGCACACACAAAGGAGTAGAACAGGGAGCGGAGAACAGAATGTGTGTGAAAGGTTCCACTGCACGTCCCTCAGGCACGGGCTGGGCCCCGGTCAGCGATCCAGGAGAGAAGCCATTGTCGCTCTACCCACCCGCCCCCGTCCAAGCAAGACAGCCAACAGCCAGCCCACGGGAAGCTGCAACCTACTGCGGTTCCCTCCCAGAAGCTTTCAAAATCGAATATAGCAAGATGGCATGTGGGGGCAACTCCATAGAAATGTTTCCTGTAAAATAATGTGCATGGAAAGTCTGCTAGATTCTAGAAAGTTCTCTCCAAAATGAAACACAAGGAATTCTGAGGGCATACCCCGCCCCCCCCCCCCCCGAGTCTCAGTAAATAATGCTCAGCCACCCAGAGAGGTGGCTGCAGAGGGAACAAGAGGAACAGAGGCCCGAGCCGGGGGTGCTCCTGTTTGTGCTCACGGCGTCGTTCCTGGCGGGGCTCTCAGTGGTGCATGCTGCATGGATGGAAGGTGAACACCTGGTTATAAGAGCAAGTTAGGGACCCCTCTCTTTCTCTCTGCCCACCCTGCACAGCGTATCAGTTTAGTTGTAGCAAAAATACCTTTTATACACTGATCAAAAGTGGCCTCACACCTACCAAGGATTCATACTGGCTGGAAAACCAAGGGTTATTAAGCATTGCTTAGAAATGCATCCCTAAAACTTTAACATAATAAACTTTAAAAAATATATTTTATTGATATTTTACAGAGAGGAAAGGAGAGAGATAGAGAGCTAGAAACGTCAATGAGAGAGAAACATCGACCAGCTGCCTCTTGCACACCCCCTACCGGGGATGTGCCCGCAAACAATGTACATGCCCTTGACTGGAATCGAACTCGGGACCTTTCAGTCCGCAGACCGACGCTCTACCACTGAGCCAAACCGGTTTCGGCAACATAATAAACTTAAAAATTAATACATATTTTAATTTTGTGTAAGGGGAATTGATAGGTTGACAACTTGTAGGCTGTTTGGATACAGGGGATGAATTCCAAGGTTTCTTATACCCAGTTCTACCTCGTATTGCCCGTAGGTGCCCAGGATGCACCTGTTTTAGCTCCCAGCTCCAAGTCTCCCAGGATGACCCTCTCCGATATAAATGTTAAAGGTTTAAATGCCCCAACACAAGAGTTGATAATTCAAGATAAGCACCTTAGCTCTGTATTTTACCCCTTTTAATTCTTATATTATTGTCGTTGATGGTGCTGACCATGGAGTTGGTGAGAGTGGAAGTGGTGATGGTGGTAGTGGTGGCGGTGGTGGTCATAGAGGTGGCAGTGGTGGTAGAGGTGATGGCAGTGATAATAGTGGTGGTGGTGGTGGTGATGGTAGTGGGGTGGTGGTGGTGGTGGTGGTGGTTGTATTGATAGTGATGGTAGTGGTGGTAACGACAGTAATGGCGATGACGATGGTAATGGTCATGGTGGTAGTGGTGCTCATGGTGATGGTGGCAGTGTTGGTGGTAATGACAGTGATGGTGGTGATGATGGTAATGGTCATGGTGGTAGTGGTGCTCATGGTGATGGAGGCAGTGTTGGTGGTAATGACAGTGATGGTGGTGATGATGGTGTTGGTGATGGTGATGGAGGAAATGGGGGTGTGTGGGTCAAGGGTGGCAGATGCTGGGTGGATAGGGAATATAGGATGGTGGGGATGAGGATACACATCACACGACTTTCAAATAACCTTTGGCAATAAGATGAAATATGTTCACGTCGGGAGCTTAAATGCTAAAGAACTCACAGGCTCCTTTTTAAAGCATCCTGGCGAGTGTTCTCTGAACCAATGGCTCTCAGCCCTGGCTGCCCACTGGACCCATGTGGGGAGCTTTTAAAACATACCAGTGCAGAGGCTGCCCCTCGCTGTGATCCAGATTTAATTAGTTTGGGGGTGAGAAGCAGGCATGGGTATATTATAGAATCCGCCCGGGAGATGCTGATGTGCAGGCAGGGTGCGGGACCACGGCAGGTCATACAGAGCGTCTCAGTTAAGTGCAGGCAATGGTGAGAGGGACACGCAGGCGGTGCCACCTCCTCGGAAGGGACAGCCTTGTCATCAATCTGGCCGATAATAAAGCCACCCACTTCATTTCTTAATAGTTCTTACAAAGCACGGCACACATTCCGGGGAGGCCACCGGATACTCAGACACCCGAGCTCCCGCTTCCAGAGTTCGTGGACATTCGTGTTCCGCCACATTTCCTCTGTATCCATTTAGAAAATGGGGCTTTTTAAAAATAGGTTAAAAATCCAAGTGGATGGATTGGGAAATTTAGAGCGTATTTGTGCAAGCTAGAAGGCAGGTTGCTCATTCAGACCTTCTCTAGGTCAGTCACCCGTTAGTGCCAGTGAGGGAACCGGGGGAGGCAATGGTAGAAACTAAAGGCTGGGGAACGTTGGGGAGGCAAGCTGGGAAAAGGGGTGCAGAATGGGTGTGAGGCTTAGGGTGGCCGAGGCAACCTCCTGCTCGTCTACCGCTGCGTAGGCCCCGCGGTTCTGATGATTTTACTGGGGAGGGTGTAAGAATGTTGTTAAGAAGAAACGGCTCTTCGGGAAAGCGGGCAGTCCTGAGAATTTCAGCCCCATCTTGCCCCCCCCGGCAGCTTTTCACTAAGCGCCGGGGTGTTCCTGTAACGCCGCCCTCCTTTTTGTAGAAGGCGGCTGATGCCTTTTGTCAGAGCCGACCCCCGAACACCCCATTGAGATGGCCAACGGCCGCCTGGCAGTGACGCAGCGGGGACCTTTCGGGCTCACCGCCTCCCTCAGTGGAGCGGCTGCTTTTCGACACTCCTGTCCGACTGCGCGGCCCTGCCTCTGAGCTCAGGGCTGAGCTTGTTGTTCCGAAGACAGCAGCCCGGCCTTCCCCGGTCCTTCCACTCCACGATGTTTATTTTAAAAAGATTGTGAGAGGTGGAATTTAATTCCAAAACACTTCCATCAATAACCTCTTCCACGTTCCAGTATTCACTTTGGCAGGAGACGCCATGTACATAACCCAGAGCGGCGTCCAAAACAGAAACAGACACAAGCAAGCCGGGCTCCGTGCTGGCCCCGTGGCCTCCCCTCTCCTCCCGGGCTCCCCCGGCCTCCTGCCCTCTGCAATCCCGACGCGATCTGTCACATGTGACGCAGTCCAGCCCCTGGCATCCTCTATGGCCTTTTCACTTCAGGACGCCTGTCGTTCCTGCTTCACCACTCAACACATAACCACAGAGGGTGCCTGGGAAGTTCGGATCTAGGGCTTCTCTCTCTCTTTCCCCCCTCGATGTCTCTAAACTCACCCAGGGAGCAGGCATTCGGCAAGTAAGTGGACGTGACTTAGGGTCTGAAGCCCTGCATCACCAAGGAAACCCAGAGCCCAGGCTCCACCCCGCCTGTACTGAATAGGAATCTGCATTTGAATCAGAGTCCCCGAGGGTTCCTGCGCACAAACTTTGAGAAACACTGACCAGAGCACAAGATCAACTCTTGTACCCCTCAACTCCCACACGCGATATTCACGTACAGCCCGGGAAACCTGGCTCGCAACTTTGGGGACCACGTGTGGGTCCCCTGGATATGGGGTTCTTAGGGGGGGAAAAGGCACTCATATAGCCAATTTCTCCGATATTTCTGTTTGCTTGTTGACATGGGAGGGGTGATTCCAAGTTCTCGTGCCCCAAAGGCCCCTCGCGATGATCCCTTTGTTTTAAAGCCGTGCACACAGAGTCACGCTTCCTGATTGCTGACTGAGAAGCCGCAGGCCACGCGAGGAAGGGAAATACACGCGGCCTCCATGTGACGCCGGCCAGCCTTCGCCTAAAACCCCAGTAACGGTCCCGGCAGCTAGAGGGGAGCGGGAGAAAGACTTCTCTTAAGGGTTTCTGAGGCAAATGGCGTTGTCCTCACAAGTCTACTGACCAAGACCCACCCAGTTCAGCTTCTGCAAGGTGGGAGGGGCCCAGGGTCACCCAGGATGGAGTGGGGGGGGCACATCACCTGCTGAGGGCTTCTGGGGGGCCAGTGGTGGTGGTGGGGGGCTGGTCAGGGACAGAGGGGCTGTGAGGTGGAGACAAGGGCGTCGGAGACCACCCCGCCCGCAGCCTGACAGCGGCTCCGGTCCAGTCCCCGTCCTGAAGGGTGGAGAGGCAGGTGAGGCCTCAGCGTAGCACCTGTGGTCGCCGAGGTCTTCCCCGGTGACGTCACACTAGAAACAGGACTGTTCCCCCCAAGAGTCTGCTGAGCATCCCTCAGCCCATACCTGGCAGAGGCTCCCGAAGCCCTTTGCCATGCCCGGCGATCATAATGTGTTCCGTTTGTAATAATGAGGCTGGTGTGGGGCCTGGGACCTCTCATGCACTTGGTGGGTTTGGTTGTGCCATAGTGGGGTGGTGGTGGGGTACTGGGGATAGACAGGCATTTTCTGGGGGGCTGTAAGGCATAGAGGAGACTGTTGTGGGGCCTCAGTGTGAACCTGGAGGCCACGGCATGGCTGGGTGGAGGCCCCTGCGCTCCCGAGACCTGCAGGCAGCAGGCGGGCTCGGAGGTGAGCATGCTCGTTCGAGGCCCGTGGGACCAAACACTCAGGATGTCTCCCTGGCAGGAGCTGGCACCTCTCAGGGGAAGAGAAGAGCTGACAGCCTTGGAGAGAATGAACTGGGCCCCATGTGGCAGCCACCTCCCCGCCCAAAACAGAGGCGAGCGGAGACAGTGCCCGGAGCTTGGGGTTTGCCTCAGAGAATGCACTTGAACTTCAAAAAGGAAAAGAAGGAACTGTGTCTGCTGCTGGGGCCACTGGGAATTCATCTCGGGAGGCGGGCACCGCTGCCGGCTCTGGCCCGGGGAGGCCAGAGGCTGGGCTGGGTGGGAGCCAGGAGGGCACGGCTGGTGCGGAATGGGGAGGGCGCCGCAGGAACCAGCTCGGGGGCTGAGGGAGTGGACAGAGCACCTAGGCCCCGGGACCGACGATCTTGGGGAGAACCAGGTCCTCTGCACACGGGGAGGCTGCTCTGGCCCCGCAAAGCTGTTGGAAGACGGCGCAGAGGCCCACAGGGCTGTCACCTGCAGATGGGGGCCTGGTGGGTGGGCCCCCCCTGCCTCTGTGCTCAGCGCTGTCCAGGGTGCTGCCGGCACGGAGGGCGAACGGGCTTCCTGGGACACTAACGGGGGAGGCGAGGCCGTGGGGATGGCGAGGGAGAAGCCCGGCCAGCGCTGCCTGGGGCAGGAGGAACGGCCTGTCACCCTCAGCTCGCGGGCTCCCACCTCAAACCACTGCACAGTCCACTCCCTCAGACCCCCAAGGAGCCCTGAGAGGTGCTCACAGAGAAACAGCTCCTGCGTATGGCTCCACAGCCGGACCAGGGCTGGGCGGGGACTGGGGTGCTAGGAAATGGTGGTTCTCCCATTCCTCACACCCGCCCCTCTCAGGGACAGAGGAAGTACCGCCACTGGCTTTGCCCCTTGAATCAACATGATTGTCTTTCTCAGAGCAGAGCTGTCCTGTCCACTGCTATGTCGTGTCTACAGTCTTGCTGGCTCCCCGCTGAGGTGAAACTGAGGTATTGGTCCTAGAGCACCAGGTCCGAGGTCCGCCAGCCCCTCCTCACACTCGTTCTCTGGGCCACACCGCACTGTCACACTGCCCTCAGCTCCCGCGTCCACAGCCCCCGTCCTTCCCTGGGGCGATCTCAGAGGCAGCAGTGTGTGTGTGTGTGTGTGTGTGTGTGTGTGTGTGTGTGAGTGTGTGTGTGTGTATGAGTGTGTGTAAGTGTGTGAGAATGTATATGTGTACGTGTGTGTGATTGTGTGGGTGTGTGTGATTGTGTGTGAGAGTGTGTGAGTGTATGTATGTGTGTGTATGTGTATGAGTGTGCGTGAGTGTGTGTATGTGTGTATGAGTGTGTGAATGTGTGTGAGTGTGTGATTGTGTGTGTGTACGTGTGTGTATGTGAGTGTGTATGAATGAGTGTGTGTGAATGTGTGTGTGATTGTGTGTGTGAGTTTATGTGTGTGTGTATGTGTGTGAGTGTGTGTGTGTATGAGTGTGTGTGTGTGTGTGTGTGTATGTGTGGCCTACCACAGACCTGTGACAGCTGTCCAGCCCCTCGGGGCCAAGGTGGCCCTGGGACATTGCTTGTCTGAGCACCTTCAGTGCCGATTCTAGCCTGGCACCAGGAGTCTTGTGTTTCATTGGAGTGGTCATCCTATTGGCTCCCGAGTCTGTGCTGGCCATGGAAAATTCCACTCCAGATGGGCCACTGCAAAGTGCCTTTCAAAGGTTGTCCCAGTGGATTTCATTTCTTTTAAATTAAAAATAAATGCCAATAATGTGCTGCTGTTTTTGTTTTCTGTCTAGAAAGGCTAGAGCTGGTGGAGAGAGTTACAGACTGGAATCCATGAACTTCATGCATTGCTGGGGAGGGCTGATGCTCTTTCCTCCTGAGCCTCGGTCCTTCTGTCTGTCAAACATGGGTGACACCCAAGCACCAGGTGTCACAGGTATTGGGAGAACTGACTCATTATAATATCGAGGCAACTGACCTTTTAAAATGAAAGTCATAGCCAGGGGGAGAGATTTCTTTTCCTGTTAGCTTACGCTAAGTTTATAGATGCTAACGACGTTGCCATCTTAAGTCTCCTGCCTAGATAAGAAAGTCTTTTTCAATGTTTTAAATAAGACAGGTAAAAATCTCACACAGGAAAAAAAAAGGTTATTTTTCCTTTTGTTAAGAAGTAAAAACCTTCCACCCTCAAATCAGAGTACTTTTCTTATATTTTAGTGGGAAACCAGCTAAAAAGGGAGAGACGACTGCCTACGGAGAGATGTTTTGCCGAGATGCACCTGGGGAGGGGTGACCGTGGGTGGCAAGAGAAAGAGACTTTTACCTTTTGTGTGCCATCTCAGTACAAATCAGGGCATCTCTTTAATGATATTCTTGCGCATGTGGAACTAATAATAGTCTGTGAACTCAGAGGGAAAAACTGTTTTGGCCCTGAACCATGGCCAAGTAGACTACAAAGCTATTGTTAGGGAACTGCCCCTGCTGGACTGGATCTCTCTCTCTCTCTCTCTCTCTCTCTCTCTCTCTCTCTCTCTCTCTCTCTCTCTCTCTCTCCCCTCCCTCCTCTCTTTCTTTCCCCAACTCTTTAGCCCTCAAGTCTAAAAGTCATGATAGTATTTTAAGAAGCTAACGTACTACCACAGTTTTACTGACTCTTTTCAAACCTCCTCTCCAGAACACATCTTGGCCACTCATCATTGGGAGAATGTTGAAAGAGCAGAGGTGGGAAGAGTTCAAGGCCAAATGTTAGGACTTGTGACTGAGTACAGACCTGGCTATCTTGCACGATGTACCTGTATGAACTTTGTCATTGGGTCACAGTCTACTGAATGGGACAATTCCCCATATTGAGTACCTATCTTATACCCTTTATGGGGTTCTTGTGAGAATCAGTTAACTTAATGACTTAGTTTTTATTTCTGAAAACTTATATAAGATCCACCATTGGAGAGTTTTTGCCCAATGTCTGATATTAATTTCTTCTTTATAATTGGTCTGGTCTGTGTGGCTGTGTGGCTCAAGTGGACACAGTTTCTCATAGCTGAGAGGACCAGTTCAATTTCGTTCTTTCATTTTTCATTTATTTTTTGTTAATCATCAACTGAGGGCAAGAAACACAGAGAGATAAACATCAATTGGTTGCCTTCTACATACAACAGCCTGGACCAGGGATCGAGCCTGCAACCAAGGTCCACGCCTTTGACCAGAATGAAACCTGAGACCCTTCAGTCCAGGGGCCAAACTGGCTAGGGCCTGGTCCAGTTTCTTTAAGCATCTTTGTATCCAGTGAGGTTGCTAATGTGGTCAATGGACCAGCAGCTCAGGGAGTGTCCTTTTGCTGGGCTCTGGGGGAAGGGAAATAGGTGGAACCACTCTGGAAGGCAATTTGGTGAAATGGAACAAGAGCTTTTACCCAGCTATTACCTTTATAATGCATCACACAAAAGAGACATTCCAATGCGGTGTGCGTGGTAGGTGTAGGATGCTGATAATAGCGGTGTTGACAACAAAGAAGGAAAACAACCTGGAGTCCAGAATGTTACCGATGCGCAGCAAGCATGTTTTAGAGCTGCTTACAACGCAGCCATCACAACGACAGTCTACAGTTACTCATCTGTGCTGAGTACCTCCTAGCGCGGGGCAGCGTTTGTGATGCGAAGGATCCACCAGTGCAATGGTTGGTTTTGTCAGGTTGACGCCCCTTTCCTATATCCAGGCTGAATATTGCTGGGCGTGTCTGTGAGGATGTTTAGGATGAGGTCAGCATTTGAATTAGTACCCTTGGTAAAGCAGGTGCACCCTCCCCATATTGGGGGGAGGGGGTTCATCCAATCCACAGAGGGCCTTGGTAGAACAGCAGGAGAAAAAAAAGGAGGTATTTACCCCCTCGCCCCCGAATCCCTGTCTCACTGCTTGAGCATCTCCTGCTTTCTCCTGCCCTCACACTGACATTGACACCATCTGATCCCCTGGCGCCCAGACCCGCAGGCCTGAGCCGAACGGCACCACTGGCTCCCTGGGGCTCCAGCTTGCAGAAGGCAGATGCTGGGGCTTCTCAGCCTCCATCACTGCACGGGCCGTTCCTCCTAATAAGTCGCTTCATCTGTATCTACCTATGTCTATATTTCACTTATCCATACCTAGAGCAAAAGGGAGATATAAACCTATGTGTACATATACCGACATAGATATAAATCTCCTTTTGGTTCTCTTTCTCCAAATAACCCTGACAAACACAGCCAGTGAACAAAACAGACAAAACCTGTACCCCGGAGGACCCGGCCTTCCATTGCAGGGGACAGGATAGCATGAAAACCAACATCAATGTAGGCAGCACGTTAGCTGGTAGCAAACACCATGGGGACATTAACCCGATGCTCCACTACTGAGCCACACCGACTGGGCATGTTTCTTTCTTAAAGGCCTACAAGTCAAGCTCTGAGGAGCATCTGCCTCCGGAAGTAACGTGTATACTTGGCATTTCAAAACAGTGTAAGACCATTCCACTGCCAATTATAATTTCCCATGTCCTCTTAGAAGCAGAGGCTAGAGGACGTGTTTCCTGGAGTGGTCCCTGTTTTATAGCTGGGAAACCTGGTGGAGACAGACGTTAAAGAACTCCTTTCCCAGGGCTCAGCGCCTGTCAACGCTCACCCCACAGGACCACATGCCTCAGCGTGAATTCCGATCCCTCAGGGCTCGTGAAAGGAACCGTGGTTCCAGCTGGCAGCGCAGGCTTGGCTGCTGGAGGTCTTTTGAGCAGACCCCGAGGAAAGCCGCCACGCAGGCCTGTCAGGAACCAGTGACCCGCGAACGACCGAGCTCCGCTTTGACTCGGCTCAGGGAAGCGCACACCACCTCCTCGTCCCATCGGAAACACTGGATTCCTTCTCCTCCTCCGTTCAGATACGGTGCTTTGAGTGACATTTAAATAGATGTTTTCCCTGGTGTATGTCTGTAAGGGGGAAAAAAGAAATCTCTTTTCCTTTCACGTCTCCCTCTGATTCACAGGATTTATGTGTTTTATTTCTTGCTCAGTGGGTCCTCTCTGAACTTCTAGAGATGGTTATCCTTTGGCTGTGTGGCATACCTCGCCTGTATTCATTCCCCAAACCACGCTTTTATAATTTAAATAGTTTCTGATAGTTTGATGGGAATCAGAAGATGTGAGACACGACAGAAATATTATTCAGACACCACACGTTGAATGGTTCTTCCATGGAACTCCTAGGGAGAAGCACAGAAGGTGGGCAGCGATGTCCGAGTCTACCCTGTGTTGGCAAAGGGTTCGAGCCTGGCACCGACGTAAAGCGTGCAGGCACGCATCAGCCCATGCAGTGGCTGCACCACGAGGCCCATGGAAGAGTGGCCACAGCTCGAGAGAAAGGTCAATCGTAAGAACATGACCTTGGATTTTGGTGGCATTTTCATATACACCCCCATAGACATCTCATATTTAGCAACCTGGGCTTTTCACTCAAGGAGTCACCTAGCTTGTCCTCTTGGTTTCTCTGAGATGCAGCCAAAAGGTTACCCCCCCTCCCCTTAAAACACAGCCCCGTGTGAGAAGCTCTGGTTTCAGAGGTCCCCTTGCATATAGCTTCTCTCTGCTTATTAGAAACTTCTGTCCTTCCTCTTCCTGCTCTCTGAGATCCTTTGCTTGTGTTAAGAGCTCCAGGGTCTTCTCCAAGGCTTTTCCTTTCTTAGTCAACTCAATGGGTTTGGTCATTTATGAAACCCTGGGGGCGCTGTCAGGGCACAGAGTGGATGGATCTGCTCTGTGGTTAGAATATGACGCACACATGGCCCAACCGGCTTCCCTATGTCTGGAACCCTATGCCTGGAAAGAAGCCATGATGGGTGCGCAGGCTCATCGCTTAGCGCTTTGCCTGTGGCTCTCCGTGGGCCAGTGTTGCTTCATTCCAGCTCATCTGGAAATCCAGTGAGGAAAGAGGTAACTTGGGTCCAGATTCCTTCTGTGGAGAAAGGCGTGGACCAGAAAAATACTTGCATATTATAAGATCTTGGGCAGTCGGATGAGGATTTTGATTTCTCACAAGGACATCCCGGGTCCCTCCTCAGTGCTAACAGTCCCCTGATGCTACTTTTGCAATAAAAGGATAGTCTACTTTGCATCGGTTGCAAAGGGAAAGTAAAAAATATCTAGTTATAGTTTAACAATGGCTTGTTTAAAGAAAATCTTGTTAACTCAGTGACAAAAATTGAGGGTTCATTTGAAAATATTTGGTGGCTTTTAATGAAATGATCCTGTCTCTGGTTTTGTGTGCCACCATGACCTCAGTGTCATCTTCTTCATCAGTTGCCCTAACATTCAAGTTTTACACACATTGTAGGTAGGCTACTATGGATGACTTTGGGATTGTTTTGGTGATTATGTATAACAAGGAATTTTCAGGCAATAAACGTCACTTATGCACACAACAGGAAGAGAAAATCAAAATTCTCATTTCAATGATGCATGCCCAACAATTTCCTTGAAAAACAAAATCCAGGGCAAGGTATTTCTGCCCATTACTTTTGTGATTTGGAGGTCTTGTGAAAAAGATCTTCTTGTATTTGGTAGTTCTAGAACTGACCTACCCCTCACGTTGTGCTGAATGGCCACTGTGGTTTATTCCTGGATGAAGGGGGTGGGGGTGGGGCTTGTAATTGCATGTTTTTTCATTGGTGGCAGCTCAGTGGGAATGCTGAGAGGAGTCAGCTAGGGCTCCAGGTTTCCCGTGGCCTCATTCATGCTGTTCCGAGCCAGGCAAAACCCCCAGGGAGCCCCACGAACCCTTAAGTGATGGGCAGAGAGAACGCTGCTGTTTGACATGCATAACTCTGAATGACGGTGAGATGAATATCAAGCAACATCGCTTTTGCAAACGAGATAACAGTCCCGTCTCCTCTCTGCTGCATATCCCAACATTAAACGGTCTTGTCATCTTCAGGATTAACCAATATCTGCCCTAGCCCATTTGGCTCAGTAGACAGAGTATCAGCCTGAGGACTGAAGGGTCCTGGGTTCAATTCCCTGTCAGGGCACATGCCCGGGTTACAGGCTCGATCCCCAGTGTGGGGAGTGCAGGAGGCAGCCAATCAATGCTTCTCTCTCATCATTGATATTTCTCTCCTCTCTCTCTCTCTCTCTCTCTCTCTCTCTCTCTCTCTCTCTCTCTTCCTCTCTGAAATCAATAAAAATATATTAAAAAAGAATTAAAAAATATCCCATTCATAACCCTGGGCATACCTGTCCCTACAGTGCCCGGGGAAGGATAAACCCCCAAAGATATGCTCTTAATGCTACAGTTAGTGGTTCCCAGCAAGCATGACAAGTGGCTGCTCTAACCTCAGTCTAACTCGTTGCGGTAGGGCTCACTCAGCCTTCTTCCCTCCGCGTTATTTATTCACTGGAATGACCTCAATGCCACACCTGGACGGCAGCCACGTGCAATCCCTCTTGCTCACGGGGGTGTGATGGTAGAGCTTTCTTGGGCTGGATCCATCGTCAGCTGGTCTCTCCGCTCAGGAGCGGTCTTGGGTTTCAGCGCCACTGGAGGCACCGAAGTGGGAACACTTTTCTGTTGCCAGTTTACTGCTCTGGGCATCTTTGTTCTTCTTCCCTCCTGTCAGCACCCAGCTGTCTCAGGGTCCCAGCATTTCCATGGCTGCCAAGTCAGAATCTCTGTCTCTCTCCTCTTGTTCCCCTCAAAGCAGTTACTTCTCAGAGGTCTACGACCTCAAGTTTCATGCCAATGCCTAGCTCTCGGTGTTCTCCGTCCCTCTGCTGATCCACCCTCATTGCCCATACTCCCTGGATGCAGGTGAATATATAATTTGGAAAGCCCTCCCTACCACCTTTCCCCACTAAAACCCTCCTCTTCTCCGAGATTCCTGACCTCCCACCGTATCTGCAGATGCTTCCTACCGACACTGGCCCTTATGAACGTCCCTCTCCCTTAGAGTCCAGCCTTGTCTTGTTTCATGCATGTTTCTTTTTTTCTACATGATTACTTTATCGATGCTCTTATTTCCTTAAAGTCTAGCGCCTCTGAGGGCTGGTATCGGGACACTTTCTCTGTTTCCCCTTCTGTCTTCTTTACATAGAAGATCCTCTTAAAGATTTGTTGATTGACTGGCCCAAGGAACCATAACAATACAGGCTGTAGAATCCAGTACACCCACTCCAAAAGTTAAAAGATTCCCAACGAATTATTTTAAAAAAATGCACCACTGAAGCATGATTCTATTAAAGGTCAAATTCTGGAAATATGCAGAGCGTCAAGAGATACTTTAAGTAGAAGCGAACAATTGTATAACTATGATTCTTCTTCACTTGACTGCACGAAGGTTTGCCTCCATAAGCCCTCTATTTCACTTTTGTAATGTGGCTTTTCCCGAGAGTGCACAATTCTTATCGCACTGATTATGTCTTTTATTTAAAGGATAATAGATGAGACCCTTACATTAAAACAGGAATAGAAAACTTCTGGGCGGTTCTGGCACCCAGGTTTGAGGTGTGGAAATGAGATGGCAGCATTATGAGCCACCGCCACACTTCTGGCTCTTTCTCTCACAGTTTCTCCCATTTTCTTCTGACATTTCTCTTTCCTAGACTGTAAGTTTGTCATTAAAGCTTCTCTCTCCCTTCTAAGGAAAAGGTATAGATTTAAGTTTCCAAGGGTACCTGCACATCTTGAGACAGGCAGGGGTTCTCAAAGGCTACTTGCAAATTACACAGCCAGCTTTCAGGAGGCACAGACACATGTTAGATCAATTCAGCGTAAACTTAGAGCAGGTATCTCACTATAGATGTTTACATGAAGCAAAACAAAAAAAAATGCAAATTGCTAGTCAACAGCAAGGGCTGGATACCGGGAGACGGCACCTAATTCTTCAGCATCCTTAGACCCAGTGTGCGAGCAGCTGTCGAGATCAGACATTGGGTCCTGAGCACTGGGTGTGAAGTCACCTCTTCTTTGTAGTCAATGGTTCAGCCACCAGAAGGCAAACAACGGGCATGTGCATCTATTTTGTAAGAATCCAGTACACCCACTCCAAAAGTTAAAAGATTCCCAACGAATTATTTTTAAAAAATGCACCACTGAAGCATGATTCTTAGGGCTCGCCAACATACTACTTCCACCAGGGATCTTCTCAGCGTTGGCACAAATGGTCTGCTCAGCCTCCCTCTATTCCTGACCCTCATTAACTATTGTTCTTTGATGCCAGACATTTATATCAAAGAAGTCAAATGGGCATGTTTAACCTTGGGTATATAAGCCAAAGACGAAAGTGTATGGACCGTACCAGTTTCCCTTCCTCCAGGACACAGAGCTAAACTATTATTTCCAGCTACCCTCGCAGTGAGTTATGACCACAGATCATGGGCAGAAGTGGTACAATTACTTCCCGGCCTGCATCATCAAACAGTTCCTACATAATTATCTACTCTCCCTCTTTCCACATCTGCCATCTGGATGTCAACCCTCAGGAGACTGTGGAAGCCAATGGTCAGAGACGATAAGCCCGGGTCCCTGATGACATCACCCAGTTAGGTTTGCAGGAGGGAGAAATAATCTTCCATTTGCTGACCTGATGAGCTACAGGGAGCTTTCAGTTGTGGCAGCTATCTAATTAATAGCTGTTCACCTAGTCTCCTTGAGTTCTAAACCTCATAGTTTAGTCGCATGACACATTGTAACAAGTGGAAAAGAGTATCTGCAATCTACAGAGTGCCTGCTTTGTGCTGGACATTGTCCTAGGGATCTTACACGATCACATTCATCCTCATAACATTCCTGGGGGTAGACGCTAATACTATTATTTTTTATCTTATAGACAAGCAAACCAAGAGCTTACGTGAGGTTGATCCAAGTCACACAATTAGTGTAGAGGCTTATATAATTGTCCCCAACTATCCACTGCAAGATTAGGTCTCTACCTGTTGTTCTATGACAGGCAGCACCTCACTGTGGGGGGGGATGTACAACTCCGTTTCACTGACCATTGGCATTGGTGGGACATGTGTCTTGTCTTTGGTCAGTGGAATGGGAGTGGCTAGCTTGTGCCGTATCTGAGCAGGACTTGCAAGAGCCATTGCTTAATTTGCCATTCTCCCTTCCCTCTGACGCTGCAATGCAATGTCCCTGCTCCGACTGGGCACAAGGGGGCAGAGCCACGGCTGACCAGCGAAGGAGTGTAGCGTGAAGGAGAAATAACCCTTCGTTTTGTAAGCCACTGTGATGTTGGAATGGCTGTCACCACCTTTAACCTAGTAAATGCTGACGGATACACCTAGAGCTCGGTGCCAATGCATTTGTGTGGACACCAGGGCCCGACCTCTTAATCGCCAGGCCGCCCCTCCCGAGCTCACGTTCCACTTGTACACGTTTCTGTTAGATGATACGAGAAACATATAAAACATCGTTTAAAAAATCGATTCTCATTCTGGGCAGGAGGAAAGTGGATGGTGGGAGGTTTAAAGAGGAAATCGCTACAGCACCAGGATTCTAATGGAATTTCTAGACCCTTCTCTCACGCTGCACAGAACAAGCTCTGGTTTAGTCCCACAAAGCAACTCTTGGCGAGGAGGATGTGGGTCTTTTTATCCGTAGATTCACTTGAGGGCTCATTTTGTAACGTTTTCATAGCAGAAACCACATCCCTTTGCCTGGGAGTATGACCGGTGAATACTAGTCAAAATCTATAATCACTAAAAGAACTACCAGTACGATACAGATGTACTGTAGGTCCCCGGTCCTAAGCATAGCCACGAGAGGAAACGTGAAATGTGACACTGATCAAAGTTATAGTTTAGGGCCGTGATCGGCAAACTCATTAGTCAACAGAACCAAATATCAACAGTACAACGATTGAAATTGCTTTCCAGAGCCAAATTTTTTAAACTTAAACTATATAGGTAGGCACATGGTTATTAACTTGATATCAAGTTATCAAGCTGGCCTTTGCTAAAAACTCAAGGGGCCAAAGAGCTGCATGTGGCTTATGAGCCACAGTTTGCCAACCACTGGTTTAGGGGAGAATGAACATTCCTTTTAGGATGACACGGTCCTTCTTCATTTGAGGGAATTAACTTTGTGTTATTGAGCAGAGGTAGTCAACTGATATGGATATGTGGAGAGCACAGTGTTTTCTCAGACAAGGGGCAGATGGAATACCAGGAGACCACGGACTGCAATTATGATGACCTCTTCTCTCCACAGCATCCTAATTCTTTCTAGAACTAATTATTTAAAATACATTTTAAATGCATTTTTATCCCAAATGACTTCATTTTTTCTTTCTTTCTCCTCAAACACTTTAACTACGACTAAAAACAAAGCCTTAATTCAGCAAAAGTGTCTCAATGACTTTTGATCTTAACTCCCAATTCCCCTTTTACTGATATTAATGAACAAAATGTAACAATTTTGTAAAACTCCAGATGAACCAATTCTCTTTGGGACCTAAATAACATTATTGAAAATAAAGGAAAGAAGTCACAAATGCCATCTTTACCAGCTATAAATCCAAATTTGGTCCATTTAAACATCTCAATTTCACCAACCTTCAAGTTCTGATACAATGAATTAAAAGAAGAAGAAGAAAAAAAAAGCCCTGCTCTGAGAAATACCATCAATTTAAATGGGGTAAAACTATATAGCTGCTTCCCCTAACACCCTTCCTCCCCTTAGCCTGCCTCTTGCTGGCACCTTTCCTTCATTAATCTCCATGGAACGCACAGATCACAGGGAAGGAAGAAGAGCTTCGGCCTGCACACCTGCTCATTTGGGTTGAGAGGGCTTGTCTTGTCGTCACGAAGATCCACATGATCAGCATTCTGCTCTCGAGGAAAGTAATGCTTTCCGCCTTTGAAAATCAGCGAAAGGGGTTACGCTACCACCGGGTTACATTTACTGATTTTTAATCTCCAATGATTTTTCCCCCTGCCGATTATCAAACAGCTATTCTCCTGTCTTATTTTCCTTTTGTCCTGAAAAGCAGAGATAGTTTGCGAGAAGACAGGGAGGGACATGAGAGCAGATTCAGGCATTTGTGTTTATTCACAGAAACTGCCTATGCAGTACACAGAGACCTGGGCCAGAGGAGCGGATATGTAAAAAAAAAATAATAATAATTACAAAATGGCTCTGAGCGCACTGGGATGCATTGTGTAAGTCACTCTCCGTAACAAACCTGACGGAAATGGGCAAAGCAGTGATTTCGGAGTGTGTGTTGACTGCCATGAGGACGCAACGACACTTTGCTCAGCAATGAACCACCGGGGAAGAAAGCAAGTCATAGTTTGGAAAAATTAGCCCTGACCACGCGGGCCTGCCCCTTCCAGAATGAAGGCTTATCGATCGAGCAGTATCCTGTCCTGGATCGTGTACGTTCTCGTCTTTATTATTGAACTCACCAGGGAAACTGAACTTTGAAGCCCAGCTTATTGAATAATCCATGCCCTCACGTGGCTTTGTCTCCCTAAGCGGTCTCCGCCTCCCTGTGGCCGCTGGCGGATGGAGGGAACGCCGCCAGGGCCCAGCTGCTCCAAGCCACAGCACTCTGCGGCACTGGGTTAGTGCGAGAAAGCAGCACTTCCCAACACTGAACCAGAGGTGGCCGTGCCAGTGCCCACCAGGCACGGCCACAGCGCACCCTGCGCCCAGGTTTGCAGGAGAGTGCTAGATTGCTTCTGCCTTCACCAGCGACCATGGAAAAAAAAAGAAAAAAGAAAAGAAAAAAGACCCTCCCTCCCCTCCAAAGGCACAAACACACAGCTTTAACCAAGTCCCCAGTGCGACGCGTACATCATCGTCAGGAAGCAACGGCATGGCTGGCAAGGAGAGCCGGGGTCTGTCTTGTTTACCTCCCAAAGCAGCCAGCCAGAACCCGCCGGAGACCACGCCGCGCAAGGGCACCCTCCCACGGGGAAAGCAGCCGGCATGTGCTGAGGCTTCACTCGCACCCAGCTGCCGGACCGTGCCCGGGCCCTGCACCTCAAACCGTGCCCGCGGCACCTCAGTGCCCCTGTCACAGCTCCCTACAGGAAACTCAACGCGGCTGCCACCTTCCCTGCCTTCTCCCTCATCGGCATCACTGGGGGGGGGGGAGTACCAGGACCAACTACCAAGGACCAGGGGAGCGGGACGGGGACCAGCTTTGCCCAGGGCGAGGGCAGCATGCCAGAGGGACTTACCCGTGTCCCCAGAGGAGCGTGGGAACGGACCCCGGGTGATAATAACCTGCCCCCTCTTGCAGTTTCTTCCTCGTTTCTATTAAGAAAAGGGAGCCCTGCCCCCCTGTTTCCTAAGCCGGCCACCCCCGCACTCGGCCACGCTGCTCACACACTGGCTCAAAGGCAGTCACCTGGCCGCCTCTCACTAGCACGCCTTCCGTTTCCCGGGTCTCGCCCGCACTGCCCGGGAGCCCGCCAGGTCCCGCCTAAGAGGGAACTATGTCTCCACTCTCCTGAGGGGGCCCCAGGACCCCTCGACAGGACTTGCCTGGTGTCTCACAGGCCAGGAGGTTCCCACAAGCGCCTTCCTACTGTCTGCACCCCTCTGCACCCTCCATCTCCCCGGAAAGTCAGGAAAGCCAGAGAGTGGAGGACCAATGGATGCTTTTGAAGCCAAAGGTTGAACTGAGAAAACTGCCCTCAGGGACTGATCTTTGGTGTGTGCATATGTGCATGCATGTGTGCGTGTGTGCGTGTGTGCGTGTGTCCCTTTTCTCCCTTAAGGACCGGGTCTTTCTCCATTCTCAGTTCATCTCTTGCTGTCTCGGGGCTCTTGATGTTGAATAGCTACTCTGATGCACCGCCATGCGTGAAATGGATGGTGTGCAGCCTCCCTGTCCCACGCAGTTCCGCGGAGGACCAGCTATTCCGGTCTGGGAACCAGTCCTTTGGATTCAGTGGCTGAGGAGCTGACACCGCTCCCTGCTGGGGCTGCAGCCCTCCAGGCGGTGGAGCCAGCGCTGTGCTCTGGCCTTGGTGCTGAATCCCGGACCGGGGCCCTAACATCTCAGCCCCGGGCAACTTAGGGAGGGTTGCTGGGCACCGGCTGGGTCCTCGGTGCCCCCCGAGGGTGGCTGGCCCGAAGTTGGGAAGAGCTGGTGCCCTAGGACCCTCCGCAGGGCACGCGGCTGGTTTATTTCTTTGCCTGGAGCTGGGAAAGTTTTGTGCAATCTTTTTCTCTTTTTTTTGGTAACTGGAGCTGCCTTCCCCCCTCCCACCTGAGTCGCCATGGAGACTCGGGCTCTCTCTCCAGGCGAAATGGGCGAAGCTTGGTTGGCTGAGCCTGGACCGTCTCAAGCCCCCTCTCCTCTCAGCGGCTCCCGGCACCGGGTCCCACGGGCGACGGCAGGGGGGAGGCAGGCAGGGAGCGGTGCCGGCAGGGATGTGGCTGGCACTGCACCCTGCTTTGTCAGGGGGCTCCCCCGGACCGCCTGACTTTGGATCAAAGCAGGCAGGAGACTCTCTAAACATATAATAAACCTCCAACGCCCCAACACGAGGTGCTGCTCCCCACCCCTTCCTTTTACAGGCGCGGAGGCGGGCTCCTTTGGAAGATTCTGGCATTCTGGTTCTCCCCGAACCTCACCCCGTCTCTGGGTGGCTGTCCCTATGAAAATACACCCCCCCCGAGTCTCTCCATATCGAGCCCGACACCAGAGACAGACCTGTGGATCGCCCGAGGCTTGCCGGGGTTTGGGAACGCGAGGGCTGTGTCTGTCTAAACTAACCCAGCCTCCACGTCTCCCTGCAACTAAACACATGCCCAGGAGGAAGCAAGTCGGCGGACTCACCCAACTCCCCAAAGGCCATAAGATCTCCTTTGGTCTGCAGGGGACCCCCCTCCCCTTCCCCCAATAATCAATTCATTGACTTTTAGAGAGAGCTTCTCCTCCACAGCCTGTGGCCACCACATTGCACCTCGGGTTATGCTGATGGGAAACAGCTGGGAGGCATTGTTCCCATCCCCTGCCCCTGTCTCCCCCACCCCTCACCTCATCTCTCTCTCTCTCTCTCTCTCTCCCTCTCTCTTCCCCAAGCAAAGAAGAACGAGGATACAGCTCTCCATAAAGACAATGGGCTTCCCCCAACTGTGCAGGACAGGAGGGCGCCCCTGGCCGTCAGGGAACCCGCGCCCCCCGCCCTGGCTCCGCGGCTGACAGGCGGGCGGTAACATAACGGACCGGGGTGCCCCGCGCCCGGCATGCGGACCCCTCCTCCCCGCCGCCCCTCCGGCCGCTTCCAGTTGCTCATGAAAACCGAGCGAAGCAGATTTCCCTTCTGTTCGTTATGTAACGGCGGCTTCTCCCTTCCCCGGACTTGGGCACCTCGTTGCTCCTCCGGACGGCAGGGACCGGGGCAGGGGGACCGGGGCAGCGGGGACCGGGGCAGAGGGACCGGGGCAGGGGGACCGGGGCAGCGGGGACCGGGGCAGCGGGACCGGGGCAGGGGGACCGGGGCAGAGGGACCGGGGCAGAGGGACCGGGGCAGAGGGACCGGGGCAGCGGGGACCCGGGCAGGGGGACCGGGGCAGCGGGGACCGGGGCAGCGGGACCGGGGCAGAGGGACCGGGGCAGAGGGACCGGGGCAGGGGGACCGGGGCAGGGGGACCGGGGCAGCGGGGACCGGGGCAGCGGGACCGGGGCAGAGGGACCGGGGCAGGGGGACCGGGGCAGCGGGACCGGGGCAGGGGGACCGGGGCTCGGCGCCTCGCCTTCCAGCAGCCCGCGCCCCGCTTACCTGGCTGCAGACAGGGCGGCGTCACTCGGTCATGGTCTCCCCTCTGGGAAC
This sequence comes from Vespertilio murinus, assembly GCA_963924515.1. Taxonomy (NCBI): domain Eukaryota; kingdom Metazoa; phylum Chordata; class Mammalia; order Chiroptera; family Vespertilionidae; genus Vespertilio; species Vespertilio murinus. The sequence continues at coordinate 197,999,027 of OZ004706.1, read as the reverse complement.
GGAGCGGGGCCGGGCATTGGCTGCGCGGCGGAGGGCGAGGGGAGGAAATAAAAAGAAGAGCGGAAAAGAAAAAAAAGATCTGGAGTCAGATGTTCAGAGGTCACGGCAGCCCCGGAGGCCGTCAAGAGACTGCATCCTCCCCGCGGCGCACGGGCTCTGGGTCTGGCTCCCGGTCCCGGTCCCGGGTCCCGCGCCGCCCGCTCCGGCCGGGCAGGTGCGGCGGCTCCGGCTCCGGCCGCGCGGGGCGCCGCTGGGCGCGGGGAGGCGCGGGGAGGGCGCGGGCGGGCGCTCGGCGGAGGCGGGGAGGAGGGAGCCCGGTGGGGGCCGAGGGGAAAGGCGAGGGCGGCGGAGAAAACAGCCACCGCCCGCGGCGGGAGGAAAAGTGCCGGGCCGGGCGGCCGGACGTCAGGAAAGCCGCCGCTTCGGGGGCCGCTGCCGAGCTCCAGCCTCCGGGCTGCGCCCCGCCGCCGCCGCCGCCGCCGCCGGAGCCGCCGCGGCCGCGGGATGAGAGCGAGCGCAGCGCCACCTGCTGGGCGGCCGCGGCCGCACAGCACCGCCCGAGGGGCTGGAGCGGGGGCGGCGGGAGGGAGGGATGGAGCCGGGGACCCAGTCCTCGCCTGCCTTCCTGGGCGTTGGGAGGGGGTGGCACGGCGCCGACTCCCCCCCCCCCCACCCAAACCCGAGTTGGCGCGGGAACCACCCGGCCAAGCCCTCCTCCCCCAAGAGGAAACTGGAAACGTGGGGGGGGGCGCCCTTGGGGTTAGCCACTCGGTCCCCACCTTTACCCCCAGGTCCCTGAGTCAGTCATTTCCAGGGAAGAGCCGTGGCTGGGGACCAGCTTTTCTCGCCGGTCCGAGGGGCTCCTTCTTCCAGGATTTGTGACACTAAGATAAAGAGGGTCCTGTGGCGGACTCCCTCTGCTGAAATGGAGGAGCTGGAGCGCGCGCTGCCCGCGTGGCCAGAAGGGGGCGCAGCGAGCGGCGGGCTGGAGGGGGCACCACGCCCAGGGCTTCAGGTGCACCCAGGTCTCAGCCCCCCCCCCGCTCCACCCGCCCGTCCTGAGGTCTCTGGTGGCGCCGGAGACAAAGGCACTCTGGCCTCTTTCAGGAATAATCCAGATTGCCTTAAAAATGGACTTTGTGCAGCCTTGGACAAGGCCTGCTCCTCCCCCTAATTAAATATATATATATTCATGTATTGACTTCAGCAAGGAAGGGAGACAGAGAGAGAGAGGTAGAAACCTCAACCCCTAGAGAGAATCGCTGGGAATCGGACCACGACCTCCTGATTCATGCAGGTCGATGCTCAGCCCTGCTGGGCTTCCCTCCTTTGATTTTTTTTAAAATTTTAATTAATATTTTAAAATTTTTATTAATAATATATTTTATTCATTTTTTTATAGAGAGGAAGGGAGAGGGATAGAGAGTTAGAAACATGGATGAAAGAGAAGCATCCATCAGCTGCCTCCTGCACCCCCTCACTGGGAATGTGCCCGCAACCAAGGTACATGCCCTTGACCGGCATCGAACCTGGGACCCTTGAGTCCGCAGGCCGACACTCTACCCACTGAGAAAACCGGTCAGGGCCCTCCTTTGGTTTTTAACTAGCCTTGTGTGGGTTTCCAGGAAGCACCTCACCGTGCTTCCTTCTGCACCCCCTCTTTTCCTCAGAGGCATCACAAACAATGCCCCACATTTCCAAAGCCCCTGCACAGCCGGCTTCTCCTCTGGCACGCACTGCTTTATGCCCTCTCCCCCCCCGGGGGCACATGGGCTGCTGATTTCAGGGTCTGAGCACTGAGTGCCATTGGCCGGCAGTTTTGCCATGGCCCTTTCAGTGGCTGGCTGTTCCGTGCCACTTTGTAAGGGGCTTTCCCTCCACAGGACACAGAATCTGCCTTTCCAAGAAGGCGGCCCGATTCCAGAGGAAGGGCTGATGGAGACCGCTCATTCCCAAGGTGGTTTTACCCGGCGTCCATGCATCCCAATCACACAGCCCCCAGCCCCTCCGGAGTGCCGCCGGCCCTATACTAGGAAGGATGGCGTTGGTGTGGGCAGGTGTCTCCCTCAATCATCATCATCAGCTGTGCACAGGTCGGCCACACACACACACACACACACACACACACACACAGCCTGGCGCTTATGTGGTTGATTTCCCCCAGGCGCTGCGCTCCCACTTGCTTCGCCTTCTGACCACACAGCACAGGCTCCGAGGAGAGCAGTGTGTGTGACCTGTGACCTTTCTGCTCCGAGGTGCTCGCTGGAGCTGGGGATGGTGTCGGAGATGGAGAGAAACCAAGAGCAACTACATTCCACACTCCACATGACTAGGGGATCCTGGAGGAAGGGTATGAGGGGCTGGACTGGGGGGGAGACAGCTCTTGGAGCATCCGAGGAACCACGCACACCGGCTACTTGTCCAGGGAGCACCCTGTTCGCTCGGCGCAGCTGCTACACCTTCCCGCTGAGTCTGATTCCACCAGGTCCCACCTGCAGGAGGATTTCCCCAAGTTTCTCTCTCACACACATCAGACGGAGGACGTAAGGAAGAGACACAGTGACCCGTGTGTCTCCTCTGAACACCTCCCAAAGCCCCCGGCCGGAAGCAGCCAGCTGCCGGGGCCGTGGGCTGCGGCTCCTCCTGGGAGCCACGGGAGCCAGTGGTAAACGAGATGGATGGCATGAACGCGGCAGAGATGAGAGCCATCAGCTTAACGGAATCCATTCCCCATGGAGCTCGGACAGCGTCGGGCTGTGGCTGGAACCCGGAGTGGCCGTGACCCCCGAGGGCCAGGCAAGCCGGGCAAAGAGATGGAGCCGGTCTCTCAGCCCCCACGGTGCTCAGCGCTGGCATCTCACAGGCATCCGTTTGTGACCTCAGATCACGGCCAGGCCTGGGGGAGGGGAGTGGAAGGTCCCAAGCCTTTAGCGCCTCCCACCTCTGGATAGGTTAGTGTTCCGAAGCTGACACAGACGGCGACTTTTAGGGTTGATTGATCCTCTTATGGATGAAGCTGGATTTCCCCTCACCCATCAGACCGTAATGGAGGCTTATTAGTAGCGCAATTGACAAACCGAATTACCTCCGCTGGGGATCATTTGCTTGTGGGTCATCTCGTTTTTCTCCATCATCGATTGTGGCAATTTACAGTGCGAGCTACCTCCTCTGCCCGCGTGCAGCTCTGGCCGGGCTGTGGGCAGGCCCAGGCCAGAACTAGGGTGGGTGCCGTGTCTGGCCTCTGCCTTGCCTTCTCTCCCGCCTCCTTATTTCCCAGTGAAGACCGCAGGCTGCTGTGGACGGAGAGCCGGCTCCTCTTCCATTCCACCGCCCCGCCCCCTCTCCCCACCAAAAATCAAAACCAAAAAACCCAGCACAGAAAACAACATCTTTAACATGCTGAGATGCTATCATTTTTACATAATTTATTTTAACGATAGAAGGACATACTTAAGGATATACAGAAAGAGCCCGGCCAGTGTGGCCCAGTGGTTGAGCATCAACCTATGAACCAGGAGGTGGAGGTTTGATTTCAAGTCAGGGCACATGCCCAGGTTTCAGGCTTGATCCCCGGGAGGCAGCCGATCAATGATTCTCTCTCATCATCGATGTTTCTGTCTCTCTCCCTTTCCCTTCCTCTCTGAAATCAATAATAAAAAAAGAGCACCAGGAAAGAGAAATATAAAAGTTATTCTATCCCACGGCTCCATGTCCCATGGGCTGAATGGGTTCCATCAGTGTCTCATGGTTAGGGACTACCTATAAAAAGCTATTGTGTAGCCGAAACCGGTGTGGCTCAGTGGATAGAGCGTCGGCCTGCGGACCAAAAGGTCCCGGGTTCGATTCCGGTCAAGGGCATGTGCCTCAGTTGCGGGCACATCCCCAGTGGGGGAGGGGGGGTGCAAGAGGCAGCTGATCGATGATTCTCTCTCATCCATGTTTCTAACTCTCTATCCCTCTCTCTTCCTCTCTGTAAAAAATCAATAAAAATATATTTTTAAAAAAAGCTATTGTGTAGGAGATAAAACTGTATCAAGGAAAGGAAGCAATAACTGAGTAATTGGAGAATAAAAATGTGGAAAACCGGCGCTAAAATGCCCCGTGTGCTGAGAACCTCTCTGAGCAACGGTATTTACTTGTTTATTCCTGGAGATATTTAATAAGAGTGTTTCTCCAAACTTGTAATCACAATCCAAGGAGGAAACCCAATAGCTTTTTACCGGTAGTCCCTGAACATGAAACAGGATGGAATTCCGTTCACTGTTCCTGCTAATCTTAAATCCTGTGCTAATTAACTTTTCGAAATTATTCATTTTTATTTGGGGCCCATGACTTGGTAAATGAGTGTGACCGGAAGCCTCATTGGAGAGCTTGGGCTCAGAGAACGTTTTGTTCGTTCATTGTTCAGTAGGCATCACCCTGTTGAATCAGAGCGACCCCTGCGGGATCCTTTAAAATGCAATTAAAAAATCATAATTGCTCCAAATGCAATTTTTCAAAAGATCGCCCAGGAGGTGATGATTGCCAACAATCGTGTGAATTAGCCTTCCTGTGCCTCTTACAGGAAATGAGTGTGGTCAACGTGAAGTCTGCACGATGGAAATACGAAAGGCCAGCACGAAGGGTCTGCCCTGGGAAGACGCTCTCTCTGCAGTTCGAGAAGATGCCCAGGTTCTCTGTTTGTCACTGGCACCTTGAGCAGAGGCTTTGAGTTGGAGAGTTAATGAGTTATGGCTTGAGTTATGGCTGCTTGGTGACTCATGGTGGGCACCCGTCTTTACCGGAACTCCAAGTCAAGCAGGGAGTTGCTTTCCAGGCGGAAAATTGCTGTGAGCAGAAGACAGCATGCCTTCCCACCCCAAGCCCAGGAGTCTGTTCTGTGATTCTCCCACAGGAAGTGTCTAGAGCGCCACGCACTTCCCTGTTTGATGGGCGTGGCCACACCTCTGAGCTCTTCCCGAAAGACAGGACCTCCACCTCCTCCATCCTGGGGCTCTGGGTCCAGAGCTGACTCAGTCTGTGGACTGGACAAGAGGCTGTGGACCCCATCAAGGGATCCTGAGTTAGGATTAGACCCAGCCTCCAGATCTGAGTGTTTCTGATTTTATAGGCAGGACAATACCATCCGGAGGAAGCATTTATTTGACTCCCAGGGATGCCATCCCCAATTAAACCCCTGCAAGTCAAAACAACAATCATCACTCCATTCCTGAGGCTTATCATGGAATGGAAGTTGAGGTTCTGGCTTTCAATGTAGGTGTGTATGATTTATTTGCTTTATTTGGCTTCTTTGTTATTAATGAATTCTGGGAACTCTAAATAACCTGATTATTTCAGTAGGAACAGAAGGAATCTTGGACAAATCAATTCTTAATTATGAAATGACTCACTCAGTAGACAAAGAGAGTTACAAATACCAGGAGACACCAGGTAATGAATTCTATTAGAGCAGAATTGGCAGTGCTGAATGTTTGGGAACATTGAATTCATGCAGCTACAACAGCAGCTAGACCTTTTCTCATAATATGGCAGTCTTCAAAAATGTGCACTGTTATTGGTTTGCTTATGTTTGTCAGCCCTTACAGCTGAGAATGGAGAGCAATAGGGTTCTTTTTATGTGACTCCAGCACTTCACTCGGAGCAGGGTGGACCCCAAAGGCTATTCAAACTAGAACCATGAATGCATAAATTCAGACAAATGGGAATTCCTTATATAATAAAGAAAATGAATTTGGAGCATGCTGAATTGAGGGAAAGCAAGAAGGAAAGAGGAGCTCCCCTCTTGCAGGTAACTGGCTCTGCGCCAAGTAGGATGTGACATGAATTGGTTGGGAGTGACGTGCCCGGTGGACTCGGGCTCACATCATTAACTGGCTGGCTCAGCCCTGACTTGCAAGAACCCAGAGACTGGGACGAGGTCACAGGTGTGACTTGCTGCAATGGCACCGCGGTAAAGACTCGGGCTCCACATTGTCGCTGTCATGGCGGCACTGATCCCGACGGTCCAACTCCCGCAGGAAGCATAAAACGATCTCTCCACATTTGGATTTCTCTTCTGATTGATGACTTTTCCCTTCACGGCCAGGTTGCATGTTATGATTTGGAACAGTGCAAACCATAAAACACTGGGTTGCCAGACATGAGACATTTCCTTGAAATGAAACAAGTTCCTTTACCTGTAATAATAAATTCCGTCAGAACAGTGAAGGGTTAGAATTATTAATTGATCTACTAAAATATTCATAGGGTTTTAGGCTGGAAAAAAATACTTGAAGGATGTGCTTTTAAGCAGTTCTGTTTTCCAGGTAATTTTAAAAAGCAACACAGTTGAAAGACACACACACACACACACACACACACACACACACACACACGTGTAAGAAAATTCCCACCCCAAGCAATTGACTGTAAGCCATCAAGCAGTCTTATGTGTTGTTACAATCCTATATATTTTAACTAGAACAGTAGGTCACACCATTTCTTTCCCTTTAATTATGACTGTGGGGAAACCAAGGTTCTTGGAAAAGAACTTAATTAGTCATTATTAGGAAGGTCCTTTCGAAGGGTCTCTTGTCACCAAGGAAACAGGTGTTTACCATGGATGGGGAGCCATTTTTCCTTGTCAAAGCCCATCTGGAAATCAACCTAGTGTCCCCAGATAAGGAAATTTTTCAAATTGCAAGAGGGTTTCTCCCTGACTGTAATACATATGACTAAAATAATACGGGGTCACCACTTAAGCCAGTGCACTTGCTCAAAGTTTCTATATTCTCCTCGGAGAAAGTTAATATAAATTTGAAGAAGATTGCAATATGTTAAAGATGCATATCTTAGTCAGGAGATTGACAACTGAAAAGAAAAAAGGCAAAGAAATATAACTAAGATGTCACTGGAAAAATTGTGTACTAAGAAATATTTGTTGAACACAAAAGGAAGTAGTAAAAGAAGAACAGGGCAATAAAGAAAAAAGGAACAAAAACCACTTGGCTTAGAGGCAGAACTGAATTTAACCATACCATAATCATTAAATATGAATGCACAAAACATTGTGATCAAAAGATGGATATTTTCAAAATGAGTAAAAAAAAAAATCAAGATCCAACTATGTGCTGCCCATAAAAGATGCACTTTAAATTCAAAGGTACAAATTGGTTGCACACAAGAAAAGGAAAAGTATACTATACAAACAGAAACACAAGAGGGCTTGCGTGTGTGTGTCAGACAAAATAGACTTTAATATAAGAAGTATTTCTCGAGACAAAGAAGGACATTTATCATGATAAAAGGTTAATACAGTGGGAAAATACAACTATCATAAATGCATCTGACAATGAGTTACAAAAAACATGAAGCAAATACTGACAGAATGGAAAGGAGAAATAGGCAAATGACAGTTATTGTTGAGAATTTCATGATTCCTCCATCAGTAACTGATGGGCCATGCAGACAGAAAATCAGTGGGATATTGACCACTTGAACAGCATTATAAACCTACTTAATCTTAGTGACAACTATGAAATGCTTTGCCAAACAAGAGCAGAATATATATTCTTTTAAGCACATAGAACATTTACCAGAGTAGACCATGTGCTCATTTATAATACAAGCTCCCTCCTCCAATTTAAAAAAATTTCAGTTATACAGAGTATATTCTTTGATCATCATGTAAGTTAGAAATCAAGGAGAGACAGAGTGATCTGGGAAAGCCCCCAGTATGTGGAAATAATAATATAAGGGAATAGCCTATCTAATAAAGAAGGAATATGCTAATTGACTGCCACGCCCTCACAAAAGATGGCGGTGCCCACAGACAATAAGGAGGGGATATGCTAATTGTTGCCACACCCTCAAAGATGGCAGTGCCCAGTTCAGTCCCACTGGGGTGGCAGGTGCACAGCAAGGCCAGGCCCACCCCCAGGCAGGTCTGGCTGCTCTGCGCGCCTGCCTCCAGAGTCTCCCAGTCCCCTCCCCTCAGCCCCACACCTGCCCAGGGCTGCCTGAGGCTCAGGTAACCAGGACCAGCCGAGGCTTGCGCTGCCAGTAGTGGCAGCAGCAGAAGTGTGATGGGTGCGTCACCTTCCTCTGATTGCCAGGTTGCCTCCTGCCCCTGAGGGCTCACGGACTGTGAGAGGGGGCAGGCCAGGCTAAGGGTTTCCCCCTCCAGTACATGAATTTTCATGCACTGGGCCTCTAGTGTAAACATAACATAATAAAATGTGTGGGCTTCAGCTCAGGTAGGTCTTAGAGAGAAACTGTGGCTTCAGAAAAGAAGGTCGGAGTCCTGGCCAGATGGCTCAGTTGGTTAGAGTGTTGTCCCATACACTGAAAGGTTTCAGGTTTGATCCTCTGTGAGAGACACCAATTGATGTTTCATTGTCTCTCAAAATAGATAAAAACATATCCTCTGGTGAGGATTAAAAAAAGACACAAAATGGGTGCTTGGAGTTTTCACCTTAAGAAGCTGGAAGAGGATGACCAAATTAAAGAAAAAAATCTGAGCAGAAAAGAAAACTGTCAGAATGGATCAATGATCAATGATCAATGGCAGAAAATAAATAAATAGTAGAGAAAATAAATAATATCAAGGCTAGTTTTTTAAAAAATATATATTTTTATTGATTTCAGAGAGGAAGGAAGAGGGAAAGAGAGAGAGAGGAATATCAGTGATGAGAGAAACATTGACCAGCTGCATCCTTCATGTGCCATGCTGGGGATGGAGCCCAAAACCTGGGCATGTGCCCTGACCACAAATTGAACCTTTACCTCCTGGTTCATAGGTCAACACTCAATCACTGGGCCATACCGGTTGGGCTCAAGGTTAGTTCTTAAAAAAGATTAATCAGATAGAATAAGTTTTAGCTCACCGATGAAGAGAAAAAGAGAAAATTCATATGTTATTAATATTTGGATGATACAGACCTCATAGACTTTAAAAGTATATTATGAACAGTTGTATCTCAACAAATTTGACCACTTATATGAAGTGGATAAATTTCTTTAAAAATATACACTATCTTGATATCTCAAGAAAAAAAAAACCAAACACACCAGATTATTTAAATATTTCTATATAAAACAAAATAATTGAATTAATAATTTTAAATATCCCTACAAAAACTCATCAATGTGAGTTTGGTGGTGAGTTTTAGCAAAGATTAAGGGGAAGAAAGGTTACCAGTTCTCTTTCAAAAAAGAGAGGAGGGAAGAGTTAATTCTGAACTCATTTTATGGGACCAGCATTACTCTGATACCAAAGCCAGACAAAGACATCGTAAGAAAACTAGAGATTAATATCCTTCATGAATATAGATGTAAAAGTTTTTAAAAATATATTTAGCCAGTTGAATCCAACAGTATATAAAAAATGATGATACACCATGGCTGACTGGATTTTGCTTCAGGAATGGAAGGTAGGTTTAAAATCTCCAAATCACCTTGATTATGTGATTGATGTCTGTCTTGAAGGGTAAGGGGTTGGTTTACTAATACTTTCTTTATCACTGCTCCCCGTCTTGTGCCTGACCTATAGGATACACTCCATAAATATTTGCTGAATAAATGAAGTATTATCATGGGAATATACTGATATTTCAGACCATATGTTTCAAATGTCAGCCTGAAAAATATTATCATGATTTAACATAAATCTGGAGTTGGGAACATTTTTCTTAAAGGGCTAGATAGTAAATATTTTGGGCATTTTGGGCCCTATATTCTACTTCTGTTACTTCATAGGGCAAACATAATCATAGCTAATAGATAAATCAATGAATGTGTCTGTGTTCCAATTAAACTTTATTTATAAAAACAGGTGAGCAGCCCATGGGATACAGTTTGCCCACCCTGCATAAACTTGTGTTTATTTAGAGCAGTGAAGGGGGGTGTTGTATTAATGAATCATCTGGTCAGCTTGTAAATTATTACAAAACAAGGTATAAGGTACCACAAGAGAAACTTATCATTATAATTGTACTGAATATAATAAATATAATTATCCGAGGGTTCCTAGGTGTGCTAGCTTTGCCTCTTCCTCACATAAAATTTATCATTGCAAACTAGAATAAATACAGATGCAACAGATGCAAATGTGTAGAGATAGACCCGAATAGACACCAAATTCAGGACAGTCTCTTCAAACTTGTTTTGTTCAATATGAACCTGGAATTTCATTCTTTTTTAAATATATTATTTATTTTTAATAAATATTTATTGTTCAGATTATTACAGGTGTTTCTTCCCCCCCCCCCCATAGCTTCCCTCCACCTGATTCCTCACCCCACCCCATGCCCTTACCCCTGACACTGTCTTCATCCATAGGTGTAAGATTTTTGTCCAATCTCTTCCCGTACCCCTCAGACCTCCTTCACCCTGAGAATTGCCAGTCCATTCCCTTTCTATGTCCCTGATTCTATTATATTCATCAGACCATTCGGTTCATCAGAGTTTTTATTCACTTGATTTTTAGATTCACTTATTGGTAGGTATGTATTTGACGTCATTTTGTTGTTCGTAATTTTTATCTTTATTTTTTTCTTCTTCTTCCTATTCTTAAAGAATACCCTTCAGCATTTCATGTAATTCTGGTTTGGTGGTGATGAACTTTAGCTTTTTCTTGTTTGTGAAGCTCTTTATCTGACCTTCAATTCTGAATGATAGCTTTGCTGGGTAGAGTAATCTTGGTTGTAGGTTCTTGCTGTTCATTGCTTTGAGTATTTCTTGCCATTCCCTTCTGGCCTGCATAGTTTCTGTTGTGAAATCAGCTAACAGTCATATGGGTACTCCCTTGTGGATAACTATTTTTCTCTTGCTGCTTTCAAGATCCTCTCTTTGTCTTTTGCCCTTAACATTTTAATTGTGATGTGTCCTGGTGTGATCCTCTGGATTCCTCTTGTTTGGGGTTCTGTGTGCTTCCTGAACTTGTAAGTCTATTTCTTTCACCAAGTAGGGAAAGTTTTCTGTCATTATTTCTTCTAATAGCTTTTCAATATTTTGCTCTCTCTCTTCTTTTGGCACCCCCAAAATTCGGATGTTGGTAGGCTTAAAGTTGTCCCAGAGGCTCCTTATACTATCTGCATATTTTTGGATTCTTTCCTCTTTTTGTTTTTCTGATTGGGTATTCTTTGTTTTCTCATATTTCAGATCTTTGGTTTGATTCTTGGAATTTCATTCTTTATAAGGAGTTGGCTTCTTACAAACACATGGGCATTGGGTCAGAGTTCCCATACTCCGCAGGGAAGGGCTACTTTAAAGAGTCACTGACTTGCCTGAAGACTCAGTTTTGAGAATTAAAGAAACCACCGCACACAAAGCGTTATTATTATAAATATCTAGGTTATTGTTGTTGTTCTATTCCCTACATGTTATTTATTTGGTGCAAACATTTTTTCCATACACTTGGCTTTCTAGAACCCCAGCCTAAGTGCATAAATAAAGGCCTTTAACATGGAAAATAAAAATTCCAAAAGCCTTGGGTGTTAATATAACACATTTTACTATGTATTCCTTATTGACCTTTACATCACACACTATCCTAACAAATGTGATTATTTAAACTTGTAGCCCAGAGCAAGTGCGTGCAAGTGAGGTCTGGGGAGAATACCTACCGACAGCAGAAATACTGCTGCTAGCAAAGAGGCATTGTATTTATTGAATGCACTGTATTAAATAACCATGACCCATCAAGAAAATGTGAAATCATGCTCATTGTTCTCCTTTTAGAAAGAAGGAAACCACGCTGTGCTCTTTAGAATAATTTCCATTAAAAGAGCTCAGTTATTTAAATTAATTCTGATGCTAGAGGAGGAAGTTTTGATTATCTGGAGATAACTCATATATAACAGCAGCTGATAATGCCAAATGACCAGATATTAACACAGCGTATGTCCCTCTTTTTATCTTCTCCTCTGTAAACATTTTATTCATGCTCTTCAATTTCTCTGCATAACATATAGCTGCCCTTAGAGCCAAGATTCTGGGAAGTATTTTTTACAATGACATGTGTCTTTTGCAGAGAGCCTCAGTCAGTAGATGCATTTTGACATGCAAGTGTTCATAGAAGACATTGATCATTGCTCCCGCTTACAAACCAGACGGGCTTTGGTTCAGGAAACAGAAGGGGACTCAGAAGTGCCAATTGGCATCACCAGCCTTGATGTGATTAGACACTTTATCCCCCAAGGTCATGTGTGAGAGACAATTTGTCATTAGTCCTCATTACTCGGTGTTATAAACTGCAGGCTGGCGTGCTGGCGTGTTGAGAAAGGCAGCCAACCACACCTTTTCTGTTCTAGATCATTGACTTCGGTGGCGCTCAGAGAGGTCAGAACCCTGGCCTTGGCCAGACACTCTAGTGAAGGTAGAGAAGGCTAGAGAGGTTCATGGTTTAGGCTAGTGGTCGGCAAACTCATTAGTCAATAGAGCCATATATCAATAGGACAATGATTGAAATTTCTTTGGAGAGCTAAATTTTTAAATCTCAAACTTCTTCTAACACCACTTCTTCAAAATAGACTTACCCAGGTCGTGGTATTTTGTGGAAGAGCCACACTCAAGGGGCCAAAAAGCTGCATGTGGCTTGCTAGCCGCAGTTTGCCGACCACTGGGACTTTAGACTACTTGCATTTCTGCTGGAAACAGGATCACTAAAGTGTATGGGAGGCCAGGAGGATAAACATCCAGGGCGTGAAACCAGCTGGGTGGATTTCTAGATGCAATTCTGCACCCAGGCTGTGTGTGAGCCCAGTGGGAAGCGAGCACTCACCTGGCCAACTCCTCTACAGTCTTTGGGAACAGGGAACTCCTATCTGCACATGTATGAACCATCCCAACAGGGTGACACTGAAGGGTGAGGCAGGGGCCTGATCAGACAGGGTAGATGCTATGCTTCTTATGTTGGTCCCTAAATGTGGTTCACCTCCTTCCACAGCTGGTTAAAAACATAGATCTTACAGCCAGATCCAAGCTTTACTGCTGCAGTTGGGTTACTTGGCAAGTGCACTCATATCTCTGATTTCATTCCTTTGTAAAATGTGCTTCATAGATTAAAACAGACACTTTTTTAGCATGTTCAAGCCCATAGCTGAATTTGTAGCACAGAATAAATACATAATACTTGGTGGGAAGTGTCTACTTCACTGTATGGAAAGCATTTTTAATGACAAAATTCTAGGAGATTACTGTTGTTGGATTCCCTATACTAGAGGCCCAGTGCATGGATTTGTGCACTGGTGGAGTCCTTCAGCCTGGCCTGCAGGGGTCAGGCTGAAACTGGCTCTCTAACATCCCCCGAGGGGTCTCGGATTGCGAGAGGGAGGCTTTTGGGTGACACACCCCAGAATCGGGATCCCTCCTCTCTGGTTCCAGGTGTGTCACCAGAGAACCACAGCTGCCAAGTCACTGCAGCTTGGCAGCTCCTGTGTTGAGCATCTGCCCCCTGGTGGCCATTGTGCATCATAGCTACCGGTTGGATGGTTGGACAGTGGCTTAGGCTTTTATATATATAGATTCTACTGCTGTTATATTTCCTATATGTGGATCTGATTCTGTATTCTCTATTCTGTTCTATTGTTTTATTTGTCTTTACACAAGTACCACATTGGTTTTGATTATTACCTATAGTTTTATAATAATTCTTGAAAGCAGGTAGTGTTAGTCCTCTAACTTTGTTCTTTTTCCATGTTGTTTTGACTATTCTAGATTCTTTGCATTACCACATAAATTTCAGGATCCGTTTATCAATTACTACAAAAAAAGGATTTTGATTTTGATTGCGTTGACTCCATCAATCAATTTGGGGAATATTTATATTTTAGTAATCTTGAATAAAGGGGCTTATTTTCCCATTTATTTATGTCTTTAGTTTCAGTCAGCATTGTTTTTAGCTTTCAGTGTAGAAGTTATTCTTACTTTTGGTCACATTTATTCCTGAGTATTCCTTATTGTTCATTGCTAGTATATAGAAATGCAATTGCCGTTAGTATATTATTCTTATGTTCTGAAACCTTATTAAATTCACTTATTAGTTTTCATAACTTTTCTGTATGCTTCATAGGGTTTTCTGCATAAATGATCCCATCATCTGTGAATGAAAACAGTCACACCTCTTCCTTTCCAATCTAGATGCCCCTTGTTTCTTCTCATCTGATTGCACTGGCCCTCTAGTACAATGTTGACTATGAATGGTGTGAGTGGTCATCCTTGACCTATTCCTGGTCTTAGGGATAAAGTATCCTGACTTTTGCCATTAAGTATAATGTGAACTGTGGTTTTTTCATACATGTTTTTATCACATTGAGCAAGTTCTCTTTTGTTCATACTTTGCAAAGATTTTTTTTTTTAAATCAGGAATGAATGTCATAGTTTGTCAAATGCATTTTCTGCAATCATTGAGATAATCATATGAATTTTATTTTTTTAAATTTGTAAATAGATGAACTACATTGATTTTTGAATTTTAATCCAGTCTACAATTTTGGGATAAATCTCACTTCATTGTGATGTATTATCCTTTTTATGTAAGCCCTCTTAGGTTCGAGTCCACTATCCTCAAGGGTCATGATTCTTAATTAATCCAAAAAGGAAATATTGTTGATATTGTTGTCTGGTCTACCTAATATGCAGCGGGATGGCTGGCCTTGAGGAGAAAGTGGGCAAAGGAGCTGCCCTGCCCCCCTTGGCATTGTCAGGGCAGTGATTCGTTCTCAAGGGTCCTCCCACTGATCAACAGGATACGCCTCTGATTGATCATTAAGTGATAGGGATAGTATGACTGGTTATCTTATAACCCAGTGGTTTTCACCATTAATGGCCAGCAAAATTGCCTGACAGGCTTGTTAAGACACTGATGTTTGGGGGAGGGGTCACATCCAGAGGTTTGGGTTTATTGGGTGTGGGGCCTTACAAGGGAAGAAAGGAAGCCTGGGATTTGCCACGTTTCCTGAGGCCACAGATTGACACAAGCTAGTACCATCTATGGAGCAATGTCTCCAATAGGTGACACAGGTTAGGTGAACCTGTGCTGGCCTCCGGCTTGGTATCCATGGTAACCATGGGCTCTCTGTGCTCCTTTCATAAGAACACCATGAGAAAGAGCCTCAAGCCAAGAGAGTGGGAGGTGAACAGGGGTGGAGCCTGGCTGGAGGAATGGGCAGGGGTTGAGGGAGAGCCCGCAGAGTATGCAGAATGTGTGAGACTGTAAATTAAAGACATGCTGATCTCCAAGGCTTGGTTTTCTTTGTGACTGCGGGCCCCTTGCACTAGGCCTCCTCTGAGTTCCTGGTGGTGGGGTGCCTCCAGCACTGGGGGACAGCTAGGCCCCTTCCTCCAGCATGGGGATTGCAGAGAGCTGGCTGGGGTTGTTAGCGGTTGCTACAGCCAGTCCTCCCCTTCTTCTTCTTTAAAAAAAAATATATTTTATTGATTTTTTTTTTTACAGAGAAGAAGGGAAAGGAATAGATAAGAGAGAAAGATTGATCAGCTGCCTCCTGCACCCCCCACAGGGGATGTGCCAGCAACCAAGGTACATGCCCTTGACCGGAATTGAACCTGGGACCTTCCAGTCCACAGGCCAATGCTCTATCCACTGAGCCAAACCGGTTAGGGCCAGTCCCTTCTCTTGTCACCTCTGGCGCTTGCTCACACAGAGGGGGTGGAGCCACCAGGGGTTCTGTTAAGAAGGCAGAAGTCCCCAGAATGCCTTCCCTGGGTGAGGAGGCAGGTGTAAGGGCCATTGCTCAGAGTCCTCTGGTCAGGCAGCTGCCACCGAGAAGAACCACACGCAGACCCTCAAATGAGCCACCGGGGCCCTAATGCTGTGCGTGGCTCCCTCCCTTACAGCAGAGACACCACCTGCTCCTGCTTCATGGGTGGGGACCAGCTTCCCAGTTCCCTTTCACCTTGTGTGTGATGTGAGAAATGCTCACCTGTCCGAATTCAAATAACAGACTTGGAGACAGAAGTATGGCGAAAATGAGACTTTTAATACATTCTCCAGAGGGGTTGCCCATCTGGTTGTGCAGGCACACCTGGGGTAGTGAACACAGCCGGTTTATTCAGTGCCTCCTTCAGGTTCTCATTAGCTGAGTACTATGGGGTCACCTGTTTCCTCATACGTTTCCTAGGTCTTGCTGTCTCCCATTGGGCCATTTAAAAAAATTGGTCTGAGGCCTTTTCTAGTGCGTCCACCTCTCCTTGTCTAGTTGAGGCAGGTGCCTCGGGGGTTTCCACCATGACGTGGGCCCACGCCCACAGTTTCTCGCTCTTACTTCCTCTTCCCTCCTCCCTACATTCTGTTTTCCCTGGGGAAACTCAGCAACCATTTCCATCAAAAGCCGGCCGTGCTGGGAATGGGTCACAGAGTTCCCTTTCCCACAGTGAGATGCTGGCAATCTCTTGGGGGAGATATTAGATCTTCTGTTCCAGAAAGAACTTATTCTATATATACTTAAAGGGAAAATCCCTTTTACCCTGACAACAAAAGTCATCCTGGGCCACTGCTTCAGAAGACCTTGAGTTCTTTCCATTTTCAAGTTCTTTCCCAGTTCATCCAGGAGGCACTTCATGAGCATCTTCTGGAGACTGAACACTGTGTGGGAGAATCAATGGGAAGAGGAACCCAAAGAGGCCCACACCAAGGCACGCCATAATTAAAACGCCAAAGGTTAAAGACCCAGAGAGAATCTTAAAAGCAGCAAGAGAAAAGCAGTTAGTAACCTACAAGGGAGTGATCATTCCACTGTCAGCTGATTTCTCAACAGAAACTTTGCAGAAACAATGAGAGCTGCTGTTGGAGTGTTATGCCCAGACTTCGTGATCCCCAAGGCCCACCAGGGAGCCAAGTCTGATGCAATAAACAAGAGAGTCTCTTCCATACTAGCATGGGCTCCGTCCCACTCCACACCAACCGCATGGCGGACAAGAGCAAGAATGTAACATCTCAATGGGTTTTATACAGGGGGTGATGTGACCCTGATTGGTTGGGTGAGGGCTAGGGTCCGGCCACAAAATGGAGGATAGCTCCGCCCTGCCCCACAAGGAGGCAGGGTTCTAGCCTCGCCCTTTCAGGAGCTAGTTCAATTATCCGCTAGCAGGTGGCTTCTGTATTTTTAAATCTGGACTAGGAAATGAACAATTGCAGAGGCTGGGTGTGTGTGTATCACTGGCTCTCTCTTTTGGTTATTCCCAATGGCAATGACTTTGGGGGAAAGGAGTAAAAACAGAGGGCAGGATTGCATATGAGGTTTAGGGAGATGGCTCAGAGTCTGGGGCAATGGGCTTAACCTCTCTACACCTTCTTTTTCCTTCCCTGTGGAAAGGAAGTAACAATAATACCTTCCTGGTAAGGAGCTGTAGGGGTGAATGATTGAGCCACAGAAAGTACTTAGTATAGGAACCAGTCCATTACAGCAAAGACTCAATGAAATTGTATTTCTGATCATTATTATTGAAGGCCATTTAGACACTTGAAGAACTGAGCACAGAGAACAGATCTTCCATGGGATTCTTGGTTTAGGTTTGAGCGTCTCTGCCTGGCAGGTAAACTACAGGATGCCCTGACAATTTAACCTTTAGATAAATAAAGTCATTTAGAAAATAAGTCATTTTTTAAAGTATCTTGTGTAGTATTTTGAACAGATTTAGGCTAAACTTTTCATTGATACCTGAACATTGAATTTAACTGGACGTCCTGCCACTTTGTTTGGAAAGCCTGGAGCTCTGCTACCTGGGTAAGAGCGACTGTTTCATCGGAAGAACTGGTACCAGGTGCCGAGGAAGGACCCCCACTCCGATTCTAGGTCTGCTTTTGGGGCGAGGGTTCCGGATGTGTTTCAGTTGCTTAGAAAGAGACTAGCACAAGGTGCCAGAAACAAATCAGTTTCACTAAAAGAGAGATGTTGATAGGAAGCCAGGAAGGCTGGTCAATAACCTTAATTGCTCTAACCACTCACCCTTTAGTTGAGATACTGTTAGCTGAAGCAGCCTCCACCTTGTTTGTCCCGTGTAAGTTTCTGTTATTTCCTGCCAAAGGGCTCTATGTAAATTTCTGTTTATGTTGCCTAAGATGTTTTCCCCAAAGCCTCAATAAAAGGGGATGGCAGGGCCAGAGCAGGAGTAGTCCTCTCACTAGAGCTGGACTACCACCTGGCTCCCCATATCGCCAAATTAAATTTCTTCAAGTCTCAAGTCTCTTCATGTGTGTGCGGCCCTTCTCCAGAACCTGAACCCTGAACTGGAACTCTTTCCACGTGGGCCGTGAAAGAGATTCCTACACAAGGCTTTCCACTTTGATCTTCTTTCACAATACTCAGCCACATGACATGGAGAGAGAGAGAGAGAGAGAGAGAGAGAGAGAGAGAGAGAGAGAGAGAGAGAGAGAGAAGAACGGGGTGGTTAAGGAACCTGGTAAAAGTGACTTCAATTTGCCTTCAGCTGAAAAACAAAATCAAAGAAAGAGGCTGCTTTGTTCTGGGTGATAAAACAAAACAAAACAAAACAAAACAAAACAAAACAAAACAAGACAAAACAAAAGAAACACCACCACACCACCACAAAGCTAGCCCACAGACACATTGAAGCAGAATCCTCTGAAATGTCCTAATGTATACAGCGGGCTATCTGCTCCGCTGTATACAGCTGTAATTACAAGGAACTTGTGTTGCAATGATGACAAAATTGCAGGCTCTTGCTGCGGGGATTCAATGGCAGTAATTGGAGAGAGAGCTATGGGTCCTACTTCGTTAACCCGCGGGCACGGCGGCTGTTGAAACCCACTGTTTCTAGGTGCACCCGTGTTCTGGGAACAGCAGAGCGGAATGTTCAAAGCCTGTAGCTGATTGATGGCAGCCGGCAGCACTCTGGCAAGCAGTAAACTGGGTGAGGGGGTGGGTGCCGGGAAGTGGGGAGACATTTCATGCAGGTGGGGTGGGTGGAAATGTCCTGAGTAGAACTAGAGTGGTGGCAAGTTCTTTTCCAGAACTGGAGGACCCTGGGGAGAGAGACACCTGTACCAGCTCTGTCCCCCCTCTCCCGGGATCCGTCTCCATCTCCTGCTTCACAGCTGGGCTCCAGTGCCCAGGCCCTGGTCCTTGGCTCCCTGCTCTGGGCACAGGAGGGGGGGGAATCAGCCGTGTTCCCTCTTCAGAGGTACATGGCTGTTTCCATGTCATGACCAACATGAATAACGCTGCAATCAACATAGAGGTACGTGTGTCTTTATGAAGACGTGTTTTCAAATTGAGATGTGGTGCTTATGTTCAGTGGACTACTACTCAGCCATAAGAGAAGACAAAACACTGCCACTTGCCCCAACACACATGGACCTTGAGAGTATCACGCTAAGGGAAATAAGTCAGACGAAAAAACATCAGGAACCATCTGATGTCGCTCATATGTGGGATCTAAATCTGAAAGCAAAAACTCATAGACACATAAACGTACGGTGGTTACTAGACGGAAGGAGGTGGCGGGGGTAGAAAAGGGTGAAGGGGGTCAGATATATGAGGACGGAAGATGTGACTCGGGGTGTTGAACACACAACTCAATATACAGGTGATGTGTTACACAATTGTATACCCGGAACCTACATAATCTTATCAATCAATGTCACCCCGATAAATTTAATAAAAGTTAAAAAAAAAAGACCGAAATGAGCATTTGAGCAGAGCCTTTAGGGCAAAAATGAAGATTCGCAAAGGGAACCGGGAGTAACGCCTCCTCTGTTCTCCTCCTTCTAGCCAAGGGGGGATTCTGATGTAAGTGCCTCCGTCTTCTTCCCTGGAACTGGCTTATGTAACGCTGGCTGGTGGACGGGCTGACCTCGCTGTGGCTCTAAGAGAGGAAACGTGCCTTTGTTTTGTTTTATACAAAAGAGCGCATGCTCGCCATTTCTTATTTATGAGCGCAGTAAGCCAGGCCCCCCGGGGGGCCGGGGACGGCCCTGCACGCCCGGGAGAGGACACACGCCGACGGCATCGCAGTGGCATTACGGTGGGCGAGTGAAAGCGACCCTGCAGCAGCCGGGACACGGGTGCTGCTCGAAACCCCTAAGCACACGCTTCAGTCTCTTCTCTGAACCGAGCTGCTGGGGAGTGGCAGTGCTTGGCGTGAAGGTTATGCTTTTGAAAGAATCCGTGGACGTGCTCGTAGGTGAATAAGACCAGGCGGCGCCTGGCTTCTGGAAATGTTTTAGTCAGGCCATGCCCATCCCTGCCTCCCAGGAGGGCACTGTGATAGCAGGAGGGTGTCCCTGCTCCCAGGAGGGTGTCCCTGCCCCCAGGAGGGTGTCCCTGCCCCCAGGAGGGCACTATAGCAGGAGGGCACTGTGATAGCAGGAGAGCACTATAACAGGAGGGCACTGTAACAGGAGGGCACTGTGATAGGAGGGCATAAGGAAGCCTGAGCGAGGCTGGCGCCTGTCTCCCCGAGAGGGGCTGACTGCGCTTGCTCCCTGCAGGAGCCCAGTGAGGAGGGGGAACGCGGGTGGCAGGCTCATGTCCAGACTTCCTCAGCCCCTCAGCAGCTGCCCTCTGTGTGTGGCAGGCTGACAGACGGGCTCCAGTGCCCTGTTGGCACTTGTCACGCCGGTGGCTGCGTGAGCGTCTCCTGGCTTCACTCCTCCTCTCCTGGCGGCCTCGGGACGGAGCCAGGACCCTCTGGGACACCTGGGTGGCTGTGCTCCTGGAGGCAGTCCTGGGAGATGCTTGCCCCTCCGGGTGGGGGCCATCGCCTCTCCGTGGCGAGAGGGTCTAAATCTCCAGGCCGGGGCAGGTGCAGAGGACAAGGCCAGCTCCGCGAAGCAGGTGGCCTCCCCACGCGTTCTCAGGTCATCGTTTAGATTCCCCCAGCAGGCGAGGCGGCCTAGGGCAGAGGGCCCCGCCCAGAGCAGAGGTGGGAGGGATTGCGGACATCACAAGGGTGGTGGGTGGGCGTGAGCCACGGAGACTGCACCCAGTCATTGCTTTCAAGAGAAGGAACGGCAGCCTTGGGCAACTATTAAAAGACGGCGCACAAAATACAGAGACACACGGCCTATGCTGACCTTTCCGAGCCTCGGGCGGGGACTCAGACCACACCCCAGGGTCCTCACCTGAAATCTGCTGACTCTCACAGCACCTTTGTCACAGGATTGTTGAGGGGATTGAGGGCGATGATGCTTATAAAAACATGAGACTGTTTGGACCTACACTGAGTGTTCAGTGAGTCCTACCTGTAAACATGCATACATTTACATACATACATACCCAGTATATTTACACTTACATGCATATCTAACATATTTACGTTCACATACATATGTATCAAATATATTTACATACGCATCTAATATATTTACATTTACATACATATGTATCTAATATATTGCACATGCATGCAAAATACATATTGTATAATATATGTACATATCTAATGTATTATACATACATGTAAAAAGTATACAACACATTTGATATGTATATATAATATATTGTGTATATTAAGTGTATGTGTGTATATGTTATATATATTATGTATATTAAGTGAATGTGTGTATATGTTATGTATAATATATTATGTACTAGAGACCCAGTGCATAAATTCGTGCACTGGAGAAGGGGTCCCCCCTCAACCTGGCCTGTGCCCTCTTGCAATCTGGGACCCCTGTCAGACTGCTGGTTTTGTCCCAATCCCCTCAGGCCAGGCTGAGGGACCCCACTGATGTACAAATCCGTGTACAAGGCCTCTAGAATGCATTTAAGATCTTTGGTTAAGCTCTTCCCATCCTCACCATCCCCTCTGAGATTCATCAGTCTGTTCCATGTTTCCATGCCTGTGCGTTGAGCATCTGCCCCGTGGTGGTCAGTGCACATGATAGCTACTGGTCAAATGGTCAAATGGTCAAATGGTCACTTACCTCCACCTGCAGTCCATCAGCTGCTGGCTCCTCAGGCCACTAAGTCCATCAGCTGCTGGCTCCTCAGGTCACTCAGTCCACCAGCTGCTGGAGGTCACTCAGTCCATCAGCTGCTGGAGGCCGAGGGGTCTCAGCGGGAGGCACCGGCTGCCGCTCTCCACCCCAGCGACTTGCTGGCCTGCTCGGAGGCCACAGCCTCCGCGGGCCCTGGGACGGGCTCTGTCCCCTCTGCCCTGAGCTGGGCTGTCCTCCTCCCCTCGGTCCCCCACCAGCTCCCAGGAGCTCACTCCCACCTGCTCGGTGTGCAGAGAACTCTGAGCACTAAGATTTACTCGTGATAAATTTATGGAGAATTTCATCACAGAGATAAGAAATGGAGCCCATTATAAGCTGATAGGACCGCAAATTGGAGACTTGGTTGCTTTGCAGAAGATGTTTGCGGGTCTCCATCATGTTTTATGAGCTCCTCGAGGCGGTGGAACGATGTTTTCACCTATTTTCTTCAGCACGAGTTTGACACGAGATGCACTTAAATAACCAGTGGGTTTATTTGGAGGAAACATCCCACTCGCTAATTAAAAACAGAAACACACACACACAAAACTATGAAGATGAAAAAATAGGAAGAAAGGAGAAATGACACTTTGCATTACAGTAACTCATATTTTGTACATAAAAAAGAATTGTCTTTTATTATTTTCTTTTCTTCTTTTATTATTCTCAAACGCTGATGAGACAGAGGTAAAGTTGATGGATTTTACTATAATTCAGACGATGAAAATCTAATTTTCTTATTCCTTCTACGCATTCGGCTGCTACCCATTTATATTCGTGGCTGAAGAACTAATTTTGGAGTTGTCTGAATATAACAGTTCAAAATGATGACTTGCGTGTCCACGATTTTCATTATTGCAACTTGAAACCAGGGGCGGACTCATCGGCTTGGCCACGGGCCCATCCCGAGGGGTCAGTGAGCAGACAGACCTGCCCTCCGCACAGCCCGGCCCTCTCCGGTGGGGGGTGGGCAGTGTGCTTCGCCAGGAGCTAATGGCCTTCGTGCTTTCTTTGATGTTAAAAGTCAGCCGGGGCTTTGTAGTAATGTGATGACGAGATTTAAGTAGCCAGAAATGGACTTTAAGGAAAAAATATGTATTTTTATTGATTTTAGAAAGGAAGGGAGAGACACAGAGAGATAGAAACATCAATGATGAGAGAGAAGCATTGATTGGCTGCCTCCTGCATGTCCCACACTGGGGCTTGAACCCGCAACTCAGGCATGTGCCCTGACAAGGAATCAAACCATGGCCTCCTGGTTCATATGCTGATGCTCACACACCGAGCCATGCCAGCCGGGCCAGGAAGTATACTGAAAAGAGCGCCCTTAGGATTCGCAAATGGATGGGCCACCATTCCAGAGCCCGTGCGCCTCACTTTCTAAGGAATACTGCCCCCCGCCCAGGCTCCCCCACTGTCCCAGGCCTCGCCGCCCGGCCTGTGGGGAGGCAGGCGGCAGGCACGTCTGGCCTCCTGACTCAGCCCGCAGATGTCACCAGTAGCCTCTTCGTGGGATGGGAAGGCTCTCTGATTACACGCTGACTGCTGGGCCCATTCCAGGCGTGTGACTTTCCAAATTATCTGCGTCAGAACACAGCCCGCAAAAGCCATTGCCAGGTAGATGGCTCCATAAAACATGAGTTAAATGAGCTCGAGAACAGCTCCGGGCCCGGGAGCCGCATATGTGCTCGCTAATATTTGCACAAGTCATTACTCCCAGTTCCGTGCATTTAGACAGCGGATCGCTCCTTTCTCCTGTCATCAGCATTTTATCTCCTCGCGGTCCTTTCTCTGCTTTCTGGCGCGGCCCCTCAGGCAGGGGCGGGGGGCGGGGGGCAGCCTCTGACTGTATACTTGTTTTGGGGGGTGAAGGGGTTGCCCACGGCTGCCTTCCGGGTTACCTAAGGCACTGACGGCGTATTCTGGAAGAAGTCACAGCTCACAGATTTTCTTCCCTGGAAGACTCTCTGCCTGCGTGGGGGAAAGAGTAAGCGGGTCCCCTTCCCAATGTTTTTATGGTCTGCATGGGCAGCGGCCCCTTATCGGTCTGCCCAGCGCTCCCGGCAGGGATGCTACATGAACACACAGCTTTCTCTCTGCTGAGCCCAGACTATGTACATTGTACTGCCCCACGCTCGTTCAAGTGCACCGCTTCTGGAGAAGCCGTGGGGCGGGACACACCCACAATAAAGTGACGAGTCCGCCAGAGCCTACTTTGTCACCAAAGCACACTTGTGACAAGGCATTTTCTGTGGCAACCCGTTTGGCATCCTCACTAGTTTGCTAGGTCTGCCCTAAGACGCTGTCAGAGATGCTGCCACACAACAGCAATGTGTGTCAGTTATCCCAGTTGTGGAGGGTACGAGTCCCAGGTCAGAGCGTCTTCATGAAGCAGGAGAATCAGATCTATAGCCAGCGGGCTGATGACCCCTGATAGGTAAGGGGATAAAGAGAAGGTGACATGGATATACAGTGGACTGTTATTCAGCCCTGAACAGAAGGGAATCCTTCATATGGCACCCTATGGACGAACCCGGGGACATGATGCCAAGTGAAGTAAGCCAGGCGCAGAAGGACGAATACTGCCTGATTCCACATCCAGGGGGATGGTGTGTGTGTGTGTGTGTGTGTGTGTGTGTGTGTGTGTGTGTGTCTGAAGTGGCCCCATTCATAGAAACAGGGTGGGTGCAAGGGCCTGGGGAGGAGGAAATACGAAGTTATTACTCAACAGGCAAAAACACTTCAGTTACACAAAATGAAAGCGTACCCTTTAGTTGACAACGCGGTGTCCTACACTAAACATTTGTTAAGAACTAAGCACTCCTGCCAAAGTCAAAAAGAAGAAGAAGGGAATAGAGTGTTTCTGACGTTCTGGAAGCCGTCCCCCTGCCCCCTTGTAGTCAGCCTTCCCCCTGCCCTGCGACCACACGTGAACTCTGTGAACTGCCCTTCGCATGCCCAGGATGGCCAGCATGCAGTCTGCTCTGGCTTCGCGTGCTGTCCTCAGTGGAACTCCTGTGAGACCGGCCCCTGCACGCTCCTTCCTGCCCGCTGCCCTCTGGCATCCCTCTGTGCACACACGGCCGACCTTACCAGCCTGCTGTTCGTGGGCATCGACCTGTTTCCAGCTTTCGGCCACTGTAAGCAGTGCCATGATTGTTCTGTAAGCACATGTGACACTTCTGAGGAAAAATAAAACAAAGACGAAAAACCCAAAAGGATATTAAAACATTTCTTGGTCCCCCAAGGTTGAAATGGCGACAGCCCCAGTAGGAGCCTAGGCCAGTGGTCGGCAAACTCCTTAGTCCGCAGAGCCAAATATCAACAGTACAACGATTGAAATTTCTTTTGAGAGCCACATTTTTAAACTTTAAAGTTCTTCTAACGCCACTTCTTTAACATAGACTCACCCAGGGTGTGGTATTTTGTGGAAGAGCCACACTCAAGGGGCCAAAGAGTTGCATGTGGCTCTTGAGCCACAGTTTTCTGACCACTGGCCTAGGTGAAGCCCTGAGCCTCAGGGAGGATGGTAAAGGCCACCTGCCCTGGTGCACACTGGCTACTCCTCATGCTCAGCCCCCTGAGCTCACTGGCTCCCAGGACGGGGTTTCCTTTGTACCCCAAGAGCCTGGGGTAAGGGGAAATCTTTAAGGAGGGGAGCTCCTCCTTTCCTCCAAAGCAAAGCACTATGATCTCCCTCTGCCCCTTGTCTGTGGGGTACCAGGCCCCCGTGCAGGATAAATCCCACCGCCCTTAGGCTGCTTCCTGGGTAAGCGCCGGGGCAAGGGGCTGGGCACATTCTTTGCTACAAGGTATTTAATGAGAAATCCAAGTCCAACCCAGAACCTCCTGTGGGCACGTTTAGGTTAAAATAAATAACAATGAATATTAAAAGCCCAACCGTAGGCACCGTCTCACCTCTATTCTATCCTCTCTCCTCACGGAGGAAATTCTTTTCCAGTAACTTCTGTAGAATTTCCCTTGGCTCCCACAGGCCAGAGCGACTGGATTGCAGCCCTGATCCCGCTGAGAAGGTGAACCTCCGGCATCTGTAGCCTCTACGTGGGAGGCGGGTAGACCAGAAGGAGAAGGCGCAGAGGAGCAGTTGTGTGCAGGCCATCAACATCGTTGTCATGTGCTGTTGGCCTTGACAGTGACAGGTGTGGTCTTTCAGTGAAGTCTATGTGTTCAGCCGGTTTTGGGAAATCAATTACTTTTCATTCATGGCTCAAGAATATTAAATTTTATCACCCATTCCAATTTAATTTGTATTACATTGGAAATTAAACGAGAAAAGATGGTGACATGCTTCTGAACAAGATCTAGGCTGGTTGCAGTCCCTCTGGGCTCTGAGTTCCCAAACCCAAGCCAAGTATGCCCTTGCCCCCATGGTCGCTGAGCTTTGCAGGTGGCCAAGGCCAGTTCCCTAACCCAAGGGTGACTTCCAGCAATTACAGTACCGTTACTGCATCAGTGAGACATACGTTTCTCTGTCAAAATAAAACAATTCACCCAATACATGACTCATGTCAGAGGCACCTCAGCATGGTGCGCTGAGGTAAGGGTCTTCTAGAGTTGCCTGGCTCCTTGATTGTGATCGGAGGTGGAAGCAAATCAGTGGCTGGGTATGTTCCTTGGCAATGTCTGTGCTTATCACAGGGAAGACTGGAGAAGGTTTCACATCTTCTCTGAGGTACAAAGACACTGGTAACCCAAGAAACACACACATGCTCTCTCTCTCACACACACTCTCACATGCACACACCCTCAGACACTTACACATTCTCTCTCTCTCTCTCCCTCTCTATGTATCTATGTCTATGTCTATATCTATCATATATATCTGTATTCCCAGCCACTAAAGAGAAGGATAGTGCTGAGCCTGATGTGTTCAGTTTGACTATATTCTAATTTTTTTCTAGATTCTTCTTCCCTCATTATTCAGATCTGAATATAGTCTACCAACTGTAATTTGGACAGATTTAAAAAGAACAGAATACCCCCCCTGACTTAAAAACAATTTAAAATTTACTCTTGGGTGCTTCATACTTTGTCCACGATCTCCTAAGATCTTTAGGTTTTGGTTTTCAATCCTCATTGCTATTGTTAAGCCACGTTCCCCCAAATGACATTCAGGTAGGTAGTTGGGTAGTTGGTTTTCGGATCTCTCTCTCTCTCTCTCTCTCTCTCTCTCTCTCTCTCTCTCTCCCTCTTCTTCTTTCCCTCTTTAGCTGATTTCTCCTTGATCTCTCTCTTATGCTCCAGACTCAGGTTCACCTGCTAAACCAAAGGCTAGCAACTTCCTTTGAAGTTCCAATTGGTATCTGCACTACCTTTTGTAAGTATTGCTCCAAACTGTTCACGTGATCACTTAGACAGAGCTCCTGACCAACTGCTGAGGATGGAGCAATGGAAGTCAGTCCCAGGCCAAAGCTTCTTGGAGCTGGTGCCTGACCCTCCTGTTTCCCTCCCAAAGTGACCTGGGATGCCCTGCTTCCCAGAAGGTGCCGAAGGTTTGAGTCCCATTATGCAATTACACGTCTCATCATTTGAACAGTCTTATGTGTGTCTATAATTCAGTATAACAAGTGCTTTATTATTGAACCTAAATGCCAATTATCATATATCTACCTAGACTTTTAATAGTTCTATAATGTGATTTATTTTTAGCAGAATATTTTGAATTAATGTTGATATTTAAAGCCAAAGGACATTTTCTTCTCAGTATTGAAGGCATTTCTGGTATAAGAGTTGGATAAATACATTAAGCAGTAAATGATTTCTTTTTGGATTTCCTCCATTATTGTTAGAATGGGCTGTCTTCATGGTCATGATTTATAAGACCTTAAACCTTAGCCCCTTCAGTTGCTATTATGATTCACTGATAAAATGCTTTATAGTAACATTTTCTGGGTTAAATTAACATCACATGAAAAACCGTATTAGGTTTTGGTCACTTATGATTGGGCAACCGGTGATCATCTCCAGTCTTCTCAAATCATTGCTTCATATCCTTTCACTCTGTGGCCTGAAGAAAATCCAGGAAGAAAATAAACTCAATAATTAGCTCATTACCCAATGTTCCATCATCAGATTTATTTGTGGGCTCTCTCTACAAAGATCTCCTTTTTCTTACCCAGTCTATTAAAGATGATAGGACTGAATTTGCTGTATTGATTGGATAGATGAAATATGAGAAAAATAAGCCATGACTTTTATCGATTGTCTTTGGATATCTTCATTGGGCTGTTGCATTATGGCTGAAAACCAGTTAGGAATAGTGTTTTGGAAGATTAAACTTTGTAGGGCCGCTAATAGAGTACTATACTTCCACTGTGTTGTGTTAAAGGAGTTAATAACCTTATTGGATAAAAGGAAGGAAAGCAAACACTGATTGGTGTTTGATTATACTTCAATAGGAGCTCATATCACTTGGCTCTGCAGCCCGCTCAGGCCTGCATTGGTGATTCTTGCTCCAATTCTTCCCCGCGCTACACCCACCTTTCACGCATCATCTGTGGTGCTTTCCTGCTACATTGGCAGAGTCCAGTTGTTGCTGCAGAGATCCTAAGTCTGCCAATCCTGCCATTTTTACTATGGAGTCCTTACAGAAAACGCCCACTAACCCCCAGTTTAGGTAAACTTCAGGGGGTCTAGAAGGAAAATGGATATTATTAGTCACTCTATGTCTTAGTCTTTGTGAGATGACAAAAAGACACCCACCTCTATCACCTTCCATTCCTATAAATCTCCACCCAAAGCAAACAATGCTCCTCATCTTGGAGCATGTTGTTTCCAATTCATCCAACCAGGGGCGCTACTTCCACCCTGGAATTACCCTAAACCTGCTGACCCGGCTGCTCTCTCCTCATCTGTGAAATGGGCATAAGAGAGGTGTTGGCCTCATGGGCTTTTGTACAGATAAACGAGTTATACATACAGGGCTGTGAGGGCATCGCTCAACACACAGTAAGTGCGTATTGTTGTGGGCGTTGTTATCATGTGGAAAATCCATTCCTCACATGCTCGCATATTCTTACTTAAGGATTCCTGCCCACGTTCCTTTTATTCCATTTGTTTCCTATTCCTAGTCAAAGTAATATTTGCTCTCAGTGAAAAAAAAATTAGAAAGCACAAGTGTTAAAATGAGCCAGGCATAAGCACTGGGTCTTTTGTTCTGTGTTATTTTACCCTTTAAGAAATGCACTCCCATTTATGGTTTTTATAAAGTTGGGATCATAGAACTGTTTCGCATGCCTGTTTTACAATTCAGTACTAAGAGCTGAAACATTTTCTAGGTCATTCAGTGCCCTTTGATAATAGCATGACTTGAAAGGCACATGGGGAGAGCGCCCTGCCCTGTGGTGATGAAGGCAGACATTGGGCTGACGCATCTACAGCCAAGGAACATCAAAGATCGCCAGCAGCCGCCAGAAGCTGGGGGAGAGACCTGGAGCGTGCGATCCCTCACAGCCTCAGAAGGAACTAATCCTGCCAATACCTCCATCTTGGATGTGTGGCCTCCAGAACTATTTTGATTCCAGGATGATAGAACATCACAAGGGCACGCGAACTCCATCAGGACTGGGCTTGCTAAGGGCTCAATGGCCGGAGCATCGCATTAATCTTGTATGCCAATGGCTTTGGCTGTTGTCTATAACGCATGCCCTTCCCAGCACACTGCAGCCAAGAAGGTAGCACATCCTTTATCTTCTGTCTTCCAGTCGATGAAGACAGGTTTTATAACTAGAGGATCAAACAACCAAACACAACAACCAGCAAACAAACAAGCCATGAATCGCCTGAGGTTTGGAAGACGACATGGGGATGGTTTGGAGAACCCCGATAAGAGAAAGACTTTTGAGGCAGTGCCCAGTGGCATTCGTTCTTTCATAGCTGGATTTCTGTTTTTCAAATCCCATCCTCTCCCTCCTCTGCCTCCTCTGATATGAGCCAACAGTCAGAGGTGGTGTGTGTCTTTCTGAGCTTCTCAGCCTTTTCCATTGATCTGTTCCTTAGAGCTTTGCATGTCCTCTGGCAGATTTCTAGATATTTGATTTTTTAAAATATATTTATTGATTTTTTACAGAGAGGAAGGAAGAGGGACAGAGAGTTAGAAACATTGATGAGAGAAAAACATAGATCAGCTGCCTCCTGCATACTCCTTACTGGGGATGTGCCCACAACCAAGGTACATGCCCTAGATCGGAAATGAACCTAGAACCTCTGAGTCCACAGGCTGACGCTCTATCCACTGAGCCAAACCGGTTAGGGCTTGATTTTTTTTTTAAAATTAAGAATCTTTAAATTTCACTTTTGAAACTCTTTTCCCGGGTAATAGAAATATCCAGCAAGTTTTAAAAGTAGTGCTAATTCCTTTAGATTTTCTGCAGTATTTTTTTTTTAACTTATGTTATTACCTGTGATTAATGAGAGATTTATTTCTTTTTCTTTTTTAAAAATATATTTTATTGATATTTTACAGAGAGGAAGGGAGAGAGATAGCCAGAAACGTCGATGAGAGAGAAACATCGACCAGCCACCTCCTGCACACCCCACACCGGGGGAATGTGCCCGCAACCAGTGTACATGCCCTTGACCGGAATCGAACCCGGGACCTTTCAGTCCCCAGACCGGTTTCAGCAGAGAGATTTATTTCTTACTAACAATTCTTTAAGCTTTCATTTCTTTCTCCTGCCTTGAAGCAGTGGATGAGACCCCCAGTAAGAGACTGAGTAGAAACTGTGACAGGGGGTACCCTGGTTTTCTGGGTCCCAAAGCAAGGGTTTCAGTACTTCATGGTTAAGTGCTTTATAGGTCCACTTCATTGAAGGTTTTGAATTTTCCTTTTCCTCCAGCACACAGCCCGAATTCAGATGCTGTGAAACCATCGGTACTGTGGTCTCAAACACACATCGCCACGTGGCCTGGGTGGCTGCTTCTCCCGTGCCCTTGTGGATGCTCACGGAGAGAACCCAATGCCAGGAACACGCTGCTATCAAAGGCAGACGAGTACATTAGGCAATTTACTGGCAGACCAGGCAGACAGAGAGAAATCGAGAATGACAATTTGTAGACCAGAGGAAGCGTTCTTGCCCAGATGCGCCCAGCGACATGCAAGTGTCGGGGAGGCCATCACACAGCCTGTGGGGGGCGCTCGGCAGGTTCAGAAGAATGCTGGCTCACCTTTGAGTGCAGCTTAAACCCCATGAGCATTCTCTTAAGATAGCAATGCTCTACGACTGGCTCAGAAAAGATGGAAGTGGGATTTGAAAACACCTCTTGCCTTAAGAGCTGTGAAAAAACAGGCAACTCCATTCCTTTGGGCATTGTTGTCAAACTTCTAAGGGCGTACAGCTCACTGGCTTGAGTCACAGGACCCTGGATTTTCTGTGATGAGACGTGGACTCCATCACATGACCTTCCACTTGGGGAATCATGCCTTCACACAGGGCTGCTGATGTCCCTCCAGCCGACTCCCACCCCTTTGCAGACACGCCCCGCTCTGAATTGGGGGACCCGGGACAAGTGAGGAGGGGCAGGACTGGCCAAAGGGAAGTGCCTGCAGACTTTCTGAAGGAGGATTTGACTGAATGTAAAACAAAACAGCCTCCTGCCGGCCTCTGGGGTCCACCAGGGCAGCCGGCTCCATGGCAACCAGTGGCAGTCTCCTGCTTAGGCCCGGAGTGAACATCTGTTAAAACATGTTCTCAGCAGTATTATACCTGGCCCGGAATTAAACATGTTTATGACCTGTCAGGTGGTCCACTCCAGGACCCACGAGCAAAGGAATTCACCATGAAACACAAATCCAGGGAGCGAGAGGAAGACTGTCCCCCAGGGAGAATCAATGTGAAGGACACAAGGGGAAAAGCAAACCAGGAGGACGGCTGCTTCCCCTGACCTGCCGTGGGCCCAGCTCCTTGTCCCGGCACCCGGGGCGCCCTCCGCACCTGCCACAAATCATTAGTGAAGTCACGCAGGATCCCGCCCCAGCCCATCTCCGGCAGCTTCTACGCACTCTCCATACTGTTAGAGTTCACCCCACGGGGCCAAGGAACAGGCTGCGGACCATACGGCCAGGGAATGCTAGTGTGAGGAGGAAAGAGGCAGTCTTTGAAGACCAAGCCAGACTTTTTTGTGTGGCAAAAGACACAAATAAAATTTACCTCTGAATAATTTTTAAGTCTATTTTCAGTGGTTTTAAGCACATTTAATTCATCATTGTTGTGGGAATGTCGCCATAATAGTCCTTATCTTAAAAAACTCTATTCGTAGGAAACTCTCTTCCTATTAAACATTAGTGCTCCTTCCCCATTCTCCTCCCCCTGCTCCCCCCCACCCCCCCAGACCCTGGAAACCAAACCTGTCTTTGTCATTCTGACAAACTGTCTTTGTCATTCTGACAAAGTCCCTCATCTGAGTGGAATCATACAGTATTTGTCTTCTTGTGACTGGCTTATTTCACTTAGCACAATGTCCTCAAGGGTCACCCAGGTTGTAGCATCTTGCAGACTTATTTTATTTTCTAAGGCAAAATAATATTCCATTGCATGGCTGTAGCCAGTTTGGCTCAGTGGATAGAGCATCAGCCTGAGGATCAAAGGGTCCTGGCTTCGACTCCGGTCAAGGGCACGTACCTTGATTGCAGGCTCTTCCCCAGCCCGGGTCCTGGTCGAGGCTTGTGCAGGAGGCAACCAATCCATGTGTATCTCTCACATCAATGTTTCTCTCAGTCTTTCCCTCTCTCTAAAAAATCAATAGAAGACTACCAACTTACACCATACACAAAAGTAAACTCAAAATGGATAAAGGACTTAAATGTAAGACGGGAAACCATAAAAAAATCTTAGAAGAACCCACAGGCAGCAAAACATGAGACATTGTCATAGCAATATTTTTACTGATACGGGTCCTAGGACAATGGAAACTAAGGAGAAAATAAATGGGACTACATCAAAATAAAAAGCTCTGCACAACAAAAGAAACCATCAACAAAACAACAAGAGAGCACACTGCATGGGAGAACATATTTGCCAAGGTTATGTCCAATAAGGGTTTAATATCCAAAATTTATAGGGAACTTATACATCTTAACAAAAGGAAGATAAACAATCCAATCAAAAAGTGGGCAAAGGACCTAAATAGACACTTTTTGAAAGTGGACATACAAAAGGCCAAGAGACATACGAAAACATGCTCAAAGTCACTAATCATCTGAGAGATGCAAATCAAAATGATGATGCAGTACCATCTCACACCTGTCAGAATGGCAATCATCAGCAAATTAACAAATGGCAAGTGCTGGTGAGGATGCGGAGAAAAAGGAACCCTCATGCACTGCTGGTGGGAGTGCAGACTGTGCAGCCACTGTGGAGAACAGTATGGAGTTTCCTCAAAAATTATAAAAATGGGACTTCCATTTGACCCAGTATCCCACTTTTAGGAATATGGCCCAAGAAATCAGAAACACTAGTCAGAAAGGACATATGCACCTCTGTGTTCAAAACAGCACAATTTACAATAGCTAAGATTTAGAAACAGCCTAAGTGCCCATCAGCAAATGAGTGGATTAAAAAACTGTGGTACATCTACGCAATGGAATACTATGCTGCTATAAAAAGAAAGAACTCTTACCATTTGCAACATCATGGATGGACCTGGAGAGCATTATGCCGTCGGAGAAAGATAAATATCACACGATCTCACCCATTTGTGGAATATAAAGAACAACATAAACTGATGAACAAAAATAGATCCAAAGACACAAAGGCATGGAACAGACTGTCAAATCTCAGAGGAAAGGTAGGGGAGGAGGGGGTGGTCATAAGCATGACCAATGGACACAGACAGTAGTGGGGGGGAGGGGGGGAGTGGCCAGGAAGAGGTTAATTGGAGGAAAAGGAGACATGTAATACTTTCAACAATAAATAATTAAAAAATACTGGAAAAATATCCTTAGATGAGGATTAACAACAATAACAAAAACATTGCATTGTGTGCATAGACCACCTTTTGCTGAGCTGTTCATCAGCTGGTGGACATGGATTGCTCCCACACTTGAGCTTTTGTGACTCCACTACTTAAATATCAGTGTACATATAGCTCTTCTGGATCCCGCTTTCATGTCTTTTGGGCACATACCTGGCTCACAGGCGGGACCACAGGTAGTTCTATGTTTAATTTTTTTGAGAAACCTCCATGCTGTTCTCCAAAGTGAATGCACAACTTCTGATTTTTTAAAAAATAGTAGCCACCCTGATGGGTGAGGTGGTATCTCACTCTGCTTTTGATTTGCATTTCTCTAACGATTCGTGATGCTGAGCATCTTTTCATGTGCTTATCAGTCACTCACATATCAACTTTAAAAAAACGTCTATTCAAGTCTTTTGTCCATTTTTGAATCAGATTGCTTTTGTTGTTGAGTATCAAGTTAGAGTCTTTGGAAGAGGTGATGGGGCTTTAAAAAAGTCATTACAACTTAGTGTGAAGGAGTTAGGCTGTTAAGGGGAGCCTAAATCTCCACGCCAGCCTCAAAACCCAGCTGCCACCTTAATAATGTGGCTTCTGTGAATCTAAGATTCTTTAAAGGCAAGAGGAGGGCCTTCCCTTGTGCTGCTGTCTGCAAGTGGAGGGATGCGTGGAGGAGTTTGGAGCAGTCCCATGGAAGCCAGTCAAGGCCCAGGCTTAGCGGAAGTCAGGCCCAAGCCTGTCTATGATGGGACCATTGCTGCCTCCACTCCGGCTGTTCTATAGGCTTCATTGGAAAGATGCTGCTCCCAACTCTGGTGGATCCCCACTAGTTTCCCCAACATGTCACTCACTCACGGGAGACTGAGGAGTGGGCGCACTGGTGGGTTGACCTCAGCCAGGGCCTGCTGGACACCCACTCGGAAGCTGGCGCTGGGTCTGGCGGGCACTCT
The DNA here is from genome assembly GCA_963924515.1 of Vespertilio murinus. Taxonomy (NCBI): domain Eukaryota; kingdom Metazoa; phylum Chordata; class Mammalia; order Chiroptera; family Vespertilionidae; genus Vespertilio; species Vespertilio murinus. The sequence continues at coordinate 197,964,164 of OZ004706.1, read as the reverse complement.
GAGGGAAGAAACAGATAGTGACAGGATGTCTGAAGGCCACAGAAGGCCTGGGGTGTGGCCAAGATCCCTGTGGAGAGAAGGCGCCGGCCCAAGCCCAGTGAAGTAAAACACAGCGGGTGTGATGCTTAGAGAAAGGAGGGGGTGGTCGGTCAGAGCTGCGAGGAACCCGAGGAACCCGGAGCCTCTTCACACTGGTCCTGCTCACAGGCCTCAGCAGCTGTGCTGCCCTCAGGACAGTGTCACGCAGACCCATGGTTCTCCTTCTCCTCCCTGCAGCTCCCTCCCCTCCTCTGTTCCCTCCTTGCAGGGAAGCGGTGGGAGCCCGAGGGGCACACGGGAGGGTCTGCCCACTGTTTGGGACCATCCACCATCCTGGCTGAAGGTCCTTCCCAAGGTCTGCCATCTGTTTGCTGCACCTATGACTCTGGTTCTATTTCTGTTCATCAGTTTATGTTGACCGTTCTATTCCACAAATGAGTGAGATCATGATATTTATCTTTCTCTGACTGGCTTATTTCGATTAGTATAATGTTCTCTGGTTCCAACCTATGAGAGAAGGCATAGGGTGAGCAGTTAAGAGATCAACCAAAGGGCTTGTATGCATGCATATGAGCATAACTAATGGACACAAACCGGGGTGGGGGGGATGAGGAGGAGGAAGGGCAGGTGCTGTTGGGGGGTGGGGGTATGTGTGTGGCAGTAGCCGGGGAGAGGTCAATGGGAAAAAAAGAAGACTTATGTAATACTTTAAGCAATAAAGAATTTAAATTAAAAAAGGAAAAGAGAGTCTGGGCAAATAAAAACAAGATAGACCAAGCAGTGGTGAGAGCAGAGGGCCTGCGGGCAGCTTGCTGGAGATTGATTTGCAAACAGCAGAGAGAAATGACTGGTGTCCTTGTCAAAGGATTGCAGCTGTCCATCTACATAAAATCCCGGAATTAATCCAGTTGCTGGTTCATTATAAATGACGGCAGAAAGCAATACAAGTAAATTAAGAGCATAAAATTGCTTTATGGGTTTGGTTTTCCAATTACGGAAAGAAAAACCCATCAGTTCAGTGGACAAACACACGGAGGTGCTTCTGAACCTCGAGGCGGAACCACGTCTGTTTACTTCCTTGCTGGTCTGCTGGCCCGGCCGAGAGCGCAGCACCATCGTCCTCTCCTGCAGCGCGAGGGAGAACTAGGTCCCTGCTCGGTATTGTAGGCTCTTTTCCTTCCTCCTCCACTTCCTTGGCTTGTCATATTTGCCTCTTTGGGTGGTCCAATGGCACCCTGTGAAAAAGAAGACAAGAAAAAAAAAAGCAACCATGTATGTTTATTTGTAAAATTTCTCCAAAGAAGAAAAAAAGCAAAACAGCCAAAACAAACTGGTTTGGCTCAATGGATAGAGCGTCGGCCTGCGCACTGAAGGGTTCCAGGAGGCAGCTGATGGATGATTCTCTCTCATTGATGTTTCTAATCCTCTATCCCTCTCTCTTCCTCTCTGTAAGAAATCAATAAAATATATTTTTAAAAAAGTAAAACAAATAAAAATCTATGAGAAAATATAAAATGGGCAGGTCTGAAAGAACCCCCCCCCCCTTTTTAAACTAAGAAAATATAATAAAAAAACCACAACACATTTACTTTAAGAAATGTGCTCCTTGATTGAACTGAAAACGTTCTGAATGTTGGAACGTTGGCTTCCCTGCGGGTTTTCAGGAACACAATAATTACTGCAAGTCCTCCGAGCCTGTTGTAGGCGATGAGAGGGAGAGAGAGAGAGAGACATAGAAACATCAATGATAAAATAGCCACGACCCCAACTTGATGGAGTTAGAGCCCGGTTGGAGGAGACAGGAAGTGGACAGAGAAATCAGTGTAGTATGTAATATGTCGTGGTGATGAGCTCCACAGAGAAAAACAAAGCAAAGATGCAGAGGAGGGCTCCAGGGTAGAGGGGTGGTTGCCAGTGAAATGGGCAGCGAAGGCTCCTCTGAGGTTGTCATTGAATAAAGGCTTGGAAGAGAGGAGGGAACCATGCAGATGTGGGGTGGGGGGGGGGGGAAGAGGGCAAAGGCAGGAGGACTGGCTGGGAGGCCTCTGTGGTTGGAGCAGTGAGTGGGCTGAACAGTCCGAGACCAGGTCAGGTTGGTAATGGGAGGGGCAGGTGAGATACGTGCTTATCAAGTCCAAGTTCTTGCAAAGACCTTCTTTAGAAAAGGCACGCCAGAGGAGCAAGGAGACATGTATGACAGGAATGTGAAGAGACAAAATGTGCAAATGCATTTGCAAATCATACGTCTGACAAGGGACTTATATCTTGACTATTTAAAGCACTCTTACACTCACTAAGAAAAGAGATAAATGAGCAGAGCATTGGAATGGACATTTCTCCAAAGAAGATTGACAAATGGCCAATACCAATTGCATTTCCTGAATTGCTAATGATGCTGAGCATGAGAAGGTGTTCAAGACAGCTAACCCTTCAAAGGGAAATGCAAATCAAAACTGCAATGAGATACCACTTCGCACCCACTGGGATAGCTATCCTGAAAAAAGACAGATAGTAGCAAGTGTTGACAAGGATGTGGAGAAGTTGGGATTCTCATAGATCGTTGGTGATGATGTAAAATGGTGCGGCTGCTTTAGAAAAGTCTGGAGGATCTTCAAAAGGTAAAACATACACTCACCAGAGGTTCCAGCAATTGCACTCCTAGGTTTATGATCAGGAGAAATGAGGCCATGCCCGCAGACACGTGCACACAAATGCTCATAGAAGCATTATTCAGAGTAAGTAAAAATGAGTAGCAATCCAGATATTGAAACACAACGCATTACATCCACCTAATAGAATATTAATTGGCAATAAAATGTAATGAAGAGCCGGTCAATGTTAAAATGTAAATGACCCTTGAAGACATTATACTGAGTGACAGGAGCTAGATATAATCCTGTAAGGTTCGAGGTGCAGGAAACGGTAGTTGGAGACCAATACATATTAAAGGGGATGTTTTTTTTCTTTATTATGGAGGAGGATTAGAGGGAGGGGAAGGAGAAGGAGGGACCCAACCATGCTGTTTGCGAAGATGGAGAGAAGAAAGAGGAGATCAGTGCCAATGGAGTGGTGGAGATGGCCTTTTGAAGGAAGGAACAGGAAGAAGTTGGGCCCAGGGCTGAAGGGGAAGGGGTGGGCCCCAGGGCACTCGGCACAGCTGATTGGTGGTTCAATGTCTCCGGGATGTCTCAGCTGCAGATGCCGTAATGTCAAACTCTGCCCACCAGTTGTGGGGAGGGCGGACCTATCCATTCCGTTTATAGCAAAAGTCCAGATCCAGCAAATCCAGGGGCAGAAAGCAGAGGAGTGGCTGCTGGAGCCCCAGGGAGAGGGAGAATGTGATTGATGACTAAAGGGTGCAGGGCTTCTTTGTGTGATAATAAAAGTGTTCTAAAATCGATTGTGGTGGTGGTTGCCCAACTCTGTGAATGAACAAAAAGCCATAATTGAACTCTTTAAGTGAGTTGCATGGTGTGTAGTTCAATCTCCATAAGGCTGTTAAAAACACCTAAACACTCTTGCTCTGGCCCGACTGGCATGGCTCAGTGGTTGAGTATGGACCTATGAACCAGGAGGTCACAGTTCAAAAACAGACCAAGGGTGGGGGTAAAGGGAAGAGATCAACCAAAGGACTTGTGTGCATGCATATGGGCCTAGCCAGTGGCCATGGACAACAGGGGGGCGGGTGGGGGCATATGTAGGGAGGGGTTTCGGATGGGATTGGGGGGGTGAGGACAATTATGTGATACTATTATCAATAAAATATTTATATATTAAAAAACAAAACAAAACAAAACAAAATAAAAGAATAGACCAGGCAATGCCCAGGTGGCAGGCTTATCTCTAGTGAGTGGTGGGCAGGAGGCAGCCAGTCAATGACTCTCTCTCCCTCTCCCTTCCTCTCTGAAATCAATAAGGACATATAAAAAGGTCTTGCTCTGGGTGATCTGTGGAGAACCTTCTATAGGGAAGCAAGCCAACATCCCAGTGAGCAGACTGTCACAGCACTCCAGGCGCAGAGATGTGGGTGGTCTGGAGGAGATGAGGACAGTAGGGAGGTTCATTTCATAGCCAACTGGGAGGCTTTGCTGGACTGGATGGGGCTGCACTATTACTCCATGTGCAGACTGGGTGATACCCAGACAGAGAGGAGCAAAGGGTGGGGAGAAAATCCACATATGGGAGACCCTCTAGCTCACCTCTTGGGAAAGGCAGTGACTAGTATTCTGGGACATGCAAAGACACTAGACTCAGGGGTGGGCAAACTTTTTGACTCGAGGGCCACAATGGGTTCTTAAACTGGACCGGAGGGCCGGAACAAAAGCAACCTGACCATGCTGGCACTCTCATCTTAGGCTGCTGGTGAAGGAGTAGAGGGGAGAGCAAGGGAACCCTCTGCTCTTTTGGCTCCGAGGGCCGGATAGAACAGCTGAACAGGCCGGATCCGGCCCATGGGCCATAGTTTGCCCACGGCTGCACTAGAACCTGGTCTCCACCTCAGAAAGGTGACAATCCGAGTGCAGATTTTTGCACAGGAGCACAGAAAACTCAGAATGAGCACGAGACTTTAATGAAGTGGTCCAGACAACCCCAGAAGGGAGATTGCAGGACCATCCTATATAATAAAAGCATAATATGCAAATTGACTGAACAGCTGAACAGTGGAACAACCATCCAGACGATCATCTGGGACCATGCTATGACACCTACTGGTGCCAGGCCAGCCAAGGCAAGTGCGATGTGATTGGTCAGGGGGCCTGCCATCACCCCATGATTGCCCCGCAGAGGGAAGTTCAGGCCACCGGCTGGCAGGATGATTAATTTCGGGGGTGGGGGGGTGCTCCACGATTGCCCCAAAGAGGGAGGCCCACGCCACTGACCTACGGGCTGTGGCGGGTGGGCGGGGCCTCCCTCTGCAAGGGAAGCCCGGGTCCTGGGTGCTGGAGGGAAGCTGATGCAGGCAGCAGGGGGAAGGAAAGCCTACCGTTGCACGAATTTCATGCATTTGGCCTCTAGTAAACTAGCAATCGCCATTGGAGTTGAAATATATAACTCAGGGTGGCAATGCCCTCAGGCAGGGCTGCAGGGGGCGGGTGGGTCTTGGAGGGACCGTAAATAGGAGGGAGCCACAGGAAAGCCTGTGACTTGGGAGGCGTGAGTAGACCACTGTGGCTGAAGGCAATTTCACAGGGACATGTGCAGGAACATATGGTTGAAAAAAAACAGAGAAAAATTCCCTTTTTATTTTTTATTGATTTCAGAGAGGAAAGGCGAGGGAGAGAGAGAAATAGAAACATCAATGATCAGGGAGAATCATCAATTGGCTGCCTCCTGCATGCCCCACACTGGGGATCGAGCCCACAACCAGGGCATGTGCCCTGACTGGGAATCAAACTGTGACCTCCTGGATCCTAAGTCAACACTCACCCACTGAGCCACGCTGGCTGGGCGAGAGCAATTCCCTTTGAACATGCAGAGGAGATGATGCTTTGTCATCATCTGGTCGTCAGAATGAGCTAAACAGTTTTATTCCAGATCATAAAGCCATTGTTCTCTTGTGCAAGACTAACGACTAGGAAGACCTCCTGGCTTTCACCCACGATGGGGCGGCCAGCAAGGCGCCTGACAGATGGCCCGGGAAATGAGCCGCGGTAATGAGGGTCTGACACTTAGTAAATCTGGGGAAGGAATCTCAGAAGGAGAGGAAGGCCTGTTAATTGCCAGGAGGACGCTGGCCTGCAGAATGGACAGCTCGGCGTTCTCACAGATCTTTAAACTCAATACGTCAGGAGGCTGTCAAACACATGAAAACTGTTACATTCAGGCGACTGCATTGGGAATTGACTACCTGCCCGTCTTCCCGAGGAATAAGTAGGATGGCCACGTGATATTGTTAGGACCTGGAGAATTTTCTTTGATTTGCACTTTCAACTTGGGAAAGGTATATGGCCCATCCTCCTGTTTTGGAAATAATCCTCTTCATAGCCCAGAGGCGAGGAGCTTGTGTTTTCGAGGAAGGCTGTCTCTGCTCAAATCCCAGCTCCTCACTCTACTGCTGTTTAACGTCTCTGTGCCTCAGTTTCTCCCTTTGTAAAGTGGGATGTCGGCAGCAGCAGTACCCACTTCCCAGGGTCACAGGAGGCGTGGCAGGGGCCAGGTGTGGAGCAGTTTGTGGGCACTCCATAATGCCGCTGTGAGGCAGCAGGCTGCTCCCCCGTTCCTCTTCTGCTCACGTGTGTGCATGCAGCTAATTCTTTGCTGAGGATCTCCCTGTGCCTCCCGTTGCAGGGCCCCTGGTCTCTCTAGGAGGAGGGGCTGCTTCTCATGCCCATCAGTGGTTGAGGGAGGGATGGAGACAGTAGCCTCAGGATGCACACAGACGCTGGAGTTGGGGTTGTGGGTTCACCCACTCATCCCAGGGCCCACCGCTTGGCACAACCTCTGCTGAGAACGGGCTGTGGCAACACCCGATTGGAGCCAGAGCCACCAGGCGTGGTTTCTAAATCCATCAGGTGAGTCATTTTGAGCTACTGTTAGGGTTGAATTGTAAACAGTGTCATCTAGAGTGGTCAGAAATAATGAACATTGGCAATTTTATATGATTCCACCTAGCACTTCCGGTTTTCTACTTCCCTTGATTAATAGATGTAAATAGTTATATCATTTTAGCTAGAGCCGCCAATGGCAGCAGGCTGTTAATGAGCCCATGGGGCGGGGAAACGATTTCATCCCACTCAAATCCTTGGTTAGAGTAGTTTGTACGTCATTCACTATCATCTACTAGATGCTTCTATACGCTGGGCATGACACAGTATTTACTCACAAGGTAGTCACAGTTCGAATTTGCTTAAGGCTCTTTCTTCTCCTCCTCCCCCTCTTCTCCCTCCTCCTCCTCCTCCTTCTCCTCCTCTTTCTCACCCTCCTCCTCTTCTTCCTCCTTTTCCTCCTCACCACTTGTCCTAGAAACACTCAGCCTTGCTGGATGGCCGACAGGAAGTGATCCTAAGCATTATGGGAGGTCATAAAGGACTCCAGGGGGAATATGAATTATGGCGATGATGCCAACCCTGAGCATGGGCCGATGTAGGACCTCTGGGGTCTGGGTTGAACACGAGGGAGAGGAGAGGGAGCCTGAGGAGTCTCAGGATGTAGCTGTCTCCCTGTGCCTCTGGGGTCCCCTGGGGAGCAGGGGGCCCTGGCTAACACAGCGAGTATGACAGAGGGACCAGCATGTCGTCTAGTCCGTCTAACCGTCTGGCTATGGTTCCTGCCCTGATGGTCCTCTTCTGCTCACAGACCGCCATTCTTGTCTGAGGCTGTTCAGCTTAGAATTGGTTGCTTCTTTCTTCATGGCCCTTAAGAATAGGTACAGAGTTTTCAGACTTGGTATTTCAAATGCTAAAAGCCTAATCTCTCCTGTGGAAACCCCTTTCACGTTCAGGGTTTGGATTCTGGAGAAGGCTGCACACAAACGAAAAGATACTTTAGAAAATATTTAATTTGAGAAATGGGGCCAGGTGGTAGTCCAGTTCTAGTGGGAGAACTACTACTCTCTCTGGCTTTTCCATCCCTTTTATTAAGATTAAAATTATAGGCTACACCTTTATCCCCTGGGCAGGAAATGTCAATAAAAGCCAATCAGTGAATTTAGGATAACAGGTGGGGGCTGCTTCAGCTACCAATATCTAGTAATTAGCTCTGACCCTTTTAGAGCAATTAAGGTTGACCAGCCCTCCAAATTCTGTCCACAGCTCTCTGTGATTAAAAAAATGATCGGCTTCCGACACTCTCCTTTGACAATCATCTTCTCCTGAAGGTTTTGCTTCCCTTTAAAACACTCTGCTACATGCTGGAGAGCGGATCCAGCTTTAGTAACAGGTCAGTTAGGCTAGGCAGGGCTATGCTGCAGTAACAAGTAACTCCACGTTCTCAGAGACTGAAACAATGAAGGTTTATTTCATGGTCCCACCACATGTCCACTGCAGTTAGACTGGGGCCTCTGTGACACTGTTTTCATTGAGGCCTCCTGGCCCGCTCCATGCTTCTGCGGTTGCTTAGGCAAGAGAAAGAAAATGTGGCAAATGACACACATGTTCTTAAAGCTTCTCTCTGAAGGTGCAAGTCACATGACCGCATGTAACTTCAAGAGGAGGTAGAAAGGCACAGTCATTGTGCAGAAGTGAGAGGGCTGGGCTGACCTAGTGAAAAGCAACAGTGACCAGTGCCAGTGGCTGATGGGCGAGTACCAGATGCTTGTGCTTCCTCTCATCAGCCTAAGATGCTGGCCGGCACCCTCGTTTGCTCTGCTGGTTGTGCTTCTTTGTCTCTGCTTTTGTGAAGAGGGAGGATTTGCATCTGCTTTCTTAGTTGTACGGCGACAGAAGCATTTTGACTTTGGCTGGTGGGCACCCACTGAAATACGTATCATAGAATGTACACTTGAAACCTGTATACTTTTATTATCCAATGTCACCCCAATGAATTTAATTAAAAATGACAGAAAGATTAAAAAAGAGGAGGATGGAGGGTGAGTTGTGATAGTCCTGGAAGACCACATTTCCTGTGCAATTCACGGAAAGATCAATATGCAACAGCAATATTTTTTGCTTATGTAAACATTTTTTATTGTGGTAAAATATGCATAACATAAAATTTATGCTTTTAATCATTTTAGAGTGTACATAATTCACAAAGGACGTTCACACCGTTTTGCAGCCACCACCACCGTCCATCTTCAGGACATTTTTCATTTTCCCAAACTGAAATTCGTCCCCTTTGAATAATAACCCCCCATCCTTCCTCCCTAGCCCCTGGCCCCCACTGACCTTTCTGTCTTGATGGCTTTGACTCTCTGCTTCTCATACAAGCGGAGCTCACAGTGCTTGGCCTCGTGTGATGGGCTTGTTGCACTCTGCGTGGTTTCAGGTTTCATCCATGCTGTAACATGTGTCAGAATTTCCCTTCTTTTTTAAAAAATATATTTTATTGATATTTTACAGAGAGGAAGAGAGAGGGATAGAGAGCTAGAAACATCGATGAGAGAGAAACATCGATCAGCTGCCTCTTGCACACCTCCTACTGGGGATGTGCCTGCAACCAAGGTACATGCCCTTGACCAGAATCAAACCCAGGACCTTTCATTCCCCAGGCTGAGCTCTATCCACTGAGCCAAACCGGTTTCGGCAGAATTTTACTTCTTTTAATACACTAATATTCCACTCTATGAACACACACATTTTGTTTATCCACTCATCTGTCAGTGGGCACTTGGGTTGACTTCACCTTTGGCTACTGTGAAAAAGGCTGCAGTGAGCATGGGTGGGCAAACCCCTGTTCAAGTCCCCGATTGCAGCTCTTTCGGGTTTACATCCAGAAGTGGGATTGCTGGGTCATATGGTAAACCTATTTTTACATCTTATTGAGACATATTTAACCCAGACTTTTTAAGGCTACTTCCTGTGGAACTGTGGGCCCCTCTTGGTGGTTCACAGTGCATTTTAGCTTAATGGGGTTCTGAAAATTTCTGGTCAGCAGTGGTGTGGGGATTGGTTGTTCTTGTGACTCTAAAGGGGAGAGGGGGAATGGCTCTGGAGGACAGCAGGGTATCCAGGGAACACTCCTGGCCCACCTGGCAGTACCACCTCCTGGCACCAGGTACATGTGACAGACTTGGAAATCAACATGGCTCCATTGCCATTAACTGAACTAAACAGACTTCATTTGGACATAGTTTACTGTTAGATAGCTCTACCCCCTCCCTCCGCATCCAGCTTCTAGGGGCGTTATTAAAAATCTTAGATTTCTACTTTCCATTCTTGGATCCAATATAATTTCATATTTTTGGAACTCTCTTCCACTGTGGAAGATTGCTTCAGATTATTAGCTTTCCTATGCGGGAATTCAAACATAATAACTAAGCCATAATCCAGTCGGCCCTCCTCATAAAGACTAGAGGCATCTTTATTGAATCAACCCACTCATGAGGTTCCTAATACAACCGAGTCCTCAGATGCCTTAAACGTATACTGTTATGTCCTCTTTTCTTTTCCACTTGATGCTATTAAGAGAAGAAGAAAGGGAAGCTGCGTCCGCCAGAGTCCTAGAAGGAAACTGATGACGCACTAAGATGGAGTAACTGAGGACACTTTAACAACACAGCGATTTATAAAGCTACCGGCAAATGAGACATTTAGGGACAGGACTACTCTGAGCACCAACGTGGAGAGCTGATGTCACCTCCGGGCTGGAGGGGCCGGGAGGAGCAGTTGTAAGGTGTGATGGCGACATAAATGCAACGAGAAGTCAGCATAGAAAAGCTAATAATCTGAATTACAGGTGATTAATACAGCGGTGAAGTCTGTATTCTGAAACCATATGATTTCACTCATACATGGGATATAAAACTGAAAGCAAGTGAACAAAGAAGACAAACAAAAACTCACAGACACAGATAACAGTGTGGTTGTTACCAGAGGGAAGGGGGGTGGGGGTTGTTACCAGAGGGAAGGAGGGTGGGGGTTGTTACCAGAGGGCAGGGGGGTGAGGGTTGTTACCAGAGGGAAGGAGGGTGGGGGATTGTTACCAAAAGGAAGGGTAAAGGAGGCCAAATATATGGGGACGGAAGGTGATTTGACTGTGGGTGATGGGCACACAATGCAAAGTACAGATCACGTGTCATAGAGACGAACACTGAAAACCTATAGGATCTTGTTAACTAATGTCAGCCCAGTGAGTTAAAGGAATTTAACAGGAATTGTTCGTATCATTCAGTCTAGACTCCTTTGTCCACATCAGCTGTGCAAGAGCTGAATAGAGAGAAAAATCAGAGTCCTGGTAAGATAAACAGAGAGATGACACGGATAGTTCAGCTTTGGTGTCATCATGCCCGGGCTGTTTCTGGTCAGTGCCATGCTTCCTGGCCACTGCGGGAGCTCGGTGGGTTTTCTGGAAGGAGAGTGGTCAAGGTCTTGGCTGCAGGATGAGTGGAGGTGTTGTGTCAGGTACACTGCAATGCACTTTGCTGGCGGGGCACCCCCACCCCGCATGTTGGTGCTGCCATGCCCCGGGGGCTGTTCTTTTCCTTTGTTCCTGGGGTTGGGGGTTGTTTCCTGCCTCCCAGTCCTGTAAGCAGGGACTCATTCTCACTTCTGTCTATTCCCTCATGTTTGGTTTGGAACAATCCCAAGTTACGTCCCGTATCAGACAATCTGTGCATTTGTTTAACCTCCTTCAGTCTATCATGATTTTCAAAATTTCTTTTTATATCTCCAGTGTGTGGACATGGATTTCTTCTCTGTCTAAGTTTTAGTGAGAAATAATTGACATGCATCTTAGTATCAGTTTAAGGCACACAGAGTGATGGTTTCATTTACACATATTGTGAGATGATCACCACAATTTGTTCAACTAAATTTCATCTTCTTATCTTACTAATGAAAGCCTAGGTGGTCCTCATGCAGTCACAGGATGGCTGCACACACAGTGGAGGCGCAGCTTCCACCAGGGTTCCCACAGCCCCACGCCTGCTGCAGAGGCAGGATGCCTGGCTCTGGCCTACCTCTTTGGGGCAATCCATTGAGGAGCCCCGATGGGTGGGTGGGCCTACCTCTTTGGGGTGATTGATCACGGGGTTCCCACACTATGAGAGGGCACAGGCCCAGCTGGGGACTCCCTACCTCCAAGTGCATGAATTTTGTGCACTGGGCCTCTACTATAGGTATAAGTAGAGGAAAATAAAGGGAAAAGAATTCTCCTTGCAATGAGAAATCTTAGGATTTACTCCCTTAACTGCTTTCCTGTGTATCACACAGCAGTGTTAGCTATAGCTATCTCATTGTACATTATTACATCTCTGCTACTCATTTATCCTAGGACTGGAAGTTTGCACTTTTTTACTCTCTTCCTCCAATTCCTCCTCCCCCATCATCCAACTCAGGCAATCACAAGTCTGAGCTCCTTTTCTACGAGTTTTTAAATTTTTTTATTCCCCATGTAAGTGAAATCATATAGTATTTGTCTTTCTCTGTCTGGATTTTTTTCACTTAGCATATGCTTTCAAGGTCCATCCACAGTGTCACAAACGGTAGCATTTCCTCTTTGATTATTTTTAATGGCCAATGGTCATGGATTTTGAAGTCTTCATTCCAATGAGAAAGATGTCCATAGAAATGGCAAGCTGAGGGGCATAAAAGCCCCTCACTAACTTGCAAATTTGCACTTTGACATTGTGGACCCAAGAATTGATAACTGGCGCAAACTCCATTTTGATGATCAGAATACAAAGCCAATTAATGGGACAGCTTTATTTTAGCATTTTATTAGTAGGTTATGAGCTTATAATGAAAACAAAGCAATTTGAAAATTTTCAAAAGGTTGACATAAAGATATCCACTAGGTTTGTAGACTGGAGAAATCTAACAACATGGGTCACCTTCATGATAAGTTAGGGAAATTAGTTTTTATGTTAAATGACTGATAAATAAATTGATGTCTTGTTGGGGGAGTTTTCTCTCCAGGTGCTGCAGTCTCTGTCTTCAGTATTGTCAACCAGGGAAGGAAGCCAACTACTTTCAAATGATCATCACCGGCAGCAGTAACAAATACAAGTAACTGTGAATGAGTAACTGTCAGCCAGGCTGTGCTAAGCATTGTACAGGATGACCACAGTTGATAACCACAGCAGACAGATCTTATAATGAACCCATCTATAATAATCTATAATAATAAAAGCATAATATGCTAATTAGACCAAACAACCTTCTGGACAACCTCGTTATGACACCCACTAGGACCAGGCCAGCCAAGGCGGGTGTGATGCGATTTGTCGGGGGCCTGGCCATCACCCCATGATCACCCCGCAGAGGGAGGCCCAGGCCATCGGCTGGTGGGGTGATTAATCGGGGGGCTCCATGATCACCCCAAAGAGGGAGAAGGCTCAGGTTACTGATCAGCAGGCTGTGGTGGGTGGGTGGGGCCTCCCTCTGTGAGGGAAGTTTGGTCCCAGTTGCCAGAGGGAAGCTGGTGCCAGCAGCTGGGGGAAGGAAGTCCTACTCTTGCACAAATTTCATGCACTGGGCCTCTAGTAATCACATAAGTAAACAGACACAAAGAACTGAAGTACCTGTATGCCCAACATCACAAATGGTGGGAGCCAACATTTGGACTCAGTTTGTCTGATTCCATTGCCCAAGTTATAACCATAGGACCCTGTTTTCTCCCATTGATTCAGATTCATGCAGGATTGGAGGAGGGCGGGCCTATGAGAATCTTGACAGGCTTGGATGCTCAGGACCTTCCAAAATGAAATGTGACAGGGTTAATTACTTAATGAAGCTACACTCATGTTCTGAAAATCCTCCGTGCAAATATAGAAAGGGGACAAATTCTTTCCAGTACCAATATCTATAAAAAAGACGAGAGTTCTAATTATTAGCATTGTTGAAGTGAGTCTACTGTGTTGATGTGGCTGTCATAAATGCTAAACAGCATCTGGAAAGTGTTTTTGAGACCACAAATCAATCTATAATGTTATGTGTACGTATGTGTTGTATTGTAGGTATTGATTCTGCTATAAAAACTTAAGATAGCTATGGGAAAGTGCTTTGTAAACCACAAATCACTACACAGCATCATCGGTGAACATGCTTATTCTACGGATAGGTATTGATTCTCAGGAGGAGAGGGAATTTGGAGCAATTCCCCCGTTCCTGGGTGGAGTCCCCATCCTGCGCCTAGGGCATGGCATGCAGGGCGTGGCACCATGCTTTACTCAGAGAACCTGGAATGGGCGCCAGGAAGGTCTCACCACTGAGGTCTCTGGGGAGAGCAGGGAGGCCTCCAGAGCAGGCCCCACGGGTCTGGAAAGAGAAGGAGACAGGCCTGGGCTTTTAATGTGCAGATCTCTTGTGTGCATGAGTTGACCCTTCCTCCAGCCCCAGTGGAGGGAGCCCCCAGGCATTCCCAGCAGCCTGTGCAGGTGAGGGGCCCAAGGGAAAAGGGGGTGAGGCTGAGAGCAGTCGGCAGTCAGACACCAAACACAGAGTCAGCTTCCTCATTACATGCCGGCTCCGTGCCAGCAGTGCTGGCCTCAATCCAAGTCCATGAGATTCCTGCATGCACACATCCTTTTTCTCTTGAACTTGGACTTGGGAGGAAGCCAATCCTAACATGACTGCCATCTTTCTTTAGAATGCTCTGCAAGCAGCCAGCCAGCCAGTCTCTGGAACATTATAAGTCACAAGAGGAATCAGACATGTGCTTGCCCCCTCACTGCACCCTAGGTAAGGTGGACCACCCAGGTAAGGTGAGCTTTGCTCACGACCTCTCTGGCACCCACCCCTCAACCTTGGGGTGAGGCTCCCAGTATAGCTCATGCTGAGCTAGTCTTCAGAGTCTTACCTGTCTCCACTGTCACCTCCCATCTTTCCCCACCTGTCATGGAGAGGTTTATGAGTATTGCATCTGCTTGTAGTCTTGGGCCTTAATCTATTGTGATTCATTTCCGTTAGGAACTTCCTATCTATTGAACCTGGGGGTACGTCTAAACATCCTGCTACCATGTACGTCCTTCAGTTACTTCTCAGAGGGACCTGAGATGGTCGACGATAGAACTTCATGTTCTTTTGCTCAGTTTCAAATACAGTCAGAGACCTTTCTGCTTTGGTCTTAGTCTCCCCAGAAGCCCCGCCTCCCCATGTGACATGGTTTTGGTGATCCTCATGGTTTGTCAGAGATTCAACGCAGGTGCCAAGAGAGTGGAAATTATGTCTATAGAAAATATAGTTCTTGCCGAAACAAGTTTGGCTCAGTGGATAGAGCTTCAGCCTGCAGACTGAGGGGTCCTGGGTTCGATTCTGGTCAAGGGCATGTACCTTGGTTGTGGGCACATCCCCAGGAGGTTGTGTGCAAGAGGCAGCTGATCGATGTTTCTCTGTCATCGATGTTTCTCTCTATCCCTCTCTCTTCCTCACTGTAAAAAAAAGCAATAAAATACATTTTAAAAAAAGACTTTGTTCAAATATAGTTATGACATTTGTATAGTGCTTTCAATTTGCAAAGAGTTTTTATGCATATTATCTTTTTCCATCACCATTTGTCACTTCTATGTCTTCTATGTTCTTTTCCACCTCCACGTCTCTCCAAATCACCACCCTTTTATCCATGTCCATGAGTTCTCTCTTTTCCTCTTTTTTTTTGCTCAATCCCTCCATCCCCCTTACACTGGTGCCCCTCCCCCCAATCACCAGAGCTAATTTGATTTTTTTCTCTAATTTTATTTTTAAAAGAAAATGTTTCATTTATTCAGACTTTACTGAAATCCATACGGGGGAAAGCTGAAGATGATTTGGTTAAGTTCCAGAACCATTCGGGTCTCAGGCAACCAGGCTGGGAAGGGAAACCAGGCCATGGAGTAAAAATACATTGTAGAGGTAGATTTCCCAAGTCTGCGAGGGGGAGAGGGGTGGTGGTGGTGTCAAATCACGCATGCCCAAGACCTGCCCACTAAGTCTGTGACGCTGCTCCCTGTTCATGGCTTCTCATTTTTCCTCCATCTCTTGTTAACTGATTTAAGCTTTGTGTTTATATGCTGCCCAAAGAAATCAATTCAGTTTTTTTTAAAGGCAAGAAACCCAGAAATAGATAGTAATATAGCCACACAAAAAGGCAGTATGGAGAGAGCCTTTTACGATGGCCTGTGCTGTTGGTTCCAGTGGCAGGGTTTATGACGGTGGTGCGTAGGCTGGGGACTCACGTGTGCCTAGGATGGAACCATTGGTTGTAAGGGAAAGAGCCATCCTGCATTCTCCAGTCCTCACCTGCCGGTTCTAATGAAAAATGCTCCCCCTCACCTGGCCCCCATGATTCCCAGTTTCACTGGACAGATCTTCACCCTCATTCCCAGCACCCTCGCTTGCTGAGTCCGCAGCTTCCCGGAGGCTCGGGGCCTGCAGACCTTTCAGAAGGCAGAGGGGTCTCTTGGGAATAACCGCTCACCCTTGGGAGCCGGCCTCTTAGGAAGGCAAAGCGGAGGCATCCGGCCCGACTCTGTCCACCTGGTGCAGCGACTCAAGCACCGATTTAGATTCTGTCAAAATTATAGTAACATTTTAGAACACGACACACGTGCATGCAAATGACGCACGCAGACGCAAGCACGGGAAGGCAGGAGTCCCGGCCATCTGGGCTCCCCAGATGGAGCGGCCCAGCCCCTGAGAACGGGATTCGCGTGGGCGCTGGCCACTCGGCGGGCTAGAGGTCCAGAGGTTTCTAGTCATTTTACCAGACAATCCCTGAGAACACAACCGCTTTCCTTGTTGTCTTTATGATATTAGGCATTTTGTAATAAAGTGCTCACTGTAGAAAAATTAGAAGATGTTAAAATATAAAAAATTGCTCCAATAACACCACTCACCAATAACCATGATAAATAATTTGGTCTACATTGCTATGCAATTAGTTTTTAAAAATCATATTATATGGTAGTTTTATTATCTTTATTGTTGAGAATATTACAGATGTCCCCCGTTCCTGCCTGCCCCCCACTGCTCCCTTCCACCCAGATCCCGCCCCACCCCAGGCCTTCACCACCCTATTGTCTGTGTCCATGGGTAATGCATCTATGCATGTAAGTTCTCTGGTTAATATATAAACAACTCCTATAACTCAATACCCCCAAACCTGCAAAGACCCCAGTTTAAAAAACGGACAAAGGACTGGCATGGACATTTCTCCAAAAGATGATACACAAACGTCTGAAAAGATACTTGATATCACTTGTCATTAGAGAAACGCAAATCAAAACCAACCGAGACATTGCCTGGCTGACTGGAGAGTCTCTGGAGGAAGGACATGAGGGAATGAGATGTTACAAGCGTCTGTCCTACTCATTGCAGAGACACTCAGGTGTGCCAAGGAAGTGAGAAAGCCCGTGACACACAACAAAGACCTCAGAAACCAGGCAGAAGAGCTGGCAGTGAGAATATCACCACAGAGACTTTCCACTGGCAGCCTTTTGGCTCTCCGAGCGCTCGACAAAGAGCGTCGATAATATTGATTTGACTCTTCAGTACCTGTTACTTTGTTCTTAATAGTAAACGTGGTCAGAATCCCTTTCTGACCTAACTAGGGCAAACCTGTTTCTGGAATAAATGCAGCCCTCACAATACAGACGGGCTCTGTGCCAGAGAAATTCATTTCTAGGTCAGTTGAGTGAAAGTAGGAACTCAATTGTTGTTTGAAAACAAACTATCATGATAAAAGTGTAATATGCAAATCAACCAAATGACCCAATAGCAGAACGACCGACTGTCCGGACGACCTTCCGGACAACCACGCTGTGACACCCACAGGTGCCAGGCCAGCCAAGGCGGGTGCGAAGCGATTGGTTGGGGGCCGGGCCATCACCCCATGATTGCCCTAAGGAGGGAGGCATAGGCCACCTACCGGCCAGCTGCAGGGGGTGGGCGGGGCCTCCCTCTGTGGGGCATGATCGATTGCATGTTGCATCTCTGCACATGCAAATGCTCACCTACAACCGGCCACTGGGTAGAAGCCCCGTGTGTCTCCCGAGGAGCCATTGGCCTCTCACCTACATGGACCGCACTTCTGCTTCAGGACAAGCTCTGAGCTCAGGTCCCAGGTGGTGCTTCCTGGAAAGTCAGCTGAGTGTCACCCGAGGCACCCCTCCTGAGCTAGAGCAGCGTTTGCAGGATGGAAGACAGCCCCCCAGCACCTCGCTTCTCCTGCTGGCGGCTGCCTGGCATTTGTCACCGGGAACCTTCAGGTCGGGGGTAGCCTACAGGCATAGCAGCTCCTGTGAGCCGGTGATATAGGCAATGGTGCATACTTTTTGCAAAAATGGTCGTCAATGTGAAAGCAAACAGAACCCGCCGAAACCGGTGTGGCTCAGTGGATAGAGCATCAGCCTGCAGACTGAAAGGTCCCGGTTCCATTACGGTCAAGGGCATGTACCTTGGTTGCGGGCACATCCCCAGTAGGGGGTATGCAGGAGGCAGCTCACAGTTCCAACCACAAAGTAGGTTTGGGTTCCACGGGCCGACCAAGTATGGGAAAGTGTCGCTTCAAATAAAAATGCCAATAACATGAAGGCATCCGTGTGTTTGTAGTAGGAAGTGTCCGCGGTGATGGCATAATCCTTCTGCTGTCAGTTATGCCACATTTTGCCTGCTGGCTGAAAGAAGCCAGAGCTCTGGACTCTGGGTTTAATTCTTGTATTTCTAGGCAAACGCTGGGAAGGAACATAGTATATTTCTTCAAAAATGAGAAAGAACATTCCCTGTGCAGACTGTGCCTTCCCCGGGCTCTGAGAGCTATTCTGTGTCCGGCGGCAGAATGATGCTTAAGCCATTAGCCTCATAAATCGCCTGGAGGACAAGGTGCTGGTGATTTGGAAGATATATCGAGTGGAACTGAGCAAATTCGGTCTGCCCCTGTTGTTTTATCCTTCATATTAACGGCAATGATTCTGTCCTAATCTTTTTTATGGCACTTTATCAATTAGGCGGCAGGGAAAGCCCATCGGCCGGGCCAAAACCTTTGGAGCTTTGCCGCAGCCCAAGACGCATCCTTCCCCGCTCCTTCTCCTTCCCTCTCTCTTCCCCAGGGGCAACGGGCTTGAAGGTGCTCCCCATCCCCATCCCCATGCTTTCCCTGGACACTTCCCTGGCAGGTCTCTGCCTGTCTCAGCATCGGCTTCATGGCAGACACGCTGAAGGAAGTGCTCACTACTGTGAGTCCTACTGTCCCAGGGACGTCTCTGCATCTGTTCGCCACGTGAAGCCTCCCAGGTTTCCTATATCAAAACTCTCACAGCAGCTAAGTGACCACGGTTTCTTCTGAGACCCTCACACCAGGAGGAGCCCTGGTGAGCGTCTCAGCTCTGTCGGCACGTAGGGGTCCTTGTTGGGGCCCGCCAGGGGCCACTCTGGTTTGGGGCTGTTGGAAGGGACACTCTCTTTTATGTTACGCTCAGATCTCCAAAGCACATTCAAAATTCGTGTTCCCTACGGTCTTTGCCTTTTGGTGTAGGTTTGTTTATTTCCAATTCCTCTGCATTGTGTGTGTGTGTGTGTGTGTGTGTGTGTGTACCATGCTCTGGAGGTCACAGCTAAGATAATATTAATAAAAAAAACATATATTGAACCAAAATATATTTCATCTTGGTTCTGTTATTTTCTTTTTTTTGCTCTAAAACGAAATAGGAGAAAAATCTGGTTGCTACTAATGGTGTTTTTAAAGAGATTTTCTGGGTAATCAAGATCTATTGCCATGTCCACACAGACACTGCTCGTTACCCATATCAGCAACGTTAGCCAAACACATCCTTAGGGAGGACGTAGCAGCAGCAAAAGGAGGCAGCAAAGGCGGTATATTGATTAGGCTCTGTTTCTAGATCAATTCTGCAAATTGCAGATGGAAATAACTGCTGGTAGATTTCATATGGGATGGTCCTGCCAAATAAAGACAAAGAGGAGGAATTGAAAACCTTCTTCTTCTGAATGACACAGAAAACAGCGAACCCTAACCATTTGTTGAGCCCATGCACAGTTAGGGCTAGCTGGGATCCGGGGTCCATTACGAACGGCCCCAGTCAAAAGACGGGGTCTTCCTTGGTTGAATGGGTGGAAAACAGGCAGAGCTGAGGGGAAGTAGCAGGTCATGAAAATGAGAACAACACCCTTTGGTAAAAAGGGCCAAGGAGGGTGTCTCACACTGCATGGGCCTCATGGATCTTCCAGGGAAGACCCTGCCCCTCAGTGACAAATTTGGGGCATGTCCTATTTCATTTAGCTTCCTGGGTCACCGCCTTTGGTGATGTGACCACATCTATCCATGGCACCCCTAAATGTCCCTGCAGTAACATGGGACTTGGTCTCCAGCCTCCAACCAGGTCCACATCCTCAGGTTTGGACAACTTCTCCCATTAGCCCCGGTTCCCTTCCACAGGGGAAGGGGCGTGGCCTCCGGGCCTCAGTGCTGATTTGCTGAATGGAGAAGGGCCAGGTGACTTGCTGCTGACCACCTACAGGTGTTGGATATCCATTTGTGTCTATGCTCCCTTGTTCCACCTGCTCAGAGAACACCCACGACTTGATCTTCTCCCCCCTGTTTCCTCCCCCCCCCCAAAAAAAAAAAATGTCCAAGGGTGAAGTCCTGGGTGGGGCCTCAGGCCCAGACATCAAACATCCAGTGCTTCTCAGACTTGTTTGCGTGGCCTTGATTGCTAACTGTTGTCAAACAGGGTGCACAGGGAGGGGCTAGCAGGAAGCTTGCTCTTCCGGAAAAATCAGCCCTAGGGTGTTTGCTTTGCAATCAAGCCGTCACTTGCTAACAATGCCCATGTTTCTAAAGTGACAGAGGCATAATCCTGCCATCACTCAGAAAGTCATGCGACAGTGATGAGTACAGATGGGAGGGAGCAGGCGGTCTCAATGGCCCCGTGCAGACTCATCGCTGTGCTCCTGACATCTGATGAGCTGGTTTTCCAGAACCTTGGGGCACCTTTGGCAGTTGGTGGTGACGACACCGAATGCCACTTGGGAACAGAACTTCGGCAACAGCGTTCTCCGCGGGAGGAGGCCGCTCTAGCATCTGATCCCAAAAGCCACGCTAGGGCATCGCAGACATCATGAGGTAAAACTTCTGACCGATGGGCTCAGCTCTTGCTCTGAGTTCTGGGCTTGCTGGCTCTGACTGCAACGGGGTGGAAAGGCAATCGTGTTGTGAGAGAGGAGGATGGGTTGGCTTAGGCACCCGTGTCCTGTAATTTGTCACCGAATGGTAGGACCATAAATAACATTGCATATATCTGGGAGGGACTGCTAGCGGTATTATGGGCACTGACCTTTGTTTAATTTTTGACCTTGTCTAAATTAAACTTTGTAAAATAAACCTTAAAATGTCAAAAAAAAAATAAAGTCCCAAGAAGTTGCGATGACCCCCTTTTCCTTTGTCAGAGAGGGAAGTTGTCTCTGGAGCTTCTTCAAGTCCTTTTCTGTGGCTCAGAGACAGTCATGCAAGTACAAGGTTCATGCACACATACTGCTTCCCTAGTACAGAGGACAGTATGGGTGCTTTCCCTGTTGCCGCCCCTCTGCGACTGGGTTAGCAATGAAAAGTAAAGCTAACACATACCATCTAAAATTTAAAAGGCCTTAAATTTTTTTTAAAAAAAATCCAGAATACTACATAAAAATGACAATCACAATTGTTCCTTACCATCCATATGGAACAGTTTGGAGCACAGGAAGCTAAGAGAGGCCTGGGCAGGAGGGACCATGAAGAGAGCTGCTGTTGTATCAGTTAGCTTGTGCTTCGTAACAGACCAGTGTTGGGGCAGGGGTGCAGTCTGAGGTCCCCGGGTCTGGTGCTGGGGTCGGGGGCCCAGCCTGAAGTCCCCTGTCAAGCCCCACCTGGTGGAGGATGCGCCTGAGGTCCCCTCCCCTGGCGCTGGGGCGGGGGAACAGCCTGGGGTCCCCTAGCCCAGCACCAGGATGGGAAGTGCACCTTGAAATTCCCTGTCAAGCCCCACATGGTGGGGAGTGCGACCTGAGGTCCCCAGTCAAGTCCTGCCGGGTGGCAGAGGGCATAGCGTCAGGTCCCTGCTGATTGCTCCTTAAAGTTCCTTACGGGAACGAGGCCTCAGCTGTGGGTGCAGCCATCTTTGTGACGGAGTGATGGTCAATTAGCCCATTTCCTCTTTATTAGATAGGAGGGCCGGCAATCTGAGAGAGCAGCAGGTGCAACACCCTGCAAAACCGCCCTGACATTTAATCTCAGCTCAGCCCTTATGTATGTTCAGAGGGTGGGAAGAAAGTCTAAGAGTGGTGAGTTCCCAGGCCTGCTTTCTGTAGTCCTTGAAAAAATGAACCCGGAATGCTGCAAAGATTCCTCCTGGAACACTGTCTTCCTTCCGATCGGTTCTGTCTTTGATCTGCACTCAAAATGTATCTTCCGTTCTGAGTAATGGACTCACTTCGGCTTTGAGGCTGCCTCATCTTTACAGCCTTGCTTTTCTTTTTGCAACACGTCCCCCCCCCCCCCCCCCCCCGTGTCCTCGGGTCTGTAAGAAAACCTCCCTGCGTGGAGAGGGCAGGAAGGAGATAGAATCTCTGCAGCTAACAGTCTTCTGCTGAGTCAGCTGCATGCAAGCAATCCTGGACATAAGCCAATGGCCACCACCCTCTTCTCCACAGCGAGCAGTGAGCGCGGCTGGAACAAGAGGCCAGGAGGGGCAGGCACTCATCACTCCCCCGTGAGCACAAGGAATGGGAGGTACAGTGCCCCAGGCTTTGGTTCTCTTAATGCTTGGCCATTGGACGTAAGCATTCAGTCCCTGGTCGGCCAGGCATATGCTGTTCTACTATCAGGGCTGCCCATCAGGCTGGCACTGCTCCCGCCTTCAGCGGCCCACTCCTTCCTGGGGTTCCTCCCTAGGATTACCCCTGGAAAGCTGTCAATCGGATCAAAATAATGAAATATTCAAATTAACTTTGAGCCCACTGGGGTCAAGGTGGGAACCTTATTCTTTTCTTTATTTCTTGGCATTTCTCCCCCTCCCCCCCCAGTCATAGGATTCAATGTAGCTTACCTAAGATCCTGCAATGTGATTAAATGTCAACATTGGGATGATCTGGGAATAAAATGGCAACAACCTGGAGATGGCTCCAAATTGAATCTAAAGGCCTTCTTTTATTAAATTTTCCTTTAGAGTGAATGACTAGGTTATGCTGAAATAGCAAGTCATCCCAGATCTCAGAGGATTGGCACTGGAGAGGTTTACTTCCACAGACTTTACTGGTCAGAGGGTCTCTGTTCTGCATCACCTGGTCTGTACGGTGACCCCTGGCTCAGAATTGTGAATTGTGTACATAAAGACCAGCACACATTTTCGGGGAGAAATTAAAGGTCACAAATATTTAATGTTCTTTTAAAGTTAAAGTTCAACTAATTTTGCGTCCGAGGCAATTACAGTCCAAAATTAAACACTCTTGCTTTTTGGAAGCCAAGTCCAAGGTCTATAAATTTTTAAATTAATGTTCAATGGAATTAAAGTCGTTTCCCATTTATTTTTCTGTTCACTAGAGTCTTTTTTTTTCAACCACTGTGTGTTAATTGGGCAGCCATCTATCATAACACTCTTAATGCCTTTAGGACTTCAAAGTTCAGTTAGTCAGTTTCTCATTCCCACTTTAAAGACTATGAGGAGGTCGTGGGACCCACAGGATTATCACGGCGCTGACCTTACATGTCAGTAACTGACTCAGGGCCTAGGCAGCTAGCTCAAGTTAAACCTGCTTCTCAGGACACCATACCGGGTAAAACCTTGACCTGTGTTTCTGCTCTCAGGTTTGAAGTGGAAGCTCCATGGGCTCTGAGGGCAGGATGGTGGACAGAGAAGAAAATTCATCTGTGGTTTCACCTTTGAAGGATACCATGGGGCCAGGTCTTCCTTGCCTAAGAAGTCAAATCTATTGCAAGAAATCTCCCTTCTAAAGCTCTGCAATGGCACTGTTTAACTTGTACAAATTGTGTCTCTTTTCAGAGGAGACATGTTTGGAGACATATTTGAGGCAAGGCTGTCTTCTTGCAGAAATTTGCGGAGGAGGCAGCCTTTCTTTCTCATGTAGGTTCCATTGCCTATGAGTCTGGAGTTTGGATGACTTCTCTCAGGTCCTCACATTGGTTTGCAGTGAATAATAGAAGATCCTTAACCAAAGTTGCTGTTGATGCTTTAAAAATCTCTGCTCCTGGAACACAGTTCTCATATTTGCCTGTACCTTAGAAACCTAGTGGGGCTTTACAAACTTAAGGTCCAGAATGCATCCCAACCATTTATGTCATAGTCTCTGGGGTGGTTATGTGTCAATTTGGCTGGGCCACGGTAACCAAATATTTGGTGGTGATGGAGGCAATGGAGGTGATGGTGGTAATAGAGGTAATGATGGTGATGGAGGTGATGGAGGTGATGGAGGTGATATGGTGATAGTGGAGGTGATAGTGGTTGTGGAGGTGATGGATGTGATGAAGGTGATGGAGGAGATGATGATGAGGGTGGTGATGATGGTGATAGTAAAGGTGATAGTGGTGATGGTGGTGATAGAGTGATAGAGGTGATGATTGTGAGGGTGGTGATGATGGTGATAGTGGAGGTGAGGGTGGTGATGATGGTGATTAGTGGTGATGGTGGTGATAGAGTGATGGAGGTGATGATGGTGATGGGAGTGATGGTGGTGATAGTGGTGATGGAGGTGATAGAGGTGATGAAGGTGATGGAGGAGATGATGATGAGGGTGGTGATGATGGTGATAGTAAAGGTGATAGTGGTGATGGTGGTGATAGAGTGATAGAGGTGATGATTGTGAGGGTGGTGATGATGGTGATAGTGGAGGTGATGGTGGTGATGGAGGTGACGGAGGTGATGAAGGTGATGGAGGTGATGATTGTGAGGGGGGTGATGATGGTGATGGTGGTGATGGTAGTGATGGAGGTAGTTGTGATGATCCTGCAGCCCTTCCCAGCAGCTACTTGACTTGATTCCACCAACAATCTTTTCAATCTCGCCAGTTCTCATTTACTATTCAAGATTCCCAGCTTATACACCAGATGTCTCTATATTTTAAATACCAAATATGGGGGATGTTAGAGGATCAATAAGTAATACCGCTCTTTTGCTCATGTACTTTTCGAACCAACAAAATGTACAGAGCCAGACTTGTAGGGACAAAAATGTCAGCTTATCAGTGGTAGGCACTGGGGTGGAGGACCTGGCTTAGGCAGGCAGTCAGAGGGGTGTTAGTGTTTTCCGCTCCAGCCCTCTCCTCTGAGTTGTCTGGTCCTTAGCACAGCCCCAACCCCAAACAGGCTTTGTTTGTCTTCCAAACAGACGCACTAGCGCAGGATTGATGACTCACCCTGGCCATGGAAGAGAGGGAAGAAATCCACTCATTTATTTACACATTCATTCATTTATTCACTCGACAGGTGCTTATTGAGCGCTTAGTAACTGTCAAGTGTGAACAAAGCAGGAAATAATTCTGCTTTCATGGCACTTATATTTCAGTGGAAGAAGGAGAACACTTTCTTTTATTTTTTGCCTTTTATTGGCTTTGAGAAAATAAAACTCCCTTTTTCTCTGTGAGGGAGTGATAACAGGGCACTAATGGAACTTCCTGCTCAGGAGCGATGAGGTGCACGTACTTGTCCCGAGTTGTTCTAAGGAAGAACAATGCAATTTCTCTTTGGGAAGTGATCAGATGTATTGGAGGAGGCCATGTCCACCTCCCTGGCTGTTTGGGGCATCTCACGTCTGGGGATCCACAGACCCTTCCGTGCTCTGGGGTGTGATTGGAGCACATTCTGTTGGAATGGGTTCTACTTCCCCGCTGGGCTGTGAGTTCCCCGTCGCACAGCACAGTGCTTAGTGACTTGTGATGTTAAGGAATTGCTTCAAGGTTCCCAGCTGGTGATTGTAAAAGGAAATAGGGTTATTGAAAAGACATTTGTTTTTTTGAGGGAGAAACGGGTGGGTCCAGGTCCTTGGGACATGTTTAGAGGATGGTGTGAGATTCCTTGTGTGGCTGGATTTCATGGCCATCTTGCATCCCTTTGTGTTGCTGAAATGATGGAGGACGCTCAGAGAACAGTCAACTCTACATCAATTGTGTGCATCTCTGTTGCTCCACATTAAACACACACACACACACACACACACACACACACACACAATTTCAGTCTTTGAGGATTTTAACCAGTCTTCAGTCTTTTCGTTTCCTGATCATTCTACCAATTTACAAATGTCAGGACAAATACCAAACCCCTGAATCAACACAGGGATGTAATTATCCCATTACTGTAGGGATGACTTTGACCTGGCACCAGGGAGATTACCAATATGCTCAGGACAAATGGAGCAGATTTGATACCAAAAGATAGCATGGACTAGGACCGAAGGAAAGGAGAGTGTCTCACTGGCCTAGCGAGGGAGGAGGGAGGAGGGAGGAGGGAGAAGAATGTGTTTCTGGTCTCCGTCTGAGGCTGGGCTCCTTCAGTAACATCACTAGGCTGTGATTTTACTTATCACTTAGCTGCTATTATGAGCGTACCCTTAGGATTGTCTCTGAGTAAAGGATGCATTTTCATCTAAATGCATCTATTTTACTGCAGAATGGGAAAGGGAGAGCCAGAGTCTGGTTATTATTGGCTCACACCAAGGGTTGAAAATGAATTAACATCTGAGGCTTGCTGTAGTTCCATTATCCGAAATGCAAATGGAGTTCCGTATGAGGTAGAAGTATTTAAAAAGGATACCCCTTGTCAGGGTGAAAAGGCTTCTTTGAGGGGAAAGTTGGCCTTAAGTTGCAAATCCTCTCCATTTCTCCCACCTCTTTGTCCCGTGATGACTTCATCTCTCACACCCTTCTGACATGCTCTACGAGTCCATTAAACCAGAGAGGCTGAGAGGAAGCAGACTCCTGTCTTGGGGGAATAGTTGGGTCAGTTCAGGTTGACATTTTATTGGTTTTAGCTTAAAAGCTATTGGAAGAACTTGCAGAAAGAGGAGTCGCTACAGTGTGATTTTTAAAGCACGCTCCAAAGATAAAAACAGAACAAAATTGGTTGTTCTTTCCAAAAACCTGAAAGTTAAATCGGCACACAGATACACTCCCACGCTCTCAACTGTTGGGTATCAAGTGAACAAAGCTCTCAGACTGAAAGAAAGTTTGCAGATGTTAAAATAGTTGGTTGTGGTAAGGAATCTTTGGGATGTTGGGTGATAATATTTTCTGGTGTTGTCCCAGAACAGGTAAGATATAAAATTGAACTTTGTTCAGACCAGACATGGGTTTGTAGCAGCAAGCCCCTTTCTAAGACGTGTTTTCTTAGGCTGCGGTAACAAAGCCTCACAAAGGGAGCTGCTTGAGCATTTAATTCAATTAAATCTACCAATCCTATATAATAAAACCCTAATATGCACATCGACTAAACGGTGGAATGATGGGCAGAATGACCGGTCACTGAGACACACACTGACCACCAGGGGGCAGATGCTCAATGCAGGACCATGCAGGCGGGAGGTAAGGAGTGAGGGGTCCTGGGTCCTCACTGCTTACCTCCTGCCTGCAGCAGAGTGGAGAGAGGGTCCTGCCACTGCCACTGTGATCGCCAGCTGTGAGCCCGGTCTGGCTGAAGAGTGCTCCCCCTGTGGGAAGGCACTGACCACCAGGGCAGTTCCTGCATTGAACGTCTGCCCCCTGGTGGTCAGTGTGTGTCAAAGCGACCAGTCATTCTGCTGATTGTTCCACTGTTTGGTCTATTTGCATATTAGGTTTTTATTATATAGGATTGGAAGATGGGGCCTTTGGGAGATAATTAAGATTAAATGGGGTCATGAGGGTGAGGTTTTCATGATGGACTTAGTGACTTTATATGTAAGAAAATAAGTGAGCTCTCTCTCTCTCCTCTTCCATCTGGGGACACAGCTATGCCTTATAAGGCAATCATGTACAAACCAGAGAGTTCTCACCACAACAAGACAGGTCTGGCACGCTGACCTCAGCTCCTAGCCTCCAGAATTGTGAAAAGGTTAATTTCCGTTAAACCACCCTAACTATAATACTGTGCTATGGAAACCTAGGCTGATTAAGTTAGACTGACATGGTGTCTTGCTCTCCCCTAGATAAGGGCAGGTATAACCCAACCCAAGCTACTTAGACGAATTATCCTTGGAAGTAAATCTGAGTAGTGAAAAGCCAAAAAAGTTGGAGTCCATTCACTTGTGACAGAAGCACCCTGGCCCGACCCCTCCTGCTGTGGGACATGCCTACTGGTCCACATTCTTGTCTCGGAGCTGCCCATCCTCCTGCCTTTTTCCAAATCCAAGTCTCCAATCTCCTTCACGGATACCGTGAGCTCTTGATGTTCTTCCAGTAAACCCTCTCCTACCCCATTTAAGCGAGACAGAATTAGGGTCTGTTGCTTATAACCCAAGAGTCCTGATTAATATATCTACCTGCTGTGCCATTTCATGGGCATGGCCTACACACTATCAGTTCTCCCTTTATAAGACAGCATAGTTATGTTTTTATACTTATTATCATTGCTTTAGAGACTTCTGAGAGAAAGTTAATTTGACGACTTTTGACATATTTGAGTCATTGGTTATGTTTTGATGGAGGGATTCAAAGATACTGTTAACTAAAATTTTATTCATAAAGGATTTATTTAAATATTTAAATAAATATCAGAGCCATTCCTTCTTTGAGTTAAATTGCTCATTATATTTGGAGGAGAGGTGTCTGGGGAGTGGTGGGATGGAGAAATGAAAGACATGTACAGAAGCTTATGCATAGGCTAGCATTAATAGGCATTGGGTGCTTTCAGCTTTGCTCTAAATTATAAAACTAAGAATGACTTGCATAAATGAATAGGAAACTTCAAATTACTTTATGGTTAGGAAATTCTGAAAGACCTGTGGTATTGATTTTCCCTGAGACTGTAATTGGAAAAAGTGAGGTGGCTTAAGATGAAAATTGATTTATATGAATGTCTATCATGGCCTTTTATTTCTGTGGACAAGGGATATTAATGCATTACTTATATTTTAATTTCCACAAGCCCTAGTGAACATTACGCTTTCACAGGACACAAAAAAGGATGGTGGCAACTTGTATGTCAAGCCACAGTGGTTGATGGTTCAGTCTCAAAGATTAACTGAGCCAAGAATTGTAAATGTTTTTTAGAACAAAGTAGATGTTTATTCAATTAATCAACTCAATAGATAATTATTGTCCCAGCTCTGTCTGCCACTTTGATATTTGCAAGGTAATACAGTGTACAACATGGCCCTTCTCCACCAGGAAGGCTACACCTAAAAGATGACATAAGAGAAGTATTTATCTTGGTCTGTTGTATCCTCTGTTTGATGCCAATACATTTTTATCAAAATTAAAAAATAAAAATAAAAGGAGACATAAAGGTACACAACTAAGAACAATAAATCACTAGCACCATAACAAAGTTATCTACCAGAGCAGTGAAGCCCAGTTCTGCAAATGGAAGGGAGATGGGAAAATGTCCAGAAAGGGTTTTAGAGGTATGTGCACAGGTATGATAATTCCGGATAGAGACCAGAAAGGTGATGAGGTGAGACACAGGTAGGGAAGGCTGAGAAATATAAGAAGCTCAGTCTGAGGAGAGACACAAAGAGAATCAAGATTAAGACTGGAGCAGGTTAGGTTGTTTCTTGGTAGGCCCTGCAGACTATGGCTAGGGATTTGGTGCACTGCAACCACTGAAAATCTTTAAGTGGAAGATTGAAATGATTAGATTTTTGGTTCTGAAAGGTCACTTTGATGGGTGAGAGGAGAAGTTATGAGAAAAGGAAAAATTGGAATCCTAAAGTGATAGCTCCAGTGATTATTTTAAAAATGGCAATAACTTGACTGAAGACAATGGCAGTGAGGTCGAGAGAGGGGAAGGGTAGGAGAGACGTTAAGGAGAAAATCTGACCTGATTTGGTCCATGATTAGAATTGAAGTTTGCAAATATTGTGCAAGAAAATGAAGAGGCAAGATGAACCACCAGGGTCTGGTCTTGGGTAGAGACATAGCCATAAAGTTGTCTCAGCTACATTCATTAATATAGAAGAGCAAGAGCAAGACTGTGGGTGGAAAGAAGGATAACTCAATGTTAGAGGCCTTGAACTTGAGATGCTCAAGGGACTTTCATACAAATAAGAAGGAGTCAACTGGACATTAAAGTTAGGAGCCCAGCAGGGGTTCTGGTCTAGACATGTACTTCTGGAAGTTGCCAACACATGGGTGGAGTTAAAAATATAAAGTGAATATGATTGTCTAGGGAGAGAAAGTTGAAGGAAGAGATGCCAACATCTGTGGGTGGGCAGGAAGAGGCTAGTCACAAAGGAGAGGGGAGGAAGTGGTCTAGGTAGACACACTAGGAGGAAGTGTTGTCGTGGAGACCAAGAGGAGAGGAGCTTCAAGACGTAAAAAGCCAGCAGAAGTGTCAGATGCCACAGAGGGATTCAATGGCTCTATCTGTTGCTTTGGAATAAGGAGACTTGAGTAAGATATTGTGAGTTATTTAGGCGGAGGAGGCCGAACTTTAGGTCAGTTGTTGTAAAGAGGAGAACATTTTGGGGTTCCATCTCTGAGTGGCCATGTGTGCCTTTGCTGCATGAACACATCCTATCCCCTCTCAACTCTATTGGATGCCACCAGGATGTGACTGAGCAGATCAGAGGAGACGATGTTGTTCTGATGCCTGAAAGATGACATCCAGCCAAACACTTGAGGGGTAAAGCATCCCCCAAGGGGAGAAAGGAAAACAGATTAGTGAGCAAGGGGCTGAGGGTGGTTGTGGGTGTGGGGTGCTCGGGGGAACATTAGTCAGGGAGGCAGATGCCAGCTCACAAAGGACCTTTTTGCATTTGCATTTTGGTCTCCACAACAAAAGGAAGACTGAGGAGTTAAGCTGGAGATAAAAGATTGTGTGATCAAAGCTTTTAGAGTATGATTTTGTCTATTTTGTGGAAACTGCATGGGAAAGATGAAGAGTGGAAACAGAAAGACCAGTGAGGAGGCCAGTGAGCAGCTCAGTGATGGGGATGAGGCCATGGTGGAGGGTAGGGGAGGAGGGCATGGTGGAGGGTGGTGGGAGTAGGCAGAGAACTGGGAGCTGAGGAGATGTGTGTCGGGTACAGAACAGCTGGGATGAGGTAAGCAGAATACTTACCCTGGAAGATCTCAATGCCCAATTCCCAGAACTTGTGGATATGTTACCTTCCATGGCAAAGGGGACTTGGCAGATATGATTAAGGGTACAGACCTTGAGATAGGGAGATCACCCTAAACTGCCCAACTGAGGCTAACCTAACGGGTTCTTAAAAGCAGGGACGCTTCCCCAGCTGACCCAGGGAGATGCGATTGAAGGAGAAAAAGAGATTCACACCATGAGAGGGCCCTGACCCACCACTGCTGACTTTGAAGGTGAAGGAAGGTGTCTGTGAGCCAGGGAATGTGGATGGTCTCTAGAAAGGCAAAGGCTGTCGTCTGGCTGCTAGCAAGGAGCAGGGGTTTTAGTCCAGTCACTGTGAGGAAGACAATGCTGCACAACCAGAACGAGCAAGGAAAGGGACTGTCCCCAGAGGCTCCAAAAAGGAGCTTGGAACATGGCCCTGCTGACGCCTCAGTGTCAGCCCAGGGAATCTCGTGTCAGGCTTCTGCCTCCACACAGACGTGACTTTGGATGGTGAACACACAGCACAATATACAGGTGATGTATTACAGAAGTGTACACTGGAAACCTACATAATAAACTTATATAATAATTGGTTAATTTTATTAACCAAGGTCGCCCCAATAAACCCAATAAAAAGTAAGAATCAGAAAAAAAATGTTTGAAATGCCTACAGGATATTTAAGTTAGTGGTACCAAACAGGTAATTGGCTATATAAATCTGGGTTACAGAGAAGTCTGAACTAATGACAAACCTTTGGATGAGAAAGAAGACAGGTGATATTTACAAACATGGGACTAACTGGCCAGACCTGATAAGGGAGTGTCATGGAGAAGCTGACTAAGCCCAGTTCTAAGATGCCGCAATAGTCGGAGATTGGGTGGAGCAGGAGCAGGAGACATCACAGGTAACAGAGAAGGGTCCCGGGAGTGGCATGGAGAAACCAGGAGAGCACAGCATCGGTAAGCATGGTGAAGGAGGCAGTGACCAATTCTGCTGGATTCTACTAAGGATCTGATGGGAGGATGACAGGAAAGTGCCACTGAACTTGGCAATGTGAGGGACAGCACGGATTTGGGATTTGGGGAAGGTCACATTAGGAGAGTGGTGAGAATGGAGAACGAATAGGATCAGTATGAAGAGGGGAGCGGTGGGTGGGTGAGGTGATCAAGCTTAGTTAAGGAGTTTGCAATTTTATTCACAGGACACAAGAGAACAAAGAATGGAGAGGTCTTGGCCGGAGGTGGTTAAGGGTCAGGAGGTGCCTTTGAAGATGGAGGAGGTTGGTGTGCTGACATGAAAGATCCAGTAGAGGTTGAGGTTGAGGTTGAGGTTGAGGAGAGGTTGATCTAGGGGAGAGAGAGACTAAGAAAGGAGTAGAATATCTGAGAAGGGAATAAGATTGGGTCCGGCTCATAAGCAAAGGAATGTACCCGCGCTGTTCCCAGAGGTGAGAGAGCAGAAAGGGCAGATGGATTTATAAATCTAGGCCTGTAGATTTATTGGTGGGATTCTGAGGAAGAATAAATTCCTGGTAGCCCACCAGCCCGATCTTTCTACATCAGTATTGCCTTCATCACAACTTGGGAGTCATAATCCAAGCATTCGGATGTCAGGAGGGAGGTGACACTGGGTCATTTGGATCCAAATGGCATTTTTATGACTCTACTAAAGATGTTTATGGCCTCTGTAAGAAGGAAGTCTTGGAAGTAGAACAAAACGACACCTCTGGGAAAGAATATGAACAGTCTTACTGAGAACAGTAACTAACTACTATGCTTGCCTCACTCATCCCCCAGGGCCTTGTGAATCTTCTCATCTTTTTATTATCAGGCATCTGTGGGGTTGGCCTGTGAGCCTGTATCAAGGGACTGGGCTCTTGGAGGTGTAGTGCCAGTTGTTTTGAGTCAAACAACTTTTATTTTCCCAGGTGACCTTGAAAGTCGAGATAATCATTATTGAGCTGACATGATGGCTCCGACTCTAATGTATTTATTTTTTATTGATTTCAGGCAGGAAAAGAGAAGGGGAGAGAGAGAGAGAGAGATAGAAACTTCAATGATGAGAAATAATCATTGATTGGCTGCCTCCTGCACGCCCCCACTGGGGATGGAGCCCGAAACTTGAGTATGTGCTCTGACCAGGAATCGAACAGGGAACTCCTGGTTGGTTCAGAGGTTGATGCTCAACCACTGAGCCACGTTGGCTGGGCTAGAGGTTTTTCTCTTCCCTTGGCCAAGTTAACTGTACTGTCTGAAATGGTCAGTACCATTCCTGGTCTTCAGCCGTCTGCAAGGAGAAAAAAATACTAGAAGATTTTTACTAAAGCACAATTGACATACAATATTACATTATTTCAGGAGTACAACATATTGATGTGACATTTATACATGAAGTGATCACCAGGGTAAGTCTAGTAACCATTTGTCACTGTACAAAGTCATTATGGTAATATTGACTGTGCCCCTGTGGCATACATAACACCTCCATGACTTTTTTGTTTTATAACTAGAATTTTTATGGTAGTACTTTTTACCTCATTCTCCTAAAATTCTTGTATATTGCAGTAGATAGAAACCATGAATACAATAATATGTGCATGCAATTTATGGCTAAATAAACTATGGGCCAGATCCTCACTCCCGGGGGTGGGTTAGCACCTGCACACGGACCTGGTGATGGATGAAACCGTGGCATCCGGGAAGAACTCTCCTAGGGCTTCCTTAGTGAGCCTGACCTCCCCCTTCTCTTCATTGTGCATGTGTGCACATGTTCTCAGGTGACTTCTACCAGATAAACTAGCCTGTCGCATATTTAAAGGCTATCAAAGTGGCCGTAGCTTTGCTTTTGCCCAAATGGCCAGAGGAAGGAGGTTATGGTGAATGCCCTCGCTCCTCTTACCTGCACTAGGAATGCTTTCGGGGGAAGTCTTCACATGCAGCTGTGGGAAGCCAAGCAAGACATCTGAAACCATTTTCATTTTACTTTAAAAATAAGATATGTTTCGCTTTATTTGCAATTGGTTTAGCTCAAAATAAAGTGTATTTATTTGACTACCTTGCCTGTGTCGGTTGCCCTGATGAGTTTTTTTCCCTCTTTTTTATTAAATTGTGATACTAAATACTAAGCCAGACCTAATACAGAGATGAAGACATGCAGACTTTTCAAAGATTATGGAGGCCCTTGGGTGAGACCTCTTAGGCGGGAGCTGACTTGAGGTCGCAAGCTTCCCAACCCTCTGGTAAGTACTTAATAAACTCCTTCTTTCGTGACAAGGATGAACTACAAAGTGGATTTCACATGGTGAACCAGGGCAGGCCTGGGCCTGAGGCCACATCTGATTCATGTCCTTAATGTTTTATGATTCATGTCTCAGCCCCTCTGTTTGACCTGATTTGATCCAGCTGTAGTCTATCTCATAGCATGTCACACATTCTACCCCCCACCCCCTCCATCCTTCACCTAGTGTATCCCTTAACATTTAATAGAAGGCACGAGCTGAGGCAGGGCCCTGACGAGCCCCAACAGGCTCTGGAAGTAGAACTCTCTGGTTCTCCTCTGGGGGTGATGTCTCCAGGCTGTGTAGGACTGAATATTGGTTTACTGATGAAGACAGCAGCTAAATCTGCCTGCTAAGACCAGAGGACTGGGTTGAGGCACATTAGGAAAGCTGCCTTCAGTATGTGTTTGTACAGCAAACACGCTGTTTTCACTTAGATTTATGCTGCTGTTGGCTTGGAGAGATACCCTTGGGGTTAGGTCTTACTGGAGGTGAGAGGATCCCTTCTAGAGAATTTGTTGTGGGGTAATTACAGGAAGTTTATTATGTCGAAGACCAAGGTTGATACATTGGTTTAGAAGGCTTCTGGTGGTGGGCACC
The DNA here is from genome assembly GCA_963924515.1 of Vespertilio murinus. Taxonomy (NCBI): domain Eukaryota; kingdom Metazoa; phylum Chordata; class Mammalia; order Chiroptera; family Vespertilionidae; genus Vespertilio; species Vespertilio murinus. Next base: position 197,929,470 of record OZ004706.1, on the reverse strand, counting down.
TGGCATCTAACTCCTCTGGAACAGGACATCAATTTTCTGATTTTACCTGTTTTTTCTGGTCAAAAAAATAAAAGCTTTGGGGGCTCAGAGAGGAAGAGGATTGAGGGTTGGTTCTAGACACAGAGGTGAGGACTGGCCACAAGGAAGTAGGTGTCAGTGCTATCTGCTGCTCTGATTACATCTTGTTGGGTAACAATGCATCCAAGCTTGTAGCTTAAAACAATAACCATTGTATGATGTTCACAGTCTGCAGTGATTCCTCTGTCCTGTGAGGAATGACTAAGACCTTTTGATTAGGAATTCTGCTATCAGCTGGTCTGGTCTGGAGGGACCACTCACCTGACACTGGGTCAGGTCAGCCTGTCTTCCTTACCAAAACCCTAATGTGGGCTTCATGGCTTCTCCACATGGTCTTTCCTACAGGGCACTTGGGCATCTCATAAGGCAGCTCAGGCTCCAAGGGCAAGTGCCCCAAGAGACAGGAAGTGGAAGCTGCCAGCTCTGGGTTGGAATCCTGCACAGCACCACTTCTTCCATATTCCTTTAGCCAAAGCAGCCACATGCTCCCTCAGATTCAGTGTGAGGGGGCAGGGTCCCCACCTGTCCACGGGAAGGATACCACAATGTGGTGGCCGTCTTTCATCTGCTATCTATGGTATTCTCTTTGAACTTGGCTTTTGTTTTATACTTTGCTTTAGTCCATTTCTCTCTTCCCCAACATTTAGTCAAAATGAGCAGAAGAAGGACTAAGAGCAATGTTCTTGCCTGGAATGCAGTGGTGTGGGGAGGAGGGCCGGTCTCAGAGGGGGTGAGGAATCCATGGGAGTAGGGATTGGGAAAGAGGCCAGAAGACCCCAAGACACCTCAGGAATCTTCAGGAGTATTTTCAAGAACTCTTATGTCCCCCAATGTATAAGAAGAGGTGGGTGTCATATATTTGGATAATAATAGAAGACAAGAGGACTGGGGGTACTTTGTTCTTATGACATAGTACTTCTGACTTCTTTCCCATTAGAAGGTTTACTTCACAGAAACAAAGACTATAATCTGGCTTTGACTTTGCCACATCTGAAGCACCCAGAAAATGCCAATATATACAGCTATAAATCTACTGTTGTCATGTGCTATTAACTCTGTTGGGATTTTACATACATTGCCACATCTAACATCATGACAACCCTATGTTGTTATTACTCCCATTTGACAGAGAAGGGAAATGAGGCTTAGAGATAATAACTTTCCCACTGTCACACTGGTGGGCCGTGGCATAGCTGAGTGAGGGGCATGTCCACCTAAAGCCTTCAATTCCATTCACAAGATTTATTCAACTACTACAATATATTCAGCACTGAATCCATCCTCAGGGCGATTATACTTAACTGGGGAACTGAAGATAAATTCACAGCATGAGGTGGCAAGAACATAGGTAAATAATGGCTGAAATAAGTCACATGGCAGTGCAGAAGAACCAATGGCCGGATAAAGATGAGGATAGTAAGTCCTGTGAGTCCCGAGGACCCAGAAAGTGATGGACCTCAGAGACCGGAGGATGCTTCATGGAGGGGTAGAGATTCCTAGGATGGAGAAGATGTAATGGATAGGGTCAGGGCAGGATCAGGGAACCTTCCATAATGTGAGGGCAGGGAGAAAGGCAAGATGTGGAGGCAGGAAAAATACAAAGCACATTGGCCTCCGCAGGCTCCAGAGCAGAAGCAGGATCCTTCTAGATTTGAAACTGTTCCCACGAATGACACCTGAGAGGAAGAGCTCTATGAAATGGGAAGATGATGATAGTAACAGGATTGATTTCAGCATCACATGTCTAACTTCAAGTTGACCATGATAATCATGACAAATACTTAAAAAAGGTTACATATAGTAAAACCCACCCCCTTTCATGTACAGTTCTATAGGTTTGACAAATACATGGAGCTATGTAACCACCGTCACAATCCAGATGCAGAGGAAGATGTCCCCAAACATCTTCGTGCTTCCTCCACGTCAACCCGATCACATGGCTGTACTTACATATCCAGTTATATACATGTGTGGTGACATTCTACATTTCCCTGCACACTTTCTTTCATGACCCTGAATAGCTTAGTGGTGTGCAGAGTCTTGGTTCTAAGATAGGGGATAAAAAGGAGGTTGGCTTTGAGTTTCTGTGAGGGAAAAGGGAAAACAAAACACAACAAAAACCCTTGGGTGAGTGCAGAAAACAGCCATTGTGTGGTTCACCCCGTTCTCCTTTTAGGAAAACGTGAGCACGCTCTTCCAGGAGAGAAGAGCGAAGCTCCAATCCAGGATTCTCACAGCTTCAGTCTTCGTCACCAGGTTTTAACCAGGAAAAAGTGGCGCCGGCATCTAAGGTAAGCCTCACTCGATCATCATAAGACCTTCCTAGAAAGGTCACTGTTTAGTGAAATCACACAATTATTTTCCAGTTTTATCTTTTGGTCTGGGAAATGTTTATAAAAGAGCCTTGAACCAGAAGCTCTGAAGTCTGAGGCTGGGGCATTCACTCTTCTCAGGACCCAGAGCAAAACATTCGATGAGATTGAATTCTAAGATCCATGTAATCAGTAAGAAGAACTGGATGGATAGTGTGCTTTGGGCAACATCTGACAGGCATTATTTTGGCTGTCACCTCCAGTCCTTATAGGGTCCTCTCCTTTTGGCTGTCACCTCCGGTCCTTACAGATTCCTTCCCAGCCCCAATGTCACCCCCATGTTCATTTCTAACTTAGCATGTTGCCCCGGCCTGATGTATAGACTCCTGCTTACTCTTCATCCCATTCAATGTCCCAGTGATTCTTCCGCAGCTTGGAATCCCTTCCCATTCTTCCTCTTGGTGTTGGAAGTCCTCCTCCTCCAGAGACTAAATCTAGGAGTTCCTTTCTGTGTGACCCTGGGAACCTCTGTTAACAAGACTGAACTGCTCACTCTCCTGTCATCATTCATCAACCTCCCAATTTTAACTGCAACCCAGCTTCCCACCGATGCAACTTGCCTCAGCTTTTTTACCGTGGAAGTCAATCCTCCTCCCAATTCTTCATCCCTGGGATGCATAGAAGAGGCCAACGGAGTCGGTTTTCATAATTGTCCTGCAGAGGGACCCACAGTTTGAAATCTGTCAATGTTTCAGGAAAAATTATCCAACATTTTGAAACACAGCCAAAGAGGTGGGTGGCACGACTTTCAATATCATGCAGGGGCAGAGGCCACTCAAGGATTGACTCCAGGAGAGTGTACTTACTTCATCTCACTGCTTATTACTGTTCAGAGTAATAAGACAAAGTGACTTGTTAAGTGCTTTGGTCTGAGAGAGATACAAATCATTCATGCCTGGCAGAACAGATGACTCTACAGTTTTATGGCCTATTCGGCATTTACAAGTTTTATATCCAACCCAACAATCTCATTCTAACATTTCTTTATTAAGTTTCCCATAAATGTCCTAGCCTCTCAGGTGTTCTCTGAACTGGTCATAACATTTTACCAATTGCCTCATTAGCTGATGAGTTAAATGAAAACTTTAACACATGTTAATTTTATTTTTTCCCAAGAGTGTAATTTTGCCTTGTTGAAGATTATACTCTAACGAAGTAAAGCCCTTGCAGGTAGAAAGTGCTATGTTTGTTTAGCTGAGGGATGGTGTATGAGGGAAAAGTAGAAGACAAAGCCGGGGGGTGGGGGGGAGCACTAGGCAGCCATGGGCAAACTATGGCCCGTGGGCCGGATCCGGCCCATTCAGCTGTTCTATCTGGCCCACGGAGCCGAAAGAGCGGAGGGTTCTCTTGCTCTCCCCTTCGCTCCTTCACCAGCAGCCCAAGAGGAGAGTGCAAGCATGGTCAGGTTGCTTTTGTTCCGGCCCTCCAGTCCAGTTTAAGAACCCATTGTGGCCCTCGAGTCAAAAGTTTGCCCATCCCTGGGCTAGGGGCTTCCTCAGACAGTGTTATGTGGAATAATATGCACCTGGTTCAGTGGCTCGTGGACGGTTTTATGAAAAGGAAATTGGCTTGGGTGGACTTGTGTTTTCGCGAGGCTTCCTGGCTGCATATGTCGGACTAATTGAATTGAGGATGGAACAAAGGGGCGCTGAGGAGGGGTGGAGGCAGCCCTGCAGCTGGAGGGCCCTAGGTTAGGGAGTAGCAGTGGGATGTCATGATCGAGACGACCAAGCAGACCAGGCAGATACCTTGGTCGACACTAGGCATCCTAAGGTTAAATCGTCTTACACTGACTCTTCACCATGAGCCAGATGTCATGATTTTGTTCTTTACAGTTCCCAAAAGTGCTGGCTTTCAAACCAAATACTCAAACTTACCAGGTTTTCAGATGAGAGTGCCATGTTTCTCTCCTGGCCCAGTTTACTTAAGATGTTAAGTATGTTCGTCTTAATGGCACACATTCGTTTTGACTCAAACTCACCACAAGTGTCCGTTCATTTTAATGACCCGTGTCCCTCCTAGGGCACGTAAGGATGAAGTCCCCAAGGGCTCAATGCTCACAAGTCTTGAGTATCTATGACTCACTTATGCTTGAAGAGAACTCTAACTTGAATGGGAGGGAAAAAGATAAAAAGTAATATATTCTGCTTAGGTCTGTTGGCTTTTCTTTTCTCCAAATATGGGAATAACTCGACGGTGTTGCTGGACTTTTTCATCTGTTCCGACGAAACGGGGGGTTGCTGGCTCAGGCGTCACATTCCAGACCCCCCCCCCCCTCTCAGCCCAGGACGGGAGCACGGCCTGGCTTCCGGCTTCAGTGCAGCAATGTCATCGGAAGGACGAGCACGCCTGGGTGCGGTATTATTTTGGTTCAGCCGCTGAAACCCTAAAATTGAGCAAGCCAGCCAAATGCTGATGCAGCAACTCATCTGAGCTTCCCACATTTATTCAGAACCCAGCGGCGCTCACCTCTTATCTGTGGAGACTGTGAGGCTGATAGCAGTGGGATAATTAGTCAGAGACCGCTGTTTCTCGTTTAATAGCTTGGGACACTACATAGATTCGCATCTGATGCAAATGGGATCACCCCGAGAACATTTAATTCCCACAGTTGGGGGAGAGGGCTCCTGCGGCCGGGACGGCTTCTCCTAGTTGGTAGAGATGATGAGTGACAGACTGACTTTCCTGTCTCTCTCCTCCACAGGCTGGCTGGAGGGGAGCCGGTGGCGGTCACGATGGGAGGACACACAACCTGCAGCGGATCCCAGAACTTCTGAAGGTAGCAGGGGCAGGTGTGCTGAATCCCCAGTGTTAGTAACAGAAAAATAGGGTGTTTTTTTTTTTTTTTTAAATCTCCCGAGAACCTTAGCAGCACCTGAAATACGAGGAAACCAGGGCTGTGGCTTTGGAGAGGGGAGCTAACCACTCTCAGGACAACCCCACGCATCCGAGGGGGGCTGCAGGTCTCACTTCCTCAGCCTGGGCGCAGTCTCGTGCATCCTTCTGTCCTCCTGACGGCTGTTTGCTCCTCCTGGAATGCTCCTTCCTCCTTTTGACCGGGGACATTTTATTCCTCGCTCACAACCAAGCTCGCACGCTCCCTCCTCCACCAGCCTCCCTTCCCTGACGCCCCAGCCCCGCTCCAGGTGGGATGGCTCCTTTCCCAGTGGAGCTCCGTTATCCTTTCTCACTCTGTTTCCACGTAACCTTCCTGCGGCTTTACATCCTTCCTCCACCCTCAGGCTCCACGCTCATCCCGCAGGGAGGTGGCCTCTGCAGCAGCGGAAAGCAAAACAGCCTTTGCACAACCTTGTGTGTCCCCGAGTGTGGGGCTGGGGCTGGTGACACACGCGTGGTGACACATGGTCTTCTCCTGCTGTCAGGCCGCTCCCCAGGCGCGGGCTCCTCCCTGACCAGTCTGTCCCCGTCGCCTGCAGCGGGATGGGCCGTCTGATCTGCGTGGCCGGGGCAAAGCAATGCTTCTCCCCAGCAACTGTAGAGGGTGCACAGCGTCCTCAGCTGCAGCCTGGCCTCGGGCGCTCCTTCAGGATGGCTCAGCCTTCCTTGGAGCCCATCCTTATTTTTCTTTCTTTCTTTTTTTAAAAAAATATTTTATTGATTTTTCACAGAGAGGAAGAAAGAGGGATAGAGAGTTAGAAACATCGATGAGAGAGAATCATCAATCAGCTGCCTCTTGTACGCCCCCCACTGGAGATGTGCCCGCAACCAAGCTACATACCCTTGACTGGAATTGAACCCGGGACCTTACAGTCAGCAGGCCGACGCTCTATCCACTGATCCAAACCGGTTTCTGCTTTCTTTCTTTTTTTTCCTTTTTAAAAAAATTATTTATTTATTTATTTATTTATTTATGTATTTATTTTACAGAGAGGAAGGGAGAGGGACAGAGTTAGAAACATCATCGATGGGAGAGAAACATTGATCAGCCCTTGACCGGAATCGAACCTGGGACCCTTCAGTCTGCAGGCCGTCCCTCTACCCACTGAGGCAAACCGGTCAGGGCAGCATCCTTATTTTCCTGCACCACAAAGCCTCATTCATCTGGTCTCTTCTCCACTGCAGCCAGGCTATCAACCACTTCTCCAGAAACCCTGTGTGTGTGTTTTTTTCCTTTTATTGCACAGTAGAATTTAGGCACCAAGATCTGTGCGCTGGGCATGCTCATTGCTCCTTGCTCCCAGGCCCTAGCCCGCATGCACACATCTGTGTTTTCTTCGGCATATACCCATGGGAACATACATTTTATAAAAACATGAGAGGCCTGGTGCATGAATTTGTGCATGGGTGGGTCCCATGAGGTAGCCTGTGAAGATCGGGCTCAGCTCCCACGCCCAGCCTCAGAGTCCCGCAGCCCCCCATCTGGCACCCCACCTTGGCCTGAGACTGCCCCCTCACCTGCTCCATCATCCTGCCTGGGGAGGGGGGGCGGCAATTGATAAGGACCAACCCCTGGCTGGCTCCCTCAGAGTCTGGGAGCTGGGCGGCAGCCCCGTCCCCCACTGCCACTGCTGGCCACCATCTGTGGGGTGATTGGGCCCCCCTCACACCTGCCTTGGCCTGGCATCACCTGCTCACCTGCTCCACCATCCTGCTGCAGTCCCGCTCTCTTTGGGGCCCATTAGGGCTGGCAGCACCTCCACTTCCGCCCACCACCAATGCTGCCTCGCTGATGCCTGCCATATTCTGTGCCGCCCCCTGGTGGTCAGTGCATGTCACAGCAAGCAAACTCTCCGTGGAACCAGCACCAAAGGGGGCAATTTGCATAGTAGGCTTTTATTATATAGGATATGCCCACACCACTCGGTTTGGTCTGGCCTTTTGTTCCATTATGCTGTCTTAGTCACTGTAGGTTTACAGTAAGTCTTGAAATTAGTGGTAGGAGTCTACAACCCCTTTCTTACTTGTTCAGGTCTCCTATACACATACTGTGGCTGAAACTGCTAGCTCACACTCCAGAGAAAAACAAATTGGCAAATAAAGTACAGTGTCATGTCCAGTTCTTTCTGTCTCTAGCCCTTCAGGACCGACCCAGTCCAGACAGCTCTCAAAGATACCCCGGCCAGCTCCCTTCTCCCACAGTCAGCAGCTAGCTCTGGGAGTTACTTCTCACAACCTGCCCTCCCTCTTCAGCCCGCCCTCCACCCAACATGCTCATGGACAGGGAATAGAAAACCACCATTGGAACCCAGAGTAAAGGCGTTTGCAGTTTAGATCCTCCAGTGGATGCTAGAATTGATGGGCTGGAGTTTTCATGTATTTGCAGCCAGCAAGTTCATGCTTCACAATGTACAGTTCCATGGATTTTTGGCAAACAACTACGTAGTCTTTTATTGACTGCCACAGTTCCTTAGAGAACACTCCCCACTCCCCACCCCCCACCCCATGCCCTCAGGATTTCTGTTCACAGTGAAACCTCCCCACAACCCCTGGAAACCACTGATCTGCCCTCCATCTTGATAGCTTGGCCTTTTCCAGAAAGTCATCTACATAGAGTTTTATCATGTGCAGCCTTTGGGACTAGACTTCCGTCATACAGCAAAGTGCACTCAAGATTCATGCATGTTGTTGTATATGTCCAGTTGTTCCTGTTTATTCTATTAGTGGGTGTGTATCATGGCTTATCCATTCTTGTTTAAAGTTCTCAGGTTCCTTGAGCCTGAGAGAGGGTGGTGAAGGATTTAGAAAAGACAGACAAGGGAATAAAGCTGGGTGCTAGGTGGGACACTGCCCTCTCTGATGGGGAGACAGCAACCCAGCCTGCAAGGTGAGTCTTTATTTTGTAGTCATATTCCATGAGACAAAGTAAGGGCGTGGTCACAACATTCTCGCGAGCTTCAAATCTCAATTACATGCACCTGATAAAGCTTTGTTTACTTGCTGCACCTCCCCCAGCCCATATCACTCAGCCACGTGAGCCCACAGGTTGGAACCATAAGGTCAAGCTTACAACCATAGCCTTTGACTATCATTGTGCTGGGCCTTACACATGGCTTTGCCAGGAGAGGAGAGAGGATCCTGCCCTCTCATTAGGCCGAGACTTGAACCTGTCCAAACGCTGTAGCCGCGCTCCACAAGCTCCCAGTGGGTGACAGTTCCTGTTGCTCTGCACTCTTGCTGGTATGAGGTATTGTCACATTTTGGGGTTCAGCTGTTCCAGTAGATGAGGTGTGGTGTTCTGTTGTGTTATTACATACATTTCCATGATGATTGATGGTCATAATTTTTAATATGCTTATATGCCATTATTGGAGACATATCTGTTAAGATCATTTGCACACCCAAAACAAAAACAAAACCAAAAGCCTGAGTTGCTTAATTTCTTATTTTTGTGTTTTGAGAGATTTTTATGTATTCTGAATGCAAATCTTTTATCAGAAATGTGACTTCCAAATATTTTCTCTCAATGTGTGGTTTGTCTTTTCAATTTAAGTATGTCCTTTTCAGAACAAAAGTTTTTAATTTTGATGAAATCCGATTTCTCATTCATCCTCGATATGTATTGTGGGTTGGTGTTATAATTAAGAACTACTCCAGATATGGAGATCTGCTCCTGTGTTTTCCTTTTTATATTTTAGTATTTTCAAACGTTTTTTAAATTCAAATTTTGTTTTTCAATTACAGTTTACAGCCAATAGTAGTTGGCATTACTTTTAGGTGTACAGCGCAGTGGCTAGACATTCCTTTACTCCTGGGTGGAAAGGAGAAGGGACTCAGAAGTACAGACTGGCAGTTACATAATAGCCACGGGGAGGCAAAGTGCAGCACGGGGAGTAAAGTCAATAATATTGTAATAACCGTGTGTGGTGCCAGGTGGGTGGTAAAAACGCCAGGGGGACACTTCCTGGAGACCCTGTCTTTCAAAGTTTTATTGTTTTGTAATTCCCTAAGTATGTGATCCACTTTGAGAAGTGTTTTGGGATAAAGTAGGAGGTTACTTCAACACACTTTTCTTGGTTTATCTACACAACTTCCTCCAGCACCATTTGTCGGAAAAACATATCCTTCCTACATGGAATGCTTTTGCATGTGTGTTCAAAATCAATTGGCTGTTTGATATTTTTGGACTCTTTTTGGACTCTCAATTCTGTCTAATTGATCCATGTGTCTGGCAACCTATGTTTTGTTAACATAGGTTCTTGTTGATTTATAATAAGTCTTGAAATTGGTGGTATGAATCCTCCAACTTTGTTCTTTTCCCCCAAAGTTTTTTTTTTTTTTTTAACTATTCTAGTTCCTTTGTTTTTCTATGTGCATTTGGTAATCAGCTTTCAAAGCTACTCAAACAGCTTTCTTGATTTTGATTGAAGTTTCATCAAATTTATAGATCAGAGTAAGGAGAATTAACATCTTAACAAGATTGTCTTCTATTTCTTGAATATAGTGTATTTCTCCATTTATTTAGATCTTTTTGGATATTTTTCATCTGAGTTTTGTAGTTTTTAGTATACAGATCCTGTACATTTTTTTCCAGATTTCTGCTATATGTAAATGAGATTTTACTGCCTATATTTTCTTCTAGGATTTTTATGGTTATGTGACTTGCATTTAAGTCATCATTTTTGAGTGTATTTTTATGTATGGTTTAAGTTGGTGGTCTTCTTTCGTTCTTTTTTTTTTTGCATGAACCTGTCCAGTTTTCCCAATACCATTTATTGAAGAGACTATCTTTACTCCATTGTATGCTCTTGCCTCTTTTGCCAAATATTAATCGGCTATAATGTCATGGGTCGATTTCTGGGCTCTCTGTTCTGTTCCATTGATCTTGATGCCTGTTCTTGTGTCAGTACCAGGCTGTTTTGATGACAATGGCTTTGTAGTATAGTTTGACACCTATAGTTTGATACCTGGGTGTTGGTTGTGATCCCTCCGACCTTGTTCTCCTTTCTCAGAAGAAGAGATTTCATTTCCTCATATGTCCCTCTGGTCTTTTCATCACAAAATGTCAGGGCTATGTGTACTGGTTATATTTTAACAAAACCATTATACCTCATGCAGTCAGCCCTTTATCATAGCAGTGCTGAGGGCTGACCTTATCCTATTTTTTAAATTAGAATTGGTCAAAATTGCAACCCTTTCCCCATCTCAGTCTTCTCTCTCTCCCTCCCATCCTCCTTGCATATGTAACGTAGGCAGAATTCTGATATTAATGTACCCAAACTTGCCATGGTTGGCATCGTCTTGCTTCACGCTGATTTTCATTTCTGAGGGGTTGTGTCAGGCAACAGCGGCCTCCTTCCCCCTGTAAGGAAGCCCCAGCCAGACAGTTGCCAAGGCAACAGAAAACGCACACTGTGAACTGCCAACGAAAGGCCATTTCTGGCTGCTTACAGTCTGCACAGTGTTGAAGCAGAAACTTAATTTTGGGGCTTGGCAAAAAGAATCTCTTTTCTGGCTAATTATAAGCTACACCCAGTGTTATCAGACCGGGTGATAGATGATCGCCTGCTAAATGCGATGTGAAAAATTAGGCAGTTTTCAAATCAGGGACCTAAATTCAGTGCCCAGAGGATCAATCCTTTATTCTTGTCATTCTGCATAACCGGCACCAAACAGCTAAGTGTGTGTGTGTGTGTGTGTGTGTGTGTGTGTGTGTAGGAGCTTCCAAACCCATATTTATTTGAGTCACATCATGTTTTTTGCTTCTAAATGTACTCAAAAGAAGGCAATAGATGCTCCACTCATATTTTTTTTTTTGGGGGGGGGGTAGAGACTTTAAATTAAGTCCCTCTTCAATGAGCACTCAGAGTTATATTTATTTTTATTAAAATTTTATTTCTTTTTAAAAATATATTTTATTGATTTTTTACAGAGAGGAAGAGAAAGGGATAGAGAGTTAGAAACATCGATAAGAGAGAATCATTAATCAGCTGCTTCTTGCACACCCTCTACTGGGGATGTGCCCGCAACCAAGGTACATGCCCTTGACCAGAATCGAACCTGGGACCTTTCAGTCTGCAGGCCGTCGCTCTATCCATTGAGCCAAACCAGTCTCGGTGAGCACTGAGAGTTGTAAATTACTCCTAACAGGTGAGATTTATTAAATTCAGATGGTTGATTGGTATTTCTTCTTCTTCTTCTCCTTCTCCTTCTCCTTCTCCTTCTCCTTCTCCTTCTCCTTCTCCTTCTCCTTCTCCTTCTCCTTCTCCTTCTTCTTCTTCTTCTTCTCCTCCATCCCTGCTATTATCTCTCCCTACATACATGCTTGTCAACAAACTCCAAATTAATGTTAACATGGTAATTCGAGTTGGAAGGGGTCAGGGTGAAAGCATTGATCTAATAATCCACTGTCTTAATAAACATGTTTCTTTGAAAACTTAGAAAGGGTGGCCGGACTGGCGGCAGGTGGGAATCGAGTGAACCCAGAGTTGAGTCCCCTGAGCAAGCATTCATGGCCTCTTTCTAGGCCGAGCCGCTCCTTGAAAGCCAGGTCAGCTTCCCGGCGGGGGACGTAATTAATATCTTTCCCATGCTCTCCCTTGGGGAAGGCAAACTGAACTTCCCGCCTTTAGAAGAGGAAACCAGACTTATCTGAGGGAGAAGTTAGCTCTTTCACTCCTGCAGATTCAGCGGCTGACCAAGATGTGAAATAATAATTGTAGTTCTTGGTGGACACAGAAGGCTACTGAGAAAATGCCGTGGAAATGAATGAGGCTTTAGCCTTTAATATCTACCATATTTACCTCTGTGTTGTAGCAGCACGCCCCCCTGCAGCCTGGAGTGCTCGCGGGATTGCATTTTGTAGCTGGGCGCGTCTGCACAGGCAGAGGGATGCGGGCGGTGATCATCTGGTGCCCAGGCAGGTCAGCCAGGCTTGCTTGGACGTTTGACAGCAATAAACCAGGTCTTTTGTCCCTTCAGTAGCGTTTTGGGACAGCGTTCCTCTTTATAGCATTTCCGCGCATGTTGAGGTAGGTCTTAAATGTTTAAGAGCAGAGTATTGAAACTAGAACTTCATGAAAGGACTGAGAATAATTAACTCTTGACTTAAGGTCCTTTTCTATTTTATTTCTATCCCTGATATGGCTGTCTTGGGCAGGTGTGGGAGGAAAGAATGGCCCGAAATAAGCAACCGAAGTGAAATGAAGCGGCTGAGATGTTTCCCAATGACCCGCTTTCTAGAATTGTGTGTAAAACAGAGGCTGTGTATGCACAATTCCTAGGGAGTGGATCAATAGCGTTCATCAGGTTCTCAAATGGGTCCTTGACCCACCGAAGATGAATGATGAGCACAACCCAAGATTTTGCAAAACAGGCAAATGGACTGTGGAATGCCACCTACACGCGGTGTCTTAAAGGGGAGTCTGTCTGCAGAGTAGCAGGCTGAAGCGCACAGAACCCAGTGAGCAACCGAGGGGAAGACCACCTGAAGGTCCAGGCCATCAGGAGCTTCTTGTCCCTGAAGCGGGGTGTCCAGACTACCATTTCTCAACCCCATTTGAGGGCCCCTCTTGAATCTTTCCCCAGTATCCACATCAACATGTTATCTGAGACTCACAGGAAATAACACCAAGAGAGAGTTTGAAAACACTCAAATGCTCCACAAATGTTGAGTTATCATTTGAAGATGAGACTTGGCAACAGTTTAATGCCACACACATATTTATCGTTCTGCCCAGTGCCACTGGAACTATCTGTGGTACCCAGAATGCCCCTTGATGCTACAGTTCACTAATCCTTTTGCCTATCAGTTAGATTATACACTTACCATGCCTCAAGACACTGGGGCGTGCTCTCAATACACGCCAGCGCTGTCTTTCTAACTCTCGGCTGGGTAGGTGCCCCTCGCGACGATGCTGATGGACGGATGAATGACTCAGAGGTGGAATGTGGGATGTAATCCAGCAGCGCCCTAAAGCGATGCAGTCAGAAGTCACAGCCAACTTATCAGTGCAGCTGAAATGGTGTTGAATTAACTGCATTGTGGCAGCATGATCATGTCTCAGTGTTGCTGTGAAGTCCTGTGTGCAGAGAAGCAACAGGAACAAAAAGTCTAATAGGATTTGTCCAATTTGTTTTGGAACTAGAAAGTCAACATATTTTATAAATTAAGAAAATCTGCTGTCACTTGGGTAGCTGATTTGAGAAAAGTTGGCATATAATTTATAGCCCAGTTCCCATTTGAAGTAAGATGCAGACAGATTGCAAGAACTGGGTTTTGAGCCATAGGACTGAGTAACTATCTCTCTATCCCCCCCTCTAAAATCAATAAAAAATATTAAAAAAGGAAGTGGTATTTTTGTTTGGTTTGTCAGGCTGTGAGTTAATTCTCTAAATCACCAAGGATGAGCTGACTTTGGCTCACTAGAGGTCACATATAAACTTTGCACTTATTGGATATAGTTTTTGTTGAGAGGCAATCTTGCATGAAATTTGACAATCTTTCCTTTCATTTTTATGAATCAGAAAATAGATGAATGAAAATGCCTCAGCCATTTAAGGAGTTCAGAGAGGGGGCAGGGTTGAATGGAAGAACTGAGTGGCCACAGAGTAGTTGTGGGGGAGAAAAAAATTTTTCTAGACACAAAACAAACAAACAAAAAAACCCCAAACAACCCAAAAAACCCAACCCAAATCTGAACATGTATTGCATCAAAGCAAAATAAACACACGTACACACACACACACACACACACACACAAGACTTGAGAATGTGGAAATTTTGGCAGATAAATTAGAGAACATTGCTGTATTTTTCAAAATTGTAATAACTATCGAAAATATTGTTAAAAACATGGTGCATATGCTTTTTTGTATTTTTATATTTATCTTTATTTTTATTTTTTTAATTGATTATGGTATCACATAATTGTCCTCATCCTGGTGCATATGCTTTTAAACTGAGAGTTCCTGGGAGTGAAAGCTCCTCTTCCTCTCACACAGACACACGTTCCTTTAAAACCTGAGCGTATTGGAATCCAACCTATAAATTAGAAGAAGGAGGAAAGCAAAAGAAGCGAGACCTGCTAATGATCTAATTTTACGTAAAGAAGCATCGATAGAAGCAGTCTTTCCTTGGCAAGAGTGATTGATTAGGTAAAATAGGTTCAGTGCATGTTTTAAGACGTAAAGAAACTTCTGAGGTAATTTAAAAAAATATTTTTTCTAGTTACTTGAAGTACAAAATAAAAATAGTCAAGTTGCAAAAGAAAACAAGAAGAAAAAAGGAAGCAGGCAAACAGGAAAAGAAAGATTAAAAATGCCAACTCCTTAACGCTTATTTTCTCATCAATGCTGTGGGTTATTCCAAACTTACCTCACCTCCCGGGCTAATTTTGAGGATGAATAGGGTGATACTCTTGTGTCTGGCTCACGAAGCTCAAAGAATGTTGATTGTGATCTCAGGTGGCAGAGGGGGAATGGGAGAAGGAGGCCAAAAGGCACACACAAGGAAAAAAATTCTAACTCAGAGGTGGTGGATATTTACCAGACTTCCATGGCTGATCATTTCTCACAGACACAAACATGTCAAATCATTACGTTGGACACCTACCATTAATACCAAGTTACGTGCCACTTATATCTCCTTTTAAGACGTGTCCGTGTTGGATAGCAGAATACGGCGCCCCAAACCACACCTCTTGGGTCTGGGGATCGCGTGGAGCAAAGGCCATTGGGAACTGCAGGCACGGGCAAAGCCCTGAGCATCGGGCAGGCTTTCCTAGGAGGGTGCCCGCCCCTGGGCCATAGCTGAGGCGCAGACCCAGCCCTGCCTAAGGAACCTTAGCAGCAGCCCTTGCTCGCCACACTCTTCCTGCCACCTTCCCACAGATTGCCTCCCCTGCCCAGAAGCTCCCACACCCCTGCTCTGTCGTTGGCATTAACCTCAGCCCGTTAGTGACAGAGGCTCCCGGAGCAGGTGCAGGAGCCCGTGTTAGGAGCTGTCGCTCCCTCTTCGCTCCCGGTCCTTCTCGGCCAGTCTCATTGCCAGGCCCCAGCGGGAGAACCTACCCCAGGCAGAGGAAGAGATTTTCCTGCTTTACTTAAAGAAAGGGGGGGGGGGGGAGTTGAACAAACAGATGAATGCATCTTATTTATTTATTTATTTATTTAATATATTTTATTGATTTTACACAGAGAGGGATTGAGAGGGATAGATAGCTAGAAACATCGATGAGAGAGAAACATCAACCAGCTGCCTCCTGCACACCCCCCACTGGGAATATGCCCGCAACCAAGGTACATGCCCTTGACCAGAATCAAACCCGGGACCTTTCAGTCCGCAGGCTGACGCTCTATCCACTGAGCCACACCGGTTTCAGCTTAATACATTTTTTTTAAAGAGATTTAAGTTATATATATTTTTATTTTTAAAAATTTTATTGAGTTTATTGGAGTGACATGGGTTAATAAAATAATTTATGTTTCAGGGGTACCGTTCCCTAACACCTCATCTATATAGTGTAGGTGCTCACCACCCCAAGCTAAGCCTCCTCCTTCACCCCGTGTCCCCCTTGGCCTCCCCCTACTGCTCCCACCCCCCTTCCCTCTGCTAACCACCCTACTGTTGTCTGTGTCTAGGAAATGTTCGTTAGTTTAATAAACCTTAAAGCTACTTAGTTAAATAAGAAAAACCTAGCAAAAAGACGCATTCACGTTTAGTTTTTCCTATTTTAGTTAAATAAATTGGATTCTAACAAACTTACATAAATGTGGGAGTTAAAAAAAGGACGTGACTACAAATTCAGAGGAAACTACAAAAATAAGGGTAGCTTTAAAAATCCATGTTCTATAAATATATTTGATATTTTTATGAAAAGGACAATTCTCTGGCCAGGAACGTATGATAAAACTTTACTTAAAAAGAACCAGAAAAACCCCGAATAGGCCAGTGACTGTTACTGAAAAGATTGTTCAGAGATTTGAAAATTAACTCCCCATATGTTCAAGTTCAAGTGGTTTCACATAAAATGCTTGATGTCATGTGTAATATAGCGCATATGATAATATATAGCTATTTTTAAATCTCGATTTATTTTTATAAAGTGAGACTAACTTGCTACCAATGCTTGAGAAAAATAGCACCCAGACCACGCAACTAAAAAAAAAAAAATAGCACATGAGACTCTCACATAGGAACATAGGTGCAAAAATTCGAAATGAAATTCTAAGAAGTCAATCTCAGTGCTAAATAAAAAATGAGAACCTACCATGATCAGATAGAATTATTCCAGAATACAGGATCATTCCGCCCTAGGAAATGTATGAATTTCATGTGCCATATCTACATCTCAAAGTAAAAGTATGCAAGTACCTCTGCATATGCTGAAAACGCATTAAAAGGTAGGATACATTTAAAAAGAATTAATGGGCGTTAAGAGCATGGTAAGGTATACAAAAATTGAATGAAAAATACAGAAAGATTCCTTATACTCCCGCCCCCTGCCACAGTTTCCTCTATTATTAATATGTTGTACTCACTTGGTACATTTGTTACAACTGATGAACCGATCATTATTATTTTTATTAGACATTATTATTAACTAAATGTATGTATTATACATGATTATTAACTGCAGTCTAGAGTTTACATTTGAGTCCTCTCCTTGTGCTGTGCCTTCTGTGGGCTTTGACAAATGTGTAAGCACAGGTACCCGCTGTTACAGTGCGACACAGAGCCATAGTACAGCGCCCCGCAAACCCCCGGGCTCCACCCACTCAGCTCTCCCTCTCCCCAAGCCCCTGTTCTTCTTGCGGCTTCCATAGTTGTGAGTTTTCCAGACTGCCATATGGCAGTGAAGGGTAGCAGTGTACGTCACCCCAAGGTACGACTAAGAGTTTAGGACAGGCCACCCCAAAATATGCTGGTTTGGTGCATGGATTATTCTGAGCTGAAGGCACTAGAAAGACAGCAAATGCAGGAGGAGGCTTACCCTGACTCCCCTCGCCTGAAGCGAGATCCTCCTAAAGGCACTCAGTTATCACAAATCCCCCTTCATCAACCAGGGAAGACGTACTGGGGAGGAGACCAATGAAGATCCACGCCACAGCCAGGCAAACGTGGCCACAGCTGTCATAGCTCCCACGGAGCCTCTCAGGGCCCTTCGTCTTTCCTGAGAATCACTGCCTCCCCACTGCGAGGCTCACAGCCCCCCTTTCTCCCCTCACACCCTCCTCCACCCCCCGCCCTGCTAAGATGCTATTTAATCTGGATTCCATGCCACCTCAGATAGCTACTCAGTTTTCTCCAGCATCGCCTGTGTACACATGTTAACTAATACATTTCTGCTTGTTTTTCTCTGTATTTTATTGCGGGAGTCTCTGTCTTGATTATAGGAGTCTCCATTAAAACACTAGAAGGGCAGAAGGAATCAGTTTCCTCCCCTGCAGGAGGAATCGTACAGGAGATAACATTTGTAGACTGGCTTCTTTTAATTAGTGACCGATGTTTAAGGCTCCTCCGCGTCTTTCCGTGGCCTGGCAGCTCGTGTCCTCTGATTGCTGACTCATGTCGCATGGCCTGGATGTACCAGTTTGTTTACACAATCACCCATTGAACACTGCGTCCACGTTTTGGCAATGGTAATTAAAGCCGCTGTAAGCATTCATGCGCAGGCTTTGGTCCCAATGTGCGTCTTTAACTCCCTTGGATAAACACCAGGGAGTGTGATTATTGGACCATATGGTAAGAGTGGGTTTTGTTTTTTAAAAAGCCATCAAACTGACTTTCAAAGTCACTGCCATTTTGCTCTCCCACCCACAATGGATAAGAGTTTCTCCCTATCGCTCTAGCTGGTTTGGCTCACTGGATAGAACATGTGCCTGCGTATTGAAAGGTCCCAGGTTCAATTCCAGTCAAGGGCAGATACCTCAGTCCCCAGTGGGGAGGCATGCAGAAGGCAGCCAATCAATGATTCTTTCTCATCATTGATGTTTCTCTCTCTCTCTCTCTCTCTCTCTCTCCCTTCCTCTCTGAAATAAATAAGAATATATTAAAAACAAAAAAGAGTTATTCCTATAACATGACAAGTCTTAATAAAGCTTAGGCACCTCAACGCTCAAAGAGGGCAAAACTCAAATGAGTTTCCCTTTTTTTAAAAAACACTTTACATAAGCTCCAGGGGGGCCGGGTGTCCCAGGAGAGCCGTGTGCCCCAGGGGAGACATGTGCCCTGGGAGAGCCGTGTGCCCTGGGGAAGCAGTGGGACCGGGGGTCAGGGCAGGGTGAACCAGAGGAGGAGCGGATTCTATTCGTGTGGTCCTGAGATAGTCACCATAAAACAAGCAGACTGTCAAATGACAGCGGGGAGGGGAAGGAGACCTGGGGGAGATAAGAGATCAACGGAAGGACTGGTATGCATGCATATAAGTACAACCAACGAACACAGAACTCTGGGGAGGGAGGGCATGTATGGGAGGGGGGGACAATGGTAAGCTATGTACATATATAATACCTTAATAATTTTTTTAAAAAAAATGAAAAAAAACACAACACTTTACATAAGCAATTGGGAAACTTCAAATACACCCACTCATCTGTGTCCCTCCCACCCGGCCCCAGGGAAATCATCATATTTACACACACTTTCTCATCACCTGTGTAAGCCTGTTTCCAGTTCCAGAGCTGGAGTCTGGCTCAGGGCGATGAGCTGACTCAGCAGATCACCGTCCAGTCACCGGCATCTCTGCATCCCGGCTGCTTTCCTCTCTGCTCTCGGTTCAGCTGAAGTATTCAGTTCATACAAGATGTGGAGGCTTCCGGTTCAGAGCTACCCAAGGCTAGCTACCTAGTTTATCTGCCTGTTTTTAATCTCAAAATCTAGATTTATTTATACTTCTAAATATTGACATTACTTTTGCTTTTATCTTCCAATTCTCTAAGTAAGAGCACGGGGTAGTAGGGGCCAAATGAATGCTTATGTCACTTTTATTGTTAATGTTTATTGGAACATCACTCTTCTGAGCACCTGGGACTCGGGTAAACGTAAAGTTGTCCAAATGGTGGTGAAAGGTATATGACATGACGTTTCCTGTTTTAAGCATCTTTATGTGCACAGCTCAGGGGCACCGAGCGCATTCAGGCTGCTGTGCAGCCACCATCAGCATCTAGCCTAGGGGTGGGCAAACTTTTTGACTCGAGAGCCAGTTCTTAAACTGGACTGGAGGGCAGGAACAAAAGCAACCTGACCATGCTGGCACTCTCGTCTTGGGCTGCTGGTGAAGGAGCGGAGGGGAGAGCAAGAGAACCCTCCGCTCTTTCGGCTCCGAGGGCCAGATAGAACAGCCGAACGGGCCGGATCCGGCCCTCGAACCGTAGTTTGCCCAAGGCTGACTAGCCCCAGAACCTCTTCATTTTCCTAAACTGAAGTTCCGTCCCCATTCAACACCAACTCCCATCCCCCTCCCGGTCCCTGGTGGCCACAATCCCACCTTCTGTTCCCATGACGTTGATATTCTGAGTGCCTTTTATAAGTAAACCATCCAGTATGTATCATTTTTTGATTGGCTGATTTCACTGAGTATAAGGTCTTTAAGGTTCCTCTCTGTTGCAGCGCGTGCTGGACTGTCCAGCCTTTGTGAGGATGGGCGACATTACCGTGCTGATGGTTTGTCCATCCACCCATTGATGCGCAGCTGGGTCGTTTCCACCCTTTGGCTGCTGGGCCTAATGCTGCCGTGAACATGGGTGCACAGGTTCCCCCTCAGAACCCTGCTTTCAGCTCTTGGGGGTGGATGTCCTCCAGTAGAATCCCGGATTGTACGATAATTCTATGTTTAAATCTGAAGAACCACCATCCTGCTTTGCATAGCGCCTGCACCATTTTCCCTTCCGACCGGCCGTATACAGGGTCCCAGTTTCTCCGTACCCTTGCCTGGTTTTGTTTGTTCATTTTATTTGTTTAAATGTGGAACATTCTCATACATGGTGGCCTTTATCAAGTTAGGAAAGGTGTTCACATCACTCATTCTTCCTGGAACAGAGATCATTGTAAAAGGTCAAGTTCAATGAGCTGTGCTCAATATCTTCAACTTGGAGCGGGTGAGGAGTGGATTTTACAGATGACAAACTCCTTTTCCATTGGACACTTCAAAGAGGAATTCAATTCATCTCAGCCAATATTCGGTGAGGGTCGCTGTGTACCAGCTCCACTGTGTAGTAGGCAAATGGGCACAGCAGTGGGCAGAACCTCTAACAATTACAAACCCTTTGGAACCCCCGGGGCCCCAGTGATTTCTTTAGGGGTGACATTTCCCCCTCCTGTTAGCCAGGAAGCGGCCCCCTCCTGTTCCCTTTGTTACGTCTCCAGCAATGGGTCTTCTTCCCGAAGAGACAAGAGGGGAGGCACCAGCAGATGGGCCCTCTGCAGCCCTTGGCTTCTGCTCCTTACCAGACTGAGCTGCTTGTGGGAAGATGTTATCTGTTTTCAATTCCCCACAACTATCCCTAGAGTTTTGCATGTAAGCATTCAAACAGTGCTTATGTTTCATTTGCTGAATATTAATCAACAGGCCTGATTCCCCCACGATTTCTTGCTTGTGTCTGAAAAGTTGCAGCTCTCATACCAGGGACCGTGGTGGTTCCAGACCTGCAGGCTGAGGGTGAAATGGGTAATTCATGTCCCCTTCTTGCCTGCTCTGCTGGGGCAGCTGCCCTGGTGGGTGGGGATGTTGGTCTGCACTCTGGCGCCCTCTAGGGAGAGCACTATGTAGACCTGGTCCCATTGCTTTAGTTTGTATTTTTTTAGGGGCGAAAAATGAGCAAGCTGAACTCCGTCCTGGAATGCCTTGGGAAATAGAAGGGAAGCTCACACATCCCCCCACAGCAGGCGAGGTTAAGATACCCCAACACCCCCTGACACACGTCGTAACTGGAAGACGTGGCTCTCGGACCGTGAGTGTGAACGTGGTGAGTAAGTGGACTTCCCCGAGCTCCACCTCCACCTCCTCTCATTTGGCCTCAGGTGTTGTTTTGCTCTTTTACGAGCCTGACTATAATGAGACGTAATTAAAGTTTGAAATCTCTAAGCATATTTGCAGTCCAATTTCATCTGAGGCAATAAAAGCTAAACTACTGCCAGTGAGTTGATTACTTATGTTCCTCAGGTTCGGGGAGGCAGGACTCTGAAGCAGGTCTCTTAACAGCCTCCACGTGACAGGTGGGGCCTGCAGGGGGGTGAACATCCCCATAGCCCAAGTTCATCTCACTGATCTGTCACGCTCTCTATAAACATGAGACGGGGCACCTGTCCAGCAAGAAGTCTTCCAGGGGTTCCTAGTCCCACCTTCTCCAGGGAGGTGGGGGCTAGTGTGCGAGGCAATGACTCCCAAACTCATTTCCAAACCTTTCTATCTCCACTGCTGAGCTCTGTTGTTGTCCACTTTATTTATTTGCAACTCACGATGCCAAGTGAATGTGCGACATCCGCCTGACCCCTGGTACCATATCACCAGTTGATTCTCAGACGTCAGGAATCGGTGTTAAGCATTATTGACATCGAAACATACTTTTTTCCACAATTGTCTTCCCTTCTCTATTCCCACCTTTCTTCCCCTGTCCCCTCTGTAACCTCACTTGGTCCTTCCTTTCCTCCCTCCCTCCCATTCTCTTCTGCTCACATTTGATCAAATGCCTTATGAGGATGGATATGAAACAATATGGAACCTCTACTCATGGTGCTTACGTAAGGTTACATTGGCTGCTGTGAAAATGACGGAGCCCTTGCCAAGTAAGAAGCAGGTATTTTCTTATTTAAAAACACAACGCTCAATATCTACATCATTTTCTCCTTTCCATCAACTCAAAGCCACATCAAGAGGAGCGATTAGTTCGGTTCTCAGAACACCTTTTCCTCTCCCCTTCCTGTCTTTGCTTTCTCACTGTCAGCCCTTCCTCCAGATTGTCATCAGGCCACCCCCAGAGTTGTGAGTTGAAGTGTGCCCCCCAAAAAAGATATGTTCAAGTCCTCATCCTCTGTACTTGCAAATGGGACCTTATTCGGAAGCAGTCTTTGTAGATGTAATGAAGTGAACATGATGTCATATTGAATTAGGGTGGGCCCTTATCCAGTGGCTGACATCTTTATAAGAACAGAGAAATTGGAAGCCAGAGACATTTAGGGTGAAAGCCATGTGACCACAGAAGTAGAGATTGGAATGATGCGTCTACAAACCAAGGAATGCCCATAAACTAGGAGAGAGACACATAGCAGATGATTCCTCAGAGCTCCCAGAAGCACAAAGAACTCAACCATGGGAGAGGAGACCAGAATTTGGAGAAAGGGATGCTGAGACTGGAAAGTGATGATGGTCATTTAAACCCTTGAGTACTTGCAGAAATCTTGGCAGGTGAGGAAGGGGGTCACATAACTTGCCCTGGGCATGGAGTGGGGCCTCGAAGCACAGAGAGGTTACTGATGCTGTCAGGGTGGCATTGAATCTTCTCTGCTGAGGGTCACTACCTGATCTTACAGGGATCTGAGCTGGTCAAGTCCAGCCATAGAATTTGAACCCAAGACATTCTTCTCGGTGGCAGGCAGTCTTCCTTACCAGGTTTATGCCTCTATATCACCACTGCTTCCTTTTCCTGGTCCTCCCTTGCTCTGTACTTGTCTGGATTTCTCTCTCTTTCCCTCTGCACCTGGCCCATACTTCTCATCCTTCTAAGTCCAGTTTAAATCTAAATTTATATTATAATTTTTCCCAAGCAACTCAGCTAAAGTAGGTATGAGCTGGCTCCACTGAATAAAATGTAGTGACATTTGTATAATTATACTTGGCTCAACCAAGTGCTTCCTGAATTATCTCTTCAATTTTTGTTTGGGTCTCTCTGCATCTTTTCTTCAGAGTTACTTCTTCAGGATGATTGTAAGTTTCTTGGGCAAAGTCCTTAATACATTTCTTCTCGTGTCTACCAGGTCTCAGGACAGTGCTTTGCACAGAGAAGGCGTTCAGGCTCGAATGGTGTGGCTCAATGGTTGGGCACCGATCTATGAACCAGGAGGTCATGGTTCTATTCCAGTCAGGACACATGCCTGGATTGTGGGATTGATCCTCAGTGTGGGTCGTGTAGGAGGTACCCAATCAATTATTCTCTCCCATCATTGATGTTTCTCTCTCTCTCTCTCCCTCTGTCTTCCTCTCTGAAATAAATAATAATATATATTATTGATTTCAATTATATATATGTGTAATTTTGTAACAGGAAAACAGGCACATGATTTCTCATTTCTCTAATGGTTCGCTTTTATGCTCAGTAAGCTCAGACGTCTTGGTTCTTAACACAGTAATCTGCTCTGGATTTGTAACTCTGGGACATTGGACGAATCCCTAAATGCCTCCTGTCTCAGGTCCCTCACCTTTGACTTGAGGAGTTTGACTGGAAAGTTCCAGGTTCCTCCCGTCCTGTTGGAAGAGGACACTCTCCTGTGGCTTAGAAACATGCCCGGGAGATGGGACATAAGACCTCTCTGGCCCGATGCCTGGACCTGGGGCCTCAGCAAGCTTCCCCTGAACCAGCTTCACCAGATAGCTGGACCGGAGTCATGACCTTGGTGTTGGGAGGAAATGAAGCCCAGGTGTGATGCTGGCAGCATCTCTGTGTGACTCAGGTGTCTGCCTGATGTTCTGTCTGGGATGCAGGGTAAGAGATGCCAGACCCCAGCTGGAAAGTTCTGCCTTCCTACCTGTGCCCAGGAAGGCTCTGGCAATGTCTTCACACAGGAGCTGTGGTCCCAGGGTTCTGGAGAGCGCTGCTCTAAATGGCAACGGCAACAAGTGTACCTGTCCTTCACAGTGCCTTCTCGGAAAACGGGTGACATAGTTGCACTAGGCATGTCAGAGTGCGCGCGTGTGTGTGTGCGTGTGAGCACGTGCACATGTGTGCATGCTGGGGTGCTGGAATGGAAACTTAAAGGGGGATCTGAAGCTCTGTTCTACACTTTCTTGTTGATCTGACACCGCCCTCCCCCGAGTGTAACCTCATGAATCACCTTCCCCAGAGCAGGCTCATAAAACCCCAAGCTCTGTAGATGAGATGAGGGGCAACTGCATTTTTATGATCCAGCAGAGAAATGTGTTAAAATTTAAAAAAATATATTTTATTGATTTTTTACAGAGAGGAAGGGAGAGAGATAGAGAGTTAGAAACATCGATGAGAGAGAGTCATCGAACAGCTGCCTCTTGCACACCCCTACTGGGGATGTGCCCACAACCAAGGTACATGTTCTTGACTGGAATCAAACCCTGGACCCTTCAGTCTGCAGGTTGACACTCAATCCACTGAGCCAAACTAATTTCAGCAAATGTGTTAACGTTTAAAGCACAGTTATATCTATGTGAATGCTGATGGCACGTGATGGTTTAGAAAGTGAGAACTTTCCCTTTACTGGAAGGTATTAAAACCCCACAACCGACCACACACTCCAGAGAGAAGCATCCAGACATGAGAGCAAAGGATTCTGTGTGCTCTGTAGGTTAGCAACTGTGGTGGGACCCGCACAATATGAGAGCCAGAGAGATGTCGGGGGAGGAGAGGAGGGAGGTTTTGTCTTTAACGAGGGACCAATGAATTGGCAATCGTGCATACTCCAGGCGTAATTTTCTAACAGGAAAACAGGCACATGAGATAGTTCACTTATTTCTTTGGGAGATCACTTTTATTTTATGCTCATTTTAATGACACCAGTTCCTTCGTCTTCTCCTAAGAAGTGATGGAAGAGATAAACCAAAGAAATTATATACTTATACTAGAGGCCCTGTGCATGGATTTGTGCACCGGTGGGCTCCCTCGACCTGGTTTGTGCCCTCTCATAATCTGAAACCCCTTGGGGGATATTGATTGGTCTGCTGTTTTGGCCATATCCTTGCAGGCCAGGCCGAGGAACCCCACTGATGCACAAATCTGTGCACCAGGCCTCTAGTATGCATATAAGATCTTTGGTTAATCTCTTCCCACCCTCCCCCTTCTCCCTTCCCTCTGAGATTCATCAATATGTTCCATGTTTCCATGCCTGTGCATTGAGTGTCTGCCCCCTTGTGATCAGTGGGCATTACAGCTACCGGTCAAATGGTCATTTGGTTACGTAGGCTTTTATATATTATAGATGCATAGCTCATGGATACGGGCAATCGAGTAGTGAAGACTTGTGGTGGGTAGGGGCTAGGAAGAGGGGGGTAGAGGTGAGGAAAATGGGAGATATCTGTAATACTATCAATAATAAATAATATATTGAAAAATAAAAATAAATAAAAAATAAAATAAAGTGGATGGAAACACATCCACCATGTGTACTCTGGGGCAGTGGTTCTAACTCAGGGCTGATTTTGACCAACCTCCCTCCCAGGGGACATCGGACAGTGTTTGGGGACATTTTTGATGGTCACAGCTGGGGAAGGTCCTACTGACACTGAGGCCAGTAAAGGCCAGGATGTCATCAAACACCCTACAGCACACAGGAAGCCTCCTCGCCTCCCCCCCCCCCAAAAAAAAAAAATCAGACCCCAGAAGTCAGACATGCTGAGACTGAGGAACTGCTTTAAGGAAATACATTCTATTTCTCCTCGGTAATAGCCCAGAGTTCTGTGGGTCCCCTTTCCCCGTCCCCTGTCTGGGGTGCTGTGCTTTGTTGCTCCAGACATCTGGTAGCTAGGTGACAGTTCACACTTGTCGGAAATGCCCCTTTTGACCATTTCTCAGGGACTGTGATTAATCTCTGACTAGGCATGCTTACATGACGGCTGGTTTTTACTCCCGAGGATGCTACTGCCTGGAAGCTAGGAAAAGGGAAAAAGAGAGAGAAAAGGCAAGAAAAAGATGGGCTTTTCTTTGAAACATTTCCGAAGGTCCACAGGGCTCCAGTGGGCTGCCATTCATTCTCCCCACAGTTCAGGAGATAAGGCAAATGGTAAAAACACCGCTATCCAACGGGATGGCCCCTGGGGACCCCGCAGCTGGCTACTTCAGGTGATTTCCCAGGATAATTCCCTTGAACCTCTCCGGGAAGTTAGCGAACCTCCCACCTCAGCGTCCCTGCTCCCGGATGAAGCCCTAAGTCTAACACCGCACCGCAGAGATGAACCCCAGTGTCACCCTCGTCATTTGCCACCATCGGACGGCTGTGCTGCGGGAAGTGGTGGGAGGCTCTCCCTGTGGCTTCACTGAGCCTCTCTCCCGCTGGGTGGGGGACCGGGGCTCCAGGGTGACTAAAACGAGGAAGAAGTCAGGTGGCATCTGATGCCGTGGGCTCCTGGGGCAGTGCTCACCTAGAGAAAAACAATCCTTCCTCCCGGCGCAGCGAAGGCACGCGGTCCAGGCTTGGAGGCGAGCTCCGATCCCAGCAGTGCGAGGTGGACAAACCCCCTTAGCGTTGGCAGGAAGTGAGTGGGAAGTGGAGAATCTACCTGCCGGGGCCCAGTTCCTTCCGGGCCTTTAATTGCTTATGTGACAGCAAAAGTCCTCCCCACTCCATCCCTCCCCCCCTCCCGCTTCAGAGCAGGAGGATATGGTTCTCCAGCCCCGGCGTTGGCAGCGTGTCCCCAGTTACATAAATAAGAAGGAAATTAGAATGTGATGGATTAAACAGGGGTGCGCTGGCATTGGCTTCCTAATGAGAAACGGCCCCGGTTGCTCTCTTGAATCGATAATGATATCAGTCCATAGAGTATTCACTTTGGTAATGAGTTCCTCCTTTTTAATTAAGACGGAGATGCTGTGCGTTCCTTGTCTTCCCTTAAGAGAACCTTCCTGTGTTTAAGGCCCTGAAGTCAGAAGCTTTAATTACAGCGGGAAGAGCAGAGTGGAAAGAGCCGAAGGGGAAGTGTGCCTCTTCTTTTTCTGTAAACAGAGCCGCAGGGAGAACTCGGGCAGGTGGGGGGATTTGTCCAGTTGCCAGACCTGGTCACCGGAGGCCAAAAAGCGTCCCCGAGGGACTGGGCACATAGCTTGTTCCCAGTTTCATTACCTGCTCTGTCCAGCTTCAGAGCCCTGTCAGCCCATCCAAACTCCCCATATGGTCCTAACAGTGTGCGTGGGAATTGTCTTAAAATCAAGCCACAGCAGACATACAGGCTGGCACCTGTGTCCCACACCATGGGAGCCTTGTTTATGCTGAAGCTAGAGGTCTGGTGCGGTCCCTTGGCCTGGCCGGGAGGGATAGGATCGAAACCTGCAGTCCAACACCTCCCAAGGCGTCCTAGAGTGCAAGAGGGCACTATGCAAAGTTGCTGTTGCTCAGCAGCTCATGTGTTGAAAAAATAAATAAATATATATATATATATATATATATATATATATATATATATATATATATGTATATATATATTAGAGGCTCGATGCATGAAATTCGTGCATGGGAGGGTGTGTCCTTCAGCCAAGCTGGCACCCTCTCCAATCTTGGACCCCTTGAGGGATGTCCGACTGCCCGGGATTGGGCCTAAACGGGTAATTGGAAATCCCTCTCACAATCCAGGACTGCTGGCTCCCAACTGCTTGCCTGCCTGCCTTCCTGATTGCCCCTAGCCACTTCTACCTGCCAGCCTGATAACTCCCTAACCACCCCCCTTCCAACCTGTTTGCCCCTCACTGCCCTTCCATCCAGGCCTGGTCACCCCTAACTGTCCTTCCCTGAAGGCCTGGTCTCTTTCAACTGCTCTCCCCTGCAGCCCCAACTTCCCTTCTCTGCCAGCCTGGTTATCCCTAACTGCCCTCCCCTGCAGGCTTGATTGCCCACACTGCCCTTCCTTGCAGACCTGGTATTTCCCAACTGCCCTCCCCTGCTGACCATCTTGTGGTGGCCATCTTGTGTCCACATGGAGGCAGCCATCTTGTGTGTTGGAGTGATGGTCAATTTGCATATTATTTTTTTATTAGATAGGAGGATATAGATATGAAGCTGGACTATCAGGCTTCTCCAGAGAAATAGACCCAGTGGGAGGTACATAGATGACAGAGAGATGATAGAGAGACATTTTACAGTGTTCATGGTTTCATACAGTAGCCACCTGCTGGAACTCTTTATCTTGTTGCCTGTGACATTTCTGATTTAATCCATTCCTATTGAAACCATGATTTGATCAATGTGTAATTTTCATCAAATTTTACTTTAATATTGAAAACAAAATGGAAAACATTCTTTATAAATACTAGTTGATCTTGTATCCTCTTTACATAATGAAAGTTTTCAAGTAGAAAACATTTTAAGGAGCACAGAGCTATTCTCTTATAGTCTACTAGGGGCCCAGTGCATGAATTCATGTACAGGTGGGGTTCGGCCAGCCTGACTCAATGGGGGCTGTTCGAGGCCAGGCTAGTGGAGGGAGGGAGGGGAGGTGGGAGGTTGGCCAGCCAGCCCTGACCCTGATCAGGGTTGGGGGTGGATTAGGGATGGGGCCGGCCAGGGGAAGGTGCCACAGGAGGTTGCGAGGGTGGCTGATCAGTCTCCAAGCAGGCCAGTTGGCCGCCACGGTGCTTGTCATAGTGACTGGTCATTCCGTCATTCCTGTCACTTGGCTTTTATATATATATAACTGTCATGGACAAGATACAAAAGACAACCTCAGGCTAGTGTAAAATGGCAAATAAAAATAAAGAACAGAAATTGTCAAGAACACTGAAAGTTAGTTGTTTGAAAATATAAAGAAGATGGATAAATCCTTAGTGAAATTATCACAGAAAAAAAAATAGATAGGACATAAAAACAACAATAATAATAGTGAATGGGGGTATATAATTACAGGATACAGTAAATATTTTAATATCTCAAGGAAACACATCCAGTAAATTTGAATCTTAGGTTGGATAATTTTCTAGCAATTATAATTTAACAAAATTGACTTAAGAGGAAATAGAAGATAAACCAAAATAAAGCAAAAGTGGTTAGTATTCCCAGAGCAGTAATGGACTGTGTGTTCCCTGGATACAATTCATTTGAGTTTCAGTGAGCAAGAGCCAATTGCAGAACAGTCAGCTTTCCCTAAATTATGGAGTTATAAAGTGGCTCAAAGACCATGAAAGACAGAGGCCCTGGACAGCACACTCGGTTATCTTATTGCCCATTTCAAAGTCTTTCACAACTTTTCTTAACTGTACTTTGACGTTGACTCCCTTTAAATAATGACCTCTATGTTTCCGATCGCCTATCTTAATAAAGAATTTTATTTTTTTTACTTTAATTTTCAATAAGAAATCAGCGGAGCAGGTATGCTGAGGTCAGATCTGTGGGAAGCCAGATCCCACTCCTGGTGACCACAAGTTCATCTCAATTCCCAACAAAACAAGCTGTTGAGGACCTGTGTAGAGATGGCCTCAGCTGCTACACAAACCATCTTCTTTTCTGACAACATAAGCTTCCAAAGCAACATTTAAGCAATATATTACATATTTCCCCCCAAGTAAATCACTACAGCCTTTCTCCAGCCCATCTTCCTCCCACACGATGTCCTGGTCACTGCTGAAGTCCACCTCAAATGTCCACATGGGGGGCATTCCCTGTGGATTCCAGTGCCATGGACAGGAGTATCCGTTTTTATGATATGCAAACACTCCTTGGTTGCCATGGCAATGTCATCTGCTGTGCTATTTGCCTAATGTTTTCCAGGGACACGTGGCTGAGGTCGGAGCCCCGAGGGCGCAGGATTCAGGACTGGACAAGCAGGAAACTGGAAAGGCAGTCAGGTGTCCCACTAGGACTGCAGCCTCAAAGAGCCAACAGCTTTATCTGAGGAAATGGGGACCTGGGGGTCAGAGACAGCGCACAACACAAAGCAGGGACCATAAAGAGCGAGGGGAAGGTGCTGAGGACACACATCATCACATCATCGCTGCGTCTGTTCCCAGCCTGAGCGACCATTGCCGGCATGATCCAGTTCACCACTTGCAATGCCAAAGGCGAAGGGAAAAGGCCTGGGGTCGGACTCATCTTTGTCTGTTTAGATGCAAGGCATTAGCTCTCTGGGCCATGGGCCTTGTAGAGAGCAGGCGGCGGTGTTACTGCCTGCCAGCTCTGGAGTTTCCCAGCATGCTGCGGGCATCAAAGAATTAGCCTCTTATAATAAAATCAACTCTTTAAACCTCTCAGAAGACTAACGATAGGGATCACTACCCAGATGAATTTGCTCCCAAACAAAGAGTCAGATGCCAATATACACAAGAGGAGTGCCAGCTGGGAGGTTTGAAAGGAAATGCAAGCCTTTTATTTTCCTTTTGTCCTGGCATTGTCAGTTGAATTAGGATGCTTCGCTTTTTTTTCTTAGCAGATACGAGCTACATTTTAAATGATTTAAATGTGCTCACGATACATCAACCAAAGGCTGGTTCTCTCAGCAGCCAGCCTCCTGTCGGATGATATGATGATGGGTGTTGCCCAGTTCTCAAATCAGCCTCCCTCGCGGGCTGCTGGGGGCCTGGGTTGCATCCTTGATCCAGGGGCCAGGAAATGGCTTTCTCAGGAAGGGCCATGTCATTTGAGGGGCCCGTTGAAAAATGTAAATGCAGGCACTTTGTCCAAAACGTAGTGAGGCTTTTAAGATGGCAACAGCAGAAAATTGAACGGAGGGTGTGACCATTCTGAGCTCAGGGCCCTGAGTGACAGCAGAGGCCACATGCTCGTGAAGCTAATGGTGGCTCAGCGAGGGGGCTGCAAAGCCTTCCTCACCATCAATGAAGGATTTGTCATTGATAATTTGCCAGAGACCTGAGGTTTACAAGTCGGGGGCCGGATAAACTTTTCAGTACTGAAGGCTGATTTTAATAAAAGTTGTGTATCTAAAAGAAATGTTTTTCTGTGTAAACAAGGCTTTGCCTTAGATTTCTTGGAATTTATAAGATGACTCAAATTATTTTATAACTATATTCCTTGAGGATCCATGGGGATCTCTCTATGAGAAAGTTTTTATTTTTTAATTTTTTATTTAGATTAGATGTTATCTACCTTTATCTGTTTATATTCATACTAGAGGCCTGGTTCATGAAATTCGTGCACGGGGGTGGGGGACACTGTGGCCCTATGGGTGCCACCATATTTGTGATGGAGTGATGGTTAATTTGCATATTACCCTTTTGTTAGATAGGATTGTAAATTATTTGGGTGGCATCCCCATGCATCACCATGTTATTCAGGGCCCCTGTTTGTGTTAGTGTTTATGATCCTGTCAGCATGAAGCAATCACCTCTGCTGAGCATGTCTAATTTTTAATGCAGTGCTCCTCTAGCTGGATTCTGCAGAGGTGTGTTCTTGGGTGCCTGGCTTTCACGTTTGGAAACACTGCTTACCCAAGTCAAGTTCTGACCCAAAGGTTTTGAAGATTTAATCATTAAAGAGAAAGTCCATGCCTTTCCTAATGAGCACATTGAAATTAAAAAAAAAATCCAGGAAAAGAGATAATGAGGACTAATAATGCTCTTCCTTGGTAATAGTTTTCAGAGTTCATTGTATGACTCAAACTCTGATGTATTTTTTCAGTCCTTTTAGATGGGGCCTAGCTGAGCATCTGTTTGGCAGATGAGAGAAATAGCTCAGAAAGGCTCAGTCCCCATCTAGGTCTATAGCAGAAGAGGCTGAAGTCACATTTGAACCCCAGATTCTAATTCTAAAGCCAATGCCGTGTCCCATGCACCCCCCTCTACCTCTCCCCCCCTCCCCCCGCCATGCCATTTTTATACACTTTGCTAGAAAATCTTTAACCCATGAAGGCTTGTGCAAGCTTTTATAGGAGCATGAGAATCTGCAGAATTTATGGGGATGTGACTGTTTTAAATGCATGTACCTGAAACCAAGGTTTGGCTGCCTGCCGCCATGAAAGCCAAACTTGTGAGGCAGGTGCTGGTGAGTAAGAAAAGTGGTTTATTCAAGTGCTGGCACCAAAGCCCATCTCCCCACCTCAGTGCAGACAGAGGTTTTTATAAGGAGGGAGAGGGAAATCAGAATCAAGGGGAGGGGGTTAAAAAGTTCTCTATGTACAGGAGGCCAGTGCAGTCAATTCTGATAAGGACCTTGAAACTGACCAGGTGATAGTCTGCTGTATGTGTCCTGGTCTATATCATCCTGGTTCTATGGGAGAAGGTCATCAAATCTAGAACTAGAATGACTGAATGTCAGAGTCTTTCTTCTGAAGTTAGTTTCTAGGATTCTTATACAAACATGCTGTTAATCTATATGTTACATATTAGAGTCAGCATTTACAGAAACAGTGTCAAAAGAATGATGGGGGAGGTTACAATTCCCCACTATTACATGTAGGCTTTATTATTATTATTCAGACTAGAGGGCTGGTGCACAAAATTTGTGCACTTGGGTGGTGGTGGTGGTGGTGGTGGTGGTGGTGTGGAGGGGGGGTGGGGGGATGGGTGGTGGTGGTGGTGGTGGTGGTGTGGTGTGTGTGTGTGTGTGTGTGTGTGTGTGTGTGTGTCCCTCATCCCAGCCTGTGCCCTTTCACAGTCCAGGAGCCCCTGGGAGTGGGCCTAAGCCATCAGTTGGACATCCTTAGCACTGCTTGGGAGGCAAGCTGCTTGGGAGGCAAGAGAAGCTCCTGCCACCACAGCCTGGCTCACCTGTGGGAGCACACTGATTACCTGGGGGCAGCTCCTGCATTGAGCATATGCCCCCTGGTGGTAAATGTGCATCATAACAACTGGTCATTCTGCAGTTTGGTTGATTTGCATATTAGCCTTTTATTATATAGGATGTGGTGAGTCCCACAGATCAGGTGATGACTGCCATTGAAAAGCTAGTCTGTTACACTATGCAGGGTCACACTATGAAGCATTAGGGTGGGCCAGGAGGCAGAGAGAGGGGGAAAACATTGGCAAGAACCCGTTCATCAGAGCTGCAGCCACGTACCTCAAAGATGTAGACATGTGAATAAATGACACTGGAATCAGAAAGCAAATGTGACACTTGATAATTGCAAGTAATCATGATAATGCTCCTTGGTAATTAGGCAGAGATGATAAGCAATTTTAAAACATTTGAAATGTACTATTTTCCCTCTTTTCACTTTGTTATTTCCTAACATCAACTTCATAGGCTTGGGTTCTATGGCCCCACATAAGAGGTCTCAGTCCACTGGTGCCCCACCCTAGTCCACCAGTTCTTGGGTAACTAGTTTGACCCGCGCTTCCAATGCCCTCTTATCCCTGCTGGGAATCTGTAAGTCCGGGGGGAAGAGTGAGGGGACAGACTTAAGACACTCAGAGGTCCGGGCTGGGACTGAGGTCAGCGGCTGTCAGTGTTCTGAGAGGGGATGCTGAGTGTGGCATTGGGAAGTGTAAAGGGAAGAGGTGGGTGGGGTGGGTGGACTCATTAATTGGCCAGGTCAGGTTTACAGTTGCAGGAGGACTGAAGAGCAATGGCCAGGCTTTGTAAACCCAGAGACTCTCAGGGAGTGAGTCTGCATCATCCTGGTGAGCCTCTGTCTTCCCTATGGACAGGGGCGTGTCAGAGTGGGGGCCGTGGAGGTAAAAAGGTTTAGACTCTGAAATGTGTCAGGCCACGTGAGGACGTCTCCATACCCAGGGTTTCACCTGGTCTTTATACAACCCTGTGGAGTCTTCCAAATCTTAGGCAGGAACACAGCACATCTCTTTCACATTCTTTCCCAACTGAGAAATGGACTCAGTCTTCAAGGGCCATCTTTGTCTGAAAGTCCAGTAACTCCCCCTTGTGGTTTTCTCCTCCTCAAATTGTCTGGGAACCTAGAGGGTTGATGTCCCGATGGGCCTGGTGTAGTCAAACTGTACACACAGAGCTGAGCTGAGGCTGGTGCTCACAGTCACGTGGCTCAGACGGAGCTCTGGTCCTACCCACCTGAAGGACTGATGGACAGCTGCTGACCTCAGTCCCAGCCCAGGTCACTGAGTTCCTTCCAGGGCGGACAATGGAAGTCACTTAGAGCTCAGCTCAGCTAATTGGATGCCATTATTTGACTCTGAGTTTCTCAGCCTTTAGTGCTCAGCTCATTGGGATAATGTCTCCCCCTACCCCTCTTTCTAAGGGTTCAATCCCTACTGCTGCTGGGAAGCCCAAGCCCTACATTCCCATAGCCTTATTAGACCCCTTTTCCCAGAAAGTGGAGCTGCTCCCCTTTCAGCCCCAGGCACCTACACTCATGTCTTAATCTATTTCAGCATCTTAAAGTTGCTCTACTCTTATAGAAAAAGCAAGGTGAGCCCTCACTAATTACTAGTGGATAGAGCATCGGTCTGTGGACTGAAGGGTCCCAGGTTCAATTCTGGTCAAGGACATGTACCTTGATTGTGGGCTCGATCCCCAGTAGGAGGTGTGCAGGAGGGAGCTGATCAATGTTTCTCTCTCATTGTTGTTTCTAATGCTCTATCCCTCTCCCTTCCTCTCTGTAAAATCAATAAAGTATATATCTATACTTATAATAGGGTAATATGCAAATTGGTCCTGGATACTGTCATCTAATGACCAAACAGCAGGAGGGTGGGGCAGCGAGCTACATGCAGCAGTGAGCTAAGAGTGGTGAAGGGCGGGCCGCCAGCTGAGGCAAGCGCCAGTGAGCTACTCGTGCACCTGCTCACACAGGACCACTGGTATATAAACAAAAGGCAAGATGCCCATCCAGTACCAGTCTTCCTAGAACAGAGAAAGAAAAAACACACAGAAAGAACATTTTCTCTTCCCAGGGCATCATTCCACACTTCTATTCTGAACGGTGCTATCATTTTTCTCATCCCTCTGCTTCCTACACCCAGGACAAAAAGTCCTTAAAAAGAACATTAGCGCCAAAGTCAAAGTCATTTTCTTCACATACACATCCCAACATCCCAGCTGCCGGTTCGCTGATGCTTAAATCCACTGCTGGGTGAGATGAGGTCTTTCCTTCCAATGTTGACTTGCTAATGCCAGCTTTGTGACAGCTAGTAGGGTAACATGCTTCACTCTGATTCTTAGATTCATTCTGGAATTCTCTCTCAGCCAGAAGCTGTGATGGTCTTGAGTAGAGATCGGCAATCCATGGCCCATGGGTTAAATCTGCCGGGTGCTGGTTTCACTTGACCCATGAGCGTCCACAAAAGTGCTGTTGGCTCCCAGCCAGGCTCATTCATTTGCATATCTCTGTGGCTGCTTTCATTCTGCCACAGCAGAGTAGAGCAGTTGCAACAGAGAATGTATGGCCTGCAAAGCCCAAAACATTGACTCTCTGGCCCTTTACAGAAAACATTTGCTAATCCCCCGTCTAGGTGACTGAGGTCCAGGTTCTGGGTCCAGTGCTCGCCAGTGAGGTGATATGAGCTAGTTTCTTAACCTCTTTGCATCTCAGTTGCCAAATCTCTCAACTGGGCACAATCATATCGACAACAGGGATGAGTAAGAAAAGAAATCAGCTGAAACCGGTTTGGCTCAGTGGTAGAGCATCGGTCTGCAGACTGAAAGGTCCCGGGTTCGATTCTGGTCAAGAGCATGTACATTGGTTGTGGGCACATCCCCGGTAGGGGGTGTGCAGGAGGCAGCTGGTCAATGTTTCCCTCTCATCCATGTTTCTAGCTTTCTATCTCTCTCCCTTCCTTTCTGTAAAATATCAATGAAATATATTTTTTTAAAAAGAAAAAAAGAAAAAGAAATCAATGCTTTGCAAGTGCCCAGCAGTGTTTTGCACCTAGTAATGTTCCATTTAGTAGCTGGTTACATATGAGTAATGAGAGGATGAGGGTTTTAGGAGAAAACATTGACTTTGGGTAACCTTTTTGAGCCTCTCAGTTATCACAGATAGCCTGGTTACAGAGTCTGTGCCCTGAGGTTATTTCTGTCCAGTTTGTGTTTACACATGTATCTTGCACTTATAGACAATGAGAAAAATCATTTAAAGAAAAAACATTTAAAGCATCGACCTCATGGGATTATTGTGAGAAGGGATGAGTTGATACAAGTAATGTACTTATCCAAGTTTCTGGCCCTTAGTCAGGGGTCCTCTCACTTAGGATAGACATGGCTAACCTGCGGTGATAAACACACCATTTTTGCTCAACACTTGTTGGCTGGAAAAAACTTCAGTAGCTGAGTGGAGCCTTAAGAAAAGCAGAAAAAACCATCAACTCTGTGCCTGGGAGGGAAGCGGGGTTAAATACTCGGAGAACAGAATTAATAACTGCCATAGTTATTATTATGTATTTGCATGTCTTCATGGGCATGCATATTTAATTAACATTATGTATTATGTAGTCAACTTCACTTAGCTTCCTCGCTCAGGGCAAAGTACGTGTTCAACACGGGGTTTCTCAAGGATGACACGATACCCTTCATACCATGAGCTCTGGGCTCCGCAGGATCAGAGCAGCTAGACAGGGCTTCGCATCCTGGGCTGATCTCAAGAAGTGTTCATATGGAAGCAGTGACACCCATGGGGGCAGTGGGGAAAAGGAGAGCAGAAATATGCTGTTATTTACTAGCTCTTGGAGGTCCTGCCTCTTGTATTCCATTCTGAACTTGGTGCTCCATGCCTTTCAAATCACCCTGCTAAGTTTGGCTCCTCAGACAAAATTCCAGCAATGCAGAAAGTTGGCATCCAGTGAGTTTCATTGGCCTTTAGATTATTTTATTTTTTGACTTGTAATTTTCCATTGCTTTCTGTGCTCCGTGGACTTTCCATTCCCCATCATAGTACACGTGTAGTGCACAACATGGATCTTGACACATGATATTCATTTGCTTAGCAAGGACTGATCCGGTAGGTGGACTTCGCCCGGAGAGGTGTGGGCTGTGTCTACCAATTTAAGAATGCCACATGTGGGCACACTATGGTTATCATACATGACTTTTAAAAACAGATGCACAGAGAAAATGCTTCTCAGAAACACTTAAAATGGATTTTCTGTATTTTCAGCAGAATCCCCATTAAGAGGTCAGGAATATTTATTTAGGAGAGTGGTCCGTGTCCTCAATAAATTGGGAATTTGGGAATTTTCTTCCTGACTTCCCAGAGTCTTATGAGTGTGGTCACCTAAGGGAAAGAATGTCCCGAGGGGGGGGGGGAGCTCAATGTCTCTGAAAAGAGGAGCAAGGAAGTCTAATTATGCACTTGATCACCTTTTTTAGAATGCCTACTGTGTGTGAGGTGCAATTCTAAGCAGGGGTGCAGTGGGCAACTAGCTGACCGGGTCTCTTGGAGTGGGCAATCTAGTGGAA
The DNA here is from genome assembly GCA_963924515.1 of Vespertilio murinus. Taxonomy (NCBI): domain Eukaryota; kingdom Metazoa; phylum Chordata; class Mammalia; order Chiroptera; family Vespertilionidae; genus Vespertilio; species Vespertilio murinus. Next base: position 197,891,922 of record OZ004706.1, on the reverse strand, counting down.
GGCACAGATTAGCCCAAAGAACATAGATAAAGCAACAAAAGTTCAGCGAGTGCTATCTATATTACCAAGGAAACCAACAGGGCAAAGGGGCAGGACAGGAATGGTGAGAGGGGCTGGTTGAGATGGAATGGTCTGGAAAGGCTTACCCGACGAGGAGATTTTGGAGCAGAGACCAGAATGCACTGGAGAAACAGCCATAAGGAGGTAAAGAAAGCAGACATCTAGGTGCGGGAGATACTCAGTGCCCAGAGGGTGGGAACTAAGCAGATGTGCGTCATAAGCAGGGAGACTGGTGATGCTGGGGCAGGGAGCTGGCTGGCGGACAGAATTCATCAAGGCGATGAGGTGCAGAAACTCAGGGCCTTGTGGGCTGTGGGAAGGGCTCTGAATCTTGACACTGAGATGAGATGCCTTTGGATGGTCTGAGTGGGAGACTGAAGGGCCTGGTTTGCATATGAAAGAGGTGGCTGTGATGGAACACCTGGTGATGGACTCACAAGGGGCCAGAGGAGAAGCTGAGTGAGCAGCTACGTGGAGGCTGCTGGGGAGGGAGAGGGTGTCCCACCTTGACAGGGGGTGAGTGAAGGAGTGGGATTCTGCTTACTGGAGAGGAAGATCCAGCCCGACTTCCTGTGACATGTAAAGAGAACAGTGAGGAGGGTGAGAATGACTCCTACCTACATTTTTATTCTTTGCAACTGGGTAGATGTTGGTGTCACACACTCGATGTTTTAAGCAGATTGAGGTTTAATAAGGAAATTTGAGTGCTTACAGAGATGCTGGAAGAGCTGAGGACATTTCAAATCAATGATTCAAGTCCAGCAACATGCAAGTGCATTGAAGACCCCACCTGATAGAATGGGTGTGGGTTTCAGTGTGAGACTCAACTTCCACAGCGACCCAGACCATCAGAGGGTTTTCAGTGTGGGGGAAAAAAGAGGTAAATATCTCTGTGGGTGGATTTTTTTTTCTAGAAAGAGGGGAAAAACAGCTCCGATGGTCACTAAACAACTCCAATGTGCTAACACCAGAACACTGCCAGAGTGCCTTCCCACAGGGAAACTGAGTCCCAAGGGTTCTCTGGCGCCGTCTGCAGCACATTGCAGGAAGGGGGAGGCGAAGGCGTCTGGACCCCCTGGGAAAGAGGAAGCCCCTACATCCGGGGCTGACGTGGCAAAGCGGCCCTTGCCGAGGCCCAGGTGGCGAAGCCCTGAGAGCAGGTGCCCGTGCCCGTGCCCGTCCCTTCTGCTGCTTCCACAGGGCCGGGCAGAGTGTGCGCCGTCGGCAGCCAGCCTTGCCTCCATCCCCGCTTGCCCGTTACCAGGAGAATTACCAGACAAGTGGCCACTGTGCTCAACTACCCAAAAGTAGAACCAAGCGCTCACAGTACCTCTCCCGGTGATTTATTTATAAGGACTGGAGGAGGCAATCATGGGAAATGCTTAGCACATAGTGTGGCCACAAGTCAGTGGCGCTTCTCCCCCTCCCAGTCTCAGTCCTCAGTCCCTGGTGGTCTCACAAGCAACCAACCTGAAAACCTGAAATCAAGGAAGGGGCAGTTTTAGTGGATCTGCTTGTGAGACCACTCACCTCCCGGAGGAGGGAAGGTCCTCTTGGCCACTAGGGGGCACCAACCACATGGAAAAGAAAGGGATGGCTTTAGAAGGCTCAGTCCTTTGTCCTTCAATGGCCATTATTTAACTTTTGGGAACGGTCCATGCAGAAATGTGCCAACTATTTCTGCTGGGGGAGGTGGTTACACTTGCATGTCTTTTGAAGAATGTTTTCTCAGACCCTCCTGGGTAACTCACCAGTATTGTGGATGCATACACCCCCACCTTTACAAAACATTCAGCCACTTTTACCTTCAGTCCATCTTCTTCTGTATGTATGCTCCCAGTGAGACAGACACCATGCTTGGTGCGGAAGGGGGGTGTGGGTGACACGGGGGCTTTGCCTGGCCATGTTTCAGGCTGTTGGAGCCAAACCAGTTCATGTCAGACTGTTCAGTCTGAAGCCATGCTTTTTCAGCCCTTTAACCCTGCCTCAGAGGTGGACAGAGTGAGTGCAAAGCTCCTGTGACAGCTAGGAAACAGGGCTTTCCCCAACAGACTTAACCCCTCATTCTGTTGGAAAGTAACTAAATCCTAGGAACCCTGAGATGCAAGCAGCGGGCTCCAGAGTCCACAGCAGGGGAGGAGATAAGGAGAGGTGTGGCCACTCGACTGCTTAGCCCAGGACTGTGGTCAGCAAACTGTGGCTCGAGAGCCACATGCGGCTCTTTGGCCCCTTGAGTGTGGCTCTTCCACAAAATACCACGGCCTGGGCAAGTCTATTTGGAAGAAGTGGCGTTAAGAAGAAGTTTAAGTTTAAGAAATGTGGCTCTCCAAAGAAATGTCAATCATTGTCCTATTGATATGTGGTTCTGTGGACTGATGAGTTTGCCGACCACTGGCCCAAGATACAGAATTTGGCCAAGATATAAAGGGGCCGGGGGATAATACTCCCCCCCCCCCACTGGTGGGACTTTACCTGCCACTGATCAAACCTCTTCCAACATGGCCAGGCACCCCACTTCAGAATTCCCAGGTTCTTGTCAAACCCCAGGGTCTGGACTGTAGCTCAGGGCTGATGCACTGAACTGTCTTGATGCACAGCCAAGGAATATGCAACAGATCCGCAGGTGACATTACACCTTGACACTAAGAACCCTGCCCCAGGAGATAACCATGAGCCTCGCTGACTTGGTTCATGCTGTCTTCCCTGCCGTCGTCCTAGCCCAGCCGTGCGCAAACTATGGCCCGTGGGCCGAATCTGGCCCGTTCGGCTGTTCTATCCGGCCCACAGAGCCGAAAGAGCGGAGGGTTCTCTTGCTCTCCCCTCCGCTCCTTCACCAGCAGCCCAAGAGGAGAGTGCCAGCATGGTCAGGTTGCTTTTGTTTTGGTCCTCCGGTCCAGTGTAAGAACCCATGGTGGCCCTCGAGTCAAAAAGTTTGCCCACCCCTGTACCTAGCCAGTGGCCGCCTCCTGAGGAACCCCCGGGAGCTCTGATGGCCATGCACGGTCAAATGCTGGAGAGCCCACAGGCTCAGAATCGCACATGGTGTCCGGAACTCTCCACCCATCCCCCCTCATCCCCCTCCCGGCCCCCCAAGCGCATCCCTGATATCCATCACTCCGGGTGGCCTGCTGGAGGCTCAGTCCTGCAGGCTGGCATTGCCGGGCTGTGGCTGGGACAGGCTGAGTCTCAAGTGCCAGGGGCAAAGGTTCCGAGGGCCAGAGGGGGTACAGGGTGGCAGGAGGGTGGCGTGGACCCCTTTGGCAGCAGCAAGCCCGTGCAGACACAGTTTCCATATTGAAGGGCCTCTCTGGCAGACACCACGGAGGCACGGCTGAGCTCTGACATGAAAGCGAGATGACCCCAGCGAGGCCACCAGGGCATGGACGTGGAGTGCTGCACGGAAACCCTGGGTCTGCTCCAGAAACCCCTTCCGGGTGAGCCTGAGATTCGGCTCCTCTTCCCTTCAGCCACGGCCTCCGGCTTCCAAGCCGTGAAGCAGGCAGAGAGCACTTTCCTGGATAAACCCTATCTGTCAGCAAAAGAGGAAAGCAAACCACCCCCAAAATAGCGCCTCGGGGAATCGGCACATCGCAGGCCTTGCTCTAAAGCTGCATCGTGGGCTGTTTCTTTACCGCATCTGCCCAGCGCTGCAAAGGAGTTCTGGCTGAGATGCCAATCAGAGATTTGAGAAAATTGGGAGTGAACACTCAAGAATCTGCCCTCCAGAGCAGATCCTTGGGTGAGTCTTCTCACAGGCAGTTCCCTGAACACAGAAGGAAAGAAACTTCAGGTGTATGATCTAGCGGGGTGCAGGACAAGCTTGATCAGGGTGCAACCTGAGCAGCACACAAGGACCCACGCTCTGCTGCCACCACCTTGTGGGGTGTCCCTTAGCCCGGCCTGCACCCTCTCCAGCCTGGGACCCCTCGGGAGATGTCTGACTGCCGGTTTAGGCCTGATTGGGTCTAAACCAGCAGTCGAACACCCCTCTCATAATCCTGGACTGCTGGCTTCTAACCACTTGCCTGCCTGTCTGATTGCCCCTAACCACTTCTGCCTGCCAACCCGATTGCTCCCTAACTGCTCCCCTGCTGGCTTGATTGATGCCTAACTGCTCCCCTGCTGGCCCAATCACCCCCAACCACCTCCCCTGCATGCCTGGTCACTTAGTAATTTTTGTAAAGGGGTCCAACATTTTTACTTTGCACTGGCCCCTGAAAATTACCTTGCCAGTCCGGGTAGGATGGCTGAGTGTCGGGGTGTGAACAGCTCAGGATTTGAAACCGAGCAGGTCTGGCTCAAATTCAGGCCTCCCACCTAGTGGCTGTGTGGTCTCGGTGGGATGTTGTTAGGATGGAGTGAGTTCATCTCGTCTGGACTTGGTCCTGGCAGGGACTCGGCCAATGTAAACCATCCGCACCACAGCGGCCGGCTGCGCCTCGTGCTTTCAATGTATAGAATGCGAACCTGAGCAAAACGAAGGTCTTTCCTGAGTGACTCTGCCAGGTTCTACTCCAAAGTCCACACCCACCAAGCTTCATCTTTGCGAAGTTGTGACTGAGGAGGTCAGTGAAATAGGATGAGCCTTTGAGGAGCCCGAGTCTGAGTCTAGTCACCTGGGGCCCAGGAGGCGTTTCTCACCGAGAAGCTGCACCCCCTCGCCCTCTGTCATCCCTGGACGCTCAGGACCGGGCCCTGCCTCCTAACCTCCTAACCTCCTGTGTCCGGTAAATGCGTGCCCCCGGGGACGTTTCCAGCACCGTGTGGAAACCTGGGTCTGACAGGAAAGGTGTTGGGAGACCTAGAACTCGCTCTCCTACTCACCGGTGACCTTGACAAGTTACTTAGACATTGAACTTGGGGCGGGGAACACATGAGAAAATGTACAGATGGTATGTTTTAGAACTGCACACTTAAAACCTATAATTTTATTAAACTATGTCACCCCAATAAATTCAAGATTACATCCTAGGTGGCATCATGCCCTCCTGTGAGACCCTCATATGACATTGTCACAAGATGGCTGCCACAAGATGGCCACCACAAGATGGCCAGTAGGGGAGGACAGTTGTGGGTGATCAGGTGGTGGGGGAGGGCAGTTGGGGGTGATCGGGCCAGCAGAGGGGAAGTTAGGCATCAATCTGGCCAGCAGGGGAGCAGTTAGGGGGTGATCAGGCTGGCAGGCAGAAGTAGTGAGGGGCAATCAGGCAGGCAGGGGAGCAGTTAGGAGCCAGTAGTCCCAGATTGTGAGAAGGATGTCCAACTGCTGGTTTAAGCCCAATTGGGTCTTAAACCCAGGGAGTCCCAGATTGGAGAGGGTGCAGGCTTGGCTGAGGGACACCCCTCAACCCCCCATGCATGAATTTTGTGCACCAGGCCTCTAATAAATAAACAAACGAACATTTTTAAAAATGGGAACTTCGTGCCTTTTCTCTGTAAAATCAGTGTCAGGCTCATAACCCCTCCCTCGTAGGATGGGGAAAAAGATGAAGGCAACTTGTCATAGACGAAAACTCATGGTACCCTGTGAATTGCTGTACAAATGTGTTCTCTTTCTTCACTGTTGTTTTTCTAGTGATTCGGGAACTGTGACCAGGGAATTCACTCCTCAGCGTGACGGAGGAGTCAGCATCCTTTTAAACCTCAGGGCTTCTCAGAGCCCGCAGGGCTGAGAAGACCCTGTCTGTGCGGGAGGAACTCGGTCGGAGGCATTTTCCAAACAGCTGTCCGGAATCTGTTCTCACGAACTCCCGGAAGGATTGACGTGTGACAGGGACCCGCTGGCAGCGCTGGGCACAGCTGACTTATCGGGCAGATTTGCTTCCATGCCCACCATCTGCTCTGGCCTCTCACCCCTCCACCCCCCACCCCTGCAGGCAGGCTCCCCAAATGAGTACCATGAGGAGGTCTGGGGAGTGACCATCTGCTTCCTGTCTGGCCCCTAATAGAGTGCCCCGCCCCCAGCCATCTCTGCACGGTTCTCTCCAGATCAACACACTGAAGGGCACTAGAATGTCCCAAGACTGATGGCTGCAGCTGCCCTTCTTCCTCTCACCTTCCTTCTTCCTCCCCGTCCTGTGCCCGCCTCACGCCTGTCCTTGGCTGCAGGCGACGCGCCTCTTTCTAACGGTGACAGTGACGGGGACAGCGTGTTGGGACGGAGCTCGGGAGCCGCAGGGCCCTGGTGCTGGGATGGGCAGGCTGCGGGCACGCGGGCTCCTGGCCACCCCTTTCCGGCTCCTCCCGCCGGGCCATCTGGCACTCTCCTGCCCACAGCGCAGTCACTCTCTCTCCGGTCATCCTTCAAACACGGGGGCGCGGCAGGTGACAAAAGCTGGTGAGGAGAGGAGGGAGCCACGGAGGTTCAGAAGCCAATCGTCGACAGATTTACCAGCAATTAGGACCCTTGGGTCCTTGGCACCCGGCTCCGTCCGCTTGCCAAGCCGCCCTCGATCGCACGGAGGGCCAGCCCTCTCCCGGCTCCACTCGCCAAGCCGGTTGGCGTCCAGATGGTGACATTGACCTTTGGTGAGCTCCCCGTTCCTCCAGGAATTGCATGTTCTAGGAAAAGTCACACCTCCGACTACCAGTTAGGGAAGTTGGATTTTTCAAACATCACACACACACATACACCAGCACACACACACACCCTTCTCTCTCTCTCTCTCTCTCACACACACACACACACACACACACCCTCCATACACCCACACACACACTGCAGCTCGCTGGCCCCTCTTGTCATGAGCAGGCTGTAATGTCGAACTTGCTGCAAAATGAAAGCTCCATGTGGGAAATCCACCCTTTACCCGGTCCTTGCCCTCCCTGGGGGCAGCCGTGGCACTGCTTCTCCTCGGGCTGTCAGGGGGGTGAGGAGGCACCGGCTAAGTCCCACAGACCGAGGGGGCCTTGAGCTCATCACCGAGGACCCCGAGACTCCAGCCACCTGCTCAGGCCTGAGCATGCTTTCCTGTCACTCGGGCCTCTTGCAAAGTCGCAAGAGTAGGACCATTGGAAGAAGAGAGCTGTGGTCCTGACAGGAGCCACCTTCTTTCTAGCACATTCTACAACCCCCAGTTTCCCAGGGAGGGTGCGATGGGGACCCCAGCCTGCGGTGGGGCGCCTTCCTCCCAATGGTTGACTCTGTAACTGCGGTTAGCCCCTCGCCCACGGGGGGGGGTGGCGGGCTGGGTGCAGGTGAACCCTGGGGTAAACCTCCTGCCAGTCACCACCAAACATGACCTGCAGGGTGGGCATAAAGCAGCCAGCTGCTTGCCGAGCCGCACACCTCTCGTCGGAGGCACCGCGGTGCTGACAGGCGCTGTGTCCCCATTGATGCTCTGCTGACCGAGGGGGGTGCCCTTTCCCGTGAACGCGTCAGGTCACAGGCCAGGGGCTCCTGCGGAGAATCAGAGTGCACCTCGGGATTTCCTCCTCCTGCTCTGCCTTCCCGGTGGCTTGTGGGTGCAGAACCTTTGCTTCTCTGGGGACTTAGAATAACAGGGGGTACGCTCCTCCTTGGCACCAGGGTCTGTAGCAAACACTTTATGCCTTTTCAGGATGGCACCAAGTCCTCAGAGCACAGGCACGGGCTGCAGCTGGTGGCACACCCCACGGGACAGGCGAGGACATCGGGGCACAGAGGAGTTCATGTGCCCACAGTCACAGGGGACTCACTGGGGCCAGGATTCGAACCAAGGCCGCCTGGCTCTGGGGTCTGAACTTCTAACCACGATGCTACACTTGCCCTGGGAGGAAGGCAGATCCTGAGGCTCGCCCGCCGCTGTGGCTGTGCGTTGGACAGGTGGAGCCCGGAGGCGCTGCTAAGCATCCTACAGGGCCCGGGACAGCTGGCAGCACCCCTGCCCCCCGCAGGCCTGGGCAGTGCTGCGGCCCGGCCTGACGCAGGGAGAGCGCAGGACCCACGCGCATATCCAGACACGTACAACCTGCCCGTCACCCAGCAGCCGCCTCTGGACCCCCTGCTCCGGGGGCAGCGGGAGCGCCAGTCCTTTGACGTATTCATTACTTCCAAAGGCGTTAAAGCCATTGTAGTAAAGAGTAGGAGAGTGAAGTGAGCTACAGGTTACTGTTCTTTGAAAATATAGTGGTGGCCCTAGCCGGCTTGGCTTAGGGGACAGATCATCAGCCTGTGGACTGGAAAGTCCCAGGTTCAATTCCGGTCAAGGGCACATGCCTGGGTTGCGGGCTCCATTCCCAGTGGGTGGCATGCAGGAGGCAGCTGATGGATGATTCTCTCTCATCATTGATGTTTCTCTCTCTCTCTCTTTCTCTCTCTCTCTCTCTCTCTCCCTCTCCTTTTCCCTCTCCTTCTCTCTCCCTCTCCCTCTTCCTTCCTCTCTGATATTAATAAAAATATATTTAAAAAAAGAAAATATAGTGGTGTGTGTGTGCGTGCATGTATGTGCCTGAGCATGTGTGCATGTGTGTGCCTACAGTGCAGTCATATGACTGCTCCTGTGGCATTGATGGTGGCATGATGTTCACACAGGCTGCCACTTGGCGAGTCTCCCACAATGCTGAGCAACGTAGTCTGAAAAGCCTTGACCTTCTCCCTCCTCTCCCTCCAAACACCACAAAGGCCTATCTGGATCCTCCCCATCGCCTGGGGGCAGAGCCACATTCCTTCTGAAATTCGCATGGCTTTTGGGCTTTGATGTCCTGAACACAGGGAGTGCCTAGGCCTGCATGCCATCCTGCTCGCTCGCTGCAATGCCAGCCCTTGAGTAACACACTGCCCCTGCCGTGTGTGCCCACCTCTGGCCACACCTGTGGGCCAGCACTGGGCGGGAAAGGCTAGGGGCCCGCTGCCAACCTGCCACCCATGATGCCCACACCGGACGGTGCACAGACACACCTCCCAACTGCAGAGTTTCAGGGGATGCCCAGTGCAGGGTGAATCCTAGAACTGCTCCCCGAATTGGAGCACCGAGAGGAAGAGGCACCTCAGGAGCCGGGCCAGGACAGCGGGTAGGAAGGGGGCGCATGGCACCCTCCTACCAGCAGAGGAGGCTGTGAGCTCAGAGGAGGGAAGGGAGGGTCAGGCACGCAGTCCTTCTGAGGAGTCAGGTGGGTCCCGGGTTTGTGTGGCTGGGAGGGTGGGACCTGGCCACCCACCCTCAGCTCTGGCAGCACCTCCCATTCGGAATGTGCTGGGGGAAGGGAAGAGGGTGTACGCCTTCTCCCCACCCCCTCCCCGTCTAATGTCCCCAGGGGTCACCGCAGGCCACTTTTCTTCTCACTTCTCACTTGCAGGAGAATAGGACCGATGCCTGGTCACCAGCCGGTCACTTCTGTGTGGTCTAGGAGGCCAGCCAGCCCCTCACCTCCCCCAGCCTCTCCCCCCCCCCCCCACAGGGTTTCATGGGACTGTTTGTTAGACTTCACTGTTAGCTAATATTTCTCTCTTTTCCCCGTCCAGCGCGGCTAGAGAGCAGTCTGGTTCCTGAGTAGGGGCAGCTGGGAATTGAGAAAATGAAAAAAAGAGACAGACACAGAGATGGAAGGAAAAAGCTGGGGCCGGGTGGGACCACTGTCCTCTGACGGGGACAGAGACCCAGAGCCAGTACAGCGTGTTTATTTTATACAGCAAAACCCAGGGAGTTTTACTAAAGGTCAAGACAAAGGAGATTGTGTGCATTCTTGAGTGGGCTCCAGTCCTATTCATTCCTGGTGCTTGGCTGGATTTAGATAACGAAAGCCACCCCCTGGCGCCTGGGCTGAAGGTCAAGCTGACAACACTCCTGCCTCTGGCAAGGTGTGTTTCCAGGACGCGGCTCTGCCAACGCCACTGGGTTCAGCGGACAACAATGGAAGAAATGCCCGTGTGCCTTCCCAGGCGCTCTCTACACCCGCTCCTTCTAAAAACGTCTCTAGCACTACCTCCTTCCCCATCCCCCAAGGCAAAAACAGCACTGGGTCCTACCCAGGAGAAGCAGGAAGGAGCAGAACAAGGGATGCGGGTGACAAGCCACCCCTGGCGACAGGGGCTTTGAAGGAAAATCCAGCCAAAATGATACCTGGACCAGAGGCCGGGGAACTGCGTTTCCTGCAAAGCTCAGCTCCATGGGAGACTCCTGTGCTTCACCCTGAGGAGCGCCCCCTAAAGGCGCCTGTGGCTCTGAAGGCCACGCTCGGGGGACGCTGGTGCTGTGGCTGGTTGTCAGTGGGCGCTGCCTCCAGGGTCAGCCCTGGGGGTCACACGTTCTAGAACATACTAATGGAGAGAGTGGCAGAGAGGGATCATGGACTCACAGATGAAAAAAAGACCTTAGCATCAGTCAGCAGACATTTACAGAACAGCTACTGAAGGCCTGACACTGTTGCCTTATAAATATTTATTCATGTCTTTCTCACAGCCCTATGCAAAGGCACTATCAGCAGCTCAATTGGCAGAAATGTGAAGCAACGGGCCTGGGAACACACAGCTGAACAGGGGATCACACCCAGTAGTTCTGCCTCCAACGCTGCAGCACCCCACCCATGGTCAAGTGCAAGGAGGTCAAGCCCGTTGCCCTCCCCACGAGATGGGAGCGACCAGAAACACACAGGGTGTGTGGTTTACCACCCACCGACCGCCTCCCCACCCTTGCCCCAAAAGCAAAATATTCTCTATTCTTTCTTTTTTTTTTCTGGAACTTACCTAACAAACGCTCCAAACAGGGTTGTTTGTGAGTCAGGGCGTTAGCTTCCAGCCCAGCCATCTGCCTTGACTTCTGTCACAACCTGCAAGGACCTTTTCTCCTTTTACAGAGTCCCTAATAGACATTTATTTGAGGGATCTGGACCTTTTTCTCCTGAAAAGAAAAATTAGGAACACACCACGTTTTATCAGGACTCACATGTGCCCCAAATGCAGTCCTGAAGAGGCTGAGAACCTACTGATCTCTTGGGCTAGTGATCGGCAAACTCATCGGTCCACAGAGCCAAATATCAACAGTGCAATTATTGAAATTTCTTTTGAGAGCCACATTTTTTAATTGTAAACTTCTTCGAATGCCACTTCTTCAGAATAGATTCGCCCAGGCCGTGGTATTTTGTGGAAGAGCCACACTCAAGGGGCCAAAGAGCCACATGTGGCTTGAGAGCTGACCACGGTCCTGGGCTGTCGCTTCCTTCCCAGCTGCCCCTGCGGGTGGCAGACCCAGGGGTCACGGTGAGCCGTGGCGACCCTGGGCCCCAGCTCTGCCCCATCCGTGTTCTGCCCGGAGCACCCATGGAGGGACGGGTTCTACATCAGGGCTGACCATCAGGCAGCTGACCTGGGAGCGGGGGCACGTGTACCTCCCTGGGTAAGAGGCGTGAGGAGGAGCAGAAGGATCACACTCCGGGAACTCAGCCTCCCATGACCTCTGGGCCAAGCTCTGCCTGCATGGAGGCAGCACAGCATTGGGCAGACCCAAGGGTTGGGTTTCCTCCAAGGTTCCTCGGCCTCGGCCCTGTTGGCATTTTTGATTGGATAAGTCTTTGTCTCAGGGGCTGTCCTGTGCACCGTGGGATGTCAGCAGCAGCCCCGGTCTCCACCATTAATGCCAGGAGCACCTCCATTGTTGTGACACCCCCAAAATGTCCCCAGATACTGCCAAATGCCCTCTCGGGGGCAAAACCAACCACTGTCTATGGAGAGCCATGGTTTAGACTGATAACTCCAGAATCCATACACACTTTTGAAGTGGACTTGAACCCTCTTCGCCCTCCGGATGGGGCCCAGCGCTGTCCTAATTTTCTCAAATGACTTGCGAGGAGTTATGAAACGGTTCAGGGATGGAGCAAGGGAGACAATGACATTTGGGAAGGCTCGTTCAGACACGGCTTCTCTCCCTCATTTAATATTCTCTATGGGAGACTTCAGAACAGAGCCTAAAATAACATTCCACACTTTGCAGGCAAGTTACCGTGAGGCCCCGGCGTTCTGGAGGCAGAGCTGAGAAAGATTACAACTCTAAATCTCCTGCGTAATAAATGTGGACGTGGACGGAACCCTCCCCATTCCGCTCATAGTTCCCTCTCTCCCACCTTTAACTATTCTTAGCAGCAGGCAGCTCGAGTTTCCTGATGATTGGCCATCAAAGCGCTGGAGTTCGGGTAATTTATGGGGCTTGGAATGCCTGTCTGGAAACCCCAGGGCCAGGGGGAAGGGGCCGCCCTGCGCAGACCACCTCTTTCCCATCCCCTCCAACGTCTCTCCCACGGAGTCTGCCCTGAGCACCTTCCTTAGCGGGGGCTGCTGTCACAGGCTACTGGGCCACTTACACAGCAGACATTGGTTTCTCTCAGTTCTGGAGGCTAGACGTCCAAGATCAAGGTGCCAGCAGACCCAGGGGCTGGTGAGGGCTCCCTTCCCAGTTTGCAGACTGCCACCTTCCCGTGGTGTCATCACGAGGCTGAGAGAGATCTCTCGTGTCTCTCCTTGTGGGGCGCTAATTCCCTTCGTGGGGGCTTCACCTTTGTGACCTGATGACCTCCCCAAAGCCCCATATCCACTGCCATCATGGTAGAGACGTAGGCTTTAGCATGTACGATTGGGGGGACACAAACATTCAGTTCATAGCAGCACCCACATTTCTTAAGGGGAGAACGTTTCAGCTGGTGCTCATGTGCACCAAAGCCATGGGGCAAACTTCCCAGGGGCCCTCCCCAACCCCCTGGGATACGTGTACTGTGGTGGTCCGAAGACTAGACCCAAGATGAATCAGACGTGTAGCGAAGCTTTCATAGGGAGCGTCCATCCCCTCTGCTGGGAGACCATGTATTACTCGATGATAATTTTCAGTAGATCATCTAGTTCAAATACAGAATACGTTTTAAATGAAGAGGAGAAAATCCTTCTGACTGCTGGTACTGCCTTTTGTATCCAAGGGAATAATTTTCTCCTGTGGTGGGCAGGATCTAAGGTGTCGGGCCACGACCTGCGTCTTGGCAATCCGCTCCTCTGAGGGGGAGGAAACTATGGATAGGAGACGTTTGTTTCTGTGAGTGTGTTACTGCCAATGGCAAAAGGGATGTTTGCAGATGCAGCTGAGGTCCCTACACAATGGGATGAATGAACAGGATGTTGTCCTGGGTGGGCCTGAACTAAGCAGCAGAGTTCTTAGGGTCTCGAGGTCTGAGACAGAGATCAGAGACAGACATGCTCCCGCTGGCCTGGGAGAAGCGGGCAGCCATGTCTGAGTTGCCTGGGGAGGGGTCCATACAGGGAGGGAAATAGCCTGTAGCTGTTGAGAGAATCCCCAGGCCAACAGTCAGCCAGAATACGGGACCTTAGTCCTACAACCGCGAGGAGCTGCATTCTGCCAGCGGCCAGTGGAAGAGGACCACCCGCCCCTTTCCATGGCCATAATTGTGACCTCCTTATCCTCCTTGTTTTTCCCCCTCACCCCTCTCCCTCTGGTAACCACCATTCTGTGGTCTGTATCTATGATCATGTTTGTTTTGTTTGTTCGTGTGTTGCTGTTTGCTTTACATCCCACATGTCTGAAGAGCCAGCAACTTGCTTGGAAGTGTGCCTCTCCTATGCAAACCGACCCAGAGCCCACACTCCAAACACCTTCTCTGTCTGCTCCTGGCACTCCTGGAGGCAGCACTCCTCTGCCTTCATGAACCCAGGGTCAGATACCAGATAGCTACCGACAGCCCTTCCACCCAGAGCCCAGGCGATCCTAAGCCTGCGAGTCCGCGTAACCTGCCCCATTGGCTTCATCCCACATGAGCCACAATAAAGCCTTCTGCCCCTGTGTCCCTCACTCCTTCTGCCCTGACTGACCCTGGGGCTGCCCCGCGTGGTCCTGTATGGGAAGGCATGCCCCTTCCTCTTGGGGACTATGGGTAACAAACTCTCCTTGTAGGAGCCTTTTTATCTCCTGATGTGTTGACATCAACACATTTTATTTTATTTATTATTTTTTTATTGTCTAAAGTTATACATATGTCTCATTTTTCTCTGATTGGTCCCCCTGCTCCCCAGCCATTCCCATTCGGCTAAGCCCCTCCTCCCCCCGTGTCTGTGTCCATTGGTGATGCTAATACACATGCATACAAGTCCTTTGGTTGCTCTCTAACCACCACCACCCCACCTCCCCTGCCATTTGTCTCTGGATCTATTCTTGTTCATCCAATTATGTTGATCATTATATCCCGCATATGAGTGAGATCATGTGATATTTATCTTTCTCTGACTGGCTTATTTTGCTTAGCATAATGTTCTCCAGGTCCATCCATGCTGTTGCAAATGGTAAAATTTCCTTCTTTTTTATAGCAGTGTAGTATTCCATTGTGTAGATGTACCACAGTTTTTGGGTTTTTTTTTTTTTTTTACTTTTTAAAAATATATATTTTATTGATTTTTTTTTTACAGAGAGGAAGAGAGAGGAATAGAGAGTCAGACACATCTACAAGAGAGAATCATCGATCAGCTGCCTCTTGCACACCCCGCACTGGGGATGTGCCTGCAACCAAGGTACATGCCCTTGACCGGAATCGAACCTGGGACCTTTCAGTCCGAAGACTGACGCTCTCCATTGAGCCAAACTGGTTTCGGCTGTACCACAGTTTTTTAATCCATTCATTTGCTGTTGGGCACTTAGGTTAGTTCCAAATCTTAGCTATGGTGAATTGTGCTGCTATGAACATAGGGGTGCATATATCCTTTCTGATTGGTGTTTCTGGTTTCTTGGGATATAGGGCATCACCACATTTTAAAACAAATTGGTAAAAGCTAATGTCCACACAAAACCCTGCACATGGATGTTAGGGCAGCTTTATTCATCACCGTCCAAACTTGGAAACAACAATAAAGATGCAGTAGGCGAGTGGGTAAATAAACTCTGGCCTGTCCAGAAAATTAATAGCATTCAGTGCTAAAAATACATGAGTTACCAAGCTATGCAGAGATGTAGAGGAACCTTAAGTGCATGTTACTAAGAGAAAGAAGCCAATCTGAAAAGGCTACATGCTGCATGATTCCAACTGTATAAATTCTGGAAAAAGTATAAAACTATGGCACCAGAAGAAGATCAGTGGTAGACAGGGTTGGGGGGTTGGAGGAGGAGGTTATGGAGAGTTGGAGCACAGAGGATGTTTAGGGCAAGGAACTGTTCTGTTTGATACTATAAGGATGGATACATGTCATTATACATTTGTCCAAACCCACAGAATGTACACCACCAGGAGTGAGCAGGAATGTAAACTAGGAACTTTGGGTGATAGTCATGTGTCAGTGTAGGTTCATTGATTGTGACAAAGGCACCGCTCTGGGGGAGATCTTTCTAATGGGGGAGGTTATGCATGCTTAGGTGCAGGTTTGTGTATGGGAACTCTCTACACTTTCCCCTCAATTTTACTATAACTCTTAAAGTGCTCCAAAAATAAGTCATTATCATCATCATCATCATTGTTGTCATCATCATCATCATCATCAAACAAATCCAAGGGTCATTTGGGCAACATTTTCTCCTATACATGCTCTCTCTGTACCCCACCCCCACACTTCAGGGATGTAAATGTGAAATGCAGACTATGAATCTCTGCTCTGATTGGATTCCTTTAGAAATTTCTTGGAAGATCTAATTGGGTATGAAAAAAAATTCTTCCCAAAGGAAAACCAACACATCTTGGCTTTCCCCCCTTCTTACAGATTTTTAGTATAAGCTGAAGAAGAAATAAAAGGATGGAAAAGACTGAGCCAGACAAAACAGAGCGGAAGGCAGTGTTCCATGTGAAATGCCTGGGCGTTGCAGGCAGCCAATATCCCCTAATGGAAAAACGCACACATGTAGAAAGTGAGCCGGGCTTCGTATGTCAATGCCTGTATGATGACTGTATCCTGGGGTGGCCATCCAGAGGCCATACCCTGCCTCAGTTTACACATCAGACTTTAAACCTGGTCTTCCACACTCTCCTGACTTCTAAGAGCTTATCAAAGGTATTGACTCTTTTTTTTTTCTCAAAGAAAAGTAAACTCCTTCTTCTTTTGTTTGTGATTTAGGCATTTTCCTCTAAGGAAACAAGTATTTAAGCAAGTGATCCAGAGCTACACGCTCACCTGTAATTTAAAAGAGCTATTATTTACAAGGGAAGTTGATATATATATATATATATATATATATATATATATATATATATATGTATTTGTAAATAACTTCTCTTACTGCTGACTTGCTATCCCTTTATAAGTCCTACTCTTTTTAATAGTTCCAGCCACATTTACATAAATATGTTTTAAAGTTTTACAAAGAGTGGTGCCTTATCACAGAACTAAGTATCTGTTGGTACTTCTATAGACACAGGGAAACACACCTATGGATGGACACACACCCACATCCCCAGGTCTCGCCCCTTTCTGTACATGTAGAGTATGTGGGAGTGTGTCTGTGTGTGACCCTGAAATCAATCAAACGAGCAGTAGTTTTGTAGTGTGGCAAAAACAGCTTTAGAAATCGGCATGCCTGCGAGTGATGCCAACACCACAGCATGCTGATTTCGTGATTTGGGGTAATTTAATATATTTTAGCATCCACTTTTCTTTTCAATGAGAATAATTCTCCTCTCAGAGGGTCATTAAGATTAAAAGTGCCTCCTCATGCTTAAAATGCCTTTGTCCCTGGCCATTAATGATGATTGTCCATTAATGATGATTGGCATCAACTCAACATCAACAGGAGCCCCAATCTGGGGTGCAGTGAGGGAGGAAACTATTCAGTGCAAACAGCTCAACTGTGACACAGCAGGACAGCCTGGCCCTTAGGCCCTGGGGTGAGCAGGCCTGGGGGGAAGCCCCTCTCTGGCTAAATAGCTCCGCTATGCTCGTCCCTCGTCTGCTCCGCTCTGGAGAGACATCTTCAGTGTTTCAGCTCCAGCCAGGAAAAGTAGTCTTCAGATTTTGGTGGAAAAGAAAGAGCCAGAGGGGAGCCAACTTATCCTATCTAATAAAGAGGTAATATGCAAATTGACTGTCACTCCAACACACAAGATGGCCGCCCCCATGTGGTCAAAGATGGCCACTCCCATGTGGACACAAGATGGCCAGCAGGGAAGGGCAGTCCTGGGCAATCAGGCCAGCAGGGGAGGGTAGTTGGGAGGGACCAGGCATGCAAGGGGGGGCAATTGGGGGTGACCAGGTTGGCGGGGGAGGACAGTTGGGGGGGGCAGGCCTACAGGGGAGGACAATTGGGGGTGACAAGGCTGGCAAGGGATGGCAGTTAGGAGTGATCAGGCCTGCAGGGGAGGGCAGTGCAGGGGGACCAGGCTTGCAGGTGAGATCAGGTTGGGGGGGGCAGGTCTTCAGGGGAGGGCAGTTAGTGGTGACCAGGCTGGCAGGGGAGGGCAGTTAGTGGTGACCAGGCTGGCAGGGGAGGGCAGTTAGTGGTGACCAGGCTGGCAGAGGAGGGCAGTTGGGGACAATCAGGACAGCAGGGGAACAGTAAGGTATGAATCAGGCTGGCTGGGGAGTGGTTAGGGGGTGATCAGGCTGGCAGGCAGAAGCAGTTAGGGGCAGTCAGTCAGGCAGGCAGGAAAGCAGTTGGGATCCAGCAGTCGTGGATTGTAAGAGGGGTCCCAGGTTGGAGAAGGTGCAGGCTGGACTGAGGGACACCTCCCCACACCCATGAATGAATTTCGTGCTCTGGGCCTCTAGGATACATAGAAGTACCCGACCCTGGTCCCTGATTGGTTCATCCTCATGCAAATGAGGATGCCAAATACAGTCTGATTGGTCCAAAAGGCACTGTCCTGATAGGTCATAAATGAGCTGCTCTGATTGGCCAGTGAGGATGTTGATGGGGTATAGTTGCGCAGCTCCGATGGAGAGGGAAAGCCTCAGTCCTATTGGTTGAAACAGGACTCTGGGCCTGCTCTGTAAGGGCTGTTCAGGTGGCAGAAACGGTGCCGGCAGGCAAGCAGTGCAGTTTGCCTGAGAGGCCCCTGTTTAGAATGACTGCTGGCTCCGGTTTGTTTTGTTTTTATTTGAGACCCGTTAGCCGCCAGGAGCCCTTCCTGGTGGGCGTCTTTTCTCTCAGGGTCCACATGGCCTCCAGGGTTTTCTCCTTGCCATTCAAATGCCAGTGATTGCTTTATTCATTCATTTATTTATATTATTTTTTAAAAATTTAATTTTATTGTTTAAAATATTACAAATAAGCATCGAACAGCCTGTCAAATTACAGCGGAAGGCTAAGGAGTGTTGGGGACGGGGGAAAGAGATCAACCAAAGGACTTGTATACATCTATGTAAGCACAACCAACGGACACAAGACACTGGGGGCGGGGGGGGGGGGTGGGAGGGAGGTGGGATGAGGGCAAATGCCACTGCTGTAGAAAGCCTAGGCCTGACTAAGTAACGCTCGGTGGTCACCCAGTGCCTCTGTACAGCCTCCCTCACAGCCCTTGTTCCTGTTTGCCTTGCGCGTGTTCACTTAACGAGACACAGCCCGGCTCCCTCTGCGAGGGAATGAGTGCCATGTGAGCCAGAACCTCCTCTCCTGTTCCGCACTCTCACATCCGGTGTCTGGAGACCGCTTGCCCATGGCAGTCACTCAATAAATATTTGTTGGAAGGGGGGAAAGGAGGGAAGGTAGGGAAGAAGCAAAGGAAGGGAGAGCGGGAAGGAGGAACGCGGGAGGAAGGGGGGAGGGGAGGAAGCCAGAGTTTAAATGTCTAACACGATGACAGCACATTAGGCATTCAGCGCACTTCAGCTGGGGTACCTGTGATTTTTGGCCAGTTTCTTCAACTTTTTAGGCCTCACTCCTTTTACCTGTAAGCCATTAACAATTACACATGCTAAGTAATCACTAGTATTGTTATTATCCCTTCACGTGACATCGTCGGGATGAGGCCCTTTGTTTTAATCCACTTAGAACTTAAGTAGCATTAGTAGGAACACATTCAAATAATGTTTTCCTTTACAAAAGTTACCATTTATGATTTTATTAATAAATAATCAATAAACAAAACAGAAAGTGCTGGTCAGTGTGTATATTCATTCAGTTAAATATGGACAAAGTTAAACTTTCCCAGGAGGACAACATGGACCCTTCCTTAGAAACCATGATCTCCTGCCCCAGCTGGTTAGGCTCAGTGGGTAGAGCGTCGGCCTGCAGGCCGAGGGTTCCGGTTCGATCCCGTCAAGGGCACGTAGCTCAGTTGCAGGCTCCTCCCCGGCCTGGGCTCTGGTCAGGGCCTCCGCAGGAGGCAGCCAATCAACGTGTTTCTCTCACATTGATGTTTTTCTCTCTGTCGTTCCTTCTCTCCTCCACTCTCTCTAAAAATCAATGGGAAAACATCCTCCGGTGAGGATTTAAATAAAAGAAGAAACTGTGATATTTGACTGATGGCTGAAGGGTATCAGAAAACTCTGCTTCAGTTGTTTGAATCCATCCTCGTGTTTCTGAACAGACAGAGACGCTGCCTTAACTTCTAGGTAAGGACAGTTTTCTGACCCTCAGTGGCAGTGAAGGAACACAGCAAAGCGCGGCTGGACGAGGAGAACGCGGGCGGCGATTTCTCCCTGTGGCCTGCAGAGAGACGTCTGGTGCCGCCTCTCCCCCTCCAGCAGGTTAACTTCTTTAAAGTTTGTTAGAATGCAATGCCTAAGGTGCTCGGAGGAAACTCTTCTGAGAAACAGATTAAAATGTGAGGGGATGACAAGACTTTCGCTTTGGGTTGGGCCAGGACTCGCCTCCCAGCTGCTCACCCAGTGGCGAGGGGTGCAGGAGCATGGGAGGCCAGGCCTGGCAGTGCCACCACGCGGCTGGCTGTGTGCTCTTGGGGCTCCCCGAGTGTGTGACCGGAGGGCGACATTCCCGGGTCTCCTCCCCATCCCCCCAGGTTGGCAGCTCCCATTGTCACCCCCAGTGAGGCGCGTGCCCGCCTCCAGCGGCTGTTGGTGAAGCTGGGCCCAGGAGCTCCGTGTGCCCGCAGCCCCGGCAGCCCCGGCAGCCCCCGCCTCACCCAGGTGCCACTGTCCACGGCGGCCACGCTTTCTGGTCCGCAGCCTCCTTCCTGCCGCTGGCTCTGCACTCGTCGCCTCTGCTCCCCGCTGCCTGGCTGGTCCCCACCTTCCTCGGGGCCCTGGGGAGGGCACAGGGCGGTCAGCAGCATGAGGGGCACCTGGAGAGCGACTTCCCACCCAGGACGAGAGGATCCCCACGCCCTGCTCCCCTCTTTGGAGGCAATGCCAGCCCCACCACCCACGTGACCACAGGGTCACCAAGCTGGGAGGGCCCCAGCGGTTCCCAGCGCTGACCGAGCTGGGCGGGCGCTGCCTCCGGACCCGCCTCCTTGGTGCCCTCCCAGCTCCCGCTCCGTCCTCCTCCTCCTGCTCCGTCCTCCTCCTCCGTCCTCCTCCTCCCCCCGCTCCTGGTGTCTGCTTCCATCCAGCCTCCTCCGGCAGCTCCGGGCTCCGGGTGATGAGTGCTTTGGGTTCCTTTGCAATTGTTCCCGTCCATCCCGAGGCTCTGAGCAGGGCTGTCCATCAGTCCCGGGGGACGTGCAGGAGGTGGGCTCTGTCATCCGAGTCTCGAGGTGGCACCTGCTCAGGGGTGTTCAGTGCCCATGAGGACAAGGTCGGTGACAGCAGAGGCCCACCTCCCCCCGGTGACTGAGGGGCCCTCGGCTTCTGCCACTGACCCAATATTCTCACTCTTTGCACAGACTTGATGCGGGCAGATCTTTTCACCCAGACACCACCACCAGGGCGCCCACCGGGATCCCCCAGGAGAACAAGACGAGTCTCAGAACATGTCTCAGGCTTTCCACAACCAGCAGCTGCGCCCTGATAGGTGCTCCAGGATCACCTGGCCGGCGGACTGGATGGCCCGCAGCAGGCCCTCCATGGCTGGCCCGGCTGTGCCACTGAAGGCCAGGGGCCCTGTGAATGTTCTGTCTCCAAGGTAACCAGGTGCCTAGCAACCAGGTGATCAGCTGGGCTGGGGGAGGGGAAGCCAGTAGGTCTAGAACACAGTCCTGAACTTGGCTATGAATAGTAACCCTTCATCTTGCCTTTGCAGTCTAGCTCAGGCTCCTGGTAGGCATTTCTTTGTTTACTGGGCAGGATTCTTTTTTAAAACAATAATAATAATAATAATAAAAGAGCCTGTAAAACCACAGTAAAACCCTGTGTCGATCTAAACCTGCTGGGAGCCTAGCACTGTCTGGAAGGTTCCTCCCCTGACGTGTCAGGGCTGACATGGGTGGCCATCCTTCTCCCATCAAGTCTGTCTTCAAAGGCTGTGGCCCCCCTTCCACCTCCACTCTCTCCATTTCAGTCCGGCTCAGTGCCGAACACTCCTGAGCCCAGGTTCCCTTCCTTTAAATCCCCACACACCTGGGGGACTAGAGCCACGGAGACGGAGTCTCTTAGGATTCTGTGGGCCAGCACCCCAAAGTCAGGGTGTGGCAGGGCCTTGCTCCTCTGCAGGCTCGGGGGGAGCATGCTTCCTCCCAGCGTCTGAGCTGTCAGCCATCCTTGGGCTCCTTGGCTTGTGGCTGCATCGCAGTCTCTGCCTCCATCTTCCTATGGTCTCGTCTGTGTGTCTCTCTGTGTTGTGTCCTCTTCCAGCAGACTGGCAATGGACTGAGGGACAATGCTGACCAAGCATGAGTCCATCTCAGTCCTCAATGACATACCTCTGCAGATATGACCTTGGGGAGGGGTGCATACTACTCAACCCATCACACAGGGTATTGTTCCCTCAATTCCCATGGAGTCTTTGGGCGATTTGAAATCCCTAGACTTACTCTTGTCTCCTTGATTCTAGATTTTGCCTTTGTCTAGGGCTCTTTCCCTCCAACCATCACTCAGAGCACCCCCACCCCACCCCCACTTGTCCCTCTTTCAACTTCCTTTTAAAGGAAAAAATTCCATAGAGACAGAAGCTTCCCACACCCATGCTTGGCTCCCAGAACCCAGACATATGAAACACATTTGCGTGGCTCCATGTGTCAAAGCTACGGCGGGGCCACGAAGGGTAAATCGGGGTGCCTGCTCCCACGTTCTCTGTTCCTCAGAGAGGACTAGGGTTTGTGGAGTAACTCCGAACCACGGAACTTTCCTGTTCAACCTCATTCTAGTTATTTTGGCTCTAAGATGAAGGAAAGCTAATTACTTGCATACTTGATCAACTGACAATATCCAGACTGTATATTTTGAGTCTCGATCAATTAGGACTATTTGCCTAGAGGAACCAAATTAATGATTTCCTTCGCTTTCAAGTTGTGGAGAAGAAATGTCTGGCTGCCTTCCTTCTTGCACCCACACAAAGGCCAGATTTTGTAAAAACAATAGCAACGATAATAATAACCCCGGTGATCAACGAATCTGTTTCAGGCTTGGTCTCAGGAGCATGCTGCAACGTGGGGTATGGTGGGCCCATCCTCATGGATTGGTCCTGTGTACACACGGCCCAGGGCACAGCTACGACCCATCCACTCCCCCCCCCCTTGCGGAAGGATTCTAACTTTGAAAAGGCAAAGAGAAACCTTCAGAATTTCATCTTTACATGACAGAAAATCCACTACCTTGGCAAGTAGCTCTTCTCTCGCCTGTTTATCCTTCTCTCGGTTTCCTTTCATTTCTATTTTAAAGGCAAGTTCACGAATCAGGTAGCGTGGCACATGGAAAATACCTCAGGCTTCAGAGCGGCCCTGGATTGAGCTCACTTCTGCCACCTACAAGAGTTTTTCTCTTAACCTCTTGGAGCCTTAGATTACTCACCTGTAATGCCAACCTCAAAGTTGCATTGAGAGCGCAAAGGAAGTGACGGTGCATGAAGCCTGTCATGGAAGAGCCCCCCAATGGCTGCTGGCTTCCTCTCCCCTTGTGGGGGACTCTGGTTTGGGAACAGATTTCAGTGGCAGGGGTGACATCACAGTAAACCTCAGGCATTGTGCAAGCCTCTGACCTGGCTGTGCATGGAGGCATTGGGCATACGGTGGTGCCAATCAGTGTCTGGGGAGAAAAGGGGTGGACTGTCCTCTAAGTTGTCAAGCTCAACCATGTGTCGTCTCCTAGAAACTCACCTCCCCGGTTGTGTTTGGATTCACTCCCCCCAAATTGGAGACAAGTCCTCATCTCTCTTATCTCCCACCGTAAAACATGGGTGAAAACACTTGCCCTGAAGGATTTTGAGCGAGAAAATGTTAAGCAAAGACTAACACCGCATTGCTCACAAACAGCAGTTAGAAGGCCTGCTCTCACTTAGCCAGACCCTAACTAGGAGGGATCACACGGCTCTCTCATGAGTACACATGGGACAATGAGCTGGACGCCAGCACTCAGCATCTGGCCCTGACCCTCATCTGAGATGCCTCTGCGCTTGAACCTCATCACCTGAGAGTAAACACTCTTAATGAGAGTCCCGAGAGGAGGTAATAAGGAATTGGCTTTTCCCATTGATTTTAACCGTCTTCCCTCCATTGGGGCTGTCTCTGGAGGCACTTTCTTTGTGGCACTTCCGTCAAACATGGCCACCACCATCGCTTCCGGTAAGTTTCCTGGTGCAGAGAAGCAGGACCTGGCACCTAGGGCGATGAACGGGCGCCAGAATGGCTGGGCTTCCGCTTACCACCCCCTCTCTGCTCTCCGCGGGAGCTCACATATGCTACCTTGCCAAGAAAGACATGCTCTTGAACTCTGCAGTCCTGTCCCACAATGCAGAGAGCTTAAAAGGGATCAAACACTTGGTGATTTCAAAACACGAGAACAAGTATTTCCAAGGCCGTCTCAAAGAGCACCTTGGAATGCACGTCGATTACTCACTAGATGATGAAAAAGCCAAGCACACACGATGAGCACGTAGCTAGAGGGGAGGCTGCTAGGAACAATGCAATTTTTTGTGGAGAGCCAGGCCACAGGTAGGAACATAACAGACCTGAAGGTGGGAAATGGTGCCGTGGCCAGCAGCGCTGCTGAGTCCTTAAAACTCGGCTTCAGTCCTCCTGGGAGCTCATGGCATCATGAGGAACGTAGATTTACAAATGTAATACAGCAAATAGGAAACTGCTTGGGAAATCTGGTCAGGGGCTATCCATTTGTCTCTGATCATGTAATACAAATGTTCTTTGTGGGAAATGTAAGAAATTAGCTACAGCATGTAGAAGAAAATGGAGATCACCAAATTCTACCATCAAAGGTCACCACTTTCTGGTATATGTATATTTGACTCCCTAGGACACCAAATGCAAACATAACATCTAGTTGAAATCTAGAGCTTTTTCTAGAACATTTATTTGAATTTTGGTGAATTTAAAATATAGCCAAATTTGTTTTTATATAAAACTAGAGGCTTGCTGCACGAAGATTCGTGCAATAAGCCTTCCTACCCCTGGCTGCCAGCACCGGTTTTCCTCTGGCACCCAGGACCCAGGCCTTCGCTCAGGCCGCCACCTTCTAGCTTCACTCTGGCTGGAGCCTTCAGTGTTCTCCACTCTGGCTGGAGCACCACTCCTATAACGCCCTCCTCCCCTTCCTTCCCCCACCCATGCCTCATAGCAGGCGTCCCATCCCACCCAACCACTCTGTGCCTGCTAATGCAAATTAACCAGCCATCTTTGTTGGGTTAATTTGCATACTCACTCATGGTTGGCTGATGGGCATTGTGGAGGTACTGTCAATTTGCATATTTCTCTTTTATTAGTATAGTTATGCAGTATTTAACTATGAAATGTAAATTTTATTATAGGTAAATAAATATACTATACATAAGAAAATATAAAATTATAAAATATGTAAAGAATATAAAAATAAAATGGATCAAATATTCTTAGCTGTACAGGAATGGAAGCTGCTATTTCCCTTTACTCTTGGAAATTTTAGTTTTATGTTCTTTAAACACTTCTACTTATCACATTGTTAAGGATTTCATTGCCCATTTTAAGTAGCATCTTTAAAATACTATATGTGGCTGGCAAAAACTGAGTGGTGATTTTTTTATATTATAACACATCCCTCCCTTTACACAGAAGAACTAATATTCATTTAGGGGCTCCTTGGACATAATTTTAAAGCTCTGAGGATGTAGATTTCCTCAAGAAAAAGGAATCTTCAACCCAGCCCTAGAGTTGGTCTGAGAAATTCCTTCAAGTAGATGTAAATTTATTAGTTTACAGAAAAAAATAAAATAACAGGTCACTATTTTTCACTCAGTTTTGTGCACGTTTGGGGCTCTGTTACCACCTGCTGGGCTGTGAGGAAATGAGTCACCAGATGGCAAAAGGTAAGCATAGAATCACTCCTACATGCCTTGGCCTGACATGAGGTGTGCTTCCCACCCATTCTCCTGGTCGCTGCTTTAAGTCACAATTTACCCGGCACACGCATAGCATTTCTAAGTGGAATTATATACATCGGAATTTCACGATGCCCTTCTCAGAGTGTCATGGACCCCCTTGTGCCTCCTGTCTAGACTGACAGTTGCCTTGTAGGGGACCACCCTCTACATAGGGCATCAGAAAGACACATGGACTGAAATATGGAGACCAAACTTTTCTACCCAGAAGCTGACAATTTCCTGGATCAATGAGCGCAGCCTCCCTGAGAAGCCATTTGAGGGAGTGTTTTCACCACCTGACTCCCCATAGCCCAGATTCCACAGCCAGAGCTCATTCTATTGGCTTTAGTCTACAGAGAGGGTCTGGCTTCCGCGGTACAGCTCTCTCACAGGGAACGCCGCAGACACGCCCCTCACTTGCAGCTGTGTTTCTCAGAAAGGTGCATAGGGCCGCTGACCCAGTACCCTAGGGTGGAATGGGGGGCAGGAGTGGTGGTTGGATGAAGATTTCTTTTTTTTTAAATATATTTTTTACTGATATTTTACAGAGAGGAAGGGAGAGAGATAGAGAGCTAGAAATGTCGATGAGAGAGAAACATCGACCAGCTGCCTCTTGCACACCCCCTACCGGGGATGTGCCCGCAACCAACGTACATGCCCTTGACCGGAATCGAACCCAGGACCTTTCAGTCCGCAGACCGACGCTCTACCACTGAGCCAAACCGGCTTCGGCTGGATGAAGATTTCTAAGATCTGCTCCAAGAGAGTCTGATTCTGTAGATCTGTGAAGTGCTCTGAATTTTAGCAAGCCCTCCATGAGATGCCTATGAAAATCAGAGTCCGAGAACCAATAATTTATACCCTCAAGCGAATGCATTTATGAATCCTTTCTTGAGAACAGAAGACATAATTGCCATGGGATGGGGTGGCTGGGGGTGTAATTCAGTGATCATCTCTGAAGGAGCCAAAGGGAAGCCATGACAGGAAAATGAACAACCCTGCTTTTCCTGAAGTAGTCCTCTAGGATTTCTCAGGGTGTTCTTTATCAATCTGTGCATCCCTTTAGACTAGAATCTCTTTTGTGAAACCTAGGTCTTAAATCATTTTAAACACACTAGTTTTATACTAGAGGCCTGGTGCCTGAAATTCGTGCACTTGTGGGGGTGGGTCCCTCAGCCTGGCTTATGCCCTCTTGCAGTCCTGGAGCCCTCGGGGAATGTTCCTCTGATGGGGAGTGGGCCTAAGCTGTCAGTTGGGCATCCTTAGCACTGCTGCAGAGGCGGTAGACTCCCACCACTGCCACCGTGCTAGCCAGCAGTGAGCCGGCTTCTGGCTGAGTGGCGCTCCCCCTGTGGGAGCACACTGACCACCAGGGGGCAGCTCCTATGTTGAGTGTCTGTCCCCTGGTGGTCAGTGAACGACATAGTGATCAGTCATTCTGCCATTTTGTCAAATTGCATATTAGCCTTTTATTATATAGGATTCTCTTTTGAGTGTCTTCTTCCAGCCAAGGACTGGAGTTTTAATTCTTCTTTTCACTGTGTACCTGCTTACTCCTGTGTGGAGTATGTTGTGTCCTTGCTGTATCCCAATGTAGAGTTTCTCAAGGAAGGTTTTGATTTGTGCTTTTGCTAAGCATCCAAGGAACACATTGATCAGGGACAATTTTTATGCTAATTGCATAAAATGAGGGAATTCCTGGACACAGTGGGGAGTGCACTTTGGAACCCTATCTCTGGGCCTGGGAAGAGATATGCTAATGGCTTCTTAAGGAGATACCCACCTCTGCACATAAACCCAGACAGAATGAGACCGGCTTCCTCCTGACCCTGCACCAGTGGTTGGGTGTTTCCGGTCCAGCTTCCACAGTCCTGTTCCAGTGGGGGAAGCTCAGCTTCCACTCTGGCCTCACCTGGCTCCAGGTCCTCAACTCCTGCCCATGTATGGGCACTGGAAATGTAGGGTCCTGAATTTCCAAAACCAAAACCCACTCCACTTCCATCCACTCTAGCATCAACTCACATTTCTAGCATTGCCATTGAAAGCTCAGCAATGCAGTTTTTGAAATGTGATGATTCCTAAATACCTGTAGCATGAGGCTTTTCCGGTCCCCCAAGCCACCACAGTACCCTGACATTTAAAGACCAGTGACCTAGGCTGTTATTTAAACTGATCTTAGGATCGAAGGCTGTTTTCTTGGATTCAGCATAAAACTGGAAAGTTAAAATATGGGACTAATCCTCTCTTAACAAAGCAACAACCTCTAAAAATGAAATTCACATCCGTAGTGGCCCTGTGGATTATAAGGTCCCAGCTGAGAGGTTTGCGACGCAGAAGCAAGACACGGAGTCCAGGCGATTAAAAGGGGGGAGGTTTTAATCTGCGCTCCCAGGCGAAGCTCTCTGGTCCCAGGGCGGGCCAGGGAAGTTTGAGCGGCATAGGTACTTCTTTTATACAGCTGTTTAGGGAGGGGAGGGCAGAGGGCATGAGAGGTGTGGAATTCCTGCCTCAGGCCAGGGGTCTAGGAAGGCCCTAGGAAGGCGCCAGCTAGCCAGCTATCTTTGTCACCATCCATCCCACAGATGCTTGCATGGGCTCTGGGCTTCCCCCCTGCCTGGACCTAACATGGATGTTTTCAATGATCACTATTTTTGTCAATACTGGTCTTTATTTTCTTGGAAGCCCAAGGCACAGAACAGAAAAACTGTGACTTGCAAAAAACACAGTTCCACCACCACCCAGCAGGTGGCAGAAGTATCACCAGCCTCCAGGGTGCTCCTCCTGAGGCAGGAACCAGAGACAAGAAGAATCACTTGTGCTTAAAGGAGCCTTTAGGCGGAGAGCTAGAGTTGTGTGAGGTTTGAGGCGGTCAGGGAAATGGGTGTACTTCAATATGTCCCAAATAACACGGGAAAATATCTTCTGTCAACTCAACTCTGGTTTAGTTCCATTCCCTCAAATGAAAGAAAAAACAGTGGTTCTCCCAACAGCGGAGCAGGACAGAAGGAAAAAAAAAAAAATATATATATATATATATATATATATATATATATATATATATATATATATTTATATATATATATATATATATATATATATATATATATAATATATATATATATATATATATATATATATATATATATATATATATCCAAAGACAGGGAAAGTCTCCATTTGAGGGACCATTCTCACCAGGTGGGTCTCTGTGATGGTAAAACTCCGTCTCTTTTGCTCACCCAGGCTGATTAAGAATGACTGCCCCAGTACCACCCCCTGGAAACAGCCATGGCCAGCTTTGCCTCACACGGACTTTCCTCGTCCAAAAGGGAACTGCACCTGAACTGGCAACCCCAGCATTGAGGGGGAGTCCTACCCTTAGATTGCCCCATGCGCTGGGTTGTAGAAAAACAAAGGCTTGTCCAACTCTTGTCAACTCCAAGGACATGGAAGGAGATCCTTCTGAGACCAGGAATCACTTGGAGAAGCACAGTCTTTAAAATCCGCAGCCCTGGAGCCTTAATTTAGATGAATCTGAGTTCCTGTTCTACCTCCCACTCCACATGTAGCAACAGAGACACGCCCAGGCGAGCAAGCAGGCACAGCCAGTGCCCGCACACACTCCCCTGGAGGGCTTCCTGACCCTCTCCTTCCCTCAACGCTGCAGTTGGAACTCCCCAGAGAAAAAAAATCATGAATCCATTCAAATGGGAAGTGGTAAAGCAAAGAAGGGTCCAGCATGGTTTCTCCCCAAAACAGCTGGGTGGCTCAGACCTCCTGTTCTCCTTCATGCATGGCCAAGGTCACCTGGGTTTGGAACTGGAGGATCAGCATGAGAGCTGAAACAGAACTTTAAGATGAAAAATTCCAGGGTAGGAATTTGTCACAAGAAGATGAAAAAAAAAAGCGATGGAAAATGTTCAGGGTGTGAGTGTAAGGGTATTGGCAGGAAGATGAAGTTGATGGTCTCTTTGAACCGGATTACTTGGAAAATAGATATAAGCACTGGGTGAGGCAAGAAAACACTAGGAAACATGAGCTGAAAGATGCTGGCTGTGGTACAGGTCAATACAGGGAAATGTGGAGGCAGGAGGCAAACCCTGAGACCACCTTCCTCCCGCCCACCCCCATCTTCCTGTTGTCCTTTACAGACGCTCTAGAAGACACCGTGGGATACTGTGTTAGCCTGCAAGCTCAGTCATGGAAAGACTACGTTATTTGGTTGTAGAGAGAAAGTGAGGCAATGAGAGATACCAATTTTCATCGTAGAAATAAGTATATGTCAATGTCAATGGGTATTCCAACTCAGTGATGAACACTTGTGAGTGTGTGTGTGTGTGTGTGTGTGTGTGTGTGTGTTTGTATAATGCCCCATGTGAGAAAGGGGTACATTCCCTTTATCTGTAACTGATTCACACTGTCTTGTCACCTTTGTCACATTTTTCTCATTTCTCCCCAGGACACACAGTTCTGATTCTGGTTTCTCCTGGGGATTCAACATGGTTAATTTTTGTCATTTGTTCCTTTTTAGCTTTCATGGTAAATAATGGTAGAATAAATTACATGCCTTCTTGAATCACTCAGAAATCAACTAACTTCTGAGTTTTCCAAACACTGGAGTCTTTGTTGAAGTCCTTGAGTATAGATTAAGAGGTTCCATGTCAAAGCTGTCAAAAACAACAGGATTCAAATGAAACGTGTTCATTCCAATTCCCCTGGAGTCCTGCTTGGCATTTTCCTTACTTTGCATAGGTATTAATAATAGTCATTCTCATGCCAAAACCGGTTTGGCTCAGTGGTAGAGCGTCGGTCTGTGGACTGAAAGGTCCCGGGTTTGATTCCGGTCAAGGGCATGTACACTGGTTGTGGGCACATCCCCGGTAGGGGGTGTGCAAGAGGCAGCTGGTTGGTGTTTCTCATCAACGTTTCTAGCTCTCTATCTCTCTCCCTTCCTCTCTGTAAAATATCAATAAAATAAATATTAAAAAAAATAATAGTCATTCTCGCCGAAATCAGTTTGGCTCAGTGGATAGGCCTGCAGACTGAAGGGTCCCAGGTTCGATTCCGGTCATGGGCATGTACCTTAGTTGCGGGCACAATCCCAGTAGGGGTTGTGTAAGGGGCAGCTGATCGATGATTCTCTCTCATGGGTGTTTCTAACTCTCTATCCCTCTCTCTTCCTCTCTGTGAAAAATCAATAAAATATATTTTAAGAAATAAAATTTAAAAAGTAATAGTCATTCTATTACCAATCCAACACTGTGAAAAGCTAAATGCATTTTTACTTCCCTAATTTTCTAACTTAAGGGGGACACTTTACTAAATATCTGGCAAGCAAATTTAGTATTTTACTGGACACTCACTGGTGTTACCATACTGAGTATGGTAGTTCGTTTAGAACAGCCCTAATCCCTGGGAAGTTCTAGTTGCACCTAGACCAGTTTCCCAACTGGGTTCCCTTTGAGCTCAGGGGTATAAGCTGAAAGTAACAAAAATAATCTGTTCGTAAGTTTTATTATGAGAAGTAAGGGACAAGTTTAAGCTTCTAGAAACATGAAGTGTTAATAAAAACTGAAGCCTTTATATTTTGTCTAATTACTGCTATTAAACACTCTATACAGTGGTTCTCAACCAGTAACACTTTTGCCCCCAAAGAATATTTGTCAATGTTTGCTGACAGTTTGGGTTGTTGTAACTGAGGAAAGGGGTGCTCCTGACATCTAGTGTAGAGGCCAAGGACAGAGGGACCCCTCCCAACCAATAATGATTTAGCCCAAAATATCAATAGTGATCATATTGATAAATACTGCTATATCAAATGGTTTTTCTAAAGAGATCAATACTCATACTACATCACTGGTTTATGTGGATTTGATTTTTTTAACACCTTTATTGAAATGTAATTCACATAAGAAACAATTCACACATTTGGAGTGCACAATTCAATGGCTTTTAGTTTGTTCAGAATTGTGCAACCACCACAATTAATTTTATGTTTTTATTGGCCTAAAAGAAACTCCACATGCTTTAGTCATCATTCCTCCATCCTACCCCAAGCCCTAGGCAACTACTAATCTACTTTCTACCACTATAGATTTGCCTATCCTATATAATAAAACCCTAATATGTAAATCGACTGGATGGCAGAACAACCGGTCACTATGACATGGAATGACCACCAGGGGGCAGACACTCAATGCAGGACCTGCCCCTTGTGATCAGTGCGCTTCCACAGGGGAAGCGCTGCTCAGCCAGAAGCCAGGCTCACAGCTGGTGAGTGCAGCAGTGGTGGAGGGAGTCTCTCCTGCATCCGGTGTCTGCCACCAAGGCAGCACTAAGGACCCCTTTAGAGGATGTCTGACTGCTGGCTTAGGCCCCATTCCTCAGGTGCATTGTGCCTAAGCCAGCAGGTGGACATCCCCTGAGGGGTCCTGGACTGCGAGAGGGCACAGGCCAGGCTGGGGGACTCCCTTCCTCCCCCCAGTGCATGCATGTTATGTATATTTCACATACATGTTTTGTATATTTCACATAAATGGAATTGTACCGTATGTGACCATTTGTGTCTGGCTTCTTTCACTCAGCATAATGGTTTCAGGGTTCATTCATGGTATGATATTCATCAGTACTTCACTCCCTTTTATTGATGGGTAATATTGTACATAAATAAACTGTATCTTCTTTCTGCATTTACCAGTGAATGATCATTTGGGTTGATTCCACTGGGTTTTGGTTTTTGTGAATAGAGCGGCTATGAACATTCACATACTAGTTTTTGTGTGAAAGTATATTTTCATTCCTCTTGGGTATATATCTAGGAATAAAATTACTATATCACATAACTTTTTGTTTTAGTTTTGAGGAATTGTCAATCTGTTTTCCAAAAACTAAACCACTTTAAATTGCCACAAATGAAGGCTCCATTTTTCCCACATCCTCACCATCTGTCTTCTTCATTATAATTGTTATTGTGGGTGTGAAATGGGCTCACTGTGGTTGTGATTTGCATTTCCCTGGTGGCTAATGATGTTGAGCATTTTTAATGTTCCTATTGATTAATCTTGTTTATCCATCTCTGAAGAAACATCTCATTATATCAATCATCCATTTTTAGCTTAGTTATTTACATATATTTTAAAATATACTTCATTGATTTTTTTTATAGAGTGAAAGGGAGAGGGATAGAGAGTTAGAAACATCAATCTGCCTCCTGCACACCCCCCATTGGGGATGTGCCCTCAACCAGGGTACATGCCCTTGACTGGAATTGAACCTGGGACCCTTCAGTCCACATGCCGATCCTCTATCCACTAAGCCAAACCAGTCAGGGCTATTTATGTTTTATTATTGAGTTGTTAAACATGCTTTATATAGACACAAATCCTTTATCAGATAAACGATTTGCAAATATTTTCTCATTCTATGAGTTGTCTCTTCATTTTCTTGATGGAATCATTTGCAACATAAACATTTTTAACTTTTATAAGTTCTAAGTTATCAATCTTTTTTCCTTTGTCACTGGTGTTTTTCATGTCATATCGAAGGCTTTACCTAACCCTAGGTCACACAGGTCTCCTTTTATCGTTCCTCTCAAAAGTTTTACAGTTTTAGCTCTAACATTTAGATCTACTTTGATTTAATGTTTTTGTAGAGGTAAGGAAGGCATCCAATGTCACTCCTTTGCATATGGATTTCCGATTGTTCCTGCACCACTTGGGATAAAGCCTTTTCTGTCTCCCTGTATTGTTTTGGCACCCTTGCTGAAATTGTCCATAAAGATGAGGGTTTATTTTGAACTCTTCAATTCTGTTCTATTGATCTATGTCTATTCTTATGCCATTACCACACTGTCTTGTTTATTGTAGTTGTGCAATCAGTTTTGAGTTAAGAAGAATGAGTTTTTCAAATTTGTTCTTTTTCAAGATTGTTTTGGCTATGCCGGGTCCTTTGAATTCCCATATAAATTTTAGGATCACTTTGTCGATTTCTGAAAAACAGCCAGCTCAGATTTTGATAGGTATTGCAATGAATCTGTAAATCAATTTGAGGAGTGTTACCATTGAAACAATATCAACTCTTTCAATCCATGAACATGGAATGTCTTCTCATTTATTTGGTTTTCAAAATTTCTTTTCAATAACCTTTTAAAGTTAAACTTATTCTTAAATATTTTATTCTTCTTAGACACTATAATGCAAGGAATTATTTTTTTAATTTCATTTCCAGTTTGTTAATTTCTAACATATAGCAATGTAATGGATTGTTAACATTAATCTTGTACCCTATAATATTTTAAAACTCATTTATTCTAAGACCTTTAGTGAATTCCTTAGGATTTTCTACATAAAAGATTATGCCATATGTGAATAGAGATAATTCTCCTTCTTCCTTTACAGACTGGGTGGCTTCTATTTATTTTGTTTGCTTAATTTCCCAGGCTAGACCCTCAAGTACCCTGTTTAATAGAGAGTGGACATGTTTGTATTGTTCCTGATTCTGAGCAGGAAGCATTCAACCTTTCATTATTAAGTATGATGCTATCTGAGGCATTTTTGTAGATGTCCTTCACCAAGTTGAAGAAATTGTCTTCTGTTATAGTTTGTTGAGTGTTTTTTTTTTTTTTTATCATGAGTAGGTATTGGGGATTTTGCCAACTGTCTCAGTTTGTTGGAGCATCATCCTGTACACCAAATGGTTGCAGGTTCCATTTCTGCTCAGAGTACATAACTAGGTTTGTGATATTATTGTTATACGTGTTACCTCTAGTTATGTTACAAACCCAACAACCGTGTCCTTAGTTCCTTATGTGATAAGCATTATGGACTGATAGAACCTTGTTTACATATGTAATTTATGATTGAGACTTCATTTTTAGAGCAGTTCTAAGTTCCTTACTAAGGGAAACTGTGAGATAAAAATGAGTGTTGTTTTAAGACAAACATAGAGAGAGAGAAATCACTTCTTCCTAGCAAGATAAAACAATGGCAGCGAAGGGACCTCAGGACTTTGGGATCAGCTCAAAGGACTGCCCGGGCTGGGTCTAAAGATCCTTTCCAAGTCACCAAGGAGAGCTTCGCAGGTGGGTGCTCGTTCCAAACAGGCCTCTGGTGCACAGAAACTTTCACAACTGCTTCGTTGTCTGATGTCCCTAGGACTACAGAGACCCAGCTCACGTGCTGTCACTAGTATTACTACAGGGTTCAATAAATATGTCTTTATGCATAAAGACATCTGCTATTTGGGGACGCTAAATAATGAGCAAATGCTTTCTACAATGTGCTACGTTCCTACATTTTTAAAACTTGTTCAGCATCCTCGGTCAAACAAGTCTAAGAGTGAAATGAAATGCAAAGCTGGCAACGGGGGTGTTTTCTGGCTCAGAATAAGCCATTCAGGGAGAGGCAATGCCCATGAGGCAGGTTAGGGACTCAACTAGATGGCTTTCTCCATGCTCAATCGGTGTGATGTCTGGACACCCCCGGAAGGGAGCTTCCTAAGGGAATCAAGGAATGCTGAGAGTTCAGCTGAGAGTGAGGAGGCCAGTGCAGTCCATGAGCAGTACCAGCAGATTCTGTCCTTGCTGGACAGAAGCTCTGTTAGGGAGCCTTTCTGAAAGTAGAAGACTTTCCTCCTTTTCCTTTGGCCATTGTTGGCTAGAACACCCTTCCACACGCTGCTTTGTGTCTTGGTGAACCTCTCTCTTCTGCTGCTGAAAAGTTGAGCCAGAATGTGGGGTTGTTACTATTGGAAAAGAAGGTGTACACTCCCCCATTGCTGCCCCACTGATGTGATGAGAGCCTGGTCAGGGGAACGTGATGGTTAGTTTCCTCGGTCAGCAATGTGAATGGTAACCATTGAGCCTTTGAAGTGTAGACCATCCAAAATCCTAAGACCTCGAGGACCAAGTGCTCAAACCACTTTAGAAAACTGGGCCCCTCGAGTCCTGAAAACGCAGTGTCTCAGGCCCGTGAAGCATTCCGGACGCCGTGTGTTAGCTTTGCTGACAGCAACGAGAAATGCAAACACGCAAGAGTTGGGTCCTTGATGAACTCCATTCAGAGGTGATTTTCTCTGGAACAGGCGTGTCATTTTTTCTAAAAACAGATGGTTCTCAGACTGTGTTGATCTTTCTGTTCTGCAATTGTATCGGCCCATACACTTGCAATGTGTTCATTTCTTCAGAAAACAAGGTCTGTGTTTCCCCATCGCAGTGTTGGCGTGGAAAGGCCGCCCCCTCAGCTGGGGCACCCTGGTTAGCCTGCTGAGGAGGAGAAGGGGAGAGAGGGGCTTGAATGCATGCAGACATCAGCTAGCCAGTCCAGCCCTAGCCAGAGGGTTGTGGGCTTGCCTTTCCCCTCGAGGCTGAAGGAGGGGGCACAGGGCCTTCTCACCAGCCTCCTGGTGGTGGGCCAGAGGAGGAGAAGGGGAGAGAGGGGCTTGAAAGCATGCAGACAGCAGCTAGCCAGTCCAGCCCTAGCCAGTCAAGGGCACGAAACCTCATTGTAGGCTCCTTCCTGGCCCGGGCCTGGTCAGCGTGCGTGCAGGAGGAGCTCGGTTGACGTGTGTTTCTCTAAGTCTTTCCCTCTCTCTTCCACTCTCTCTAAAAATCAATGGAAAAATATCCTTGGATGAGGATTGAAAAACAAACAAACAAACAAACAAAAAAGAGTCTGACTCTATTACCTCAGCAGCCTTCTGCCCGAAGGTCCCAGAGCTGGGGAACGCGTGCCCAGGAGGGCTGTGCTGGTGCTGGAGGCACGGAGGGAGGGAGCGGAGGGAGGGAGCGGAGGGAGGGAGTGGAGGGAGGGAGTGGAGGGAGGGAGAGGAGGGAGGGAGAGGAGGGAGCAGCCACCCTCCCTCCAGCGGCTCTTCGTTTGGACCTGAGGGCGGTCTTGGCGGCCCGTCCGGATCAGCCGTGCTCGGCACTTTGCTCCCTGTTGGCGGGCGGCCAGGACCTGCAATGTAGCCTTTTCCACGGCACACGGGAGCCACGGGGAAACTTCGAGAAGAGAGCTAACAGCTACTCTGTGGGCCATCCTGGGACCCAGGGTGTGTGTTCACTTATAACACGGGCCTCCTGAAGCTCGATCCCAAGACACGTACACCTGATTGTGAATTGCAAAGACAACACAAGCATTTAAAAAAAAAAAAAAAAAAAACCAGCTTAGTTCTAACTTCCAGGGTGGGGGCTGGGATAGCCTAAGCCCTCCAGGGATGTCCTCTGAAAGATTCTCCGTAAGAGGAAGAACCTGTCCCCCTGGGAGGAAAAGTGGGAGGAGAGAGTCCTGTATAATAAAAGCCCAATATGCAAATTGTCCCCTCAACCGGGAGTTAGATTGGGAGTTTGACCCGGGAATGGGGCTGGCCAACCGACCACCTTCGCATCTGGGGGAAGGGAGCCCTGGGCCACAGCCGGCAGCTGCCAGGTCCCCTACCCACGCAGGAATTTGTGCACTGGGCCTCTGGTGACTAGATAAAGGTGTTCCAATGCCACGGTCCAGGACTGGTGGGGAAACAGGACCCGTTTCATTCTCGGCATTCCTTTGACCTGTCCTTCCCTCACAAGGCAGTTTTGTGCTCAGAGGTTGCTCCTGGTTAAAAATGACTTTGTAGCCTAGCCGGTTTGGCTCAGTGGATGGAGCATCAGCCTGCAGACCGAAGGATCACGGAATCCTGGGTTCTATTCTGGTCAAGGGCACATACCTCTGTTGCAGGCTTCTCCCCGGGGCCTGGTGGTGGGCATGTGCAATAGGCAACGAATCTATGTGTTTCTCTCACATCAATGTGACTGTCTTTTGCTCTCTCTCTCACTCTCTCCAAAAAAAAAAAAAAAAAGATCAATGGAAAAATATCCTCAGGTAAGAAATAACAAACAAATAAGCAACTAAGCAAGGAAATAATTAAACAAAATGGAAAGTGACCCTGCAATTGGGACTCAAGTCACTTGGGAAGGCGTGTGTGCACTGCCACCTACCAGCAGGCTGGCAAGTACACCCTGGACATGTGGGGAGCCCTGGGTGAAGGTCACCTCGCAGGGACACGTGCTTTCCCCGGGGCCGGACGCTGGGCACCCCAATGCTGCCGCAGAGGAGAAAAGACCTGTCCTCCCCGGAGTGGCTGGAGAGGGACCGGGGCTAGTGGTGTGGGTTGTATTCAGCTTTGCAGGGAGCCAGGCGTTTCTGGATGCCTGTCCACACTTCCTGCCGAGAATTCCCCGGCAGCCTCTTGGAGGTGACATTTACTTTAGGCGCGGACGTGTGCAGCCATTGCCCTGTCCGCCCAGGGTCACAGGGCGCCGAGTCAGAAAGCACCGCCACTGTCACAGCTCCCGCGGGCCCTTCCCAAAGCACCCACTCCTCCCCCCGGGAGCCCCGGGGACCCGCCGCACTCCACCGGCAGGCATCTGAACGCGCCTTCGGAAAAACCTCTTCGGGGGTCCCGACTTATTTTTCCTTTTTCCTTTTCCCCTCTTTTTTTCTTCTTCTTCTTTTGAAGAGCTTAAAATAATAATTTCCATCTTAGCTGGAAAGGCAGAAAAGGTACCGAGCGCCAACCACATTTTTGGTACCCCATAAAAGCTAAATAAAAATAATAGTTAAACAATGAATGGGGCACAGCGTCGATGTGAGGTCTTTGCAGGCCAAGGAGCAAACCCGAGCTATGGCCCGGTCAGCTCCTCCGGCCCGGCCAGCACCAGGCAGGGGGGAGGTGACCAGGGACACGGCTGCTCCCGCTCCTGCTCCCAGAAGTGGGGGGAAGACTCTCTCCTTCCACCCCTTCCCGCCCCCCTCCCCGCCCCCGCCCCCGTGTAAGTGAAAGCAGACGGGTTTGCTGGGTGTCTGCTTCGCTGGGGCTGCCCCACAGTGGAAAAAGGACATTTTTGCCGCGACTTTATCATTTGATACAGATGTTTGGCTCCGGTCTCCTGATCTTGTCAGCAAAATTGACGGTAAAAAAAAAAAAAAAAAAAATCAGAGCAAGAACCTTGGTTTATTTATGTTTTCTTATGAGGTGTAAATTTGCATATGTGAGCGTTATTTTTACTGCAGTCCCAACCAGGCTCTGGCTCTGGGATGCGCTCCCTCTCCCTGCCCTTTGTTAGGAGCAGTGAGATTTATTACTCATGTTGGCCGGGTTACTCCCCCTCCCCCCGCCCCCCTCCTCCAAGGACCACGTGATGAAGTGCACTTAGGTGCTGTCCCCCCCTTCCTGAACAGCCATCAGGAGAAGTCCACTCCCACCGTGCCACTGCAGCTGGCTCACCCTCTCTTGACCTCTGGGTTTTTCAAAGTCCGCAAACAATACAAACAATGGGGAATTCTCCAAGTTCGTCAAGGCTAGACCTTCCTTCGAGGGCCCCACGGCCGCACTGCATGGCCTCTGTCCACTTTTCCCGGCTGAAACTGGTTAAAAAGTAGCTAGGAAGCCCTGAGAAAGCAAAAGTGGCATGATAACAAGGGAGGCATTTAGCAGGGAAGTTTCCCCTGAGTGTGCATCTCCGTGCGGGTCCGGCTCAGGACTGATCCCACACAGAGCCTGTCTGCTTCCTCTCCAGGGGACGGAATGGCCTCGAACACGCATCTGAGCTGTTGAGCATCCGTTATGTTGCAGAGACGCCATCACTGCTTCCAAAACAATTGCAATTCTTTTTTTTTTAATATATATTTTATTGATATTTTACAGAGAGGAAGAGAGAGAGATAGAGAGTTAGAAACATTGACGAGAGAGAAACATCAACCAGCTGCCTCCTGCACACCTCCCACCGGGGAATGTGCCCGCAACCAAGGTACATGCCCTTGACTAGAATCGAACCCGGGACCTTTCAGTCCACAGACCGACGCTCTACCACTGAGCCAAACCGGTTTCAGCACAATTGCAATTCTTATGGCGTCTAAGTTAAAACAGGGACCTTTACTTTCTTATTGTTAATCCTCACCTGAGGATGCTTTCCCATTGGTCTTTTAGAGAGAGTGAAGAGAGAGGGAAAGACAGAGGGAAACATCGATGCGGGAGAAACACAGCGATGGGTGACCTCCGGATCAAGCCCGCAACCAAGGTACGCGCTTGTGACTGGAATCAAACCCAGGACCCTTTAGTCCACAGGCCAACGCTTTATCTACCGAGCCAAACCAGCTAGGGCTAAAGCTCTTGGAATGCCAAATTGCAAGGGTTTAGTCTATTTCTTGACCAAATAACACTTGACCAAACACTGCTGTCAGAAGCAAGTGCTCTGAAAAGAGAAAAGAAAGAAGAACAAATGGAGATGTTTTGCCTACAAAGCTATCTTCCTG
Source organism: Vespertilio murinus (assembly GCA_963924515.1). NCBI lineage: Eukaryota > Metazoa > Chordata > Mammalia > Chiroptera > Vespertilionidae > Vespertilio > Vespertilio murinus. The sequence continues at coordinate 197,852,288 of OZ004706.1, read as the reverse complement.
GGACTCAGTTTCTCAAAGTGCCCACCGCCCATGAAAGGTTTTCAGAGCCAGTGGTGTCCATGCCATAGTCCCGTGGTTGGCAAACTGGGGCTCAAGAGCCACATGGAGCTCTTTGGCCCCTTGAGTATGGCTCGTCCACAAAATACCACAGCCTGGGCGAATCTATGTTGAGGAAGTGGCATTAGGAGAAGTTTAAGTTTAAACAATGTGGCTCTCCAAAGAAATGTCAATCGTTGTGCTGTTGATATGTGGCTCTGGTGACGAATGAGTTTGCCGACCACAGTCCAGGGCCAACAGGTGGGGCCAGCCATCAGTATGGTCATAAAAAAGACACAGGAATGTGTATTATTGCTACTGAATTCCACGAACCCCCATCTACCCACCCTCCCCCCCCCCCTTAGTTCATCTGTCCACCTGAGTGACAAATTCTCGGGCATTTTCTGAGATGAATGAAGATGCAAATGTAATTTCGGAAAAGCCCAGGCCAGAGAGCATCATGGAACAGCGTGTACCTTGTTGTAAAATAAAAATAGCCTTGGCTAGCCCGTGGAATGTGTCCTAGCAGCGTAATCAATTCTTCGCTGCGGTTTTCCTGCCCGTCGGGGAGCCCTGCGTCACGGGCCGCGGGCGCCAAGTGTCTGGTTTGCGCTTTGGTAAGACATGTTTTTCTTGCTGAGCCTTTTCAGGTTTGCCGTTTCCCCAAGTGCACGGCAGCCAGGTCACCTTCCTGTGCGGCGGGCACGGCTCTGGTTCCAGACGTCCCGCCAGAGGCCGGGGCACTGAGCTTCCAAATGCCCGTGGGCAGCGTACGTGGGCCCGCAGCCCGCGAGGTGAGGCCCTCGGGACACCCCGTCGCCTGGTCAACGAGGGGAACTGGCCGCTCGGGGGAACTCGCATCTTGGACAATCAGGCAGGCGCTTCTTGACCCAGGCTCTCTGCTCCGAGCGGCAAATTGGCCGCAGAGCACAGAGTTGAGGCAAAGGCCTAAGTCACTTTTGGCAACGTGTGCCATATTGGTACAAGATGGGCTTTCCACCCTTCCTGATTGGCCTCGCTTTTCAGTCTATGCTTTTCAGAGTGACTGACTCTCTTATGGCCTTTAGTCCACTCAGACCCGGGGTCGGCCTGTGGGAAGCCCCTTTCTGCTGTCCAGAAAGGGATTGTGCTTATTAAGAGCATGAGGCCCAGCTTCTGTGGCTCAGTGGTTGAGCACCGATCTATGAATCAGGAGGTCAAGGTTCAATTCCAGGTCAGGGCACATGCTCAGATTACAGGCTTGATCCCCAGGGTGGGGTGTGCATCAGGGTGTGATCAGTGATTCTCTCTCATCATTGATGTTTCTCTCTCTCTCTCTCTCTCTCTCTCTCTCCCACTCTCTCTCCCTTCTTCTCTGAAATCAATAAAAACATATTAAAAAAAAATAAGAGCATGAGTCCCCTGAGCCAGGTCTGTCCTTCTGGGCTCTCGTCACCTCTCCTCACGGCCACTTGCTTTACCAGGCGGGACTAGGGTGGTATGCTCCTCACACTCAATCCGGGTCTTTACCCAAACAGACAACATAATGAGGGGCAGGTCCCAGGTGGACTCGGAGTTGTTCCTACTACACATTTCTCCCGCTGCCGCTCTCATGCTCGCTGCTGCCACAGTGGCGGTGACCTGAGGTTGCCCAAGCGCCAGGAGGTCACATGGGGCTGTGTGGGGAAAAGATACCCTCCCCCACTTCCCACACGCATACCCTTTAAGGTCAAACCAAAGAGAAACCCAGGCCACGAAATTTGAAGAGAGAGTGCTTCATCCAACCTTGGGAGCATCTTCAACGTCCTGTCGCCTCCTTTCGAGGTCTTACAAAGACTCCTTTCTCCAAGGCCTCACCACCACACCTTTCTTACCAGCCAGCACCTCTCTTCCCCACACCGTCCCCTCCTAAGCTCTTTCTGTTTCCTTGGCTGACTCCTCCATCCCTACAGGTCTCTGTAACTTTTGCCGCGACTTTATCATTGGATACAGATGTTTGCCTCATCTGCGACAGCTTTCTGACCTCCCATCCACATCATTAAGTCCCCTCACACTCACCTGCTCTCTTTTCTCCAGCATCATTCTCACCTGACAAATTGTGTGTCCACATGCTGACTTAGAAGCTCAAGACAAAGCGAGAGGAAGCTAGAAGCCCAACTGGGCGGGGCTGGAGGGGTCTGTTGTGTTCATGGCTGCCTCCATAGCCTGTAGTAGAGGGTCTGCACTCTTATTGAGTTATTGAGATTTGGGCTAAATTTTTTTTAAAATAAATCTTTATTGTTCATATTATTACAAATGTTCCTCATTCCCCCCCATTGCTCCCCTACACCAAGTTTCCATTCAATTCTCTGCCCTTTCCCCATCCCCCATTGTCCTCATCCATAGGTGCAGTTTATGTTCAGTCTCTTCCCGCCCCGCTCCACTCCCCATTTCCCCAAGAATCATCAGTCCACTCCCCTTCCATACCTCTGATTCTATTATATTCACCAGTTAATATTGTTCATCATGATTTTTACTTCCCTTGGTTTTTAGACTCACTTGTTGATAGTTACGTGTTTGTTCATAATTTTTACATTTATCTTCTTCCTCTTCCTAAAGAACCCCTTTTAGCAATTCATATAATTCTGGCTTGGCAGTGATGAATTCCTTTAGCTTAAATTTATTTGTGAAGCTCTTTATCTGGCCTTCGATTCTGAGTGATAGCTTTGCTGGGTAGAGTATTTTTGGCTGTAGGTTCTTGTTATTCATCACCTTGAATATTTCTTGCCATTCCCGTCTGGCCTGCATGGTTTCTGTTGAGAAATCAGCTGACAGTCGTATGGGTGCCCCTTTATAGGTAACTACCTTCTTTTGTCTTGCTGCTTTTAATATTCTCTCTTTGTCTCTAGCTCTTGGAATTTTAATTATGATGTGTCTTGGTGTGGTTCTTTTTGGATTCCTTTTGTTTGGGGTTCTGTGTGCTTCCTGGACGTGTAAGTCTATTTCTTTCACCAGGTGGGGGAAGTTTTCTGTCACTATTTCTTTCAATATGTTTTCGGTATCTTGCTCTCTGTCATCTTCTGGGATGCCCATAATTCTGATGTTGGTTCGCTTGAAGTTGTCCCAGAGGTTTCTTACATTATCTTCAACTTTCTGGATTCTCTTGTCTTCTTGCTTCTGTGGAGGAGTGTCCTCTGGCTCTTTGTGTTCCAAATCTTGGACTTGATTCTTGCAATCTTCCAATCTGTTTTTAGGACTCTGTATAATATTATTTATTTCAGAGATTGTATTCTTTATTTCTAGTTGACCCTTCATTATTTCTTGTTGATCCCTTATCATATCCTCATAGGTCTCATTTATTTTATCCGCCTTTTCTAAGAGATTGTTGAACAACCTTATAAGCGTGGCTTTGAACTCTATATCCAGTTGCTTTTTGTCCTCCATTTCTTTCATTTGTGATCTGTTTCCTCGTTTCGGCATTTTCGCTGCTTCCCTGAGTTGGTAGGTTGGGAGGATCAGCTGTGTCTATGCCAGGAGACAACCTTATTCCACTAGACTTGGAAACCTGCAAAAGCCTCTCTGAGTTCAGCTTGGATGGGGCAGAGTTTCAGGGTGGAGCCTACAGCCTTAGCTTCCGGTTAGCCCCGCCCTCGGAGGTTCCTGAGTCTCAGTGTACCTCAGTGTCCTTTGGTACTCGCTGCAAGCACCTCTGAGAGAAAGGCACTCTAGAGTTTCGCCCGCTACCAGACAGTGTAGTCTCTCCCCCAACAAGCCCATAACTGGGGTTCAGAGCAGTTGGAAGTGGGGTTAAGAGCAGTCCGGAGCTTATGTCTCCTTCCCGCCAGGGCAATCTCGCGGCCCAAACAACAGTCTGTCCTCTGTGCGCGCAATGTGCGCGACTCCGGGGATCTGCTTTTTCCTGCTCCCCTGAGCTTCTGTCTTACAGCCCAGATTCCCTCTGTATGAGGCTGGAGCCCGAGGGTCTTGCCCAGGACTGGGGTTCCGTGCAGTCAGAACTGGGTGTCAGTACATTCCTGAGCTTTTGAGTCCTTCCCGCTGGGGCAATTCAGCAGCTCAGCGAACAGTCCCTCCTCTGCACGCAACGTGCGCGACTCAGGGGCTCTGCCTTTTCGCTGCTCCGCTGAGCTTCCGCCTTACAGCCCAGATTCCCTCTGTATGAGCCTGGGACCCCCGGGGTCTCGCCCAGAACTGGAGTTCAGTGCAGTCGGAGTTGGGGTTCAGCACGGTCCGGAGCTTTTATCTCCTTCCCGCTGGGGAACGCCAGCCAGGCACTCAGCCGCCCCTCCTCTCCGGCTCCGTCCTCTCCCCGCGCGCACGGTGTCTCCGTACCTTAGGCTTTTACAGCTCCTCTGGTTTTCCTTCTGGTTTTCTCTTTCCTTCTAGTTGTAGAATTTCCAGTCAGTCAACTTTCCTGTAGTTCTGGATAGTGTCCACTCTATATTTTAGTTGTATTTTTTGAAATTGTTGAGTGCGGCTGCAGTTAGGCTTTTACCTCTGCCGCCATCTTGTTGTCAGAACCCTGGGCTAAATTTTTTTAAAGTTAAGATTTTAGGATGGTCTTACAAGCTTTCACTTTTTAGAATTATTTATCTTCTTTTGGTCTTTTTCCTACTAGACTGTAATTTTCTAAAGGGCAGGATTATATGAAATATGCATCTTTTATTCTCTGACGGTCACAGGGCAAGCCTTGAACCCAGTGCTGGATAATTGCTTGTTGGAAAGAATTCCACCCCACCCCCAAGAGTATTTCTTCTCCCTGAGCTTAAGAAGGCTGTTTCAAATGCTCTATTTTACAGAATCTGATCTCTGGGTCAAAGGCTGGGAGGATTTATCTGACAATGGCCAGATAGTAAACATTTCCAGCTCTACAGTTCTATTATCTTAGCATGAAAACAGCCATAAGCACCTTGTATACAAGTGGGCATGGCTGTGTTGCAATGAACTTTAATTTACGGAAACAGGTGCTGGCCGGATATGGCCTGTGGGTTGTAGTTGGCTGGCCCCGTGCAGTTTGCCAGACCGTGATTGACATAACATGACCATTCCTAAAGGCAAACTGTTTGGTTCTATTGCATTTCAGAAGTAGACACAAGCGCTGTTTGGGCATTAAATAAGTTTTCCTTTCAGTTCTATTGCTGTCCATTTGTTATCTGAATAAAGACTTCCCTCAGCGACTCCCAAGCTGGAGTCCTCACTTCATTTTCAGATCATCGAAAGCTTGACCCACTTAGACGTGTACCGAGACACTGCCTTTTCTGTTGTCTTCCTTTTTTGAAAATGATACTCTGTCTTTGTGACCATCTTGTTTACATAAACTGAACCTGAGACAAAGCTTCTAGCGCTGGCTCCCTAAACTCTTTGTGGTTAGTTCCTTACCCACTAGACCGGGAGAGGGTAAGAAAGCACTGGACCAGGTTAGGTGTGTTTGGAGGAGGGATCAATATGAAATATAAACCAGACTCTACTTCCTTGGTTCTCCCCAGGCCTAATCCCAAGTAATCCTTGGCTCTGAGTCATCTACAAGTGTCTGTAGTATACTTTGCTCCCTTAGTTGAGGGTCTAAAATTACCCAGCAAGCAGAGAGGACCCCACATTTCAGGCTTGGCACAGAAATCCGACCCACAGAGCCTCAGAGGAGCCTGAGCGTACAGCCACTGTCCTTCTCCTCTTGGAGGTCACCAGACCAACCTCTGCATGGGCGTGCCTTCTGTCTATCCACGCCCCGCCTACCTCCTGTCTCTGACCTAGAGGGGGCTGGAGATTGTGTCTCGGAGAACGGGTGACTCCCTAGCAAGAGCCACCCAGCACACTCCGGTCTCCCGCTGTCTGCACTAAGTCTCAGCCAGAAAGATCTCCATCACTGGTCCCGCCCCAGGCCCCGCTCACTCTGAGGTTCACTGTGACGTAGGGAAGTGGGGAAAAGGAGAACATTTTCCTTTGACTCCTGGAAAACTGTGTCTCCTCCCAAGCCCTGGGGGCAAAGCACTGCAGCTAATGAGACAGTGGGGGTTCGTCCTGTGGTAACTTTTAAGGTATTTGTTCTGCAGAACTAATGGGAAGCAGTAGGTACTCAGGACCAAGAAGAGCCTCTTTTCTTCTTAATAAGGGGTTATCAGAGCAACCAGCGTTGTGGACCGTGTGTAAGTCCTGAGATCATTTGTGAGCAGACCAAAGGGCCAGCTAAGAGAATTGGACACATCCTGAGGCAGACGACCACATGGACGTTGTGGGTCCAAGATGCTCCTTTTGGGGTTGGTGACTCATTGGTGATGTGCAGAGAAAGGCACGGCCCTTCTGTGACCACAGGTTTCTAGAGGCGCCGTCATCACAGGGTCTGGAAAGAGGAGGAGTTAAGAGGGGAGGCTCAGTGGGTAGAGGTGGGGGCTGGATACCTGGTTTGGAATCCGAGTTTCCCTCATCCTGATTTTGTCCCTAATGTCCTCTCTCCATGTCCACCTCTGTGATTCTCAGCCTTGCCTTCATTCCAACCATCTCGGGACATTCCTCACTGACATATTTTGCTTGGCATGATATTCTCAAGACCCATTCATGTTGTCACACTGGCAGTATTTCATCCTTTCTTTTGGCTGATCAGTATTCTATTATGTTGTATATGCACCCCATCTCCTTTATCCAATCACCTATTAAAGGACACTTTGGTTGATGCCATGTCTTGGCCGACATGAATAATGCTGCAATGAACATAGGGGTAGACATATCTTTGTGAATAAATGGTTTAAAGTTTTGGGGGTGAAACAAATAAGACAAACAAACAAAAATGCATAGACACAGACAACAGTATGGTAGTTACCAGAGGAAAAGAGGGCATCGAGTCTGGGGACAGAAGGAGGTTGGATTTTGGGTGGTGGGCACACAATGCAATAGACGTTTGATGGATTGTAGAGTTGTACACTTGAAACCTATATAATTTAATTAACCAATGTTAGCCCAATACATTTAATAAAAACACAACAAACAAGCGAAAAAAAACAAATTATCTCAGGACTTAAAAACACAGTATTGATGCTCAAGCCTCACCCAGATGAAATATGTCAGAATCACATGACCATTTACAAAGTCTCTCTGGATGATTCTGTGGTTTGGGTTGGGGTCCACTCAGATCTCCTTTATTATGGTCATGGCGCTAAAGCATCCTCCTGGGAAGCAGGAAGGCTACCAGCTGCCTCTGAATCCTTCACGGGGACCCTCCTCAGAAGGCTGCATCTGAGGCCGTGAGGTCACCTTCTAAATAATTCCCTTCACGGTTTTAAAAACGATGAAATGTGTCTACAGCTGGAAATCCAACAGGTCTCGGTTCTGATGCATGTGCTCATTTTGGGCCATTTCAGCCTTCTTCATGGCGTGGTCCGTAAAGGTTCTTCCATTAACCCCAAGATGACCCAGATGGTCTGTGAAGACATGGGTGGATGTAACACACAGTGATTCTGTGTGTGGACTTTGAAGTGAGACCAAGAGTTGAACCTCTGTGCTTCCAATCACTCACTATTTGAACTGGAACTTCATCGGAAACCTAGTTTTCTCACCTATGAAGTAGCAAAAACCATCCCTATCTCCTAGACGCTGATGTGTTAGCACCATCGTGCATTTAATACTCTTCACAATCATTAAACAAGGCAGTGAGAAGAGAACCTACACCAAGTCCCCGGTCCACCGTGAGCCTTCAGCCAAGGACAGCCGTTACTAATAGAACTGAAGTACTAGTAAGTGGTGTGTCTGGGCCAGAGCTCCGACTCCTTGTTGTAGGCTCAAGACGAAGAACCGAGCCCACTAATGAAGTCCTGATTTTTCTCGGAGCAGTGAGCTCACTAGTTTTCTTGTGTTGCCAAGTTCAATCAGACCCAGGAGTATTGGTTACTGCCGGCGTACAATGAAGACAGACATTTGGAGGCACCTCTCGGCAGAACCTGGGCCAATGCAAAACATTCCAGGGCTGCCTTCGATTTGTGTTGGGTTCCCAGGAGCTCCTGTGAGAGATGTGGATATTTCCATGGTCCCCGCTCTCTGCTGGGGCCACCAGGTGAGCTCTGCTGACCTAGAGGGAGTGTTTCTGAAATCTTGGTTGAAATCAAGGGTAACCATGTAGGCAAAGTGTGAATTTCTCTGATGCTCTATTTCAATTTTTTTTTAAAGAGGTGACATACTACAAACAAGCAGCATTCTAACATAATCTTAGGAGGTAAATTATGTTTGAAGTTTCCCTGCATTCTGGCCACAGTACTTGCTACCTAGTGAGCGTGTGTGTGTGTGTGTGTGTGTGTGTGTGTGTGTTAAAGGGACATGTGTTTACCCAGTTATCTATCAGACGGCAGTACCAGGCCCACTCTGCAAATTTAACATCTGGGACTTGCTGTTCACAAACAGCGTGTCTGAGAGCCAGAGGTGAACTTAGCCCTCCTGAGAGGAGACTTAATGTTGGAAGTCATCCTGGGCTTCAGGTTTAAGAAAAAGGCAAAGTTACAGAATAAGATCAGAAACTAATGGATGCATGGGTGGATTGATGTAATAAAAACAGGTGAGAAGAGAACACGGTTGTTCCGTAGAGTCAAGTTCTTGGCGGCCACCTGCAAAGCTCGCCTTCTGGCTGAAGGCCGGTGTGGCCGTGTCACTTTTGTCCCAGCTTGTGCCGGGTCTCATGGTTTCCATGTTCCCCAGACACACACGTGCTTCAGCATGCATGGCTGTGGGCAGACGCTTCCCCTCACCTGCCACCCCCTCGCTGGAAGAAACCCAACACCTAGCAAACACTAGAAAGAATCTTGCTGACGCAGGCCTGCCTCCTAGCTAAGATTTCATCTCTTGGGCTCAGTGAACTGACAAATGTCGTCGTTTCCACGCTGGACTCAGGTTGGCGCGGCCCAAACGGCTGCTGCAATTCAGGGCGAGTTTTCACTGTGGACTGTGGCCAGCGGGTGCCCACCCATGGCAAAGCGCGGCAAGCAGCACACACTCTCCCGCCCTGCCTTTGCCCTGGGCACACCAGCACACTGGTTATGCATGTACCCGATTCAAGGCCGACCCTGCAAGTGAAGGACAGAAGGGTGTCTGAGCAACATCAACTGCTGTTTTAGGTTCGATAACCAAGATGGAGACAGATTCTCCCGCTCAATTGCTGGGAATATGGAAGTCCTGTGAAAGTCAAGAAACAAGCTCCTCTCGGTGGCATTGACCTTGCAGGTTATCACCGCGACACCAGGCGCCACAGGGAACTGGCACGCTCTACCTCGGCTTCCCAGGAGCAATCACCTAGGCTCTGTTTATTCACGGAACCTAAGCTGTTTGACTACTCAAGTGGTTTGTGATAAAAGCAATAGAGGGAGACCCGCGGCAGCCTAGACTTTCCCTGCTGTCCTTGGGAGGAGCCGGGACTGCTGGTGACCGCAAGCCATTTGGAGCATTGTAAGGCAGCCCAGGTCTCTCTACAACAGACCTGGAGGGACCCAGGACCCCGCCGGCCCCTCCCACAATTCAATCGCAGAGGGAGAAGGGAGAATCTGGGTATGGGACAGAGATCGGCACATGACCGTGATGATTTCTGGCTGTGGGTTTAGGCAAAGCCAGGAAGGACCCCGTCGCAGCGGGCAAGCACGATGGGCAGGAAGGGTGTCCTGACACTGGCCACCTGCGCTGCGCAGCTCCACTTCCTAATGACCCCTTAGTCCAGCCGTGGGTGAACTACGGCCCGTGGGCCAGATCCAGCCCATTCAGCTGTTCTATCCGGCCCGCGGAGCCGGAAGAGCGGAGGTTCTCTTGCTCTCCCCTCCGCTCCTTCACCAGCAGCCCAAGAGGAGAGTGCCAGCATGGTCAGGTTGCTTTTGTTCCAGCCCTCCGGTCCAGTGTAAGAGCCCATGGTGGCCCTCGAGTCAAAAAGTTTGCCCACCCCTGTGGCTTAGCTTCATGGGGCCGGCCACGCCCCCGCCCTTCCCCAGCCACCCTGCTCAGGAGCCCTGAGAAGTAGGGTTCTCCTGCTTGGTTCACTCGTGCAAACAGCAGCTCAAAGAAGAAGGGGATTGGCCAGGTCATGAGGCCGGTGCACGGCCAGGCAATTCTCCAGCTGAAGCCACACCTACCTGGATGAAACGTCCCCCTCCTCATCCCCCATCCCTTGTACTGCCCCCTCACCAGAAAGAAATAATGAAAGGATTCATCGTTCGGAGCCAAGGGTTCTATTTCAGGCTCATCGTCCTGTGGGCCTGCACACTGTGAAATGAGAGTCCACTCCTTACCAGTTGGATAAACCATTCAGCCACTCGAAAAGCAAAAGAACAACGTTTGCCCGGGAGATCGGCGTGGGTCTGAACTGATCATCACGGGGCCTGGAGGAGAGGGGGCGTGCTCGCCTGGTGACCGCTGTTCACTGCTAACTGACCAACCGCAGTGCCGCCTCTCTGAGACCACGGCGGCCTGAGTCCGCACAAATTTCAGAAGGGAAGGCGCAAAGGCGGTTGTCAATGATTGCCAGAAGTTCCCCGCTGAAAGCAGTTTGGAGAAGAGCAAGTCCGAAGTCCACACTCCCTCTGGGGCAGGGCGACCACATGGCAAAGCAAAGCTGGTGGGACAGAGCGCGGGGCAGGGACAGAAACGTGCTCCAGCGTGCGGTGGAGAATAAATGCACAGGCCCGGGGTGACATCGCCCAGGGCTGGTCTCAAGGGGGAGAAGGAGAATCCAGCAGCTCCATTCCCAGCCTTCCAGGTGGCGTCAAGCATCTGGGCCGTCAAGGGTTGTATGACTTGGGTTGCAGGAGTCCAGACCCGCCTCCTAATCCCCCAGCTTCCGTTCTTCAGGTTGGACCGTCAAGGAGGAGAACAACAAGGAACCTTCTGCTGGCATTCTTTACCTTCTCCTGCTTCTGCTCGAGGCTCAGCAGTCAGGACACCTGTACTTGGCAAGATGATAGGTGGTGACAGTACAAGGGTGACCGTGCACAGCTTTACCTTTTTTGTAATAAATTCATGTCACTTTGGGCACACGGATGACCATTTTTACAGCTTCCCCAGGCAGGGCCACCGAGTAGTCCTTCCCCTTTGCTAAGGCATCACTAGTAAAGAGTACTAGTAGATGGGTGGATAGCTGAGGTTTGGAGGTCGAGGTCCCACCCTCTTTCTTTTAAAAAGAAATATATTTTATATATTTACTTATTTAAAAAATATATATATATATATTTAAATTTATTATTTATCTCAAAGAGGAAGATAGAGGAGAGAGAGAGATAGAAACATCAATGATGAGAGAGAATCATTGATTGGCTGCCTCCTGCACACCCCACACTGGGGATGGAACCAGCAACCTAGGCGGGCATGTGCCCTTGACCGGAATGGAGCCTGGGACCCTTGAGTCCGCAGGCTGACACTCTGTCCACTGAGACAAACCAGCTTGGGCCCAGCACCCTCTTTCTATGGTTACACTGCATTCAGGCCTTGAGAATTTATCACGACTCAGCCAAGATCTTTCACTTCACATCATTTAGCCAATTTGAATTGCTCAGTTTTTCCACACTAACTAGGATATTTGGCAAAAGGTACCGCTCTGCAATGGAAATGATCCCAAAGTAAAAAAAAAAACCAAAAAACCTAGTTGTTTACCCAGTTCTGCTAATAACGAGTCCTGAGGAGTCTCCAAGGCTCCCCTTCTGTGGAGAAATGGGGGTGCTAATGCAGAATCGGGGTTTTGATGACATTTTTCTTTGTGGCTCTGAGGTAGAAATGACATGGATTCACAAAGAAGTGATTGAGGTCCTTACACAGAAGGAAGTCCCAGCGTAATAATACCATTAAACGCTAAGACATATAAAGGGCAGGAAAACATACAATGTGCATTCAATGGGTTGTGCCCAAAGCCAGGCTTTGAACTTGGGAAAAGTGGGACAGAGATTGTACCTGTGCTCAGAGACCAATTTCTCACCGCACAAAAGGTCCGGACAGGTGAGGGAACTGGGTGATGAAGGGGGGAGCTGAGCCCGCAGATAAAATCAGACCTGTTGCCTGTCCATTGAGATCACCAACCCAAGAAGGAGGATGTCCCACTGACTCTGATTTCTTAAAGCTGAAGTATGTGCTTCATCACTAAGACCCAATGGCTAAAGCATGAAAATGGGGCATATTGTAGAATAATTCACTCTGCTTGTCTGCCCCATCGATCATTGGAATTATTCAGGGTGATAATAGCATTTTCCGTACTATTCCATTTCAAATATTCTAAATGTGGCTTTTGTATGATATGCAGGGAAATTGTTGAGAAAGTGAATCCTGAGTGTTCTCATCACAAACAGATGTTTTTCCTTTTTTTTCTTTTTCTTTTCTTTGTCTTGTATTTATACAAGAAGACGGCTGCCCTAGCTGGTTTGGCTCAGTGGATAGAGCATTGGACTATGGACTGAAGGGTCCCAGGTTCCATTCCGGCCAAGGACACATGCCTGGGTTGTGGGCTCGATCCCCAGCAGGTGGCATGCAGGAGGCAGCCAATCAATGATTCTCTCTAATCAATGATGTTTCTATCTCTCTCCCTCTCCTCTCCTCTCCTCTTTGAAATCAATAAAGAAATATATTTTATAAAAAAGAAGATGGCTGATACCGTGGTAATCATCTCACAGTACATGTAAATCAACCCATCACTCTGTGCACCTTAAACTGATACAATGGTGCTTGTCAATCATTTATCAATAAAACTGGAAACATAAAAATGATTGCATATATAATACGAAGTATAAAAATAATTACATAAATAAAATAATTGCAGAGGTGCTTAAAAGTAAATCAAATGGCCGAAACCGGTTTGGCTCAGTGGATAGAGCGTCGGCCTGCAGACTGAAGGGTCCCGGGTTCAATTCCGGTCAAGGGCATGTACCTTGGTTGCGGGCACATCCCCAGTAGGGGGTGTGCAAGAGGCAGCTGATCGATGTTTCTCTCTCATCGATGTTTCTAACTCTCTATCCCTCTCTCTTCCTCTCTGTAAAAAACCAATAAAATATATTTCTTTTAAAAAGTAAATCAAATGAATGTAGCTCTTGGAGTTTGGACACAAGTTCAACCTACTGTGTGGGAAATAGTGCATTTGGCCATCTGGTGGGGATTGGGTTCCTGGCCACAGGTATTGCCCATAAAGCTGATTCAGAGTTGACAGGAAGACTGAACTATTGCCACACCATTGAGACGGTTGGGCTCAGAAGATGTTGCTTTTCTATTCACTGTTCCCGGCTGTCATCTCCATGTCACTGACGGGAATTTCCCCAGAGCAGTAAAAGTGGGCCCGGGTGTGTTTAGCTTACGGTGTAAGGTTGTACAAACCACCATGTCCCACCTGAATAAGGCAAAGGACCTGAGGCATTTTGAACTTATCAACAATAAACAATTTTGAAGAAGAGCTTAAGAAGCCAACTGCTCTAGTCCTAGGGGGTAGCACTGAATAAATAAGGCCACGAAAAGGTCTTCCCAGGAACCTAGTGGGAGAGCTGGCCTTGTGGGTGAGCTTTTCAACGTTTCCTAGACCTTGTGAGGAGGCCAGTTACTCCTGTTTGGCTAACAGAAAGCCTCTTGCTATGGGCCCTGGCCAGGTAGCTCAGCTGGTGAGAGAATAATCCTGACACGCCCATCACCCCTTCTACTCCCAGCAAAGCTGACTGGGCCAAGGGCACGGAAGCCCAGCTCCCTTGCCTAAGACGCTGTTTTCACTCCAGGACTCCCTCCAGAGTCGGGTAGGGAATGGCCTTGGCCTACAAGCACACTCTTACTTGACTTCCTCCCTCTCCTGACTTGCTTCCCCTACTTTTCTTCCAATTCCTCCAAGAGCACTTCTTTTATTAATTGCACACGAATGTTTGTCTCCACATCTGCTTCTAGAATATCTACTCCTAGAAGAGATTTCAACCCCATGGCTTCCAGGTTCTCTCGAAGGTTCCTAATTTAAGGTCCCCGCCTCAAATGGACATCCTTCATGCTCATGGCTCCCTACCTTCCAAGGCGACATTTACATGCCTCCGGGACAGGGATGGTGGGAGCAAACTGAAGGCAAATGACCAAGTCTGGCCTGGCCTGTGGAGGACTCTAAGCTGTTGGGGATCAAAGAAAGCTTTGATGATGTTTTAAAAGCTGACATACCCCTCGCCCCAATAGATCTATATCTAACCCAACTTGATCTATTCAAAGGTAAACATGTAGTTTTATTCCCTCTCACCACACTTCAAAGCTTTTCGTGTCCTGACTGAAGCCAAGATGAGATTGGACACACTACAGCATTTTCTTTTCTGGAAATGTTTCTTGGGAAATGGCTCCCTTGAAAAGCTAGTTCTTGTCATCTTCGCTGCCCAGTTTTCAGACATCTTTTTAGAACTTTGGGTAAAAATCCAGACTTTGGATGTATGTTCTATTTAAATGTGACACATGCAAGAACTTTGCTTACAATTAATTGGGAGCAAAGAAAGAAAGAAGAAAGAAGAAAGAAAGAAAGAAAGAAAGAAAGAAAGAAAGAAAGAAAGAAAGAAGAAAGAAAATGAAGGAAGGTGATGTACAGAATAGCCATTCATGTTTGTTTTTTATTTTAGGTCACAGGACCAATAACGTTGACTATCTTCAATTATGAAATGATTAGCTGTGTATTGAAGTAATCTTGTGTGGTAGATCCCAGACCCTACTCCTTAGACTCAGGTTGTGAAGTAGATGAGTTCCAGATTGAGCAACACAATATCTTTTTGTTAAGGTTAGTTGTTGTCTTATTTCCCTCATTAGCCCAGAAGTTTCCAGAAATACTTAGATCATGCAATTATTAAAACATGTAAAATAAATTCCGTCTTCAGTGACAGAAATCTCGTAGATGTATAGGTGCTTATTCTAAAACTCTCCCACTCACCTCTCCACACTTTAATCACACATTTATATGCCTCTCCTTCTGTGAATTCTGTCAGATAGGCAACCTCAATGCCTAACTTTTTAATATCTCCAAATGAAAACAAGCACACAGCACCAAACTGAAGAATATTGGCTTAACATTTAAATTATTTCATGGATTTATATTCCTTTGGACTCATTTTCTTCTTTCATCACTTTTAAGACTGTTATGAATGGATGCGAGCTCTACTATGCATGGTCCTGCAAGAAATAAAACTTTCCAGCATATTAGACCATCGTTATAATTCATGTCGTGTATTACTTGATACTCAAAGGAATCTACACATGCATATGTATGCCTGCAATAGACTAATTTGAGAAAAATGTGGCCTAATGAAAAGGGCATGGCCTGCGAGGGAGAAAAGCTGTTTGGAGCCTCCATCCACCTCTTTCCAGCTCTGTAACTTCGAGCAAATCAATTGCCCTCTCTGGTTTTTACTTCCTTGCCCTTAGAAGGCAGCTAATTATGCCATTTGGCCTGAGTATCAAATAACACATTATTGAAAGAGCTCTTTAAATGGAGGGAGAGTACTCAAGTGTTAGTTTACTAATTAAAGGGGAGACTGCAAATACAAATTAAAACTAAGAAGATAAGAATGAAAATTCATGCCGAAACTGGTTTGGCTTGGTGGACAGAACGACAGCCTGCAGACTGAGGGGTCTCGGGTTCGATTCTGGTCAAGGACATGTACGTTGGTTGCGGGCACACCCCCAGTGAGGGGTGTGCAGGAGGCGGTTGATCTATGTTTCTCTCTCATCGATGTTTCTAACTCTCTATCTCTTTCCTTTCCTCTCTGTAAAAAAAAAACAAAAACACAATAAAATATATTTTTAAAGGAAGAATGAAAATTCAGCCATAGTAATAAATAATAACCTTCATTTATAACATTTTATCAATCTACTTGGCAATTATATTAGGGGGGGGCTATGCCATGTCAGATGTCCCTTGAGGGACCCAGAGTGAGGTGCGGTGGCCCTCTGAAATGGAACACAGAGTTGAGTTGGCACAATGTAGACAGTGCTGAGTGGCCTTCAGAGTAAGTAATAGGGAATGTTGAGATACAGAGTTGGATGGGGACGATATGAGGTGATGACCTTATGAATGATGTCCCAGGGGAGGTGCCACTTGGCCTAAGACCTGAGCAGTGATAACGGACCAGGCAGATGAATGAAGACATGAGGCTATTCCAGGCAGAGGGAAATGCCTGTGCAAATCCCCTGAGGTAGGACACGGTCAGAGCTGGAGCCCTGGGTTTTCCCTTTTCCCTTTTCTCCACCTCTGCGTGCCCCTGTTTTCCCTGGGACGTTTACAACCGCCTCCTCTCAGGTCTGTCTGACTCTGCAGCTCTGGAGAGAGACCGCCAGCTTTGAGAGCCGAACCTTATGTGGCGTCTTCAGTCTCTCTAGCCCTGACATTGCTGATGGTCACCGTTGCTCTCCGGCTGGAGAGGGCACCCTTGCTTCGTGGGAAAGAGAAGAACCAAAAGGAAGGACACTGGCTCGCCATTCCCACTGGGGAAATGGGGAAAGGAGTGACCTCGGTCAGGGCTTTAAGTCCGGGAGAGGGAAGAGAAACGATTTTCCAAGGGAGCCATTTCCCATGAACCATTTCCAAAACAGAAACTGCTGTAGCGCATCACACCTTGCCCCCCAGGCCACAGAACTCAGCGGAGGCAACATTTCCTCCTCTTCCAATAAAGCATGTGGCCTACTGTTCTCTCCATCTTAAAGCAGCCTTGTCCACCACCAGGCGCCTGTGGAGGGGACAGTGAGCGCCCACTCGGAGTTGACCTTGTTCCAGGGCAGGAATCGCGTGGCAAAAGTGCCCACTGGAAAGTCACGGTCTTTCAGGATCTACCAGGGTCTCCACGGGCTCTGGCCTCGGGAAGGCTGGAGGCCCACACGGGCCCGGCCTCCCTCCCTCCGCAGGAAGAAGACACACACCTGTGTCCAAGGAGGAAGCTCGCCGCCCCTGCTCCCAGAGACGGGGAGACCCCCACCCCCTCAGGCTCCTGCTTTGAGAGTGGGCTTCTGCCCATTTCTCACGGTGCATGGATTCCAACCCGGTGCCCAGGCCCAGTTTCTAAGCTCCTGAAGAACCCATCTTGACCCACATCTGCCCAACTTCTTGATACTTTCCCATTGAAGCAAACAGCCTATAGGGGAAACCAGGATGGCCGAGAGGACTGCGCAGAGAAACACAGAGCGTTCCCTGTGCCGCTGTGTGGATTCATACTTGATGTGTGTCCTGTCTGCGTGGGTTTGTCCTGACGTCTCCCGGAGCCAGTGCGTTGTCACTTTGCATTTCGAGTGGGGAGAGCAGGAAGGGAGGGAGAACTTGGGGCAAAGGAGAGTTACTTAGAAAAAAATAATCTGGTTATTTATTTATAGTTTATTTAGGCAAAGGGACCTTAAAAAGGCTTTGAGGAGAGTGGCTGAAGTTTCTTCAAAGAGTCGCTGGCGTTCTTTAAAGGGGCAGGGTGTTCTTTTCCACAGGTGTCTGCAGAGCTGAAGGAGGGGGCCATCCGCATTCTCTCCTGGTCTGTAGATTTCCTTAAGACACGCTGCTGACATCATGGTCTCTCTCTCTCTCTCTCTCCTCTCTCTCTCCCTTCCTCCCTCCCTCCTTCCCTGGCCCTCCCTCCCTCCGCCCAGTCTCTTCCAATCTCTTTCTCTCTTTCAGCTCCTCCAGGTAAACCCTACTCAAGCTTGCACCAACTTGTTCTTGACTGACAGGGAGCAAGGCGAGCTGTCTTCCTTCTGGGGGAGCCGGACACCTATGCTCCCAGGGCGACCTGCTGGGCTCCCCCTCTCCCTGCCCGACAGACGACAGACGGCGGCTCCCCTCCCGGGACCGTGCTGCAGCCCCTGCAGGTAAGAGGCAGGTGGGGGTCAGCCCCGGGGCAGGCGGCGTGTGGGAGCGATGCCGGGAACACGGCCCTTCTCAAGGTACTGGAAGAGTGGGATTCTTTTCAAACTCCCTGCAATCACTCCAGACGGCCCGGCTTATCTGCGGGAATTTACAAGTGCTGTTTGCATGTGGAAAACGGGTTCTTGCTTAATGATGGGGCCAAAAAAAGTGCTTTATTCTTGCCTGTGAAACAGTATCCAGATGTTGTCTTGGTTTTTTTATTTTTTTGCGGGTGTAAGTGATCTAGGTGAGGGGGGAAGAACTGCTCCGACTTCTCTGTCCGCGTGGGTCCCCCCTGCCGTCTGTCAGAGCGTCTGTGTGATTGATTCTCAGCGATCTGATAGCTCTCGGGGTCGCTCCTCGGCGGCTCTGATTTCTCCTTGGTCGGTAGAGAAATCAGTTGGGGTTGCCGCAAGGCGAAACCTCCCCGGACTAGTTAACAGTCTGCTACCTTTCCTTACGGGAAAGAGTTATGTAAGTTTTCCGTGGTAGGTATAAGGAATGTAAACAGTGCTGACTTTGAAACCCTTCGGAGCCTTGCCCACGACCCCTGCCGAACGCACGTTCCCGTCTGGGTGTGATTTCTTGTGCCTCCCGACCCCGCTCGGCGAGTCAGTGTTCCACGGGGGGAAATCTCCACATTCCTCCCTCGAAACTAGTTTGTTTTAATCTCCTCCCTGCACTTCCGCGTTTAGCTGCCTGGAGGAAACAAGAGTTTGTTGTTCGGTGGATGTGTCTTGACCTCACAATTGCTTTCCAGCCCCGGGTTCAGACACTTGCACCTCATTCCGTATTTCACTGGGGAAAATCAAAGACCCAACGCGGTCCCACTCCATTCAAACACTAAGATTTATTTTGTTCTTACCGGAAAATACCTTAACTTTTTTTCCCCCCTTCTCTTGATCTAAAGGAAGGACTTTGAAAAAACATTACAAGTGATTCTTAACGTTCTTTCTCTGCAAGCTGAAAATCACACTCACACACATCGTCAGCTGCTACCCCAGGTCGTGTCCCAGGCTGTCTACCCTGGTAAATGTTTAAGCAAATATGTAATAATCAACAATAGCCTTGGGTGGAAACCTCTCTCAATTGAAAATTGTCCTACGGACCCAAAAAAAAAAGAGTCAAATTCAACGACAATGATTTTTTTCAATGTCATCCTCTTATGAAAACTAGATAGCAGGAGACTTCCATTTGAACAACAAAGCACTTACCTCACCCTCAGCTCCCCGGCTGTGCTCTCCTGGGCTTTATTTTTAGCAGATTTCCTCCTTCCCTGGCTGTGAATATAACAAATCACTGCGGCCACCCAGAGGTCATGTGGCCAGCCTTCACAGACGGCCGGGAAGTGGAGGAGTCTCACCAAATCGCCAGTAGCCGCCTCTCAGACGTGCCCATGAAATAACGGAGCTGCCGGCTCTCCTCAGCGCGAAATGCACGCGCCCATCGCCGGGGATTTGATAGAAACAGACCCGGCTGAAGTCTGTGATTCTGGTGGCTTAAGGAAAACACATTTTTAAAAAGTCCTCCCACCCTCTTACCACTCCTGCCTCCCCCCCATCGCTTGTGGTCATCTTATACAAAGTGCTATTTCCCCAATTTCTGCCTTTCACACTTCTAACCAATGTGGACAGCCCTGCTGGGGGGGAGAGGAGGGGGAGGAGGGCGGGGGGAGGGCGAGCGAGCCCCCAGCCTTCCCACTTCACCGTCCGGGGGAGCCAACAAAAGCAGGTCGCTGGCTGCATTGCACGGGGCTCAGCACATGCCTGTGAGGAGGAGGCTGGAAAGGCTGCACAGTCTTGTCTCGGTGCATGTGTGCATGTGCGTGTGCATGTGTGTGTGCATGTGTGTGTGTGTGTGTGTGTGTGTGTGTTCATGATTATATACCTAAATGACAGTGACAGGCTTGGTGCAAGGCAAACCCCCGAGGTGTGGCTCTAGGCGCTGCGCAGAGGCAAGCCTCGGGCCTTCAGCAGCAAATGCCAAGCGGTTGACCTTTCCTTTCCGGCCGCACCCCCTCCCCTCTGTTGGGCAGAGCAGCTGGCTTCCTCTCGCACGTGGCTTCAGGGGCCAGGGCCGTGCATAGCCTTGCCCGGGGCGCTGTCCCAGCCTCAGGCCCCTGCAGAGCAAGCTCCGGCCCCTGGGAACCCTTGGTCCAGGCATAGCAACACCCCCCCCCCCCAAAGCTTTTGCCTCAGCCGCTCATTTATCAGTGACCCAACCACTGTCTTTTCTCCACAGCACCGCGAGCACTCCCCAGCGGAGTGCACGGGTGTCTCCAAATGTGTTGTTTCCATGCTCCTTTGAAGTCGAAATCACTCTGCTCCCCAGATAGCCAGGAAGCTCCGGCCAGGGTCACGTGGCTGCTGTGCGTGCAGAGTGACACGCGCTGCTTAGGGGCGGGAAGTGCAGGATGAGGGTCAGGCCGAGGTTCTTAGCCCCCCTCCAGGCAGACAGCCATTTTGGGGTGGGGCTTCTGGTGCCCTTGAGGGGTGGGCAGTGTGGCAGGGCTGGGCACCCGGACAGCCAAGGAGCACAGGGGGTCAAAGGGGTTCACTGGGTGTGTGCTCCTCAAGGACGCTGTGCCATGGAGGGCACAGACCTAACCAGCAGCCCTGGCTCTCTGCTGCCGATCAGGAAGGCTCCCTGGAGCAGGTTGTCCGGACAGGGAGCGGCTTGTGGCCTGAGGCCTCCCCAAGGGCAGGAGCACAGGAAGGCTGCCCCCTGCTTGCGAAGGGAGAGCAGAAGGTGCGGAGGGAGAGCAGGCAGCATATAATCTTTTTATAAATATACTGGAGGCCCAGTGCACGAATTCGTGCCTGCTAGGGTTCAATGGCTGTCCTGACAGGGGCCCTTTGGGCCAGGCTGTGGAAGGGGAGAAAGAGGCCACAGGAGGTTGGCAGGCCAGCCCTGCCCCTGGTCAGGGTGTTGGGGGCTGGTCAGGGGCAGGGGCAGCTGGGAGGAGGGGCCTGGGCCAGCCAGGGGTGGGGGGCTGATTAGGGGCTGGATCAGGCCGGTTAGCTGCTGCAGTGCATGTCATAGCCATGGGTCATTTCCGTTTGTTCCCCGTTCTGGTTGCTAGGCTTTTATATAGAGAGATTTTTTTTTGTTGATTTCAGGGAAGAAAGGAGAGGTAGAGAGAGAGAGAAAAACGTCAATGATGAGAGAAAATCATTGATAGCTGTCTCCTGCACACCTCCCACTGGGGATCAAGCCCAGAACCTGGGCATGTGTCCTTGGACCAGGATTGAACCTGGGACCCTTCATCCGCAGGCTGATGCTCTATCCACTGAGATACACCAGCCAGGACTAGTACATAATCTTAAAAATCTGGGGTAGAAGTTTTATTTGCTAAGTTGGTTGAGTTGAAAGAGAAAAAAAAGAGCAAGCAGACGTCCTGGTCCTCAGCAGCTCTTCCATGGGGCAGGGGGTGGGGAGGAGGCACAGAGCCGCCCTAGCCCCTCGGACCCCCATCTAGGGTTCAGAGTTCAGGGAAATGACATCCTGGAACTGACCACGTCCCTGCGATGGCTGATCACATTAGTCTTTGGAGTCCAGCGGGGTCATGGGAGCACAGAGGCGCTGGCTGGGAGGGCAGGCACCGCAGTCAGGATTGACTCCCAGCGGCTGCTCAGGACCCCGGAGCTGGGTGTGGGCTGCCACCCGCAGCCCGTTTCAGGAGAAGTTGCCTGGGTTCCAGTTGAAATTCTCATGTGCCTCTCCAGTGCCGGCGGCACCAGAAGCCGAACAAGATTTAATGTAGCTTGCCCTGGCCGGTTAGACTCAGTGGATAGAGCATCGGCCTGTGGGCCAAAGGGTCCCAGGTTTGATTCCGGTCAAGGACACGTACCTCAGTTGCAGACTGCTCCCCAGCCCAGGCTCTGGTTGAGGCACGTGCAAGAGGCAACTGACTGATGTGTCTCTCTCACATTGATGTTCCTCTCTGCCTTTCCTCTCTTCCAATCTCTAAAAATCAGTGGAAAAACAGCTTCGGGTGAGGGTTTAAAAAACCCACATTCGATAGAGCTTGAAGGTTCTCCAACTTGGGGTCCATCTTCCAGGAAAACCAGTAAAACATTGTGACTATGAAAGGAGGTACAAAAGCTGCGGAGAAGGTGGGAGCAAGTGCAGCGTGAGGTTCACCGACCTTATGACAAGCCCACACGAAGTCATACATCCTAAAGGCCTGTACTAGTTTCTTGAAGGTATGGTTGACCTACTAGATATAAATGTTGGCTGCTCACTGCCCTCTGAGTAACTCTGAGACATGATCAGCGAAAATATCAAATGAGCCTCTTATACAGACCTAGTGGCCAGCGATGAGGATATATGGGAAATTGATCTGGGTGATATCTACACTGTCTCCCGTTTCATCGGCACATTGCCGTAAGATGTAGGTAGTCCTGCATGTGGCTGACCTATAGGGTCATCACCAGGCCCAGAGTAAGATACTGTGGAAGCTCTATGCCTCCTGCAGCGGGGATGTGGGCTCCATCATTTCTATTTGAAAAGGCTAGCTGTGAGCCTAGAACTTAGAATGACGTTCAAAGTGCATAAAGAGCAGACTGCTCCTGTACCATGAGGCGAGCCCCGGTGGAATCCTCCTGTCTGGCAAGACACAGCCCCTCCTTCCTTGGTTCCCGCCAATGCTGTTTCCAGCCCCGATGGCCGCTGCCGGCGTCCTTTCCCGGTAAGAGTGTTTGCTAACCTCGTGCCTCCCGGGCCAAGGCGTGCCGTCACTCCGTGATGTTTACGTCTTCAAATATTTGCCGACTGATAGTGCGCTCCCTCCGAGTCCTGCTTGCGGGAGAGCACAGGCCGGCTCCCGGCTCTGGCTTTCTTACTTCCCCAGCTGCCCTTTGTGCCCATTCCCATCCCTCGAGGACACATTTGAAGTTTACCTTCTGCTTGGAAACATCAGGAAATGTGGCATCACCCATTGTCTTCCTACCAACCCCATCCCCACACACCTGCTGGGAGTCAAAGAACGTTCCAGAGACCAGGAGCACCTTGCTCCTTTGCCTCAAATTCTCTAAATGCTAAGGAATGAGGACCCGCCCTGACTGCTTCCCCTTTTCAAAAGGAAAAGAATTTATATATAAACAGGCACAGATTTACAAGTGCTCTGTGGGTGGGTGTTTATACAGCCATCATGAAACCAACGGTGTATGTGCAGCGAGAAAATTTCAGTGTCAACAATGGCACACATAATGGTGCTTTATTTGGAACATTTTGTTAATATATTTTAAATGTGCAGCTTCCCCCTAAGGTTTATATTGAAGATTAAGTGTCCAACAAAATTCCCCTCTAAACAGTGTTTTTATAAAAAGTGCTGTCACAGTGACATTGATCTTACCATCGCTCTCCAACAAAGGACCTGGGTGTCAGGTGACATGCCTGGGTTCCTGGCAATAGGAACACTGGGATAATCTGAGTGAGAAACACTCAGGGTTCCAGTTCCTGGCACCACCCCACCATGCTCCTTATGGGCAGGAGAAAGACTGGCGGCTCCCAGGCAGGTCAAAGCTGCCTGGGGAAGAGGAGGGCAGGGGAGGGCGCTAGCCTTCATGACTCAATTTCCTGGGGAAAGCGGGGAGACCCCTTAGATGCTGGGCCTCTGCTTTCTGTCTCAGGGGCTTGGGGACAGGAGTGGTTCGCCTGGCCTGAAGGCAGGAGGGGAGTTCTGAAACACTATCACGTTTGACAGTATGCACCGTCTATTCTCGGAGTGACCAGGCTGGCAGAGGGGGTACAGTTGGGAGCCACCAGCCAGTGGAGAGGGGCAGTTGGGGTGATCAGGCCAGTGGGGAGGGGGCAGTTAGGGGCGATCAGGCAGATAGGCAGGTGAGCAGCTAGGAGCCAGTGGTCCAGGATTGTGAGAGGGATGTCCGACTGCCGGCAAGCAGAGTCCTGAGGAGCATTTTTGTGTCATTCTTCCTCCACAAGAAAGAAGGTCTGTACTCAGAGAGATTGTGGAACCCCATAGTTGTCATCATACTGATTCGTTCCCTCTTGGAACTTCACAGTCTCATTACCATATTAGTTAGAAACGCTGCAGCAAAGGCATCCCCAACCTTACATTCCAAGTTGTACAACCACGTCGGACTACAGAACTGCCCACACCACGACCTACCTCCTTACAACTGTCATTCATTCCTCTGATTAGCATTTCATTAGCATTCCCCCCATTGGGGGTGTTTTTGCACACGGTGATTGGTGTGGGGTGCAAGGTGTCATGTGCTCCAAGAAAGAGCAGTCCATGCTCCACTGGACTGTGAGCTGTCCTTGGGGACCCTAGCTAACCCGCAGGTGACTGGCCAGCCTTTGGGACTGCAAAGTGGCCAATGGCATGGGGTTCCCCAAATTGATTTATCTTTAGTTTTGTTAAATCCATCTTATTCCGGAAAGGATTTTGGTGAGTTTATAAAGACACATCCAATGCTGTCACCCAAATGTAATGCAAGTTAAAAGTACTAGTAGTATAGGAGGAAAAAGGAAGTTAGGGTATGCCTCAAAGAGGTAATTTAATAGAATCATGGACTTACAGGATTTTTATCTATTTTTAAAGAAACTAGGAATGAAACGCATACAGAGAGGCTATCATTTGTGACTTCAAAATTGAATGTAGGGTTTAAAGAGGCTTAATGTTGGAACTCGGGGGTCTATTGGGCCCTCATTGAATCTAGTTTTACATGCACCATATTTTATAATACTTTTGAAAGACAGTGTCTTATTGTTTCCTTTCCATTACTATATGTATAATGCATTTGTCTATAAGTGACACTATTAACTTTCTCCTTTGGCTTAGTCTTGTTCTAGCACCACCGCCCGAACACCATCCATGACCGGAGCTAGGGACCTTCTTTAGCCCTCCCTCCAAATCCCGGACACCCCTGGGTCATCCCACCTGGCTCTCCTCCCTACGGCCTGTACGCTTCTCTCTCTCTCCCTGACGGGGTGCAAGCTCAGAAGTAGTGGAGGTTCTACCTAATTCTTCCTCTGTGTTCCCAGAGCTTAGTCTGAGTTATTCCTCAGGCAATGCTTGTTGAAGCCACATACATCAAAGTGGAGGCACAATTTTTCCTATAACTCCCTCTCCCGTTGCATCATGACCAATGTCCATCGCATTCTACAAACATATAACATAGACCTTTTCATTGAATGTTTTGAAAATTACCTAGATCTGAAAACTCCTGACCAGGCCTTTGCTCCCTTGGTGAACATCACACAGGGATAGATTGGCTGTTGGAATGGCGCACACGGGATGGAGACGCATGCTTATGAGTGACAAGAGACAGGGCACCACGTACCTATACTAGAGTGGTTGTGTAAAGCTCATGGAGGGGGAGATAGGAAACACGCAGAGTACTCCGGAAAGAGGGAAACTGAAACAAAACAGAAGTAAGCGCCGAGCTGGCAGGTTCAGTGTGGGCGCATGCACTCAGCGATCCTGGGGAAGGAAGGGGGATTGTGCTGCAGTCCGGTGGCGGGAGGGGTGATTTCACCCACGGTGTGGCCCGTCCAGGAGTCCAGGGAATTCACATGATTTCCGTCTCCCTTGAATGCTATGCTTAGACACCGTCTATGTTAGCATACCTGTGGCAATAAGGGTATTGGGCTCTCAATGTGTTTTAGGTTGTAAGCTGAAGAGCATTTTCTAAGATTTGCCCATTTTAATGATGAAATGTTATAGGGCTAACACAAGAGCCACTTTTCCGTGATTACAATCACGTGCATTCCATCCGCCTGGGAACGGCCGGCACCAGTGCGAGGGTTTCCGAGCCGAAGGCTGCGCGAGGGCATGTATATGTAAGCATAAAACTCATAATGACGGATATTAACGTGTCTAGCCCAATATCCGGGGAGTGCTCTCTGAACTGTGCGTTTGTACAGCACTTGGCTTAGCTTTCAGTAGCTGAAAAAGCAGCCTATGACGTACTAGCTGCGTAGTTGGTAGAAATGTGTATTTAATGAGGTTTTTTATCAACTCCCATCAGGATCTGGGTAGCTACATTCTAACCCTCAGTGATTTCCAGGAGACACATGTGGAGAAGCCAGTCCTTGATTTCGGCGCCTCGGTCTGCTGCTGGGCGGAGGGGTGGGAACGGAGCAGGACCCGCAGTGAAAGCTTCTCTAGCACAGGAATGGCTCTGGCTCTGGAGAACGCGAGGACATGACACGAGGGCTTCGCAGAGAGCTGGGGACCCCAAGCAGGAAAGCCCAGTCCTGGCCCGGTGGCTCAGGAAGTTGGAGCATCGTCCCATGCACCAAAAGGTTTTGGGTTCAATTCCCAGTCAGGGCACCTACCCAGGTTTTAAGTTTGATTACTGGCTGGGGCGCATAGAGAGGCAACTGTCAATGAAGTGGATCAATGTCTTTCTTTCTCTCTCTCTCTCTCTCTCTCTCTCTCTCTCTAAAAATCAATAAAAGCATATCCTTGGGTGTGTATTTAATGAGGTTTTTAATCTACTCCCATCAGAATTAGGGTAGGTACATTCTAACCCTGAGAGGATAAAATAATAATATTAAACAGAAAGGAAAGACCAGATCCATTAGGGACAGTCGAGAAGGGCATTGGGCATTTGTGAGTGCCTCGAAGAGTGAGTGGGGCTGCAGTCATCCTGGGAGGAGAAGCCGTCAGAGGCACAGGGAAGGCAGGCACGGGGTGCACCAGAGGACAATCGCAGGGAGGCCCTGTGTGCCGAGGGCCGTCTGCTGCAGGGATGGAGTGGGAGAGAGATGGCAATGGTCGTGATAATGCCGATGGCCATGCTGCTGAGTGCTCACCTGATCCACACAGTAACCGCCCATCCTGCAGGCATTCCTATCGGCCTTGGTTTAGAGACGAGGGCAGCAGGGAGCAGAGGCCAAGTAACTCGCTTGGGGTCACGGGCTTCGGGGGTGTGAAGCTGGACGTTGAAGCGAGCTCATTAGTCACTAAATGCCACACCCTTACGTGCTATGCCTGGGGATGTGGGACTCAAGGGCAGGCTGCCCGGGAAGGACGTTTGGGGTTCACTGAAGGTTACGGGTATCTGGGGTTAGACTATCAGTCTGGCTGTGGTGGCCAAGGGACTGGGGGAAGGGCACTTGGCGAGGCTGGGTCAAAGGACTGGAGCCCTGGGGTGGAGCGGAGGCCGTGGGGAGGGAAGGCCAAGCAGCGTGGAGAAGGCGATCCTCTGGGCTGGCACTGGACGGGCGGGAGGGCAGGGATGGAAGGTAGGCAGGCGGGACCTCCAGGTTGCCAGCATTTGGAACCAAAACTTCGGAGAAATGACTGGACTTAGGGAGAACAGTACGAGGCCCGTTTGGACACGTCAGTTCTGGGCTGTTGTCCAGGAGAGGGGACCCAGGGCGGGGGGTGGGGGGTGGAGACACAGATTGGCTCTCAGAGCAGGTGCTCCTGGTGAGCAGCAGTGAAGTGACGGGCGAGGCGTGGGCAGGAGGGTCAGGTGGGGTGTAGATGCTGAGAGAGCATGAAGAGAAGCAGGAGGAAGAGTGAAGACTTTGGGGAACCTAATTGTGAGAAGGGGCGGGGAAGGAGGGAGAGGAACCGCCCACCAAGCAGAGAGACAAGGAATCCTCAGAGAAGCAGACAGGAGACTGAAGAGTCTTCTGACCACTCACAGGAGAGAGCAGGCATTTCTGAGTAAAACCTGGTTACCCAGAGTACCAGATTAACCCGTGAATCGGAGAAGGGGACAAGCACAATTGGGAGGTGAAGGAGCGAAGCTGAGGGGAGTCTGAGGTGCAAAGAGGAAAGATGGCGCTGGGGGGCTCCGTAGCCCCCTCCCAGCTCCTGCTCCGGGGAGAAGTCAGAGGGACGGAGAGATTACTGTACAGAGAGATTACTGTTTGGCTGGCAGACCAGAGTCCCCAGACGTCTGAGGGAAGGCCCTTCTACACCTGGTAGTGGCAAATGTTTCTTTTCTTCTAGTTCCTGTTCTAAGTGTGGCTAATCCATCCCTTCCCTCCTTGAAGGAAATCAAGTTATTCGATAGATTAACATTTCTCATGATTTTGAAAGTGTATGCTTAGCACCGAGGGATGGTTGCATGTGTTCCTGAAGGAAAATTCCAGCAAACACCCAGATTTGACAAATGACGTGCTTTGGTGTTCTGAGTCTCTTTGGATTAACCACAAGCCCATTCGTGAATGTGTTTCCAATAATAGGGGGAAGGTAACGCAGTGTCCAAATTTGCTAATTACTGCAATGATTAAAGCAAGACTTTCAAGTGCAGCCTCTCACAAACTTGGCGGCCTTTCGAACACAAACAGGATCTGACAAAGGTAGTCACGTCGTGGAGCGCAAACGAGCAAGGGACGCCAGTTCCCCCGGAGCAGCTCGTGGCTGCCGGCCTTGTCCCCAGGTGGGGTGCTGTGCTGAGACCATCCCCTGGCCTCCCGGGCCATCCTGGGACCAAGGTAAACGTCAGCAAAACTAAAGTGACACGGTCCAGTCATTTGGAAAACTTGGAGGTGGGTTAAAAGATTGTCAGCCTTAATTCTCTTAGCAAAACGTCAAATAATTAATCTTTTGAAAACATCTGGATAGGAGAATATAAATACCTGATAAGAATTCTCAAAGCCCTACAGAAAAAAAGAAAAGAAGAGAAAAGAAGAGAAGAGAAAAGAAAAGAAAAGAAAGGAAAGGAAAGGAAAGGAAAGGAAAGGAAAGGAAAGGAAAGGAAAAGGAAAGGAAAGGAAAGGAAAAGAAAAGAAAAGAAAAGAAAAGAAAAGGAAAGGAAAGAAAAGAAAAAAAGAAAAGAAAAGAAAAGAAAAGAAAAGAAAAGAAAAGAAAAGAAAAGAAAAGAAAAGAAAGCCCTAGCTGGTTTGGCTCAGTGGATAGAGCGTCAGCCTATGGACTGAAGGGTCCCGGGTTCGATTCCATGCCTGGGTTGTGGGTTCCGTCCCCAGTGTAGGGTGAGCAGAAAGCAGCAGGCCAATGATTCTCTTTCATCATTGATATTTCTAATTCTCCCTCTCCCTTCCTTTCTGAAATCAATAGAAATGTATTTTTAAATTTAAAAAAAATGAGAAGGGAACAAGAAAAAGCCCTGACATTCCTGGAAGTAAGTCCAGGTGTGCAAGCTCCTGGCCAGAGCACCCTTGGGTGAGGAGCTGAGCCGCAGGGTCCTAGTGCTCTGCGGGGCAGGTGGGGAAAGATCAGCAGAGCCCAGCTCCTTTCTGCCCCTCCCTCGCTCCCCCCCCGCCCCCCCCCCCATGCCTCACCCTCCTGCACTGAGTCCTCACCATCTCTCCCCATCCCAGCAGGCTTTCCTTACCACAGCTGGTGAAAACAATAAAGTAGGTAAGTTACACGTAGACGTGAAAGCCCGGGGCTGGGCTCGCTCCCAGGCTGCGGGACACTCCCACAGCCGCCTGACCGCTCAGTTTCTCTCTGTAAGCCTGGAGCCCCTCCACCCAGGACAACGGGAGAGTCAAATGATGATTTCAGGGAATGTGTGAGGAAGCTGCTTCTGCCGTCTATGAGTCCACGGGGAGCAAGAATTCTCAAAGTCACCCCAAATGATCCTACTTTCCCCTTTTACAGTTTCGTGTGTGTGTGTGTGTGTGTGTGTGTGTGTGTGTGGTTGTTGTGTTGTTGTTGCTTTTTACTATAAAGAAACTCAGAATTCCAGAATCTAACACACTGCCCTTATGAGAACCTTAACGCATAGTTTTAACTCTTTTTAACGAATAAAAGGGATCAGGCCCTAATAGCTACTCAAACTTTAATGAACAAAGGTTGAGATTTGGGTGAACACATTTTCTGGCTTTGCCTCCAGACACGGCTGCCGCTCTCCACAGAAACCAAAGCAGAAGCCACCCCGTCATTACCTTTTGGGGGTCCTCTCTCCCTCCGCTGGTAAACGCCCGCAGCAGCATCGCCATGGGAACTTTCTCCTCGATTTTATAAGGAGAGGAGAGCGACCGGGAGAGAGACTAGGAACTTGGCGTGCAAGTGAACCGTGCTCTGGAATTCGGGTGGGTCTAGGAAAAAGCACAGGCTCCAGTGGAAAACGTATACGGGTGTGTGAGAAATCCCCGTAAACTGGAAACGGAGCACATACCGCGCAGGCTGGTATGGAAAGAACCCGCGGTGCTCTAGGAAATCGGAGAGTAAGCTTGGCACCGAGAGGGCGCCAGGTGTCCCGGGACGTGGGGACATGTCCATTAGTGGCAGGCTTCTCCGGGTCTGAGGACCCTGTTAGCCCGCGCCTGCACCAGGTCTGCTGGAGCTCGGTGCCAGGACGGCAGACCCGCTCTCCGTCACTGGACCTCAGTTCCCCACCTCCTTCCTCCCTTCCCTATCTGCCCCGCCCGCCACTTGGTCTGCATTCGTCCCCTCCTTGTTGCCTTTGCCTGTGTGGTCTCACTCCTGGAAGCCATCCTTCCTTTCCTTTCCCTCTCCGTCTCATTCTCCCCTCAAGACCCGCTAAGCTCAGCTTTCCCTTCCCCATGGAGCCAGACCACATCCTCTCTAAATTTCACTTCTCTAGGCCAGTGGTCGGCAAACTCGTTAGTCCACAGAGCCAAATATCAACAGGACAATGATTGACATTTCTTTGGAGAGCCACATTTTTTAAACTGAAACTATATAGGTAGGCACATTGTTATTAACTTAATTAAGGTACTCCTTAGCTGGCCTTTGCTAAAAACTCAAGGGGCCAAAGAGCCACTTGTGGCCCCCGAGCTGCAGTTTGCCAACCACTGCTCTAGGTGTATAAATGACGCGTATCCACCAATATGGTATCATATAGGGTGGTTTCTCTGCCCTAAAATCCTCCGGGCTTCCCTTGTTCATCCCCCCCTCCCTCAGTCCCTGGCAACCACTGGTGTTTTCCTGTCTCCCAGTGTCTCGTGGGTGGGATCACACAGTGGCCCTCTCAGATCGGCTTGTTTTACTCACTGATTGGCGGTGATGCTTCCTCCATGTCTTTCCAAGCCTGTGGCCACTCTCCCCAGGTAGTTAGGATGGGACTAAGGCAACCCTTGGCCCTTCTTCTTCTTTGATTCATAGTAACAGCTCTAAAGACTTATAAGCATGTTCATGCTATTTATCACCTGGGTCACATATAATTCCATATATGCCACATGCCTTAAAATTTTTTTTTGATATAGTAGGTATGTTTATAGCTCGATTTCTCCAATAGTCCAGGACATTTCTGCTCTCATCCATGGAGCCGCCTTCATCCGGGCACCAGAAAACCCTCAAAGCAGTGGGGTCTAAGCGCAATGAGCTCTTATCTTTCTAACTTCTCTTAGTTGCAAAACACGGGCATCGCCCAGGAGGTGTTATTATAAAACTTCCCTACCTGCTTCCAAGAGCTCAAACTTGGCGTCTAGTCCCTCTGAGCCTTTCCTTGGAATTTTACTTCATAGAAAGTTAAAGCTTTAAGGGCTTCCAGAGAAGCTGGTAAGCACCCCCCCCTCCTCCCATTACAGGTGGGGAAACTGAGGCCCAGAGGGAACATGAGACTTGCTGAAGACTCCCACGCATGTGTAGGAGCTGGTTCTCCTGCCACACGTGGGTATCCTCACCTGCCAGGCCTCCTCCCAGCCTAGGGGGAACCCCAAGAGGAAGAGTTCAACCCAAACTCAGGGGGAAGCAAAATAATGGAAGTGTCTTCTAGTGTGGAAGCAGAGATAGGAGGAAGGAGTGGGAGATAACACAAAGTCAGTTAAACATTTGCAAGTTTAGAAAAGGTATAGACTCCTGCTTCCCCTAAACTGCTGATATTTGTCCATAGCTCCCTCCCTGAACTCGCTCATCCTGAAGGCAGTCCCAGGAGGACAATCCCTGGGGACTATATATATATATATATATATATATATATATAGAGAGAGAGAGAGAGAGAGAGAGAGAGAGAGAAGAGATAGCTATAGATATAGATATATTTTTATTGATTTCAGAGAGAAAGGGAAAGGAAGAGAAATATAGAAACATCAATGATAGATAGAATCACTGATCAGATGCCTCCTGCATGCCCCACACTGGGGATTGAGCTCACAACCCGGGCATGTGCCCTAACCGAGAATCAAACTGAGACCTCCTGGTTCATAGGTCGATGCTCAACCACTGAGCCATACCAGCTGGGCTGGAGGGCATTTTAGTGTTTTCTAATGGAAAGCAGTGAGCCTGGGTGTTATTCTGTTTACACCATATAATCAAGCAAGCCCTGCCTGCCACACACGGCCCATCTGATTCTACAGGTAGTCACATCCTGTGCACAGGTCATCACAGATGCTCAGGAAAGAACCAGCTATGGCAATGCATGTGTGTCATGGAAAACAAAGGCATACCAGATCCAGCCAATGCCATGGGAAGCTCCTGGGGTGTCCCGTTTGTTTGTTTGGTTTTATTTTCTAGGTGTAGGGTCAGAGGTTAAGGTTAGGGTTAGGGTTATGGTTTCAGGATTAGCAGATAGAATAAGAGTTACATTTTAGGGTCTAGTTTAGTGTTAGCATTAGTACTTGAGGCTTGGCCTAGGGTTAGGGATAAGGTTAGTGTTAGTTTTAGTTAGGATTGAGTTATAGTTTTAGGTTTGCGGTTAGGAATAGGCATGGGTTTAGGTTTTAGGGCTAGGTTGGGGTCTATTGATTTTTTAAAATGAACGTTATTGGGGCTGCATTGTTTGATAACATTATATACGTTTCAGGTGCGCAACCCTACAGTCCATGCTCTATGTGTTACCTTGTGTGCTCACCACCCGAAGTCGGCTCCTGCCATCCCCATAGAGTTGACTCCCTTCCCTTCTGGTAACAGCCATACTGTTGTCTGTGTCTATGAGTCTTCTGTCTGTTTGTGCTGCTTTCTGTTTCTCACATCCCACATGTGAGTGAAATCATGTGGTTCTTGTCCCTTCTGTCTGACTTGTTTCACTCAGCATGAAACAAGTCAGACAGACCTGCAATAGCCACTTGTTTATAATGATTACCCACTACAAGGGGCCTGGTGTTTAAAAAAACCACAACACACCCACCACAAAACCTGTGACCTAGCACCCAGTCGGGCTTCTAGCAGAATGGAGAGGCCCATGGGAGCTCTGAGAACTGCTGCCATGTGAGGCTCGATGTGATCCTTCCCACCAGAGAGAATAGGAGAAAGAGAGAGAATTCCTCGTGGCCCCGGCACCTCTGGAAAGGGACAGAACACTGTGCTCCCTTCCAGGCCTGGTGGTGGCTCTGCTAGCAGGTTTGAATGTCAAATAACTTTAGAAAAAAACTAGAGTTGTATCGATATAAACACCTTTCCATGCAAGGGAGCTGCCTCTCACCCAATTAGGACCAAACACCCATGCGTCAAGCCCTGGTGCCAGGGACCTCTGCCCTGGAGGTGGGTGAGGCTGCTCACTGCCCAGCTCCCGCCTCCTGGATGGAGGGCTGTTCCCGCCCACCCCCTCAGCTGTCACCTAAGCAGTAGCTCCTAGGTCTGGTTTGCACACACGCCCTCCCAGCGTCCTCCCTTCTGCACTTCCCTGGATCTCTGGGGTCTTCAGCTGAAATGGACCCCAGCACCTGGGTAAGACCCCTTGTGTGAACTGCTGCCCAAAGGGAAAATAAAAGCACTCGTTCTGATAGGACCTGGGCTTTCTGGAAGGTTCAACCAAAGCAAGGCATCTTGACCTCAGGCATAACGTTTTTCCTACTCTCCACTCTTTAATTTCAACCAGTGCATATCTAACAGAGTTGAAGAAAGCTGCGACTTGTGGAACTGCTAAAAAAAACGATCAAGCAGTCCCGCATGAGATTGCCAATATGGCATTAACTGTGTGAGGAAAACAAGTGATTAGCACTGTACCATAAACAAAGGCTTTGGGTGTGAAGCTAATAATAAAGCCTCAAACATGCTTCTAAAAGTAGCAATTAGCTATTCCTTCAGATTAAGTTTACAAATAAGTAACTTGCAGAGTGAGTGCAGAGCTTCCAGTCTTTAAGACCTGGGTTTCCATGAGAAGATGTCTAACTAGCCCAGCTGTCTGGAAAAGCACGGGCACTTAGGTGTGTTTCTTCCAAGATTTTGTGTTATACACAAGTCTTATTGCACGTGAGAAGTGATGCGATTCTTAAACTGTTAAACAATAGCAGCTGTCCAGTTACCTCTACACTGTCTAGTCTACCGCATTTTACCTTAGGTTTTCAGGATCTACCCAAGACCTGGTTAGCTCTTATTCACAATTGTTGAGAGTGATAAGAGAGATTCCACTTATATTACTCTAAATTAATCCTAGCTCAGCGAGGTGAGTCACATTTGTATAACCTTCTTTAATATCCCTAGCTACGGCCACCCTAATATTTGAAAAATCTCCTTTTGCCTTTGTTCCTCCCTCCCTCCCTCCCTCCCTCCCTCCCTCCCTCCCTCCCTTTCTTCCTTCCTCCCTCCCTTCCTTCCTTCCTTCCTTCCTTCCTTCCTTCCTTCCTTCCTTCCTTCCTCTCTCTTTCTCCTTCCCCTCCTCCTTCTCCTCCTCCTCCTCTTCCTCCCCTTTCTTCTCCTCCTCCTTCTTTGATATCCTTTAACCAATATCTCTCCCTTTTCTCCCAATATTCACAAAGCAATTTCCCCAGCTTGCATATAAGAACCTATTCATCTCTAATCATTTTAGCCAATCTATTTCAATGTTCTATCAACTATCTTATTCAATTACCTATAGCACTTGAGATTTCTGCCACCAAAATTTAGGTTGTGCATTTTCACAGGACAATTCATTTGAAATCCAGGATAGCTCATCGAACTAAGGGCTTTGTGCACTAACCTCACAGAGCTGCATTAGCTCTGCAGCTGAATGCTGGACACTGATACTTAAACATTCGTTGAGAATGCTAAACAAGTAAATTAACTCTCAGACTCTCACGTGCGCTCAGATATTCATCATGGGCCATCCTGGAAGAGAAATTTGAGGTCATTCTGCCCAAACCTCTCATTTTACAGATGAGGAAAACAGGAGTAATGGATACCTAGCGATACTAAATTATAGCTCTTCTAAAACTAGATAGCAGAACTAGTAGGCTTCTTAATGTGCTCAATTATGATACGGACTCCATGAGCTGATGAGTGTGCTGCAACCTTGAGCGTTTACATTCTGTGGTTTTTCAAATGTTTATGTTTCTAATGTAGTATTTGTGAGCCCCAGTCCTGGTAGCCTGTTACCACAGAGGCCTTACCAATCCTCAGCTCTGGGCAGCCCACCTCTTCCGAACCCCAGCAGTGTCCCCAGGCTGCTCAGCCATGGCGAGGACACCATAGGGGTAACCAAAGTTACCAGTTCCTGCCTGGGGGCCCGTTAGGGGCCTTGCAGCTGCCTGAACTCCTTTCTTCATCTTTTATTGCCAACCCTACATGCTACTCCAGAGTTAACCCACCTTTGTTTCCCATCCTTTAGCCTGTTCCTCTTACACCAAATGACCATCTTTCCCTGGACTAAGAACTCAGTTCCTCAATTTTCATCATATACTGCTCACTTTTTTCCATACCCTGTTTTTTCCTTCTCCACAACTGGAACCTATGTTCAATACACACACATACAATAGACATATCACTTCAATTTCCCTCCCATCTGAGGGAAATAGGTGTCCCTTTCCTTTCTAAGACTTACACCCACCTCTAGAGAACCAGTGCCTCCTTGTCCACCCTCAGATCTTGGACCTCAGGGTCACGTCCCCTTTTTTTGAAATCTTGCCTCCCTCGTTGCCCCTCTGAGGAACTGACAACTGTTCAGCCAACTGCTACTCTTTCTCCAGCTTCTTTTCTGGGGAGTCCTTTCTTCTCTTCAATCCAGGCAGTCTCCAAGAATCTGCTCTCATCTGCCTTCTGCTTTTCATATTTTTCTTTTTTGTAAATATCATTGACTCCTATTTGGTCAACTTCTACCTCTTGTGCAATGCCTCCCAAATCTTAAGGACTAGCTCCGGATTTACTTCCTAGACATGGGCACCTCAGTACAAGCAAGCTCAGAGCCAACATCATCACGATGCCTTTGGTGCCCTCTCCTTATCATTCAAGGTTTCCTCTTCATCCAGGCATCAAACCCCATGGTCCTTCCAGCTCCAGTTCCCCCATAACCACTTCCCATCTCATAGGGTCATGAATTCCACTTGGTGGTGACCCAAAGCAGTGATGCTCCCAAGTTCATGCATTGCTTGGACAAGTGCAGAAGCCTCCTAGGTCATCTCTCTATAGCTACTATCTCAATCTGCCTGGCTAGCTGAACCTGGCTGCTTCTGGCCCGTTGGAAGATCAAACTTTTTGGTTTAACCTCTAGCCTGGCCTCATACTAACTTTCTTGAGGTACCACAGTGATTCTCAACCATGGATACACAGTTGAAACAAATGGGGAGCTTTAAGAAGTAGCAAAACTCAGGCTCCTAGTCATATACCGTATTCCTCTCCTTGCCCCCATGAGAGATTCTGATTCAATTGGTCTATGGTGGAGCCATAGCATTTGGGCATTTGAAAATTTCCCCAGGTGTTTCTCTTATGTAGCCATGGTTGAGAATCATAGGTTTACTCTCTATGACTGCATCAAATGAGTACTCAGGAAAGTACATTACCACCACCCCATACTTCTTTGTAGGCAATTCCCCATGCAAGTAATCCTCCCCCCCTCCCCCCCACCTCATTCCTTCTTCCCAGCAGAATGCTTAAAAACTTCTGCGATTCTACCAGTTGGAGAAAAAAAAACTATCCTTCTCCAGGAAATCCTTAGTATGTTTCTACAAATATCATTCATGCATGTGAGTCAAGAAAACTGCTATATATAGCCATATAGAGTAGAATAAGACAAGGTCCCTGCTTTAATACTTCTATAGTATTTAGAATGAGAAAAAAACATGAACCAATGAATAACGTACGTTTTATGGTAGAAGTATAAAAGTGTTCATGAGACAGGGCTTAGACATGAAGGATTCTATTCTGCTTGGTGTGATAACAATTTTATGTAAATGTCATCTCTTCTATTGGATGGTATATTTTTGAGGCCAGAACCATGCATCATTCACTCACCTTTATGTATTTCAAAGACCACATCTTTCATATAATAGTATTACATGTTTGCTGAGTAATTGAGTCAATGAATGGTAGGTTGGAGATTAGTGATCATTGGAGAAGAGTGTCACCTCCAAGAAAATAGTGCCATAGTTCAGTGCCCAGCCAGAGCAGAAGGGTATCCCACTGAAGTTCAAAGACCCATGTTATCATTAACAGTTCTACGCTATGTCTGAGTTTTATAATTACCCTCTACCATGGTTCGATGTCTTTTAATGGTGATAAGAATAGCATATTAGAAACTAGGTTTGCTGAAATCGGTTTGGCTCAATGGATAGAGTGAAAGGTCCCAGGTTCGATTCTGGTCAAGGGCATGTACCTTGGTTGCAGGCACATCCCCAGTGGGGGGTGTGCAAGAGGCAGCTGATCGATGATTCTCTCTCATCGATGTTTCTAACTCTCTATCCCTCTCTCTTCCTCTCTGTAAAAAATCAATTAAAACATATTTAAAGAAAGAAAAGAAACTAGGTTTACTTCCTCCTGATTGAGAAGGTGGTCAATAAACATAGCCCCCTTTGATTTTAATTAACAAATCCTAGTGGTCAATGGGCTGGTTTGCTGTCAAATGGGAAGAACTAGGGGGAGAATAAGGAGAAACATCTATATACCCAACAGATCCATGGCTTCCCTCTTTCCCTCTTGACTGTGCCATGATTTTCAAATTAAGCCCTCGGGCCTCTTAAAGATGTTGTCAAGAAAGCTGCTAAACTGGCCCCCAAATGAATGGATATCAACAGTACCAAGGAGCCAGTGTACCTGTGAAAGCAACTCTGCTTCTCCATTAGAAATCTTCAATCCTCCCAGCAACTCCAGGTCTGATTCATCACGCCATAAGAAACACACTGCCCTTGGGGGGAAAGCCAGATCTGAACATGTACTCTGGGAGGGCACTCGTGAACCACAGCACATGTCATTGACTGAGTGACAGGGTTAGTCCAGCTTCTGGGAGTGCCTGCATCAGGACAGATAAAAGAAGTGTTCCTTAGCCCAGGGGATTTCAACACTATGGAAACTCATTTCCCACAGAGACAGAACAATGTGCAAATATTATAAATCACTCCAAAGGAGCAATTTAGAAAACTTCACATGCAATAATAAATGTGTTGAAACCACTCACATTATTTTAATTTATGGACTGATTATTAGTTCATTTTTTATTATTCTGTTGACTCATTTTAGAATGAGGAGTATGAGTCATTACAACTTTTTTTAAAAAAAATACCTATTGAATGCCAGGAATTGTGTTACTGTGGGTACAGAGATGAACATGACCCCAACCCTGCCCTCAAAGAACTTGTCACGTGGCAAGGAAAAACAGGTACATGGAGAGAAAATCATGTTGCTGCGCTAAGTGTGGTGATGCTACATTTTAGTGGTAAAGGAGACTTGGGGGTCTTAAAAGAACCTGAAGCAGGAAGAGATTGCTGTGGGAAGAAACACGGACTTTTGAAAGGTTATATTTGCATCTAGAGATATTTGCTTTAAAAGGGAGTCAGTTGGGAAGGAGGTCAAGAAAAAGCAGGAGATGAGCAGGTGATGAAAGGGCAGGGGAGAAGGGATGGAAACAAGAATTATCTAAGTGATAAGCTTGAAGACCATGTGGCCATGGTCAAGGGTTGCAAGCGGTGTAGCACAATGCTGACTCCCTGTCAGGGAACACTGACTTGGCACCTTGGGGAACAGAATCAATGCGTGTGGAAAAGACCTTTGAGGAGGAAGAAACACCACATTCTTCCATTT
Source organism: Vespertilio murinus (assembly GCA_963924515.1). Taxonomy (NCBI): domain Eukaryota; kingdom Metazoa; phylum Chordata; class Mammalia; order Chiroptera; family Vespertilionidae; genus Vespertilio; species Vespertilio murinus. The sequence goes on along the minus strand of OZ004706.1, from coordinate 197,813,679 downwards.
CCTCGTTGGCTGTGTGATGACTCTTCAGCCCACAGGAGTACGTCTTCACACATTCCACCAGAATCACTAGCAGCTCAGCTGATGGGTACATTTTATTCCTCATCTTATTCCGCATTTCATACCATTGCTATGGTTTCTCCCAATGTCTTTTCTGGCTCCTTCTCAGCACCCTTTTAGACACTTCCTCTTCTTCCAGTTCTTTACATGGCACTGTTCCAAGCCCCCATATTCCAAACTATTCTTCTCACTAGACACACTCTCCTGTCCCACTCCCACAGCTTGAGATGCTACCTTCAGGAAGCCTAGACTATGGGTCCCCAGCCTCTCCATTATGTGTGTTAAACATGAACATGTAGTCATGCTTGGATGTCAAGGTGGTTAGAGACCAAGTTGACATCTTGCTTGGCTGAGTTATGTGTGTGTGGTTGTGGACCTAGATTCAGGGGAAGTGTCTTTATAGTTAAGTCATATGCCACTATTCACTGACACCAGTTACACAGTATAGACGATGTCGATATTTGAAAATGTATTTGCAACCACTATTGCAATAGCACCTACTGGCTCAGAAATTAGGCTGAGGCATATGGTTCCAATTAGACCAAGGTAGTCTTTGGGAAGTTGTACTAGGACATGCAAACTTGACTCAGTGGGTAGACTTTGTGAATTCCTCCTTAATAATGAGTGTGTGTACCTGTGTGTGTATGTTCATTCAGATTTATTGAGGACTGTGTGTGTGTGTGTGTGTGTGTGTGTGTGTGTCTATGTTTCATTTTTCTCTTTGGTCAAGGAGCATTTGAAACCCATTGACTCCCAACCTCGGTGGCCCATCAGGGTGAGACTGTGTGGAGGTAGCTCTTATCAGCCAGAAACTCCTGACTTAGCCTCTTCCCCTTAGCATTAGCATCACAGGACCTTTGACAATTGAAAGTGGCCAAGACCTTGGTTTCCAGCTTTGCTTTTCATAAAGGAACTTTCCAGATAGAAGCCAAACACTAAAAAAGAACTGCTGTCTGCAGGATTGTTTGTAATACTGTACGGTGACTTATAAACAGTGCTTTTAAAAACATTATAAGGTCCGCTAGTGACCTTGAACTTTCTCCCACAGTAAAAGCCATATGCCCAGCAAGCTTCTGAGAGGTCCCTTCTTGGCCGAGTTCTGTGAGAGAAACCAGCCTTCCTGGCCCCCACACCTTCGTCTTCTTAGAATGAGGTGCCTCCTCCCAGCATCTGCAGGGGCGCTTTCCCATGGCCACGGTGGGAGCGATGAGGCCTGTCACAGACACTGGCTTCTGCGTGCTGTGCTATAGTTCCATGAGCAGCCCTAGGTGCAAAAGGCTGATGCCACCCACAGGGCAGCCTCCTCCAGCCTCAGCCTCCATCCCCTGGAGTGCCGGCCGGAAGAGCACTTTCTCAGAACTCAGCCCAGACCTCCGAACTCAATTTTGCATTCTAATAGGATCTCCACGAAATCTGCACATTGAAGTTTAATAACCACTAGCCTAAAGCAATGGCTTCGGAATTTCACAATCCCCCTGCCCACACACGCAAACACACGAAAAATACATTTTCTGTGCTATATTAACATAGGATGTACATTATAAAATATGCACAAAATATGAACATTTAAAAGGATGCAGTGGAATCTACATTTGAACGATTCTATTGCTATTACCTCCTTGCGGCCCACTCTTGGATCACCACGGCTCAACACATCAGATGCCCGTTCTAAGGAAGCAGGTAGAGCTAGGGGGCCCTGGGGGCACAGTGGAGGCTGGTCAGCATGCGAAAGATGCGTGGGAAATGAAACACACATAGAGAGGGATGTGTTGGCTTAAATGGGGTATGTGATACCCCAAGTGCTTATCAACTTGGTCAGTTTGAGAAATGTAAAACCATTTTCTCTTCACGGCAGAATATTGAAGGATAGTCCTTGTGCTCTGAATCCAAATCAAGCCTAAGTCTTTATTTCTAGCTCGGTCATTCACGTCAGTGACATATGTGTGCCCCTCCTCCACCCCACCTCCACCCCCACTTAGTTTGGAACTGGTTCCCCTCTGATCCAGAACATCACATCCCATATCTTCAAATGAGCTCCACCAGTTATGAAACCTGGTCAGCTCTGAGTTCGCTGGGACGGCCTCTCTGCCCGTACTTCTCCCTCTCTCATCATTAATGTTTCTCTCTCTCTCTCCCTCTCCCTTCCTCTCTGAAATCAATAAAAAATATTTTTTAAAAGTACCAAGTGAGCTCCAATCCCATAGGATAGCAAATCATTGGGCAACTAGGCTATCTGATAACATAGGAATACTTTTTGAATTACAGAGGAAGGTCCATCTGAGCCGGTAAACTCCCAACATCCTAGTCACCTCATTTTCATGCAGGGATGTCAGGAGTCAGCTTTGGGACCTCGTCTGCCTGTCCACCCTCACTCCAACCCCCACCTGTTATAGTTGCCCTTTGAGTCCACCTGGAGTGGGGTCCTCGCTTCTTTGATTTCCTGGCACCACCCTTGTCCAGGCAGCAGCATTTTAGGGGTCCCTGAAAATCCCCAGTTCACCAGACTTTCAGCATTTATGCTTGTGTCTTTCCTACCCACTCCACATGCTGGGTCAAAGTGATGACTTTGAAAAGCAAGTCTGGCCTGGCCGGTTTGGTTAGTAGGTAGAGCACTGGCCTGTGGGTCCCGGTTTTGATTCCAGTCAAGGGCATGTATCTTGGTTGCAGGCTCCATCCCTGACCCTGGTTGGGGTGCATGCAGGAGGCAACCAATCGATGTGTCTCTTTTACATCAATGTTTCTCTCTGTCTTTCCCTTCTCCTTCCACTCTCTAAAAATCAGTGGGGAAATATTCTCAGGTGAGGATTAACAACACAAACAAAACAAGCAAGTCTGAGTCTCTCTCTGATGTGATTGAAACCCTGAGGCGCTCCTTTTCCTAGGAGGAAGGCAATGGTCCTCAGGGAGCCCACTGAGCCCTTCACGGCATGGCTCTGGCCTCAGCGCCTTGTCCTGTCTCTCGAGAGAACCTCTGGTGGGTTTCAGACAGACAATGAATAATGTCTAGTATGTTTATATCCCATCTGCACAGGGCATCCTGGTACTAAACTATTAGCTGTTGCCCATCTGAAATTTAGTTTCAACTGGACATCTTGTATTTTTTAAAAATATATTTTATTGCTTTTTTTACAGAGAGGAAGAGAGAGAGATAGAGAGTTAGAAACATCGATCAGCTCCCTCCTGCACACCTCCTCCTGGGGATGTGCCCGCAACCAAGGTAAGTGCCCTTGATCGAAATCAAACCTGGGACCTTTCAGTCTGCAAGCCGATGCTCTATCCATTGAGCCAAACTGGCTAGGGCAGGACATCTTTTGTTTTACCCAACAACCCTAAAAACACCACATTTGGGCCAGTAGTATTCAAGCCGATTACCCACCGATGGTTAAGACATGTTTTCTCACAGTACCGATGGGCACTGCTTCTCTCGAAGGGCTCGGGCTCTGATTGAATGTGAAGGGAAGTATTTTGACATGTGAAATTTCCTTATTATCACTCAGTGCTCATAGCGTCTATGTTTTCAACTTTGGGACAAGCAGACAATTTGGAAATAATACTGCCAGTTCCTAAAGTAAACGAACTGCAGTCCAAGAATGTTGGTGTTAGCTGTGTTCCCCGGAGACCCTGTGCTATCCAGTTTCCGTATCAGAGCAGTGTGGCCAAAGATTAGACTGACAGTGAGAGGGAATTTCAAAACCTTCAGATCACTCGTCCCATTGTTAAATAACTCGGTCCCAAATCAAGCAAAAGTCACACTAGTCTTTTTCTGGGAGGAGATTCCAATCCTGATAATAATGAGCATAGAAATCACCGAGGAGAAGTGTTCCACCCAAGTACGCAGGTGAGTCACACCCAAGTCCATTAATCACGCATCAGAGACCAACAGTTCCAAATTCACTCTAAACAGAAGGACAGGTGGTCAGAATGAAGCCAGTAAACCAAGCCCGCCTGAAGTCGGTATGTACATTCATAATGTGATTCTCTTTCTCTATCTCCATGCCTTCACGTCGTAAAAATATGATAAATGCGAGACAGAGAAAGACGTGAGTAGTTAACGGTGGTGCATTCACTGTCTTAGTGTGTGAGAGGTTTATGGGGGGGGGGAAGCGAGTCACCTTGAGAAACGCTTATAAAAACTCTGGGATCACCCCATCGTTTCAGGACTACGGTGAGAGGAAGCGGCACCTTTGCTTGCTCCCTGTTCTTTTCTCCCTTTTCTCATGCTCCAGCTGAGGCCAGTTTGAGGTTTCATGAAGTGGAATTCACTGAATGAAACCCTTTTCTGCCAGGCCCGGCCGGCGTGGCTCAGTGGTTGAGTATTGACCTATGAACCAGGAGGTCACGCATCCATCCCCATCAGGGCAAAGGCCTGGGTTGTGGGCTTGATCCCCAGTGTGGGACGTGCAGCAGGCAGCCGATCCGTGATGCTCTCTCATCACTGATGTTTCACTGATGTTTCTATCTCTCTCTCCCTTCCTCTCTGAAATGAATACAAATATATATATATATATATATATATATATATATATATATATATATATACATTAATCTTATTCCACCAGTACTGTCTGCAAAAGCAGATGCCTTCCACTCTCACTCACTTCAGGTCACACCAGAAGGACCCCAACGCTCTGCGCTTCCTCCTCCTTATGGGAACAGGGCTGCCTTGTCTGTGCTGCCTTTGAACTAATGCAGACAAGATCCAGGAGCCTCTTGTCTGCCGAGAAGATGGGGGCAGCGCCTCCGGGAGGCCAAGGCAGTCGGTCGGCCCTGGGCTTCTTTCCCCGCCTCAGACATAAGCTTCCCCAGTCATCTCCCAACAATGCAGGTCCGAGCCCTGCTGTGATTACAGGGAGACGGTGCTTGTTACCAAGCTCTTCGCATGTCGGAGCATGGCGAGGCAGGGGGGCAGACCAAAGGAAATTTCCATTCTCCCTTCAGCTGCTGCGCAGGCTTACGCTATAGGAAAGTTAGCTGCTATTAAGTAATAACGTGCAGCTGAAGTTGGTCACTCGTAACAACAGACAGATGGATAATGTTTTATTTGGGTTAGCCAGCTCTCTCGCAAATAAAGGGTCTGAAATTAAACTGTCTTTACAAACACATTCGGCAAATGATACCTCTGACTTATTCCGGTGCTCAGATTCTTTGCCATGGAAAATGGAAAATGAGTCTCCCGTTGAACCCAGTATGTGTTGAAACTTGTCTCTGCTGAGTGGAGAAAGGTTGATGTTCTATGGAATGAAAAAAAAATTTTTTTTTTTTTTTAAAAAAAAGACTCTGCGTTGAGGAGGAAAGGGTATAACTATGCAAACCACATTTAGAAATGGAAAGGGACTTTTTAGGACTTATGGAATTCAAAACAATAACAATGGAATGGAAACATAGGGAAAAGGCTAAATATTCGACCACAGAGGCAAATTGGATCATTAGACGCTCCCATGCAATGCAAAATGTGGGGTTTGTTTGGAAAGGAGCGCCTGTTGGTTTTCCAGTGGATAATAGGACAAAGGAGAGGCCAGGCCAAGTCGCACGCCATCATCGCAGGCGAGCCAGCCACGGGAGCCTTTGGGGCTGCGTTCTTCCTAAGACATGTTCCTGGGCAGCACTGAGAAAGTGTGATCCAGAAGGTCAAGTGTGGGCCCTAGAGCTGGCATTTCTAATGACCCCCGAGTGATGCCATGCTGCCCTCGGGGAGTCCCCTACTCTATGCTGACCTGCCTTCAGTGTCCAGTGAGATGGACCGCTCACCTCCGGATATTTCATGACAACCACGAGAGGTGTCTGCCTACAGAATGGACTAGCCTTGCCACTGACTGACTCAGGGACCTTGAACAAATTGCTCTCTTTCTTATTCTCCCCACCTCTCACCCCGTCACAGACGTTAAGTACAGTTTAGACCAGATTGGCGCTCTTCAAAGTCCTAGAAACGTCAGATAAATGCCAGTTAGGCAGGCATCTGTGCTGTAGGACTTCTCAGAGCCCGTGCTGTACACACACGTGAAATGGCTCTCCAATGGGTGCAGACCATGGGGTGTTTAGAGGTTTCATAGGTAAAGCGTCTGGTCATCTGACCACATCACTTGCTTTGGGAACACCTGTGATCACCATGCACAGGGGAGGCTGAGCAGGAGGCTGGCTCAGGTCCTTCCGTCTGCAGCTCTCATGATCCCAGAATCCATGCTCTCTCCTCACGCCTCCCATGTTCTCAGCCATGGTACCCCATCCCAGTCCTCACGCTTCCCATGTTCTCAGCGATGGTACCTCCGTCCCGGTAGAACAAGCCAGTGGGCCCGGACTTCTGTCCCCTAAAGACTTCACCCAGCGGCCACCATATTTGTTTATTTAACCCCATGGACTTTCTGTTTCTGCTCCTTTGTTTTAAGGTAGTGACTCTGAACTTGCAGACAACCCAGTTTACGTGCTTACCAATTTCCCACGCTGTCTACATAATTCATGGAGCAGCGAACGATGTAGCACTGACTCTCGCAGTGGGGTCTCAGAACTGGGGAGCCTCAGGGACTTAGAGATGCAGATCCCAGATCCCTCTCTAGACCTGCTGAGTCACAAACTCATGGTGGCACCAAAGGTGTGCCAAGACCTCCAAGTCACCCGAATGCCTCTGAACTTGGAGAATCAGGGGTGGAGAGGTAAGGAGCATGGACTTGGGCCCAGATCCCGTGCTCTATACCAGTTGCCTCACCTGTAATACAGGAATGATCACAGACCTTCTTTCAGAGATGATGTGAGAACAAAATTAATGCATGGCGCCTCTGTAAGAACAGGCACAGGAAGAGCAACCAATCAGTCACAGCTCTTTATCTAGATCAGATACTAACTCTGAATGAGCGGGAGCAAACTCAGGCCGTGCTGCATTGCAGGTGAGAAGAGGTGCCCTCTGTGAGTGAATCTGAGGACAATGGGTAGATGGGAGCACAGACAGACAGATCTGGTTTGCCAATGTGGCTCTCCTGGATTAACTTTATGAATGAGTGTGAATTATCGAATCTAAGTTTAGCGTCCTCATTAGAACATGGAGAAAATAAGTTGTTCCTAGGGTTAACTAGAGCGCTGTCTGGAACTGCTGTGAGAAGTGTCCTGTGCCCCTTTCTTAGCCAGAGCCAGCAGCGACTTGATGATGACGGCCCCCAGCACCCCCCAGAGTGTCTGTCTTTCCTCACAGACCGCCCGGCCACCACGTCCCCAACCACGAGCTTCCTGCTCCACAGAACATTCGAGTCATGGTATCTAAGGCCCTATTCCTTGCCCAGAACAGTTGTCTTGTCAAGATACATTTAAATATTGGTTGAGAAGTATTTAATGGGAAAAAGTATTCAACTTTTCACTTCTTTTCTCCATTCTCCTTCTTCCAGTTGGAATCTTGTTCATTTGGATTTTTTTTCTGCTCCACGTTTTGTCACAGACCAGGATTTAGAGTTTACACTAAGGATAGCCGATGGCTTTACATGTTCCTTTAACCACAGCACCTTGTAGGTCAGGCCCGCCACCCTCCGGCACAAAATCTGTAGAAAGGGTATCTGCGGTCAGGCATTCGCTGGGTTTTGTCTCAGCGACAATTCCAAGAATTCAATGGCTCGTGGCAACAGAAGTTTTTCTCACTGTCTGACAAGTCAGCTTTGGTTCAGCTATGGCTTGGGTCCAACTGTCCCTTCCTCCTGGTCGCCATAGAAGGAACAGCTCAACCTGCGCCTCATCTAAGACGGTGCCACGTCCCTCTGTCCAAGTGTGGCCCCGAGTCACTCCACCTCACACTCCATTGGCCAAAGCAGTCACATGACACGGGACACATGGGTGAAAACACACTCCCCTGCAGGGAGGGATTCTATGGACAGATCCTGGTGGCCAGTAACTGGCAGCAACCAACAGTGAGCAAAGGCAACCATGACGGAAGCTCTGCGAGTTAGAGCCCAGTTCATATGGATAAGACCAAGGTCGTTAGGACAGAGGAAATGGAGTCATCAATGTGCCGTAATCTCAGCTAGTTCTCCCCCAAATGGCAGTGCGAGTCTCTCAGGAGCCATGGTCAATTCCCCAGCCGCCCAGGAGCTGCCACCCTCCAGCAGGCCATCCTCAGTCCTCCAGGCCCCCGGAGGGAATGGGTCTCCAGGAGGAAAGAGTCATTTCCCTGCAGACGAGGACCAGAGGCCGCCCTCGGGAATCCCCTGGGAGTCAACGTGGGCCACCTCATCCCTCCTCACTGAGTGTGTTCATGTCCAAGGCCATCTGGGCACAGCCATCCGTGTCCTCGGCGGACGTGGGTGGGCTCAGAACAGGCAGACCAGCCACTGAAGCGTGTCCTGGATGGTGGTGGTGGTGAGGGGAGCGGGGAGGGAGGGGGGGAGAGGAGCAGGGATGATGGCAGGAGGCCAGTGCCAGAGGTCCCGTGTGCCATGCGGCCATGGTCCCAGGATCCAAAGGGAGGATAGCTAAGCCTCACTGATTTTATTGTCAATTACTGTTAAACCTTCCGAGTCCAGTGAACCCTTTCTCAAGCATTTCTTTGCCAACTTAATATTTAAACCCGTGTGCCTTTAAAGTGAAATTTAATCCAGGTATTTTGGATTCATAGCGAGAGAGAGAGAGAGAGAGAGAGAGAGAGAGAGAGAGAGAGAGAGATCATAAAAAAAATTGTTTTGTCAGTAATATTCAACATCCAAGGAAGCTTTTTGAGTTTTGAGCAACTTTTCTTACAAACAGGAAGCTGTTTTGCTAGAGCTTTAAGGTCAAATTCTCATCAAATTTTGGCTAAAGCCAAAGTTACAGTTCGAGCTGGGGTTCACTCCTCCACACCCACCACCTCATGGGAGGTCAGAGAAGGAGTCCCTGAGGCGGGAGGAAGTCCAGGTTTGGAAAGCTGCTGCCTCCCCAAGTGTCATTGGGTCATTTTTCTGCAGGATCAAAACCCTTGTGCCCCCCTGGAACACGGAGAGGAGGTTTCCCAGCGCCGGCAAATGGGAAACTTACAAACTTGGACTCAGCAGGGCTCTGGGTTTTTAGAAGGTATGAGTGTTACATTAACTGGGGGCGGGTCGTTAATACTCTAAAAAGTTAATACCTAGCACTGGTCCACTGAGTAGCTGGCATTCACCTGTAAAGATGGTATAGATTGGACATTCTGGAAACGAATCACCAGATGTTTGTCTTCCCTGGGAATGCTGAGGCGGTGGGGGTGGGGGTGGAGGTGGGGGTGGGGTGGGGGATAACTTCACCTGTGTGTCAGGGCCTGCTGGTTCTCCACCTGTGTTCCCGGAGCCACGGCATCCCCTGCGGACTTGTCAGACATGCAAATTCTTGGGCTCCACCCAGGCTTACCGAATCAGAAACTCAGGTTCTTCTGCCCCTGAACTTGAGCACCTGTGTTGGGTGGCGGCCAGCATGGGCACAGGCGCCTCCGGGGGGCGCCGCTGTCACCTGCCAGCTGGGGAGAATGTGGCTGATTCACTCAGCCTGTCTGTGCCTCAGTTCCCTCCTCCTGAGGAGGAATAAAATACTCTAAATGAAGAGCACACGATTCGCTGCTGGCATGGCTCAGTGGCTGAGTGTCGACCTGTGGACCAAGAGGTCACAGCTTGTCAGGCCACATGCCTGGGTTGTAGGTTCGATTCCCAGCAGGGGACATGCAGGAGGCAGCCAGTCAACTCTCATCGTTGATGTTCCTATCTCTCCTCCCTCTCCCTTCCATTCTGAAATCAATAAAAATCTTTTTTTTTTTTTTTTTAAAAAAAGCTCCTGATAAAGTGTAAGTGATAACGCAGGCATGTGAGTAAGGTTGCTGCTGGACGCCCACAGAGGGATGAAGGAGACAGAGGTCATTTGCCAGACTCACTAACACCCGGGAAAACTGCATGTAGCAGAGGCTACGCGGGTTGATAGCTGGGATTACTTAATGATAGAAGAGTAACTCCTGCAATGATGTCCAGTCATTGGTGATTAGAAAAGGAGAGGGAAGTATAGGTACCCTTCTTCGTGTAAGACGGACGAGCAGTGTGTGCGAGTGTGAGTGTGTGTGTGTGTGTGTGTGTGTGTGTGTGTGAGAGAGAGAGAGAGAGAGAGAGAGAGAGAGAGAGGCTCAGGAAGAGGCATTTCAGAAAAGGAGGAGGTAACAGAACCTGTTGATTTGAAAGCGATCACACTCAACGCCGGCGGCCGAGGCTCAGGATCCCTGGCCTCATCCTTCCTGCCCTGAGCCGGCTGCGCGCCCCGCCGCCCAGGTCTCCGCCACCTCGCTTGCAAAACGGGTGTCGGATGCCTGGGTTTTGACAGCCCTTTCAACTCTGACGGTCTGTGACTCAACAACAATAATGCGTTTCCACAGGCGGTAAAAATATTCTAGACTCTTCCCTTCAGCCCGCAGTGTTTACTTCCTCCACACTTCCCCTTCCTGCCTGCTGCCCGGGCCGGTGGACAGTGGGCCTCAATGGGGGCCGGTTCACCCTCTTTCTAGGGGCTTGAAGGTGGCACTCCCTCCGGAGGGTGAGATTCCCTCCCGAGGGCCGGGCTTGGGGCTGCGACTGAATCCCGAAACCCTCCTGAGCCCGCACCCTGGCACCATGCCAGGCGGCCGGGGGTTGGAGAGGAATGCTGGGCCCAGCCCCCGGGGTGGGGGGGTTGGGGGGGGAGGCGGGCCGTGGAGGGTCCGTTTCACCGGGCCAGTTGCTTTGGAAACACCTGGGAACCCCACGTGTCCCTCTCTCTTGCAGGCCGGAGCAGCGCCCCATGGTAGCCAGGTGGGCGAAGGGGAGCCAGGACGGAGTGCCCGCCTTGAAGAAGACGGCTTCTGACCTGCTGAGTAAGTGGCCAGCAGCAAGCGGCGCTGGGGGCACGGGGTGCAGAGAGGGAGGCCCACGGTGTCCCCCCTTGGAGTGCTGCCCCCCCCCCCCCAGCTGCTCCTTCTCCTGGAGAGATGCCAACCCCAAGACCCAGAGGCTCCAGGGCTTCCTGCCTGGGCCCAGGGCCCTGCTAGGAGGCGCTGTGGGGCCGGTGGGCTGACCTGACACCGGCCTGCAGGCACAGGGGGAGGAAGCGGACGCAGCTCTTCCTGCTGGCCCGCTGCCCCGGTGGGAGAGGTTAGGGCAGGAGCTCCATGGCACGGCCTCCACAAGCCCGGGGGCCAAGTTTCCCCTAGCTGCCTGTGCCCGCAGGACCCCGTGTGTCCCTCACACCCCAACCTGCAGCCTCCGTGTCCACGGCAGAGGCCGGGACTCCCGGCAGGCTCTTCCCCGCAGGTTGTTGGCGAAGGGCATGCAGTTACCTGTCTCTGCCAAGCGGGAGTTCTGAGCTTGACTGTGCCCTTGGGCACGCCGGCCTGGCCTTGCTTCCAAACGGCCCCCCTGGTCCCGGTCCCGGGGCCACGGACACGGGAGGCTGAGGGGGTAGGGGGAGGGGGGAGGGCACAGACGCAGGCTCTCCCATGAGGCCCTGTGCATTTCTTTTAAATGGGTCCCCGAGTAAGTGGAACAGGCTTCGGTGGGTAAGATAACACTCGGGACAGCTCACGGCCCTACGTAGCGATGGAAATAAAAAAGAGAAAACGAGTTTCCTTTCCCGGAAAAGAGCCAGCTCTTTCCAGGGGACATGCAGTAAATGACACGCTCCCGCTAATAGAACAGGAACACTGAAGACCCCGCGGCCCTGCCTCCCCACGTGGCAGCCTGGGGTAGACCCCTTTCACTTTCCTCTTACCCTCACACCTCCTACCCGGGTCCTATTGCTCTGAAGCGAGGTGATTGCATGAATCACAGACCGCTGCATAGCAGTTTCTTTTTATCAGGGGGATTTAAAAGAAATTTAAATGCCATTTGGGGTGGGAAAAATAAACAGGCCAGCCAGGTAGTGTTTCCCCTAATCACTCCCATTATCTTTTCAAGGAATGTAGAGGTGACTCAGCCCAGCCCCCAGGCAGGTACTATAAGAGGCTGGGTGGCCTCACCCCCAGCGTGTCCCTGTCTGTGAACCAGCAGCCAGCGTGCAGGCCCAGCTTGCTTCCCGGTAGGTCTGCTGGCCCCACTGCCCCATGCCTGCGCGTGCTCACTTGTTCTTTAACTCTTTAGAGTATATATCCCGCGCTGGTTCTACGTAGTTCTAAAGAAGTAAGGCAGCATGTGCGTGCCATACCGAAATGCCCTACCTGATACGGGATATTGATAGCATTTCTGAGATTAACCAGCATTTCGAGGAAGCTATCCATCAGGCTTAATTATTCACCACGTGTTTGTTTTGGGCTGGGGATAACTTAGTCTTTCTGATGTAACCAAGATTAGGAGAGGCCCTGGATTCTAAAGTATTCACTAGGGGAATAAATGGCCATTACAAGGACTACCATGCAAAAGGGTAAGTTTTAAATAGTTTTATTACAAGTTTTAAAAATTTGTATTTGTGTTCTCCGTCGCTTATCAAGAACTGTCTATGGATGGTAAATGTTAGTTCTATCTCTACTGACCCTATGCTTAACCAACTTAGTTTTAAATCCTCTACAATTGGATGGTGGCTGGATGTACGTATGCATCCCTAACACTCTGTGGGGTAGATACATGTGAGTATGGTATGGCAAAGGGAAGATTAGCATCGCATTTTAAATGGTGGGAGGGGGAGTGGGGTGAATGGGGACTCGGTTATTGTCCTTTACAGCACTATCTCACTTAACTATCACAAAACCCTGAAGACTGGGCTTCATCCTCATTTTATAGATCAGAGAGCTGAGGTCCAGAGAGGTTACTAGCTTGTTCCGGCTCACCCAGCAGAGAACTGGGAGAGTCCACGTTGAACCCAGGTTTGCTGGTCTCCAAGGCCGTGGTCTCACCTCGCCTTGCTGCCTTCCTCAAGTTCAAATGGGTTCGTCTGCCTTCCTCAAGTTCAAATGGGTTCATCTTGCCTGCAGAAGTCTCCTTTCTTCTGTCCATCCACATGCTTTCATACTCATGTCACCTGTTTATCCGAGTTCTAGCTGCTGGGCATTCTGCCACCTGTGTCAGTGATAACACGTCTCTCTTTGTCCCTGCTCTAGGTGGTCCCACGAGGCTGGCAATGGACCCCGTGCACCTCGGCATGTCCCACGCGCCTCTGATGAAGCACTCGGACAGGCCCCGCGTCATGTCCAAGAGCGGGCACAGTAACGTGAGGATCGACAAGGTGGATGGCATCTACTTACTCTACCTCCAGGACCTGTGGACCACCGTGATCGACATGAAGTGGAGATACAAACTCACTCTGTTCGCGGCCACCTTCGTCATGACCTGGTTCCTTTTCGGCGTGATCTACTACGCCATCGCGTTCATTCACGGGGACCTGGAACCCGGCGCGCCCATCTCTAACCACACCCCCTGCATCATGAAGGTGGACTCACTCACGGGGGCGTTCCTCTTCTCCCTGGAGTCCCAGACCACCATCGGCTACGGCGTCCGCTCCATCACGGAGGAGTGCCCTCACGCCATCTTCCTGCTGGTTGCCCAGCTGGTCATCACCACCTTGATCGAGATCTTCATCACAGGCACCTTCCTGGCCAAGATCGCCAGGCCCAAGAAGCGGGCGGAGACGATCAAGTTCAGCCACTGCGCAGTCATCACCAAGCAGAACGGGAAGCTGTGCCTGGTGATCCAGGTGGCCAACATGCGCAAGAGCCTCCTGATCCAGTGCCAGCTCTCGGGCAAGCTCCTGCAGACCCACGTCACCAAGGAGGGCGAGCGCATCCTCCTCAACCAGGCCTCCGTCAAGTTCCACGTGGACTCCTCTTCCGAGAGCCCCTTCCTCATTTTGCCCTTGACCTTCTACCACGTGCTGGATGAGACCAGCCCCCTGAGAGACCTCACCCCGCAGAACCTGAAGGAGAAGGACTTTGAGCTCGTGGTGCTCCTCAATGCCACCGTGGAGTCCACCAGCGCCGTGTGCCAGAGCCGCACGTCATACATCCCGGAGGAGATCTACTGGGGCTTTGAGTTCGTGCCCGTGGTTTCTCTCTCCAAGAACGGCAAGTACGTGGCTGACTTCAGTCAGTTCGAACAGATCCGGAAGAGCGCCGACTGCACGTTTTACTGCGCAGATTCCGAGAAGCAGAAGCTGGAGGAGAAGTACAGGCAGGAGGACCAGCGGGAGAGAGAGCTACGGACTCTCCTGTTACAGCAGAGCAACGTCTGATGGCGGCGCCCTGGCCTCGGGTGACCCTGCGGCCATTCCCACACCTGAGCTCCTTTGGACAAAAATGGGTGGATGCCTTCTGAAGACACTGCACAGATGGGCAAAGTCCATCTTCTCCTTTGATCTGGTGGCACAACAAGAATCTCCACCTTCGAGGGGGCTCCTTGTTTAGATGCTTTGTCTGAAGCAAACTCCCAAAGTTCAAATTTTCTAAGTGCAGGACTTGGTATAGGGCAGTGGTCGGCAAACTCATTAGTCAACAGAGCCAAATATCAACAGTACAATGATTGAAATTTCTTTGGAGAGCCAAATTTTTTAAACTTAAAAACTTCTTCTAACACCACTTCTTCAAAATAGACTCGCCCAGGCCGTGGTATTTTGTGGAAGAGCCACACTCCAGGGGCCAAAGAGCGCAGTTGGCTGACCACTGGTGTGGGGCAATTGCAAGCGTCCTGCAGGATGGACAGACATCCACAGCATGCTGAGAGCAAAGGGAAGGCATTTCTCTATAAGGCTGTCAGCTATAAAGAAGGTATTTATGCAATCCAATAGCAAAGGCATTATGGCCTTGAAATGTGGTTCAGTGTTCACTCACATCATTGTTTAAACTCTTTTCAAGCAGAGAAAATGTTTTGTGTTCTGGAGGTTCTCTGTTAATACAGCAAATGGGGCGGGGGAGGGGGGAGTCTGTACTCATAAAACATAATAATTCCACTTCTGGCTTTTCCCAGTGATTTAATTGTGCAGCGTGGAATTGGTCAATCATAAATACCAGTTATGAGAACATGTATAGATGGAACTAGGCTCTTGTCTGCACTAATTGTTGCTGGAATGTACTAGCCCCTTCCTATTCAACATGTGGCTTCCAGGCCAGTAGCATCAGCCCCTCAAGAACTTATTAGCCACATAGAGGCCCAGGCCCTGCCCCACTTAGAGAATCAAAGTCTGTATGGTCACCAGGCCCACACGGACTCCCACACACAGGAGTTTGAAAAGCTCCTCTCTGGGCAGTGCATTCAGAGTAACCACGGAAGCTGCGGGACAGTGAGGGTCCCCTGTCCAGGTGGCCTTCAGATCTGTCCTTCTTTGGTTCCTCATTGTGCACCAAGCTTCCTTTCAGCCACTTCTTCCCTGATTTATTAAAATACCTTGTCCACAGAGGAAGTGCCGCTGACATTCCGAGAGCAAAATAAAACTCTTGCAAGTAATGGTCGTCTCATTCATGCTAAGTACCTGGTTGTCGATGATGGTTAGAACCCCAGGAAAGTGAAACTGTGCCATGGTCAGATGTGTGCTTCGATGTTGAAATCTAGCAAGTCAGGTGGAGCCAAGAGGAAGGAGAGTGGCTGAGGATGAATAATTCATACACAGGCCACTCCTGGAAGCACGCACAAAATTTGATAATTTGATAACATGTCAAGAATGTCCTCAGTATTTAAACAAAGCTTGTGCAACTCAGTGTTACAGAGGTAACATTTGCCTTTGGCAGAATTTGGGGACCAGGCACCCTGCATTTCTTTGGAGTAGAGAAACTATGGGCTACGATTGGCTAAATGTGCTAAAGGTGAATTCTCACTTCATTCGAAACAAATGGATTTGCATATTTCCTCAAGAAAACTGTGACTGTAAGTGCGTAGGTGCTACATGGGCCTACATGTAAGCC
The DNA here is from genome assembly GCA_963924515.1 of Vespertilio murinus. NCBI lineage: Eukaryota > Metazoa > Chordata > Mammalia > Chiroptera > Vespertilionidae > Vespertilio > Vespertilio murinus. Next base: position 197,797,811 of record OZ004706.1, on the reverse strand, counting down.
TATATGTGTACACACATGCATACATAGGCATAGGCATGCAAACAATACAGACACAGGCACACATATGTATACAACACACACACACACAGGGACACACACCCAAGCTCTTGAAACATGATATTGGAAATTATCAGTGAAAGACATTTGGAATTAAAATTTTGTTCTCTAAGATGGGGAACATTGGGACTCAGAGGAAATGGGAGAAATGGTCAGGATTCAGACGGTCGGTGAAAGGGTGATATGGACCACAGCAAGTGTGGTTGTCTCTTGATGTCACCAGATTTCAAATGTCTTTTTAACGGAAAATGTGGCTAACACCACTGTCCTGGAGCAGCCCATCCACTGTGGGGCCAGAATAATGGGGGTGAAGTCAAAAAGGTTCAAAAAACAATCGCAATGCACAAGAGATTTTGTCTTATTATTCAGGAAGTTTTCTTCTGTTTCTGTTGATAACTTTATGGTAGGTTGCCTTATATCTTTAAAAAAATTACGTGTACCTAGATATGACCCTATTTCGTTGTGATGTGTGCTTTTTTATTGTATGTTGTAGTATAATTGGCAGTAGAATAATGCCAGGGGCATGTTTACAGATCTCCCGTCGCACAAGTAAATTCTTCTCACAGTATTGCCATCAATGTCACTTGGAATGTGACCAAGGTTAGGAATCTCACATGCTTATATTGTATATGGTACAATGATGTAGCACAGGATAGAAAATCCTCTTTTATGTTCACTTGGCAATCTACTTCAGCCAAATTTGGAAGACTTGATCACCTGATCTTTTGAACTACACACAAAATAAATATGCAGTGTCTTAAAAGCCAATACTTGTGGAAGTCAATAAGTGATATTACAGTGTGGTTTTTCACATGTAGCTTTAAAGTCATGGCTGCTTTGAAACTTAGCATTTTCCAGTGATATTTATTGTTATTTTCTACAAAACACTAATGTTGACTCTGGTGCTAACAAAGAAAGGATTCTGATGGCAAACTGATTCTATGTGAACAGTCTTCTGACTGAAATAGATTCATGCCTGACCCCCCCCCCCCTCCAAACCAAGAAGAAGTCAAACTAATGGAGTGTTTTTGACCCAAAAGGAATTTGTGTCTTTAAGGATTTCTAATGCACCAGGCCTTCTCAGTGAGACCATTCAAAAATGCCGTGTTTCATCAGAGAAACCAAAAAGCCATGTCTTATTTCAGAAATAAGATGTGTTATACTTAATGGTACCCAGTAGCCAGTGGTCCCAGAAGCATAACAAAGTTTCACTCATTGGCCCTCACAGTGGGCCACCATGGGGATAGGGTGGAGGCACCCAGGCATTCTCTTTCCCACTCATGGGGATGTTACAGCTCAGAGAGGAGACAAGAAATTGAAACAGCTGGTTCAAAGTGGGGGGAGATGCCATCAGTGAGTGGACCAGATATTTAGATGTATTTAAACAACGCACTGAATTCAATTTTCAAATTTTAATTCACTGTGATTTCACTATCACTGAAATGTAAAGAAATGTGTAGAGCAGGGGTGGGCAAACTTTTTGACTCGAGGGCCACAATGGGTTCTTAAACTGGACTGGAGGGCCAGAACAAAAGCAACCTGGCCATGCTGACACTCTCATCTTGGGCTGCTGGTGAAGGAGCAGAGGGGAGAGCAAGAGAACCCTCTGCTCTTTGGGCTCTGCGGGCCGGATAGAATAGCTGAACGGGCCGGATCTGGCCCTTGGGCTGTAGTTTGCCCATGGCTGGGGTAGAGACATGTGACACTTCTATTACAGTATGATTCCTTCTCCCTTGCTTAGATGCTCAGTCCTCTTATATCACCTGGAGGAAGGAGAAAATAGAAAAGAAAGGCAAAGAAGGCACAGGCCCTTTGCCCTGGTAGCTCGATAAAGATCATCTCCCCCTTGCCTTCATTCTCTGTCTTGTCACCATGGTCTAAGGGTCAGACATTTGATCACGTGACATAAGGGAGCCTTCTAGTGTCTCAATCTCGGCTTTTCTTTGAAATAACTACTTTTGAATCCAGGTTATCTCATCATAGCTCCGTGGGACGGGACTCTTTAATGAGAGGTGTCAGTCCTCACAGTCTTGGTTTCCAAGCTCTCTAGTGTGCACCCTACTTCCCGCACTTGACCCAGGGTAGGTCCAAGGTGCAATTAATGTTCTTCCCCAGGGAAGAAGTACACTTGAAGGTCCAAAGCTTGACATTTCACTTCTAATGGATCAACTGCGCACATTTTGTCCTTTTGAGTTTCAGTTTATCTTTAATCAGAATGACCCGCCAATCAACCAAACCCCGGGCCTGGGTTCCTCAGTGAGTGGCGGGTGTTGGTTCTCAGCCTGAAGGGCTTCGGAGCAGAGCCCAGAGTCTGCACAGTTAGAATGCTCAATGAACTGATGTGTGAGAACCTACCTGAGATTTTAAAGAATAAAAGAGTCAACTTCTGGAGGTATTGGTATTTGTCAGTAAACTTTTTCTTGTTGTTATGTTGTTCTGATTTTTTTATAAAGAATCTAAAACAAAATGTTCCCCTTTCCAGTAAGGAAGGCAGTGAGAAAAGTGTAAAAATGGAAAGCTAAGGGTTGACTGAGCAGCTCTCACATAAGCCCTTCTCCCAGCGGACAAGAACTTCTTTGCAGGCAAAGCTTGGCCACTCATCTTACATTACGACTGACTGTCATTATATTCTCGGCCTTCCCAGGAGGGCCAATTTCCCCAGTCTTTCAGAAACACTGATGAATTAAGTCCAATTCCTCCCATAAAAGTTTTTCCACTAAATGCTGACTGACAACAAAACACGAGGCAGATATAAGGCTTCGGCCCTTCCCTTGTTCTCATCTCTGGGGGACTTGGTGTCCCCTCAGCTTGATATGTGGTGGTTGGCTGTTCCATCCTGGCTGTCCATTCCATCAAGTCAGATAATCCTGTGGGTTGAAAGTAATCAATCCAAAATCATAATCCTTGGATGTTTATGGTAGATGCCCAAAAATTGGGGACAGGAATTTTTTTCCCAATTGTTATGTTGCTGGTGTATAAACATAGAAGCTGAAGAAAAAGCTTTTGATTAGAAGTGAAGGGCAATTCCTAACAAAATTACAAGAATTGATTGTGTAAGATAAGGACATCATTTTTTAAAATATATTTTTATTGAGGGGAAGTGAAAGGAACGGAGATATAGAAACATCAATGATGAGATAGAATCATTGATCAGTTGCCTCCTGCATGCCCCACACTAGCGACTGAGCCCACAACCTGGGCCTGTGCCCTGATGGGAATTTAACCATGATCTCCTTGTTCATAGGTAGATGTTCAACCATTGAGCAATGCCAGCTGGGCAGGGCATAAGTTTTGATACATGCTTAGAGAAGCCAAAGATGTCATAAATGTATATAAATGCCATACAACTCTGACTATAATCCCAGAATTAGGAATGCCAGACTTGCTGTGTATGCAAGACACGTCTCCTGTACTGCATTCTGGATGGACTTTATTGAGATGTTCTAAATGTCCTATCTTCATTTTTGTCAATAAATTACAAAATTGCATAGGCAGTTAGAAAATAAACCTTCACATGTAACTGGATGTCTTGTATGTTTAGTTGCTAACGCTGCCAACCTTACAGAAAGTATTGACAGAATCCCAAACGATGCCCTTCTCTAGAAGAGCAAAGAACAAATGTCCGTTCCTTACAAAGAACAAATGTCAACCTTTCTAATGCCGCGACCCTTTAATACGGTTTCTCATGTTGAGGTGACCCCCAACCATAAAGTTATTTTACATTACAATTCATTAACAGTAGCAAAATCACAGTTATGAAGTAGCAACAAAAATAATTTTATGGTTGGGGGTCACCACGACATGAGGAAACTGAATTAAAGGGTCGCGTCATTAAGAAGGTTGCGAACGACTGCTTTGGGAGCTATGGTTTTCATACAACTGGTAGCAGAGAAAGAGAGTATTCCAACAAATTTTTTATCTTGCTCAATTAATAAAATAAATTTCAACCAATCATTGGGAGCCTTTGATATAGTCTGTGAGCATAGAGCAGGATGCTCTTTGAGCCCATCCATCAAAGAGAAGACTCTAGTGTTGGATTTAGAGCTCCACTCCATATGGCATGCCAGAGCGCTCATTCCCAACCCCCAGTTGGAGAATCAGGCCCTGGCTCTTGTGATCCTGACCAACTGTGGATGGGAAAAGCCAAAGATGAAGGAGACAGCATGAAAGTCCATCACCAAGGTTTTTGCTTAGCAACTCTCATTTCATGATGTAATGTTTCATTGTGCTCTTTATCTGAGGTCAAAGCTTATCTAGTATCAAGCCTTCCCACTCCATTAAGATACCCGGAAATACTCAAGTTAAGGGTAGAACCCTCTCAGAATTAGACTCCATTGGAGCTACTACATTGATTATAGAGTACTTAATTCCCCCCCAAAAGTCAGAAGTTGTTGACTCTGAGCTAAGAAATGTGATCTCTTTGGCTTATTGTAACTACTATTGTCGAGACTGCAAATGTCCTTCATATTGTTTAAAAAGTAAAGAGCTTCCAAGAAGGTATTTGGAGAGGAGTTCAAAGAAATGCTTTTGTTTTTCATTCACTGAAATTTAACTACATTTTTCATCTGCAATCAAACCTCAAGAGTAAGGATGTCGTATTAAAACAAATCACTGCAGGAAGTATGACTGTACCAGGGACTTTTTACAAAAACAAACTTCCAGATCACCAGAGGAAGCTGTGTCTGTGCGCCGCCAGAGTGTAAAGTAGCAGCCAGGAGAGGAAGGCAGGGTAACAGCCAACTTGGATCTATTTTGGAAGAATTATTTCGGTAGGGTGTCATGGAATTGTAAGTTACAGCAAAGAACGCTTTGGTAAACAGACTGCTCGATTCCAGAAGGACCCACTCCAAAACACCACTTAATGGAATGCAAGGGACTGTTAGGAAGATTAAAAGCCCAAGTCACACGCAGATTCTGCAGGCGAACAGTCCCACTCCTGGCAACGCCGGGCGGTGTTCTCGCACCAGCGTCTGGATCAGGCCTCGGCCTCCTGCCATATATCGCTGCCGTCTTATCGCTCTACCGTGGCAGGCGAGTGTCCTTGCTTTCCTCTGATTTAAAACTGGTCTCAAACTTGGCTTTGCCGTTAGCAGAACAGTGGCTCGTGTTTCTCACGGTTGAGCTGCCGCGGGGCGCATGTGGGGAATCTCACACTGACTGTGTGCACCCTCTGTCACCGCTGAGCCCAGGCATCCCGTGTCAGCCTGAATGATGCGCCCTCGTGGTCTACAAATCCGTACCTCTGTTTGTCAAGCCCTTTCTTGTTTTCATAAGACCGCCATCACTGTTCTTTTCTAATATGTGGAATCTCTCTAATCTGTGAAACAACAGGACATACAAATGTGGTAAAGCCAACTCCACAGTCTCGAGTCTGTTTATTTCGTCGGAGTGGCGATGGTGCTATTGTGGCGCCCTGTGGAGACGAAGCCAGTATTTCCTGAGAGAGCTCAGAGGTAAACACATTCGAAATAGCTGTTTCCAATGGTCGTAATGACAGTCATTTGGGGATGGCTCCATCCTAAGAACTTACAGTGTTAGTTTCCATCAGTGCCTAACGGACTGCATTTTGCTTCCTTTCTCATCAAAGAAAATAACTGTAATCCCTGCCTCGCCCCTCTTTTTATGAAAAATTTTGGCCTTAATGATCTATTAATCATTTCATTCTAGCCAACGATTAAAGATCAAGTCATTATTTAACAGCAACCTCTCAGCACCTCACTGCCTACCGAAGTCCCTTACATTCCATAGCTCGTTTGCGTTGATGGATTAAAAGAAAGAAAATATAATTACATAAGCCTTAAGACACCATGTGGGGGCCATTGTAAAGCAACACAGCCATTTAAATCCACAGGACAGCTGAAACCTGTTTGGCTCAATGGATAGAGCATCAGCCTGAGGACTGAAAGGTCCCAGGTTCGATTCCGATCAAGGGTATGTACCTTGGTTGCGGGCACATCCCCAGTAGGGGTTGTGCAAGAGGCAGCTGATCAATGGTTCTCTCTCATCGATGTTTCTAGCTCTCTATCCCTCTCTCTTCCTCTCTGTAAAAAGTCAGTAAAATATATTAAAAAATAAAAATAAATCCACAGGGCAGAGGCAAGCACGCGGGACTGCCGTCATCCAGGGAGCACTTGTCTGGGGAAGCACACACAGACACGTGGCTGCCACAGGAGCACACGCAGACATGTGGCTGCCACAGAAAGCACTTGCAGACACGTGACTACCACAGGAGCACACACAGACACGTGGCTGCCACAGCCCCAAGCTTCCAGTGTCTCTTTGGGAACCTGCTCTTTGGAACCTTGGCTCATTGACTGCACCAGTCTCAGCGGTGGCAAGACTGTTCTTTGAGTGAGAATGTGGCAGCTGGCAATAAGAAAGGCTGGTCACAGAGCAGGAAGTCAACTTTGCAGATGCTGTTTTGGGGAAAAACACACCACAATGCTTTCCAGAAAGTGCTGTGACCTGGGATGTAGCGACGAAGCTCATCCTAATCTGCACAGCATTTCTCAGAGACCTGTTATTTTCTACTCTTCCCTCAGCATCTGCTTGCCTTAGTGGGTGATGTTCTCTGAGAACTGAGCTCTTTATGTCCCAGACACATGACAACTTTGCCTTCACCACACCGTGGCCTTGGGGCCGTGACTATGGGAATTGTCACAGCAGCAGTGGGTTCTGGGTGGAAGCATGGCATCCTGGCAGCCATACCCTTCTTCTCAGAAGTCCTGGCCTTTGTTCGCCGGTTTTAAAAAATGTCAAACAAACAAGCTTAATGGTTAAATTTTCATGCAGAAGTCCCTATTTTCCCCAAAACTGAATATTTTTCAAATTTTCTAACCCTTTATTTGAATGTAACACTTCCATTATACTGCTCAGCACGTGGTATTATTTGAATGTCCCACATGTGTTTTCCAGTCTCGAAGACCACCCTCTCAGTCATTCTCGGTCTTCTCCTGTTGAGTTTGTGAGACACTCCTGCTCTCAACAGTCCACCTCCCTGTGCACTGTGCATAAAGATCTGCCATTCCTGCTAACACAAGACTCACTGCTTTACATCCACACAGAACAATGTGTGCTTCCCCTTGCCCCACCCCCATCACGAATCTGCCTGACCTGCCACCTATGAAGTGTGTTGCCTCTTCTGCTCATACAAGCCACACACACACACACACACACACACACACACACACACACACATCTCATGACTTCTGGTCACTCCTTGGATTTGCAGAGAGCAAACAATACTCACTCTGAATACCTCACACAACTTCTAATATTGAATAGTCCATTTTGGACCCAATGAAGGAGCTAGGACACATCCAACTACTACACTTTATAGGAGCAGACTGGAACGCTCACTGAGGTTCAGTGCTTCACCCAGAGGGACCCGGTGAGTCAGTGCAGTGAGCTAGGTCTTTCCCTTCTGGCTGAGTGTTCTATACCCAGAACTTACAACATGGGACTCTTATTGTGCAGCTAAGTTCTGGGTGAGATGGGTCAAGACCACAGCCACAGTGAGGCAGAATGGATCGCCCAGGGAAAGCAGGAGGCTGGGGATGGAAGGGTTATCTGAAGGCCTAGGGAACTGCCAGGGGTCCGTTATTTAGGAGCTGGGCTCTGAAATACGAAGCTGAGTGCTTCATGTCATATGTACCTTCTGCAATCAATAAGAATATATTTTTTAAAAAGAGCCACAGGCCTGCTGTAGGCTTGTAAGGTCAAACAGTTGGCCAAAGAATAGACATGGAGTGGGCAGGATAAAGAAATCTCAGAAAAAGGTCGTAGTAATCAAGTAAATGTACTTAGTTTGGTTTAAGGTTCCTTACATTCATCATGATTGTGTCAATGTAAGAAACATCCAACCCTGTGGAGAATTTTTATAAGAGTTTATTTGAGTCAAACTGACAACATATGCTGGGGAGCAAGATCTCAAAGGCTCCATAAAGTCAGGTTTCAGCTGCTTTTATGTGCCTGAAATGAAGGATGGGATGTAAGAAAGATTACAGGAGGATGGGGAACGCAAGGTGGGAATGGGATTACAGGATAGTTAACAGGACTATGTGCTCTCTTGAGGGTGGTTATGCTTATTCCAAACATGTGTTAACCTAGATGCACAGAAACAATGGACAGGGCTTGCTTAAGGCAAAGATAAGCCTTTTTCTACAAAGTTCTGTGATTGGTGTGTGACCATTCTCCATGACCTGCTTCGTTAGATATTTAGCATCAGGTGGCTCTGTGAGGCTACTTTCCATAGAACCTTTTTTCGTCCATAATTGCATCCTATCTCCTTAAAACAGGTGGGCATTGTTAGGATGCCCATTTTACAGATGATAAAACCTAGGCTCCAAGAAGTTAAGCAACTGGTCCAAAGTGACATAGCTAACAAGTGACAGAGTCAGGCAGAGTGACAGCCTTTCTTCTTCCCTGAGCTCTCTCCTGCCTCCCGGGTGGGCCACCACACAGGGTACCTGAGGGAGTTGGGAGGCGGTTTGTACTTGAGTTCTTTGAGCAAAAAAGCCTTTGCTTGGCCCTCAAGTGTTTTTGTCAAGAGAAGTCGAAACCGCAGCTGAGTTGCTGTGTGGCCACACACCTGACTCACAGAAGCTGAATGGATGCTAGAGTAGGGAGTTTCCAACTGGATGTTTGGCCGAGCTTAGGAACCTGATTTGCAAGGATTTATACTGGTCTCTGCAGTGGACTCTAAGATAGGTCACCATTTGAAGGTCTTGGCTGATCGAGCCGAGAGACAGAGAGAGCTTTGCAGAGATGAGCAAACACTACGAATCAGCAGAGCTCTCTGGAATCCTATACTGAGCATCAGGGGCCTGCGGGGCCTGGGAGTGGGCCCTGCACACTCAGTCACGCTGTAACAATGGCCATGGCTAGAGCAGGACCCAGACACCAAGCAAAGCTCCAAGCCTAGGGCAAGGGAGTACTTGGGAGCCGACTATGGAGGGAGGTCTGAGGATGGGTCTGAGACTCTGCAAACTTGTCCATTTCAGGGGCAGATGGGCAAAGGGGAGGGCCTGTGGGCAGAAGTGCACCAGGAAGCACAGCAAAGGGTGAGGCCAAGGGAGTACAGTTCAGAAGCCAGACCCAGAGCCAGGACCCACGTCAGAGGCAGGACCTGCCCCTGGGAGGGGTCAGCGAAGAGGAGAAGCCAGACAAAACCTAAGGCTGGAAGCTGAGCACAAGGACACTGGCCCAGGAATGGGACTGGGTAAAACACTAGGGCTTCCTCACCGAAAGTGCGATTCCAGGAGAGCAGGACCAGGGCAAGGCAGCCTCAGTGAAGATTCAGCATCTTCACTTCCCTGGAGTGTGAAGCCACAGTTTGGGTACCAGTCAGTGCTCCCCAAGGTCACGGGTGGAGGCAGGGAGGCATGCGCACTCCCACAGCCATAGGTGTGTGTTTCACTGTCTAGTAGAGTGGTTCCTCGTTTATTTAATATCCACTCAACCAGACTAGGCTCTTTAAGAATTACCTGGTCACCAAGTCACACCCTTAGAGCGTGCGGTCTCCACGTTAACATTGATTTGGCAACATTCATTGTGCTAAGCAGATAAACGCCGATTCCTGGAGGAGTCATGTGATTTGTATCTTTTCTTAGTACTGGCATGACAAATAACCACAAACTGGGTTGTTAGAAGAACATACATTCATTATCTCACAGTTCTCCAGGTGTGAAGTCTGAAACCAGGTGTTGACAGGGCCACAGTCCCTATGAAACCTATAGGGGAGGACCCTTCTGGTTTCTTCCAGAGTCTGGTGGCACCAGACATTCCTTGACTTAGCAGCATAATTCTTCTCTCTGCCTCTGTCTTCCCAAGGCTTCTCTCTGCCTCTTCACATCATTTTCCTCAATGTCTGGTCCATGTCCGAATTCCCCCTTTATATAAGGACACTAGTCATATTGATTAGAGACCACTTCATGGACCCACTTTAATTTGATTACCTTTGTAGTTTTTTTGTTTTGTTTTGTTTATTTTTAATATATTTCTATTGATTTTGGAGAGAAAAGGAGAGGGAGAGAGAAGCATCAATGATGAGAGGGAATCATTGATAGTTTGCCTCCTGCATGTCCCCTACTGGGGATCAAGCCTGCAACCCAGGCATTTGCTTTGACTGGAAATTGAACCATGGCCTCCTGGTTGGTAGGTCAGCACTCAACCGCTGACCCACGCCAGCCAGACTTGATTACCTTTGTAAAACCTTATTTTTAAAAAATATTTTAAAATATATATTTTATTGATTTTTCATAGAGAAGAAGAGAGAGGGATAAAGAGTTAGAAACATCTATGAGAGAGAATCATCGATCAGCTGCCTCCCGCACAGCCCCCACTGGGGATGTGCCCGCAGCCCAGGTACATGCCCTTGACTGGAACTGAACCCAGGACCTTCCAGTCTGCAGGCCAACGCTCTATCCACTGAGCCAAACCGGTTCCGACAACCTTATTTTTCAATAAGGTCACATTCTAAGCTGCTGGGAGTTAGAAATTCCACATATCTTCTTGATAACACTACATTTCCCTATCCATGTCATCACGGATTGTCTACACTTCCACCCTCCTCCTGTTCTTGCCCTTGAAAGAGATAAGGACTCCCCTTCGGTTATGGTCATTGCCGTGGACTTCCCAGTCTTGCAGAAGGGCACCCAAAGCCAGCCTCCAGCAGATGCCCTTTCTGGTTTGATCATAGCGGCACAGAAGCTGGGCCATTGGGCACGCTTAGGCATTCCTGAGAGGATTCCTGGTTCTCAGGGCAGAGAATAGGAGTTTTCTTCCTTGGAAATTGTCTCCACTGGTTTGTAACCCCGGTTTCCAAATGGTCAGAGGAAGTTAATCATGTACGGGTCTTCACCTCCCAAGTGCTGAAGAGCTTGCTGATTTCCCAACACTTGAAAGTGCTTGACTGTTAGCTGAATTTCATAATTCTGTGTCTGTCTTTTTTTCAGCACTTGTGTCCCCTACTATAAAGGTTGGGAGAGACCCTCCCTTCAGCTAAGGGCGGCTTCTTCAAGGTGTCTCTGCAGCCGTCACCGGTCCACATGCTGACGTATGCCTGCTGGGTCCTCTCACTTACACCATTTTGTCACATCAGGTGGCACCACCTTGTTCCACAAGCAATGCTCTTATACACTGTCTTCCTCCTCAAACCATCTCCTTCTCTAATGCTGGGAACCGGAGAGAAACCTGGTCTTCCCCCACTTCCTCACCACCAGTGTCTAAGCCATCATCCTGTCCACATGGCCCCTGAAATGGCTCTCAAGCCCATTTCTTCTCTTCCATTTAAATGGCTGCTCCCATCACCGAGCCATCATCATCTCTCATTGGTTTTTGTTGTTGCTATGTTTTGACCAGGGCTAGCACAGGAATGCTGGGAGCTGACTGTGGAGGATGACTGCACTCCATGCATCATCATCTCTCATCAGTTTTTGTTGTGTTTTGTGGTATGTGCATTTTCTGTTTGTTTGTTTATTTTTAGAAGTTTTAAACTGGCTACATTGCCGCTAACCTTTCTCCCTTCCAACCCATCCTCCCCACTGTACACAGAGTGGTCATCCTAAAATCATAACTAAAATCTGGTCATTCTATTCCCTTATTCCAAAGCTGATTCTTCATACACATGTCCTAACATGGGGTGAATGGCTCCTCTCGATCTGGCTCCTGAATACTTTCTCCCTTGTCATCCCTCGCCTTCATGTTCTATCTTCAAACAGCCTGAACTATTAGCAATTCCCTGAACGCTGCCTCCTCTTTTCAGCCTCTGGGCCTTTGTTATGCTTCTCCCTCTGTCTGAGTAGTCCCTGGCCAACTTCCGCTGGCTCTGCAGGCGACCTTGTGTGATGGACTTTCTTGGCCATGGCTATGGGTCCCTGATAAACTCCTGGGCACTTTAAGGACTCCCTGTGATGCAGAGCACCCACCTCTCAGAAGGCTTTCCTAAGCGAGTGACTGAGCTTACCAAGCCTCTGGATAACATCCCACAATGGCTCAGCTGTGTCTCCAGAGCCAGGCCTTGCCATGGGCTGCTCACTCAGATCAATAGCTGACCACTGGTTCTTGAAATAAGATGGAATGGAGTGAGGTGAGATAATGAGACATTTGCCTCAAGTGCAAAATGTAAGGGGTGCTAACAAACTAAGTAGTAAAGACAATACTTTGAAGCAATATTTTTAAAATCAAAATTATGCCAAAAAATTCATGGTAGACAAACTATCAATATTTTAAATAAAGATAGCATCAGTGAGAGTGCTCAAAGGAAAAGTTATGATTTCAGGTGTTTATTTTAGAGTAAAAGAAAAGTCTAAAATAAGTAATTTAAACTTTAGCCTCAAAATAAAAATAAAAGCAAATTGAAACCAAAATAAATGGAAGGAAGGAAATACTAAAACAAGACTGAAATCAATGGAATAAAAAATACACAAATAATTCTGCAAATAAAACTTACCCTGCCTCAGAGAACAGGTATCTCTATACGTAGAAAAAATACATAAAATCAACTATCCAATGACTCCATAGAATGAAGGGAAGCAAGTAACCTTCTGAGGTGAGTTGAAACTCATAGGAAGCCACAGGTGGAGGGGAAGTTCCTGTCTTTCAGCCTTGCCCTCGGGACAATTGCAGCTGTGGTGTCAAATGTAAACTAAAACCCAATGGAAGGCCACCATTTTTCTGGTTTAGGTGTAAATGGAAGCTGCCTAGGGAATTAGAGCTACTGTAGGGTGGGGGAGATTCAAGAAAGGAGAGAGCACGGTATAGGAATCCCTAATTCTATGCATAGATAAACTCTAGAAAAGTCTGTGGGTGACCAATGACCTGTACACACACAGGGTTGACTGCAAAGTCCAACTTAGAACAGGCTTCTGCATCACCAACCACAGTTCAAGTTTGAAGTTTAATCTGACTATGTTGATTGCTACTAAAAGAAAAACATCAACCACTTCATGAACAGAACTCAAAGTCTCTATAATATTGTTCTAACAATGTTCAGGATTAAAGTAAAAATCAAATGGGATATGAATGAGTGACCTACTCTTAAGGGAAAGGACAGTTAAAGAGGTTAGCCTTGAGGTGACAGTTGTTAAAACCATGTTCAATAAAGTAGAGAAAATATAATGGAAATGAATGAAAAACAATCTTAAACCTCAATAGAGATATAGAATATATAAATAAGAACAAGTTGAAATTTTGGAACTGAAAATAAATATATCTGGAATAAAAAATTTAGTAGATGGATTGAATAGCAGAATGGAAGTGAAAGAAGAACGTATAGTTAAACTTGAATATAAGTCAGTAGAATTATATAAACTATAGATGAAAGAGATAAAAGAAAAAAATTAACAAACCGTGGAGGCCAAGGGGATAATGCCAAGTGTCTAAAGTTTAGGCAATGAGAGACCCAGTTGTTCCATTCTTAGACATACCCAAGTGACATGAAAATGCATATCCACTCAAAGATGTATGTGTCATTTGTTCATAGGAGCCTTATTTCTAATAGCCACATGCTCATTAATAGGTGAACAGCTAAACTGTGGTCTATCCATACAAGGGAATAGAATGAAGATTAGTGGCCTACTAATGAAGACAACAACATAGATGAAGTCATAATGAAGAGCAGAAGAAGCCAGAACAAAAGAGGACATACTATGTGATTCCATCTATGTAAAATTCTAAATATTCCCCAGCACCCACAGGGATGGAAGCTGAACAGTGACTGCCTGGGGTCAGTGCTGGAGAGGCTGAACAAGGGCCTGAGGAAACTATTGGGGATGACAAAAGGTTCTGAATTTCATTTGTGGTCTCTGCACCACTCAAACTAAGTTCTAGATGGGCTGTATGACATAGTACTTATAGTTAACATTACAGTTTTGCGTACTTTCAAGTATGTTAAGATGATAGATCTCATATTAAGTGGTCTTACCAAAACAAAACAAAACAAAACAAAAAACAAACAAACACAACAATATAATGCAAAGACATTTTTGGAAATGATGGATAAGTTTAGCACTTTGATTGTGGTAATAGTATCACAGATGTATGCATATACCCAAATCATTAATATATATACTTTCACAAACAACTTTTTGTATGCCAAGTATACCTCAATAAACATTCACTGTCTCACACACGCCAAGCAGAACAATTTAAATAGATGCTGTTATTTTCTCTGAATTTTACTATAATAAGTTGGATTAAAGAATTACTAGGCATACTAAGATGTTTAGTCAAGTTTCCTGCAGGTCTGAGAAATATTTTATCACTTTTTCCCCAAAACTATTTTAACTTAGAAAAAAACAAAAACAAACAAACAAACAAAAAAAACCACTGGGTTTTGGAAAATGTGTATGCCAGCCAATGTTTGTTTGAGTGAAAGTTCACACTTTCAGGCAGGTATAAGCCCAGAATGACTCACATATTCATAATGGGTGCTGAAGGAATGGTTTTGAAGATCTCTTGGAAGGTAAGAGCTGGTAAGGACAGTAGAGCTGGGCTCAGGGAAGCCTGGGAAACACCTCAGTGTCTGTAGCTCCAGTCTCTCCTATGGAATTGTCAAGCAGACATCCCTAGCAGCTGTCTCAGAGTGGATGACTGGAGCATCCCAGCATCCCCTGGCCACGGGATTGCCACATTCCCCATGTGTCCTTCTTTCCACAAGACACATAAGAAAGGCAATGCCTATCGAATGCTCAAGAGTGAGGGGCAAGCAGAGATGGTGGAGGAAAGCATCACAGAGGTGGGCAGGGGTGGGGCAGGGGTGCTCAGTTCTACCATCCTCACTGCCTTAGATGGATATCTCCCAAGGACACTCCCCAGTAAACTTCCCCAGCCCACCCTCTGAGCCTGTCTCAAAGGGCCCACACAAAGACAGCACCCTTTCCTGCAGTGGGCCTGAGAGTGAGCCTGCTTTAGGGATAGTCCCTTACCCACCTCAACTATCACTGTGTCTCACTGCTCTTGGCTGAAACACATGGATGGGACAAAGGTACTATTTCTCTGACCCAACAAGGCCCAGGATCCATAGGACTTCCTGGCTTCCCCATCCGATAGATGTTTCTGTCCCTGGTGAAGCTTGGTATTGGAAGCAGTGCAGCAGGTGTGTGGTGGGATATCCTAAATACAGAATAGCCAGGGCAGTTTAGGTCACTGTTCTTACAAATGCAAGCAAAATGCTTTGTAGGACTATCGGATTCTTCGAGATGCATTGCATAAGGTATGGAGATGAAAATTTTATGAGATTCCTTTCAGAGCTGGCATGTTCTAGTCAATAAAATGCTTAAAATCTATTTCGCAGAGTCATATAACATTTATGCTCACTGTCATAAATCATCATCTTGTGTAATCTTATACAATAATGTATCTTGTCTTATTTACTACCAAGGAATAGACTTTTTCAATCTTATGATGAAAATATTCAGATGTTAACTTACAAGTACCTGCAGGGGTAGAGAGATTTTTCATCATTCTTTTAAGGTATATGTGAACTGTATGGAGTATAAATATCAATGGAGATACCACTCATATCTGCCTCTGTTTTCATGAAATTGGTAAATAAGAAAAAAAGAGTAAGACTGAGAGGAGAGCCAAGTATGAACTATCCCTCCAAGGGGGATGAGGAAGAAGAGTTACCTCCTACAACATGACAGCCACACATTCTGGATTTTCTGAATAGGCCCTAACTTCCAATATGTTCATCTTTTATCCTTAGAACTGTGTGTAAGTCTTTCAGATCACTTGTCCTCTTTGGGGGTGAGGAAAGGGACATGAAACACAGAGCCCCCATAACCATGCACACACCTTCCTGCCCAGACAACAGAGGGTCCCTGAAGCCCAGAGGTGAAGTGTCCCAAGCTTCCTGACCAGCTGCCCTGGCCAGCCCTTCCCCTGCACTTCCCAGCAGACCTTGTTCCTGGCAGCTATGACGCTTCTGCTTTCCTTCCGGGTCTATTTTTACCCAAGATGCAGATTCCCCACCATATGTCCCCGCTCTTTCTCTTCAAGGACCCTTCTCTGTTTTCATAAAGGAGGGTTTCCCGTGCCCACCCCTGGTGACCCTGAGTCACAGCTAGCTTCCTTGCTGTGGGCCAGCAGGCCCCTCTGCTAGCTGACCGGACAACCTGGTGTTAGACTTTGAGGAAAAGAGCCTCATGTGATCGTCGGAACTTCAGCCAGAGGACACATGTGGGCAGAGTCTCCGAGTGCCATAGGCAACAAGCTCCATGTGAGGGCAGAGACGTGACATCATCAATAGTCATTGCTGTTCCAAACACACCTCTGGTGGAACCTGAGGTGCCCCTGGAGTGATGGAGTTTCCCGTTCCCTTGTAGCAAAGTCAAGAGTCTCAGCCATGGAGAGGTGAGGAGGCTTAAGTGGACATTTCCAGAGTGGTCCTCACCCTGAAATCTTGACCCTTGAGGTTATACAGGTAATTAAGCTTCTGGGCCTCATACTCAGATCTCCTATGTTTTCCACCAAAAGGTCTGATGTCTGACAGGATTCCAGAAAAATTAGTACTATTGTCTGTGGTAGCCATGACTTTAATCAGCTAGTCATACAGCAACGCCTTTGCTGTGAGGTTATTTCATCCGTAATGCCTAGATCTGACACCTAATGAGTGCTGAACAAGTGTTGATAGAATGAATAATCACTCTGATTTGAAAGGATGTTTTACTCCAGCAAACACAGGAAACCACTGTTTATTAGCCCTTTCACTCTAATTTTCCAGAGTTTGCAGAGGTTTCTTTGCAGGGCTTCGTCACCATGCCAACCAGATATAAAGATTACCTTCATCAACTCACCTGTACTACCTTTGATCCCATGCATTCATGTTCTCCAATGTTTCTAATAGAAGACGCACTTCTAATCATAGTCACATAGACCAGAAGAAGTGGAAAATTCCCCCTATGCTAGAACCCATGTCTACTAGGATCATGAAAGGATAGAGTTGTGTTCATCCTTAGTTTCCCTCCCTGCTTCTCCCTGGCTCACTCCTCCCTTTCTGATAGGCCAGCCTCAGAAGGTCTCCAGGAGCACCTGTGGGCCCTTTGCCCTGGAGAAAACCTCAGCTCCTTATTACAAAGATGTTACTCTCTGATGGCCCCACGCTCTCTTCCCTGCTTCTAGGAAAGGGATTGGATCTCTTCAATCATCTTTCTTCCCTAGTGGATCTCCAAGTGGGACCAGGAATGCATGGCGAGGTCCAGCCAGGAGGAAACATCCCCTCCACAACCATCTTCCCAAACTCCTTTCACTTTCCCCACCTCAAATGCCTCACTTTCCACAAACAATCATAAAACAGAAGCATGATTCAGAATGGAAAGGTCTCTGTGAAATATGCAAATGCAGGCTGTCCACCACAATGCACTGGCATCGCACATTCATAACCATGTTTATAACTTCAGGGTCCTGGCCTTTCTTTTGCTTCAGAGACACTGTCTTCATAAATGTCCCTAAGGCAATACAGGCTCTGAGAGCTAGGTCTTCAGAGCATGGCAGGGACTGAGTGAAGATGAAAAACCAGCCCCGTTCACCGAGAAGTCTCCCTGACCTGGACTGTGAAGCAATCCTGGTCAGTCCTCCCCAGCTCAGAACAATCAACCAGCTCTTCTTCACTCTCAGTGAAGTCAAAAGCAACAGCTTCACACAGTGAAGATGGCCACAGTTGACTTGGGTGAGAAACAGCCTTTCCCATCCACGGCAATGGCCCAGCAGGGAGGGTGAACTCTGGTGAGCATCTGGTTGACCACAACTGAGGCTGGAGCAGTCATTTCTGCTGACACGGCCATCTCCCTCTCTCCCCAAACACTTCCTCTATTATCAGACAGAGCGAAGCCAGGAAAAAGCCCGGGAGTCGAGTGTTTACTTGGCAGTTGAGTGTTGATAAAACGTTGGCCTTGGTGTGGCTGTGGGCCCGGCGACAGGGGGAATCGAGGAGCAGGTGATAGCTCTTAAACAATACCCACTTTGGGGTGTTCCGCCCAGCCTCTGATCACTTACCCCCAATACTTGGCTCAGGAGGGCCGTGTTTATGTGGAGTCCGGCTCAGGGTCACTTGGTTGAGTGACAGCCATTGGTGTGGGTCCCACAGTGAGAGTCCCGATGCCAAGAGAGATTAGGAACTCGCCAACAGGAAAGGAAGGAACAAAAAGAGCCGCCCAAGTCACAGCTGTTGCCAGGTTGCTGGGCTGATAGGAGCTTGTGTCTGCTTGCGGAAAATTAAAATCAGTCTTTTGTCCAGTCAAAATAATCTTCAGACTGTCTGCAAACCAGAGATGGTAGCATGAATGTATAGGCCTCTTTTCATATTGCGAGTGCAGAGAGCAGAGGGAGAGGCATAGCAAAGAGCCAACGTAAGACTTAAGGCTTCACTCTATTGAGACCAGAGCCCACCTTTGCCGAGGCAAAACAACAACAATAGTGACAGTAACTCTGATCACAGTGACTGCCATCATGATGACAGCGCCTTCCCTTCAATAAACCTCCGCTGAGCTGTTTGCTTCCTTCTGCTGCTGGTTACACTTTCTGGCTCCCTTGGGGTTTGCCGGAACAATCTGGCCAATGCTAGATTCATGGCCCTCTGACCCCAGAAAGAAAGCAAATGATCTCAAGTTTTACAGCCTGAATAATCTCCTCAGACAATAAAAGGACTAAAGATGTTTGCACAAAAGTTAAACCATCACACAAAAGGCTAGTCCTCTTCGACCCACCTTCTCCCTGAAACCTAAAAGAGTGAAAAGATCTGAGTGTTGAGAAACCCATGTTTTCCTCCTGGCTGTGCCAAGAGCTGGCACCGTGAGCTGGCACCGTGTCCTCTTGGGTCCGGGAAGGGGCCGTGCCTGCTGTGCCCACCTGGGCAGGAGAGGTGGAGCCCTCTGAGGTCCACCTGACCCACGGAAGCAAGGCCTGTGAGTGCTGCCACTGAGTCTTTTGCAAGGATGCACATTACCTAATCCTCCGGTTCGTGGGATTTATCCTTAGATGAATAGGAACTGTGGGGTAGGAAAATAAAAACACAAGTGGAAAAAGACAGAAATGTCCCTTTTCTTTTATTCTTCATCTTTAATGACTGAGGACCCACAATTGCCCTAGTGTCTGGTGTCACAGATTGACACGTCCTGGAACACAGCCATCCCTGATCATCAGGACACGTAGCACTAGAGACTTATTCAGGGAGTTCTTTCCACACGGACCAGGGATTAAACCAGCAGGGCAGGAGTAAGAGGGAGGGAGGAACCATAGATGAGGCAGAGAGGGCAGGAAACTGGGACTCGCATAGTAGACACCTTGATGCCTGGCCCCATCTCCCCCTCACACACCACGGCTACAGGCAGAGCCATCAGCCCCTTCTCAGGTGGCCTTTGTGGCAGAGGGGGACTAACCAGGTGGCCCACAGGCAATGACAGATCAGCATAGTGATAAAGCCCGGCACAGTGTCAGCCGCCCCCGCATCACACTGAACTTCTCCCTCTTCCCACGCGTGCTCTCCTGGTCCTCCTTCCGCTGGTTTCAGTCTCCTAATGAGCGTTCTGTGCTCTAGACTCCATCTCAGAGTCTGCTCCCAACTTGTGACAAGTAGGAAACAGAACGGATGGGCTCATCTGAGATGAGGAGAATGGGGAGGGCAGGGGACAGACCTGCCTTCCTTTGAACTGTCATCACCGTTCCTTGTCTGGCTGCGGGCAGACTCCGGAGCAGTGGGAAGCATACAGAAGTGAGGTCCCGGTGCCTGGTGTTCATCCCAGCTGTCGCTCACGACTGAATGGTCTTGGACTAACAACCTCCCAGGGCCCCTGCTCACCCATTGGCAAATGGGGAGACGAATGGGCTCACCTGAGAGCTGAGTCCTTGAGAGGGTTTATTGAGGTAATGGATGTGGGTGTGCATGGAACCATACACTCCCTCTGCCGGTGACTGTTTCTCTCCTCTCCAAGCACAGCTGGGAGAGCCAGGAGGGGCTCCACCACCATAGCCTGAGAGGAGGAGTTTCCACCCTGCCTCTCCCTTCCCAGGATGGGAGGGTGACTGCAGGGGACCTGAGGTGCCAGAATCGATGGGAGCGGGGACCATGTTGGCTCATTAAACTCTCACGCCATAGGTCCGTGGTTGGCAAACTGCGGCTCCCAAGCCACATGCGGCTCTTTGGCCCCTTGAGCGTGGCTCTTCCACAAAATACGATGACCTGGGCGAGTCTATTTTGAAGGAGTGGCGTTAGAAGAAGTTTACGTTTAAAAAATGTGGCTCTCCAAAGACATTTCAATCGTTGCACTGTTGATATTTGGCTCTGTTGACTGATGAGTTTGCCGACCGCTGCTATAGGTATTACCGAGTACCTGCTGCCTGCCAGGCAGCATGCCAGTCCTTCGTGGTGCGCACATGGGGGCATGGACATGCACTAAACAACCCCACAAGTAAAAACCTCCCACAGGGAAATGGGCCGTGTAAGAGGAGTCACAGAGGGCCTCCCTGAGGAAGTGACTCCTGAGCTGGGAAACAAATGATGGACTGGCATTGTGTTGAGAAAGAAGGGAGGGAGGTGATGCCTAAGTCTGAGAAAATGCAAGTGCAAAGGAATCCCAACCCCCACGTGGAGAGCAGTAGGAACAGGGCTGGAAGAGGGCTGGAGGCGCCTGCAGGAGCGGGGAGTGAGCTGTGGGAACGGGCTGTAGAGGTGGGTGAGGACCACATGGGGCAATTCCTGGCAGGTGCATTAGAGACTGTTATTTTTACCCTGAATGCAATGGGGAGCCATAGATGGCTTCACATAAAGCATTCAGATGATTATCCTGGCTTCACAGAAAGGGGCAGGTGGGAGGGAGGCCAGAGTGGTTAATGAGAATGACAGGTGTCATTAACTGATTCAGTAATGACTGGCACACTTACCAGCAATTCAATGAAGTAGGCATCTAATGACACAGGTACCATTAGGATCCTGCCTTTAACTATGAAGAAATGAAAGCACAGGGAGAATAAGGTCGGATTCCAAGCGGGTTATCTGGTTGCAAAGCTCCCCATTTAACCACACAAAACTAGATAATGGGTAGACCAGATGGATGGATATTTCGGGATCTAAGCTGGGTGGTAGCAGTGGAGCTGAGGCATGGATGTATTTTGAAGAGATGTCGGAAATTAAAAGACAAGACAGAATTCAGTTGTAGATTGATGACAGGGACACGGTGAGCTGGACTCAGCACTGGGGTGGAAGTCAGGGGTGCTACTCACAGATGCAGGGCACAGGAAGCAAGCCAGGTTTGCGGTGTGTGGGGGCTGGGACGGGCAGCAGGGGTCAGCATGAGTCCACTTGGCCCCATGGAGCACTGAGGTACCTAGGTGACATCCTTGATAGTACTGAATTTTTATCAAGAGGCATGGTCCTAACCTCCCCCAAGATTGCTGCTCTCGCTGCTTGGTTCTGACCCATCTGTCATATTCAGGGATTTAACATAAGACCGAAATTGTGAATCCTGTAGCCTCTCTTGCAAGCAGAGCAGCCCTGTGCCCCAAGGATCTCTGGGAGTACCGTCCGGGAGAGGAGTGCTCCTGGAAGCGCAGATGTTTGTCCCTGTTCCGCCACAACAATGTGTGCCTGCGCTTCCTCTAAGGAAGCCCCGCCTCGGGAGCTGGCTGGAGAGAGGAAGAAGCCAGGCAGAGGCAAAGGAGTCTATCTGAAGAGAGTCCCAAGCACTGAATGGTCATTTTCCCACACGAACAATGGAGGAAGCCATGCCCTCTACGGTGAATCCTTCTCCTTCCTCACAGCTGGCTCCCGGGGGAGGTCAGCACCTCCTGGGACCCCTGAGGAGTTTCCCTTGAGAAGGAGCAGCTGTGGTGTTTTGCCTCCATGGAGGGGTTTTCTTTGCTGAGGCCTCCACTCTCAGAGGCTCTGGACCCCATGTGGGTGGCCCCATCTGGGGCGCTGGGCCAGGCGGCTGAGTCACATGCTTTCCCGCTGCCCAGGACACGAGAGACTTCCGACCTTGAGAGTAGGACAGGAAACAGGGCAGCCAGGACCCTGATGGCTGGAAGGAAAGAAGGAGACCCCAAACCTTGGGAAGGAAGCATCTCTGCTTGCAACACCTTGGGGAGCACAATCGTGCCTGACTTGGGGACAGGGCTTGCTGGGGGAGGGAGAGTTCTGCAGACAGGTCTCCCCTTCCCTGCAGCCACGGCACCAGCCACCCTCAAGGAGGAGCACAGTGTGTGCTGAGATGCCTCGAGATGCTGTCACTGTTCACACTCGGAACAAGGAGCTGTCACTGTGTGTCTCTCCATGGAGGACACATGCCTGACGCATGCGTGAAGAGTGCAATATTGTATGAGCTAGTTTGTCCCAAGCCTCGCCCTCCTGCTGGGGACTGTCCCGGGGAAAAGGGGAAAAAACCCAGATGGTTCTAGCAACAGCATGCTACCACTTGTCCTTGAACTTTTCCCTTCACATCTCCCTTCCCATGAGCCTCCACGCTGATTTTTGTAAAAAGTAGTCAGTAAACCTGGTCTGGACCTGCCAGGAGTTGCCTCACTGAATCTCTGCCTCCCTGCCCGCAGTATTCTTAGCGATGCAGATGTGGGAGCTCTTTGTGTGTTTTAGATATGCTCCCTTGGATTGAAATGGTGATGTTGAACAGCTGGTCTAACAAGGGTAACGCTATGAAAGGAACGCTAATGTTGGGTATGAATTCTCTAAAAAACAAACAACATGCCCCACCGGTGTGGCTCAGTGACTGAGCGTTGACCTATGAACCAGGTGGTCACGGCTCAATTCCCAGTCAGGGCACGTGCCCGGGCTGCAGGCTAGATCCCCAGTAGGGAGTGTACAGGACTCTCATCATCGATGTTTCTATTTCTCTCCCCCTCTCCCTTCTTCCCTCTGAAATCAATAAAAATATATTGTAAAAAATAAAAATAAATAAACACAAACTGGGCTCAAGTCAAGAGAGAGAGAAATAAGTAGCTAAATTTTCCAAGATTGCCACTATCTGCATCTAAGTGGGAGGAAAAAAAATCATGAGCACAGTTTTTAGTGTTTTTTTTAATATATTTTATTGATATTTTATAGAGAGAAAGGGAGAGAGAGAGATAGAGAGCTAGAAACGTCGATGAGAGAGAAACATCGACCAGCTGCCTCTTGCACACCCCCTACCGGGGATGTGCCCGCAACCAATGTACATGCCCTTGACCGGAATCGAACCTGGGACCTTTCAGTCCGCAGACCAACGCTCTACCACTGAGCCAAACCGGTTTCGGCAGTTTTTAGTTTTTTTTTTTAATATATTTTATTGATTTTTCACAGAGAGAAAGAGAGAGAGAGAGAGAGAGAGAGAGAGAGAGAGAGAGAGAGTTAGAAACATCAATGAGAGAGAATCATCCATCAGCTGCCTCTTGCACAACCCTACTGGGGATGTGCCCACAACCAAGGTACATGCCCTTGACTGGAATCGAACCTTTCAGTCCGCAGGCCGACGCTCTATCCACTGAGTCAAACCAGTCCCAGTGTGAGCACAGTTGTTTTTTTTAAAAAAATAATAATAATCGTTGTTTAAAAAGAAAAGGAAAAAAAGCTGAGCTTATACATTTTGTGTGCCGGGAGAGAGGAGAGACAAAAAGCCCATGCACCTGACCCCTCGCTACCCTTTCACCCTGACGGGAGGGAACTCACGTGTCTGGAACTCACGGGCCGGGCTTCATCAGCCACCCCTCCGTCCCTGTTTCCTGGAATCTGCTAAAAGAAAATGGCCAGCCAGCCAAGATATTTGACTGAGGTTTGTTAAGAAAACATAGTCTCCGTTCGGGTTGTTTTCTGAGAGGAGGGTCAGAGAGATGTGGTTTAAGTGAGAAAATTGCCCATGGACAGCTATGGAAACAATGACTCTCTGCGCTGTCCCGCAAGCCCTGGCTGGGGCTGCCGGGAGCCGAGTGGAACAGTGTTTGCAAATTACCTGGGGACCGCTGGCAGGGTGGACAGCCCGTCCCGGAGGCTGGAGCCAAGAAAACATCATTCCGTGTCAGCCATCAGGGTAATTCCATAGCCGGAGCGTGCACTGAGGTCCCGCGGTGGAAGGTGGGAAGGTTCTGCTCTCCGGAGCCTGGCTAGACTTCAGAATGAAACAGGAGAATCCACTTTATCTGATTTGTCGCCCACACTCCCCAGAGAAGCACGCAGTTCACATCTCTGACGTCTACCCAGAGCGAACCTCAAAGGGCTTTGATTTCATGCTCTTTTTTAAGGTCATGTCAACCGAAGTCTAAACTGTTCAACTTGACCTTGAAGAAGGTTTTAGGCAGTTCAAGTCGAAGGTATATAAACATGAATGGTTTCCATAACTCTGAATCAACCCGGTGAGTAAGAGTAATGATTCTAAAATGCAGATAATTTTACTTATCTGACAATCAGGATTTTCTTTTCTCTTCTTTGCATGAATCCTTTGTAGCGTAGGTAGCGGACATTAATAAAGGAAGGGAGCAGAGGGAATCAGACATTAGTAAGCAGCATCTACTAGGGAACCACAGCAATGCCCTGCAAGGGGATTAATGCCCTTCCTTCCCTGTGGAGGAGGAAGGACACTTTCCATCTCCCAGGGCACAGTCATCCATATTGTTTAGGAACGGAGTCTACACTAATAAAAGAGAAAAATGCAAATTGACTGTGCCTTCGTGATGCCCACCAGCCAATCAGGAGTGAGTATGCAAATTAACCCAACAAAGCTGGTGGATTAATTTGCATAGACAAGTGCTGAGCAGCTGTGGGCAGGACAACACAGGCATTCCACGCTGCCCCAGCTGCTTCAGGCCTCTGGGAAGCTTGGGAAGGTGGAAAGGCAGCTCCGGGCAGGAGCAAAGGTGGTGCCAGCAGCCAGGGGAAGGAAGGCCCATTCTTATAGAAATCTTTATGCATCGGGCCACTAGTAAACAATAAAGAGGAAACTCTCTGGCTGAGGACATGACCAGGAGAAGGCATGATGGTACAGGAGAAGGTCCTTCTGCTATGAGGTATACGCAGTAATAACTAAGATGGTGGCCAAAACCGGTTTGGCTCAGTGGATAGAGTGTCGATTTGCAGACTGAAGGGGTCCCAGGTTCAATTCCGGTCAAGGGCATGTACATTTGTTGCGGGCACATCCCCAGTAGGGGGTGTGCAAGAGGCAGCTGGTCGATGTTTCTCTCCCATTGATGTTTCTAGCTCTCTATCCCTCTCCCTTCCTCTCTGTAAAAAATCAATAAAATATATGTTTTTTTAAAAACTAAGATAGTGATTATAAGGGGCAGAACCTAGCCCTAGAAAGGATCAGATTGGATAAGGGATGCTGGACCCCAGAAGATCTAGAAAATGGATTGGTTGGAGGGAGGATCCAACACAAGCCTGTCAGGTATTAGGAAGATGACTGGTTAGTTTGAGTGGGTACCTGATCATTCCCAAGCTAGAGATAATATTATCCAAGCTTAATAAAGTATGCTCAGTCTATCTCTCTTTCCCCCCTCATTCCTCTCTCCTTCTCTCTCCCTCTCTCCCCATTCACTCACGCATCCTCTCTCCATAGCAGCGGCCTCTGGCCCAGCAGCCACACAGACTGCAAATGCAGGCCCCAAGCACCAGCCTGGGTACCGCGTGCAGGGCCAGCGGAGCGCAGCGGGAACACAGGCTCCGTTAGGTGGAGGAGGACGGGGACTGAGGGGGCTGAACCAGGCACAGCGTGTATGCACACTGGCCTTCCTCTGGGCCCGATGGAGAAGACGCTGGACTCTTCCCACAGCCGGATGGACGGAGATGACACGTCGGGAACTGGGGCAGCCTTCCATGCCTTTCCCAGTAAACCTCACCACAACTTCAACCCCCATACATGGGTCCGGACATGCCTTCCTCCAGCCTCCATGGAAAGATCCCATTTCCACCAGCAACAGTATCGCGTGTCTGCCACCCTCTGTCTTCTGGGGGATACACTGAGATCATGTTACATTTGCTTTTATATTTGGGGTTAGAGATGCAAAAACTTTCTGTCTAATGGCCTTCCCTAATCAGCGGAGATCATGAGGCTCAAATGGTGAGGAGGGTCATTCAGACAGTCACTCATCAATGGTTCCTTCATCCTTTCCGCTTGTCAGTGTGTCTGTCCTCATCCCTGCAGGATGCCTGGTGCTGAGCTAGGCTTTGGGCAGGACGAATGGGCAAGACCCCCACCCCGAATCTGAAGAGCTTTCTGGATCCGCAGCAACAGGAAGGGGGTGCTTACTTCTCACGAATGTCCCAGAGAGGGGGAGCACTGGGTTGGGCCCGGGAGGATGGAGGAGTGCTTGGCAGGGAGAAACAGCGCTCAGGACCTCTGGGTGGAGGATTTGACAGAATGAGCAAGCTGGGGCTGCCAGGAGTCAGGAAAACGGAGTAGCTAACGTGGTGGGAGAGGCAGAATGGCATGGCGGGTGATCCCTGCCAAATGGTAAAATACTGAGAACCTTTTATATGTGTGTATGTATATAGTAGCTGGGAACAGAAATGGAATGGGTGGGGACGGGAGAAGGATCTGGGAAAAGTTTAGTCTGGTGTTGGTGTGAAGACTGGATTAACGAGATGGATGGAGGTGCAGACCCAGGCAGGAGCCCGAGATCGGGGCAGTAAGGTGCTAACGTTGGGCGTCACTGGGGAGTGAAAGAGGAGGTGGTCTGAGGAGGGTGCTCTAGACCCGGAAGCCAAGCTCCCGGGCTTGGTCCTGGTCCTAGGCGGGGCAGCTGCGTGACCAAGATTCAACTCCTCTGACTCCCAGTTCCTCCCGAGCCAGGGAGGGAGGAGGGGTGGGGAACTGACCGTCCTGGATGGCAGAACCCCCAGTCACCCTCCCAGACGTTGTGGGGAAGGTGCTTAGAGCACTAGTTAAGTATACAATTTTACCTATATGTTCCCAAAAATTCTAGTTTAGCACTTCTTAGTTGGGATTCAGGAATCTGTATTTTAACAACTCCACCCGGTGATTCTCACCATGTGAGAAGTTTGGGGAACACTGGCCTCACATCCAGGTGAAATGGAAGGGAGGGGAGGAGAGGAGAGGGGAGGGGAGGGGAGGGGAGGGGAGGGGACAGAGGAAAAGGGGGAGGAGAACCCCAGACCTGGCTCTTCCCCTCGGGGCGGCCTCAGGACACACCTGTGCTCCTTGGCCTCCACAGGTGAGCTTGGATGAGGTCAAGTGGGACCAGAGGGTGGGGGCGGACAACCTTGAAGTGAGAGCCCTCCCTGCTCCCTTTCCCTCCCGGAGGGGAGCGTGCCCCGTTCCTGTAAGGGAGGTTTAGCTGTGGATTACCGGGAGCCTCACCCCGCTGTCCCGGCAGGAAGTGCGCTGAGCCCCGGGGCTGGCCAGGCGGTAACTGAGCTCCAGCTAATCCTCCGGCTCGCACCTGTGGGTAGAAAGGGAAGCCTGGGGAACAAACAGCACCTGGGCCTCCTCCTCTTTTCTTCTCGTCACGTCGGCCCGGCCAGGGCATGGCACAGACAGCGCCAGGCAGGCAGCGGGCATGGGGGCAGGGGAGGGCACACCCCCAGGCTCCCCTGCCCAGCTCCCTGGCTCAGAGGACTGGTTCCTGGCGGGTGCGTGGGGACGGAGACTAACAGCCCGCTCAGTGCGGCTGTGGAGGGCAGCAGATTGTGGGACAGTTCACCTGGGACAGGTGTCCTCCCTTCTCCTGCCCGGAGCTGTGCTGGTCCCGGCGGAGGCCCGGGCTGGCCTGACCGCTGAGAACGCTTTGGGTGTGGCCAGCGACAGGCCAACGCCAGGGGGCACAGTGGTCACCCCACAGGGGGACCCCAGGGAAGGTCTGCTGTGGTTTGAAGCAACAATACAAACAGAACAGCAGCCCTGGAGTCAGAGGAACCACACTCGCTGGTTCTCTTTCAGGAAACCAGCGCCATCTCCTGGACGCGAGCGGCATGGGCCCAGGCCCCTGGTGGGTTTGGCTGTCCTCTCCTTTCCTCTCTCAACTGGAGTTTCAGGTTCAAACCGCCCAAACTTTTCCCCAGACAAACACTGTTAATTATTTCTTTACAAAGTCCTTGGGTATCTTCTCCCTGCCCCCTCTCCCCCTTTCTTCCATCCAAACCTTCCTTCCTTCCTTCCTTTCTCTCTCGTTTCCCTGGGCCTTGGATGGTATCTCTGAGTTTCAGTCCTGATTTCTAAAAATATAACTCCCTCCAAACTTTCAAAGAACCAGCTCTCTAAGAGGATTGTGATTATTGTTTATCACAAGCTCCTTCCTTCTGCCCTCTGCGCCCTAAGTTTTCTCATCTGTAAAACGAGGCTGACTGAAGACACCACCTAGAATGGTTGATGTCCCGTTAAAGTGTTCATTCCCAAAGCACTGAGAACTGGTCTGATGCATTAAGAATTGCTGGGCCCGGCCGGCATGGCTCGGTGGTTGAGCATTGACCCATGAACCAGGAGGTCACGGTTCTATTCCCGGTCAGGGCCCAGGCCCAGGTTCGTGGGGGCTTGATCTCCTTTGTGGGGTGTGCAGGAGGCAGCCAATCAGTGATTCTCTCTCATCACTGACCTCTCTCTCTCTCTCAAATCAATAAAAATATTTTTAAAAAGAATTGTAGTCGAAACCAGTTTGGCTCAGTGGATAAAGAGTCAACCCACGGACTGAAGGGTTCCAGGTTCGATTCCAGTCAAGGGCATGTACCTTGGTTGCAGGCACATCCCCAGTAGGGGGTGTGCAAGTCAGCTGATCCATGATTCTCTCTCTATCCCTCTCTCTTCCTCTCTGTAAAAAAATCAATAAAGATATTTTAAAAAAAAGAATTGTAGATTTTCGGTGGTTGTTCTTTCTCACCGCACTTACCAGGATGGCATATGATTGCCCTGGACTTGTGGAGTCACACCCTCCAGGCCAGCGTCTGCGGCGTGTGCAGAGGAAGCAGAGGGGGCTGGGCCGCACTGGGCAGTGCACACGCCCACACGCACACATGGCGATTTGGATGCAGGTGCTCCTGGGCCTCACGTGTAGACCCACTGGCAACCGTGAACCCACGGGCGGTGACCAGCACACCCACACCTGGCAGAGGGAGCACCTGCCTCTCAGAAGTGCTCAGCTCACGGTTTTCTTCTCCATCTCCTTTAAGACCTGGTTTTCGAATGAACAAAGGACAGGCTGACTGGGTATGATGTTAAGACAACAGGACAATCTCAAGGCCACTGCCCATCTCCGGCTTCTCTCCTCTTTCATGTGTGACCTAACCAATTTCAGTGGATAGAGTGAGCATCGGCCTGTGGACTGAAGTGTCCCAGGTTCGATTCCGGTCAAGGGCATGTACCTTAGTTACGGACACATCCCCAGTAGGGGGTGTGCAGGAGGCAGCTGGTTGATGTTTCTCTCTCATTGATGTTTCTAACTCTATCCCTCTCCCTTCCTTTCTGTAAAAAAAAATCAATGAAATATATATTTTTAAAAAGAATACACGTGGGTGCACTTCCCCTGTGTTTATAAGCGACCTCTGAAAAGGAGATGAAATGAAACACGGGTCTCTCACAGCACACATATATGGAAACAGGCTGCAGGTGAGAAGGCCCGGGGTTCCGGCTCTGATTGTGACATCTTCCCACAATGGAATGACGCCTCCCTGTTGCATCCACCATCAAACATGTAAACCTTCTCTTTAACCTTAAGGACATCCGACAGACAAAGCAGAACGGCCCGTCACAGCACGTGATGCTGGTGAGTCACAAACACGCCACACGTTACAACCGGGCACAGCTGTGCTCTTCCCAGGGATCCGCAAAGGAAAACCCGTTATCTTCGTTGGAACCATGACGGCAGCCCTGGGCAAATAACCCTGGCCAACTCTGGCTGTTCTGGCCCCCGCCACTTCTGTCCTGTGATACAGTATGACATGCAGCCACACGCATGACAAGATTCCACTGCACTCAAAGGGACCCGGGGCACAGGTTTCACTGACTGCAATGACTCCCCGACCCATCCTCCCCCCACCCCCCCATCCCCTGCCCCACCAGGGCCCCTGTAGGTCTGCTGTCCCAGAGCTTCCAACACTGGCTCTTCTCTGCGGAGCCGCCTCCAGGTTCTCCCATCAGTGTGAGTTGAAAGGACATTTCCAGGGCATTAAGAGCTCTGAGAATGCAGCTCACAGCCCCCCCCCCCCCCCCCCCACACACACACACTCACACACTCACACTCAAAACGCATGTGCCCTCAGGTCCAATCCCAGGCTCAGGGGAAGCCTGCCCACAGCACACTGGAGATGACCTAGAACTGGCCTCTAACGCACCGAAGGGAGATGAGTGATACCTTAACAATCAAATCTCCCAGGTTAGCAGGGCGAGGGGTCAGGTAGGAACTGGGTCTGGATTCCCAGCTGAGGTCCAGTCCGTGCACGCAGCTCTGGCGCCACCTGGTGGAAGGACGGAGTTGGTCCCAGCGCTTGAATGCCAGCCCACCACATCCCGCAGGTCCAGAATTCCTCTCAACCAGTCCATCTTAAGGCTTGATGACTCCAGGGTATGTTCTAGAAATAGTTCCAGCATTGCACCTTCTTTGGGGGAGCTTTCTCCAGCAAGGAGGGGGTGCAACTCGGTCCATAAGAATTGAAAATATATTTCAAAGGACTTAGAGCTGAGATTGAGGGCCACAACACACTCACACACACACACACACACACACACACACACACACGGACATACACATGGACATACACACAGATACACACACAGATATACATAGACAACAGACACACACATGAATACACACACATGCAGGGACCACACACAGGGACATACATATACATACACAGACATATAAACATAGACACACACACACACATTCAAAACCACAAGTGTGTGCCCAGTTCCTATCCAAGCTCTGTCGGCAGCCCCGCCCAGGCTCGTGGGGGCAGCCTCCGGTTGTAAAAAAAACCTTCTCCTCCTCTGCGGCCTCCGATAAGGCTCCCAGGAGAGGGAACAATGGGAAGCCGGGGATTCCGGAGGGAGCGGCTGGGAGGACAGTTTACATTTGCCTTCTCTGCCCTCGGCCCTTATCAGGGCGATGGCGGAAGTGTGGGCTGGACCACACGCACCCCACCACCGCCCTCCGGGGGGCTGTGGGCCCGCAGGCTGCCAAGACTTTCCTGGTGGGGGCTAGTGGCTCCGGGCCCCCTTCCCAGCGGGGGAGAGAGAAAGCTAGCCCTGACAACCTGCAGGCCCCACAAGGCTACCCTGTGGGAGCGGAGGCCAAGTCACAAGAGGAGGAGAGCGGGTTCTGAGCCCCAGAAGGAAGCCATAGGAACAACAGACCTACCTCGCCAGAGCGGGCCCTGACCGCCCGCCGCGGGCAGGAAGCGGCTCCATCCGCAGGAAGCCTCGGCCGCAGGCCTGGCCGGGAGTCCTGGCCTCTGCGCTGCGCGACCTTGGGCAGGCCACTTACCTCTCTGAGCCCCGCTTCCTCGCCGCAGAGGAGCTGTGAATAGAGCATCAGCCTTGTCATGGAGGCCCCATG
Organism: Vespertilio murinus; assembly: GCA_963924515.1. Lineage (NCBI taxonomy): Eukaryota > Metazoa > Chordata > Mammalia > Chiroptera > Vespertilionidae > Vespertilio > Vespertilio murinus. Next base: position 197,766,275 of record OZ004706.1, on the reverse strand, counting down.
AGTCAACAGTACGCGCTTACCCGAAGCCACGTGGCTTCCCTCCCAGGCCCACCTCCAAGGTGATACACCCAGGAGCGGGCACCGCTCACACTGCATTGCCAGGCACTGAGCTGTGGTCCGGGCATCGCCCTGGCCGAGTAGCCCCTGGTCTGGTCAGTCAGCGTCCACGGTGCCCCGGCCCTCCCATCGCCGCTCCGGGAGCTCCATTCTGAAATTCCGTCCCATTGGGAGCTGTAGAGTCAGGCCATTGCTTTCCATCAGGGGCAGAGTTGCCCCGCCCCGGAAGCTCACCTGTTCTCTGTGTGAAGGGTGCGGGGTGGAGTGTGGAGTGCGGAGTGCGGGGTGCGGGGTGCGGGGTGCGGGCTGAGGCCTCACCCCTTCACGCTGTCCTCTACCCTCACTTTCCTACCTAGCGCCTCCATCCCCAGTTCCCTCTGTCACTGGCGGCAGGTGCAGGCCATGGGCAGGACAGTGGCTCAAGAGAAGCCCGGGACCGTGGGAACGAAGGGGAAGGGGGAAAGGAATGCCCTGAAGGGACCGGAATCTCATGGGGGGGAAGGACGGAGACCGGGAACAGTTGTAGGCCCTGTGGCTGGCTCTGGAAACAAGACCTAGTCCCCGCGCTTGGTGAACTTTCCTTTTGGAAGCGGACACAGAAAACATACAAACAGGTAAAGACAATGGTGGTGACAGGTGCGAGGGAGGAAACAGTGAAGCAGGATTTGGGGTGGGGGGGACATGGGAGGCAAGTGCTAGGCGGGCTACAGTATTCTGCAGGGTGGAGCTGAAGCTTCCTGAGGCAGGGAGTAGAAGGAGGGAAAGAGGGAGGGAGGGAGGGAGGGAGGGAGGGAGGGAGGGAGGGAGGGGTGGTCTGGGGTGGAGTCTCGGAAGCTGCAGGCTGGCAGGCAGATCTGCAGGGTGTAGTTGGTCTCCCTGAGGACTTTGGCTTTTGTTTGCTGCTCTGAGTGAACCACACACCACGGGAGGACCGGAACAGAAAGAGTTTATGATTGGATGAAAGTTTTAAAAGGCTGATTCTAGCTGCTAGGTTGAGAATAGAATTGGGGGTAGGTAGGGAGAGCTGACCTCGGTAGAGAAGTTGAGAGAGAGAGAGAGAGAGAGAGAGAGAGAGAGAGAGAGAGAGAGAGAGAACAGATTGGGTCATTGTCACAGGTGTTTGCACCTGGGCCTTGCCTGTCTCCCTCATACAGAGTACACTCTCCACCCTATGACTGTGAACTTGGCCATGGGACTTGCTTTGGCTCAAGAGAAGTGAGCAGGTGCCACCCCTGAGCAGTTTGAGGGCCCTTGCCTGGTTGGCTCTTGTTCTTTTCCCCTCTTCTACAAGAATGGCTGTCCCAAGGAGGGAAACATGGGGGCTCTCCCTTAGCACAGGTCCTAGAACAAGAACCACACATGTGCAAAGCCATACACGCAACCCAAGTCCAACTCGTTTCAACAAATATTTTGGAGTGAGATCATCTATCTTTGGCCAGAACACCACTCACTTTGTAGTGGAACAAGCTACAAAGATCCTGGATTTTTCTGACATCAGGGGTGCCATACCAGCACTATAGCATCTACATTTGGATTTTGACAGGAAAGAGACACAAACTTCTACCTTGAATGTTCCATTGTTTTCCTGTTTTATATCTACAAACAATCCTAAGTAACATGTATGTATACTAGAGGTCCAGTGCACAAAATTTGTGCACAGCTGGGGTCCCTAAGCCTGGCCGCCGATCAGGGCCGATCAGGGATAGCAGGAGGGACTGCAGGAGGGCTCCAAGGGTGTGCCTGGTCCCATTTCGCCCAGTCCCAATCAGCCGGACCCCAGCAGCAAGCTAACCTCCTGGTTGGAGCATCTGCCCCCTGGTGGTCAGTGCACATCCCCGTTGACTGCTTGGTCGGACACTTAGCATATTAGGATTTTAGAGAGAGAGATATATTGGGTGACTAATATCTGCTAAAAAAAAAAAAAAAAAAGGAAAGAGAACTTCTGAGGGGCTAAATATATACCCAAGGTCAAACAGCCAGCAAGTGACAGAACTTAATGCACGTCTTTGGGGTTTGAAAACCCACAGGAGTTCCATTACACTCTTCAAATCCCAGAATTTCAAAGCCCTGCAATGTCCCTTTATCATCTGGGGTGGGGGAGTATTTCTTTAAACAATATTATTTAGCCAGAAAAGCTGTGTATCCATTGACAATATATATATATATATATTGTCAATGGAATGAGAGAAGAATCAGCCAAAGATATTTCAGAAGCAGAAGTTGCACCTTGCAGATCTGGGGTCACCCCGGCTCTAACAGCTTGGCCATTCTCAATGTCGGCAGCAATTTTCTAGTTTGGGCAGAACTCACAGGCAGCAGTCCTGAGAAAGCAAGGTGCATTGGTTACCTACTGCTGTGTGAGAAACCTGACTCAACTCAGCGGCTTAAACTAACGAATTTATTTTCTCAGTTTTTGTGAGTCAAGAATTCAGAAGCAGCTGAGTTGGGTGGTTCTGGCTTAGGGTCTCTCATGAGATTTCAGTCAAACTGTTGACCAAGAATAAGGTCATCTGGAGCTGGACTGGCTAGGCAAGGGGACTGTTCCTCAGCCTGTGTCCATAGGGCTGCTAGAGTGTCCTCATGACACCTCCCCAGAATGAATTACCCAAGAGAGAGGGCAAGGGGAAGGTCACCACACCTTTGATCACCTGATCTGAGAAGTCACACACTGTTGCATCTGCTCCACTCACTAGCAGCCACTCATCGATTCTGGCTACACTCGACAGGACAGGTGGGAGTTAAGCTCTAGCTGTTGAAGAAGGGAGAAGTCACAGGGACTCAGACAATAACTAACTTGCCCAGCCAGTGTTGCTCAGTGGTTGAGCATTGACCTATGTACCAGGAGGTTACAGTTCAATTCCAGGTCAGAGCACATGCCCAGGTTGCAGGCTCGATCCCCAGTAGGGAGCATTCAGGAGGCAGCCGATTAACGATTCTCTCGCATCATTGATGTTTCTCTCTCTCTCTTGCTCTCCCTTCCTCTCCGAAATCAATAGAACACATATTCAAAAACAAACAGTGACTGACAGAGGGCTCTGGCAGAGGAAACAAGCCTTTGGGGGAATACCGAGCCCCACGGTAGTGGAAATGAACTCTGAGCTATCTCCCAGGAGGAAGCGGAGCATCCTCTGCCAAGGGCAGTCAGGGCTGCACATGTCACAGCACCGCCATCCACTGCTTCAGCACAGCACCCCTCAAGCGAGGGAAACGGGGGCTCGGTACATGCTTTCTCTTCTTATCCCACTATTTAAGACACATTTGCATCGGAAGATCTGCCATCTATACAGAAGAGTGGTCAAAATGAGCACACAGAAAATAAAGAAATCCCCACCATGGTGGGAAATAGAACGTTGTCAGGTCCTCTTCTCTCTTCTTCCTGGTGAGAGAGTCCCCATCCTGACTTGGAATAAATCAGTCCCTTGCTTTTCTTCATATATTCTTTTACCCACCGCTGCATGATCTCCACACAACATATTGCTTGTCTTTTCCTGCTTTTGAAGATTAACTAAATTAAACCAGATTGTATATGCTTTCCTATTTGCTTCTTTGATTCGATATCAAGTGTGTGAGGGTCATTTGTTGCTGATATATTTCCATTTTGCTGATATACCAAAATTGGCTTATCTAATCTGCTGTTGATGGAATCTTGGGTTGTTTCCAGTTTTTATTATTATAAGCATCTTGTGGGGACATTGTGATCTGTGTATCAGAGTGGACTTGTGGGAGACTCCAAGTTTCCTTTGGAATTTCCCTAACAGAATTTTGAGTATACAGTTTATCTGTTCTCCAGTGAAGGCCAGAGAATGCCAAACTGTTTCCCAAAGAATTCAGACCAGTCTCCATTCCATGAGGAGAGCCTGAGAGCTCCCCCGATGTAGGTCCTACATCCTACAAAACGGACATCATTTTGGTTTTTAATGTATATGTCCTTGATCACCAGGAGCTTGAGTACTGCCCATACATTTATTGTGCATCGTGTGTCCACTCTTTTTTTAAAAAAATATATTTTATTGATATTTCACAGAGAGGAAGGGAGAGAGATAGAGAGCTAGAAACGTCGATGAGAGAGAAACATCGACCAGCCGCCTCTTGCACACCCCCTACTGGGGATGTGCCCACAACCAATGTACATGCCCTTGACCGGAATCGAACCCAGGACCTTTCAGTCCGAAGACCGATGCTCTACCACTGAGCCAAACCGGTTTCGGCCGTGTGTCCACTCTTAAAGAGTAAGGCATTCAATTATTTAACAAATGTTTCTAATTTTTTTAAATCTATCTATCTATCTATCTATCATCTATCTATATATAAAAGGTTAAGGTTAAGCAACCATCTGACCACTGGACTATCTGGCCAGTAGCTATGATGCACAATGACCACCAGGGGGCAGGCACTCAATGCAGGAGTTGCCAAGCTGTGGTGACTTGGCAGCGTTGGTTTTCAGGAGAACCGCCCTCTCACAATCCAGGACCCCTCAGGGAATGTCGAAGAGCCAGTTTCAGCCTGATCCCCACAGGCCAGGCTGAAGAACCCCACCTTCTGGAGGGACCCTGCTCACTCCATAGACCGCCTTCTAGCCACAGTGCCACTCCAGGTGTGGCCGGCTAGGGAGGGAATGTGGAAGGTTGGCTCCAGGGCGTGTCTGGCCCATCTCGCCCAATCTTGCCCTGCTGGCCGCCTTCTAACTAATTTCCTTTCAATGTGCACGAATCCGTGCACCAGGTCATTAATTTATAATAGTTATACATTCTAATACTAGTGCTTTCATTTGATGGATTATAAATATCTTCTTTCAGTGTGCAGTTTGTCCTCTTGCTCTAAAGAAATCTTTTAATGAAAAGAAGTTTTTAATGTTAACAGAAAATTTTGTCAATATTTATTTTATAATTGAATAGGTTTTGTGTCATGTTTTAAAACATTCCTTTGCACCTTGAGGTCATCAAGGTATTTTTCTGTAGTACCTTTGAAATCTTCTCACTTTTTCATTCTAAAGTTTAGTCCTGGACCACATGTAACTGATTTTTCTGTGTGGTTTTATGTAGCAGGACTTTGTATCTTTCCCAGTGTGGATGTCCAGTTGTTCTAGCTCCATTTATTAAAATGTCCATTCTTCCTATACTGATATTAACTATCATTTTTTATTATATCAGTTACTCATCTATTTTGGATTTGTTTATGGACTTCTCTTCTGTTCCACTGATACATTTGTCTTTTTCTGAGTTGTTTCATACTGTGATTCTTAAATACTATAACTTCATAATAAGACTAGAAGCCCAGCCTGTGAAATTACATGGCCCCGCCCACCCACGCACGCCCCACCCCACCTGTGCATGCCTCAAAGCACAACCCTACCCACCACACTGGTCTTTGGTTGTTAAGGAGTTAGGGCCACAGACCTTTTATAATATAGATTGAGTATCTGAGAAGACAGAAAACACAAAGCATAGGCTGTGTTTTCTACAAAAGTGTCTTGGCTAACCTTGCCTTCTGTTTAAATGTTAGAAACAACTTTTTTTAAAAGTTAGGATTTTTTTTATAGGCATTGCAGTAAATTCCCAGGTCATTTTGCAAATAATAGAAATATTTATAATACTGGATCATCACATCTATGAGCAGAACATATTTCTTTTTATTTAGGTCTTTTTTATGTCTCCCAATGAAATTTTATTATTTTTCCATAGACATCTTACATATTTTTATTAGATTTATTCTTAGGTACTACATATTTTTATACTATGTTAAATTACATATTTTAAAATTTAATTTCATAAGTGCATATGTTTGCCTGAAGAAAGGCAATTGAAGTTTTTTATTCTAAGAGTTTTGGTAAAACTCATGAATTTGAAAAATTGGCCTATGGGTTAATATGGACTTTCTATCTGCACAGCCATATTTTCTGAACCTAACAAAATATTTTTTGCTTTCTTCCCAATAATTATAATTTTTATTTCTTTTTTCTTGTCATAGTGTTCTGGTGAGAACCTCCAAAGTAATGTTGGATAGAAATGGTAACAGCAGGCATCTGTCTTACACTTGACATCAAAGAAAATACTTTCAGTTTTAAACCTTTAAATGTGACATTTGCTGTATTATACTTTATTAAGTTAAAGAAGTCATATTCTGTTCTTAGATTGATAATAGTTAATAACATATAGATGCTTAATTATCCTATATGATACAAGGCTAATATGAAAATTGTCCCTTCGACTGGGAGTTCAACCAGCAGATGGGACTGGCCAGCCAACCGCTCTCAGTCCCTCCCCCTGGCTGGACCCCATCTGTGCACGAATTCACGCACTCGGCCTCTAGTGTTCAGTGAATTTTCTGTGTCTATCAGATGACCATAATTTTCCCCTCTAATGTGCTCATGTGGGAGTTACACTAATTCATATTCCCATATTAACCCAACTTTGTGTTATTTTGATAAACCCAACTTGGTCACCTTTTTACATCTCTTCTTCATTTTTCTATTGCATCATCAATAATGGAAATAAGTATATTGATAAAGATACATACATCTAGGCAAGAAATCACATTCTTATTTTAAAATAAAAATGAAATGGACTTCACAGAGGGTTGGTGGGAACTTTGAACCGTATGATCACTGTGGGTTCCTCTGCCTCCTTGGGCCTGAAGGGATTGCTTTCCGATCTCCAGGGCACACTCACTGCCCAAACCTGAAGATTCATATCCTATAAAATAAAAGGGTAATATTGGCCCTAATGGCTGAATGACTGAGAATGACCGGTCGCTATGACACACCCTGACCACCAGGGGGAAGATGCTCAATTCAGGAACTGCTCCTGGTGGTCAGTGTGCTCCCATAGGGGGAGCTCCGCTCAGCCACAAGCCAGGCTGATGGTTGCAAGCGCAGCGGTGGTGGTGGGGGGGGGGGGTGGGGGGAACCTCTCCCACCTTCTCAGCAGTGCTAAGGATGTCCGACTGCGGCTGAAGCTAGCAGGTGGACATCACCTAAGGGGTCCCTACTGTGAGAGGACACAGACTGGGCTGAGGAACTTGCCCTCCCCTGAATGCATGAATTTTCATGCACCAGGCCTCTAGCGTGTGTGTGTGTGTGTGTGTGTGTGTGTGTGTGTGTGTGTTTTGATTTCAGAGAGGAAGGGAAAGTGAGAAACAAAAACATCAATGATGAGAGAGAATCATTGATCGACTTCCTCTTGCATGCCCCCCACTAGGGATTGAGCCCACAACCCAGGCATGTGCCCTGACTGGGAATCTCATCATGACCTTAACCACTGAGCACACTGCCTGGCTGGGCCCAAACCTGAAGATTCTTGCTTCCGTGTCAGCGGGGTCCTCCATGAGGCTGCAGTCCCCAGGGCTGGCGTCAGCTCTCCAGGTGCATCATGGGGCCACACCCTGAGTTCCCGTCACTTCCCCTCACTGCCTTCCCCATTGTTTGCCGTCCTGTGAGGGGGGCCCATCCTATAAGTCCTACTCTTAGTTCAGCTTCCTCTAAGAACTCGAACAACACAGGGAGTAGGCAAAGGAGCGTTGGAGTCAGAGAGCCTCTGACTCAAATCCTGTCCCTGCTGCTTAACAGCCGCGTGACGTTGGGTAAAATGGTTTTAATAAGCACTCAGCCTCTTTTAAGTGAATCATCTAGAAACTCCATTGTTTTCTCCTTCAATGAAATAAGGCGGCTTTACTGTGAGCGTGGACCGGAGAGTGTTCGTTGAAAGCCCAGTAACTACTGCATCATCCCACCCTGAAGTGCAGCAGGCTCTCCGCCTGGTGGCCATCCTCTCTGAAGCAGGCGGTCACTTCCTGTCCTGCACCCCTTCTTCCGGCTTCTTGGGATATCCTGCCCTCCCAATCAAAGACTTTATCCAATTGCCGCATACCTTCTAGCCCAAATTCTTTCTTCTATATTCAACCTCCAACCCCATCTCTTCCTTAGCTTCGTAAGTGGAATGCCAGCCTTGGCCGCCCGCCTGATGCCTGCTGGGAGGTGCAAGTGGTTAGTCTGGAGCTGGGCTGAGGCTCCCTGGGGCAGCTGAGCCATGACTAATGCTGAGCAGACTGTGACCAACAACCCCAAGGCGTGTGCTTTTATGGAAGAGTGCTACGGTGTGCCAGAGGGGTCTTCCTCCTACAAGAAAGTGCCGGGCGGAAGTTCAGCAGCCCCATCAGCCAGTGCCTCTCACCTTCACCTGGGCCTGCAGAGTGGAACAGATGGGACGCATTTAACCTCCGAGCAGACTGGGCTCAAGTCATTTTGGAGACGAGAGTCACAGGACATGCACATTTGAGGGATTCTAGTGCTGATATAATGTTTAACTCCCAAAGGTGCTCCCGCCCTGAGGACTAAGTGATTCTGATCAAGAGTGAGGTTCCAAGCCATCATTTCAGACCCCTCTCCCCAACTTTCCGTGTATGCACACATGACATTTCCTCATTTTGCATAGAACCCAAAAAAGACCTAGAAAGTCAAGTAGCCCACCTATCATGTGCTGCTAGATATCTGGTGAGTGGTCACGTGGTCCATATGAGCACACCCACATGCAGGAACTCCTGGGCAAAGGTTGGCCATTCCATATGGTGTTTCTCTAATTTAAGGTTCTTTCTTGAGTTTGGCCATTGGGCATCCCTACCATTACCTTTCTGGATGTTCGTTCACGCCCACAGGTAAAGACATGTCCTGGGAGCTTCATGTGGCCGTGCCCCAGGCTGGTTCCTGGGCTGATGGACCATAAGTATAATTTTGCTTCCAGTGGGAGCACTGGACAGTCCTTCAGCTATCCCTCCAGGGCCTAGGATGGGTGCCCTCACTCCCCTGGGCTTGCTCTTGTTGGACTTCCCTTCCTGACGGGTGTTGATCGCTAGTCTGTCCTCTGGCCATGTCCAATCAGCCAGTCATGACCTTGTAAAATCTCACAACTGTTTTTTGAAGCCTTCTCAAAATTAAGTGATGGCTACTATTTTGTCTCATGTTCTTTAGGGAGCATATTATGTGTCCATGAAACATTAAAAAAAAAGAACTCTTACTGATTTTTCTTAATAAAGTTCTTACATTTAATACGCTTCCTGTATTAAGTCTATCGTTAAACATGTTCTGGCACAAATCACAATCAGGTGATAGTATGTCTTGCTTCGCCAGAATAATATTTTGTGGAAAATGTTTATGAGAAAAGTAAATATACCCTGTTTGCTTTATAAAGTCATTTAAAGTAAAAATTATAAGTTAGAAGAGTGCATAGCTCTGTCTCTTACAGAACTAACTTGGACTGGCTTTTGAATAAAATCAAAAGAAAACTAAATACATTTTGAGAAGCTGGCGTTAGCCCTTATGTTTTGGAGACAGACCATCTGATTTTCACAGAGCTCCACATTGCCAGTGAGAGAGGGAGCCATGGAGCACAGGGCTTCGAGTGTACGGAGCTTAGAAAATGCTAGAAGATATACTTACCCATGGTGTGTCAGCAGAATTCAGGCACGGCCCCCCAGATTTCCATTTCCTGGTGCACAGGCCCTGCCCAGTCCTCTGGAATGTGAGCAGCACCTGTGACTAAGAGGGAGTCTGATTCCCATGAATAGGGTATATTCTCTGATAAAAGGAATGTTTCATATGTAATTAAGGCCCTACACGTTGATGAAGAGTTAATTATAAAAAAATTTTTAAAAAAGATTATCCTGGGTGGACCTGCCTTAATCAGGAGAAGCCTTAAAAGAAGTCAGATTCAGCCAAAACCGGTTTGGCTCAGTGGTAGAGCGTCGGCCTGCGGACTGAAAGGTCCCAGGTTCGATTCCGGTCAAGGGCATGTACCTTGGTTGCGGGCACATCCCCAGTAGGGGGTGTGCAGGAGGCAGCTGGTCGATGTTTCTCTCTCATCGACGTTTCTAGCTCTCTATCTCTCTCCCTTCCTCTATGTAAAAATATCAATAAAAAAATAAAATAAAATAAAGAAGAAGTCGGATTCAAAGTGAGAGTCCCGTGCTGGCCTTGAAGGAGCAACTGCCTTGCCACGAGGCAAGGACCTTGGGTGGCCTCCAGGAGTTGAGAGTGAGTCCTGGCTGGCAGCCAGTAAGGAAATGGGGTGTCAGTCCTACCACCAGCGAGCTTGGAAAGGGTGCTCAGCTTCAGGTGAGATCACAGTCCTGGCTGAGTCCTGCATCTCAGCCTGTGAGGCCCCGGGCAGAGGACCCAGTTGTGCTGTGTCTGGACTCCCGACCCACAGAAGCTGTGAGATAACCAGATGTGTGTTATTTCATGCTGAGGAGTGTGGGTTCATTCGTTACTCGGCGGTAGGTAACTCATACACACAGGACCAGTTAACAGTCGGGAAGAGAGTTGCTCAGAGGAGGCATAACCCAGCACGACACCTCAGAGTATCTCGCTTCACCTCATGGTCAATTGCCATGTGGCCACAGAAAGAACTCCAAGGGACTGAGATTTCACACTGGATGTTCCACACCTGGACACGGATCATCTTTTCTCCCATTGCATGGTTCTCCGACTTCATCAGGCATCAGAATCTCCTGCCAGGCTCGGGGGAGCCAGTGGCTGGGTTGGAACTGAGGGCTGAGTTTCAGGGCGTCTGGGGCAGGGTCTGGGAATATGCACGCCTCACAAGTCCCCAGGGCAGGCTAATGCTTTGGGAGCCACTGCTTGTCATAAATTGGGAGGTCCTCATTATCTCCAATACTTGATTTCTGTAGCCAACCTTTTCCTCATTGGACATGAAAACATGTTAACAAGATTTTTTACAACAAGGTTAAGCCCTAGCGGGTTTGGCTCAATAAATAGAGTGTCGGCCTCCAGACTGAAGGGTCCTGGTTCAATTCCGGTCAAGGGCACGTGCCCGGGTTACAGGCTCAACCCTCAGTGGGGGTGTGCAGGAGGCAGCCAATCAATGATTGTCTCTCATCACTGATGTTTCTATCTCTCCCTTCCTCTCTGAAATTAATAAAAATGCATTTTTAAAATTAAAACGAGGTTCAAATAAAGAGAAGGAACAGAACTTGGTATACCTTGAGCAATCCAAAGTGCTTTTGATTCTCTAACTAGTCATCCAAGAACCAAGCGAGTGGTGAGAGACTAGTTAAGTCAGGTTTTTAAAGAACACAGATAAAGATCCTCTTGGGTCCCACGGACATCGGTGTCTCCCCTCTCACCTTCCCAGCTCCGAGGGTCAGACGTCCGCCCTGCACCTGTCACTGGAGTCACCCCCCTGGACCCCATAACCAGATGTCAGTGCAGCGAGGTGCTTCGGGGCAACAATAAGGTCTCCGAGCGCACCAGTCCCCACCCACCACCGCGCCTTGAACCCCTTGGAGATGCAGCCAGAGCATCTGCCTGGAGATGAGGGAAGTTCCGGCTGAGCCTTGGGGGTGTGCAGCTTCCCGGAAGAGCCCCAGAGAGGGACGGGGACGCTGAGAGAGGACCCGTGTCCTGCCAGCAGAAGCGAGACTGAGAGCGCGGGGGTCCATGGGGCCGGGAGCACGAGTTGGCAAGAGCTAGTGATGAGGGCAGAGTTCTTTTATGACATAACTTAAAGAATGATTTATTGGGGAGGACGCAGCATTATCATCTTATCCAAAGTCACCCTGCATGTCAGAAAGCTCGCTAACCATGGGGGGTGGGCATGGAGGGGAATCTAACTGGAAACAGCTGAGAGGCTGAACGTGATCAGCGTGTCTCCTCGCAGTATCTGGCTCAGATACAGCCTGGAAGGGGCGGGCCTGAGTGCTCGTCCCAGCGCATCTGCGTTTCTGGGTGGGATGTAGGTGTGCCTGCCTTTGCACCCCGAACAAATGACTGATCTCTTCCATCAGAGCAGCCTGGGTCCCCCGCTGCCAGCTTTCCTGCTTTTCCTTACCTCCCCCCCACCCCTCACCCAGCCTCCTGAGAGATGGAAGCCCTTCGGGGGGCTTTCCCAGGCCGCTGGGAAATGATTGATGGTGGATTCTCTGAATCCGAGTAAGGCGGTGGGAATGGAGCCCCACGGACTTTGAAGGCCACCGCCGAACACCCACAGCACCCAGGCCCGGCAATTTCACCGCATCACGGCGCAAGGATTGCAGCCCGGACAATGCCGTGGCGGGAAGACCCAGGCCACAGGCTACCGGGCAAGGTCCTTGGAGAGAAAAGGCGAGTGGAAAATTGAGAAGCAGTCCCATTTCTTTAAAGGAGGGATCGCAGCTATCTCTGATGCGCTGTTTGCCAACAGTAACACAGTATGCTCTGCCTGCACCAGTTTGGCTCAGTGGATAGAGTGTCGGCCTGCGGACTGAAAGGTCCCGGGTTCGATTCCGGTCAAGGGCATGTACCTTGGTTGCGGGCACATCCCCGGTTTGGGGTGTGTGTGTGTGTGTGTGTGTGTGTGCAGGAGGCAGCTGATCGATGTTTCTCTCTCATTGATGTTTCCAACTCTCTATCCCTCTCCATTCCTCTCTGTAAAAAAAATCAATAAAATATATATTTTGAAAAAAAGTTATAGTTTGCCCTGAGAGCAATAGCTTTGTTCACCCTTGGACAGATGCTTTGTGCACCCCGTGCTAACCTGGGATGTCTCAGCCACCACCTCAGCGTTACATCCCCTTTCCACTTGGGGCACGGGTGTGGGGGCCCCGGGGGGGGGGGGGAGCCGCTGGTCCTTCTGGGACTGGGGATACGGGAGAGTGGGCAAGAAGGGCGGAGAGCCCACGCTGTCTGGCCGCCACACATCCCATCTGGGTGGCTCTCCCTCCTGCACGTTCCCGGGGAGGGGATGGGATTACAACGCGAGACCCACGACCACCCGCACGGGTTTCGCTCAGGCAACGTCCTCAGTCACCCAAAAAAGTGCGGACGCAGACGCGGGGTGGATCGGACTCGCCGCGCGAGCGAGCGAGCGAGGCCAAGCTGGTTTTATTACATACAGTCTGCACTCTAAGAACTAATAACGTCGTATTGTAAACATTAAGCATACAGAGGGAAACGTCAAGGCCACGTTCGATCACCGATTGTCTCCTTTGGTCATGTCTCTTTGGCTGGCCGAGATCAACTCGTAGTGTATAAATGCATAAGTTATATAATTATTATATAAAAAAAAGGGGGGGGACCGCATGGGCTTGGATACTTCATTCTGACAAACGCACAGCGTTCGCGACTCGAAGGGACCCCTGGGGCCCGCCGGGCCCGGAGCCGCGATGTCGGAGTGCAGCGGCCCAGAGCGCCTCCCGCCAGACCCCTCCCCACCCCCCACGAAGCCGCGCCGTCCCGAACGACTCTTTTAAATATCAGACAATTCCAGTTACAATTTCTCTTTGGACAAACAAACAAACAAACAAAAAAGAGATGCATGTTTTCGTGTCTGAGTCCCACCACGGCCCCTCGCTCCGTTCCGCCACGTCCTCCCTCTCCTTGGCTTTGGTGCCGCACTGGCCGCATTCAACCGCGAGTCCCCGAGATGCCTTCTCCGCAGTCCCAACACCGTCCCCCGTCCAGCCTGCCCCGCGTGGGCCCCCGCCCAGTCCCGCCTGCTCCGGCTCGGCCCCTCCCGCCCGCCTGCACATCCTCCAGCCCTCGTCTGCATCCGTCCACACTCTCTCCACCGCGCACGTGCTCAGTCCCGCGTCCGGCTCCCGGTCCGGTCGGTCCCTGGGATCCTGTAAAGGGGTTGGAAACTCTGGGTCGTCTTCACAGCTTGGGAGAGCTGCCCCGCCCTCCGTCAAATGGAATGAATCGGATTTCACCCGCAAAGGCAGACGCCGACGAGTTCCATATCGACGTCTGTGGCACAGTCTCTCTTTTTTCTTTCTTTCTTTCTTTCTTTCTTCTTCTTCTTCTTTTTTTTTGCTGGTTTTGTTTTGTGTTTGATATGTTTCTGTTTTTAAATACAGGTAGTTTTCTGTATTTAGAAAAGACTGTGCTTTCTGGATTGCTTTGGTTCTGTCCCGGTTTGCACGAGCAGGATCCTGGACTCTGAAGGGCACACACACACACGTCTTCAGACCGCTTTTTCTTTGGCACCGTGTCCTGCGACCTCATGCTTCTACCTACAATGTCGTTTGCAAGGCTGGCCCACGGAGTCCAGGTCCGTGCGTGCGTGCGTGCCCGGGGTTAGCATCCGCTTGGTTTCCGTGGTAACACTGTGGTCATTCCCTCCCGCTACGAGTCTTTGGATCTGGTCCCTGGCTTCCTTCCCCATCCCCCACCCAGCTCTCTCCTTCTTCTTGAGGCACTTTTTTTTTGGTTTGGTTTGGTTTGGTTTGTTTTGATTCCCGGTCTCCAATGGAGTGTGTGGCAATGTCCCGGCGCCCCGTGTGCCCCTGGGAAAGGCCCCTCGCGGGTCTCTAGTAGTAAGTGCCCAGGTGAGACGGCATGTGGCTGGCTGGCAGCCTCGTGTTCGGGTAGATGCCCCCGGTGGGGGAGTTCCAGTACGGGTTCGGGGCCGCGAAGAAACTGGACGAGGTCACGGGGAGGGCCGGGGGGTGGGGCGCCACAAAGTTCATCTTCTGCGGGTGGGCGTGGTAGGAGCCCACGTACGGGAGGTCCGAGGGGTACTTGTAGAGGGAGGACTCGGGCGGGTGGGGCTGCAGGGCCTGGGCGATGCCGTGGAAGTCGAACTTGTAGGCGTAGCGCTTCCCGTGCACCTTGGTCATGATGTTCTTGTCGTAGTAGTAGCGCAGGGCGCGGCTGAGCTTGTCGTAGTTCATGTTGGGCTTGCTCTTGCGCTCGCCCCAGCGCCGGGCCACCTCGTCGGGGTCCGTCATCTTGAACTCCCCGTTGGTGCCCTCCCAGGTGATGCAGTTGGAGTTGGAGCTGTCGGAGAGGAGCTCCAGGAGGAACTGCCAGAGCTGGATCTGCCCGCTCCCTGCGGGGGACAGGAAACACAGGCCAGTGAGGGCGGGGGCACAGAGAGGAGAGGCGGCCCGTCTTCGGTGACAAGGGGGTGGAACGGGGCACCCGGGGCCCTTTCCCTGGCCAGCACCTGCCCCTCCGAGGCCGGGGCCTCTCCTGTCCTATTGGTAACTGCCCGTGGTTGGACGGGAGCGGCCTGGCCCACTCCCAGCAGCCTGCGGCCAGAGGGACAGACCGAGGCTATGAGATGGGCCCCTGTGGCTCAGGGAGGGGCGCAGTCTGGGATGCTGTGCATGCTCCCGAGGTTCCCTGCGATCAGACCGAAGCAGGGGTCCACTAGGGCCCCGGTGTCCTCTTCCCCTGCCCTGACCTGCTCCCTCCCCCTCTCTCCCCCGAGAACATGCCCTTGGCTAATCACACGCACAAGGATCCTCATCCCGAGCTCTGCGTCCAGGGGGCCTGCCCTAGGACGACGGCCCGTGGTGATTACTTGTCTGGTCACAAACCCAAGTCCCTCCTAGAAGGCAGGGAATCCCTATGGGGCGGGTGGAGGGCAGGCTGGCCCCGTCCGTTCCTGACTTCTTAGGAGAACGGCCGGGTCAGGGCGATGTTTTCAGGGGCAGGGGGTGAGGGGGCCCATGTGTTCCTATGTGGCGAGGCAGAATGTGCCCTTGTCTGGATGGCAATAATGACTTTTAATGCCATTCATACTGGCTGGGTCAAGTGAAATAATAGAGGTCAGGTTTAGGAAATGAACCCTAAAGAGTTTATGGAAAAAGAACAAGAGGATGGAAGTAAACACCATTATTTCTAACATAACATTGCGCTGGCACTGGGGAAGCCATTCCGTCAGAACGTTCCCTAGAACAGAACGCGCCCACTCGACAGGAGGAAGCCGGGAGGAGAGCTGGCCCCCTTTCAAACCAGAGCGCCCCTTTCCGGCACGAGGCCGACGGAACGCCACGTGTGCGCCCGCCCGCGGTGCCAACTGCGCCCCTGGGTTCCCAAGGGCAGGAGAAGTGCAACGGTGGGTGCTGCATGTCTGTCCTGACGCCCTGGGAGCCAGCTTTCAGAGATGCAACTTTTATGTTTTCTTAAATTCAGAGACAGCCATAACTGGTTTGGCTCAGTGGATAGAGCAGATTGAAGGGTCCCAGGTTCGATTCCGGTCAAGAGCATGTACCTTGGTTGCAGGCACATCCCCATTTGGGTGGTGGGGTGCAGGAGGCAGCTGGTCAATGTTTCTCTCTCATCAATGTTTCTAACTCTCTCTCCCTCTCTGTAAAAAAAGATATATATATATATATATATATATATATATATATATATATATTCAAAAATAATAAATAAATAAATTCAGAGACAAATAAGGCACCGTACCCTCACCACGATGTTATGATACCTTAAGCTGATCCATGGCTGGCTAAGGGGAGCAGCATGAAATACGGACAGTACATCTCATACTGGATGCCAGGAGAGACGTGTCAGAGGCTCTGAAAGTGCGTGAGAAGCAGGCCCTTCTCCTGGGCTCCCAGCGACAGCGGCCCCGGGCTCTGGGCCACGAGGACCACCTTTCGTCAGACTCTCAGCCAGAACCCAGGGGCGTGACCGGTGGCCAGAGTGGCTTTCACGGGCAACCGCTCAGGGAACCGATGCCACGTAAACCTGGATTACGAACTTGGTTTTCACTCAGGCCTCTCACCAGCTCCCCGTGTGAGCTGCCCGGCTCGCAACCCCTGGTTCCCACGCGGGCCACGCGGAGAGGGCTGGGCCCTCGGACCCCTCCCGCCGGCCCCGTGAGGAAGGCCGTCCTCTCCTGGCTGCGCCCCGAGGCCGTGGCGCCCCGTCCAGCCGCACATGTGAAAGGTATTAGCAGCTTGTCGGCGCCGCCCGGGGGCCTTTGCTTTCTCGGGACCACAGAGTGTTCTCAATCAAGTCTTCTGGCCCCCAGCGTTTCATTAATATGCATTTTAAACTCTCACACAAAGGGTGGGGTGGGAGAACCATATGGCTTTAGTGCACATACTGTAACCGAAGGATTCATACTTGGAGGAAAACACCCATGTGGGACCTGGGGCTGGAGGAGAACGTGGACTTGGGTTTAGCAGTCTGACACATGCTCTGGCACGAACAGGGGAGCATCCGAAAATAAATATGCAGTGGCCCCCTCCCGCGAAGCGCGACTCCACAGACGTGCAGACACACACAGCCCCTCCTACGGCCAAAAGAGTCCTCGGCATCTACCCAAGCCTGAGGGACACAGAGGGGCCGTCCGGTCCCCGTGGTAACCCAGGGCACCCCTTGCCCAGCAGGGGGTCCACGGGCCAAGCGAACGCTGGGGGCGAGGATGGCGGGACGCTGACGTCGCCCGAGCATCCGTGCTCCATGATGCCATCCTCCCACTGAGATGTGCGCGCTGTGGGGAGAGCCAGCACCGGAAGTGACGAGGGATCTGTTTTTCAGAGCGAGGAGTGGAAGGTGCGTTCCCAGGAAGGTGGGAGACACGCTGGCACCGGGAAAGGCCCCGTGGATGCAGCTGGTGGGGCCCCCCGAGGCCAGGTAAGAACCCGCCCTTTCTCCGGGCATGGAAGTGGAGAAACAGACCGCTCTGAAGATAACCCTGAATTTGAAATCGTGGGGTTGCAAGTAGCATTCTCCTTTTTGAAAGAGGATTCACCTGCTTGTGTAAGAGGTTGAATTGTGCCACCCTCCTCTTCCCCAAATTCACATGTTGGAGTCCTAACCCCCCCAGAACTTCAGCATGTGACCCTATTGGCCATGGGGTCTTTCCGAAGGTGATCGAGTTAAAGCGAGGCTATCCTACTCCAATATGGCCAGTGCTGGCAGAACAGGGTGACAACACTGGGTGCAGAGACCCCCGCAGAGGAAGACAGGCGAAGGGAGGCAGGCAGAAGGTGGCCGCCTACAAGCCCAGGAGAGGGTCCTCAGCAGGTCCCTCCTTCAGGAGCCTCAGAAGGAACCAGCCCCGCAGACACCTTGACCTTGAACATCATCCTTCAAAACTGTCTAAGCCTCTGACCCCCTCCCTCGGTGGCCCTTTTTCTAGTGCACCCGGGAAATTTGGGCAGCGTGGGTGGGGTCGTGGTGTTCTTTGGCTGGAGCTAAAATCTTCATTTACACCCGACCCATATTTTCCCGCTTGGGCCACTCATCCAGCGAGACCTAACCCCGAAACGTGTCCCGTGGGAGGAACTGGTCACCCTTGCCGACGTGTCCTTCCCAACAGCCACGGCCGTAAAGGTGAGCAACCACACCAGCGCATCTCACCTGGGTTTGCAAGGCGGCTACTCGTGGGCCCAAGGATCTGATAAGGATCTACAGAGAAGAGAAGAGAAGAGTCAGACCCCGAAGACACCGCTGTGACTCGGGGATGGCACCGTGGGCGTTCCCCTGACCCTCTTGTGCTCCCCGACCTCAGAGCTGGACGTGCCCCCCACACCACGGTCACCTGGCGTCACCCCTGTGTCAGATAAAACCTCAGGGGGGAGCTGAGTCAAGTGTCTTGCTCGGCACCTCCTCGTCCGGCTTAGCTCCGACGTGGCCCGGGGTTCCTCAGCCCCGTGCTCTCTCCACCCCGGGACACAAGCAGGACACACGAGTCACGTCCCCAGTCGGCCGGCTCCGTGTGGGCCACAGTGACAGCATCGCTGGGAACATGGACCCCCATGCACTGCTGTGTAGCCAGCCTAGGCGCCAGCTGGATATGTAGGACGGTAAGGTGAAATTAAGAGAACTCGTGGGTCACACAGAGACGCCCTGTGTGCAAGCGGGATGTTCCCTTCCACATTCCCTGAGCAGACTGCGGAGATGTTTTAACAACCAGCTCCCCAGTGCTCTTGGCCGAGGAGACGGCCCGTTCCGTCCCCGATGGATACAGGCGGCAGTTGTTGTGGAGAAGACAGAGCAGCCCGAGGCTCGTGGGGAAAAGGACACAGTTTGGAAACACGCCACCCCACCTGTTGCTTCCCTCACGGCCACGGGGCTCCGGACACGTACCTAGCTGAGGCCGCTGGTCTTCGGATTTGGGCACCGCGGAAGGAGACGGCTGAGCAGCTGGACGTGAGAGAACAAGAGAGACGATTAGCTGGGAGCTACACGTGGCCACCAGTCTCGGTGCTGTTGTATCATCGGCCCATCAACTACTTCGGTGATGCAACAGCCTCCCTTTTACGGTAAGAAGCGTCTTATAGGAAGGGAACATTTCTTTTCTCATGAAACCAAATGCCCATTGTAGAGGGGGAAAAAAAAAGGGCACTCTGTATTATCTCAAAAATGTATTTGTACCCCCCTTTCTCCAAAAGACAAGAATCCAAGATGGCGTATAAGACAGATTTAAATGAATTGCAGTGTAAAATAAGTGAAAGGGAAGTGATCAGGAAAATGAAATAAAGCAAGGGCCACTTTGAACTTGGCCAGGACTAGGAACCCACTCAGCGGGCAATCTGTACGCAGCTGTCCCGGGAGGCACGCGTGGGTGCACACGGACGTGCACGACACCAGTCGTTTCTGTGCGCGGGAGTGTGTGCGACCCCAGCAGAGGATCGCTGCCCCTGAGGACTAGTTGTGGCTGCCTTGTCCACAGGAGGGGCACGTTCCAGGTTGGAAAAGCACAGATCAGCTACAGAAATGACGTGGACCCCACCGGGAGGGGCCCTGTGACTGGTGCGTTCACGGCGGTCGGAGCCAGCGCCGTACCTTTGGACTGGGGGGCGGGGTGGCCGTGGCCCGTCCAGGCTGATCTCCTGGGTGGTTCATAAGGTAAATCTGCAAAGACGAATACATTGGCTTAGAGAGCAATAATTTACTTTTACCACAGGTATCTTCTGTGCTTTCTGCTTTGTGTTTATTTGAACAAATAGGGTGCGAGAAAAGCCAGGAATCCAAAGAAATGTTCGACCTGGATTCCATTAGATTCCGGTTTTATGTACCAATGACAATCTTGTGCCTTTTATTGATCTAACGTTTCTACCCGTTAATCTGCAACCCCCGCTGACAGGTTCCCCCCGAGCCTGCGGACTCTCCTACGGTGACCTCCAACTACGGGTCATGGCCACATGGAACTTGTCTCCCCATCGAACGTGTCCTGCACCCCAATGGGACTGACCTGGATCCAGCCCCCCCCTTTTATTTTAATCTCCAGAACCATCTGAAACCGAGCCCACAACTCTGACGCATCGACCAGGGCTTGCCTGAGGTCTGCACCTCCGCCCTCCAAACGATGCTCACATTCTCTTTCCGTTTTCTTCCGTGGGGATGAGCTCTGCCCTCTTATCCTTATTCTCCGGCGGCCCTGCTCGGCCACCCCTCCCTTTCTCTCTAACCTCAGCCTTTCACGTTGAATCACCCTTAACTGTCTCCTTCTTTTTCTATGCAGATGCCTCCTCTTCCTTCTTCTCGACTGGACTTAGAATTTCTCCACAATAAGGTGCATCACGTACATAGCAAGGCTGAGAGGGCAGCGCCCCCCGCCACGGGTCGGCAGTGAGCCCAGTAACCCCTTGGCATGCATCACGGCTGATCACTTGCCCCATCAATCTTCATGCACTTCGCGCCTGCCCATTTAATACCCACTCCTGCATCCTCGGCGCAAGCTCGAGCAACTGTTAAGAAGACTCTCAGTCATTTTAAGTTTCTTTCGAAAGCCTATCCCCGGGACACTGCTACGCACGCTCCAACTGTGCACCCATAAAGCTGCTCCTACCTCCATCTTAGCCCAGAGCCATTTCAAAAAAGCAAAACAAAACTACTTCTTCTGGGACTGAAGGGTCTCAGCTCAATGCCACGGGTCATTCCTGGCCAAGCGAGAAGCCACGGCCAGATGTCTGGGGACGTCCTGGCTGCCAGGCACCTGGAGGCGGCGTCAGCCTCGCCCTCGGAGGGCGGCTGGTTCTAAGCCCCGCTTCAAACAGCTCATTTTACCCCGAAGCCTCACTTCAAACAGCTCACTTTACTGTATTGAAGCTGGCGATTTGGAGGGCCCATCCCCCCAAAGCTGGACGTGTCTCTCCCTATTTCCAACCCCAGAGAGACGAGCAGTGAAACGCAGCGCCATCGGCACGGACAGCCGCCCCCCTCCTCGGCCGGCGTGGCTGCGAGCTTCCCCGGGGGCCGGTCGCAGAAACCCTACCCTCGGGCTGGACCAGTTTCTGTGTGAACTCGGCCATGGCCCACCACTCCCTGTCGGCTGGCCTCCCCCCCCCCCCCCCCCGCTCCCCAGTCTCACTGTCCTGGTGTCGGGGCTGGGGACCCTCGGGGATTCAGCCGGCCGCCGCTATCCATTTACAGCGAACGGAATTCCATCTTAAGTTTCTGGGAGCGTTTTGCCTAGGAATGCCCATCCGGCTGCGTTTTGCCTGGAAAATGGTTGGTTGGCCGGCGCTGCCACGTGAGAGCTGGTTCAGAACCAGAGGGGTCAACCGGGCAGGCCATCCTCCAGCACCCGGCCCAGCTCAGGGGCGGGGATGACACGTGTGTGTGTCCTACTTGTGTCCTGGGACAGAGAGCACGGGGCTGGGGGCTGGGAACCCCAGGGGCTTCTGGGTACCAAACGCTGAAGCAAGGCAATACGTAGGGTGTCCCCAGAATTACATCCACCCACTTTGAATACTTAGAAAAAGCCGTGTTTTTAAGATACACTTCATTTTCAACATGGAGCTGTCGGCTGTTATAGTGGGGACACATTTTTGGGGGGGACGCCCTGCAGAAATACATTCTCTAGACCAGGGGTGGGCAAACTTTTTGACTCGAGGGCCACAATGGGTTCTTAAACTGAACCGGAGGGCCGGAACAAAAACAACCTGACCATGCTGGCACTCTCCTCTTGGGCTGCCGGTGAAGGAGCAGAGGGGAGAGCAAGAGAATCCTCCGCTCTGTTGGCTCCGCCGAACGGACCGGATTGGGCCCGAGGGCCATAGTTTGCCCACGGCTGTTCCAGAGCCTCGTTTTTCCCGGGGTGATCTTGCAGGCCAGCCACACGGGCACGTCTGGGAGCTGGTGAGGAGGTCAGAATCTCTCTGCAGGTGTACTCTTCCGGAACCCGCGTTTACCAGGATCGGGGGACGGTGCACATGGACCCCGAGGAAGCCGCGCCAGGCATTTTGGCGGCGGATTCAGAGCGCTGTGCTCTGCAGCCTGTGCCCCAGAGGCCCTGCCCCGGAACGGCCGCACAGAGAGCGGAGGTGTGCGCAGAGGTCTGGGTCGGCTGGCTGTCTCTGAGCCAGAAGATCGCTCATAGAATGAATAGCAAGTGTCAGTAGGTTAGTTTGCTGCTATTTTAAAGTGAGGAAAATAAAGTATTGCGCCTGGAAGAATTAAACACCAAACTACTAAGAGAAATATTTTTGAGATTCTATCCCCCCCATAAAATCCTCCTCAGGGTGTGGCACCATGTCCATTCTCCCTTGAAAATAAGTCAGGACCTAAACGACACCAGGTCTGGTCGTTAGCCAAGAATCTGCCATGTTCACATGAACAATGACTGGCATGTTTGCCAACATGTGACCGCGGAAGATAAGCGGCTTTGTCTGCCTTCAGGACATCCTGGCCCAATGCAGCCTGATCAGCTGCCGATCACAGCTGAGGGTGCCCCTCCCTTCCCCCCCCCCACCTCAGGGGGTGTGACAGGGACCCGGCTGCACCTTCGCCCTCGGGCAGAGGCCAGGGATTCACTGCAGGATGGCACCCCCTGCCCACGGGCTGCTTGCCCTCAGGGACGGCAGCAGGGCTCAGCACCAGACCTGTGCACCCTCCACCTCAGGGGCCACTCAGTGCGCTCTCCACACCTCCCCAACCATGGCCTTCGAGGCGACTAACTCTCGGCAGAAGGGCCTGCTCGGGGAAGGTGGATTTCTAGCAGCAATCTGGCTGTTTTTGTTTATTTTTTGTTTGTTTGTTTTTGTTTTCTGGTAAAAACCGAGCATTCTGCACCCCATTACACAGGTAGCTCGGGGCTACAGAGAGCATGCATGTGCCATGACCCACACCCCCACCGAGGGGCACTTGCTGGGAGCTGGAATAGTTCCTGTCTCTGAAAGAGCCTCCACCCCGCTCCCTGGCCATCAAGCAACCAGGACAGCATCCTCCGCCCTTCCTGCAGTTCACTTCCTGCAGAGCTAGCCTCTCCCAGCTCACAGGCTCCGCCCTCTGGCCCTCGGAAGAACCGCCCTCTGGCCCTTTTGACTTCCGCCCTCCCACTTAGTGTTCCAGAATGGGGGATTGTGGGAGAGCCCCCTCATTCTGCAGGGCCCACCCACATTAACAGAGCAGCTCCCCAGGTCCCGCTGGGCTGGAGGGGAAGGGCGGCCTCAGCCTTCAGGAGCCAAAGGCAAAGGCAAAGAGAGAGAGCTGTTGGCTGTTACCGGAACCACTCCGTACCCAGGTTTCATGGGAGGAAGATCCAGAGGATGAAGCTGCGCTCCTGTTTTCCTCCAGATACTTCCACAGCCTTCTACCCGCCCCACCCCCACCCCCAGAGACATGGGGAGCTGGGCACTTTACATCCCAACCCCCAACCCACCCAGCTAGGTGTGCAGACCTCTGGGCACAGTACAGCCATGGAAAAGCCAAGCATGCGTGCTTAGCCATTCACTAAGATCGGGCTTTCCAAAGCACCCGCCTGGGGAGAGGGGTTCCCCACTGTCTGGCTGTGCCTCGTGCTGCCGACCGGCACTACTAACGCTGCCAACTCCGAGGGAGGGCAACTCACAATTCCAAGAAACCCTGAAGAGTAGCCGCTGGAAAGTGAAAGTCGAGGTCGAGGCTGCACTTGCAGGCTCAGCTCGCCACTCTCCTTTGACAACATCCTAGAGGGCTCTCAGGATGCCGGAGTTGCCATGGTGATGGAGGAGGGCGGGGAGGGTTACAGAACGCCCTCCCTGGCACACAGGAGAGCTTCACACAAACTGCCCCTAAGATGTCAGGCGGGGTGGCACGTGTCGCGGTCAGAAACCAGCCTGCAAGTTCCTGGGAGTCAGGCCTGTCTCTGTCCACGCCAGCCGAGACCGCGAGGGCCGTGGCTCCAGAGGCACACGCCCAGCAGGGAGGAGCGGGAGGGGAGAGGGTTTCTGAGGCTGATGAGTGACAGCGCGAGGAACACGTGAAACATGTAAAACAATGGAATGTAAGCGATGCGCCTCCACGGTACCACCTGCTAGGCGTGGGGGAGGGGCTGCTCTGGATGCTGATGTGTGGGAAAGGGGCCGGGGTCGGTGGGCAGGGTGAGAGTAATGGCAGGGGACAGGGAGGAGGTGCATTCCGAATGGGGACCATTGGGGGAGAGGCACAGGAAGCAGCCTGGGAAGAGGAGGGATGAGCAGGAACGGAGGAGTGAATGTCCACATGTGGTTAACTGTCCGGTCCCCAAGTCCTGGCCGGTCACGGGGTCAAACGGAAATGCCACAGGGACGTGACAGGGCAAGCAGCAGGGGACTCGGGAATAAGGGGTCCATGTGGGGAGATCACCACAAGAGGGTGGGCTGGGGGCGGCGGCCCAGGGGTGGGTGACTGAGGCAGGAGGAGAGAGGAGAGGTGGGTGGGCGGCAGGAATGGGGGACAGGACATTGGCAGGCAGGAGGACGTGGGAGTGGGGAACTAGTGCACACACCGATCGTGGCACAGCCACCGAGGGTGGGGGCACAGAAACCCAGGGGTCTGTCCGGGGCTCCAGGACCTCTCCAGAGAAGGAGTCTGCCGTCACCCCTCTGACAGCAGAGAGGTGCCCACTGACCACAGGGACACGCTCACACTCCTGTGACCTTTCCCAGGACTCCCGCAGCCTTGGGTCAGCTTGGCAGCCCCCGGCGCTGTCACAGGATCCCACTGACACCGTCACCGTCACGGGCTGTCACACGCACAGGACCTTTCCCTCTGGGCCGAGCGCTGCCCGCCTGGCGCCTACAACCTGCTCCCCGCTCCTAGGCCAGCCCCGCCCCTGGCTCTTGGCAGTGGTTACTTTCCGCTCAGCTTCCGTTAGCTCAGGGCCCACTGTTTGCGGCTCCTCCCCCCACCACCTCAGGCCTCCACACGGGCATTCTGACACAAACCAGCTCTCAGGACACACCCCACTGCTAAGGGAGATATAGGAAGGGGGTCTCTCCGGGGTCACCCTCAAATGAGGGATGGAAGGAAGGACGTGACCCAGACCACGGGACGTGCATTTGAGTTTGATGCTGATGCACAGCGGGGGAGACCCAGCCATCACCCTCCAGCCACCCTACACCTGATGGGCCATGGGCCTCCCAAACCCATCGCAATTCAGATGGGAAACCTAGTACAGCCAGGATCCACTGGGCTAGCCACGTAGCTACCAGCAGCCAGCCTGCTGCTCTAACCACTGGGCGTGCCAACCCCTTTGGCCGACGCTGTCAGCGACCGCTGACAGAACTCCACACCAGCCCGCGCCCCCGCTTTTGCAACGCACCAGAGGCACCCTGAGATGCTTCACACGAACAAGAAGCCCTGGCCAGAAGCCCTGCACACAGCGTTTACTTCTTTGAGGAAAGGTGGGAATGTCTTTAACGCGCTCACAGGGCCTGGGGATGTCCCTGCTCCCCAGTCTGCCCAGCGCCGAGTTTCCAGTGTGAATGGAGAGCCCTGGAGCCGGAGGGAACTGGGCGGTGTGAGCCGCTCTGGGGACCCAGGCGGGGTCCGAGGGCCGGGCTAGGGTGCACTGCACCCCGGGTCCCGTCCAGGACCCTGTGGCCTATGCCGGCTCCCAGCGCCCTCCGCCGAGTCTCCACCAGGCTGCTCTGGGCTGGGTGCAAGCGTCTGCTCTGTGGTCCGGAGCCAGGCGCCAGGATGCTACCAGGCGGTGTCAGGTGTGAACGAGGCCCAGAACCTCGGTAACGAGGGCTCCTCGGCCCCTGCACCCCCCCCCCCCCCTTCTCTCTGGGGAGAATCCGCAGCTCCTTCCCCAGCTCCAGTGAGGCTGGTGAGCGGACATGCGGTTGGGGTCTGAGGGCCACAGCCCGGGTCTCAGGGGACCGCGATCCAGATCCGGGTGGAACACAGATCGACCCGCCACCCTGAGCCACGGCTCACTCAGCTGTGAGGCTGCCATGCGACATCCAGCTTGTGGGGCTGCTGTCAGTGTGGGGAGGGGACTGGCCAGGGCACACTGACCCTGCCTCCAATGCCCACCCCCTCCTCCTCCTGGGGCCTGCCACCGTCCCTCTCTGACCCCCTACCCCCCCCCCCCCCGGCTTCCTCTGGTGGAGGGGAACTCCTCCTCCCGCTCCCACAGCGCGGGGGGGAGAGGTGGCTCCTCTGGTGAAATCAGGGCCGCCTGCATGCCATGTCCCTGGGGTCAGGGGAACTCCTCTGGCCCTTGCTGTTCCCCGGGCAGCAACCTTAGCCCCCAGGCCGGCAGTGAGCTCAGAAGCAGGCGACTCCGGTCTGCCTGGCACCCACCCAGTGCGTCTCTGCCCGCCGGCTCCCAGGGCCGGGGCTGGTCTGCCTCTCATTCCCCCGGTTAGAGGCGCCCTGAGGACTGTGACCTGTGAGTGACCTCAGGTCCAACCCCCCCGAGGCCCCGTGGACTGTGCAGGGCCCTCTGGGCCCACGATCGGCTCTCTCTCGGGATCGCGGGGCCCGGGCCGCCCCGGGTGGCAGGGGCACAGCGCACAGGGGTGTTTCCGTACCTGGCCTAGTTGTAATTCTTTGCGTAGCGTCGGGATATACGGAAGTATTGGGGAAAATAAAAGCTGCACCCCCTGCAGACAAAAGGAGAGACAAACAAGTGAAGGTCTTCGGCCGTGTCCCAGGCCATCTCCGTGGCAGCGCCCGGCCTGCCAACCCGGCGACAGGGAGGCAGGGACCGGGGCCTGGGCCGAGCGTCCTGGCCGGAAAGGCCGACGCCCGGGCCAGAGGGGATCCTGGAGCTGGGAGTGGACATGGGACCCTCTGGGCCCCACGGGTGGGCAGGTGTCTGCGTTTTGATTTTACAGCTTCTTGCTGAAGGCCATCCCGGTGCCCCCGCCACGGGCCCAGCAATCTCAATTTTATTTTTTAAAATCCTATGGGAAGGGAGGTGTTTTAATTTTGAAATTGTGCACTCAAAGAAAGTAAAGTATTCTAGAGCCCTTGGAAAGCAGTCCCAAAGGATTGTATTTTGCCAAAGACTGTATGGATCTCATTAAAAACTAGAGGCCCGGTGCACAAAGATTTGTGCAAGAATGGGCCTTCTTTCCCTTGCTGCCAGCACAGTCTTTGCCCCAGCCCAGAGCCACCTTTCTGCCTTCCCATGCTGCCCAGAGGCTTGGAGCAGCTGAGACGGGTGCAGAATGCCTGCATCCCACCCTGGCCGCTGGGAACCCGTGTATACAAATTAACCCACCAGCTTTGTTGGGTTAATTTGCATGCTCATTCCTGACTGGCTGGTGAGTGTTGCAAGGGTATGGTCAATTTACATCTTTCTCTCTTTTTAATGTAGAGATGAACCCACATCTCCACTGGAATGCCTCTTTTCCCTTTTTGTCTCTCAATCAACATGTGTGTTAAGTTAGCATAAAATATTCCCTTTCCTCGGCTCAGTCCGTGCGGAGGTGGGTGTCCCAGGCTTTGATGGCTTCTACGTTTAACGATAACAAAAGGAATGACATCAGCACTATCTTGAAACGTTCAGTCACTATTCCAGTTTTTAAATAACCATGAAATGATCACAAAACACATGTCACTCAAAAGTGTTTCCTAAGAGGGGGAAATTAAGTTATTTGTGATTTCTGGCCACAAGGTCGTTACTAAGCTAATATGAGAGTGTAACCTACATGGGGAAAGTATCCTAAACAAAACTTTTTTTTTTTTACTTTACTCTAGCTTAAAAGCATAATGTCCTGAATACTGAGGACCAAGATCAAGTGGCAATTTCATGGTGATACTCAAACCTGGACTCCCAGGATACATTTTAAAGTAAAATGACAAGTATTCGGAACACGGCTGGGTTCCTACGTGAGGGCTGACCCTGAGTTGCCCGGCTTGCTTCCAGGGGTGACCTAAACCTCACCCTCACTGCTTCACCCCCAACCTGAGCCTGGGGGCGTGGCAGAGGCTCCCGCAAGCTGAACAGTGGTGGGGGGAAGGGAGAGGGGGCATGGCCATGCTCCTGCTGCTGCTCCCCCAGGAGGGGGAAAAGGGGCCCCAGCTTCGGGCACATTCATAGGCAGGAAGCCAGGCCCCTACTCGGAGCCTCTGTGATGAGGGGAGGGGGAGGGAGTGATGGAGGGAGGTTAGCCTGGAGGAAGCACTATGTTACCGGCTACTGGGCTCAGGCAGAAACATACAAATCAAAGGTAGACTCCGTGGTTAGAGACGATGAGCAGATGAGCCCTCGGTTAGTAACTCGTATCTCAGCCTCCAAAATCCCAGCACTGTCTCCCTCTCAACACACCCTGGCAGGAAACACCGCCTTCCCCGCCGTCCCTCCGACCGCCTTTCGCAGGTGCTCCAAGTCTGCGCTAGAGACGAGCGGCCAGTGGCCTGCGACTGGCCCCCAGAGGAGAAAATAAAACCCCCGCTTGTCCTAGTCCACATTCCTCAGAGAAGAAAAAAGAAAAGGAATGCTAAGGGCCCCTTTGGACCGGGCACGCTCTTGGTGACCACGGCCAGCACAGCGCCTCCTACCGGTCAAAACCCCTCAAGCGTCCACCTCTGCCTCTGCCTTCCCGGCGCACAGACGGCCCACACTCCACCGAAAGGCATGCACTGCGGGAGCCCTCGCCCGTCCGGGGCGGGCAGCATTACCTGTGTTTCTAGCATGCATTAACCGCGGAGAGTTTTGTAAGGCTTTATCAACATCATCTGAAGTCAAATGCGGAAGAGGAGCTACAAAACAAAACAGCAACGTCAAGATGAAAAAAGGGAGAGAATTACCTTCCTTAAAAAAGAACAAAAAAAAAAAGAACACCCCCACCCTACCGACCCTGCCACCACGGCTGCTTGGCAGCTCTCACAGCCTAACTGGTTAGCGTGTTAAAACTTAGACGGGGCCCCACGTGACCAGGGAGTGAGTGGGGGGGAGGCCGGGCAAAGCGTCCACCCCAATGGTCCCGCCCCCGTGCCCGCCGTCTGAGGAGCGAAAGCATGCAGCAGACCGTGGTCCATGCCTCTCTCCACCGCGCCCCCCCTTCCGCACGGTCCCGCGGCCTCTCCTGAGGCCGGGGGAGACGCCCCTCACACGGGGACGTGGGGTGTGAAGGGGGCCTGGTTTGGCATGAGGGGAGATCAGTCCCTACACCCCATCCTCTGCCACAGGTCTCCAGCTCACTGGGGCACCGGGGAGACAAGATAACGTGACCAGATAAAGCTTCCTGTCCTCTGGGTCTTCGCGGCCCAGGGGACCCTGCAGGAGGCAGCTGAGTGCTAAGGTGACTCTCTAAACATTCCGAGGACTTCTCAGCCTGCGTTCGCCTACAGCCGTGGTCAGCAAACTGCGGCTCTCGGGCCACATGCAGGTCTTTGGCCCCTTGAGTGTGGCTCTTCCACAAAAGACCATGGCCTGGGCGAGTCTATTTTGAAGAAGTTTAAGTTTAAAAAATGTGGCTCTCAAAAGAGATTCCAATCGTTGCCCTGTTGGTATTTGGCTCTGTGGGCTAATGAGTTTGCTGACCACTGGCCTACGGCATCACCTCCTAAGCGACCCGCTCTCTCAGACGCTCGCTGGGGACGGAGTCAGGGCCGGAAGGTGGCGTCGGCGAGCTGGACGGAGCCCTGGGCAGCCCACGTGACCAGCAGCCACGCCCGCAGGGCCTGGGTCCGGAGCGGGCGCTTACTCTCTCTGAGGTAGTGGAGGTGGGAGAGAAGGATGTCGGCGTTGTAGCTGGGTGTGAGCCTCTGGAAGTCGTCCTTGGTCATCTTGCACAGCTCCTTGCCGTCGATGTTCTGGAACAGCAGGATGTCGACGTCCGGAAGGCCGTACTCTTTCACCGCCCACTCCAGCCACTGCCGCACGTGGTCCGTGCTCCACAGCGTGGGATCTGAGGGATGGGGTGGAAGCATGCTAGGTCAGCTCCTGGAGATGCATATCTGGGGCGGGGTCAGGGGTGGAGCCAGGCTCCGGGACAGGGTATGACCTTGAACCTTGCTCTCGGGCAGGTCATGACCTTGAGTCAGGCTCCAGGACAGGTCAGGGCCTGAAGCCAAGCTCTGGGACAGGTCAGGGCCTGCAGCCAGGCTCTCGGACAGGTCATGACCTTGAGTCAGGCTCTGGGACAGGCTATGACCTTGAGCCATGCTCTGGGACAGGCCATGACCTTGAGCCATGCTCTGGGACAGGCCATGACCTTGAGCCAGGCTCTGGGACAGGTCATGACCTTGAAGCAGGCTCCAGGACAGGTGAGGGCCTGCAGCCAGGCTCTGGGACGGGCCATGACCTTGAGCCATGCTCTGGGACAGGTCATGACCTTGAGGCAGGCCCCAGGACAGGTGAGGGCCTGCAGCCCGGCTCTGGGACAGGTCAGAGAGAATGTCTCGGGGAAAGACCAGAACACCCGCTGGCTCACACACACAGGTCACTGTCCTGAGCGTGAACCGTTCTGGAAGTCCGGGCTCCCTCCCCCACGGGCCCCGCCGTTGCTCGGATACTCTAACGCGTCCTGCAGGGAAGCGGGCGGGTATTCTCTGCCCCCATTTACATTCATTTTCACCTTCCCGCTTAAAATAAACACGGATAAATGGAAAACTTCCTTAGAACACGACCAGTATCTGTGTAGGAAATTATGAGTTAGCGGCACATGCCAGGAAGAGGCTAATTATAGGTTACAACAAGATCCAAAATGGTATTTACACAAAATCCTGGACGGACAGAACGGGGGACAGGAAGCGCAGGTACAACCCGGCCCTGCCCGGATCGAGCCGTGGGTTCCGCGTCTTCCTGCCGAGAGAGGGCATGGCTGTGCAGCCAGCGCACCTGCCGCCCGGGCTGGCCCGGCCCTGACTCACGCCCCGCAGCTGCGGGCCCGCACCGGACAGGATGCAGGCAGGCGACAGCGCCGCGCTCGCCCGGGTGCAAGGGAGGGGACCCGGGAGGGCAGGACCCTGGGGAGGAGGAGTCGGCGATCCCCAACAGAAACACAGCCAGGGCGCCCCACCCAAACGCCTGGGGGCCGGGGGCTCAGGGCGCCCCCTGGCAGAGGGGGTTCCCAGACACCTGAGCCGGGAGCAGGGGCCGGAGCTGTGACCCCAGCGCCTCTGGACTTGCTGGGGCTCTGCAGGTGCCTCTCTTCTCCGTTTTACACGTAAAACGGGATCCCTGAGCTCGGCCCCACAGGCCCGCGGGGGTCAGCCTGCCAGGATGTTCTGGTCACGGCGGGTGAAACAGCCATCCCATTGAGTCAGCCACTCTATGGAACCACTGTTCAGCTGATCATTTTAACCCTGTTTGGTCTTACTAACATCTAGTCCCGTGGTCGGCAAACTCATTAGTCCACAGAGCCAAACATCAACAGTACAACGACTGAAATTCCTTTGGAGAGCCAAATTTTTTAAACTTCAGCTTCTTCTAACGCCACGTCTTCAACACAGACTCGCCCAGGCCGTGGTCTTTTGTGGAAGAGCCACACTCAAGGGGCCAAAGAGCCGCATGTGGCTCCAGAGATGCAGTTTGCTGACCACGGGCCTAGGCTACCCACGAATTGGGGCACGCACGGCATGTGCCGGTGAAATCAATTTAAGTTTACAGGAACAACAGTGGTAGTGAAAGACCTCCAGTCGTCGTATCTGAGTTCTCTCCCCTCCCCTCATCCCTTCCTTCTTTCATTCACTCCCTTCTCGTTCACATCCTTTTAAAAACTTAAATGTACTCGGTGACAATGGTTAATAACATGGGAGTTTCAGGTGCACAATTCCGCACTGCATCACCTGTGTGCTCCACTGTGCGCGCACCACCCCGAGCCTAGAGTCTCCTTCTGTCACCATATGCCTGACCCCCTTTAGCCTGGTCATCCTCGTCCCGCCCCCTTCCTCCCTGATCACCACCCCATGGTGTCTGTGTCTACGAGTCTACTTGTCTCTTACTGGTTTGTATCTTGCATTAGTGAAACCACAGGGTTCTTGTTTCGTGTATATTTTTAATAGAAAGAAATGACCTCAAATCCAGCACATGCTACCCTCGCCCCACCCCCTCCCGCACCCTCCAGGAGTCTCCACGGAAGTCCGTGCATGCGTCACGGCTATGGATGCCAATACTGTCACCCCGCCACGCACACGCACTGCTCTCTGTTCTTGGAGTCCACAGCAGCGGCTGCTGACTGACTTTGGGCTCTCTGCCCTGGATTTCCAAGATGTGCCCACTTTAGTGAGTACACTCAGCCATCTAAGCAGCTCTCGGCGCCCCTCCCATACAAATATGTCCAATTTACTGGCCAATGCACATCATCCCTGTGTCTGCATCCATGTACATGTGAAGGAACTGGCATGGTCCACGGGAGATGGGAGAACTTCAGCTGCCTGGTCTCGCCCACAGAGGTCCCGGCTTCATGGCTGGAGGGCAGCCGGACATGAGGGCTGTGCAAAGCTCCCTGGGTAATTCCAACGGGCAGCCCAGGTCCAGGCCACCTACCCAAGCCTCTCTGCTCAGAGTGTAACCCAGGGAAATGCAGAGTCTCTTGCCCTAGCCGGTTTGGCTCAGTGGATAGAGCATCGGCCTGCAGACTGAAGGGTCCCAGGTTCCATTCCCTTTCAAGGCACCTGCCTGGGTTGCAGGCTCGATCCCCAGTAGGGGGCATATAAGAGGCAACTGGTCAATGATTCTCTCTCCTCATTGATGTTTCTCTCTCTCCCTCTCTTTTCCTCTCTGGAATTAATACAAATATATGTTTAAAAGGGAAGAAATGCAGAGTCTCGGGTGCCCCCGGGACCTACTGAATCAGGGTGTGTATTTCCTCAAGCTCCTCAGTGACCCCCGTGCACACTAAGCTCGGGAGTCCTCGTCCAGGGTGCAAACCCAGATGTCCAGCTGCTGGGTCACAGGGCGTGTGCCTGGTCACCTCCACCCGCTGTACTGGATTTCTACCCAAACCCAGCCCTCTCTCTCCAGCAGCAATCAGTGCGCAGGCTCTGCAAACACAGGCGGAGCCGGGCTCTCCTGCAGAGAGAGATCTTCCACAAAACCCCCACCGCCCGGGACAGGAGGGCGCGCCCCCTCCGACGTCAGACACATGGGGGCAGTCTGAGAGTCTGCAAGCCCAACGTGAGTGCAAGGTTCACTTTCTCCAGCTCACTGGGCTTCAGATGGCTCTTAAAAAGAATATATATATATATATATATATATATATATATATATATATGCTTTTATTGATTTCAGAGAGGAAGGGAGAGGGAGGGAGGGATAGAATCATTGATCGGCTGCCTCCTGCACAGCCCCCTATGGGGATCAAGCCCACAATCTGGGCGTGTGTCCTAACTGGGACCTCCTGGTTCATAGGTCAGTGCTTAACCACTGAGCAATGCTGGCCAGGCCACACAGGCTGGTCACTGGGTCTAGACTTTGCTTTCAGGGTGACAACGTTCACCACTCCAGACTGTGTTCACAGGTCTCTTCCTTCATTTCTATGGCGATGCGCACACAGACACACACGAACAGCGGCCTGGACCCTCACACAAGTCCTCCTGTCCTCAGTGGCCTGCAGAGGACAGGGCCACCTCTCAGAGGAGCCTCCCTGCCCCCCCCTCCCCACGGCATCTCCCCGTGACTCCTCCGGGAGGCCTCGGCCAAACTGGGCTTCTTTTCGCTTTGCTTTGCCTTGAACCACGGGGCGGGGCCAGGGTAGCCCCTGCCCAGAAACCAGCGCACCGGGAGCTTCCTCTCTCAGCGGCAGGACCAGGGTCTGAGGATGACACACAATTCCCTGGGAGCCACGGGGCCCTGCCGCCATGGCGACAGGACGTCGTAGGAGGGCAGCCACCCAACGCCCAGGCCCTCCCTGCGCCCGGCGGCTGGTTTCCCGCCTGAGCCAGGCGGCCGCGGCTCAGTTGTCTCCACGGGACTCCCGTGCGGGACCCAGGCACCAGCTCCTGCACCGCACCGGCTCCTCACTCAGATATTTCGTCGGAACCCCGTGCTCCCGGGCTCGGGATGGTGGATGTCCGCTGCACCCACCCCTCCCGGGAGCCCTCCGGCCCCACGACCCCCGCGCCTTCTTAAAGAACAGGTGCGCGCTCTCTGGACTACAAGCCCCACTCCCAGGAGCGCGTCCTGAGACGGTGGCAGAGGATGTGGGAAGTGAGCTGTGCCCTCGGATGTCCTCTGTGGGTTGTGTATGATGGGGCAGCGCTGGGAACACCCTTGCTGCCCACAGGGCCGGGAAACCGAAACCCACAGCGGCAGGAAAAGCCCTCGGGGGCGACTCAATGATTCCATTGAAAAGTCTGGCAGCACTGCGGCCGAGGCGGCGGCGGCGCATTTGGCGAAGAGAAAGAAGTAGGTCCCGGGAAAGTGTCTGAAGGAACAGGCAGCCCAGTGCTTCTGCCTTTTCTGGGGGAAGGGCCACGGAGATTTTTACTTTTTTTTTTTCTTTTTCACTAAACTGTATCTTCTCTTTACTTTTTCTCTTTAAAAAAAAGCAGATATGCCTGGGTTAAAAATTATTTATTTAAAAAATGCATCCTCCCCTACGTTCCAAATCAAAACAAGGTCTTATAAAGGATTAAATGTGGATTTATATGAGCACTTATTTGTCGCAGTGTTTTTATAAGATTTCAAGGGTATACAGTTTTCATCTCGGCCCGGTCAGTGTGGCTCAGTGGCTGTGTCGACCTAGGAACCAGGAGGTCACGGTTCAGTTCCGGGTCAGGGCACAGGCCTGGGTTGCGGGCTTGATCCCCCAGTAGGGGGCGTGCAGGAAGCAGCTGGTTAAGGATTCCCTCTCGTCATGGATGTTTCTCTCTTCCTCCCTCCCTCCCTCTCTGAAATCAATAAAAACATACTTTCGAAACATTTTTCATCTCACTCGCTCAGCTTGTTCATGGGAATCGCTTCATTTGAAAAGAACGTAATTGAACAAAGTCAGGCACCGTCTGTGTCCTTTTGGGATCCGACATCCAGGCCTCTGCCCTAAGAGTGTATAAGTCACACCTATGAAAAGGAGGCACGGCCCCTTTTGGGGTGAAGGAGGGCCCCCCTCTCCGGCCAGGCACCCCTGCTCTGCGACCACCCTCCGGCCGGTGTGACAGAGACCGGCTTGCAAGGGACAAGCCCACACTCTGCCGCGTGGAGCACGTGGCCCTGCGGTCTTCCCAGACAGTCCCCACCCCTCTGTCCCCCAGCCTCACCCTATCACTGCCACCTCCGAACCGACACCCAGGCCTGCGCCCACACAGCACCCACTGCTGCTGCTCCCGCCTTCACCCGCACCCACCACGCCCTGGGGGCTGCCCTCCGCTCCGGAGCTGTCAGTACTGAGAAGGTCTGGGCAGAGGAGTGATAACAGGACCGGGTGACACCCCGCCCCGGGCGGCTGCAGCTGCAGACGGAGTTTTCTAGGGCTCAGGCCAGGGTGCTGGGACCCAGCTCACCCTTCCACGCCCCGGAGAGCCCAGTCGAGTCTCTGGGTCCTCCTCTGAGGCCCATGACATGTCAGCAAAGCTTTCCTGCTTCTGTCCCTCCTGCCATCACAGAGGGCGCTCACACGGTCCCACAAGGTTCAACGGGCCTTGCCCAGCTAGCGTGGGTCAGTGGGTGGTGGTTATAAACCAGAAGGTCACGGTTCCATTCCCGGTCAGGGCTTGTGCCGGCTTGGTCCCCAGTGTGAGGCGTGCAGGAGGCAGCTGATCAGTGATTCTCTCTCATCATTGATGTTTCTCTCCCTCTCCCTTCCTCTGTGAAATCAATAAAGATATATTTAAAAAACGATTCTACAGGCCTTCCCTCCTTCCCTGACCCGCAGGCCTGGGCATGAAGGAGAAAGGGAGGAGGCAACACAACAAGGGGGCCCCCCACGAAGCAATAGCTTTGCCCACGGTCAGACGCAGCAACCACACGGTCCGCCTCAGGCAGTGGTGCCCCTCGGGACACTCACCTGGCCTCCGCCTGGGCCCGGGTTTCCTCGGTGGAGCACCAGGACCCGGAAACACCTCCAGCAGGATAAGGGCTGAGGTGACTTCAACTCAAGAAGAGCCATCACCGAGGATGGCTCTGGGACAGGAGCCCAGGGTCAGAGGCGGCCGACAGAGGGGGGCTGAGGACCGCGGGAGGCAGTTCCACACCCAGGCACACAGCGAGCGGCAAGCAACGTGAAGTCCGAGCAGGACTCGCAAGCGCAGAGAAGCTGCAACTGATCCCACCTGGGAAAAGGCAAAATTTCACTAGGTGGGTAAAGGTTTGAGTCGGAAAGGATTTGACAGAAGCAGGAGAGAAGCCCTTCAGTTTGGGGCAGTGGTCGGAAAACTCCTTAGTCAGCAGAGCCAAATATCAGCAGTACAACGATTTCAATTTCTTCTGAGAGCCGAAAACCAATGTCTGCCCGTGGGCCACGAAGTTTCAGTCACGCTATACATGTGCACCCGCACGTGGTATTTTGTGGGAGAGCCACACCCAAGGGGCCAGAGAGCCGCATGTGGCTTGTGAGCCGCAGTTTGCCGACCACGGGGTTAGGGGAACAGCTTGAGCCCGGCATCAGACCCCCGGGGCCATGAAATAGCTCGTGTGTCCAGGGAGACCTGGGCGTGGCTGGAGGGGAGGGGTTTCGAGGGACCCCAGCCACGGACAGAGGGGACGGAGGTGAAAGGTGGGGGTCCGATCAAGGGGAGCCCTGAGTATCTTGCGAAGGAAGCTGGACTTTCCCAGAGTCCGAAAATGTCTGAGGAATCAGAGGACGTTTTCAGTTACACCAAGCACCCCATACTTAGTGCCAAAATAAAAGGCTTAGTTGGGGGTCAGAATACCCATACGTGGGTCTGATTCAGCCATGTATGGACGTCCACGTTAA
The DNA here is from genome assembly GCA_963924515.1 of Vespertilio murinus. Lineage (NCBI taxonomy): Eukaryota > Metazoa > Chordata > Mammalia > Chiroptera > Vespertilionidae > Vespertilio > Vespertilio murinus. The sequence goes on along the minus strand of OZ004706.1, from coordinate 197,729,477 downwards.
GCTCCCGGGAGGAGTGGCTGTCGGTGGGTTCGGAGCAGCGGGCTGTGGGGCGGCCAGAGGAGTGGGGGAGATACTGTCTGTGAAAGCACTCTGCCAACATGACGCATTGCAGCGGAGGAACGCACGCATGCCCCGGGCTCGGCACTGCAAGCTCGGCTAAAACGAAATAAACCATCTATTACCGCCGGGACGCCTCTTCCTTTAAGCACAAAAGTCTGATTTATCACTTTATTTTAAGAAGCTCTCGGAGGTGCTTCTGTCAGATGAATCATGAGCCACCGCAGATAAGTGGTGTTTTCAGCCTCTGGGCCAATTGTTTTGAAAACATCTGTGTCATCACTCCGCGGCGCACAGACGTCCTCGCGGAGAATCCCGGCACAGGGCGGGGACGGGGAGCAGCGTCTCTCTCTCTCTGAAGCCTCTTACTCGCATCTCAGCAGACATGGTTAATATCCCGACGTGGTGCGAATGCTATTTCAGTAAGTTGGAATTTAAAGAATAGATAAAAAGCAACGCACAGAGTTCTGAAGTTGCGAAGCTTCCTGCACTGGGTGGTTGGGTGGAGAGGCAGTGGATGGGAGGAGGGTTGATTTTTTTTTACATTTCCCTGCCCCTGGATTCTGACCCCGAGTCCTGCTGTTGCTAGGGAAGCATTAAGTAGATATTTAAACTAGCTGGAGGGTATGGCATTGCTGCAGACCTACTGTGCACCGAACCCCTCACGCAGGCAGGCATCCTATTCCGAAGACCCCGCCTGGGGAGCGAATAGCAAGCGTAAGCAACAGCCAACAGAGTTCTCTGGCTGGAACGTGAGCTTTAACCCACCAGAAACTGAACTCTGGTCTCTTCACAGACTACCCTCGAGGCTGTGTCTGAAAGCCTTGATCCCCAAACTCATGGGTGGAGGTGTTATCATCCTGATCGTTACTCATTTCTAACTTTGTGGCACTTCAGCTGGTGAATGAGGTCATTTGACATGGATTTTCTTTTATATTGGCTGTTTCCGTTTTTGTCATTTGGTATTTCTGTAGATGTGTCAGAAGTGCTCAAAAATTATAAGATCTCTAAGTGCTGAGCGCAGGTTTCTGTACATAACCACTGAATCAAAATTGGTTACCTGTATGTCATTTTTATGCCATTGATTTTTCAATTGCTGACCAGGGCACATTAAAATCTCTCACTAAAGTGTACTCATCTGCTCTTTATGTATTTTGAAACTATCTGACTGGGCATAGACAAGTTTGTCATTGTCATATATTTCTGTAAATGCAGTCCTTTTCCATGGTGTAATAATCCTCAAGCATTATCCCCAGTAATGCTTTCTGCTTTCTATTTCCACTGTTGTCAGCTTTATTTTTATTAGAATTTGATAGTATGTCTTATTCTGTCTGCTTGCTGTCACTCTTTCTTTGTAGCATATAATTTTGTAGAGAGTATACAACTCATTTTGGAGTATTTTTAAGATCTTTCACTCTCTGTGAAAGATTCTTTAGCTTCTGTTTCTTCACTTGTTAACGTTTAAACAAAACACATTTGATCATCAAATATGTCCTTTTCCCAACGAATGCAAGGAATGCAGAAATCTCCAACTCCCATCGTCCATCACTAATCTCACATGATAACCTTGTCTGCTGTTTTGATTCTGCCTTATTATTGTACTCCCTAGTTAGGAAGCTGTGGTTGTCACCTCATAGCCATTTCTCTTTAATCTGCCCTCCTGTTAACCAATGTCATTGTTCTCACTTCCTTCTTATTGCTCACTCCTTCGCCCTAGGATCCATTTTCTCTCTTTATTAAAACCTCTGTTACACCCTGAACTGGGGGTCAGTTAGCAGCAAACTCACTCTTTGCAAGGGTCTTTATTTCACCCTCAATGGACCTCATAGATTAGATTGTGCCCTTAATAAACCTGTTTCATTGGCATCCTCTCAAGTTTACTTTCTTCATCTAAACACATTATTCTAAAGAACCCTTTACTTCCCCTGGCTACCATGGCAGAAAAAAAGAAAAGCAAAACAAAAAACAAAACAAACAAACAAAAAAAAAAAACACACATACACACAAAACACACAAATGGGTTAAGAGCCCAGAAGACAGCTAGAATATGCCTGTTTCTCTCGGCCTCGGCCCCCTGTCCTCCGCTCTGTTCCTAGGAGCCTGCCTGTACCTGCCACTGTCTGCAGATGCTCCGTGCTTTTTCCTGAGGTGGCATTTAAATGCTTTGTCTCTGCTCTTGCAGGCTCGCCAGAATGTGATGGCTGAGGCTTATTCTTATTTTTTCCTTCCCTGGCTGGCGCTTCCTATATTTGGGAACGAGTCTTGTTCGTCAGTTTTGGGAAGGTCAGCATTTATCTCTTCAAATACTTCATCCCCTTCGTCCTCTGTTCCCTCCTTTCTGGGACTGCTTCAGGTCTGCCCAGGATGCTACCCGAGTCCTTCCCACTCAGACGGTCTCACGTTTTCCATCTCTGTCACGGTGCCGCACTCCGAGAGCAACCTCAAGTCTACTTCCTTTCAGTCACTCATCAAACCAACTGTTTACTGCACCTACTGAGTTTCAAACACCTTTTTTGAATCGTGTGTGTGTGTGTGTGTGTGTGTGTGTGTGTGTGTTTCTAGCAGTTTTAGTTCTTCTTCTTCAAAATAGTATGTTCTTTTCCAAATTATCTTGTTTCTCTCCTTTTTGGTTCCTTCTTGTATGTCTTTTGTCACCTTAAAATCTATTTCCTTTACATTCCCCATCCTGTACTTCAATTATCTACCATTCTTGAGAGTTTAATTGTGTCAACTGCTGTTTCTGCTGAATCTTGGTCTAGGGAGACTCTCTTCCTGTTTTTGTAAGTAGGGTTTTTCTAACTTTGGTGTTTCTTTTCTTTTTAAAAAAATGTTTTTATTGATTTCAGAGAGAGGAAAGGAGAGGGAGAGAGAAACAGAAACATCAATGATGAGAGAATCATTGAACAGCTGCCTCCTGCACGCCCCTTACTGGGGATGGAGCCCATAACCCGGGCATGTGCCCTGACTGGGAATTGAACTGTGACCTCCTGAGTCATGGGTTGGCACTCAGTCACAGAGCCACACCAGCCCGGCTTCGGTGGGTCTTTATCTGCAAGAAATGTGAAAAGCCCAGATGAAAGTCACCCCCGCCCCCCAGGAAGATTCTGTATCTACTTCTGTCTGGGTTCCAGGAGCACCTTTCAGTGGCTCATTTCTCAGCCTGGCGGTGGGGCTGCTGGGATACACAGTGGTGAACAGGTGTGTATAGGGATTGGGGAGGGAGCCGGGTTCAAATCCCTGTGAAAGCTCAACACCTCATCCTGCCCTAACTGACCTTTAAGCTCCAAATCTCTATATTATAGGCACTGGACTCCACCCCCACCCAAGCCACCTAGCTGACAGGTATCAACGTGAGAATGGTCTGCTCCGTTCCCAGTTCCCTTCTTGGTCTAGTCTCTGAGAACTCACTTCTTCCCAGTTCGGCTTTGCATTAAAGGGATGTTAGACTCTGGGCAGCATTTCTGTGTTTTAAGTCCAGTGTCTCACAGAACCAAGAGCCTTTTCTGCCTACTTTTTACCGATGTAGTACTCTACACTTCTCCATGTTTAAAGGAAGAGGTTCCTGATCGTTAATACCTGTCACCCTGACTGGGTCACAGGCCGCCCAGATATTTGGTTCAGCATTATTGGGGGGGGTGTCCCCAGAAGAGATTAGCATTTGAATTGGTGCCTGAGAAGCAGGGGGCCCTCCCCTGGATGGAGAGAGTCCTGACCAGGAAGGGGGGGAGGGGCTGAGTAGAACAAAGGGGTGGAGGCAGGGAGGCCTGGAGCTGCCTGACTTGGGGCTGGGCTGTCTCCTGCTTAAGACTCGGGCTGAAGGCATCACCGTCAGCACTCAGTTTGCAGATGGTGGTTTGTGGATTTACTCAGCCTCATAATCATGGGAGCCAATTCCTCATAGCAGATGGATGAGAGAAAATGAGAGATAGAAATGAGAGAGCAGGAGGAAGAGAGAGGGGGCACCCTGCTTCTGTGAAGAACCCTAACACCAAGTTGAACAAAGATTTGCAGCGCCCCCTCGGTGATCCTGACTCCCGCTAACCAACCCGGACCACCATTAGAGCCACAATCGCCGCTCACTGACCTCCACTTGCTGCTGTGTCTGCTGACTGAGAGGCAAAATCATCGGCACCGACAGGAGGGGGCAGCACAGAGGAAGGCGCTGGTTGGGACAATGCAGGGAGGTGACCCTTGGGCAGGACGTGGCGCAGGGATGTGGCGGGGGCGGCAAAGGGATACGGGAATCGGTCACGGGGGGTAGAGGAAACTCTTCTTGATCCGTCACGTTTCCATCCATCTCCCTCCCCAGATGCCCTGAAGCATCTGTGTGAATCACGCATGGAAGTCTTAATCACACTCCTCCCGCTCTCCGTGAGTGGGTCTTATCTGCTTGTTCTTATCGCCTCCTGTCAGGCCGGGTCACTTCCTGTGACTCCCGTGAGTGACAAGTGCCGGTGAATGCTGCTTGCACTGAGCCCAAGTCCCCGGCACGCAGGCTCTGAGCAAGACACAAGGAGTAGTTTCCGCCGGGCGTGTTTGGGGCCCGGAAGAGGGGGTTTAAGTTGCATAAAAGCACTTATTCGTGGTGACTGGAGCACAGTAAGCGCTCTGTGAATGAATGAATGAATGAATGAGTGAGTGAGTGAGTGAGTGAGTGAAAGAATGAAGAGAAAAACCAGCAGAGAGATGAGTGTGGCTACTCTTTCTCTCTGAGACTCATGATTACCACGCGTTCTTAAGCCCAAGGTGGGTAGTTAGGAGATCAGAGTAGCATCTTTGAAAAAACCAACGCTTTGGCATCCATTTTAGGGAATAAGAACAGAGAAAAAGTAAAAAACTTTCAAAAGAGTGCAATCGGCTGGAACCAGAGGCCCGTTGCATTCTCGACAGCATTTTGCAACGTTTGAGAAAAGTGGGTGAAGGCGGCGCCTTCCTCTTTGCGAGCCTCCTGGTTGGCACATCGCGAGCACCAGTCACTCCCCAGAGCGGCGGCGGCCTCGGGGGCACCGGGCTGGAGGGGCAGCTTCCCGAGGAGCTCCGAGAGCCACACACTCAAGCTCCTGAGAACAGGCCCGCTCCCGGGTGCCCTGGGGACCCCTGACTCTGCACACAGGCTCACAGCCCGGGAGGCAGCCCTGGGGACACTGCCAGCGGGGGCCAGCAGGGGCCAGTGGTGACCAGCCAGGGGCTTACACGGCCGTGGCTGCTGATAGGAACGCAGTGCCACGCGCCCAGGCCTGGCATGGTGCTGATCCAATCTGTCCAAACGGAGCTTTGCGCTGACACCGGTGACCATAAATGAGGTGCCCTCGACGCTCAAGCTGTGTTCTGGCCCCGGGTCCCTGGGAGTGCCTTGCCCCGTGGCCTTTACCCCCGTGGCTGTGCCCACCAATGACTCCACCCACAGCGCGGGGGAGAGACGTTAGGAAGGCCAAGTGCCCTCCCACCGAATGGGGGATGGGGATGATGACGATGATGACAATGATGACGACTTTGGAATGTCCATGGGAGACTACTGCTTCCCATGCTTCCTTCGTGCCGCCCCCTCTCCTGAAAGGGACAGCACGTGCCTTTATCAAGAATAGTGAACACGATTAAAGTGAACTTTACGTAGTGTCTCTGTCCAGACTGGAGGCCCTCACACTCTATGATGTGGGAAACCCACCAGGAACGTGTGAACAAGGCAGGGTCCTCACCTCCCACCTGGAGGCGGAAAGTGGGGAAGCGCAATTCTTAAACCAAAGCTCCCAGCGTTCCTCGGGGCCGTGGCTGGAGCAGACCTGGGGAAACAGTCTCTGGTCGGGCTCCAACCAAGCAGAGCCACCGGGAGCCGGTACCGGGCACGGGCCTCAGACCCCTCTCACTAAGATCGAAGTCACGGAGAGCCACTTTGAGGTACATCCATGTCAGGAAGAGCCAACCCGTGAGATGCAGACCTAGACATACAGATATGCACGCCAGAGAGACAGACAGACGGACCAATGACAGGCAGATGGTATAGAGCCACAGGCAGATGCTAGAGAGCTGGCTGATGCTAGACAGACAGACGATAGACATATGGGAAGACAGACAAATAGATGGCACTCAGGCAGGCAGATTAGACGTGCAGATGTGATTAGCACGCTCTGAGGCACAACCCGACAAATTTGCCCGGGCAACAGGCAGGAGCCAGGCCTCCCACAATGCCTGGCGGCTCTGCCAATATGGCTTTTCTGGTCACTTCCCTGCAATCTTCCTGTAACAAGCCCGGGACACATTTCTCTCTTGACTCAGAGTTAAGAGAGAAATGTTAGTTTCCTTTTACCTATGGATCCTGAGCCACGAGTCCCCCTGCACTGCCTGCGGACACCTTGCAGTCAAACAACACCCGCTGTATACTGGAGTTAAAGACGGCATCACAGGCGGGGACTCTGAGAAGTGAGGGGTCCACGTGTAGGAACGCCCTCTGAGCACAGACCAGGCCCAGGCTGTCCTTGCTGCCCTCTCTCCCGCCGCCTTTCCGGCCGCGCTGTCAGATGCTGGGAGGGCTGGGACGTGGATGCCGGTGTGCACTTGCCTGATGGTACGAGTACTGAGAAATAACCTTTTCTTTCTGGTGTGCACACCTGGTGTTAATCAAAGCATCTAACTGGCACAACCCACATAAACCACTTGGACCCCAGGTCTGGAGAATTCTCTCTCTGTATGCAGAGCACCCCATACCCAAACTGTGCCCAAGGGAGGCCTGGATCCTAGAGCGAGGGTGCAGGTGCAAGTGGGAGTGCAGGTGCAGGTGCAGGTGGGGCTGCAGGTGCAGGTGGGGGTGCAGGTGCAGGTGGGGGTGCAGGTATAGGTGGGGGTACAGGTACAGGTGGGGGTGCAGGTATAGGTGGGGGTGCAGGTACAGGTGGGGGTGCAGGTGCAGGTGGGGGTGCAGGTGCAGGTGGGGGTGAAGGTGCAGGTGGGGGTGCAGGTGGAGGTGCAGGTGGGGGTGCAGGTGCAGGTGGGGGTGCAGGTGGAGGTGCAGGTGGGGGTGCAGGTGGAGGTGCAGGTGGGAGTGCAGGTGGGGGTGCAGGTGCAGGTGGGAGTGCAGGTGGGGGTGCAGGTGCAAGTGCAGCAGCTGACAGAGTGGCCTCAGGTCCTGCAACCTCAGGGCCACGTTGAGGAATGATCTGGATTGTGCAAATGCAGCTGTGTGTGTGCACACATGTTCATCTGTGTGTACATGCACACATGTTCATCTGTGTGTGTGCGTGCACACATGCTCATCTCTGTGTGTGCGTGCACACATGTTCATCTGTGTGTCTGTGTATGAGCACAGATACATGAAGCTTGACCAATAACTGAAAGACCAACTTGCAAAACCCGCCACAGGTCACTGTCTTACAAACACTGTCAACTGAATAACTGCCCGCACTCGCGTGAAGCAACCCCGGGCGGGCGCCGCTGAAAGAGGCCTTGCCTCAGGGGCTGAAACCGCCTTTACACAAACTCTGAGCCCGTCAGCGCGGCCAGCCCTTCGCCCGCCCGCCCGCCGGCCCCCTCGACGGACCAGAAATGGTGGGCGCTCGGACTGGACTGAACTGGCTCTTTGCCACCGGCCCGTGTGAACATCCCTCCTGTGTTCTAAACGTGGTTCTCAACGAAGAAAGCCCGGGCCGGCCCATTGGAGAGGCACGGATGGCCTCAAAGCACAGCGCTGGCGGCGGCACGGACGATGCCTCCTGGGGGAGGACGGAGGAGGCACCAGGTCACCTCCTGGCCTGTGAGTCCATGAGGAGCCAGGACAAGAATTTTCTTTTCTTTCTTTCTTTCTTTTTTTAATATCTTCATTGATTTTTAGAGAGAGAGGGAGAGGGATAAGTGACAGAAACATCAATGAGAGTGAAACATGAATTGACTGGCTGCCCCCTGCATGCCCCCTCCTGGGGACCAAGCCTGCTCCCCAGTCATGTGCCCTGACCGGGAATTGAACCAGTGACCTCTTGGTTCACAGGTGGACGCTCAACCACTGAGCCACACTGGCTGGCAAGACAAGAACTGTCAATGCAGACCTTTCTTCAGACGGATCCTCTCATCTTAGAAAGGGAACGACGGTGCTCTGCCTACACGGAAGCAATTCCGGTCTTGAGGAGGCGGAGGAGGGGAGGTGGGCCTGGGAGGGGGTCCCCTGGGTTTCCACCTCATTCTGTCCACAGCCTGCCAGTGTCAGTGGCCCAGCAGCCCTGCCCCCCATCTTCCCCCTCCCCCCAGCACAAGCCTTTCTGAGACGCCGCACATGCAGTGGGTACCATGGCCTGTCCGTTTCTGTATTTCCCCGGTTCAAATGGCACAGGGTCAGGAGACACAACGTGCGTGTGCACCTCAGTGGCCAAGATCAAACCAAACACACGGCATCCGTGTAACTGTCCGCGGTGCACCCATCATCATCAAACCTGTGTGACCCTCGCCGAAGGCACACGTGTCCTGTGAGAGTCTCACGAGGCTCTTCAAGATCAGGGTTGGCCCCCGAGGACGGTCCTTTCCACACCACCTGCACCAAATCGGCGTCCTAGTTTGCCGAGAGCCACCCAGCGACAAGCCTGCGGAAAAGCCGAGCCCTCGAACCCGAGGCCACGCGCTCTGCTCTCTCCACTCCCCTGTCTGGGAGGAGGCAGAGCCCCACGGGACGTGAGCTTCTGCAGAGTAAGGGTTGGGACTCGTACCACGGGAGGACTTGGACCTGCCTGCCCCACACTGCCCTGGCGGAGGGACGGCTCAGTCTGCACACACGTCACCCCTGCCTCCCTCTCAGCACCCGCCACGGCCACAAGGAGCAGCCGGTGCGTGCAGCCCGGAGGCGAGCTGCCCCCATCACTCACTCCTCCCTCAGCGGCGCTCACCGGGCACCGCCCCCCTGCCGGGCACTGCCCTGACCCACGGACAGGCCTGTGGGCTGAGGCTGCCTGGAGGGAGGGAGGACACGACCACCTCAGTGCTCTGTACTGCGCTAAAGAAAAGCGGGCGAGGGGACAGAGTCCCGGGGTGCAGTGGGAGTGGCAATTGGGTGTGACAGGAAGCGCCTCTCTGAGGAGGTGTTTGCACAGCGCCAGGAAGGGCCGACCGCCTGGGACCGAGGGTCTCCGGCTGAGCCGACAGCAGGTGCAGGCCCCCGGCAGAGCGGCAGGGTGACCAGATGGCTGGAATGAGTAACGGGAGCAGCCCACAAGGGCTGCCGTCAGGAGCTGAGAGTTATTCCCACAGGGAACGGGAGAGAATGGGGGGTTCAGGCAGATCTGTTCACACCCCAAGGTGGTCTCTAAGGAGCTGCTGGCCCCTGCAAAAGTCAGCCAACCTCTCAGACATTCCGTTCCTTCCCCTCCCGTCCTGGGGACATGGGGATAAGAGACCTGTTTCCCGGGACGAGGTGAGCTGCCGTGTCCCCATCGCTAAGGAAATGCCCTGCGCAGAGGCAGAGCGAGGCCCACGGGCAGGGAGGGACAGATGCCGAGGCTGCCGTTGCGGTGGTTCTAGGTTTATGGCTCTGAGTCCTCCATCCTATCACCTTTAGTTTTGCTAAATAAGTAAGTTCCTGGCATTTGCCTCAAACCCAGAGTCATGCTCCGGGCTGGGTCAGGAATGGATTCCGGGGGGAGTTGTCCTCTGGTTCTGGGATCTGTATGGTGGGTGGGCCAGTGGGCGCTGCCATTTACACTCTAGGGCAGCAGCGCACTGCTCCCGACTGTTTGTCTGCCCAGGTAGAGAGACAACTTGTTAACAACCACAAGGCTACCACCCATTGTAAACAGCACGTCGTAAGAGAAAATATCTGTAACACCACACAACCGCAGGGAAGGGGCAACTCCTACCTGTAGCTCACTTCCATGGACATCTCTCTCCTCTCTCTCTCTCTCTCTCTCTCTCACACACACACACACACACACACACACGCACACGCACACGCACACACACACACACACACACCAGTGAACATTTCACTCTATGTGCACGAACACCTGCCGGCTCCCATGTACAGCCCTGCTGTAGACCGGGGAGGGGCGGGCCCCCGGTGGGAAGGACAGCTTGGGGGGGGGCGGGAAGGGCACCTCACCTGCGGGGACGATGACCCTGCGCTCGCTGGTGGTCATGTTGGGGGGCGGCAGGTGCTTCTCCTCCAGGTAGCTGCCGTAGCTCATGCCCACCTCCGGGCTGCCCACCATCTTCCCGCCTTTCGCCACACTGCACTCCTCGGGCGAGTTTCTGGTGGAGAAAGAGAAATTGCTCCATTACTGTGGCAACGGACAGGCGCCGCCGGCCCTGCCCCGAGACAGGGGAGCGGGAAGGCGAGCGGAGGTGGCTGGGGAAGGAGGAGGAGGAGGAGACGACGCGACGAGGCAAATTCAGGGCCTGCCAGGGGTGGAGGGTGACCCCCAGAGTCCAGAGGTGGATGTACTAAAGCTCCACGTGACGACATGTACAGACGGGCCCTTCTTTCTTGTTTCCTTTTCTTTTATATTAAAAAATATATTTTATTGATTTCAGAGAGGAAAGGAGAGGGGAGAGAGAGAGAGACACCAATGATAAGAGATGTCCCCCAACCCTGACCAGGAATTGAACCACCACCTCCTGGGTCCCGGTTGATGCTCAACCACTGGGCCCTCCTAATGAAGTTCAGATGAAGATGCGAGGATGATGCCAACACATTGGACTCGTGTGTCCTTATGAGGAAGAGAGGCGACCAGAGAGCTAGCTCGCCCCCCCGAGGCGCTGGCCCTCCCCAACCCAAGGAGAGGGCACCCCCAGCCACAGCCCGCCTGGCACCTTGACCTTGGGCTCCCGGTCTCCAGAACCGGGAGGCACCCTGTCTATTGTGTCAGCCCCTCTGAGGTGCCCAGGCTTGGGCCCAGCCAGGAGCGGGCACAGCCAGGAGCGGGCACAGCCAGGAGTGGGGGCCTCAGAGCCAGGCTGCCACCTGGCTCCTCCTGAAACCGTCCTGTCAGACCTCCATCTGCAACAACGGCCTGGGACACGTGCAGACAACGGCGAACCGCCGTCTGTTCTGGCCGCCGACAGTAAACAGGCCGCGCAGACAGATGCGGGGAGACAGACGCGGCGCCCTCCGCCAGCCAGGCTCAGCCCGGAACCAAGTTCCTCTTTCTCAAAACCTCAGAGCCATCCTCGGTGGAATTTCCCATTCCGATTCACGCCCGCCTTTAGGTAGGGGACTTGGAGCCTCACCATGTCCCCAGCTCCGTGCTAGCAGGCAGGCTGGGGGCGGGGGGAGGGCGGGGGGCAGGCACCCTGGGAGGAAGCCCTCTGGGACCCTGGGTGGGGGGCATCAGCCGCTGGGCCCGGGGCCAGTTCCCAGGGGTGTGTGAATAAGGCAGCCGCAGCCTTTAGCATAAGGACTGCCTGCCTTGCTGGAAAAAAGAAAACGGAATTATATATATAATTGATTTTTTACAAGAGGAAGGGAGTGGGATAGAGAGCTAGAAACATCCATGAGAGAGACTCATTGACCAGCTGCCTCCTGCGCACCCCCTACTGGATGTGCCCACAACCAAGGTACATGCCCTTGACCGGAATCAAACCTGGGACCTTTCAGTCTGCAGGCCGGCGTTCTATCCACTGAGCCACACTGGTGTCGGCAACAGGGAATTTTTTGAGATTCAAAAAACTTGAATTTTTGGGGTACAATCCTATTAAATATTTGATATAAATCATATTAATAAGGAAAACTCCAAACAGAAAATCCAGCTTACCCAGCAAACAGAAAAATACGTAAAATCCTTCTGAGAGGGTCACCCACGGACGGCGAACCCAGGACCGCCGCAGAGGCCTCTTCCTGGTCAGGTGATGTCTCCTCCGGCGGCTCTCTGGACACGGCCTCTCACCCCCAACCCCGCACGCGCCTTTTCACTTTCCCAGGGCCCCCCGAGGCTCCCCCTGGATTTCAAACTTCCTCCCCGTGGCCACGGCCCGAGGGTGTGTGGGTGTCCTCCAAATATAGGTGGGGGACGTGCCAGCCACCCGGGAATGGACGTGACCTTCATGCCTGGGAAGGTCACGGTCAGCCAGGGCTGGAGGGCCCTCTCTGGGTGGCGCGGGGCCGGGGTGGGGTGCAGAAGGTCATCCCGGAGCCCAGGGCCACAGCGTGGGGGGGGGGTGGCCAGGAGGGGCAGAGAGAGCCCCCTCGGCATCGGGACTCGGACAATGTACGTCTGTGCCCAGCGCCGCTGGCTGGTGTGCCCGGGCTGATGTCGGGGCTCCGGGCCGGCCGTGGGTGAGGAGCCCCCTGTCTGGGGATGGAGGCTGCAGGCGGCCGCCCAGGCCTGAGGCCGGACCGCGGGCCTGGAACACCGCCCGCCCCACGGCCTCCTCGCAGCTGTGCTAACAGGAGGGAGATTTAAAAATAACGACGGTCTGCGTTCCCATGGCGAGGCCCGCGGAGTTTCCAGCGCTGCCCACACACGCATTATTTCCCCCTGATGCCGTTTTTCCTGGCTTCCCACGTTTATCTCCAAAAGACCCGTCCGTCCTAACGTCAAAACACGGAGAGTCTTCGCGTCGGCCTCGGTTTCCTATCCCCTCGGAAAATTCCACCCATGGAGCGGAGGGTGTGTTTGGGTCTATTTGTCTCAAGGAGAGAGAGTTACTAGGGGAGTGAGCTACGGGGGACGGGATGCGGCTCAGGTGAGGGGCAGACCTCGAGCGACCGCCCTGATGCCCAGGGTGAGACTGTTCCGAGTCCTTCATGCACTCGGCCAATCAGGCCATTGTTTTTTGTTTGTTTGTTTGTTTGTTTGTTTTAATATTGATTTCAGAGAGGAAGGAAGAGGGAGAGAGGGAGAGAAACATCCATGATGAGAGAGAAACATGGATCGGCTGCCTCCTGCACGCCCCTTACTGGGAATGGAGCCCGCCACCGGGGCCTGTGCCCTGTCTAGGAACCAAACCGTGGCCTCCTGGTTCCTAGGTCAGTGCTCAACCCTGAGCCACACCAGCCGGGCCGTGCCATTTTGATTGGGTGCCTGCTGAATGCCAGGCACCCTACATTCTTTCTCCTCCAACAAGGCAGTCCCCCACCTAAGAGATGCATGGGGTCACAGAAATGGGGTCATGGACCCTGCCGACCAATGCTTTAATTTTCTTCTAACTCTTACCTGGTGCGTTTCCCTATTCTGAGGACACGCGCTCTGGGCGCGGGTCGTGGTAGTGTTCCCACGGCTTTCAAACAAAGGTGACAAGCCCTCAAGCGGCACCGTCCCGAGTTTCCAAAACCGAGCGCAAGTATTTAAAGCTGGGCCTGTTTAGGTGAAGTTCCTTCGTTTTGTTTTTCGGCGAAGTGCTGTGACCACAGGACATAATTCATCGCCTGCAGCTTCCCCATGCGGCTACCGTGGAGAAAACAGGCCTCCAGGCCCCCGGTCACCAGCCGCGCCCTCGGGACGACGAGAACACAGTCCCTCCCCACTGTGTCCGGTTTAGCTTCGGGGGCAGGGAGGATGGGACTGGGCCCCTGACCATTTCGAATTGTTGTTGTACTAAATGTAATGTGACATTCACCTCTCAGAGAAGAAGGGAGAGGGAGCGATAGAAACATCGGTGATGAGAGAGAACCATTGGCAAAGAGCATTCCTTGCAGCTCTGGACGCTCAGTGTCCATGTTGGCTGCTATGAACATGCCAAGCAAGGCATCAGATGCTGATCGCTAACCGGATCCTCGTCGGCGGACAGGAAGTGCCTCTGTCCTGCTGTTTGGGGCATAAATGTCTTCATTGCAGCTAAGCACGGGAAGGTGTTTGTTTCTCTCAGTCTTCAGAGCCCCCGGAAGTCATTATGCAAATCAGAACTGAAACGGGCTATCTCCTCACACCTGTCGGGAGGACTCACGCCAGGGATGCTCCAAGCTCCTTTCATGTAACATACATGGGAATAAACAGGGGGGCAGAGCACTTAACACGCCGCCTCGCACACATGATGCCCGCTGTCGATGGGGCGGCTGTTCTGGTCCTGTTCATCGACACGCCGCCCCGGGGTCGGCCCTGGGGCAGGGATGTCACCGGGAGGCCCGGAGCGGGGACACAGGCCGGGCCCAGGGTCACATGGCCAGCGACGGAGGAGCGGGGCTGGAACCCAGGCCACGGGTCCTCAGTCCAAGGACTCGACCCCACACTGTAGGGTCCCGCCTGGGAAGGCCGAGGGCGGGAGTGGCCGCTTTCCCAGACAGAAACCGCGATGAACGGCCCCTGAGGAGACTGCGGGGTTTTCGGAAGGACGTCCTGGGGCCCGGAGACAGCGTGCGGACGGCAGAGGGGACCGAGGCGGGGGGAGGAGGCACGCTGTCCGCTCGGACGCACGTGTGGATCGTGGTGCGTCCGGCTCCAGGGGCGCCGGCCTTCTCGAGGTGCGGCCGGTGTCACCTGCCCTTCCCCAGCCCTTCCTCGGGGGGCTGGTGTGGGGCACCCTCTGCAGGGGGGAGGGGGGACGGGCCAGCGTTCCTGAGTGGGAGGGGGGCTCGGAGGCGGCGTGGGCCGGAGTGCACGCAGATCCTGGGCCTGGGCAGAGCTCGGACCCAGGACCTGGCAGAGCGTGGACCGAGGACCGGGCAGAGGCCGGGCCCCGGGCACACAGTCCAGGTGCTTCTGTGAGGTCCCCGGGGGCTCAGCCAGCACAGAGCTCCCTCTGGCTGTGCCGTACGCCCTGCCTTCCGGAGGGAGGGCGCCCTCGGGGGGTGATGTGCCCGCACGGAGGGATTAAAGGAAGGGCTGTGGCTGTTGCAAAGCGAAAGGAACTTGGCATCTGACGTTGGCTTTCAGAGTGGGCCGAGAGCAGGCGGTCCGCGTGGACAGAGCCCCAGCCAATGGCCCCGGCGCGGCTGTGAGCCTGGCGGGTCGGAGCCGGCCCGGAGCCGCCGTCTGTGCCCGGCGAATGGGCCTCGTGTATCCAAGATCGGCCCCAAGGCAGCCCGAGCCACCGCCCCGGCTCCCGGCCACAGCAACCCCCTGACTGCCCCTCAGCCCAGAACAGCGAGCGAGGCTCGGCCGGACAGGAAGTCCAAGGCGTGCCCACGTGGAACTGAGGGAATCCGCCGGCCTCCTTCTGGGGGCCTAGGTACCCCCCGGCCCCGAAAACCAACCCGTCCTCCGAGACCCGCCCTCCTTCCTGTTCCGAATTCCCCTGCCCCGGAGACAGCCCCACTGCCCGCTCTCCGCCCCGAGCCGGTGGGGGTCCCCGCTTCCCTGCTGAGTGGTCTGCCCCAACACGAACCGCCCGCCAGCCCCGGCCCCCGGCCCCCGGCCCCCGGCGCCTACAGATGGATGCCCACTCCCCACATCCTCCTCCTGGGCACCTGGCCCGGGCCATCTCCAGTCATCACTCACTTAACAGATATTACAGGGCAGCCCTGGCCGGTGTGGCTCTCAGTGGATAGAGCGCCAGCCCACGGACCGAAGGGTCCCAGGTTCGATTCCAGTCAAGGGCATGTAGCTTGGTTGCAGGACCAGTCCCTGGCCTTGGCTGGGGCACGTGCGGGAGACAATCCATGTGTCTCTCTCACACCCATGTGTCTCTCTGTCCCTCCCCCTCCCTTCCACTCTCTCTAAAAGTCCATGGGAAAGCATGCCCGGGTGAGGACTAACAAGAGGAGAGTATGTGTCTGCCAGGCACTGTCCCAGGTGCTGGGGACACCGGGTGTCCCCACTGTCACAGTGGCTGTGATTGTGTAGCTTATGCCCCTCTCCCGACTCCCCGTCCTCGGCCCCTAACACCCCAATGCCCGCCACCCTGACACCTACGTGGGTCCGCAAGCCCCCGCTGCCTGCCACGCAGTCTCCAGCTCCGTGCTGCTTGTCAGAATGTCGCCGTCTTCACGAATGTTCTCCCGTTTACTGGGGGGTCTCGTGTGTGCGCACAAGGTGGGGGGCTCGGGGAGTTTCCCAGGCAGCTCCCCTCTGTGGACCCCGAGGTCAGTTCCAAGGGAGGGCCCGGGAGGGGGGCCAGGCCCAGCTCACCCTCCACACCACGTTCCCTTTGCTGCCAGCCGGTGTGGCAGCGGTCCACCCAGAACCGGGAGGTGCTGGTTTGATTCTGGTCAGGGCACAGGCCTGGGTGCGGGCTCCATGCCCAGTGCGGGGCTGCAGGAGGCAGCCGACCAATGATCCTCTCTCATCACTGATGTTTCTCTCTCTCTCTCTCCCTCCCCCTTCCTCTTTGAAATCAATATATATATATATTTAATTCCCTTCACAGGTGGTTTTCTTCCTAAGAACCCTGGACGCACACACTCAGCCCCACGCCGGTGAACAGACGCTGACCAAGGTCTGGAGCAGAATGGGGGCGAGGCCCCCAGAAGGTACTGTTGGGCCGGAGACAAGGGGGGGCGTCTGCAGGGCTGGGGTGCCCGGCGGGTCTGTGTTGTTTCTGAATCAGAGGCAGAGGCCATGGAAAAGCTGCCTCAGGCCTGAGGTGGGGGCGGCGGGTGGAGCCCCTGATTCATGGGCCGCCGCTCGGCCTGACACTGTCGCTCTGTCTGCCCAGCCCAGCGCTGCTCTCCCCTTACACACACACACACACACACACACACACACACACCACACACACACACACACACACCACACACACACACACACACACACACCACACACACACACCACACACACACACACACCAAAAACACATCCCACACACCACACACACCACACCACACACACACACACACACTCACACACCACACGTGCACACACACACACACACACACACTCACACCACACACCGCACACACACACACACACCACACCACACACACACACACTCTCACACCACACACACACACCACACACACACACACCACACACACACACACACACACACTCACACCACACACACACCAAACACACCACACACACCACACACACACACCACACACACCACACACCACACACACACATACACACACACACACCACACACACACCACACACATCACACACACCACACACACACCACACACACCACACACACCACACCACACACACACCACACACACACCACACACACACATCCACACACCACACACACACACACACTCTCACACCACACACCACACACACACCAAACACACCACACACACCACACACGCACACACACACACACACATACCACACACATCACACACACCACACACACACACACACACACACACACACGCACCTGGCACCACAGCCGCTTCCCGCCAGCCCACCCCCACCCCTCCTCCTGGAAAGCTGAAGACAGAGTTAAATTCAGCACACCCCCAGCGAGCTGTGTCCCTCCCTCGGAGGCCTGAGTGTCGGGGAAGAGCCACACCCCCCGTTCCTCCTCCCAGCTGGAGACGGGTTGGCAAGGCCAGCGATGGTTAGGCCGGAGCCCGGGCGCACAGGCATCCGCTGGGGCGTCCTGGGGAAGGCAGTGCTCTATGGGACCAGGGATCCGGGGGTAGTTACGCCACAGAGAGGGGCCCTGATGTCTTTGCTGGGCTGTGAGGTTGTTTGTTTCTGTTTGTTTGTTTGTTTGTTTGTTTGTTTGTTTGTTTTGCCAGAAACACTCTCATTTCTCAAGAGGAAGGACTAAGCCCAACCTTGATGGGGCTTTGGGTTTCTCCCTACGTCACAGGCTATGGGAATTCTGCTTAACCCAAACCATTTCCCTTTCCAGGCTAAAACGTGCCCACGCAGTGGCCCCGTGCCTCCAGTGCAGCGGTCCTCCCCCTTCCTAACGCCGAGACCCTTCAACACGGCTCCTCATGGTGTGGTGACCCCCCAACCATAACATTATTTTCGTTGCTCCTTTATAACCGTAATGTTGCTACTGTTAATGAATTGTAATGTAAATATCTGATGGTCGCCGAAACCGGTTTGGCTCAGTGGATAGAGTGTTCTCCTGGGGATTGAAGGGTCCCAGGTTCAATTCTGGTCAAGGGCATGTACCTTGGTTGTGGGCACATCCCCGGTGGGGGGTGTGCAGGAGGCAGCTGATCGATGTTTCTCTCTCATCGATGTTTCTAGCTTTTCTAACCCTCTCTCTTCATCTCTGTTAAAAACTCAATAAAATATATTTTTAAATAAAAATTAAATAAATAAATAAATAAATATCCGATGGTCTTAGGCGACCCACAGGTTGAGAACCGCTGCTATGGAGCCTAAGACCGTCGGAAAACACAGATATTTACATTATGATTCATAACAGCAGCAACATTACAGTGATGAAGTAGCAACGAAAATACTGTTATGGTTGGGGTCACCCCTGCAGGAGGAGCTGCAGTTCAGGGCCGTGGCATGAGGAAGGCTGGGGACCACTGCTCCCGCGTCTCACGGAGACCTGTCCTCATGGCCAGAGGTCCCCTCCCCACTGCCTTCCACTTCGGGACTCGAGGGCCACAGGGCTGAGGTTTGGTCGGGTTCCACTGTGGGGTCAGCAACGGGCCCTCCCCTGCCCAGAGCCCGGGCCTCTTCCTCCGAGGGCGAGGGCGGCTGACGGAAGGACAGACGGGAGAGGACCGTCCCCCAGGAAGTGCTCGCGTGGCCGGAGCAGGACCCTGTCCCAGCGGGCACCGCTCCGGCGGGAAGGCTGCTGCAGGGCCGTGGGCATGGGCATGGCGGGCATGGCGGGCGTGGCGCTGGCTCCTGAGGGCCCGGCCCACATCAGAGGCCGGCGCTGCTCGCCCCCTCCGCCCGTTAACGCAGGAGCTGAGCACAGAGGGAACAAGAGGAGCCCTGTTCCCGCTCCCCGCCTCCGGAGGCCCTCCCCGAGGCTCCCAACGTCCGTCCAGGCCGGCCTCGGGAGCTGGCCTCGGCCCACCGGGAGACAGGGGCCAGGGCATGCCCGCCCGCCACTGCCAGCAGGGCGGCATCTCAGTGCCCCTGCCCGAAGTGTGTTCTCTCTCTCTCTCTCTCTCTCTCTCTCTCTGTCTCTGATGCGTCTCCTGCACACAGACATGGTGTCCAAAGAAGAAAGCTCTGGAAATGCATCTTGCTCTTAGTGTCCCCAATGACTCTCCTGGGTGCATGGGGGTCACGCGACGCCCCCGAGAGAGACCCCACTCAGTGGCGCCGGGTGCTCTCCGCCCTCCCCCCTCCCTCCGCTGCCTTCCTCCCCACATGGCTGCATCCACCCCGTCCCCCCGAGTCCCAGGAGCACAAGGTGGGGGCAAGGAGGTGCATGTGGAACACAGCACTCTGACTGATTCACATCCACACCGAGTACACCCCGCGTTCCGTGTGCTCGCCACGGTGCACCTGCCTCAGCCCCGCGCGCATCTATGTGCTGTGGGACAGGACGGGCCTGTGGGGTGATGACACGCATCACGACACTCGAGGATCATGCGCCCTGGGCGGCGTCTTCTGCCCGGGACCTCTGGGGTCTGGGGATGAATCCCCCCCCCTTGAGGTCCAACGTGGCCCGCTGGGGCCTGAATCCCACGTGGAGCCCCCACACCACACCACGCCAAGCCAAGCCACGCCATGCCACACCATGCCACGCCACGCCTCCGCACCGCTGCGGAGCGATGCTCCTGGAGTCGGGGCGGAAGCAGGCACGGAGCCCCACCGGAGAGGCAGCTCTGAGGGGCGCCCCCCACGCATGAGCCACACTCACCACCCGCTCCGACGCGCTGGGACCCGCACCTTCCTCGCGGCCGCCCCAGAGGCCGACACCCCGTTCCCAGCTCCATGAACACGCCGTTAGCGTCAACACACAGGCGTGCCCCGAAAGGTGAGCACACACACACACCTTGGACAATTATAAAGGCTGTGCTTAGGAAAACACGTTTCATTTCCCAACCTCGCCCCCCGCGGTGACGGAGCCGTCACTGGGCTGCCGGGCTGTGGGTCCGTCTTTCTGGGACACCCTCGCCACACGCACCGCAGAGCGGGCCGTGCAGTGGACAGCGCCCTCGGTGCAGGGTCAGACACCCTGGGGTTTGACCCCAAATGGAGCCCCTTAATTTAAGGGGTGACCCTGAGTTAGCCAGCACAAGTCTAAGCCTGGGTTTCCTCCCCCGCCCAGTGGGGACCAGTGCCCTTCGCCCGGCTGCGGAGGGTCCGGGGGCACGGGAGGAGGAGGAGGGCGGCGGCCCCGGAGCGTGCGGGCTGTCTCGCGCCCCCGCCTCGGATTCTGCAACACGTTAAGAAATCGCCCTCTCTTTGTCCTGCGATTTTACACGCTTCTTCCTGAATAGAGACGGGCTGTGATGTCATAATTGAAACCAACTTTCCTTTGCAAAGCTGCCCCCGCCGCGGCGCTGGCGAGGGCCGAGGCCCGCCCTGCACCGGAGAGCGCGTCTGTCCGACGGCCCTGCCCCGGGACGTGAGCGATCCTGGCGCTAGGGGGCTCGGCTCTCCTTGTACACACAGGTGAGAGGCAGCAGCGAGGGGGGGCGGGTGGAGGGACGGAGAAGGGGCGTGGGGAGGTGGGGAGGGTGAGAAGGGTGGGGGGTGAAGGGCAGATGGCTGAGCAGCTCCCTCAGCGTGGGCGGACGGCTCGGACACACGCCGCCTCCCGGCCACTAGCTGCCACTCTCTCTCCACGCAAACCCCGCGCAGCCTGCGCTCCCCGGACCGTAGAAGCCAGAGGGGACCCCTGCCACATGTGCGAGCCCCCCTCTCATCATGCCCTCACGCCTGGAAAACGGCATCGCACACCCCGTCTTCAAAGCGAGCGCTCCGCGAATATACGACCCGTTTTACAGCCTCCGTCCTCAGCCTGGAGGAGCCACGGGGGGCGCGTTTTTCTTCCCCCGGGGCCCACGGGACGCCTCCTCGGCCTTCCTTCCCGAGAGGATCTGGGCGGGAACGGGGGCCGAGCTCCCCTGGGCCTCCACCAGAGACTGGGAAACCGGGACGGGGCGGGGTGGGGGGCCGGAGCCAGCTTACCTGGAGCCGTTCACCTGGTTCGGGTTGCATTCCATCTTGATGGTGACCCGGGCCGGGGGCGGCGACAGCCAGTCCTGCTGGGGCACCCGCGGGCTCACCTTGGAGGCCTGCCCGTAGTCCCCGGCGGCGGCGGAGGCGGTCATGTCCGTCTTGGCCAGGTGCGGCGTCCCGTAGGCGCACTCGAACAGCGACTGGTCCTCGCTCACCACCGACAGCGCTTCCTGCACGCCAGAGAGACACGGTCAGCGCCCGGGGGCGGGCCTGCTTCCGACGGCGGCCGCTCGGCAGGCGTTTCTCACCACTGGAGGGTCTGCCATCCAGGATTTAAAAAAAGAGGACCTGGTTGTCCACCCCCAACCTCCCCCAGACCCTGGGAGCGGAGCAGGCCGGCCCCGGGGAAACTTTTCGGCGGGTCTCCGCGCGGCCCGGCCCGACTGCAGCCGCCGGGGGACAGCCCCCTTTCATCTCCCCCCGGGGAAGAAGCTGGATTTCAAAGGTCTCCGAAGACATCCAATTGCATGTGTCATTCTTTGACAAATGCAATCTGTAATTCAGGCGGACGGGGCACGGGACGGCCGTGAGGAGGAGAGAAAAAAAAAGAAGAGGAGGACGGCTCACACCTAAGCATCTGGCGGAGCGGCCACATTCCCGGGAGACGCGGAGGAGGAGGAGGAGGAGGAGGAGGAGGAGGAGGAGGAGGAGGAGGAGGCCCTTGGGGAGGAGGGTGGGGGAGGAGGGAGGGAGGGGGACGGAGCGCGAAGGACAGACACACAGATATGAATTTTTCCACTTTGGAGTTATTAGCGGCGATAGGCCCGCACGTGGTGCTTCCATGATGGCGAACATCTGGATGATAAATGAACCAGAAGAAAAAAAAAGCCGTGAACGATCCAGATGCCTCCCCATACCAAGAGGTTTAAAACGTCTGCACCAGCGGCCCTCGCTCCCCTCCCCTCCCTCGCCACGGACACCGTCACGTCGCTCTTTTGCGCAGCGTGGTGGGGAGATGCGGACCTTGGCTGTGGGTGGACCACCCCGTCCGTGGTTTTAAGCCAAACCCGTGGCCGGCCCACGGCGGTGCTGCTGTCCTGCCGCCGGCTCAGCAGCAGCAGGGGTGGCCTGGGGACCCCCCTGCGTGAGCGACACGCTGTGCAGCACCCACGGGCCACCGAGACCACCCCGCGGCGGTTTCTCTCACACCCACACAGCCACGGGACAGCTCCTTCCCACGCCAGCCTGTGGGCGAGCGCAGGGATGCTGTCAGCTCCAGAGATGCGGGTGCAGGCAGTTTTTAAAAGTGGAAACTTTGGAGAAGTAGCATTTTCTAATGCCACTTCTTCAAAATAGACGGTCTCTCCCCCAAATGAGAAGATCTGGGATCAGAGAGACCCAGACTTGATGTGAGCGGCCCAAGGTCAGCGGGGCATCAGTGACGGAGCTGACCGGTGTCTGGCCATCTGTCCGCCTGCCCCACAGCCCAGACGCCCTGCTTATCCACACTAGTAATAGCCCAGGGCAGCGGTCAGCAAACTCCTTCGTCCACAGAGCTGAATAGCAACAGCACAACGATTGGTGTTTCTTCTGAGAGCCACGTGTTTTAAACTTAAACTTCTTCTAACGCCACTTCTTCAACATAGCCTCGCCCAGGCCGCGGTATTTTGGGGAAAAGCCACACTCAAGGGGCCAGAGAGCCGCAGTTTGCCGACCACAGGTCTAGGTGGTCCTCATGTCATCACAATCCCACAATTCCTCACCAGGAGGCTGTGTGGGCAGGGTGCACGTGGGTGGGCGGGGACTTGACGCTGAGCGCCCTGCGTGCCACAGAGACGGGCCCGCAGCCGCTCTGCACAGCCGGGCCTGGGGGTCCCACGGCCCCGTGTGGTAGGGAGGAGGTGGGGCCCGGTGACATGACCCATGACCCCCCCATCCCCTCCTCTGCCTACCTCTTTGGGGCAATCCATCGAGGAGCCCCGGATGGGTGGGCGGGGGCTACCTCTTTGGGGTGATTGATCGCGGGGCTCCTGCACTGTGAGAGAACACAGGCCAGGCTGGGGGACCCCCCCACACACACATACAAGTGCACCAATTCCTGCACCTGACCTTTAGTATGCTATGTCCTGATTTCACACATGTGCTCACATTTGCACTCCCTCCTTACTCTTTGAGTTGAAACTTAAATAAGGATGCTCCCCGATAGTAACAGAGTCTCACAGAGAAGCTGTCCTGAGACCAAGACCTCCCCCACCCCCTGGCCCAGCAGTGTCAGAATCTTTGTGGAATACATGGGATTTCACAAACCTAGCCGAGTGCTCCCAGCCACTTGTCCTACTGGCCACTCTATCCCACCGGCCACTCTATCCCACCTGTAACTCTATCCCACTGGCCACTCTATCCCACCGGCCACTCTATCCCACCGGCCACTCTATCCCACCGGCCACTGTATCCCACTGGCCACTCTGTCCCACCTGCCACTCTATCCCACCGGCCACTCTATCCCACCGGCCACTCTATCCCACCTGCCACTCTATCCCACCGGCCACTCTGTCCCACCGGCCACTCTATCCCACCGGCCACTCTATCCCACCTGCCACTCTATCCCACCGGCCACTCTATCCCACCGGCCACTCTATCCCACCTGCCACTCTATCCCACCGGCCACTCTGTCCCACCGGCCACTCTATCCCACCGGCCACTCTATCCCACCGGCCACTCTATCCCACCGGCCACTCTATCCCACCGGCCACTCTATCCCACCGGCCACTCTATCCCATCAGCCACTCTATCCCACCGGCCACTCTATCCCACTGGCCACTCTATCCCACTGGCCACTCTATCCCACTGGCCCCAGGACCGACTCCTTCCTTCGCTTCCCAAGTACATGAACGCCACACAGTGAATCGGTGAGTGGGGAGAATGACAAGGACCAAGCTCAATGCTTTGGCTCAAAGTATGGGCATACCACCTTGACTTCTTCTTATTATTTTTTAAAAATATATTTTTTTATTGATTTCAGAGAAGAAGGGAGAGGGAGAGAGAGCTAGAACATCAGCTGCCGCCTGCATGCCCCACACTGGGGAGTGAGCCTATAACCCAGGCCTGTGCCCTGACCGAGAATCAAACCCTGACCTCCTGGTCCTTAGGTGGATGCTTAACCACTGGGCAACACTGGCCAGGCATGACCTCTGCTTCTTTTGGTTTTTTTAAAATATATTTTATTGATTTTTCACAGAGAGGAAGAGAGAGGGATAGAGAATTAGAAACATTAATGAGAATCATCGATCAGTAGCCTCTTGCACATCCCCCACTGGTGATGTGCCTGCAACCAAGGTACATGCCCTTGACCGGAATCGAACCCGGGACCCCTCAGTCCGCAGGCCGACGCTCTATCCACTGAGCCAAGCCGGTCCCAGCATGACCTCTGCTTCTTTAAAATTCTAGAACCTGAGCCCTGGGACACGCTGGGAAGCAGTAAGCTAGGGTTTAAGCAGTGCCACAAAACATACCAGGGGACAGGTGGTGCCAGCCAGAGAGCCAGAACCGGGCACAGGAAAGAAAAAGCAAAAAGGCATGGCAGACACACAGCAGCTCAGAGAGCCGCAGGCAGACAGCAGCAGCCTGCTGCCCCAGCACACTCGGGGTGCAGAGCCTGGCAGGAGATGTCTGGGGACCCGCATGGCAGGGCTCTGTCTTCTGGTCGCGAACCGAGTGAATGAATTCGAGGCCTCGCGCATCCCAGATGGGGCTTCCAAGTAGTGCTGGCCCTGGGTTTAGGCCGCCGCGCTCACACATCAGAACAAGATTGGCAGCTTCCAAAATCATTCTGGCCCAAGAGACTCCCCCCTCCCGTGGC
The DNA here is from genome assembly GCA_963924515.1 of Vespertilio murinus. Classification (NCBI taxonomy): domain Eukaryota; kingdom Metazoa; phylum Chordata; class Mammalia; order Chiroptera; family Vespertilionidae; genus Vespertilio; species Vespertilio murinus. Next base: position 197,704,704 of record OZ004706.1, on the reverse strand, counting down.
GGCACCAGAGAGGAGGTTTACACACTCAGGCCAGGGACGAGCTTGCGTTGGCCCGCCGACCGCGAGGAAGGGGAGCAATTGTGTGGTTGATATCGGAGATGAGCAGACACAGGTCAGACAGAAGAACCCGGCTCATTTTAAAATTACAGATAAGAAAAGAAAGTGCTTTGAGGACGGGAAGAGGGTAATGTGACCACATCCCTCTGCCCTTACAAGAAGCCCGTGTCCTTCCACACACACCCGACCGGCACGGGCACAGGCACGGCCACGGCCACGGGGCGTGGGGTTCTGGGAACGGGCCAGAATGCCAGAGCTGCGACAGGGCCAGCGTGTGCTAAGGAGGGGGGGGGGAGAGCCCGCACCCACATCTGGCCACGTGTCATTGCGGCGCATGCGGTTCTAAAGGAAGGAGTCAGAGGTAACTGAGATTGATCAGGGGGAAAAGTGCACGGGATCGAGAGGTAAGGGAGACACACGTCTTTTCCCTCGGATCGCAAAGTCCTCCTCGGAGTCCGTGGGGCATAAGCAGGAGGGCAGCACTGTGATCAGAGCACCCGAAGCACCAGAGAGAGAGAGAGAGAGAGAGAGAGAGAGAGAGAGAGAGAGAATAGAGAAGAGGCTTCAGGGTGAACATCTCCGAAGAAGCGAGAAGCAGTCCACATCTCAGAGAGCCAGAGCCTCCACCAAGTTCTTAAAAAAAAATTATATCTATCTATCTATCTACACACACACACACACACACTGATTTCAGAGAGAAAGATAGAAGGAGAAAGAATAACGTCAACGATGTGAGAGAATCACTGATCGGCTGCCTCCTGCTTGGATCAAGCCTGCAACCCAGGTCTGTGCCCTGACAGGGAATCGAACCATGACCTCCTGGTGTGCCAAAGTGTTCTAACCCACTGGAAACTGCCCCAACATGGAATTAAGTGCAGGTGAGGAAGAGAAAGCAAACAAATAAAGCGTGCACACACACACACACACACACACACACACACACACACACGTGCGCACATGCCAGTGGAGCATGCTTTGGCAGTGGGGAGCGAAGAGAAGCCGCGGATGGTCCGGAGACCCGCTTGGACAGGGACGATCTCTGCAGACACCACCCTCGACAGGCCCGGCACGCCTCTGCTCCCCGCGGCCTCCCCACGTCCGGCCCGGCAGCCCCGGGACCCCAAGGCCGGGAGCGGCTCCACCATGGGGTTCAGACCAGAAGGAACAGCTGAGCACAGGCTGGCACCCGGGAGCGCGCTCGCCAGCCCTCTGCGCCGGCCACTTCCTGCCCCAGGAGGCCCTGTGCCTCCCTCCTCTCAGCCACCTCGCCGCCCGCCCACCTGCCTACCTGCCCGGCGGGGCCTCAGCTGGCGGTGCCGGCCGCTCTCCCCACCTCCCTCCGCGGCCGCAGGACCCGGGGCCTGCGCTGGCTGCTTTATAACAGAGAATTCCAAAAAGTCAAAAGCCCTGGCAGGAACGGGGCATAATAATTTAATACTCCTGCCTCTACGTTGCTATAAAAAGAGCTGAACTTTAGGTTGGTGTGTGTGCGCGCGTGGGGGGGGCGGGGGGGGGCAGTGTTTTTTCCTGAAGCTCCAGGAAAGCCGGGATAGTCTGATGTGGCGAGTGGCAGGCAACCAGTGCCATTTTTTATGCGCGCCGGAGAGGCACATAAATTCTAAGCCAGCGGCCCCCGAACCGACGGGCCCGCTGCGTGGGCGCGCCGTGTTTACGATTCCGTGTGAACGCCAGACCCACGGATCACACATAGAACCGACGCCTGGGGACTTGGGACAGGGGGTCACAGCTGGCCCGTAGTTCCAGACACGCGGCGAGATTGGGTTTCAGACCGTAAGACTAACAGATGCTTTTATTTTTTTCCGCAACAAGCTAGATTTGGGGACAACAAAGGATCCAAAATGTTTCCGTCAAAAAACTAAAAAGGAAAAATGTAAAATGTCGAATGTTCTTTGTACGCAAACGACCGTTTCCCGCCGGTGGCCCCCACGCCCCTCTAACAGGTGGGTGCTCAGAGGGGCCCCTTTATTTCCGGGGAAAGAACCAGGACACCGGACCGGGGCTCAGGTTTGCTAAGTTGTGCCCGATGGTGATTCATAAAAATGCCAGGATGTGAATACAGAGAACCCAACACGCTTAAATGTTCACGGCACGCTGGGTGCGGCCCCGTGCTGACAGCACTGACGTCTGAGAGAGTGACGAGCGCTCTCTCTCTCTCTCTCTCTCTCTCTCTCCCTCACAGCTGCAGCCTGGGGAGCACACACAGGGGTGTGGGCCTCGGGCGGTTTTCAAAAATCCAGGAGAGGCCCGCCTGGCCTGGCTCAGCGGCTGAGCTTTGACCTATGAGCCAGGAGGTCGTGGTTTGCGGTTCGATTCCCAGTCAGGGCACAGGCCGGGTTGCAGGCTGGATCCCCAGGGGAGGAGCAGGGGAGGAGGGGGAAGTGCAGGAGGCAGCGGATCAGTGATTCTCTCTCATCATTGACGTTTCTATCCTTCTCTCCCTCCCCCTTCCTCTCTGAAATCAATTTTAGAAAATCAATAAAAACTAAACTCAGGAGAGGCCAGCTGGGTGTGCGGGGACCAGATTTCCAGATGGCTCTCTGGTTTCCCCAGGCCCGGGCGCCGCCCACGGCTACAGAAAACCAACCTCAGAGGGAAGGAGGGGAGGGTGGGGGTAAGGGGCATGCACATAAGCCTAATGGATGGACACAGACACGGTGGTGGGGGGCATGAGGGGGGCAGTGGGGGGCCATGGGGGGATAAGGCACACGTGTAACACCTTAGCCAACAAAGAAAACAAACGGGAGAGCTGAGGGGCGGGCCTGCTCAGACGTGGCCCTGCTTCGGAAGTCACTCCAACCAGCGTCCTCGCTGTCCCAACGCAGTGTCCGCTCGGGGAGGCCAACGTCAGCGGAACCACCAGCCCCTCCCCGGCTGGTTCTCACCTCGCTCCCGCCCAGCGCCACCCCTTCCCGCCCGAGCTTCCTCCGCACACCGGCCGCCCAGGCCGGTCCGGCCAGCGCTCCCTGCACTGCACTCCGGAGAATTTTTAGTCTCTCTCTTTCTCTCTCCCAGCCAGTGCCCCCGGAGGCCGTAATGGGGGTCCGCAGACCGAATGCCCTTGGAAACGCTCTCCCAGGCTGCCTCAAGCCCCAACGTCCAGGCCTCTCCTCCAGGCCGAGCGCACGCAGGGGACACCCTGGCACAGCAGTCGCCAGCCGGTGGTCCACGGACCACTGGTCCCAAAGGCTGGAAAGCCCCCTCCGCATCCCCCGTGGAGGAGACAAAAGCCACGCAAACCCACGGACAACACCCCGGGAGGAGCCCCCTTTACTCTGGACGCTGACGGGGCGGCGTCGGGCCGGAGGCGTAGCTGGCCGGCGGGCTGTGAGCGCGGCCCCCGAGGCCAGCGAGAGGGCACAGATGCCTCGTCCCGCCACATGCCCCCGACAGGCTTTCCCCTTCTGCAGCGGCGGAGACATTAAACCGCATATTAGAGGCAGCACCCAGCCCTCTGCTCACGTTTTTCTCATTTAACACGTTGCTATTTTGGTCCTTCAAAAATATAAAAAATCTTGGATTCGCCTCAAAGGAAAAATGCACATAGGCAAACGAGGTCCCTCTCAATGTGGTATCACTTCGGTGTCAATCAAGTTTACAGCTCGCGATGGCTGCCGGCGGGAGGAGAACGAGAACCAGGACTGGTGTGAAGGAGCATCCACACATGCATGCTGCGCACGTATAAACACATTCACACGTCTGCGCGCACACAGCACATGTATGCTCACACATGTGCATGATCATGTGCACATGTATACACGCATGTGTAGCACCTAGACATTTATGCACGTGTGTGCACACATATGCATATAGCACATGCATGCTCATACACACACACACATATATACCTACACCACATATATGGCCATATACTAGTACACACATGCACACATATGCATATATATAGCACATGACACTCATGCACACATTCATGGACACAGACACATACATACATATAGTGCATATACAATTGCATGCACGCATACATGTGTGCACACACGTGTGCATGTACATACATACACACATATGCACACAGCCATACCTATCTACCCATCCTATTATCGTGGTTCGCCCAACATCTTCGGGGCAGGATGCTCGGTGTCTGTCCCAGCGTCCGAGCAGCTTCCTCACACCACGTGCTGGTCGGTGTCGCATTGACCACAGAACTAGGTCAGGGGGGGCCGAGGGAGGCCCGGGCCGTGCTCACTGCCCTTGGCCTGGCCCTGCAGGTCTCATGGCTGCGGGCTGCACCTGAGATCCGCGTGGCTGGAACCAGGGACCCCCTCACGGCCAGGGAACATACGGGAAACATGAGACGACATTCCTCGTGGTGCCAGGGAGACTGCGGGGAGCCCTGAGGACCCCGAAGCCCACCAAGCCGGTGTCCCAGGCTCTCCCCCGCCCCCCCCCCTGGTGCTCTGCTATGCCCTTTGAACCGCCTCGAAGGAGGACGCACGCCATGGGACTCCTTCTCCTGGTCGCCGAGGACCCCCGGCTCCGCGTACGCAAGAGGCCTGAGCCCTCGAGAGCTGCCGCCCAGCTCAGGGCTACCGTTAGCCACACTGAAATGTGCAGCGAACCCGAAAATGCGCCCCGAGGTTAAATCTTACCCCGAGTCCTATCGGGAAGAGGAAATCGGGGGAGAGGAAGTGACCCTCCCGAGGGGCCGGCCGGCCGTGTGCGCGGCGCTGATTGTGGCCACGGGCTCCGGAGTCCGGAGGACTTATCTCCAGACGCCCCTGCCTGTATACACTAAACGCGAGCGGCTTTTTGTAGCCAGTGGAGCCTCAATAAAGCGGATCGCAAACAACCCCAGGAGCACCGTGTAAGGGATGCTGACACGTCTTTGTTCCGGCAGAGAAACACACTCTTCCCACGGGCGTCTTTCCCCGCTGGTGAGGAGCAGAGAGTAGAAACGCACGTGTGAGAGTCCTGTTTGGGCACCCGACGTCGGGGTGCAGGGGTGCCGTCGGCGAGGGGCCGGGAGGGGCTGGCAGGCAGCACCGATGCCTGCTTTTTGAATGGTCTCCACCGCATGACCCCTGGCCATATGCATCCAAAGCCCTCATCTCATGCACGCCTGGTTGTAAAGAGCCCACTTGGCCTACCAAGGTCACTTTCATTTCACTTTTTATAAGCAAACTTAGGGTACGCGCGGAGGCGCACCCACACATGGGGGAGACAGCGGCGGAGAGCACGGTGGCCCCGCATTTGGGATCAGGAAACCCGATTCTGTCCCTGCTGTCGGTCTCCCCTGGGGACCTCCTGGGACCCCTAAATCCTCCTCCTAACATCACCCCCCCCCGGGAAGGGGGCCAGGCAGGGCCCACCTGCATATTCACGTTCAGTCTTGTTTGACTCTCACCTTCTTCAGCGAGACAGGTGGTGAGAACGCCGCCCAGCCCCCAACCAGGGGCCAAACGAGCTGGGGGCGGAAGAGTCTTTTATAACCTGGAACGTCAGCATTGTCACTGGGGTCACATTATAGAAAGTTGACGTGATTGCCCTTAACCCCCCAAGCCAGTGGTCAGCAAACTCCTTAGTCCACAGAGCCAAACAGGACAATGATTGAAATTTATTTTGAAAACCACATTTTTTTAAACTTAAACTTCTTCTAATGCCACTTCTTCAACATAGACTCGCCCGGGCCGTGGTATTTTGTGGAAGAGCCACACTCACGAGGGGGGGGGGGGGGGCAAAGAGCCGCCTGTGGCTCGAGAGCCGCAGTTGGACCAAGGGCCCAAGGCAGAGGTTTGGACCATCCACTTCCAGTCACATTACCCTGGCAAGCCACGGCCAGGACAAAGCCAGAGCCACTCACCTTCTCCTGGAGGCCTGGTGCCCGGAAATTCCTGCGCTGGGGAGGGGGGGTGGGGCTCAGTCCAGCCTGCGCCCTCTCACTGCCCAGGAGCCTCGGGGCTGTGCTGCACAGAAACCCACCGTAACGACTGACAGACCCTGGGGCTCAGGCCAGGGAGCCCCCGATTTCTCCAGGGGCACCAGGGACCCCCTTCTTCTCCTCCGTCCCCTCCCCAGAGCATCTGTTGGCACGGGCCTCGCTCCATAAAGCGGACAGCAACACTCTTTTTCTCGGACGCGGACTCCCCTGTGGAGGGCCCTGCCAAGCTCTGGCCCTGGCTCCCTCATCCATGACGCCCCCCCGCCAACCCCCCAGGGCTGGGGGCTAAGCCCGTGCGCGCTGCAGACCTCCCAGCGCATCCATCCGCCTAGTGCCGCCCCGGAAGGGGACCCGGGCACCCGGCCTTTGTCCCCGCTCTGCCCCGAGCTCAAGTCTCTCCCATGATGCAGTCCGGGGCTGCAGGGACACCCCGTCTCGTAGAAGACAGTCTCACGCACCCGTGAGCCGGCTGCTGCAAGACCTGGTTACATTTATGGCCCTGGGAGCGCTGAGCTCCACTCAGACCCTGTAAACGCTGCCAGCAGTTGCAGACGACACGTACTCAGGTTTGATTTCCCCCGGCAGAGGAGCTGTAAATGGGTCCGGGGGGAAGTCGAATCGCCCCGAGAGTCTGGGATCCATTCATACCAAACCAATCCAGCCTCAGAGCAGCTCGCTGGCCTGCGAAGCCTCACGCCCCTCCCCCACAGAGCCCACGCCCTGGGTTTGGGACTGCCTCCTGATCCGGGCCTCCATTCCCCTTACCCCGAATCCCCCAGGAAGCAGAGCCGGGGAAGTCGCTGTCCATGCGGAAGAGGAAGAGGCCAGGGCCACGGGCTGTGTGCTCTACGGGACGGGGTGGGGTGGGCGCGGCCGCCAGCCCCGTGGCCTGGGCAGAGCTGCCTCCCCTCGGCGGGCAGGTGGTCTATGCGCCCCCCCCAACCCCCCCATCCACTTGGCACCATGAGCTCCGAGGCGGCGAGTGGGGCTATGCCCGCTGAAGAGGGCAGCTGGCTTAGGACACGGACGATCTGCCTCCCCTGTCGCCCAGCCTGGGGACCGGCACCGACCACGTGCGCTTGAACTTCACAGTTAGCCCGGGTGTGAGACGGCGCAGCCGGAGGTCCCATCTTGAGCTGTACGCTCCTGATCTAAAAGAACAAGCGGCTGAAACCGGTTTGGCTCAGTGGATAGAGCGTCGGCCTGCGGACTGAAAGGTCCCGGGTTCAATTCCGGTCAAGGGCATGTACCTTGGTTGCGGGCACATTCCCGGTAGGGGGTGTGCAGGAGGCAGCTGGTCGATGTCTCTCTCTCATCGACGTTTCTAGCTCTCTATCCCTCTCCCTTCCTCTCTGTAAAATATCAATAAAATATATTTTAAAAAATAAAATTAAAAATTAAAAAAACAAGCGGACGCTCCCCCTAAAGTCCCGGCCAACGGGTGAGGCAGGTCCCAGGGGCCCCCACATCCAAGGCCAGATTTTCATTCATGTGCTCAGTGCCGGGCCAGACTTTCTACACTCGGAGGCCCTTCCACACACCTGTCCACCCTCGTGGGTCATACCGGTCCTTTGTTTCCACTCGGGTCCATGCCTCTAACCTGCATGCTTGGCTTTCAAGCAAGAGAGAGAGAGAGAGAGAGAGAGAGAGAGAGAGAGAGAGAGAGTGGGAGAGGGAGAGGGAAAGAGAGAGAGAGAGAGAGAGAGAGAGAGAGAGGATGTGTGTGTGTGAGTGTGTGTGTGTGTGTGTGTGGTGCCGGTGCAGTGGGCGGGGTGCGGCGGGTGATGGATGGACTGCACAGGGCCACACCCCTAGCCTCCCAGTGTGGTCCGGGGTGGCCTGCCAAGATCAGCACTGAGCTCTCTGTCCCACCCTCCGTGCTGCACCCCCGCCGTTCCCTCCAGTACCCACTCACGGACAGGCCACAGAAGACGTTTTAAATGCAAAACAAGCAGGCACCGTCTGGAGCGGGTTACAGCCCTGCTCTTGGAAACCCGACGCTGGACCAGCCGCACCCGCAGCACCTGGGACCCTGTGGTCCGGCCCCAGAGTTAGAACGGGCTCAACAGCTTTCACGGTGGGATGCGCACACGTTACGTGTTGAGAACTGGGTTAGAAGGCGGTGAATGTCCAAAAAGAAAAAGAAAAAAACCCACAAAGGCAAAACTGAAGGAGGAGGGGCGGCAGGAGAGGGCAGACGGGTGCTTTCACGTTGGCGTGGTCAGGGAGGCCCTCCCGGAGGAGGAGGAGCCGAGCAAACTTGACAAGAAGGAGCCTGAGGGCTCCTGGGGGTGAGCCTTCCCGGCCACAGCAGCAGCTAGAGCAGGGGCGGGCAAACTTTTTGGCTCGAGGGTCACAATGGGTTCTTAAACTGGACCGGAGGGCCGGAACAAAAGCATGGATGGAGTGTTTGTGTGAACTAATATAAATTCAAAGTAAACATCATTACATAAAAGGGTACGGTCTTTTTCTTTTTTAATTCAATAGTTTTACTCACCGGATCCGGATCCAGCCCTGAGCTAGAAGGAGGCCGGAAGTGGACGCTGAGGTTGCGGGTGGGACGTGGGGCTCAGGGCGGCCAGGGAGAGGAAGGGGGAAGGTGCGTGGCGCGGGCAGGGAGGGGGACCCGGGGAGGCCGGGCGGGCAGGGCGCGGGCAGGGCCTGGGCTGGGCGCGGGGAACCGGAAGCTGCCCAGCGCCTGTGACTCACGGCGCAGGAATTGTCTCCGCTCCTGAGATGGATTCACATTTTCCGCCTTGGGAGGCCTCTGCCCAGGAACATTCTTTGGGATCTCCTGATCTGCTGCGCGGGAAGGGGCAGGATGCAGGTGCGCCCGTGCCCTGTGCACACACGGCCTCGCCCGCCCGGAGGACGTCGGCGCTGCCCTCTGCCCTCTGCCCTGTGCCCTGTGCCCTCTGCCCTCTGCCCTGTGCCACGGGTTCACGGCACGGGGTTAAGGATGCACCCGCCTTATGGCGTGTCCTTCATCTGGATGAGGACCCACCTTGTAGCGCAGAGAAAGCCCCAAAGGGAAGCAGAAATGACACGCCACAGCCACCCAAAGCAGGGGGCACATCCGTGTACAAGCCATGTGCTGCGAACACTTCCAGGCGCGTGCCCTGGAGGGCAGGGGCCGGGGTGCTGCACCGTTGCCCCTCACAACCCCCCGCCTGGCCCCCCATCTCCACACCCTACACAGCCCCCTAAAGCCGCCAGAGCCGAAGAGTGAAATCAGAAAGACACGTTTTCAGAGAACCGAGAAAACGCGCTACCCTAACAAGTCAGGCGCGGCGGGGGCCGTGGGTGGAGGGGAGGAGAGCGGCGGCCAGGAGGGTGCGCATGGGGGTCGGAAACAGGTGACGGAGAAAGGGCCTCCGCAGACACACGGAGAAGGCGCTGCGACTGGCCGCGGGCTCTCCAGGGCGCCAGGTCCGAGGGTGTGGGTCTGAGGCCAGACAGCACCAGGGACTTGTACCCTGACCTTGGGGCTCCCGGGGTTTCCGTGGTCACACCTCAGGGCCAAGCAGCAGAGAAGCAAGACGCATGCCAGACACACGGTCCGCTGGTTAATTCCAAAGGAAGCCGCATGCCAACAACACAAAGCACGCGTTCCGGCCTAACTAACCCGACGGCAAGCTCCCGGGCAGTGTGCGCCCATGCCATCCCCGGACGTGGGCCCTGCGCCCATGTCATCCACAGACGTGGGCCCTGCGCCCATGCCATCCACGTACGTGGGCTCTGCACACACCCACGTCCTATGTCCTGGCCTCTCGAGCCAGGGCTGCTCCCCGCTCTGGGAGTCCCTCCAGCCTTTGTCTCCCTCCTTCAGCTCTGCCTTCCTAACGCCGGTCAGTGGCCTCAGCCAGGCCCGGAAGCTGGGACACGGGAGGAGAGGGGGAACCCCTCCGGGCACAGGGGCGCCTCGGCCCTCCAGGTGAAAGGTTCCCAGTGGGAGCCCAGGACGCCAGGGCTGTGGTTTGTGGGAACCTGCACCTCCCTCACCCCCCAGCAGGCTGGTCAGTCACCAGAGCTCACCCCCAAACCTCCCTGGGCTCACCCCCAAATCCCTAAAGCTCACCCCCAAACCTCTCTGGGCTCACCCCCGAACCCCTCTGGAGCTCACCCCCAAACCTCCCTGGAGCTCACCCCCAAACTCCCTAAAGCTCACCCCAAACCTCCCTGGGCTCACCCCCAAACCTCTCTAGGCTCACCCCCAAACTCCCTAAAGCTCACCCCAAACCTCCCTGCAGCTCACCCCCAAACTTCCTAAAGCTCATCCCAAACCTCCCTGGAGCTCACCCTAAACTGCCCTGGGTTCACCCCCAAAACCTCCCTGGAGCTCACCCCTTAACTACCCTGGACTCACCCCTAAACTCCCTAAAGCTCATCCCTAAACTACCCTGGACTCACCCCTAAACTCCCTAAAGCTCATCCCTAAACTACCCTGGACTCACCCCTAAACTCCCTAAAGCTCACCCCCAAACTCCCGAAAGCTCTGCCCCAAACTCCCTAAAGCTCATCCCTGAATCTCCCTGGAGCTCACCCCCAAACCTCCCTGGAGATCACCCCTAAACCGCTCTGGGCTCACCCCCAAATTCCCTAAAATTCACCCCCAAACTCCCTAAAATTCACCCCTAAACCTCCCTGGAGTTCACCACCAAACCTCCCTAAAGCTCACCCCCAAACTCCCTAAAGCTCACCCCCCCAAACCTCCCGGCGTGCCTGCCTGCTGCTCTCCCGTTGGCCTGAAGCTGTGCAGAGGGAAAAATGCGTGTTGGATGCTGGGGGGCAGGGGAGCATGGCCTGGACACTGTGGACTCAATGGCTTCCTAAAGGCACAAATTGCACTCGGGGAAGCAAAGCTGTTAAACGCCCACAGCACCGGCCGGTCCCCCGGCTTCCCCGGGAAAGGTGACGGAACGGCTTTGAGGGTCGGGCCACCCGGAGAGCAGTCAACGAACCTCCAACACACGTCACCGCAGAGGCAAGAACGGAGCATTCTAAATTCTCTTTTTTCCTTTGTAAACGTTACTGTTGGGAGCATTGCAGAGGCCCCGCCCTTTCCCCTCATTGTTCCCCTCCACCTGGTTCCCAGGCCCCCGGCCTCCATCACCCTATTGTCCGTGGCCCGGGGCGATGCATGCACACCGCTAAGCTCTCTGGTTCCTCTCTTCCGGCCCCCACCCCGCGCTCCGCTCCGAGCTGCCTCAGTGTGCCCCGTGGCAGCCGCAGCCAAAGGCAGCCTGGGGTCTTCCGCTCCCCTAACGGATCCATGGGAACAACACACACCCCCCACCACGCCCCCAGCTGCCTCCCAAAAGCAGGTGCTCCCTCCACCAGGTGAGGCTGAAGACCAGCTCTGGCCCCTGGTCCCACCCGATCCTGACTGGGGCCACGCGCTCCGTCGCCAGTGTGGATGCGTTTCTAAGAAACCCGGTTTTGATCAGAGAATCCCATCCACTTGGGCCGAGGCTCAACCTCTTCCTCAGACTCTGGACGCTCTCGTTCTTAACCTTCCAGCTCCGAATCCTGGACCCGTTCATTCACACGTCAACCATTCACACGTCAACCATTCACATGTCAACCATTCACACGTCAATCATTCACACGTCAACCATTCACACGCCAAACGTGTGCTGACTCCTCCTCTGTGCTGTGCCCTGCTGCCAACTTCACCACTTCCCACCGACCCCCTGGGGCCCTGCCTCCTGCAGCTGCCAGGCCGTAGCCTGAAGGCGAATTCCCGCCTCCCTGGATGGCAACGGTTCATGGAAATTCAGCCGCACATGCTCATTAGATGGTCGGCATGAGCTGAACGCTGGTGCTGGGGAAGACCCGGGCCTAGGGGTGCAATCAGCTGCGTGATCGGCTCCCCTGGAATCGTCGTGTTTATTGCGTTGGGCCATTCTCTGTCTTTTCTTTTAGGAAACAGTACAGGCAGTTTCCTCGTGGGCATTATTCGTTGTGTAGGACACTCGGGCTGATGACACGACGCGTCATTAACTATGTAAGAAGCTCATGCTGACGACCGGACGCCGAGTCGGAAGGATGACCCTCCCCGCCCCGCCCCTGAGCTCACAGAGTGTCTGCTTAGCCATCTCACCGGGTCCCAGGCACACGGCTGCTCCCTGCACCCGCTCCGTGTGCTTCGCAGGCTCCTCGGAGAGCCGGGTGCTAAGGAGGGGAAGGTGGGGCTCTGAGAGGCAGGAGGGGAAGGAGAGGAAGTGGGCGTTCTGAGAAAGGCATCCCCTCCTGAGTCACAGTGGGAGGCGGAGACAGAAGCTCTTTCTCCTTCTCGGGACCTCGGACCTCGGAAGAAGGGCGTGACTGAGCCCGGCCAACGTGGAGCTCCGGCCTGTGGGACTGTCCGGGTCTGCCTGCGTGTCTCCTGGCGTCCGCTCTGCTCCCTCTCAGGAGCCCCCGGAGGAGGCGACACTTGACCTTGGCACCTCGGGCTGACCTCGGCTCCTTGCCTGTAGCCCCAGCGCGAGGCAGGAGGCAGCAGGGTGGGGCTGCCGATGCCGGAAGACCTGCCTGCATCCTTCTGAGCTCGGATGTTGACGTGTAGCATGTTTCCAGAACAGTCTGCAGAAATGTGCTTCTCAACGAAAGGGAAGAAGTGCTGGAGAAAGAGGCGGAGACACATCAAAGGGCCTAAGGGACCAACGAGAGAGGGAGAGAGAGAGAGAGAGAGAGAGAGAGAGAGAGAGAGAGAGAGAGGCAGGGGGTGGGGGCACTCCCAGTGGCTGAACCTGTGACCAGGGGAGCAATAGGTAAGTAACAAGAGAACTGGATTCTAACCCAGAGAATAAGTATCTAAATGCCCACACGGCTGTAAATGCATGACGGAATTCAATCAGTAAGGGGTGAGAAGGAGAGCAGACGCCCCTCCTCACAGAAGAGCCCACATAACAGATCCAGAAGGAACTCAGCCAGTATGCATCACCGCCAGCACTCTGGGCTACCCCCCATATCGATCAGGCGCCGTCATGCTAACACATGTCCACGGCGTCTCTGACAGTCCTCCCTCCAGGGGATGGCGGTGGGTGCCCATCCCCGAGCCGGGGCTCGCTGGGTGGTCAGCTTTCGGGCATAAAGCACGGGGAGGGAGGAGCCGCCACTGTGTGATGGGGGGACGGGCAGGCGGCCCCTGGACCCAGTGATCCCGGTCAGCGCCACCAGCAGGAAGACAGACTGGTATTGCCTAGCCCTGCCCTGACGCAGTGAGATGGCATCCGGGACCGGAAAAGAGTCATCGGTGGAAAATTGGGGGAATTTGAATAAAGTGTGTCTTTTCCTTAAGAGGGGGAGGTGGCAATTGTTTATTTTTTCTACCAAGAGCCAACGGGTCCTGGGGAATGTTTTTGGCTTTGGAGACCCTGTCACTTAACCCTGTCACTGTGGCTCAAAAGCAAGGACAGTATACACTGAGCGGCCAGATGACGATGATCTCTGAACGCACAATAATCTGGCCACTCAGTGTGTATCCTATATAATAAAAGGCTAATATGCAAATTGTCCTCTTGATCAGGAGTTTGACCAACAGGCAGGCCAGCCAACCACCCATGCCCCCTCCCCCTGGCCAGGCTGGCCAGACTCCACCCATCACCCATGCACAAATTCATGCACCGGGCCTCTAATATACATATAGAGTGAGTGGTCAGATTATTGTGAGTTCAGAGATCATTATAATCTGGCCACTCAGTGTATGCATGAATGGGCGTGGCCATGTTCCCATCAAAAAGCAGGCTATGGGCTGGCTTTAGCCAAGTGGCCTCACTCCTGGACAATGACATTGAACCATGGTACTCTCTCCGTTTTGATGGCTGAGCCTGGTGGTGTACGATGGAAACGCCGGGGGAAGTGGGGGAGGGGGGCCTTGGGAACCCTCTGGCTCCCGTTATGACTCTTCCACGCACCGACAATGACCTCCAACAAGCTATAGACATAACCTGGTGCTGTGGGCCACTTCCGGATGGCCTTGGTCACCCCTAGCCTGCTCCTCTTCCCACATACGGGTCCTGTGAACATGGTCGAGGCCATGTGTTCTCTGTGTCTGTTTCAGCCAGAATGAGAGGAAGCAGGCTCGTGACATCACATGCGTGACGAAAGCGAGAGCAGGATGTGCTTCCTGAAAACGAGGGGCCTGAGCCTCAGAATGGATCTCTGGAGGGCGGGAGGAGGGGTCGCTCTGAGCAGCAGCCGTTCCCCCCACACCGTGCCTCTGTTCACAAAACGCTGGGCTGGCATGGCCCAGTGACGGGGTCCACCTATGAACCAGGAGGTCTGTGTGCCATTCCCAGGCAGGGGACACGCCTGGGCTGTGGGTTTGATCCCTGGTTGGAGGGGAGGATGTGCAGGAGGCAGCCGATGAATGAGTCTCTGCCATCATGGACCTTTCTCTCTCTCTCTCTCCCCCTCTCCCTTCCTCTCTGAAATAAAGAACAAAACAACAGCAACACAGCCTATCACCTTGGAACCCGTTCTCCAAGCGCAGGTCGGGGCGGGATGCGGTGTGTACAGTGAGCCTCCTCCCAGGGAAGGAACGTGGGCCTCGGAGGATGGTGAGGGCTTCGGCAGCACGGGAACAGAGCCTGAGAGCCCCCCACGCTGGGGCCCCGGGTCGGGTGGGGGGACGCACCTGCGTGCTGCCGTGAGCAGTGTGGCCCGTCAGGGGCTGGGGGCTGGAAGAGGATGTTCTGGGGGGGGGGGGGGGGACAGGCCACATTTGTATTTTGGAAAGAGGGCACCATCGTGGCGGTGGGTCCCCGAAAGGAGGCTGACATGCCCGGAACCAAGAGGACAAGGTGGCTGCACCCTATGGGGGCCGCAGCCCCAAGCCCGAGACCCCGGAGCGGGCCGGGCCGGGAGAGCACAGCTCATTGTCCTCAGGCCTCGACCTTCTTACGGAAGGACAAGGCCCCGAGCCCGGGGTTCCCCTGGCAGGCCCATTGGGGTGGGTCTGAGCCCCGAGGTGGGCCCCTCCGAGAAGCTGCGTTTCCCCCTCGCTCTGCCCCGGCCGCCCGGGCTGGGAGAAGGAGGTGCTAACTGCCTCGGAAACGTAAATTTACGACTCGGGTTTCATAAGCCGGAGGCACGGCCAAGAACAGCCCGTGCTGACGGAGCCGTGGGGCAACTTCCGACGCCGGGTTCCCAGCGGCCTCGGCCCGTCTCGGCGTCACGCACTCCGTCTGGGCAGGGGCTGCGCTGAAACCCCTCGGCCTGAGGACGCCCCTTCTTCTGCTTGCTCAGCTCTGCACTTGGCTGTGGGACACTCAGCCCATTTTTTTTATGTTAACCCTAGAGGCTCGATGCACGAAATTCGTGCACGTGGCTCGGCCCTCGCAGCCCCGCTTTCGTCCTGATGACGACCTTCCAGACGGCAGTTCTGCTGTTCGGTCTAATTAGCATATTAGCTCTTTGTTATATGGGAGGATCCCACATTTAGTTCCATATGTGAAACTGTCCTTTCTCTTTCTCTCTCTCTCTCTCTCTCTCTCTCTCTCTCTCTCTCTCTCTCATTTTTTAAGAATCCTTAAATAAGACAACAATTATGTTAGCTACCAAGCTATGCTGATACAGTAATGGTTCGAGTTTGAAAAAAATCAAGAAGCATCTACAAAGGCCTAGAAGGGACTACCCCACTTCGGGGACAAGAGTCACAGTGGAGCTAGGGGGAAGGGAGGAAGACGGTCGGAGGACACTCCGATTGGGGGAAACGGAGCAGCATTGCAGTGTGTGGACTTCAAAGTTCACTCACGTTCTACCCCTCTGCAAGGCAAGGGAGCTTGGAACCAAACAAGCACAGGTATGTGTTTTAAACATAGTAAGTACGTAAATAACATATAAGTGACATAATAAATAAGAATCAGGCACATATGACATCAGAAGAGGAAGTAGGTTGAAAAAAAAACAAGCTAAAGACGTATTCCCCCCCTCAGAAAGGCACGAGGTCGGGCTAACGAAGAATGGTTAGCAGCCTCCCTGTGTAAGTCTGTCTTCTAGGGAGTATTTCCTTCCCAGGAGCAGCAGTGGGGCCGGGAGCGAGGGCGGCTGCTGGCCATGGTGAGTCACTCACTGACTGACTGTAAGAGGTGAGGCCACGGCCGGTCCTGGAATCCACCGACAAACATGGTCATGCTGAGGGTTCCGGTCCTTCCCGGGCCTGGCCTCGGCCCCAGCCCCGGCCCCAGCCCTGGCCCCAGCAGTCCCCGCGGCTGTGCACACCTGACGAGACCTGGCCACACAGTGAGAAGTGAGAACGCTATGCCCACGGGCCCCGCCGGGTGCAGCCTTCACGGGTGTCCGGAGGCCACGCAGACCTGCATGTCGGCCGAGCATCTTCGGCTCCGGGGGCCTCGGGCACAGAGCCCTGGGGGGTCCGGGGGCTGTCCCCTGCCCTCAGAGGGCCCGGAAGAGACCCTGCACTAGCAGCCACGGGGACTCCACCTGCCTCCCTTCTCTTCCTCAGCCTTTTGCCCTGAAAACCACGCACTTCTCGTGGGTTTAAAAATCTCACGGAGCCACGTGATGGTCTGCGGGACAGATAAAGCACTTGGCCTTACAGGCCACGGAGAAACCTGCGTGGGGAGGCGGTGGCTACTTAGCCCTGCTTTTGAGAGGACGGAGACAGGGAAAAGAACAGCCTAGCTCCGGCTCTCTCTAGGTTTTAGGGGGAAAAAACCATTGTGATAAGTCTCTAGCCAACAAAAACGTCTCCAGCCTTAATGATAATGTCACCTTCCCTTTCTCAGGGAGAGAGAGCCTCTAAGAAAGGGAAACGCAGACCACGTGGGACCTTCGTAACACCCACAGCTAACACCACGGACACAGCCACAGCGCGGCAGGCCCGTGGCAGCGGCCCCTGTGCGTCCACACATCTAGCCTGCCCACTGGCCTTTGAAAGTCGGAGCTGCCACTGTGCCCGTTTTACAGATGAGGACACTGAGGCTCAGCAAGTTGCCTGGAGCAGAATGCTGGTGAGTGTCAAACCCTGACCCAGACGCCTAATCCCACGGGGGGAGGGGGATATTTACCCACAGCACGCAATGCTCCACGTGGCCTCGCACGGAAGTGGCTGTGAGGCCCTCAGACGTGGGGGAAACCGGGGAATACGGGAAACCAGCCCGGCCGTGGGAAGAGGCCACGGAAGGAGGCGGAGGACGGGGGAGGGAAGGGACCGAAGTCACGTAAGTTTCTCTCCAGGTCTTTCAGTCTGGGCTCCGGGACACGGGAGCCGATGGAGCTCTCGGCTAGAGCCGGACTGTTCCTCTGACGGCTGGCGCCGGGAAACGAGGCTCTGAGAGGCCAGGTGCCACCTCCCGAACCCGGCTCCCCTCCGAGGGGGTCTGCTTCCGATCACCTGGCCACACTGCTCCCCTGCCCCACGCCCTGTCACGTTTGCCCCCCACCTCCCGACGCAGCCTGTCGTCCCTGCCGCCCCGTGTACCACCCGTCTCACCTTCCCTGTCCCCCGTGAGCCCGGCCGCCAGGCCCGTGGCCCCCGTGAGCACCATGGCTAAGGACTAAACCAGTGAGCTGATCCACGGGCCAGCGCCATCACAGCTCCCTGGCCGTGCCCGTGGGAACATGGCTTGTGACAAACCAGAGAAATGAAGCGACTGGTTCCCAAACAAAGAAAAATCTGGCCCCTGTTTGGGGGGACACGTGGGGTGACGGCATCTCAGAGACCCCGGGCGCCAAGCAGAAGGCGGGCAAGCGCACAGCTGTTCCAGGGAGGGTCCCGGAGCGGCGCCCGGGGCACAGAATCCCGCATGGACGCCGCACCGAGCCAGCTCCCCACGAGGAGGGGGCTGAGGAGGGCAGATGGGATCGGGGCCAGGCTGTGCTGAAACCCCCAGAAGCAGGCACACCCCGGTGTCTCCTGGAGAGCGTGTCCCCCGGCCTCGGGCGATTTCAGGGAGCCCTGGCCGGCGTGGCCCCGCTGTCCCCCCCTGTGGGTGAGCCCCATCTCCACACCGCCCCTGGAACGCGTCCCCCGAAGATGTCCCGGAGACAGGACACCGCGGGGAGGCATTGTTCCACCCCCGCCAGCGCTGGGATCCCGGGCAGTCCGCCCCGCTCTCAACGGCCGGGCCAGCTCCAAGCGCGGGGCAGAAATCAGTTGAAGGAAAGGGAAGTCTTGTCGGAAACGAGATTAATCTTGTAACGAGTGTTCGGCCCTGATAACCCATCTGGGCACACAACTGCTTAAACGGGAGAGCAATTAACCTTCACCCGACAAGCCCTGTCCAACCGTTACAAACATTAAAGAGACAGAGGCTGCCCCCCTCCGCGCAGACTAAACAACCAGATTGGAATTCCAGGTCCGCGGCCTCTTTCTGCAGATGCTGGGGTGGGGGTGGGATGGGGGTGGGGGTGGGGAGAGACAGGGTCCCGGGACAAAGGTGGGCGCGGCTCTGCCCGGCTCAGGTAGCCGGGCCACCGTGGGGCAGGCTGAGGTCGCCCGCGTGAGAAGCAGACAGCTCAGGGCGTCCTTAAGGAGAGCCACGGGCTTTGGGGTGCTGGTCGGAGTAGGTTTCATGCGGGAACATGTCTGCTAATGGGAACACCCTTATGGGGTGGGGGGGTCCCCTCTCTTTTCCCTCTTGCCCCACAGCAGGCACATCTGCTCGGAGCTCCCTTCCCACCTGCCTCGGCGCCTCTTCCAGGCCCAGCGGCACCTGCATGAGCGACGCAGGTTGTGGCCACAGAAGGGAGATCATTATTATTATTATTATCATTATTATTATTATTATTATTATTATTATTATCTCTAGAAGTCCCTGGCTTTCACGGGGAGCCAACCTGTGATCTCGCCTTATCTGTGGGCGCGGCGCCCGCATGGGCCGCCCAGGCCGGCCGGGGTGAAACTCCGAGGGGCGGGAGGCGGCCAGGGACCCTCCGCTTCCAAACAGCGTTCTCCACTCGGAGGAGACATCGAGGTCGTCGAACTCCCCCCTCAGGCAAGAGCTGGCCCTGGCATGGGTGCACCTGGAGAGCGGGTCCCGCTGGCCTTGGGCGATTTCAGGGAGCCCTCTCTGGCTTGGCCCAGCTGTCCCCCCCTGTGGAGCCCCCACACTGCGTTAGGAGGAGACCCATGCACTTTTCAGGGGGGTACAAACCAATGTGGGTGCCCCGCCCCCCCCCCATTAAGCACAGACACAAAGTGACAGGAGGGGCAGGTGCTCTGGGCGCCTACCCAGCCTGTCTGCTGGTGTGGCCGCACCGGAGTTTAAAAGACAGTAAGAGATAATTAAAGGGGGGATGGAAGCATGCACCTAGCACGTTCTCTACAAATGTCTCCCCCGGGGTGTGAATCTGGCCTCATGGTGGCTAGAGACCGCCCTCAAAGCAGTCCATCCCGCACAGACCGTCCGCCTCCTTGAGGCCGTTCCTCTCTTCCCGGCGGCCGGGCCTGGCCTCCCGCCTCAGGGCGTCTGCACACAGGCCCAGTGTCCATGGCCCACTCCCCGTGGTCTCTGCGTGGCCTCTGGTCACAGCACTGTCCCTGTGGTCTCAGCGTGGCCTCTGGTCACAGTACTGTCCCCATGGTCTCAGCGTGGCCTCGGATCACAGCACTGGGGAGCGACCAGATGAGACAGAGCTGGGCCAGGGCCAGGGTCCCAGCCCTGGGTCTGCTTTCCCGCCTGCCTTGCTGTGGCTTCTCCGGCCACCAGCCGCAGGGAAAGCCCTTCGGCTCCAGGGCAGGAGCTGTGAGAAGGGAGCCTGCGGCCGAGGCCTTCGTCTCGGGGACTATGCCCTCAGTGTCAGCAGCCGCCTGCCGCCCACGCCGAGGATGCCACGCCCAGCTCTCCTGTCACCCGGTGCCTTTGCCTGAGGCGAGGGGGGAACACAGGCACCTGAGCCCCAGCGTCCACCCCAACGGCCCATCCGGCGGCCTTGGTGCAGACGGGACACACAAACAGCATGGCGGGCCCCCTCTCCTCCCGCCTCCCCACCTCGACCTGGTTCTCAATTTAAATGTGCGTTTCTTTTTCTTTTTTAAAAAAAATATCTTTTATTGAGTTTTTACTTTTTAAATCTTTTATTTTTTTATATTTTATTGATTTTTTACAGAGAGGAAGAGAGAGGGATAGAGAGCTAGAAACATCAGCCAGCTGCCTCCTGCACACCCCCTTCTGGGGATGTGCCCGCAACCAATGTACATGCCCTTGACCGGAATCGAACCTGGGACCTTTCAGTCCGCAGACCGACGCTCTATCCACTGAGCCAAGCCGGTTTCGGCTTTATTGAGTTTTTACAGAGAGGAAGGGATAGGGATAGAGAGTTAGAAACATCGATGAGAGAGAAACATCGATCAGCCACCTCCTGCACACCTCCCATTGGGGATGTGCCCGCAATCAAGGTACATGCCCTTGACTGGAATCGAACCCGGGGCCTTTCAGTCCGCAGGCCGATGCTCCAGCCACTGAAGCCGAGCCAGTTTCGGCTAAATGTGCATTTCTTCCCCAAAGAGCCCGTGCAGGGCCTCCCCAGGCGGCGACAGATGAAGGTCAGTGTCTGGCTGGGAGTCAGTTGCGTGTGGCCACGCCTCCCACCAGGATGCCCGGGGCGGTCCACGTTTCTGGGCCCAGGTCCCCCACGTGTGTACCTCCGTGGACATCGGAGACAGAGACGCCGAGGAAAGTTCAGCCCGGACAGGGACACAGCCTACGCCACCGCGGCGGGAGCTCCGTCTCAGCAGCACGGCTCCCGGAGGAGGACTTGGGCCCAGAAAGACACCTGCACCCATTCTGTAAGTGGCCCAGGAAGAAACTCACTACAGACTGATTCATATGCCTTTCAGCATAACGATTATTGCTTGTCTCATTTTCGATTCTTATATTTCCAGTAGGACGTGATCTCACTCATCTGGGGGAAATGGTGAGCAACACAGACTGATGAACAAGAACAGACCCAGAGATAAGGAGCCATGGGTCAGACTGTTGGACCTCAGAGGGAGGGTGGGATAAAAGGGGGAGATCAACCAAAGGACTTGTGTGCACACATATGAGCCTAACCAGTAGTCAAGGACTGGGGACATGAGTCGGGGGGGAGGGGGGTAGGGATTGGAATGGGGGGGTTGAGGACAAATATGTGATACCTTAATTAATAAATAAATTTTGTAAAAGAATCACTATACTAATAATGCTTGAAACCACAAATGGAGAGAAATTTGGGTCTTTTCACACATCCTGCGATTTCCTTCCAAATTATTAAAGTTCCTAATAGGAATGGGAAAAGGGGGGGGGGGCAGGCAGCGCCTTCACCCGTCCATCCGCCAGCACCGTGCAGCGTGAGGACCACAGGCTGCCGAGGAGCCAGCGCCCTGCGGAGCGGGCGGGGCTGCCCCAACCTTGACCCTGACCCAGAAGAAGTGGGAGATAAGAGAAACCGCAGCATCCTCGCCCTGGGGGCTTGTGAAACGGACGGGGCTGCAGGCGGAACGCTCTGCTGTGATTTCTACCCAGATCACCGCACGGGCCTCCCCCGACACGGCTGACATGGGGATAGGAAGCCGTGAGCTTTGCCTTTCAGTGAAGCCCAGGGCGTTTTCAGATCCCAAAACGGCGCCTCCGTGTCGTGATTTCCAGGTCCGGAGGATCGTGGGACCCCGGCTCCCGACCCTCCATGGTCACGTCCTCAGCGGGCGGTGGCAGCATCCTCAGCTCAGCCGATGGGAAAGCTCCGTCCAGAGGAGAGGCCGTCACCCTGACAGCCCGCGTGTCTCCCGCCTCCCCGCAGCGGGTTCGAGGCGTCCCCTCCCTCCACCGCCGCCATCCGACGGCAACCTTGTCTGGAACCTCAGTGTCTTCACGGATGGAAGGGAAGCAAGGACTGAGAGGAGACCACCATGGACTAGGGTATCCCCTCCCCTGAATGCTACCGAGCACCTGAACGAGCCCCCCAAGAAGGAAGACTCAGAGGAGAAGGCGGTGAGGACAGACGGGGGTGATGCATCTGCAATGCAAGGAGCACGAGGGTGTGGGGGGCCCAGGGCTGGGAGAGGGCTCGGGAGAGGTTCTCCCGGGGGGGGGGGGGGGCAGGGAGCCCAGACAGAACCAGCATCTGCTGACACCTCCCCTTGGGCTGCGGACCTCGGAGACAGCAGGAGAGGGAACGCCCTCTGCCAGGCGGCCGGAGGCCCCAGGAAACGAATCCTCGACCTGGGCTGGTGTTTTTAACCAAAGCTTTGCCATGTTAGGGCATTCTGTGGCCCACGCTCTGATTTATAGCGTCAGAATCGCTTGCAAAGTGCGCCAGACGAGGCCAAGAATGAAGGAACTTCCTGGTTGCAGAGACCATTTCGCCTTCATTTTTTCTTTCTTTCTTTCTTCAGAAAAACACAGGTTTTGTGAAACCTTTTCGTGTAAACTCCTCTGGAGGACGCAGCCCTGCCTTTTCTGCTGGGAAAACCAAGCCCTCAGACCCCTGGGGGCGGGGCAGTGTCTACTCCCCATCCTAATGGAAGTGGAGCCGGGACGTGTTCAGGCAACTGTCTTTAAATCTCTTCGAGTTTCATTCAAAAATAACATTAGCAGTTTTTTGGGTGTTTTGTTTTTTAATGGAAATTAATGTATAATTTCTTTAGGATGTTTTTCCAACCAACATCTGTGGGCACACTAGTCCCGTTTGGATTGCTTCATGTGTACTCCCCCCCAAAAAAGCCTCGTTCTCTGAGGAGTTCCTTTTAGTTGTCCCCCAAACAAGAGTCTAGCGACCCGAAGTGTAACTGGGTCGGGAAACACGGGAACTGGAGAGAGCCAGCCGGGTTCCGTCCAGCGTTTGCACTCCCCGGTAAAGGCTGCTTCCTCTTCCTGGCTCCTCACACGCCGGGCGGCCGGCAGTCCTGCTGGGCGAGGGGCCACGCCAGGTTCCTTCAACCACGCGCCCTGTGGAGGACGCGCTTCGCCCCGGGAAGACCTGCCGCCCGATGGCTCATTCATTCACAGCCACTATTCGTGGACACGCTCTCCGCAGGCCACGCGCCGTGCTGGGAGAAAATCCTCTCACCAAGACGAAAGCATGCTTCCGGTTTTTACCGAAGACCTCATTGTCTGAGGCTTATACACAGGGTGTCCCCCCCCCCAAAAGTGAATACACACTTCAATAGCCGTTAGCTCAGTCTTGAAAATGAAACAAATATAAATACTGCCTTCGTGACCGTTTGACCAGCGAAGCCTGTTACGGTAGGTCGTATGTTGGCTCAACTTATAGTTTCAGTAGGGGATTCCATTTTATTATCTGATTTAATGAAATTGGTTGGTGAGGGCTATTAAAGTTAGTCATCATGGTAAAGCAGATTATCCTGCCCTTGAATACAAATACCTTAGCTATTTATGAAGGCGCCCTAGCACCTCACTTCCACTGCAGATGTCACGTATACAAGAATGACAGTGCACCCGGCCAGCGTGGCTCAGTGGTTGAGCTTCGACCCATGAACAATGGGGTCCCGGTTTGATTCCTGGTCAGGGCACCTGCCTAGGTCCCCAGTAGAGGGCGTGCAGGAGACAGCAAATCAATGATTCTCTCTCATCATGGATGCTTCTATCTCTCCCCCTCTCCCTCTTCCTTCCTCTCTGAAGTCAATAAAGGTGCATTAAAAAAGGAGAAGAAGAAGAAGAAGGAGGAGGAGGAGGAGGAGGAGGAGGAGGAGGAGGAGAAGAAGAAGAAGAAGAAGAAGAAGAAGAGGAGGAGGAGGAGGAGGAGAAGGAGGAGGAGGAGTGACAGCGCTGGAGGAGCTGCCTGGGTGACAGTGAACACGGAAACCCTCCATGGAGACGACGCGGATACGAGCAGACGTGCCCTGGCGATTAAGTCACAGCTTCACTGAAATCTCAAAGGAGGGACTACAGCCAAGAAGAAAAGCCAGCAGCACCCATCAGAGTCCATTAAGTACAGCGTGTCACGGCGCTTGGAGATATAGATAGCCCAGGGCCGACCCTGGCTGTGTAAACACCGGCAGGTGCTGCCACTCAGTAAAAGCCAAATGCCTGTCTGGTGATGGCCCCCGCAGACAAGTGCCAGGAACACAACGCAGGCCCCAGGGACTGACCGTGCATCTGCGTGTCGGTGTCAGAAGCATCCCCAACCCCAACGACGGCCCCGCAGGCAGCGCGTGCTCATCACTCAGGCGCTCACACACTCAGAACCCAACCCCATTCCGGCAGCCGCCCCCCCCAACTTCCCAACACAGGCCGGCTCTTCCGGCCACACAGGCACCAAGTCACGCAGACGCTGGGCCCAGACACAGTAGCAACGCTCTCCTGACCAAGAAGCACCCCTTCACCCAGCCGGTGTGGCTCAGCAGGGGAGCGTTGATCTACAAACCAGGAGGTCACGGTTCGATTCCCTGTCAGGTCACATGCCAGGGTTGCAGGCTTGATCCCCGATGGGGGTGTGCAAGAGGCAGCCGGTCCATGGTTCTCTCTCCTATTAATGTTTCTATCTCTCTCTCTCCCTCTCTGAAAGCAATAAAAATATATTTTAAAAGGCAGCAGCAGCACAACTCCCCCCCCCCCCCCCGCCTCCCGAGGCCACGCAGAGGATGCTGTGCATGTCAGCAGTCAGCGACTTCTCATGGACTGAGAGAATGCACTCTCTGTGACACGGGATCAGGTCCCACCTCGCTAATGAACGCGCTCGCTCCTGCACTTATCACCGGCAGATGCCGGTTCACTTATGGAGTCTTTATCGACCAGACGCCGACCGCTGCTTATAGGCACGGCCGGCCCAGACACAAGGTGGCAAGACGTGTGTAACTCAAGGTGGAGCGTGCTGAACTTGAGCTCCCAGAGTTGCAAGAGTCTCTGGTGGTCAGTAAGGCCCATCCTTCGGAAGGATGACCGTCACCTGGCAACGTGACCACCCCGTACACGCCTGCCCCTCTCCTCCTCTGCCGAAGGTTTCAGAGCTGGCCGTCAGTTCTGAACAGCAGCAGACGCCTTCCTCCCACCCCAGGCCACTCCGGAGACCGACGGTCACTCGCCCTGAAGAACCTGTCCGTTCGCTGGCCAGGGGGGAGGCTCAGGGAGAGACCGGGACACCTCGGAGCCTCCGGCGTGGCTTTTCCTGACAGCCTCACGCCACCGGTCTCTTGAGCTCGTGAGAATGCGGCCGCGTTCGGCTGCTGGAAGTTGGGTCGACCTGTTGCTTGAACCAGTACACGGGCTCATGAAGGGGTTTCCTCTACTGTCCTCCAGGGAAGAGCATGAGATGGAAACAAATAACATAGAGGAAGTGCATCCATCTCTTCAGAAGCTACGAATACCCAAAGGGTATATGGGAGGAGTCCCTTCAAAAGGCAAGGATTGGAAACAAATACAGTCACGAATGGGTTACGCCAGAAAAAGCTAATCAGGAGAGTGAATTAGATGCCAGGATGAGACCAGGATCAGTGGCCACAAAGAGACCCTAACAGGGACCACTGTTTGCACACTAACGCACACGACTGTTCAAACACGCACGTGTACTGAGCGGCTTTATCCCTACACCACCTCCAGGAAGTGGGTATTGTCCTCATTATGGAGCCGATGCTCCAGATGAGGAAACTGAGGCACAGGAAAGCGAAGTCAGCTCACCAGGGCAGTGGGGCAGGCCTGCCCCCATCACTCGGATTCTGCCCCATAGGAAGGGGCCTTAGGAAGAGATACGGGGCCTTAACCACTAAAGGAGATCGGATCAAATGCAACCCTGACTCCTCTTTTCTTCACTGTCCTGTAAAACGGGGACTATCAAAACTGAGGCTGGCCCTAACCGGTGTGGCTCAGTGGAGAGAGCGCCGGCCTGCAGACTGAAAGGTCCCAGGTTAGACTCCGGTCAAGGGCATGTAGCTTAGTTGTAGGGACATCCCCAGTGGGGGGTGTGCAGGAGGCAGCTGATCGATGTTTCTCTCTCCTTGATGTTTCTGATTCTCTATTCTTCTCCCTTCCTCTCAGTAAAAAAATCAATAAAATATTTATTTTTTTAAATGAGTCTTGTTTATCATATTTTATTATTATTTTTTTTAATATGGCTTTGTGCATGGAAAAAGAAAAAAAAAACACCCTGAGTCCAAAAGAATAAAGTCTTAAAAGACTCTTGATGGTGCAATATCAATTACTTTAATTTCTTTTTCTAAATATTTATTTTCTAATCTCCACCCCCCCAAAAAAAAATTGTTTTGAAATGGGAAAGAGCACAGTTTGATTTTGTTGTTGTCTGAACAATATATATTTTGTTGTTGTCTGAACAATGGGTAGGTCGGATCTGTATTCCCTCTGGGCTAAAGAAAACAAAACAGACAACCCCGCTCCCCAATCCTGAGGCAGACAGAGGTGATTTCCAGGAAGAATGCCAACAGGGGGGCCATTCAAAGTGGGGTGTCTTGGCTGGACAATCCTGCACCAGCATCCCACAGCCAAGATCCGGCAGCGATCTTGGGACCAGCGAGGACTCTGGAGGTCCGAGCAGTCACTGTGCAAAGCATGCTGGGAGATTCGGGGATGCCTCCCAGAGTTCCCGAAAAGCTAACAACGCTGTACCACCGAGGTATCCGGGGAGCAAACCCAGAAAGGCAAGGAGTCTTCCTTCAAACCAAAGGATCCTGAGATTTTACGGGAGCTAAAGTATATAAACAAGTGAGTCCTTCCAAGACCGTGGTCGGCAAACTGTGGCTCGTGAGCCACATGCGGCTCTCTGGCCCCTTGAGTGTGGCTCTTCCTCAAAATACCACAGCCTGAGCGAGTCTATTTTGAAGAAGTGGCGTTAGAAGAAGTTTTAAGTTTAAAAAATGTGGCTCTCCAAAGAAATTTCAATCGTTGTGCTGTTGATATTTGGCTCTGTTGACGAATGAGTTTGCCGACCACTGTCGCAAGGAAATGTCTCTTTGGGTAATTTAACCATCAGTTCGACCAAGATATGTGTACGGAGTGTGTAGACAAGTCACTGGTGTGTCTTCATGGACCAGCACCTTCAAACACGACTACATGGAACCACGTCTGGCAGCTTCTCGGGGTCAGACACACCTGCCTCCCCACCTGTCGCGGTGCTGAAGGAGGACTCTCTCTGGACCAGCCCCTTGGTCCACTGCAAGGCAAAGCTCACCGGCCCTTGGTCATCAAAGGAGATGCTTCACCGAGAGACTGGAGCCAACAAGAGCGGCTGCGGGGTGTTCTGACGATTTCGTGGGCGATCTGGAGCCCCGGCTTCCGTGCTCCGAGAGGCAAACACCACTCGCTGGCGAGTGGCCAGCGCGTCAGTTGTGTGGCGTTCAGGTGCTATTTATTTTATCTGGTTTATTGTTCAGGGTCACTGTTTATTGACTTGATGTGTTTTTTCCCCTGCACAGGGGCCCTGTCGCTAAGGACATATCCTGTGGATGGATAATTGATGATTCCCCATTGTTCGGTGTTTGTGTGTGTGCGCGATGGTTTTATTTGCTTTTGGTTCAAAGGACCTAAACAATGCCTCCTCTGGAATTTAATAACGGGTGTAAGGTGGGCCCCGGGAACAGTCTGTGCCTGAGGCTGTTGTACCCCAATCTGGTGATCTCGGCTCCACTCGGGAAAGCAAAATCCCAGCGACTGTTCCCCGGAGGAGCCACAGAGAAAACCCTCAGCTGAATCTCAAAGCGGCCTATTTCCCCAACGAGCACAGAAGCAGCCGCGGGCATCTCTCTCCAAGGTAAAAAGCCGGACACACATCTTAGCACCGACCTATCTGGTCCGGTTATAGTCCTCGCCCTAAAAATACAGCCCGAGGGTGAGAAGGAGGCGCTGAAGCGTTTCTTGACAAACATTCTCACCTCCTCCTCCAAGACGGAGCATCCTGCCCGCCCGAACATCTGCAGCAACAGGCGATTCCCTTGGAGGGGAGAGGAGGCCAGGAGGCCGGGCCTCGCTCTCTGGCAGAGGAAGCGTCCTGGTCCTCGGGGAGCCCCCCCCCCCCCGCCCTCTCCTCCCCCCGCGTGCCTCTGGGGGGCTGGCTACGGGCGGGCGGAGGAAGCGAGGGCAGGAAGTATCTGTCTACAGACCCTTTATCCCCGAGGTAATTGCTGCAGCAGCATTTTACTGTTTACCGGGGCGGTAAACACGGGGCTAAAAAAAGGATGTTTTCCATCGCGGAGGACAGGCTGGAAAACACGCACGTGCGCTCCCTCAGAAGCGGCTTCTGAGCAGAGCTGTTTGCCACCGGGCTGGGCTCCCCAACCGTGAGCCGCTCCCTGCCGTCCACCGGCCTTTGGGGAGAGCAGAGGGGCCGCTCAGATGCCCAGGAGACGGGGCGGCTTCTCCCCCGGGGACGCTACTCTAGCCAAGGCAACGGTGTTTCTCATCCGTGCTTGGCCCAGCGTGGCAGTCCACGAGCTTCGGCGTGACAGGGGTGGGGACCTGTTCTGCCAAGGGCCACTGGGGTATGAATAGCATCGTTCCGGGGGCATACGCCATCACCCACCTAAGCATCAGCCTGCGGCATCGGGTCTAACGTTCAATGAACTCGGCCCTCATGCTTCTGAGGGCCCTCTCGGGCCCACGGGCCGGGCGTTCCCCACCCCTGGAACCGGTACACGGTACCCCCGCGTGGTGGGATGGATGCTTCGGAAGTCCGAGAGCTCACAAGGTCACGTATGTTTGACCTCGGACGACGTTCTTATTTTACACATGAGCATCAGCGTGCTTCCGATTGCAGGAGCTCCCGAGAGGGGACGTGGAGAGGGGACACCTGCGGCGAGGTGTGGCCGCCGCTCCGGACGCTGCGCCCGCACCCACGCAGAGCCTCCCGCCCCGCCTCTTCACGCCTCTGGTCCAGACCCCCGGTTCGCAGCCAACCTGTCCCCGGCGCCCTGGGATGAGGGGAGGGACCCAGGATGGGTGAGAGGCGGAGGGACGTGGACGAAAGCAGGTCTGAGAGGAAGAAACCCCTGGACGTCTGAGATGTGCTAGGAGCCCCTCGTGCGCACGGCTGTCTTTCACATCATAAAACTCTCCCCTTGGCCCGGCCGGCGTGGCTCAGTGGTCGGGCATCAACCTATGAACCTGGAGGTCACGGTCCGATTCCCGGTCAGGGCACATGCCCAGTGGCAGGCTGGATCCCCAGTGTGAAATGTGCAGGTGGCAACCGATCTCTCTCAATGATTCTCTCTCCTCATTGATGTTTCTCTCCCTTCTCTGAAATCAATGATATATATATATATATATATATATATATGCATGTGTGTGTGTGTATATATATATATATTAAATATATATATGTGTGTGTGTGTATATGTATGTATACACACACACACAAACACACACACACACACACACACACACATATATATATATATATATATATATATATATATATATATATATATATAATCTCCCCTTGGCTTATTAGCTACCGTATTTGCCGGCGTATAAGACGACCCCCTAACATTTCCACTCAAAATACAGAGTTTGTTATATACTCGCCGTATAAGACTACCCCCCACTTGGAGGCATATTTTTCAGGGCCAAAAAATCGTCTTATACGCAGTCAAATATGGTATTTGCAAAGCAGGAGGCCGAGCAGGGCAGGGGTGTGAGGGTGCGGGGTGCGAAGAGAAAGATGGTGACACAGGCTCGAGGGCCATCCCGGGCCCAGCTGAGGGGCCCAGGCCCACCCGGCAGCCAGGCTCCCCAGCCCTGCCTCACGACATCCGTGCAGAGCCAGTGCTCAGAGCCACGGGCACTCGCGTTCTGGAAGAGTCTTTATTTCATAATAAAGAGGAAAGAACCTGTTAGTCAGAGGGAAACTGGCTTACCTAAAAAAAATAAAAACTAAAAACTCAATTCACAAACTGCCGTAGGAATGGAAAGAAAAACAGGGCTTTTATGGATTTCCTGGTTTCGGTCCTGCCTGCGAGGAAAATGTATTTGAATGGAATGAAAAACAAAACCAGGGCACAATGCGCCCGGCTCCATTCATCTCCCACAAGCCCCAGGGGCAGAGGCTGGGGTTACAGAGGGAAAGGCCCAGGAGACCAGACTAGGGTGAAAGGGCAAGGGTGAAAGGTCAGGAGGCCCCCGTCCCTGGTTCCCTAGAAGGAGCAAGGCCAGGAGGGTCAAGTTCACCTGCTGAGGTCTCACAGCGCTCCCTCGCCACGATCAGACCCACCCCTTCCCCTGAGGCTATTTTTAGGAAGCCCTGGAGAAACAGCACCCCAGGCCTCCCCCGAGGGAGACAGACACGGCTGTGCTCGCTCCCTCCACCCCTCACATTCCCGATGCTCTGAGCCCATCAGGTCACACCTGGAGCCACACAGATCCAAAGGGGACTTCGCAATAGAAAACCACATACACTTCTTTTTTTCCCCCCCCTCCGAACTTGGAGCAATGTCTTGGGAAATCTCCCTCAAATTGAGACACAAACTAATGGTGTGGACACGCTCTGGGGTGTTGTTTCAACAGCTCCTCTTCCTCTGAGGTGAGCACAGCCCAGCACGCTAATAGGGCTCACCTTGAACAGTGACACTCAGGCAAACCACGCGAACACACAACACACAACACACAACACACACACACACACACTCACACACGCACACACGGCTCGGCCCACGCTTTGCATGCGTGGCCGCCGGAGGAATATAAGTGGGGGTTGAGGGAGGAATTCTCTCTCCAGCGCTGGCTTTGCCGGTACCGGTGCAATGCCCCCAAAAATTTGTTTGCCACACCGCAATATGGAAAGAAGGATGCTGAATCCTCGAGGAAGACCGCCTGGGAGGCGGCGGAGTCTGGTTCAGGGCAATCCTCGGTGTCGTCCTTTCCTTTCTCCCCCCGCGTGGCGGGCGCTGACCTGCAGCAGCGCTGACGGACGTGTCCTGCCGGACTACGATCGGCTTTAAAAATAAACGACGCTGTGCAGCCTTGGCCCTTCTTTTCTGGATGTGCCTGCCCTTATCTGTGGGCAGCAGCGGGCCCCCTCCAACCCCCCCCAAATAATTTCATGACCGCCCGAAGGCTGGGTGACACCGGATGGAAAACTCGGAGCTGCACTTTCGGTCCCAAGACGAGAGCAAGGAAGTTGACACTTGGGACAAGGAAACGCCCATCGGCAGCTGGTCCGGGACCAGAGCCACTGCCCCTTGGCAACCGCCCAACGGGGGGCGAGCCTGGCCCCAGGCGCAGGGTTCGAGGCCTGAGGCTTGTGGCCCCGCGGCTGGATTAGGCTGGATTAGCCACAGAAATGGTGATAATGGTTGCCTGGGTATGTTGTTGTTGCTCACACAAAGCAGTCACACAGATCAGCCAGTCCTAATCACTGTCATTATTGAGTGAACGGCCTCACTGTATCACCGAATACATCTTTTTTTCCTCCTGCACCGTAGTTTACCATTTGAGGCTAGGGCAAGGAGCGGGAAAGGGAGATGGTCTGACGATAAACTGAGGGGAAAGGAAGAGATGTGTGTGACGTGGGCCACGCTCTCCGCCTCCTGAACCCTCCGTCTTTGCGGGTACAGACGCGGCGGCGTGCAGGCTGCGTGAGGCGCACCTGAGGCCGGGGGTGCGCCCGGCCCGGCGTGGCCTGGGACCAGAGGTGCTGAGGACGCTGCTCGGCAGGGTTATCCACTCCAAAGACAGTGGCTGCCTTTCAAACTGCTCGTCTGTGCTCTTCGAGGCATCAACACGGCTCTAGTTGATTTTTACTAACCTAGGAGAGCGCTCTCTCAAGCAGTGTTTCCCAAACTTTTGACATATGTGTACCCCTTCTATAATTTAACGCTGAGTACCCCTTGTCAAAAAAAAAAAAAGGATGTATTTTAATAACAATCAAAATATATTTATTGTTTATTTTTTTTGGTACATACACAAAATAATAATAAACGAAAAATAACATTATTCATAATAAAATATAAATAAAAGTTATATTATCAATAACATTTATTTGCACACCGGACCATCTCACGCTTCACAAGACTGTCTTGACTTGACTCATGAGAACGTAGAATTAGGCGCAGCTAAGCACGGTGCAGTGCATGTCCCCACCAAACTCCGGTGCAACGTGTACCCCCACCACACTCTTCCCGTGCCCTTGGGGTGCGCGTACCACACTTTGGGAGACACTGCTCTAAAGCAATAGGACGACGTCTATTTAAAAATCTACAAGCATGATTCCACGACCGTGTCGGGAACTGGGGAATGAGCTACTCTCTGGGGGGCAATGTCTTCGTTTTTCTCCTCGGGACTTCGAAGGACCTTAACTTAAACATTTATTTTTTTTCCAGCCAGTTTTTTACGGAGCCCCAGCAGCTGGCCAGTCACCGCCGAGGACGCGGGGAGCGGGCGCGGTGGCTGGCGTGGGTCCGCGCGGAGGTTTTGGAGAGCGTCCACAGACGCGGCGCAGCCAGGGAATGTGCTGACAGGGGCGAAACGGGGCGGCAGAGAGCGGACAGAATGAGGGATGATCTTAAACTTCAGACGGCGCGCCCCAGCCAAGTTCAATAGGGGAAATACGTGGGAAAGGGGTCTGATCACACAGGGAGTGAGAGGACGCGTAAGAAAGAGAACGCGGGGTCACCGCGGCCGCTCCCTCAAACAGCGTTCACCGTCAAAAAAATGTAACGAAATGCCACCATTCAGAAAATGCAAACAAAAACGAGACCCCAGCTCTGCTGGGCAGCGTGGCAACGGTTCCGAGAGGAACGTGTCCAGAGTCTGCGGCTGGACGAGGTGGGAAGAGGCACAACCTTCCAGAGAGGAAATGGGCCATTTTTTTTTTAATTGGCAAATATTTAAATTCGGCAGAGACTTAAAAATCACGGACAGCCATTGGCCCGACTGTTCCTTTCCTGAAGCCCCAGGACTAATAAAATGATTTTTTTTTTTTAATTAGACGAAGGCTGAGCTGCCATCTAGTTAGTGGAAGACTGAAAGCAGTGTTATGTCCTGCAACAGGGCACCGGTTAAATAAAGTATAACATTGTTTTAAAGGGACTATAATTAAGCACAAAAAGCCTGCCTACCCTTCCCGCATATTTTGAGTGACGTGGGGAGTTGTTAACCGAGAAAAGCAAGGCAGCTGGCAGAAGGACAGAGGGTTGGAATCAGGAGCAATGTGTATGGACTGTATCATGTGCTGGTTGTTGTTTTTCATTTTAAAAAACCATCCAGTGCCTTTTTCACCGTCGCCGAGGGTACGAAGGACCGGAGGCTCTCCAGCGGCAGCCTGATCCTGCCCCGGCTGGGACGGGCGGTGCCACAGGCTCTGTCTCCTTCGGCACAGAGCCCCCTGCTGCCCCGGGGGGCGGGGGGCGCCGGACCTGCCCTCCCTTATTCAGGACGCCGCAGGCTCCCTCCTCCCGGCCTCCCCGCTGCGGCCCCCCAGGCCGCTGTGCCTGGCCGACCTGCGGAAGGGCCTGCTATGCTGCCTCTTCGAAAGCTCTAGACTGACACCCGAGGGCTCTGGGTTTCCCAGCTGAGGCGGGGCGACGGAACAGCAGCGATTTCAGAGCCAGTGCCATCTCCTTGGAACAGACAGAGGGTCCTGCGGCAGCTGCCATTCCCGAGCACCTGCTAGAGGCTCTCACTGGCGCCGGCACGGGTCAGAACAGCCTTTAAAATCCCATTTTACAGGCGAGGAAACTGAGGCCACCCCGGTGAGGTCCCTTGCCCGGGGTCACGTGACTGTGCGGATTCGGAGATAAGCAGAGAGAACAGCTGTCCCCATCCTGTCCTCCCGGAGGAGGGACGGGTCCCCTGTGGCAGGCGGGGCTCCCTCGCTCTCCAGAGAAGCACCCAGCCAAGCGCCCGGCGGAGCACCCAGCGGAGCACCCAGCAAGCCGCCAGCGCGGGGAGGCCTGGGCACGCCCTGCCCTCCGCTCAGAGCCTTTCCCAGGGGCATCGGTAACGGCCATTCCCTTATTCACCTCCTTCTCCGTGCGCTTTTGAGTGTGTTTATGAGGGTTTTCTCTTAAATAAAGGTGTGTTTTGGGAAAAAAAAAAAAAAGTTTTTTTTTTTTAAATCAACACTGTAAAGAAAATGTAATTAAGAAATGGTACGGGCCGAAACTGGTTTGGCTCAGTGGATAGAACGTCGGCCTGCGGACTGAAAGGTCCCGGGTTCGATTCCGGTCAAGGGCACGTACTTTGGTTGCGGGCACATCCCCAGTGGGGGATGTGCAATAGGCAGCTGATCAATGTTTCTCTCTCATAGACATTTCTAACTCTCTATCCCTCTCAATTCCTCGCTGTGTAAAATCAATAAAATATATTTTTTTAAAGATAAAATCTTTAAAAAAAAAGAAGAAGAAGAAGAAAAAAAGAAAGAAAGAAAGAAAGAAAGAAAGAAAGAAAGAAAGAAAGAAAGAAAGGGTTCAGGTTTCAGAAAACTCCCTGAGAGCCTGGCAGGCCCGGATAAATGCATAAATGGGCAGCACTAGCCACAAATTCAGGGGCCCCATCCGCTCTCCGGGCCACTGAGTCAGATGCCGGGGACGAGGGCGCACAGGGGCTCCAAACCAAACTGAGCCCCCAGGCCACGCTGAGAGCCAGCTGAAGCAGTGGCCCGGACCTCCCTCTCGGGGCTCCTCTGGGGGGACATGACTCACAGAGCAGGCGGCGGCCTCCTCCGCGTCCCAGGCCTTCCATGTCACAGACCCCCCCCCCCGCACCCCAACAAGGGATGGAACGGTTCTCCAGATGAAAACCGCACGCACACCCAGAGGGATCGAATTCCTCACAGCCCGAGGAGGTGCCGTTCCTCATGGAGCCGTGGCTTTTCCGTTACTCTCTGGGCTCCGGGCAGGGCCTGGGACGCCTCATGCTGCGGGGACCGACCACCGGCCACCTCTGTTCAATCAGAGAAAGTGACTCATCTCGGCCACCGATTGGAAACAGCGCTATCTGCTTCCTCATCGGGCCGCAGCGGGGAAACTTTCCATATCCTGCGGGATCCTCTGCGTGCCGCTCGCCCCACCTCCTGCACCGCCGGGCCGCTGGGATAAAGGAAAATCCCCACATCCCCCTCTCCTCCCCCCCCCCCTTTTTTT
The DNA here is from genome assembly GCA_963924515.1 of Vespertilio murinus. Classification (NCBI taxonomy): domain Eukaryota; kingdom Metazoa; phylum Chordata; class Mammalia; order Chiroptera; family Vespertilionidae; genus Vespertilio; species Vespertilio murinus. The sequence goes on along the minus strand of OZ004706.1, from coordinate 197,669,740 downwards.
AACGACCGGAGACCATTCCGCTCTGGGAGCAGGGGCTGTTACGGGGCCCCTGGACCACCCGAGGGGTCCGGGGAGAGCCAGGCCTTCGCCGGGTCGAGCATCTCCCTTCCTAAGCATGGCCCCCACTGTCCTCGGGGAAAAGCAGCACACGTCCCCAGCGGCCTGCGCTTCACCGGAGGATCGGGGACGTCTCGGGGTGGGTTAAAATCCCCCCCAGCAGCACAATAGCGCCCCAGGGCTACCAGGCCCAGCTGTCCATAGGAGAGCGGGGCGCGGGCTTGTGGGGCAGCTGGGGAAGGGGTGTCCGCACCCCTCCTCCTGGTCCCAGGGCGCAGAACCAAAACCGACCCGGGACCTGCACGCGGGACCTCACCCTCAGTGTCCACGTCCTTTGTGACAGCTCCTCATCTGACCTCAAAGCCCGGGGACCCTCCGGGATAAACGTGACCTCCCGAAATCCCTTCCCTTCTTCCCACACACTGTGTGCCCGGCCCCCGGCCAGCGCTGGACGCTAAGGGCCAGGGTCGCCAAGGCGGCACCCGCACCTTTAGCCTGTCCCCACGCCTCCGGGGCCTGAGCGTGGCCCCGAAAAGCAAGCCCCCCACCCCCCAGAGGCGGAACGCCGCCTCCCCAAGGCAGCGCCTCGGCACGTAAGGGACCCGCTGGTTTATCCACCGAGAGAAGGGGACACGCGGTGCCCACGCGTGGGCCTGGCACCGCCTGTCGGGAAGGCCGCGCCCTGGACCCGTGTGAGCTTCGCCCTCCCACAGCACAGGCTGCGGCCGCGCCGGCCCGGCGAACACGGCGGCAGGGCCACCTCCTGACCCTCCCCAGGAAGGCAAGCAGAAGCCCATCTTAATGCCCCGTAAAGAGGGCCCGTGCTGTGTTCATGGAGTAAAAGCAATCCTCTTGCCGTCATTTCAAAAGCCCGCCTGAGACGTAGACGGTCCCCAGCTAACGGAGCGCCATAAAGCGGGGACAGCCAGTGGGGTGCCCCGGGCAGGGGGCGGCGCTGCCCCCGAAGTGTCCTCTGAAAGCCACCCCACGCCCCGGCTCCGAGAACAGCCCCCCGTCTTCAGGAGTGTGACCCCGGGGTGTGTGGTGGCTGCACCCACACTCTGCAGGAGGGTCTGGTGTTTCCATGTCCCTGAATGCACACACACAACACACACACACCTAAAATCCCTCTCCAGCTCCCCAAGGTGGACCGGGAGCATCTGATGTAGCTGCAGTGCCACGGGGACTCACTGAAGGGCGAGGATAAGATGAAGCAGCAGCATGTGGGCTGAGAAAATACAGCACTCTCTCCTCCTGAGCTGGAATGGCGCACAGGCCGCCGCCGCCGCCTGGGAGTGGCGCGCCAGCAGGCTGTGACCCCTGAGCCAGAAGAGGGAAGTCTATCAGGCAAACGCCCTTGGTGCCCGAGCCTTCGAACACAGGCGGAGAAATAAAGCCAGCCCGGAGGGGTGGAAACTGAACAGAGCTTCTGAAATGCAGCTCACACGACAGGCACTCATCGAGTCCCCGAAACACAGAGTTTCCCAAATGTCCCCTGCGGTGAGCATCACCCGGGGGAGTTGTTAAAATGCAGACTCCCGAATCCCAACTGAGAAGTGCTGAGCTAGAACGTTTAGGAACATGTGGGTAAAACTGTCCACTTAACTAGTGCCCCTCACACAAGCATTTCAAATGCCAAAAAAATTCCAAACCAAGGCGGATTTTCTAAAAATGCCCTGGCCCAATTCTGGGCAAACTTTCGTTTTCAGGAGCTAAGACCGATGATGAAAACGCACCTGAATGCTTCTTGCCTCTCCGCCACCGAACAAAAGGCACGCAGCCCCCCAAACCTGTCTTTTTTTCCTCCTTCCTGGTGACTTTCCTCCTTTCTGGGTGACCGGGGGGATGTATTTTCACAGACGGGCGCCCCACAGACCCCGTGCCGCTGACTTGCTCTGACACTGACACGGGTTTCACTTCCAGGATCGGGGCCGAGACCAGGTTCCCACCGGCACGGGGTCACGTCCACCTTGATCTCTGAGCACTGGACGCCGTTTTTTCATTTGCAAGAAAAGCACATCACGCAGCCCCCAGCGCGGAACCCGGCCCGGCCCTGCCTCTCCAGCCCCCGCAGAGCAAGCCTCGCTGAGAGGGACGTGTACTCACAGCGCACCCAGACAAGCGGGCATTTTATTAGAGACGGAGGACCCATGGCCCGGCCAGCCCAGGGGCCACCGCGGGAGTGAGGAGAACCCTCCGTCCTCGGCACGAAGGATCCACAGAGCAAGACAGCCGACATCTGCGCCTCGGTCCCCGGACCTGCAGCCGCCGGCCCGGCGACCTCTTCTCCTCCACGGGGCCCGGCGGGCAACCCCGAGGCTCGGGAGCCGCCCCAGAGCATCCGAAAACTCCGAGTCCGCAAGCCCATCCTGGCCTCGAACCCTGCCCTCTGACTGCTCCACGTCCACCGCCGCCGGGCCACGCCGCATCTGGACCGTTAGGGATGGGGACGGAGCGGGAGGACACGGACGCGCTCCAAAAAAGCCTCCACGCCACGCCGCCACCGCCGTGGATTTGGGAACCCCATTTTTTTTCCCCTGAGTTTGAAGTTTTTAAGCCTTGCGGATGGTTGGAGTAGGAAAAAGGAAATTTACTAGGCAGCGCAGAGGAAATCTTGTTGTCCTCTATTGTGGCCGCGGGGGTGTTGCCCAATCCCCACTTATCTGCCCCGATAAAGGAAACCGGAGAGAAAGCGCGAGGAGCCCCGGGTTCCCGCACGGCGGAAGGCGCCCCTCTGCTTACCTTGATCGTGCTGGCCATAACGCGATCGCGCGTATTGATCGGTTAATAAATGTTAATGATAATTATTAGCTTCTCCCGGACCAGAAAGTAGTTTGGATGGGGTTGTTTAGAGCGGATGAGATTGTGCTAAGTCTGGGAAATGAAGTCAGCGAGGGGCAGGAAGAGCTTTCTATTGGTCCTGGCGGCCCAAGCCCGAGAAACAGGATATTTGGGAGTGGAGAGATAAGAGACCCCGAAAACAATGTTGTTTTTCTTGATGATATGCAGCCAGGAGGTTTTTTTGGGGTGGTGGTTTTTTTGTGTTGTTTTTTTTTTAATTTTTTTTTTAAAGGCCTCCACTGCCTGGGACGGGGATGGCCACAGCAGGTGTGACCCCGTGTGCCGGAGCGACACGCCGCGCCGAGGCAGGATGCAGATGTGGCGGGACTCCGCGTGGCTTCACACGGGCCGCCACCGGCACCTCGGGGACCTGCTGCTGCCGCCGCCGGTGCCGGCCCCGCTGGGCCCCCGCCGCTGCCGCTGGAGCCGCCACTCCACTCGGACCCAGGGCCGGAGCCTGGCCTCTGCCCCTCTACCCGAAAGGGAACAGCAGGGAGAACTCATTTGGGGGCGATGTTTCAGGACGGCCCCGGGCTCTCAGGTTTCTAACAGCCTCCACTCATTCCACGTCTCGCGGGAGGCCCCACGCCCCCCCCCCCCACGCCGTGCCTTCTTCTCCCTCCACACACACCATTTCTGCGGGCCCTGCCACAGGCCCGCTGAGCACACAAAGGCTCTGGCGTGAAAGGAAGCCAGGAAAATGAAGAGGAAAACAAACCCATCAAATCCTGGCTCTAGAATATTTATTTAAAATCCCAATAACTACCCCGGCTGGCGTGGCTGAGTGGTGGAGCGTTGTCCTATGAACCAGGAGGTCACAGTTCGATTCCCAGTCGGGACACAGGCCCGGGTTGTGGGCTTGATCCCCTGTGTGGGGTGTGTAGGAGGCACCCAATCAATGATTCTCTCCCATCATTGATCTCTCTCTCTCTCTCTCTCTCTCTCTCTGAAATCAGTAAAAATATATATTTAAAAATAAGGAAGTAGAAAAAATAAAATCCAGATAACTAAAATCAGGACGAACACTTTCTAACGTGGCAGCGAGCTGGTCCCACCGGACGCGCCTCAGACGCAGACCGAAGGCGCTCCTGCCAGAGGTGCCCCGGAGGGCCCGAGCCAGGGTTTCAGGCCTGGGGTGCCAGTTCAGGGCCACACACACCTGTTTCCCACCCGCAGGAAGTCCAGCTCGTGTGGGCCTGGACACTCCTTGGAGGACTGCGGGCCTCTGAGTGCTCACTTGCAGGAAATTACTTGTTCCCTGGAAGAATCAACATTGAGCTTTGGATCCGGCGGCATGAAGGCTGGCCCGTCCAGAGGCGTGGTCTGCGGGGCCCACGGACACAATGGGCCGAGCCTGAGTCCGGGCAGCGCCTGGCCTCGGGGCTGCATGGCCAGCGGGTCCACTTCACTCCGGCCCAGACCTGCGTGTGTCCCGGCTGCCCCAGCTGTGCGGCCTCTGTTTGCCGTGATTTCCCCGCTCCACCGGGGGAGGGCTAGACGGGGATGGGGGGAGCGCTGAGAAGGAGGGAAGAAGGAAGGAAGGAAAGAAGGATGGAGGGGAGGGAAGAAAGGAAGGAGAAAGTGGAAGACATAAAGACACAGAGGAAGAGAAACACCAGAGAGAAAGTAAATCCCGGCCCGCGTAAGAGTGAGACCCTGACAAACCCTCGGCGCCGCGGTTTGAGAGACGTGGGCTTCCGCTCTTTTCATCTCCGAACAATGAACGCGATGGCGACGGCTGTTTGAAACTGTGTTTCCCCTGCATTTCAAAGCTCTGGGCCGTTTGATCTGGGGAGCGTCCACGGGCTGGGTCAGGAGCCCTGAGCAAAACGCCCTGTTTTCTCACACACACACACACACACACACACACACTCACACACTCACAACACACACACTCACACACACACTCACAACACACACACTCACACACACACACTCACACACACACACACATACACACACTCACACACACTCTCACTCACTCACACACACACTCACACACACACACACTCACACACTCACTCACACACACACTCACACTCACACACTCACACACACACTCACACACTCACAACACACACACTCACTCACACACACTCACACACACATACACATTCACACACACACTCACACACACCCACTCACACACATACACACTCACACACATTCTCACACACACACACTCACACACACACACTCACAACACACACACACTCACACACACACTCACACTCACACACACTCTCTCTCACACACACACACTCACACTCACAACACACACACTCTCACAACACACACACTCTCTCTCACACACACACACACACACACACTCACAACACACACACACACTCACACACATACACACTCACACACTCACACACACACTCACACACATACACACACACACAATCACACACTCACACACACACCCCTACAAGGCGCCTTGTTTGCTGTAAGGAGCATCAATTTCAAGCGACGCTGTGGCACCCACGCGAGCAGGGCTCTGGCGTGGCTGTGGCAGAGAGCAGCCTTGAGGAGGATGACTCCAGTAGGGACCCCTCGCCAACGCCGTGGCCGAGGAAGAATTCCACGGGGTCCTGTCACCCTGACCCCGTTAACTGCCCAGCCCTCGGCTCCGGCAGCAGGGAGTCCCGGCATTCCCACCGGGAGCTCCTTCCTCGCTGAACACTGACATGTTTTAAACTCTCCGTCTGGACGTCATTTCAAACCTGCAGAAAAGTTACAGAGAGACGCAAAGAACTCTGAATGCCTTCCACCCAGCTCCGCCAACTGCCGGGGTCCCATGTCCCCCTCTGGCTCTGTCTTCTCTCTTAGCGAGGTGAAATGCATGTCTGTCTGTCTGTCTGTATTCCAGTAAAATGCACTGACGTGTGTATCTTTATTCTTTCATAAGAATAAAGAAAAAATATAAAACCAGATACTATTATTTGATCGATTTCCCAAATTTATAGCCATACATTTCATGATGTCTGATTTTTAAAATGTATATCAACTTAAAAAGTGATCTAGCTGAGACCGGTTTGGCTCAGTGGATAGAGTGGATAGAGCGTCGGCCTGCATCCCGGGTTCGATTCTGGTCAAGGGCATGAACATTGGTTGCAGGCACATCCCCAGTAGGGGGTGTGCAAGAGGCAGCTGATCGATGTCTCTCTCTCATCGATGTTTCTAGCTCTCTATCTCTCTCTCTTCCTCTCTGTAAAAAAATCAATAAAATATATTTTAAAAAGTGATCCAATAAAAAAAAGAGCTAGTTTTGAGATAATGAATCATAAGAACACAAATCGTCATTTCGAACGGTGCAGTGTTTGACGGACTCCCATCATCTTCAAAGAGAGTAACTGCTGAGTCCTGGAATGGCACCACAGTATCCCACCCCGGTGTTCTCCAAACACTTAATGCAAAGTTCTAAAATCAATGAATATATACATGGAGTGGCCAGATGATGATGACCTCTGAACCATAATAATCTGGCCACTGTGTGTGTGTGTGTGTGTGTGTGTGTGTGTGTGTGTATTAGAGGCCCAGTGCATTGAATTTGTGCATTGAATTTAATTCGTGCATGGGTGGGGTCCGGCCAGCCTGGCCAGGGGGAGGGGACATGGGCAATTGGCCAGCCTGCCTGCTGGTCGAACTCCTGGTCGAGGGGACCATTTGCATATTAGCCTTTTATTATATAGGATATGCACTGAGTGGTCAGATTATTATGTCTTCAGAGATCACAGTAATCTGGCCACTCAGTGTATATAAAAGAGCTACTTTTAATCCCACTTCATTTCTGAGGAGGGAGCTGAGGGCGAGACCGGCTGAGGGGGCGGCGGCAGCTAATGGAGGCCCGATACTCCGCCGTGGGAGTCAGGTTACGGCCAGCTCTGCGGTCCCCTGCCTGACAGCTAGGGAATCACTGTGTGTCTGCAAAGACTGTGCTCCGCTGCTTCTTTATCAATGTCAGAGAGGGAAGGAGTGGGGGAGAGAGAAAGGCACCCATGAGGAGAGAGAACCGTGGACCGGCTGCCTCCTGCACACCCCACCCTGGGGATCCAGCCCGCAACCTAAGCCTGTGCCCCGACCAGGAATCGAACCCTGATCTCCTGGTTCATGGTTCGATGCTCGACCCCTGAGCCACGCAGGCCGGGCTGGCTCACCTATATTTTCGAAACATTTACAATAAACACACATTACAGTCTCATGTCAATGTAAGTAACTTTGTATGTTTTTTGTAAATATCTGTATCGTATGCGCACAGGACCCTGTGGCTGCCAGCTTCCCCCGTCGGCGGTGGCAGGAACAGGGCAGCCCTCCGGCGGAGCTGCAATCAGACACCCCGGAGGCACCTGTGCTTCTGGGCGGCCCCTCCCCCATCAGCCCACCCCCACCCCGTCCACCCCGTCCACCCCGCGCAGGGAGGGCCCCCCACGCCAGGTGCTCCCCGGCCCCAGGAAGCAGGGGGACAGGCCTTTGTCCAGCCGCTGGGTGCCGGGGAGGTCAGGCCAGAGGCCAGGAAGTCTGTGAATCAACTCACATTCCACACACATCAGACCGTGGAGGCCGGCCGGCCCGAGGACCAGACTTTTTAAGGCGCAACAATGGGAGCCGAGGGCCGCGCATTTCTCCTGCAGTGACACGCGGGCTCCAAACGGGGATGGATGTTCGGTTATTTATGAGGTTCCTGCGAGGAGGATGTCCCCAGGCCTCGGGCCAAGGCCTCCGGAGGCTGCAGATAAGGATCCCGCCTCTGGACCAGCCGCACCATGGAAATCTCCATCCTCCGTCCTCCTCCGTGGGGCTTTTTCCCTCTGGCCACGGGGCCTGGGGGAGCGGGCGGCACGGCACACTCCTAAGAGCCCATTCCCTGGTGTGTGTGTGTGTGTGTGTGTGTGTGTGTGTGTGTGTGTGTGTTTTTAATATATTTTATTGATTTTTTTTTTACAGAGAGGAAGAGAGAGGGATAGAGAGTTAGAAACATCAATGAGAGAGAACCATCGATCAGCCGCCTCCTGCACACCCCCAACTGGGGATGTGCCCGCAACCAAGGTACATGCCCTTGACCGGAATCGAACCTGGGGCCTTTCAGTCCACAGACCGACACTCTATCCACTGAGCCACATCGGTTTCGGCCCCCGGTGTGTGTTTTTGTTCTTCGTTTGTTTGTTTGTTTGTTTTGTTTTTAAATATATTTTTATTGATTGCAGAGAGGAAGGGAGAGAGAGAGAGGGAGATAGCAACATCAGTGCTGAGAGAGAATCATGGATGGGCTGCCGCCTGCAGCCCCCCCCCCCCCCCCCCCCGGGGATCAAGCCCGCAACCCAGGCATGTGCCCTGGATGGGAATGGAACCCGGGACTCTTCTGTCCACAGGCCGGTGCTCTATCCACTGAGCCACACCAGCTAGGGCCAGCTGTTTCTCTGTTCAAAGCAGACTCAGGGGGCACAGCTTCAGGCCATTGGGTAAGACCGTGTGTGTGTGTGTGTGTGTGTGTGTGTGTGTGTGTGTGTGTGTGTGGTATATCCTCCCAGCCCCGCATGAAGCAATCATGCAATGACCATGTGAACAGCTACTGTTTCACCACTGTCTCTGGCGGTGGCTGCCCCTCGGCGCCTCAGCTGCCGGGAGCTCGTGGAAACCGAGGAAGTTATCACACCCTGCGCCCCCAGCTTCAACCCCAGGCGCAATTTCCTTCGCGGCTGGGCGCGTGTCTGCTCAGCGTGGAGGCCCGTGGAGCAGCGGCCTCCGGGAGCGGGTTTCCTGGGTGTCGCTCCGTGCCCCGTGCTGCCGGCTCAAACCCACGGGACCCGGGTTCCGCATGCAGCAATGGGTCACTGCTGGCCTCACAGACCGCCCTGAGGGCAGAGTGCTGATTCCGATGTAATAAACCAGGTTAAAGAAACTTGCAGATCTCCCTGTTTCAATGACCCCATTGCTGCGTTCAGAAGTTGGCAGCAGTACGTGTACAGCTGTGAGTACAGGAAACACGGATTTCATTCCTGCATTATTACTTACTAACTAGAGGTCTGGTACACAAAATTCATGCACGGGAGGGGGCTGTTCCTCAGCCCAGCCTGCACCCTCTCCAATCTGGGACCCCTCAAGGGCAGTCAGGCATCCTTCTCATAATCCAGAACTGCTGGCTCCCAACTGCTCGCCTGCCTGCCTTCCTGATGGCCCCTAACTGCTTCTGCCTGCCAGCCTGATGACCCCCTAACCACTCCCCTGCCAGCCTGATTGATGTCTAACTGCTCCCCTGCCAGCCCATTTGCCCCCAAATTACCTCCTCTGCCAGCCTAGTCACCCCTAACTGCCTTTCCCTGCAGGACTGGTTCCCTCCAACTGCTCTCCCCTGCAGGCCTGGGTTCTCCACAACTGCCCTCCCCTGCTGGCCATCTTATGGTGGCCATCTTATGTCCACATGGGGGCAGCCATCTTGTGTGTTGGAGTGATGGTCAATCTGCATATTACCCTTTTATTAGATAGGATAGAGGTCTGGTGCACAGGTGGGGGCCAACTGGTTTGCCCTGAAGGGTGTCCCAGATCAGGGTGGGGTTCCCTTAGGGCATGGGGTGGCCTGAGAGAGAGGCCTGTGGTGGTTTTCAGGCCGTCCATGTCCCCCAGCAACCCAAGTGGAGGCCCTAGTATCTGGGATTTATATATCTTCTACAATTGAAACTCTGTGGTGGCAGCCATTTCTGTTGGGATTTATTTATCTTCTATAATTGAAACTTTGCAGCCTTAAGCGGAGGCCAAGACAGGCCAGGGCTGTAGAAGCTTGGCTTCTACCAGCACCAAGGGCAACCCTAGCCTCCTGCTCTCTCCAGGTCCATGGCTGCTGCCATTTTTGTTGGGATTTATTTATCTTCTATAATTGAAAGTTGTAGCCTTGAGTGGAGGCCTACCAGGGTGTGTGGAAAACTTGGCTTCCTCCATCACCGGGGAAACCCAAGCCTCCCTCCTGCTCACTCTGTAGCCACAGCCATCTTGGTTAGGGTTAATTTGCATACTCACTCATGATTGGCTAGTGAGTGTAGCTTGTGGGTATAGTGGAGTGATGGTTAATTTGCATATTATGGGGTGTGGTTTGTTTGTTTTATTAAATAGGATTATTGTATTATTTTCACATGGACCACAGTGAACCTACTTCTTGGCCACCCCACATAATCTGGGAACTTCTATGTGAAGGTCTGAATCCACATAGCTGGGCACACAGAGAGAGGGGTGAGACTCCCCTGATTGCCACGGGTCACTGTAAGGCTCGCTCCAGCACCCCTAACCCATAATTTGGGGTGTGCCCTGCCTAGTGTCCTGCTCCTCTGGCCCTGCTCAGATCTGGACCCCCGAGTCCAGTTCCCCTGCTCGGACACCACCCTGGCTGCCCTGAGAAGTCGCCTGGGACCGCCGAACTTCACTTACGTCTGGATCACTAGCCAGACTTTCCATGTGCTTTCTACATGTATCGATCTCATGGGTAAGCTACTGCCCATCAACATGTATTTGTCTTGATCTGTAATTACTTTATAAATTCAATTTAATAACACACACGCAGTCCTTCCTCAGGAAAGACAATCAATTCCACGACAGCGTCAGCAAGTGGCAGGGTAATCCCAGAAGCCGGGACTGAAGACCTCCCTGCGCCAGAGAGGCCTCTGTCCGTCTGCGATGGCACGGCCTCTCCCCCGCCATCCCCCCACTGCCTCTCCCTCTGCGGCCTCTCCCTCCGCAGCCTCTCCCTCCTCGGCCTCTCCCTCCTCGGCCTCTCCCTCCACGGCCTCTCCCTCCGCAGCCTGCTCTGCACGTGTTTGCTCACGGGTGTGTCTCAGAGCAACCACAAATGGGCCCAGGAGCACGATGCTTCTCTCCACTGCACTGACATTCAGGAGGGCCATCTGGCCCGCACCCACTAAGCCAGCCAGCGACAGTGAGGGGTCAGTCCGGCCATGGAGCTGCTGAAATGGCCCCCATGCACTGCCCCCCCCCGCACTGTCCCCTCTGCACTGCCCACCCTCTGCACTGTCCCCTCTGCCCTGTCCCCTCTGCCCTGTCCCCTCTGCACTGTCCCCTCTGCACTGTCCCCCCCTCTGACCTGTCCTCCCTCTGCCCTGTCCCCTCTGCCCTGTCCCCTCTGCACTTTCCTCTCTGCCCTGTCCCCTCTGCCCTGTCCCCTCTGCACTGTCCCCTCTAAAAGTTCAATGCCTCCCCTCTGCACAGGGAGGAAGAGGAGCTTCTTAGATGAAGGGCAGTTCCAATCCCGGAGCCCAGCTCCTTCCTGGTCACCGTTCCTCTGTGCGTTTAATTCTGTGTGAACTCGCTGAGTGGGACCCAAGCTCTGATGTGGACAGATTCTCCTAACCCCAGTCCAAGTCCCAGGGAGATGTCCCCTCTCCATACTGTCACCGCGAGGCCAGGAGACAAGCTGTTTGCCGGGTGCCTGTGACCACATCCTTCACTCACAGCCCGAGCGCATCCTGCGCAGGGTTTAGGAACAGCCACCTCCGGGCCTAGCCTTGCCCTCCTGGGGCAATGCCAGTGGGAAGGTGGGGGGGGGGGGGGAGATTGCCCCGGAGCGGCTGGCATTGCTGTCGCTAGAGGGCGCTGAGTGTCCCTCCAAAGGCCCTCCGAGGGGGCTGTGGGAGGCCTCATTCTTGACTTTAGGTTTCTGGAGCGGATATTATTAGTCTCAGTTTTATCCGTTCAGATTAAAGGCCCGATTTCGTAAAGTAGACGTTGTTCTCCAAAAATGCCAACTGGTCCTCATTACGGAGCAGGGGGAAGTTTGCTTGTGTAAGGAGCAATGATGGAGGATGCGAGTCTCACCTAAGACTGAAGGCGCCCCTGTTCCGGCTGAGACTGACCAGGAAGCTTGTCTGCTTGTCCTTCCCCACCGTGGTGACGTCCAGACCCGGCACAGCCCGCTCCCAGGACTCTCAGCGGCCTGGTGCAGCCCAGGGCGCGCCCCGTCGAATCGGCAAGTACTGTGTGAGCGCCCCTTCTGTCTGCAGCATGCGGCCTCAGCGCAGGTATTGTGGGTCCTGCCAGAAGCCAGAGCTGGGAGCGCAGGGTCACCCTGCACATGGCGTGTGAAAGTGCTCTGGTCAGGTGGCTCGGTTGGCTGGATCATTGCCTCATACACCCAAAGGTGATGGGTTCGAACCAGTCAGGGCACAGACAGGAGGTAACCGAGCAAGGTTTCTCTCTCATGTTGCTGTTTCTCTCTCTTTCTTCGCTCTAAAATCAATTATAGCTATATAATATGTGTGTATACATATATACAAGTATATATGTATACACATATGTATACACACACACACACATACACACACACATACACACACGAGTGGCCAGATTATTATACATTCAGAAATCATAATAATCTGGCCACTCAGTGTGTGTGTGTGTGTGTGTGTGTAATTAAATAATCTTTCAAAGGAAATATGAGAGCTTTCTAGAAAACCATCCTGCAATTACACTTAATTTAACCAACAGGTTGAACACGTCATGCAGAAGGCAGCGCCCTGGGACTGTCTGCAAAACCCAAGAGGTAACTGATTTGTCGCTTTCCATCCTTACTTGTCCTTCCAACTGTCTGCGTGTCTCCTCCCCTTGCGCTTGGGCTCACTGACTCCAGAGAGAGGGCAAAGCCAGGGCCATCCCAGCTATTCCCGCTCCTCTCCCGCCCCCTCCCCCCACCGCCTCCCTCCACTCCTTAAGTGTCCCTGTGTCTGGGGGTCACGTGGCCCATCCCGGTGGGACACCCCACCCTGACTTTCCTCCTCCGTCTACACCGAGGCCGGCAGCGCCCCCAGGCATCGATGGCCGGTGCCCCACGCCCATTTTCTAGAAACATCTCCGCCCATGGAGCCCCGATCACTTTCCCAAGGAGACGTGGGGACACTCTGGCTTCCCCCTCTGTCTGTGGCTCCCCGGCGGCGGGGTGGATGAGACGCCGGGAGAAAGAAAACCCTAGTGTTCCGAAGGCGCTGCCTTTATTTTCCCTGAAACTCTAGCTCCTTGCTGGAGGGCCCGTCCCCGTGTGGTCTGCACGGCCTGCAGGACGCCGGGGGCGGGGGGTGGGGGGGATGGGGGTCCCCCGTCGGTCAATGGCACCTCTGATGAGAGCCAGCCACCATCTGGAAGACTGCAAAGGTGGCCGGCCAGCCCGCAGCCCCCGGACGAGAGCTTTCCAAGAATCACAGCCCTGCGCGCCCCTCCCCCGAAGGAACGTGAGCCCAACAGCCAGCGTCCCGCGGGGAAGTCGCCCCAAACATCTGGAGGCTTCTGGGAGGCAGGTACACTATCCGGCCTTGGACCGCAGGATGGACTCCTGGAGAAGGCGATGCTCTGGCCCCAGAGGCAGGGGGGCCCCACACTCACCCCCCCAACCCCCCACCGCCCCCCAGGGGGCAGGACGGGCGATATTCGACTCCCCGGGACTCGAAGCCGCGCCCAGCTTTCCAAGGGCATGGAAACCATTACGGTGTCGCGCACGCCACTCTCCGTTTTATGGAATTCTTGCGCCGGGGAGCCCCCGCCAGTTTATGATTTTCTTTAACAGCCAGAACGCTGGGACGTTCACAAAGAGATTTTTTCAACCGCCTCCCGTGACCCTTCACCCGACAGGTTCCGCCTAATCTGTAAATTGGAGTTAAAAGTATTCCCGGGCCTTCGGTGCGGGGAGCCCCTTGTCTGGGGGCGCGGGGAGCCCCCTCATAATGGGGCTGTCAGTCCGCAAACCAGAGCCAGATGGGGAGTCCACTGGTGCTGACCCGGGCAGCGCGGCTAACCCAGATCCTTCCTGATCAGCCCGGACGGCCACCCTCTGACGCTCGTTTCTTTCTCGCTCACCGGGGCGGAGGGGAGCTGACAGACCATAATAAACCCCGTTTCCCCCAACACACACCAATTTCCCTGATAGGGCCCAGAAGGGGAGCTTGCGTGCACGCCACCCTCCGGGCCGGAGTGTAAGGGATCCAGACCGACCTCGGCCGGAACAAAATGAAACCTGGCAGCGGGGACGTTTTGCCGGAAATGAGATACGCCTGCTGTTCCCTTTCCCCACGGTGCCTGTCAGTGTGGGAAACCGAGGAAACCAAAGGATCTCCCTGACGCGGAAACCACCTGAACTTCCATCCTCCCGGCTGAGAGCGATGGATGCACGTGAAGGAGAGCAGCCCACGGTCCGGGAAGGAGGCCGAGCCTCCTGGAGGCAGAGACACACCGTTCCGCACCGCATCCGAATGTCCCACCAGACTGTGCCCAGCTGCTGCATCTGAGGGGAACTGTTTTAACGTGAAATCCAAGATAAAATGGTTGCAGACACTGAACAGTGCTTTTTACCTTAAAGTAGGCACAACGGTGGCGGAGTTATTTCTTTTTTGATATATATTTTTATTGATTTCAGAAAGGAAGGGAGAGAGAGAGAGAAACAAACATCGATGATGAGAGAGAATCATCGATCGGCTGCCTCCTGCAGGCCCCACATTGGGGATTGAACTCACAACCCCGGCATGTGTCCTGACCAGGAGTTGAACTGTGACCTCCTGGTTCATGGGTCAACACTCAGCCGCTGAGCCACGCTGGCCTGGCCAAGGTGGAGTGACTTTAGATGCAAGACTAGACACACTGATTGGCTGATTCCTAGCACTGGTAACTATGGCAATGACGCTGTCCTGCTATAGCACATCCTAGTGCAGTGGTCGGCACACTGTGGCTCTTTGGCCCCTTGAGTGTGGCTCTTCCACAAACTACCACGGCCTGGGTGAGTCTATTTTGAAGAAGTGATGTTAGAAGAAGTTTAAGTTTAAAAAATTTGGCTCTCAAAAGAAATTTCAATCATTGTACTATTGATATATGTATGGCTCTGTTGACTGATGCGTTTGCCCACCACTGTCCTAGTCCTACACTGAAATCAGACTGATGCAAAGGGAAGGGAGGATCAGCACAGGCACGTTCGTTACCACACTTCACCAAGGCACGGCTGTGGATGGTAAGACGTAAAGCTCACCAGGATGCAGGTATGACTAGGGAAGAAATAAAGAAATCTGCCAAACAAAATGAGCCATACGACAGTCTGACTCATCCTCTCTAACCCTCTCTAATCAAAGAAAACATGCAAATTGACCTGACCTTCACTACACCCACAAGCCCCGCCCACCAGCCAATCAGGGTGGGTATGCAAATCAGCCCAACCAAGATGGCGGTTGATTTGCGTATCTGGGCCAGAGCGAAAATGAAGACAGCTTAGAAAGAAGCCAAGCGCGGCAGAAGGGAGTAAAGCTTCGGAGAAGCAAGCAAGCGGGGCGGCCGAGAAGGAAGGGAAGCAGGTGGGGATGGAGAGGAGGGAGAGAAGCCGGTGGGGCAGTGGAGACCGAGGCAGGAAGCCTATTGCAGGAATCTTCCTGCAAGGGGCATCTAGTCAATCATAAGACGCATTGAATTTCTGAAAACGAATGTGTGCCTTAGAAGAGCTGCACCGGGATGTACTTATGAACAAACCCTGGAGGCCCGGAGAGGTTACCTGGAGTGGACCGCAGGGTCACTGTGTCTCACCCCACAGTACAGTCTCCCCTGGCTGACACCTGTCATTGACACGGAGCCTCAACCATATTGGGAAGCTGACCCAACGGAATTGCCCTGCTATGGTGTTCTTCTGCTGGGATGCTTTCACTTCTACCCTCAGGGCCCGTGGGCAATGCCTGACCACAGTTTGGGTTGTCATGCCCGGGGGGAGGGGGTGCTCCTGGTATCTAGATGCCATGATGCCAGCCAACAACCACAGTGACAGACCCCACAGCAAAGACCTACCCCGCCCCAGTGTCCATCTTGCCCTCTCCCTTCCACTCTCTCTAAGAGATCAATGGAAAATACCCTTGGGTGAGAATTAACAAAATAAAATAAAATAAATGTGGAACTGTGTGTGGTAATGGATCTTAACTAACTTTATTGTGGTAATCATGCAATAACATATATACATATGCCAAATCACTAGGTTGTACACCTAAAACAACATTATATGTCAATTATATCTCAATAAAAAATAAACAAATAAAAGAAGTTGAGAGCAAGTTACTCCCACAAGATTACACAATTTACAAATTATCCAATCAATATGAAGCGAAATTAAAGACAATCAAGGTAAGGAAGCCAACAACAAAATTATTTCCTGCCTATCCGTCCCTGTGACAAAAATGAAAAGTTTGATTTTTGCAGTTTTGGCAAGAATGTGGAGGAGAGAGTGTGCCCATTCATGTCTATAGGAACCCAGATTAATACCTGATCAGAAGGTGATTCCTCCTTTGACTCAGCAATCTTAATCCTAAAAATAATCTCTAATTATTAAGGCATGGATTTTTTTTAAAAAAAAATCTTAATCCTTCTTAAAAGAAAATGCCACAAAAAAAAAAAAGAAAAAGAAAAAGTCCAGGCCCAGAATGAGTTACCAGCAGATCCCCACACGCTTACAGAGAAGTTACGCAGCCTCACACAAACGTGTCTGGGCCACACGGAAAAGGGGAAGCCGGTACCACACCGGTACAGCGCAGGACGAGAGAGGAAACCATCGGAGTCTCTCACACATCAGTGCGGATGCAGGGAAAACGGGACCAAACCCCGGAGAACCAAAGCCTGCAGCGTCTAAACCGGAATAACGCATACCTCATCAGGCTGGGATTATCCTAAGAAGGCAAGGTCATTCCAGTCGATGTTAGTGATCAGAATCACGCTGTGAAAAAAGAAAAATCAGAGGCTAACCTCACATAGCCGGGGGAAAGCCTTTCATAAAATTCAGTAACAATTCACAATAAAAGTCCCCGGTGAATTAGAAATGAAAGAGAACTCAGTCAAGCCCATAAAGGGCATCTATGGAACCCTCGCCAAACGCACAGATACTCAGATGCAGCCCTTTGAGGCTGGGAGAAACGACCCGCGGGCTCACTCCTCCCACATCCGTCACAAATGGTCCTGGAGTCCTAGTCAGAACGTAAGGCAGGAGAGCGAAATAGAATGTCAAGGACTGGGGTGGGGGTGGGGGGAGATGTAGAAAAACCCTTATGACCAAGTAATGCCATTTTTTTAGATAGAAAATCTGAGAAAAATTAGAAATGAGTCATCAGAATTAATGCTACCTCTCGATGAATATAAAAAACTCAATTGTACTTCTATATGTTGGCATCTATAGAAAATGAAGTTTTCAAATGATACTTTTTCATTAGCATCAAAAATATCTTAACATGTGAGAATAAATATGGCGACCCGCAGGAAGGAGAGGGAAGCAGAGGCGGCGTGTTTCTGGCCGCTGTCTGGTGTTCCTGTGCGGCCCTGGCAGCCGGGAAGAGAGCATTTCCACGTCACAGCGACGGGGAGACCTGGAGGACAGGTCAGGATCTGTATGTAGAGTCTAAGGTGGTTATCGATACGCACTGTGAGATACCAACTCCGAGACGGTCACAAACAGGGCGGCGAAGCTGAGAATCGCTGACATCTGGGTGGTGTTTGAACCATGCCCTTTTCGGGGTCAGGGTGAGTGACGGGTGCTGGGCCTGAGACGCCCGTCGCTTAGAAGCTGAGCGGAGGGAGAGAGCCAGCTTAGGACTCGGGCGGGCAGAAGGCTTTCCACGCCGCGCTGAGTGCCCACCGGAGACCTGTGGTCACACGTGCAGAGGGAGGCCAGCCAGCCGAGTCCGGCTGTTTGCTCAGGCAACGTTCACAGCTCGACGTGCAGCCGCTCTAGATGGGGCGGCGGCCGGGCCGGCCACCCCAAACCTCGCCAGGTGCGTCTATTATCAGCCGGACTCCATGGCTGGCGGCGGCGGGAGGCTCGGGGAGGTGAAGTAACTGGCCACGGTCACGGCAAGCTATGACACCCACCGGGACGTGGTTCTCATGAGGGAGGTGACCGGCTTTGACCAAAGGCTGAGTCCTCCCTTCACACCCTTCACACCCTTAAACACTCCTGTGCTGCCTCCTCCGAAGCGGGGGGGAGAGGCCCTCTGGACCCAAGAAGCTCATAAAAAGGAAACTTAGACAAAGACAGACGTGCCCTCACCAGTTTGGCTCAGTGGATAGAGGGTTGGCCTGCGGACTGAGAGGTCCCAGGTTCGATTCCGGTCAAGGGCATGTACCTTGGTTGCGGGCACATCCCCAGTGGGGGATGTGCAGGAGGCAGCTGATCGTTTCTCTCATTGATGTTTCTAGCTCTCTATCTCTCTTTCTCTTCCTCTCTGTAAAAAAAATCAATAAAAGAAAAAGACAGAATTCAGAACTCAACTGAAGAACACTATCAGGGCTGTGGGGAAAGGCGCCCTCCATAGAAATGCGAGACGGTTCAGCCGGGGGGATGAACACGACGAGAGAGGAAAAGGGCAGAAAGCAAGCTCACGGAGTATGTTTGCAAGAAACCACAATTCCGGTCTTGACATCTGGAAACTAAAATAAAGCCGTCCACAACCGGAGCGATGTTTTAGGGAACCGCAGCCCCAAACAGACACAACCGTGACGTCGCGCCTCCGAGCGGGAGCTCGGACCCTGCGGCTCCAGAGGCAAGGCTGCCCCCTGGCCTCTGGGACTGCCACACATCTGATCAGATGGGCAGCAGGAGCTCCGGGCGCCTCGACCACACTGGCCATTTGGGTTCTGAATATCGGAAATTCGGGGCGAGCCCGGGCTGGTGCCGCTCAGCGGCTGCCCCGCCATCCCGTGTACTGAAGGGTCACGGGTTTGACCCCAGGCCAGGACACGTGCCTGGGTTGTGGGTTTGACCCTGGGTCAGGGTACATGCGTGAAACAACCGATCGATGTTTCTCTTTCCCCCCCCTCCCCCCTCTCTCTTTAGAACCAATGAAAAACATATCCTCGGGTGAGGATTTTTAGAAAAAAGGGTGTGAATGAACTTCAGATTATCTGTGGGTAAATGTGATAATGAGTCCTGTCATCAGCGGGGCTCAGCACGCGGGGCTGTCATTCCTGTTCTGTGCGCTAACCACCACAAGCTCCCGATGAAAACGGGGCGTTCTCTACTACGTCTAAACGGAGAGCAGCATTACTAACTTTTCAGAATATGTGGTCCCCTCCCTAGGCGTAACCTACGGGCCAAAAAAACAAACAAGAAAAAAGGTTTGCACGGCCTGTTTTATATGCAAACGCTGGCAAACTGTAAATTAAAATACGTAAAATAACACCTGTGCTTTCTCTCCCACATAAGGGAAGATTTACTTGTGGAGTAATGGTCTTTACAAAATGTGCATTTCCCGTTTTCTGTGTCTTACCGTATCCATAAATTTACGAATAAAAGGTTTTGGCCTTGATTTACTCACATTTGAAAAGACGGATTGTATTGGTATGGCGAGAGAAAAGGGATATCATAAATTAAAAATCCATACATACACCGCCTCCTCTCCTTCTGCCACATGACAAACGATTGTGTGAAGTCACCATCAATAAAGGCTACCTGAAAGGTATGGGATGGACGTGGCCATGAGGGCAGTCTACTCGCAGTGTGAAAGCCCGCCGCCCGCTTTTAACGATCCGTTCCGAGTGCGGACCCAGAACGTCAAAACGCTTCCTTTTAACCGAGCCATTATCTACGCGTAGCTTCGTACTACAATGTGAAGGTTCGATCAACTGTTCCCCAGGTATTTGTCAAAGTTCAATGCGGGTCCTATCCCATAAATCAATTTCAGGCCAGACAAAGGGAACGAGGGCCTCCTTGTTTATTTCCGTATTTCCCAAGCCAAGCCCGAGACAAAGGTGGTATCCTCCTACAAACGTTCAGAGGGAACCCCCGATCCTGCCCCCACAATCTGTGTAGACGCCATAGGGATGGCCGTACGACGACAACAAAGACGCACACGCTCCGCTGGGCTATTTCTCTTGGCCGTCAGTCGTGTTTGGGGAAGAAGTGAGTTGCTCCGTCTGAGCGAGGGCCGTTATTTCTCAGGCGGGCGCGACGCTGGCTCCGCGGCGCCGTTTCTCAAAGGAGGCTTTGTGCCCGGTGAGACCAGTTTTCCACTCAAATCCTTGCCCTGCATTCCACTGGATCGCACGCGTCCAGGTCCCCTCCCTGGAATATGGCCCACGGTTCCTAAAAAAACACCTCTCCGGGGTGGCCGCGAGGGCACGCTAAAAATAACTGGGCTCTGCACATGTGTCCCGCCCGGGCCGCTCCGACCAGCACCCAGCCCCTTCGGATGAGCTAGCGGACGGCTGCCGTCCATCTCAGATCAGCAGTCTGTCGTGGGCCCACAGCCGGTACCGCTCCACAGAACCCAGCGAGTGGTGCCATTGTTGCTCTAGCTCCGTGGTCGGCAAACTCATCCATCCACAGAGCCAAGTGTACTAACAGGACAACGTTTGACATTTCTGTGGAGAGCCACATTTTTTAAACTTAAACTTCTAAACCCACGTCTTCAAAACAGACTCGCCCAGGCCGTGGTATTTTGTGGAAGGGCCACACTCAAGGAGCCAAAGAGCCCCACATGGCTCGTGAGCCACAGTTTGCTGACCACAGCTCTGGCTCTTAAGACAACGGGCCTGTGTTTACAATAAACATTCCAGCGAGTATCTGTCACTGCCATCTCCTCCAAAAAAACACTCAGGAAACAATTCCAGAGGAAACACCTTCTCCTTTCAGTGTCCTCTGGAGACCGGCATTGGCTGTGACGGTAAGGAAACCCACCGCTCATGTACCACATGCCGCGCACCGCAGCAAACGTTCTGTGTGCATCCATCATCTGAGCTCATTCTTCCCGTCCTCCAATGACTGACATGCTATCATCCCCCCATGTTCCAGACAAAGAGACTGAGGCTCAGACAGGTTCTGGGTCCTCCCCCCGAGATCAGAAAGTGAGGGGCAGGGCCGTTCTGAGCATCTCCGGTAGATGCTCTGTGCCTGCCTCCCGCTCCATCCATCCCTGTGATTCTCAACAAAACCCCAGGTCGCCATGGGCAATACTCATCTGCATGGAGCCCACTTTGCTACTGGGTCTCAATGTTATTTCATATGAAAACCATCAATAGCAGAGAGGGCCTGGATCTGGTTTCCAAAAAAACAACAGCACACAAACACATAATTTGAAAGGAATTCGCTCCGAAAGCTCCCAGC
This sequence comes from Vespertilio murinus, assembly GCA_963924515.1. Classification (NCBI taxonomy): domain Eukaryota; kingdom Metazoa; phylum Chordata; class Mammalia; order Chiroptera; family Vespertilionidae; genus Vespertilio; species Vespertilio murinus. The sequence goes on along the minus strand of OZ004706.1, from coordinate 197,648,739 downwards.
AGCCCCGCGGTGCCCGTCCGGGACCCTGGAAGGACTTCCCGGGTGCCTCTGGCTCCCTTCGGGGGCCTCTGGCCCCCTAAAAACACGAGTCTGGCTCCCCGGCTCCCCGACCGAAACACAGGGCCCAGTGTCCCGAAGGCTCGGCTGGGCGTGCAGGGGCGACTTTGTTTTTGTAGGTGTTCAAGGCTCTGGAATCAAAGCGGCAGAATTATTAAAATTAATCCAATTTTCTCTCATTTATTTTGTTAGCTCATGCCTCTAAAAAGATGTATTTTTGAAGGCACCGTTCAGCCCCAGCCATTTACAAATCAAAGCTTCCTTTGGAATCCGGGGACCGAACCAAAGCTAGACGGCGGCGGCGGCGGCGGCGACGCGCTGCCAGCCCCGGGCGCTCTCCCCCGGGGGGACGCGGACTGCGCTCACATTTAATTACGGTGTCAAAAATCCAACGTAAATGGCTTTCATCAGCTGCCAGCACTATGAGTCTTTCTGGCTTGGACTTCTGTAAACACGGGATAAATTCAAATGTGTCACAAAGCGGCGGCAACGCGCGGACCGCCGGGCGGGGAGTTACGCAACCCCTGGCCGCTGGTCCTTTCCAAGGCCTGGTCTTCAGAGCCCGTGCCCTGCTGCCCTGAGCCCCTCGCGTGGGCCTCGCTGGCCGTCCCTGCTCCACCCGGGCACACGTGCTCCGGATACACCGCGCCAAGGATGCTTGGTGAGAAAATGCCCCGACTGGAAACTCCAAAGCAGGGGAGGGGCGGTGACAGGTTAGGTCTCTGTCGGGGAGGTGGAGAAGACAGAAGCCGCCTGACTATGGATGCCCCCAATGCAAAGAATGAGGCGTCCTTTATCGTGGAGACATGTGGCAAGCTGAGAGGAGAGAGGTCCCCGTTGAACCTGGGCGCTTCTGGAAATACTTGCTGGCCTGTTCCCCGCCCGAGAAAGTGCAGTCAGAACAACAGCAATAAACTGTGTTGCGGGGTGGGGGGGGGGGAGTGCAGAGCCGAAACCTGTTTGGCTCAGTGGATAGAGCATTGGCCTGCGGCCTGAAAGGTCCCGGGTTCAATTCCGGTCAAGGGCATGTACCTTGGTTGCGGGCACATCCCCAGTAGGGGGTGTGCAAGAGGCAACTGATTGATGATTCTCTCGCATCAATGTTTCTAACTATCTCTCTCTCTTCCTCTCTGTAAAAAATTAATAATATATATATTAATAATATATATAATATATATATATATATATATATATATATATATATATATATATATTTTAAAAAGTGCAGAGCCCGCCAGGTGTGGCTCAGTGGTTGAGCATCGACCTATGAACCAGGAGGTCACGGTTCCATTCCGGTCAGGGCACAGGCCTGGGCTGCAGGCTCCATCCCCAGTGTAGGATGTGCAGGAGGCAGCCGGTCCACGATTCTCTCTCATCATTGATGTTTCTCTCTCTCTCCCCCTCTCTCTCTGAAATCAATTTCAAATTTTTTTTTAAAAGAAAGTACAGAGATGCTACAAAACACAAGAGCGCATGCTCGTTCGGCGCAGAGACCCACGGTCACCCACCTGGAGCCATCACGGAGGGCACAGCCGCCGCTCCCGCATTCAGCCGCTGCGGCAAGGGGGCAGCGGAAGTTGATGCAGAATCGCTAGCATTTGTAATTATAGGAAAAGACCAGGGAATCCATTTGAAAAACTGAAAGGGAGACATATTTCACAGAGTCCGGGAAAACGTGTGGAGACCACCTAAGAAGACCCTCACGCTCGTCCCGCCTGGTGTGACGCGAAGGTCCTGGGCTGGGCGCTCCCCGGTAAGATGGCACAGCACCCATCCATGTGCAGGGCGGCGGGCCAGGCGCCCCTGAGGGCGCAGCGGCCAGGCCTGGCTGATCCCCCGGAGAGGGAAGGAGCGGGGAGCAGAGGTCCCTGCCCGTGCTCTCCGTGGAAGGCCACGCTCACACCCACGGAGCCCCCTGCCTCTGACGCCGACAGCTCCATGGCTGCCCGAGCTCCTCCGCACCAGCCCCTCCCAACGCCGGCCTCAAGTCTCTCCTGCGTGGCCGGGGCACTTCCGAAACCCAGCGCCAAGTTCTACCCACGCCTTCCCTCCAAGGTGCCTCTGGCCGCGCAGTCGCCTGGGTCCGGACACAGGAGACAGACGCTTGGGGCCCTGTGGCTGCTGCATCTCCCCATCCAGGTCCCTCCCAGATCCTACTCCCCTGCCTCCTGCACGCTGTCCCTTCGCACACAGCACATGAATGAGCGGAAACTGGTGAATGACTGGACCACCTGACCCTTAGAAGAAAATTAGGACACTTCCAATATTAAGATCAAAGTTCTTCTTAAAGCTGTCCAATTATTCGCTTGGGGGGGGGGGAATTCTAGAAATTCTATTGTGTCAGAGGATACAAATGAAATTAGTTTCTAATCAATGACCCAGATGTGTGCCTCACACCATATCTCATCAGCCTTCCGATTGATAAGTTGGTTTCAGCTGCATGTCCATGTTTAAATCATCCTGTAATCTAACAGTGGTTCATGGGGTGGACATTCATCCTAATACCTAGCCATCCCCGAGGCTGGGGCTGTGTGTGAGACACCCTGGTCAGAAGTTCTCTGAGGAGAAAGCAGAGGTTGAGCTTGGATCCAAGACAGGGATGGACTTGAACTGTAGTTCTTGGAAGCAAACTTTTTAAAGAGCGTGTTTTCAACCCACCCTATGGGGATGGTTTCCAAGCGCTTAAGCACTTTTACAAGGTTTGGGCCCAACCCATTAAAATAGGATGTAAAATTCTGAATGGGGGGGAAAAAAAAACTTTCCAGGCCTCCTTCCTGGATTAATACAGTGGATCCCACGTTCAGGGAGGCATGACCAGGTCACAGGTAGCACAGAGTGGGGGGGAGGGGGAGTTGAGGGGGAGGTGTGTTGACCTCTGCACAGACCAGCCAGTGTGGGTGCCTGGCATTCGGCTCTCAGCCCAGGGATGTGCACTAAAATCTTCAGTCGCTCGAGTGAATGTGTCTGTTTAGGAAATAAGCAACTTGTGGGAGGTTATAAAGAAGTTCACTAAGCTGAACATCCTATCTAATAAGAGGAAACATGCAAATTGACCTTACTCGCTACGCCCACAAGCCAATCAGAAATGAGTATGCAAATCAACCCAACCAACATGACAGTTAATTTGCATATTCAGGCGCAGAGCTAAGACTGAAGACAGCCTAGAAGGAAGCCAAGCCCTGCAGAAGGGAGCAAAGCTTCGGAGAATCAAGCAAGTGGGGCAGCAGATATGGGAGGGAAGGAGGTGGGGTGGTGGAGACCACCATAGGAAGCACTATTCTTGCAGGAATCTTCCTGCAATAGGCCTCTAGTTGGTAATAATTTCTAAGTAACCTTTGGTTGTTATTTTAAAAGCATTTTGCCCGGCCTGCATGGATCAGGGATTGAGCATTGACTTATGGACCAGGAGGTCGAGGTTAGATTCAGGTGAGACACATTCCCGGGGTGAGGGCCTGGCGGGGACAGCTCTCAGTTTCTCTCAGCCCACCCTCTCCTCCGCTGGGTTCCTGGGGGCGAGGAGACACCGCCACATCCCAGAAGCTGTAACACAGAGACAGTCGCATGCTCAGGTGGCGTGTGGCTGAGGACAGTGACGGGAGGCTGGGTGCAAGCTTTTCCTAGACGGCGACTGTGACTTCCATGGGATCCCCCGTTACAGTTGGTGAGAGTCTAGGAGGAAAGCGGAAAATGCCAAGACCTGCAAGAGCAGATGACCTTGAGAGGAAGTCCCTTCCAGGCTCCTCAGCTAGGGTTTTCGTCGTCATGCCTACACACAAACATGCCGTCTCAGAAAATGCTCACAGCATTAGGCAGATGGGCAGGTTTCACCGGGGCGGTGGCTGACCCGGAGCCCACGCCAACCACTCATGCCCAGGGAAGGGTGCCGGCCCAGGGACGTGGCGATGAGTAGGTCACCATAACCTAAGACGCTGTGTCCGGGGTGCCCCCACCCGGGGCGGACAGACGGGAAGGCGGCTCCTGGGCCGTCGGAACGCCCGCCGCGCCTGCCTTCACACATCTGGTGACCAGGGGTGTCGGTTCCCCATGAAAGAGATGTCAAAGCTTCATGATTCAGAGTGACCCTCCCTCCTCGGGGATAATCAGAAACAGCTCCCAAATGGAACGGGGTTCCCGGGCTCCGCGAGGTAGCCTCCCACGCCGGGTGACATCACCGGCATGTGGCGACACACTTTTTCCAGGGCTTTTTATTATTATTATTATTATTCCCCCCAAATCGGAATCTGGCTGAAGGCTAAAACCATCACTTAACGCCACCATCGGCCCTTCCTTGCCACTTTGCAGAGGGGGCCCTGTGAATGCCCTCCCGGCCCTCGGGCTCCAGGCGCAGAGCCCTCCGCTTTGTCCTCCCCTCGCCGGCCGGGACCTCTCGCACACCCTCCCTCCCCCCTCCCTCCCCGAGCACGGAAGGAGGCGGGTCCCGATCACTCTCTGAACCCGGCCTGGCGCTGTGAAACCCCCGGCTCTCTCAGAAGTAGCACAGGGGCACACACACACACACATCTCAAGAGATTAAAAATCGTGTTCTTGTGGCTTTTGTTGTAAAAGCTGCAAATTTGAATCCAATTAGAAAAGTCCTGGCACCCGGACAGAGGAGAACAAACAAAGCTGGGGGCTGGGGGGAGGGGGGCGCAGGGCATTCCGGAGCGTTCCGAGCCCGGCGGGGGCGCGTGGTTCCAATTACGGCCGCGTCCCCGCGAGCTCCGGGAGGCCCCGTCCCTCAGAGCCCGAGCGCACGGCACGAACGAACGGAGCCCGGCCCAAAGTCACAAACAGAACCGGGCCCAAAGTCACAAACAGAGCCCGGCCCAAAGTCACAAACAGAACCGGGCCCAAAGTCACAAACAGAGCCCGGCCCAAAGTCACAAACAGAGCCCGGCCCAAAGTCACAAACAGAACCGGGCCCAAAGTCACAAACGGAGCCCGGCCTGATGTCTTCCATCAAATGAAGCAACGCTAGGCCGGTCAGCTCACTTACAAGAAAATCCCGTGGAGCAGGGAGAGCAGTGTCTCTGCCTCTGGACCAGGGGTGGGCAAACTTTTTGACTCGAGGGCCACCATGGGTTCTTAAACTGGACTGGAGGGCCGGAACAAAAGCAGCCTGACCATGCTGGCACTCTCCTCTTGGGCTGCTGGTGGAGGAGCGGAGGGGAGAGCAAGAGAACCCTCCGCTCTTTCGGCTCCGCCGGCCGATAGAACAGCCTAATGGGCCGGATCCAGCCCGCGGGCCGTAGTTTGCCCACGGCTGCTCTGGACACAGAGCCACGCTGTGTCCCTGTGATAGCCAATCGTTTGCACTTTCTAAGCTGCTTCTGGAAGGATAGGGGGTCGCCAAGAGAACAGGAGGAGAGAGGAAGGAAGCTCGATCCTTGTCCACCGAGGAGCTGCCGGGGAGCAGCCCTGCCGGGACCCTGCCTTCCAGCTCGCGCCTCGGCCCCAACCACCTCCCCATACTTGGGGTCCCACCGTCCCTGTGGACAGAAGGGCCGGTCACCTGACGTCTCACTGGTGACTCCCCAGTGACAGACTCAGAAGAAATACAAAGAAGTCAAGTAACAGGTCTCCCAATGAGCCCTGAGCACCACACCAGCGTTCACCCCGCGTTAGAGACCGTCTGGGACAAATTAATTACTCCGCGAGCTGCGGCTCCTCGGGCGCTATCTCCTTTTCATCTCCGTGTTCCCTGAACTGGAAGTCAGCAGGATGCTTGTTGAACTAAGATGAAGCGCTTTGAGATTTTAGATTACTAAACTAAAGAACACACGCACATCCCTGGCCGGCGTGGCTCTGTGCTTGAGCATCAACCTATGAACCAGGAGGTCACGGTTCGATTCCCGGTCAGGGCACGTGGCTGGGTTGCAGGCTCCATCCCCAGTGTGTGGCGTGCAGGAGGCAACCAATCCATGATTCTCTCTCATTACTGATATTTGTTTGTTTGTTTTTCAGTCTCTTTCTCCCTCTCCCTTTCTCTCTGAAATCAATAAAAAATATATTTTTTTAAAAGAAAAGGGAACCTACAAAAAAGTCCTCTTTTTTAACAAGAGTTGTTAGAACCCAGAACTAATGAATGCCCAAGTGAGGACTCGGAATCCAAACAAGATTGTCAGGAATCTGATTCAGTCGTTTACACTGGAGTCCTCACGTGGCCAAGGCCACGGACAGTCTGGCCAGCCACCCAACGTCCAGGAAGTCTGAGCTCGTGTCTGCCGTCCATCGGTCAGCCGTGCAAACACCAAGACGTCGACCCTCTTAAAAGCACCCCTCTTCCTGCATTCACCTCTCTGCGCAAACTCAAAGAAGCCCCCGAAACGACCCCAGGCTTTGCCGTGGTTCTTCCGAAGGCGAGGACCCGCACTTGACCCTCTCCCGTGGCTCCTCCCCGGGGAGGCTCTGAGGGTGCTGGCCCGCGGAGGGCCAGGCCACAGCACCAGGCCACAGCGCCAGGCCACCCTCTGCAGCGGCGCTCCGGTGAAGTGAGCACATGTGGCCGGACAGCGGCACTGAGAGGATTGTTGTTCCTCCGGGGAGAATAGCAGCTGTGGGGGGACTCCTCTTCTTTGGAAACCTGCCGAGTGGCTGCCTCTCTCTTGCCCGGGGACCATCATGTGTTTCTCATTTGCGTGTGCTGCGCTGCGCTGGCTCATTAGAACCACAGGCCCGGCACAGGCCTCCTGCGCAGCCACAAAGGGCGTCAGCCACTTAGGCGTGTCAGAGCCTCGTAACTCACCGCGAGCCGCTCACCAGCTGCCCGGCTGCTGCGAACCGCGGGTGGAGTCAGAGCCCAGCCCTTAACGCCCTGCTCCGGCAGGTACACACTCCTCCCAAGCAGGAGGCCAGGCAGTCTGCGGAGGAAGCGGGGCCATTTTCTTCCTACACGGCACACCTTACCCGGACACACACACACACACACACACACACACCACAGAGACACACACCACATACATACATCACACACACCCCACACACACCACACACACACACACACTCCCCCTTCTGCTTGTGCTGCAGTCCTAGCACACCATGTGCACATGGGCCGGCCCTTGCTAAGTGGCCTCTGCTCTGCTGGACAGCTCCTTCCCCCAGCGTTTCCCAAGACAGACAACCCTGCAGGGTCCCTTCCGGTGGCCATCCTCTGCCCACCATCTCTGGCTGACTCCCTGCTAACCCTAGCCTCTGCATGGCTGTCAGTCCCTGCTGAGGAAAGACCAATTTGTCATTTTTTTAAAAACAAAGTTTACTACCTTTCTTCTTCTTCTTCTTCTTCTTCTTCTTCTTCTTCTTCTTCTTCTTCTTCCTCCTCCTCCTTCTCCTCCTCCTCCTCCCCCCGCTCTTCCCCCTCCTCTCCCTCCTCTTTCTTCTCCTCCTTCTTCCTCTTCTCTTCCTCTTCTCCTCTTCCCCTCTTCCTCCTCCTCTTCCTCCTCCTTCATTTGTTTTGTTAGTCCTCATTTTTCCACTGATTTAGAGTGGAAGGGAGAGTGGGAGACAGAGAAAGAGAGACACATCGAACTGGTTGCCTCCCACACACGCTCCAACCAGGGCTAGGGATTGAGCTGCAACCGAGGTGCATGCCCTTCGGTCCACGGGCCGACACTCCATCCACTGAGCCAAGCTGGCTAGGGCTCTGCTACTTTTCTTTGAAGGTTTGGCAGAGGAGGCAGATGTGGGTGTCTCATCCAAGTTGCTACTGCCGAACAACACTGATTCAAAGAGTTCTTCAATGTCGGAATAGAGCCTGTTTCAAAGGACCCTTTCTTAAAAGTCACCGCCAGACTGAAGACAAGCAAGCGGCTCTCCTCACTGATCCTACAGAGGGCTCCGTACCTCGCAGCCACAGGACGGCCACCCCAATGCAGACAACGGCAAGTGCTGGCGAGGGTGTGGAGAAATGGGAACCCCGTGACTGTGGGTGGGAAACTAAAATGGCACCACTGCTGCTGATGACAGTTCCTCAAAAATTAAAAATGGAATTAGTCTGTAACCCAGCAGGCCCACCTCTGGGTCTACCCCCCCAACACGGACAGCAGGATCTCGAAGAGGTGTTTGTGCACCCCTGTTCACAGGCAGCGGCTCTACTCACACCACAAACTACACACATCACAAACATCACACACCACACACACACACACCACACACTCACACACCACACACTCACACACCACACACTCACACACCACATACACACATCACACACACATACCACACAAACACCACACACACACCACACATACACACACCACACACAAACAACACACACACACACACACACACACACACACACACACCACATACATCGCAGACACTACTCACAACAGCCAGGAGGTGAGCGCACCCCAAGTGGCCGTCCGCTGAGGAAGGGATAAACACAATGTGGGCTCTCCGTGCAATGCGATGCCACTCGGCCTTGAAAAGGAGGGCGACTCCGGCACCCACTGCAGCGTGGATAAATCCTGAGGGCATCGGGCTAAGTGAAACAAGCCAGGCGCCAAAGGCAAACACTGCTCTGATCCCACTTCTATGAGGACCTGGGGTGGCCAAGTTCATAGACACACAAAGTAGAATGGTGGTCGCCAGAGGATGGGGGTGGGGAGGAGGGGATAGAATAGAACATAATTGATTAATGGGTATAGAGTTCCACTTTGGTAAGATGAAAAAGTCTTGGCGATTGGTTGCAAAACAGTGTGCAGACATTTAACAGTACTGAGCTGTACCCTTAAAACGGTTAAGATGGTAACTTTCACGTGAGTGTATTTTTCAATAAATAAATAAAATTGATTGGAAAGTAAAGTATGTTTCCCCTACTGTGACAAACGACACCTGATATATTACACTGGCGACTGTTTCCTAACTGTCAAAGCACCCTGTCCTCTTTCCTGCGTTCCTCCCTCCGAGAGCGGGGCCTGCTGGGTAACCCACAGCGTGTGAACACGAGCCAGGCAACCTGGGAGCCCGGGGATGAACCAGGGGGTCCCCTCAACCAGACCCTGCGGCAGCATCGAGGCCGGTGGTAAAGGAGGATGTGTTCACTGCCGAGAGCGACGTTTCCTGGAGTTCTCAATCCAATCCCCGTTTCAAATATCCTGCCGTACTAGCCCCTAAGTTCACGTGCGTTTGCAAGCGGCTTGATTTGGGGACAGCCTCTGTTTTCCTAAGAGAGATGCAGATAAAATGCTATGGAGTTTCATGGGCAGCAGAAACGTCCTCTTAAATCCATTCTCAACCAATAAGAAGACACCTTTATTTTTATTTATTTATTTATTTATTTATTTATTTATTTATTTTAGCAACACTATCTTCTTGGTGCTTTTTCACTTCTCATCCTCCCTGCTTCTCTGCTCTGCCCAAGCAGAATGCCCTTGGGTCCCACCTCGGCCATCATACCTGCTGACAAGCACTCCAGGATGTGAGCTACCAGCTCCCTCTGCGGCCCGATCCGACTAGGGGGGACTCCCATCCGACTAGGACCAAACGCCCTTCTGAAATGGACCCCATCTGGTCACCACTCACTTTCCACCCGCCTGCATGGGAGGGCCACTGTCTGGGGCAAGCCCAGGTCCCTGGAACTGGTTGGTGTCCAGCCCGAGCCTGTCCCAGAACTAAGTGGCTAAGCCACGTGGTGGCCCAGTCTGTCCGCTCCCGTGGTTTCACTGTGGTCACAGAAGTTCCCCGTGGTCACCCAAGTTCCCTGTGGGCCGAGGCCCTCTGCATTCAGCCACGTGGCTGGGAGATGGGGGGCAGGAGATGTACCGGGTTCGGGGCTGTGGCCTGGGAGCTGAGGAGCTCTCAGTGTGGCTCTTGTCCCAGCTCCACTGCTGATGGGGTGCTGGGACAGTGGCTAGGGTCCCTGAGGGTCACCGTCTGGTCTCTAGCAGGAGACGGAGCCCTTTTCCCAGGGGCACAGCCTTCCCCCGGGGTCGGAGCCGGAGTGGGGGCTCCTTCCTGCTGTGGCCGGGGTGGTCCTCACTCTGCACCTGCATCTCCGCTCGCTGAGCGTGCACTGGGCCCACAGAGCACGTGGCAAAACCGGTAACTTCCACACCCGCACGGTGCCCACAGCAGCCAGGGCACCATGTGGCTGCCACGTGGCTGACCACGGGACAGGTGGCTGGTCCAAACCAAGAGGCGCCGTGAGGGGACAGGCACTGGCTATGAAGACGGAGCCCGACAAAGAGAAAGTAGAACCTCTCCCCGATCGCTTTCATGCCGATCGCCCCTGGAAAGGCTCCTGGGATAGAATGGCCTTCTCGGGCAGGTGCTTTGTAAGGAAAGCGTTTCCAGAAGAGATGTGATTAATTTCTCCCGCTCTTCTTTCCCTTTTCCTTTGGCAAAGGTGGCTACCAGGAAACGTGAAGTTGCTGATGTGGCTGACGTCCTATTTCTACTGGGCAGCACCGCTTCTGGAAATAGCTGCCGGGTTATTTTTGAGCAGGCAGAGAACAGAGGGAGATCAATGAGTGAAGGCGAGCAGATGAGGCATAGAGGAGGTTAGAAATCACTCCGGGGCTTTCTGGTGAGGCACCCTCAGAGCACCTCCGGCCTCGGCGGCTGCGGCTGCTGCCTCCCCTCCCCCCAAAGCCGCTCTTGGCTGCCACTGGACCCCAGGCGTGCCAACAAGGGGGTCCCCAGACCCAGGACACCTGGGAACTCGAGCACCTGCCCTCAACCTGGGGGGTAAGGGATGGGGGGGGGGGGAGATCCTCAGAGCAGCCTCTCCAGGTCTCTTTCCATGACAGGCCCCATGCACCAAAGTCACACCTCAAGCCCCTGGGGTCAGACACCCCTCAAATTACCCATCCTCCAACAGCCATTGTCTAAGGGAGGGGACATTCACATGACAAAGATGTTCTAAAGCAGACCATTCAGGGGCGCACGTACACATTTCACCACAGCGCGACCACACCTCAGTCTAGTCCCAGAACCTTCTCGTCACTCCCACAAGGATGCCTGTACCCTTTCCAGGGGTGGGGAACGCCCTCGAAATCATTTGATCTGGCCCTGCCCAGGCTTTAGGGGTGTGTCCATTAAAGGCTGATTTTTAAGGTGAAGACTGTGCGTGGCCCTCGAATGACGTTATAAACACCCCAGTGGCCCTTGGCAGAAGCAGAGTCCCCCACCCTGGGAAGCGGCCAGTCCCCATCTTCCTCCCCATAGCCCTGTTTCCTGCTTACCTGCTGCCCTTAGCTGGAAGGGATCCCATATAATAAAAGCCTAATACGCTAAGTGTCTGGTCGTCAAGTTGGCCATTCAATCAATCAAAGTGTAATATGCTAATGGTATGCTAAGGCAGCTCAACTGCTCAGTATGACATGCGCTGACCACCAGGGGGCAGACAGGAGACCGGTTGACCAATGACTGTGATGCGCACTAACCCCCAGTGGGTAGACATCCCAACCGGTAGGTTAGCTTGCTGCTTGGGTCTGGCCAATCAGGACTGAGCGAGACAGGCCAGACATGCCCTGGGGTTCTCCTGTGGTCCCTCTCGCTGGCCAACCTCCCACGCTCCTTCCCAGCCCCACTTGTGCACTGGTGGGGTCCCTCGGCCTGGCCTGCACCCTCTCGCAATCCAGGCTGAGGGACCCCTTCCCTGAGTGCATGAATGTCACGCACTGGGCCTCCAGTATTTAAATAAAATTATGAGTAAACTCTAACTTAATCCCTCTCACTCTCCTGACACGGACTGACTCACCCAGAATGCAGTGGGAGACACGGAGAAGGACACACGCCTACCCTCCACTCCCATGGAACGGAACAGCCTCCTCTGAGCGAGGCCCACTCAGGGCTCAGGCCCATGGTCGTCACTGAGGCTCAGCTGCCCTGAGACATGGGCACACCCGAAGACCCGCCTCCCGGGGCCTCCCCATGTCCCTCGTCATCTCCATCTGACCCTTCCCAGGAGCCCAGGAGCCGGCGCCTCCAGTGGAGGATGGCTCCATCTGCCTCCATCAACCATCTGCCCCCAGGCAGCTGCCAACCGGCCTCCAAGCTGTAAGGGCGAAGGCATTTGGCGGTGTCGTGGTGGGTGGCTCAATGGTGAGGACGAAGGAGGTAGCTGAGGAGGGGCAGGCCAGGCGGCCACCTGTGGCCCGGTCCCCCAGCACAGCGGGATTCGCACTGACACATCGGCACCAGGGTCTGGCCCCGCACCTGTCCCAGCTCTGTCTCCCTCCCTCCCTCCGGCACCTCCACCTGCAAAATCGGGGGAGGCGGCGGCTCTGTGCACGTCCAGCCTCACTACCTGGACACACAGCATGCGGAAGGCTCACCCAAGGCCCGTCTCGCCTTTGCAGGCGGTTCCCGAGCCTCGGAGCCCATCTGGGTGAAAGATGCTGTCCAATTATAAATCCTCTGACTCCTTTATTGCCTGTGAGTGCTCTGATGCTGGCTTTTACACGCCCATGTGTTTCTGCTTAAGGCGCTTCGTTCAAATCGAATGTGAAGTCCGGGTTACCCAGCCACATGACGGGAGGGAGAGCCCCGCCATCATTTGGGCGACCCTAGTAAACTCAGAGCGTGGAGGCGGGTTGCTGAGCCTGGTCTCCCGGCCCACCTCCCATCCTAACCCTACGCTCACTGCACTCCCCTTGATGATGGGCAGGCCCCGTGCACGCTGACCCTCCCGAGCCACCGCTGTCCAGTCACTCAGGCCCCAGATGCTCCGCCCCCTGCTAGACAGGGGTGGGCAAACTTTTTGACTCGAGGGCCACAATGGGTTCTTAAACTGGACCGGAGGGCCGGAACAAAAGCAACCTGACCATGCTGGCATCTCCTCTTGGGCTGCTGGTGAAGGAGCGGAGGGGAGAGCAAGAGAACCCTCCGCTCTTTCAGGTCCCCGGGCCGGATAGAACAGCCCAACGGGCCGGATCCGAACCGCGGGCCGTAGTTTGCCCACAGCTGCGCTAACATGGCCTGGGAAAGCAGTTGAGGCGTGCATTTTGAGGCAATAGTCGGGCTTAAATAGAATCTTGAGCGATTTGTAATTTCCTCTGTGAATTACTGAGATGCCAACACCATCCAACCTATCCCCCAAAGAAGTTTTACTTCAAACCGATTTAGAATCTGCCTTGAGTCAAATACATCGTTGGTGGCCCACTTAACAGCAAAACGAGAGCAATTCCAAGTCGAATTCACATCATGCTTCTTAAAAACAGGGCGCCCACCACAGCAATGGCTTCCAAGCAAAATCACTGTGCACCCCCATTCTCTCCCTTCATGTCTCAATCCATCAAGGCGGCCTGTGATGTTTCTACAGGAATCACTCAACTGACTGACTTTTCTTGTAGGTACCAGAGGCCCAGGGCACGACATTCGTACACTGACCACCGGGGGTAGCTCCTGCATTGAGCGTCTGCCCCCTGGTGGTCAGTGTGTGTCACCGTGACTGGTCATTCTGCTCTTCAGGGGATGTGCATGTTAGCCTTTTATTATATAGGAGGATTCTCCAGGGGCTGTTTGTGAACTCTACTGGGGGGTCTGCTGCGATCTTCCAAAGCCTAAAGATGTTTACAGGACACATGACATCATCACTGCGGCAGGCTTCACTGTTTATACCGATTGGGTTTAGAGGGTCTACAAAACACGCCCTTAAAATCTCAGTTATTCTGTCGCTTAATGTGTTCCTGATGTTTCTGGAGTAACGCACGTCTAAAAATAGAGAGGTGGCTTTGTGAACAGCAGACGAACTACTTATCTGGTCCGTCTGATGCGTGACGAGCACACGTTCCTCTAAGGCAGTGGTCGGCAAACTGCGGCTCTTTGGCCCCTTGAGTGTGGCTCTTCCACAAAATACCACGTGCGGGCGTGGTAGTGAAACTTCGTGGCCCATGCGCAGAAGTCGGTTTTTGGCTCTCAAAGGAAATGTCAATCGTTGTCCTGTTGGTGTTTGGCTCTATGGACTAATAATGAGTTTGCCGACCACTGCTCTAAGGCAGCCCAACCTGTGCCATGAGTACCGAGGGAGTGGAAAACATGCCCAGTTTTCCACAATGGGCACGTGTAACGGTTATACCCAGGTCATTCAATATCCATCCGCTCCTCGGCTACTGAGCACGCGGCCCGTGCCAGGAGCCGCTGTGTGACGTGTGCACGGCTGCAGCCACAGGGAGCGAGATGACATCCCCCGCCCCTTGCACCCGCCTCCTCCCTGGAAGCCACACGCAGAGGAAAAGAGGGAAAATATGGGGGTAAAGTTGGTATCCCGTTAGAAGGTGATGTAAAACTAAAAAGGGCAGTGGGGGTGCCGGGGTGGGGAGCGCCGCTCAGTAGGATGGACAGGGAAGGCATGACTACAGATGGGATAAAGACCTGAAGGAAGTGAGTTGATGGTCAGAAAGCTATTGAGCAGAACATTCCAGAGAGAGGGACTGGCATCTGCAAAGGTCCTGAGGCAGGGAGACGCCGGAATGCTGGAGAAGCACAAGGAAAGCCTGTGTGCATGGAGCGGGGAGGACCACGGGTCAAGCAGTAGGAGCTGAGGTCAAGGAAGTGGCGGGTCAGAGGGAGCAGGGCCCCGTGGCCACGGGAAGACTTGAGCCTTTACGCTCGGTGAGCTGGAAGGCACTGGGAGGCACTGGAAGGCACTGGAAGGCTTGCGACAGCCAAGTGACGAGGTCTAGCGACATTTCAACAGGTCCCATTCGTTGCCCGTGGAGACATAAGCAAGAGAGGTCAGCAGGGAAGAAGGGAGACGGGTAAGGAGGAGGGAGCCAGGACCCACATGAGGCACTGTGGCCGGACCAGGGAGAGGCTGCAGGGAAGGGGGCTCACTCTGGATTCCCACAGCTCAGCCGACAGTCTTCGTGGAGGAAACAGTTAAATACATGTCTGGAGCTAAACACGACACTCCCTCCCACTGTGGTCTTGCCCAGGCGCAAGGGCGATAGGATTTTACGTTTCCTTTCCCAGGGTATCCAGTTCTCTCTCTCTCTCTCTCTCTCTCTCTCTCTCTCTCTCTCTCTCTCTCTCACACACACACACACACACACACACACACACACACACACCAGAGACCAGCCAACCACGGTGACAAGGATTCAATGAGGTACACTGCCCACGCAGGATGTGACCCTATGATGGTAAAACCCCTGATGGACATTCCTCCCCATAACCACAGCCTTCTCGCCCTCCACCCTGCCCTGCCCTCTCCCTTTCTGAATCTCCCTGCCTCCTTGTTCAGGCTCCTTTCTGGACCAGTCTCGATTTTCTCAGATCCTTTATCAGTGCATGGTTTCACTTGCCTCCCGCGACCAACTCTTTACCCTCTTACTCTACCCTGAAACCTCTCATCTCCTTACGAACCAGAAGGCTGGGAACCCCCTCTCTCAGTCCCTTTCCTTTTCCCAACCCCAGAAACTAAGCTTCACTGGAGAAACCATACGACTATATTGGTGGGATCTGCCACAAACGCCATGGTTTTGAAAACGCATTTGGAAGTTACTCCCACTCTTTAACTTTATATATTTCTAATCCACTTCCTATGAAGTATCCAACACAGCTATTGGAAACCTTCTCTTTTCCTGCCTCTTGTCCCAAACCTACTCTCGCGTCGCTCCCCGAGGGTGGATGATTGTACTTTTTATTTTGTGGAGAAGAGCAAACCCACAAAATGTAAGCCCTTTCGACGTGAGCCTTTCACTCCCAGGAATTCTCAGTAGCTTCACCCTTTGCTCTTGACCCCGAGCTGTGCCTTTCCAGACGTAACCCCTCCATCTAAGCCCTGGACACAGGCCCTGCCAGAGTCTCCCCGCACGCTGCCCCGCCCACTGCCCTTTCCGTTTGGTGCCTCCCGTGTGTCTTCCTGCGAATGGGCATGTCCCCATGTGCAAGACAAACTTCTGTCCTGGAACAAACAGTCCAATTATCTCTTGACTCCACGTCAGCCAGCATTCAATACCTCACTTTTTTTTTTTTTCTTGAGTCAGTAAAAGCTCACTGAGCCAGCACAACACCACAATTCTTAGAAACCAAGACAAATACAACGAAGTGCTGTCCTCTGCCACCATACTTCTCCAAAGAACAGTCAACACACCTCGTCGTTTTCCCACTTTCTCTCGGTTAGCCGCAAGAAGGCCACCGGAGGAGCGTCCATGCTGTGACCACACCCAGGGCCAGAGAGACCACGGCCACGCCAGCGACACGCTCCCTGATGGGCGATGGTCACCCTCCAGCTCCACACTGTCTCCGGGGCCCCAGCCCACTTCCTGCCAAACATCTCCACTCAACGCCTCCGAGCCAAAGACCAGGGGCCACATTCTCCAAGCTGCCCCTCCCTCCTCTTTCCCATCCACCTCCATCCTTCTCTTCCTCGTGAATCCTCTTATTCCTAGAAATGGCTCCCTGGTCTCCCAGGCCTCCGGGTCCAGCCCTCAGGCACCTCTCATTCTTCCCTTGCCCTCTGCACCCCGCCAGCTTTCGAGGAGTCTTCTCTGCCTACAGCCCCTTCCTGCCACCTCCCTACTCCATCTTCCATGCCCACACCTTGTCCTTCGTCTATAAATTCGTCTTCGTTTTACCCCAGATTTGAGTGGCCACCCCCCCACACCCACTTAAAATCCTATAGTTATTATGATTTTTTCCTTCTGTTGCCACAGTTACTCAGAGCTGTGTGCTGTGCCTGGCCTTCCCCTACTCACTCAGAAGGGCTCCCGTTACAGGGACCCTGTTCTGTCTGTCCCTCTTCCTGTCCACCACAGGGCCATGCACACTGCGCAGTAAGGACTGTCCTGATCTTTCTTCAGTCCCCCTGAGAAGAATGGCGTCTATTCCAAGCATTTCCAGTGCCCGGTGGAATGAATCTGGGATGGCTTATTTCTTGTGTGTGGGTGGTCTGAGGACGGGGCTCTCAGCCCAGCTGACAACCATTAAGAACAATATTCCTCCTTCAAGCCCCGGAGGTGATTTGCCTGTCTGCAGGCATCCTGCCTGCCTGTGGAATTGCTTCTTGTAATTTCCTTCGAGCCCCTCGGCTGTTGGACGAAGGCGTCTAAGGCGTGAGTCACAGGGAATTTCCCACTGCCGCTGGCCTAGTCCACCCTGGACAGCTTCTGAGTCCGTTCACGGGGTGACATGAAAGACACGATTTTCAGCCATCTCAAATGTCCCGATTTTGCACTGTTACCCAGCTCCCCGTCTATTATGCTATGGGTTTATTCTTGCCAAAATATCTGGAGTCAGGTCAGTGATGGAAGAGGCTGCATGCGGCGTGGCCCAAGCTACGCATGGCTGACAACCGATACAAGTTTGACCGTGTATGATGTTCATAGCCACCCATCGGCTCACCAGAACGAAGAGGGTAGTAAACGTATCCCTATAAGACAGAAGGGAGCTTGCCTCCAAGTAGGAAAGATGCCGTAGTAGGGCACCTGGAAGAGTCCCCACAGTAAACAGAAGAAAAGCAAAGGCGAGATCTTCACCATTATTCCCCTAGCAATATGCACCTTTGGGATCTGCTGTCCAGATTGCGACACACATGCACAGAAATGCACAGTGGGGTGACTGCTGGGGATTGTTTGCTTGCGCTTAGGACTTCTTAAATGTACAAGCATAGCAGGACAGTGTCCTGGGAGACGAGTCTTTCAAAACAGATGTCTGTTGATATGCATATGTTTATTTTTATAAACACACTAGAGGCCCAGTGCACGAAATCTGTGCACTGATAGGGTTCCTAACTGCTGGTGGCACCAGCTGGGGCCTCTCTCCCTTCCCCCGGCTGACCCCACTCCCTGGTCAAACTCCCCGGAAGAACATCCAATCAAGGGGACAATGTGCATACTACACTATTATTTTATAGGATCATGTGCATTTATTTCCAGAGAAAAGCTATGAGCATTGCTATGAACCCGAGTGCCTCTTCACACAGTGTTGTGAGCAGGGCTTCTCAATCTTTCAAGTGGAGAAAGACTGCATTCGTTGCTTCAAAAGAAATGTAGGTACTCTCTTGTAGGTATTAGAGGCCCAGGGCACGACATTTGTACACTGACCACCAGGGGCAGCTCCTGCATTGAGCATCTGCCTCCTGGTGGTCAGTGTGTGTCACGGTGACCGTCCATTCTGCTGTTCAGTGGATGTGCATGTTAGCCTTTTATTATATAGGAGGATTCTCCAGGGGCTGTTTGTGAACTCTACCGGGGGGTCTGCTGCGATTTCCCAAAGGCTAAAGATGTTTACAGGACACATGACATCATCACCGCAGCAGGCTTCCCTGTTTATTCCGATTGGGTTTACAGGGTCTTCAAAACACACTGGATAAGCTCATGGACCTGAGCTACCTCCTTTTAAAGAAAACTTTACTTAGAGCCAAAGGAATTACTCCCGTATTGGATTTCAACAGTGGAAACTTGCTGTTTTAGAATAAAGTCCAAAGGCCCGGGACATAAGCTCCATGAAGTTACCTAGTCTCCACGGGGTTTCACTCCAACGGGGCCTCGCCAGGCTGAGGGGGGTCAGGAAGACTGTGTCAGGGCTAGAGGGAGGCACCCCAGACTTCCAGGCCACACTGGGGTGTAGGGACCTGTGAGCATCAGTGACCAAAGACAGAGCAGCTAGAGGAAAAGCTAATGTGTCTAAAACATGGCCCAATGCTTAACAACTTAGAAGGGCTGGGACTTTACCCAAAGAGAACAACAGAGTGATAATTTAGGTGTAAAAGCCCTTGACCGTGCAGATTACATCCTAACCCTTTAGGGCAACATGCCTCGGGGACAAGCTCGGGGTAAAGCTAAGAGCGTATGTGATGCCGAAAGAACAGCAGACCCTTGCAAACCCCACAGTTGATTTCTACCACGAATTAGCATCAATCCGGAGGGTTTTCTACGACATCTATTTTTAGTCCTGGAAAATGCGTTTAAAAAGAATAAGGAACCGTGAATGCATAATGCTGAGTGCCACAAATCAGACAGGGGAAGACAAATACTGTATACTCTCACTCATATGTGCAGCCTACAAACCACACTGGCAGGAGCAGAGAGGACGGGGTGGGCTGGGGCGGGGCCGGGAGAGCCCGCTCGGGGGCACACACGTCCCGAGACCAGAGGAGTGCGCCCCGGGCTGGGCTGGGCTGGGCAGCAGGGACCGGGAGGACGAGGGGGCGTGGGCAGGTTCCCACGTGGCCGTCAGGGCTGGCTGCCCTGCCGTGAACACTGCTGTACGCCGTGGACCCAAGTTGCTAAAAGAGCACATCTTCCACGTTTTCACCACAGACAGTAGACGGATAAGGTGAGGCGATGGAGATGTTAACTGACCCAGTTGTGGCGATCGCTTCCCCAAGACATCCGTGTATCAAATCATGTACCCGCACACCTCCCTGGTGTGAAATACCAACCACACCCCAACCAACCTCGGGGGAAACAACAACAACAACAAAACACCTTTGTGTCCTTCCTTCCAAATCGTAGCCATATTTGTGCACCAGGTAAGTCTGAGGTCACATGAGATGTGTTTGTTTTCATTTCATTTGGGTTTTTAGGAATTAAGTCCACGGGCCTCTTTGAGCCTTCTTTTGATTTGGCTCCATGT
This sequence comes from Vespertilio murinus, assembly GCA_963924515.1. Classification (NCBI taxonomy): domain Eukaryota; kingdom Metazoa; phylum Chordata; class Mammalia; order Chiroptera; family Vespertilionidae; genus Vespertilio; species Vespertilio murinus. Next base: position 197,629,158 of record OZ004706.1, on the reverse strand, counting down.
GGATTTTCCATTCCTCCAGGCTCAGCCGTAAGAACAGAAGGGAATGGCTTACGTTAGTCAGAGGATAAAACAGTCTCTCTGGGTCTGTGCTCGTTCCTGCTGTCTTTGCTCATGACTGATGCTGTCTACCAGCGGCCCTAGCCCAGCCCTAAACCCGCAACCCAAACCCCAACCTCAATGCTTCCTCCAGGACACCTCCCCCGATAGTCAAGCGGCCGCCCCCTCTGGTCCCAGCTGTCGGTTCCGCGATGTGCCACGAAGCCGGTCCATTTACACACCCTTCCCTTCACATGATACACGAAAGGTACGTGTTTGAATTGGGGGCTTTTTCAAACAACACACATCACGAAAAAGCTTGACTTGTGTTTCACTTGTACTCGAAGCACCGACGTTGGAGTGGTGACGATCAGTCCTAACTACAAAGGTTTCCAGCAGCGCCCCTTGTAAGCGTGGGCTCTAAAACCAAGGGCCGAGCGTCGCATGGCTAGAGTTACACGCTCTGTCAGCCCCAAGCTCAGCTGGCTCACCAGCACCGCCCTCGTAAACGTTTACGGGACTGATCTGGAGGTCCGTATAAACGGGTGTCATTGTTTACCTTTGGATATTGATAACAGCGGCGTATTAGCGGTAAACGTGCAATGCACACGGGCAGCACTTACCAGAAAAACCCACCAAGAGCCGCTCAGACCTTGAGAGCCATGCTTCGGTTGGATGTGCTTGCTTTTCCCAAAGTGCATGCTCAGAACTAGCGCGGGCTCTCAATTAAGCAAAACACACCCAGGATTTTAATTTAACCCTGGAATTTGATCTTTAAAGTTAAAAAAAAAAAAAAAAAAAAAACTTTCTCTGCTATTTACAGTCGCTGCTCTGGTGAAATCCCGACATCTGGCTGCCAGAGTCCGCGCAGCCCAACGCGGGGAGACACATGTGCGAGGTGCCGGCGACCCCGCAGCTCCTTCGTGTAAGACGCGGTGATGCCGCCCCTCGTCTCTCCTCCTCAGAAACCCCAGGCGCTGTTTGCTCAGTGCACCCAAAGGAAGAAGGCACGTGGCACATGTCACAACCCGGTAACGCACACGCACGCACGAAAGCAAGTCTCCCCAAGTGACAGGCGTCCATTCCACATGGGATGCACCGGGGTCATTTCCACTCTCGCCCGCCCCATGCCTCCGCCTCTGGTTCACGTTGGCCTTGACCCCGTCCCACCGTGGGCCATGACCCGCATGTGAGAGCCATGGCTTTACAGCCTTGCTGGAGACTGGCCCTCAGGCCAGCAGCTCTGCCGCCGCCCCGCCCCAGATTGACATGTATATGTATATGTATATGTATATGTATATGTATATGTATATGTATATGGTTAGAGGTTAGGGTTAGGGTTAGGGTTAGGGTTAGAAGTTAGGCTCCGGGTTAGGGATAGAGCTAGGGCTAGGGTTATGGCTAGGGTTAGGGTTAGGGTTTGGGGTAAGGCTAGGGTTAGGGCAGCCGTGGGCAAACTATGGCCGTTCAGCTGTTCTATCCGGCCCGCAGAGCCGAAAGAGCGGAGGGTTCTCTTGCTCTCCCCTCCGCTCCTTCACCAGCAGCCCAAGATGAGAGTGCCAGCATGGTCAGGTTGCTTTTGTTCCGGCCCTCCAGTCCAGTTTAAGAACCCATTGTGGCCCTGGAGTCAGAAAGTTTGCCCACCCCTGGGTTAGTGTTAGGGGTATATGTATACTTATACATGTACATATACATGACCACATAAGAGTTAGGTCCTTGAGAATACTTCTGTGTTGCAAATCCGTGCTGTGATTACCTTCATACCTAGGAAGGAGGCGAGCAATGTGCGAAGACACGGAAGCATGGAACAGAGGGACGAACCTCGGAGGACAGGGCAGAGACCCACCGGAGAGCGTAGATGCATCGGCGTAACCCACGGACACAGACAGCAGCGCAGTGAAGGCAGCGGGGCACGGGAGCAGCGGAGAGGGCTGTGGTTGGGGACGCCGACAGGGGAAATGGGGAAATGGGGAAATGGGGACGGCTATAACACTTCCAACAACAAAGGCGCATTTGTAACAAGAGTTCAGTGCGGCTCCCTTGGCTACTGGCTTGATTCCCAGTCGGCACGTGCCCGGGTGAGGGGTGACTGGCTCGGTCCCCAGAACGGGGCAGGCAGGAGGCAGCCAACCAATGTTTCACTCTCCCATCGATGTTTCTCTCTCTCCCTTCTCCCTCTCCCTTCTCCTCCCTCTCTCAAAAAAAATCAATAACAAATCCTTTTGTAAAAAATTATTACTATTCATCGTCTAAGCAGGGTCCACAGAGACACCTGGGGCGCTTGTTAAAATGCAGGTCCACACTTAACAGCCCACACTTACCGAAGCAGCTCTGGGGGAACCCGGGAATCTGCACGTCTGAGCAGAGACGAGGGCCGTCTGAGAGCCTCCTCTGGACAAAGGCCGGGGGGTTTGTCGGCCAACCGCACACAACTCGCAGCCTCCTCCCAGCCCCGCCTGCACCTCCCGGGAGGGCGGGCGCCTCCCTGCGCACCAGCGTCTCTGACCGGTGAGGAGGGGTCACCAGCATGGGGGTGGGGGGGCAGGCACTGAACCTCCATGCAGGCGCCCGGAGCACAGCCCAAGGGCCAGGGAAGCCGGCGAGGGCCGGAGAGGGGAGCCCAGCTCCAGCTCGGCCCACGGGCAGGCCGCCCGGCGCCAGAAGCCTCTCCTGATGTGTTGCATCAACCACTTCGATATTTTCAGCCAAAGCTGGTGTGGCTCAGTGGATAGAGCATCGGTCTGCGGACTGAAAGGCCTTGGGTTCGATTCCGGTCAAGGGCATGTACATTGGTTGCGGGCACATCCCCCTGTGGGGGATGTGCAGGAGGCAGCTGGTCGATGTTTCTCTCCCATCGACATTTCAAGCTCTCTGTCTCTCTCCCTTCCTCTCTGTAAAGTATCAATAAAATATATATTTTTAAAAAACTTCGATGTTTTCAGACAATACTCTTATTCTGATCATAAAAACCGCACGCACGCACGCCCTGTCGGGCTGTTGGGAGTGTGCTCTCCTCCGCCGAGGCCGCTGCCGAGAGGGACCCGGGCAGCGCCGGCAGCCGGGGGCGCAGGCGTGCGGGGCGGGGCGTGCACCGCTGGCCGCGGATCAAAGCCCAGTTATTGAGGGAGAATCAGGCCGCGCATCCACGGCTACGTCATCCTCACGGCGCACAGACCGGGGGGAAACACCGGTCTCTGGTCCCCGCTGAGTACATCCTCAAAGGATAAACTTTCTAACTTCCTGCGGAGCAAAGGGACCGTAAATCAGATCTGCAAACGCCTGCTGCTCAGTGGCCTTCTGTCAGCCAGGTAGGCGCGGGGAGCCAGGCCCAGCCTCCTCCGGGGAGCGGGGGGCAGAGAAAGGGCAGCGGGGAGCAGGCCTCGGCCAGGAAGGGCCAGGAGCACCACGGCCAGGCCCCTCACCCCAATCAGGTGGGCGCCCTCCCCGGGTTGGCATCTGCGTCCTGTGCCCTGTGCGCCCGCCCACCCGCTGGACTCTCAGGCCTCCCAGTGACCTTGCACTTCTCGTCGGCTGCTTCTTAAAACCCTTTCAACGCCTTCCTTCTATGAAATGCTTGCTGTCACCTCCAGAGCGATCATGGGGGCAGAAAGAGCTCAGCCGGCCGGCCGCTGACTTCCTGGGAAGTCCCGGCCCTGCTGCTGTCAAGCGCCTTCCAGAACTTTCCCTCTTCTTCCTTCTCCCCCTCGACTGCCATTACCTCAGAGGAGGCCGACGGCACGCATTAGTAACATCACCCGCTATTATGCCATCGCTCTAGCGGTTCGTATTTGTGCTGGCAGAAAAGCCAGGCGGTAAATTATGCAGAATACATTGCCCTCATGCAAAAGGTTTCTCTCCCCCCCTCCCAACCACCCCCCCCCGGCCCCCCGCAACGGCCGTGGACGGGCGAGCGAAGGACACACCAGCTTTGTGGCTGCCCCACCCCCACGGCCCTGGCCGCACACCTGCGCGGTTAGGTCACCGCTGTGGGGAACTGAAGTCCTTTTCAGGAGAAATGAGCCGGAGGCAACGGCGCCCACTATTTACATTAACAGGCAAGTGGGCCGTTCGAGGGCTGTTGGTAAGCGTTCCTCCCGCCCGCACAAGCCGCCTCCCCCAGCGCCGGCGGCTCCTCAGCACAGAACGGCCCCGGAGAGTCCCCCAAGTCAGGGGGCTTAGTATTCTTAGTTTTCTTCTTTTTCTTTTTTTTTTTTTTGTTCATCTTCACCCGAGTCTGTTTTTTCCCCCACTGATTTTTAGAGAGAGCTGAAGAGAGAGAGGGGAAAATAGAGAGAAACATTGTTATAAGAGAAACACATCGAGGTTGCCTCCTCATGAGACCTGACCAGGGCCCTGGGCGCGGGAGGAGCCTGCAACCGAATCGGGGAGGTGTCCATGACCGGACTCGAACCCGGGACCCTTTGGTCCACAGGCTGACGCTCTGTCCGCCGAGCCACGCTGGCGAGGGCCCCAAATCAGAGATTTTAAGGAAATACATGAAAGGCGATCTCTTTTCCTAACGTGGTTGTCAGAGACACCAATTTCATAGACCTAAAGCAAAACAAAACAAAACAGAAAAAACAGTCCAGGAATAATTATTTAAGTTCCAGCAGGCAGAGCTGGGTAGATCCACGCAGAAAGCCAACACCTTCCCTTCTCTCCAACCAGAGCCACCGCCCGCGGTCAGCCCCCCAGCTCTCACCTGCCGGCCCGCCTTCAAAGCACACCTAAGCTACCTGAGTGGATTTTATTTTTAAAAGTCCTTAAGGTGATCCTTTTGCAAAAGCATCCTCCGCTCATTTGTGCTAACCGATACGATGGCGGTGCGATGGGGCGGGCCGGAACCACGGCCCATTCCTGAGGCCAGGTCCGGGCGGTCCCCTACACACGTGGTCGGACGGAGGCCGAGACACTCAGATGTGCCCACACCCCTGGGTCTGTGCACCCCGCCCCTCTCACCAAGAGGGCTCTGCGCGTCACGGACTCCCTTCCAACCGCCTGCGCTGGCTTCTCACCGGCGTCGTCTGTCCCTCTGGGTGATGATGAGCAAAATGCCAACCACAGCGGATTTCGGCTCCTGACCCGCCGCCGCTGAGCGGTGAGGGTACACGCCCGCCCCACGCTCAGATACGATTTCTCACGTCACCTTCCCGGGAGCTGCCTTTGCACCTGGCAGCTTCATGGTCAACAGACTCTTTAAAAATAAAAAAGCTTTTCTGCGTGTGCTCCCATCCCCCCCCCCCCCCCAATCTGTGTAACGTGGGCACTCACCAGGTAAGTTCCAGATATTTCGGAAGAAAGCCTAACACCCACATGAGATCTCCCACCTGCACCTGGGTAGGCAGAACTGCCATGGCCCCCACAAAATGTCACACAGAAACCAAACTGTAGAGTCCCCCTCTACCCCTGCTTAAAACAGAATTCTCAACACCCCGAACGCCCCCCATTTCTGAAGTCTCATGAACACCCGTAGAACCCAGAGGATGGATTGGCGCTCTTACTGCTTCCGATTCCATCTCCCAAGAAGTCGCACGGGCAAGGGTGTGCGTCACACAGGGTCCCAGTGCCCCCACTCCCACGTATGTTGTCTTTACCGTGTGTGGATGTGATGTTTTGGAAGGCATTGTGTATGGTAGTCAAAAAAAAAAAGATTAGTTTTTCAATACCGTAAGCTTTCCTTTCCATGACAAACCACTTCCCATTTTCAATCCGCGTTTCAGGCAAAGAGCGTGAGTGAGTGAAAGTGGCCAGGCCCGGGGGAGAGGGGTCAGGCGGGACCGTGAAGACCTGGCCCGGGGAGCTGGCTGAGCTGGGCAGCACCGGAGGCAGCCTCCCTGGGGACCGGCTCCGGCCCCCACGTCCCACAGCAGTTACTCCGGTCACGTCGATGCGGCCCATCGCCTCATTTCCTCCCCGAGCCTCTCCCTGCGTGTGCACGTGCCTGTGCGTGTGCGTGTGGGACTGAGAGGAGTGGACCTGCCTCTGCACATGCCTCGCTCCTGTCCTCTCTCACCTCCAGGGCCTCGGGGAAACGCTGTCGGAGGGTGCCAGCTGCCAAGGGTCCCCGTGCCCACGCAGAACAACGTCTGCCCACGGAGACCCCCGTGTGGGCCGCTGGTCTCCCCCCGTGACACAGGCAGTGCCGTCAGAGACGGGGGTGTCCCCTGCCCTCACCCAGAGGTCAGCGACCTTCCGCAACAGGCCGGGCTGGATGCTCTCAGCCCAGTGGGCTGCGTGGGCTACTGCAGGGATGCCACCAGCCATGGCGGCACAACAGCCCCCTGGACAGCGTGGACACGCGTGGCCAGGCTGTGGCCCGGGAGAACCGTCGCTACGAACCATGAAATCTGCATGTCCTACCATCTACCTGTGCAATGAGATATGTCCTTCCCCGGATTCCTTTCAACCACGTCTATGTGAACCCCACTGTCTTAGTGGGGGGACCGCGGCCCGCACTCGTGGGGGCGGGCGCCGGGAGGAAGCCGCGGCTCCCGGGCAGGGCACCTACCTCGACGTGAGCTGCTGGGTCCGGGACAGCCTGCACCATGTCCCTCAGGCGGCCCGCTCCTTCACCGTCCGCGCAGCCCCGGAGACAGCTGGGAGGCAGAGGGACAGACCGCAATGAGCAACCACGATCCTGGGTTTCTTTCCCCCAAGGACTAAACACCACGACACGATGGTGAAAAAGTAACAGTAACAACGATAACAACCCAGCTCTGCGGGAAGCACCGCCCGGAGGCGTCCCGGAGGTCCGCTCGGTGCACAAAGCGACTGGGGACCCCACTGCCTTCTTTGGGGAACATCACTCACCTTCATCCCCAGTGAAGCCCAGTGCGACAAGCCCCCCAAAACCCACGCCACATGCAGTTCCTGCCCGCCATCGTCCATGGGCAGCATCTCTGATGATGCTTTAAAGAAAGAAGTGAGATCAACCAGGGGACATGGTCTCTCACATCGAGCTCGCTGGGCTTCGGAAGTTCCCGCCAACACTGGGGGCATCTGTACATCTTCCTAAGCCCCAGGCCTGTGCCCACACGGACTCCAGGGAGTCCCGCCCAGACGATGGCGGACTCTGAGCCCTGGGCATCACGTCTGTCTCACTGCCGACAGCTTCTCTGGTCTTGGAAAGCGTGCAATTCCCTCCCACCTCCCCACGTCCTTTTCGGGGATGATATCTGCTTTAGAAACGCAGCGAGAATGCAGCGCCGTCTTGAAATGGCACTGGGTCGCCTTTGTGATAACCCATGCTCATGGCCCCCCAATGGGAGAGGCTGAGGGAGGAGGGGCCTGGGCGTCCTGGCTCAGGAATGCTCGGAGTCCCCCAAGATTGCCTCCTCGGGAGAGCAGCGGGCCCCCAGGAAACCGCCCTCCTCTGCGAGGGTTGTCCGGCCCCAGAGCCCCAGCCCCAGGCCTTCCTCCGGCTGCACGCCCCACGATCAGAACAGCTGTTCTTTCCATACGTTTCAGCGTCTCACAAGTCCTCCTCACGCACATGCTGGTGCTCACACTGCAGGCTGATGGTCCCCGCCCTCTGCTCACGGGGGATTTACAGCCGCCTTTGATCTGAGAACGCTGGGGAAGGCTTGCTCCAGGTGAGCCCAGGCCCCAAAGAACCAGAGCCCTTCCGCCACTGGGAATGAGCTAAGGGGCGTGTTTCCCGTATAAAACACTAAGATCAGCCCGGCCAGCGGGGCTCAGGAGTTGAGCGTCAACCTGTGAACGGTTCGATCCCCGGTCAGGGCACAGGCCCAGGTTGCGGGCTCCATCCCCAGTGGGCGGCGTGCAGGAGGCAGCCGATCAGTGATTCTCTCTCATCATGGATGTTTCTATCTCTCTGTCTCCCTTCCTCTCTGAAGTCAATAAAAATATATTTTAAAAATAAAATTCTGAAATCTCCTACCCTTTTTGTTTTTGCAGGGGCTCCTCCTTAGTGTGTGCCTCCTGAAATGAGGTTTCCCGTGAATGCAGGTAAAATTACTAAAAGAGGACTTCAAACCCAACCTAGTAGTAATATGGCGGAAATCACACATATCATAAAGCCCAGGTCTGTGCACAGCGCCCTCGGCCTCCGGCCTCCCGCTTCTCCTGGGAGGAGCGGAAGAGAACAGAAGGCACTGGGGGGGGGGGGGGGGGGCTGTGTTGACTACAATTCTTATAACTCGGGGACTTACAAAACTCTGCGGTGTGGGGGGGGGGGAACAGGGGGCTGGGTGAGGGGCGTCGGATTTGGGAGGGAGACTCAATGGCGTCAACGTAACCTTCCAACCACACCGACCGGCCCAGAAGAGGCCTTTGTAGGTTGGGAGCACCGACATCAACTATGAAAGACACAAAATGTTCACACAGCCGCATCTTCCTCCAACCGTAACGAGGACGAGTCGGCTTGCCCTTATTTTACCTTCAATTGCCCTGGGCTCCACCATCTTCTTCCTCCCTGAGGCATCTGTCTTGCTTTCGGTAGACAGGGAAGCTTTTCTTGGGTCTTAGAAGGTCTTGGAACAGCCTAAAAGAGAATGCAAATACATTAACCCTTGGGGTTGTTTTTATGGGTGTGTGTGTGTGTGTGTTTCCAAATATTAACACCAAGTATCAACTAGACCAGTGGTCGGCAAACTCATTATTCCACAGAGCCAAAAATCAACAGGACAACGATGGAAATTTCTTTGGAGAACCACATTTTTCAAACTTAAACTTCTTCTAACGCCACTTCTTCAACATGGACTCGCCCGGGCGGTGGTAGTTTGTGGAAGAGCCACACTCAAGGGGCCAAAGAACTGCATGTGGCTCTCGAGCCGCATTTTGCCAACCACAGAACTAGACTTTTAGTGACAAACCCTGTTCCTTAAACATTTTTTTAACTATCCCAAAAGGGGAATGAAGTTAAAACCCTTCCCTTAAAAGGGGGCTGAGGGGGACGTCACTCCTCTGAGGGAAGCTCCCATCATGAAGCAAAAAAGCCTGAAGCACAGGCCCCGCCCGGACTGGCGCCCGGAGGCACACGTACACTTCTGCAAAGAAAATACTTTGCAAATGTTTTCCTCGCCGTGGAGGCAGCCCAGCTTCGGGAATAATGGTTTTCCCAGATCGCTCGGCACTTGTCTCTGCTCAGAAGAGAGAGGAGCGGGTCGAGTAACCATCCCCAAGCCTGTACTTAAGCCACGGACGGCTTCGGCCCCAGGAAAGGAGCCATCGTCTGATCCGTGGACGCTGGAGGACCCGTATGTCTTCACGGATCAGAACAGCCCCAGACTGAAAAGGAAGAAAATAAATCTTTCCGAGAATAGGCCTGTCGGCACGGCTCCTACCACCCAATCTCTCTTTCTGGAGAGATGAGAGTTTGTGTGCTTATGCGCCGCTCCAAGTAAAATACCCAATCCCAAAACCCTTCACTTCACGGAATCCTCACAACATGACAAATTGCAAATGGCAACTGCTTGGGTTGAAAATATTTTCAAATTGGAAAATGTCTTAAGTATTGCATCAAATTCAATATTTGCCATGGGCAATGGCACAGCTATTTATACACGGGCCCGCGGCCAGCTGACCCTCCCACCCCACCTGACGGCTTCGGGTCCGTGAATAGAGACATTTAATCCGAACCGCCCAACTGTCACCGCAAAGCATTTGTGATGTCATGGAAAATACAGATTCTTGTGAACGAAAATTAGGGTACAGAACCACAGTCATAGTCTGATTCCATAATGTAAAAACAAAAACAAAAAATGGATGGATGTAAGCTAGGAGGGCAGATAGAAGGAGGAAGAGGAGGAGGAAGAGGAACCAAGGGGAGAGCGTGAAAACCATCTTTGGATTTCCCTTGTGAATTATGGGAGACTCTTATTTTCTTCAGTAGAGTTTTGGGTACTTTGCAAAATTTAAGAACCAAGAATACTCATCTTGATAGTCAGAAAAAAAAACAAAAAACTAAGCAATGGTGGAGCTATGGAAACAACCTATCAACAGATGAATGGTTAAATAAAATATACAGACATATATATGCAATGGAATACTATCTTCACTAATAAAAGAGAAATATGCAAATTGACAGCACCTTTGCAACACCCCACCAGCCAATCAGGGGTATGCAAATTAACCAAACAAAGATTTGCATACAGAGAGGGCATCCCACACCGCCCCAGCTGTTCTGGGCCTCTGGGCATCAAGGGAAAGTGAAAAGGCGTCTCGGGGCAGAGCGAAGGCAGAAGGCGGCTCCAGGCCAGAGTAAATGTGGTGCCTGCAGCCAAGAGAAGGAAGGCCCATTCTTGCACGAATCTTCGTGCATTGGGCCTCTAGTTCAGCTATAAAAAGGAATGAATTCGTGCTGTTAGCAATCATATGGATGGACCATGAGGGCATGATGTTAAGTGAGTAAGTTGGACAAAGGTAAATACCGTTTGATCACATTTCCATGTGGAATCTAAGAAAAAATAAAACGAAGTGAAAAACCTCATAGATACAGGGAACCTTTTAGCCAGCAGTGGGAGAAGGAGGGCAAGTGAAATGGGGGGGGGGAGGTCAGGGGTGCGGATTTCCAGGTGTAAAATGAGGAATTCCAGGGGCAGGTGGGGGGAGGGATGTGCAGCATTGTGACTAGTTAATGACACGGGACTGTGTATTTGAAAGTGGTTAAGAGAGCAGATACTAAAAGTTCTCGTCCAAGAAAGAAACACTGTATGTGTGGTGAGGGATGGCCCCTAGACTTACTGTGGTGCTCACTTAGCAATGTACACAAACATCAAATCATTCTATCGCACACCTGACACCAACACACAGCAGTCCTCTAAGCCGTGGCTTCCCTTCCCAAGGTTTCAGTGACCCAGGGTCAGCCACAGTCAAAAATATGAAGTGGAAAATTCCAGAAATAAACAATGCAGAAGTGTAAAATCCCTCGCCATTCTGAGTAACCTGGTGCACCGGGGTGTGAATCGTGCTTCTGTCCAGCTCTATCCACTCCCCACCCTTACTCACTAGTATACAGTATTCTGGGTTCTCAGATCAGTTGAGAGAGAGAGAGAGAGAGAGAGAGAGAGAGAGAGAGAGAAATAGAGAGAGAGACCACATTCACATCACTCCTTCTGGCCACATCACTTTATTACAGTATTTGGTCATCACTGTTCTATTTTCTTATTAGCTACTAGAAGGCCAGTGCACGAAATCATACAGTTTTTCATGGATAGCCCTACCCCAGCCCTCCCTGCATAGATGGCAAAGCCAACTGACACACCTAACGCCCTCTTTCTGCCTTACAGAGCGAACCCCAATGTTGTTCAAGTGTGTAGTCCATCCCTTAAAGTGCCCCAGGGGAAGCTGACTTCAGGGTTAAGTCCTATCATGGGGGGCCCCTTCCTCTTGCCACTGGTTGCGTTAGGGATCGGTGTGTGGATAATTCTGGCCAATTCAATACTGGGGGTCTGAGCAAAGGGACTTCTAGGAAAAGTCTCTTGGCTGACAAGAACAGGTCAGAGGGCGTTTTCCTGCCTGGATGACACTTGGACCGGTGAGAGCCATCTGAGGTCCAAGAAAGCAGAGGGCCTGAGTTGTCTGGGACACAGGAAAGAAGCCCTCACACCATGGTGGGGAGAGCATCCCACCCACTAGGTCTGTGGTCCAAAGAGGCACTCCCAGCCCTCCTGCCACCGGTACCTGTACTCAGACATGCCGACCGTGCTCTTCAGTTCTAACTTTACAACAAAATGATCTGCTAGAAACCACTGACACCACTCTATGTAAGACTTAGGAAACAAACAACCACCATCAAGATAACGAGCTTCTTTCTATCAATACACATGTTGGGTGTCTAGCACTCAAGGTGACATCAAACATGCCCTCAATAAGCAAAGGGTTTTCATTAAAAAACTGACTGGAGGCAGAGTGTGTGGAGGATCGTAAGAGAGGAACAAAAGAGGCCGTGAGTCCCTCGCGCCAGGGAACGGCGATGCCCCTTCCGGGGCACGGATGCACGAGCAAAGGAATGAAGGTGAAAGAGTGCATTCGGGAGAGGCAAGCTGTAGGGAGAGTGGCTTCATCTCTGCCCACAGAGATGGGCACAGAATGTGAGCTCAGCTGTTGCATGGCTTCTCTCCATCGTTAAGGAGAGGTTCCACTGTTACTGGTCTCCATCCATGATCTAAATCTAACCTGCCTTTCTGACCCAACCATCCATTCATCATCCATCCATCCATCCATCATCCTTCCATCATCCACCTATTCACCACCCATCCATCATCCAGCCAGCCATCTATTCATACATTCACCCATCCATCATCCATTCCATCCATCCACCCATCCACCCGTCCATCTTCCATCATCCATCCATCCATCATCCACCCATCCATCTACCCATCATCCAGCCAGCCAGCCAGCCAGCCATCATCCAGCCACCCAACTATCCACAATCCATCCATCCATCCACCCATCCATCTATCCATCATCCACCCATCCATTCATCACTCATCCATCCATCTATCCAAAATCCATCCATCCATCCACCCATGCATCTATCCATCATTCATCCACTCATTCATCATCCATCCATCTATCCACAATCCATCCATCCATCCATCCATCCATCCATCTGCCCAACTGGCTGCCTATCCTCCATGTGCCAACTACTAAGGTAAGGGGTGGGCTTTGCCCATGATTTCCAAGTCTTTTGGGAGAGACAGAGTTTAGAGAAACAATCACAAATACCAACCCTACACTGCCTCGTCTGACCCCCCGCTGCAGAATAATTCACGTAAGGGAGTTACACAGGCAAAGTACGCCTGAGGACAGCACCTGAACTGTCTGGGAAACTGAAAGAGAAAAGCGAGACAGTGAAGAGCACAAGGAGGAGTAATAAGAGAACTGGGAGGAAGCTAGACAAGATCCAAGTCCCGGAAGCCACGCAAGGACATTCAGAGGACAGAAGTGTTCACAGCATGGGAGCGGCGGAGCGATGAGTGAGCGTGAGGACCGCACTCAGCGGCCAGAGGACTGAGAACAGGTCCCGGACCTGGCAAGTCACAGCCTCCCGGTGGCCTCTGCCAACGCTGCAGCGCCGCGGCTGGGCTGGGCCAGCTACAAAGGTTCGGCATTGGCTGGCCTGAGGACAGGTGAAGGTCAATGCAGGCTCTTCCTGAAAGGAGTTCAGCAGCAAGCGAGGGTCGGGGAGAGGAGTTCAAGGAAAAGGCACTGGTGTGTTCACCTACCCAACATGTGTTGTGTGTCTGCTGTTTCAGAAACGGCTAGCGGCTAAGGATGCAACCCGGGATTTCCTGGCCTCGAAAAGTGGGCGGGCCAAGGAGGAGAAGGTTTCTCTTCTTGGCTCGCTTGTTGGGTAAGGACGAGGAAAGCAGGTGTGTTTCTAGGTCGGCGAGAGGGAACCGGCGGAGGAGTAGACACAGAGATCCCAGAGACAGAAGACACAGAACGGTCCCTTCTATAAGAGATAGAGGCAGCCTTAACTGGTTTGGCTCAGTGGTAGAGCATCAGCCTGCAGACTCAATGGTCCCAGGTTCGATTCCGGTCAAGGGCATGTACATTGGTTGTGGGCACATCCCCGGTAGGGGGTGTGCAGGAGGCAGCTGGTCGATGTTTCCCTCTCATCGATGTTTCTAACTCTCTATCCCTCTCCCTTCCTCTCTGTAAGACAATCAATAAAATGTATTTTTTAAAAGGGGGGTGGCCAAGGTGAGGCACAGCACATGTCAGTGTGTCCGCTCTGGCACATGGGTGGGACCCCACTGGCCCGGAAGAATCGGGTGCTGATGGAAAAGTGATTGGCAGGGTTTGGCAATGTCTGTGGAGGAGCTATACCCATCATTTCAAGGAACCAATGGAAGTCCCGATGCCCAGGATGCTCCTTCGAGCCTGTGGGACCCGCCATGGGTCCCCTGTGCTCACAGGGACCTGCAACTACGATGGAGGAGCCGCGTGATGGCCCAGGACTGGCCACTACTGAAGACCAGCCAGCCAGTGCACCTGCTCTCCGGGTAGCCGCGTCCCTGTGACGGGCCACTTCTGGGAAAGGCGAAAAGGAGAAAGCACAGGAGGCCCGGGAGCTCTTAAATCACCTCCCTGAGGCTGGTCAGCGGCCCAAAGCTCGCGTTGTTCACTGTGTGATCCTCCTCCCGTCTGACACGGGCGGTGCACACGCGTGCCTGTTTCCACCTGTAAATCACCGGGCCGCGGCAGCCGCTGCGACTCGCAGGAGGCAGTGAGGCAATGCTTGGAATCCTATAGAACCTCCCGGGGGCCCGGCTTCGCTCTCAGTCGTGGAGAAGAGCTGCGGAAACAAACGAGCCGCTGGCTGCAGGAGAGCAGCAGGCGCCTCCTGAATCACGTCTGCGCCGCGGAGGGGCCGGGACGGCGCGCTTCCTGCGGGAGGGGAGGGGTCCGTTGCTGCTGTGCTTTCATTTCATTCGGGGGTTTTTCCTTAAACCCATGGAGGTGACCCTGGTTAAGGAGATTGCATATGGTTCAAGTGCCTAAGTCTATGCTTCGTCACCTGTGCCTGCATCGTGCCGGCCACCCACCGTCAGACCTTCCACCACTACCTACTTTCCCCCTCTCCCCGTTCCTGTCCCCCACCCCGGCCCGGCCCTCCGGCCACCACCATCCTGCTGTGTCTGTGTCTACGAGTGTTTGTTTGTTTGCTTTTCTTAGTTGCTCGTTTGTTGCTTTCAGTTTCCTATCCCACGTGTGAGTGAGACCGTATGATTCTCAGCTTTTTCTGTCTGGCTTATTTTGCTTAAAATCCACTGCACAGCCCAAAAAAAAAAAAAAAAACCACCAAAACAAAAGTGCAACCAACCGAATGGGACAAGATGTTTGCAAACAGCAGCTCAAACCAGGAGTTAGTATCCAAAAATAGATAAAGAACCACAGCCCTGGCTGGTTCGGCTCCGTGGATAGAGTGTCGGCCTACAGACTGAAGGGCCCTGAGCTGGCTTCCGGTCAAGGTTGCACATGCCCAGGTTGCAGGCTCAATCCTCAGTTGGGGGTGTGAAGGAGGCAGCAGATCAATAATTTTCTCTCTCTTCATTGATGTTTCTCTCTCTCTCTATCCCTCTCCCTTCCTCTCTGAAATCAATAAAAAAAAAAATTTTAAATAAAGAAAAACTAAAGAACTCATAGAACTCACCACCAAACAAACAATCCAGTTAAAAAATGGGCAGAGGGCCGAAACCGGTTTGGCTCAGTGGTGGAGCGTCGGTCTGCAGACTGAAAGGTCCCGGGTTCAATTCCGGTCAAGGGCATGTACACTGGTTGCGGGCACATCCCTGACTGGGGGTGTACAGGAGGCAGCTTGTCAATGTTTCTCTCTCATCGACGTTTCTGGCTCTCTATTTCTCTCCCTTCCTCTCTGTAAAATATCAATAAAATATTTTTTTTTTTAAATGGGCAGAGGACCCGCACAGACACTTCTCCCAAGAAGAATTACAAATGGCCAGCAGGTATATGAAAAGATGCTCAACTTCACTACCTACTGGCCAGCGGTCGGCAAACTGCAGCTTGTGAGCCACAGGCGGCTCACGAGCCGAGGTTTGCTGCTCCGTTGACTAATGAGTTTGCCCTTACCAAGAAGTTCTGACTTCAGGTTAAAGACATTAGTACATTAATAAAATGTCTTTTAAGTGTTTTTCCCTAAGTAAGGGGTCGGCAAACTCATTAGTCAACAGAGCAGCAAAAGGCGGACCTGGCAGATGCAAATCAACGCTACAATGAGACACCTTTTCATTTTGTTTTTTTGTGTGTGTTGTTTTTTTTTTAATATATTTTATTTATATTTTTACAGAGAGAAAGGGAGAGAGATATAGAGCTAGAAACGTTGATGAGAGAGAAACATCGACCAGCTGCCTTTTGCACACCCCCTACCGGGGATGTGCCCGCAACCAAGGTACATGCCCTTGACCGGAATCGAACCTGGGACCTTTCAGTCCGCAGACCGACGCTCTACCACTGAGCCAAACCGGTTTCGGCTCATTTTGTTTTTGAGGGTCCACCTTCTTGCCTTCAACTCCAAAGCCACCTCCGCCCACAATGCTTCTTCCGGTCCTTTTCCGTCCAGAACGAACACAGACATAAACCACCTCCACGCCTGGCTTGTCACGCCCAGGACGCTGCCGGAGGAATAGCCAGCCAGACCCCTCTCTCCCTCCCAGCGTGGGCAATCGCGGGCGAAAGCACCCGGGCTGGCCTGGGCGTGGAAGGTGAGGCTGCCGGCTTCCCCCAGAACAGAAGGCACAGCTGCCCAGAGCCCCAGCTCCGAGGTGGGCACCGAGACTGGCCTGGAGGGCCCGGCAGAAAGGAGACATGTGAAGGAAAACAGGCTGCATTGGGGAGGCGGGTGACATCAAGAACGGGAAAACAACTATAAATACCCTTTTACACTGAGCCTTCTGTTCAGGGAAGCACATGTACCAGAGGGCCTTTTTTTTTTTTCTTTCCCTAACTTCAACTGGAAAAACATAAATATTTAGTCATTTCATAACAGCAGACAACTGACAGGCAGGCCGCAGATTAAAGGGACATTGTGTGTTTCTAAGAAAGTTTATCAAACAAAATATATCTTTCAGAACAGCATCCCCAAGCCTGTTTTGGAAGCAACTCTGACCTTCGTGGTGAACTCTGTCTTGATACAATCACAAAGCCAAATCTCAAAGATAGCAAATGCATCGATAACCATCTTGGCCAACAATGGGGTCTGTCTCATGTTTTAAAATTTACAAGACTGGGCAGAAAAACAAAACAAGACATTGTTAATAATACACGATGCTCGTGAGGCCGTCGATGAAAATAACTGGCTTCCAGTGAGGCTGACCACTACTGTATGAGCACCTCGCTGTGGTAGATCAGGAATGCCAAATTCTCCACGGGCCAGACTGCCTGCAATGCACCACCACGGACAACTCCCACTGAGAGGAGACCCCTGGTGAGGGGCCCGGGGCCACAGATCAGCATTTTTTAGGTGAAATTCCCTCTTTCAGCGTCACCCCGGTGCTTAGATGGGGCAGATGCCTTTCTGTTGAAGTTTGCAGAGGCAGATGATGAGGAGAATGGGAAACTTTCCTAGGGGAGAAACCAACCTGAAAACGCAGGAAGAAAAAGAAGAAAACACTTGAGACTCTCTCACAATGCAGGTGTTATTTTTGTCCGCATCGAATGCTGTTGTTTCAACAACACCTGCAAAAAAATCCTGACCGTTGCACCAACAGGGTAAGGTTTCCCGGGCTCTTTAAGGGTGCTTCTGAGAACCCTGGACCCATCGGGAAAGTCGGTCTCTGCCCACCGGGCACTCCGGGGGCGGACACCCCACACCAGAGCGCCCACACCGGCTGTCCTCGCCCACTGGCTTTGACTGGCGTCAGAGACCCGCCTCAGGAGGCCCGGTCCATCCTGGGCCCGGCGTGGCCATAAGACGTGTCCAGCCTCCTCTCTGTGGGCGGAGCAATCCTGAGCCTCACCACAAATGCCCCCACTCATCCTCAGGCAATAAGGCTTAGGAAAGCACTACCTTCTGTCGATCCAGAATCTTCCACGAGCCCCGCCATCGATACCTATGAACTGGCCACTCCTTGCAAGGAGCTGCGACCAGGGGCAACATGGAACAAAAGGGTCCGAGCGTGAGCCTCTCGCTCCCAAAGAGCCTAGGGGTCTCGCAAGAGTCAGCGCAGCCCAGGTTTTATGATCGGCAACAAGGGGCATAGAGCAGCTCCAACAGGAAGCACCGGGCCCTGACCAGTGTGGCTCAGTGGGTAGAGCATCAGCCTGCGGACTGAACGGTCCCAGGTTCGGTTCCGGTCAGAGGCATGTACCTTGGTTGTGGGCACATCCCCCCGTAGGGGGTGGTGCAGGAGGCAGTTGATGGATGTTTCTAACTCTCTAGCCTCTCCCTTCCTCTCTGTGAAAAGTCAATAAAATAAAAAATAAAAATAAAAAAGCACCGGGTTCGCTCAGGGGACAGGGGGAGGGAGCCCTGTCTCCATCGGCTCCCGTGGGGTCAGCAGGGCTGTGAGGAGCCGGACAGGAGCCTCGAACCCGGCGCAGAGAGAAGCTGGGCCGGGCTTCAGGCAGGTGTCCTAGGAAAGCAGAGGAGTCGGGGAGTCCCAGGTCGGGGAGGCAGTGGGCACATGGACTGGGCCATGAAGGCGGGCGTGGCTCCCAGGGGGCCGGACCCACACCCTCTGGACCGCCCGGGAGCCCAGGCTGTGCGGCTGCACCTCCTCTGGAACAGCGGGGGAGTCTCTGGGCATCTGTGGGAGGACGCTCCCCGCAGAGGCTGCTGGGAACACCCCGGAGGCAGCTGGCGAGGGAGGACATGGCCAGGACAAAGGCTGCGGCCCGAACCGGCGGGGACAGGGGGACGGCGAAGGAAGCAGGAGACGACGGGGCGGAGGCGGGAGGCAGCGCCAGCCCCGAGCGACCAGGTGGACGCGGACGGCGAAGGGGAGAGAGGAGGAGAGACGGGTGTTCGGCAGGGTGAACGGGGCGTCTCGACGAAGATGGTGAGCTCTGCTCCGGCCCAGAGAATGAGGTCCTTCGTCCCCAGGCCCCTGACCTATGACCTCGGTCCAGGGGGATGGGCACCGGCCTCCCTGGCTTCCCTGGGCGTCCTTCCCCCGGGGCCTCCCCGGGACGCACGGCCCTCTTTCGGTTAACGCCGTGAAAAGCTGCGTGGCGTGGCTGCTGAGAAGAAGTCACAGGGTTGTTTGTGAACTTTGGATACTCTGCCCGCTGGAGGCACGTCGGAACCTACCTGCCAGCGGTCATCCCGTCCTTGGGCCCTGCTGTGTGTGAGCCCGGTGCCCGTCCACGGGGCTGGGCTCCGGCGCCGGCTGCTGGCTCAGCACGGGTCCAGGCGTGACGGCATGTTGGCAGAGGGGCCCGCGTACGTCTACAATCGGGGAGCTTCACGCAAGGCCGATCGCCCTGCCCAACACCCGTGGGTCTCGCCCATCCCCTGAGTGAAGAGCTAACGGGAAAACGCCGAGGCCTCCGGGGCGGATCCTGCCTCCACACCCGAACCCAGGAACGCTGCGTGGCCAGCCGGCCCAGCCGCCCCACAAACTTCAAAACCCAGGCTGAAGTGCCAGCTCCCGCCTGCGTCTCCAGGCTGCCGGCCCAGGCTGCAGGCTTTGGACTTGCTCTCCCCCACCCCACCCTCACTCTCACCCTCACAACTGTGTGGGCCAACCTTTTAAAACAACACTCATTAAAGTAGCTACAGTGATAGATTATTAGAGGGACAGAGGCGGAGCTGGAGGCAGACGTCTACGCACACGTATCTATACTGTCCACCAGAACCCGCTTCTCTGGGGAGCCTGGCTGGCGCCCGGTCCGATCAGGCGCTGGCTGGTGCCAGGAAGGGGGCACGACCTTGGGCAGGAAGGTCGCGCCAGCATCCCCGAAGGGCATCTTCCAGCCACACTCCCGGGGCCTACGGGACCGAGCCCTCTGTTCCTGGGGGGCGTGGGCAGCACACCCCAGAGTTCACGCTCCCCAGGCAGTCAAAGCTAAGATGTGTTCCCACCCAGGGGAAAACTCCCCACTTTGAGTCTCAGAGGACTGGCCCCCGAGTATCTCCCTCCCCGGACGTGCTCCGTGGGCATCCCCTCCTGCCTCATCCGGACCCACAACTCCTCCTTCCCACCCACCCTCCTGTCCCCCGTGCAGAGAGGGTAACACCTTCCCCTAAGACAGTGGTCGGCAAACTCCTTAGTCCGCAGAGCCATATGTCAACAGCACAATGATTGACATTTCTTTGGAGAGCCACGTTTTTTAAACTTAACCGTCTTCTAACGCCACGTCTTCCACATAGACTCGCCCAGGCCGTGGTGTTTTTGTGGAAGAGCCACACTCAAGGGGCCAGAGAGCCGCCTGTGGCTCGGGAGCCATTCGCAGTGTGCCGACCACGGCACTAAGAGTAACAACAGGGACAGCTTCCTAATCCCTTCTGGGACAGAAAACAGCCTCGGGAGCAGCCGGGGCTGAAGGAGCCCCTTCCAGAAAGGACGGGTCTGGCGGCGGCGGCGGCGGGCGCTGAACCCGCCGCTCCGAGGCCTCGGGTTTCGTCCCGGTGTTTGCACTCGGCGCCAGCCGCCTCCTTCCGTCTTGATTTCATTTCGGTTTTTAACTTCTGACACTTTCATTACAAATATAGTAGCTTTTAAAAAATAAGCCAAAACAGCTGTGCAAATACCAGACGTTCAGAAATCAAATGATTTTAATAAATATTGACTTTAGGGAGCTGGGGGGGGGGGTGGTGAGGACTGGAAACGGGGACGGGATGGGGTCACAGCGACGAGTCCCCAAGGGCACCCTTATCAGGACACACACACACACACACACACACACACACACACGTAAACAGCCCTGTGGCTGCACCCACACAGGCACCGGGGGCTCCGGCATCGCCCTGCCTCCTCTTGGGCCCGTTAGGAGAAGAGCCTTGAACACCTCGTCCTCTGGGCTGAGCGCTGAACTCCTTCAAGCAGCTGGGTGTTTCCTGAGCAAAACACATGGGCCTTTCATTCCTGGAGCTCTAAAATCTGCTGAAAGCTCCCAAAAATTATGGTTCCAGTTGGAATGAACTTCCTCCGGGGAAGTGAGAGGCAGACCACATCAAACCGGCCCCGAGGGGCGCTCTGCCCGGCTGAGACGCTCGCCACGGCTGGAGCACAGCGGAGCCACTGAGGCAGGGAGCGCAGACCTGCTTCAGGGGGCGACCGGCGAGGTGACACGCAACGTCCTGCCAGCCGCGGCACGTGAATGCTCTCCGATGGCGAGCGGCATGGCTCATCGGCCGAGCGGCCACCTAGGCACCAGGGGGTCACGGGTCAATCCCGGTCAGGGCACGTGCCCGGGCTGCAGGCTCGGTCCCCAGTGTGGGGCGTGCGGGAGGCAGCCGATCAATGATCCTCACAGCTGATGTTCCTCTCTCTCCCTCTCTCTCTTCCTCTTTGAAATCAATGAAATAAAAAAATAAAAAATATTTTTTAAAACAACGTTGAACTTCTCATTCATGTCATTGTCCCCTAAAGCACTCTTCCTGGAGAGGGTATCCCTGTCACATGAGGAGACCTGAAGCATGTCCGGGTCGAATCCTTTTCAACTAAAATGCGTGCGGCCAGTGATGTCAGCGTCCCCAGCCGTGGGCTGTATCGGACCATTTTCAGGATTTTCAAACACGATTTTATTAAGACAAACAGATCAAAATCAGAGCCACCGTCTGAGGTCCCTGGTGCTGGGACTGCGTAAGAGGCTCCACCTGTGTGGACATGTGGAGGAGGAGGAGGAGGAGAAGAAAAAGAAGAGGAAGAAGAAGACGAAGACGAAGAAGAAGAAGAGGAGGAGGAGGAGAAGGAGGAGGAGGAGGAGGAGGAGGAGGAAGAAGAAGAAGAAGAAGAAGAGGAAGATGAGGAGGAGAGAGGGGAAGGAGGGAAAGAGGAGGAGAGGAGGAGGAAGGTGAGGAGGAGGAGGAAGAAGAGGAGGAAGAGGAAGAAGAAGAAAAAGGAGGAGGAGGAGGAGATCCCTGGTGAGGTTTTCAGTCATCCTTGGAGAAATAGGGGGAAGTGGAAGAACGGTAATTTTATAAAATAACTGAAGGCATTTTCCTTCCTTTGGAGATTTCACCCTCCGTATTTTTGAGGAGGGGTACGTGCTAAAATGTCCTCTATCTGCTGAAAGGCTGTGAAATTACACAATAGGGTTGTTGTTTGTTTTTAATATCCTTACTTGACACAAAAATGGGCAACCTGACTCCCTCCCTTTTTTGTTTATTTGTCTCATGTCGTGGGCACACTCTCCACCCTGAAGGATTATGAGAATCTGATTCGTTACCAGGAAACATTTATTATGAAGTAAAGAGGGAGAGATGCAAACTACTAGATACCGCATTGGGGCCTGGGAAAACAACGCACCGATGTGACATAAAATGCAGAGCGGAGACGGCTGCGTCGGGATGCTATAATTCGAACAAGGTGGACGTGTCCTAAAGTACTTTAATATCCCCATAGAATTCGCTTTTGAATTAAAATAATGAGTACGTAGGAGATCAAAAGCCAAAAAAAAAAGAAAAGAAAAGAAATAAAAATCCCCTATCAAAGCATGCACAGTTCTCTCTAGAACCCATTGGAGTGTGTCTTCCCAAAAGTATTCAAATAAATGTTAGCTCTTTCATCACTGGTACAATTTATGCACGAGGGTTATTTATCGCATCCTATCTGAGCGCTAATCCAGCCCACGTGTCCCCGCCGCGCCCCGAGGAACAGTCCCGCCATCTTCAAAGCCCCCTGACGGGGAGCCAGGGCCAGCGCGGGGAGACGATAAAGCCTTCGTGCAGGTCCCATCAGCCGCAGGCCCTGCCGGGGTCACAGCCCGTGTGCTCTCCTCCTGGGAGTCCGAAAGGTTAGCTCGGGGCTGTTCTTATTGTAGAAATGCCCTACCTCTTTCTTGAGACGATCCTAATGGACGGTCCTGCTTTGGTTCCCCTCAAAACAGTACTGCCTAGACCGTGTGGCTCAGTGGATAGAGCATCCGCCTGCGGACTCAAGGGTCCAGGGTTCGATTCCCGTCAAGGGCATGTACCTTGGTTGCGGGCACATCCCCAGTAGGGGGTGTGCAAGAGGCGGCTGATGGATGTTTCTGACTTTCTTCTTTTTTAAAAAAAATATATATTTTAGTGATATTTTACAGAGAGAAAGGGAGATAGATAGAGAGCTAGAAATGTCGATGAGAGAGAAACATCAACCAGCTGCCTCTTGCACAACCCCCACCAGGGATGTGCCCGCTACCACTGTACATGCCCTTGACCGGAATCGAACCGGGACCTTTCAGTCCGAAGACCAACGCTTTACCACTGAGCCAAACCGGTTTCAGCTGTTTCTGACTTTCTATCCCTCCATCTTCCTCTCTGTAAGAAATCAATAAAATATTTAAAAAAAAAAACAAAACCAGCACTTACGTTGTGTTTACAATGTTTACGGTGGTTAACAATACTGTGCTGGACCCTTAAAAAGCTGTGAAGAGGGCAGGCTGGCGTTAAGTGTTCTGACAACAGCAGCAGCAGCAAGAACAATAACAACAACAACAATAATACCACCTTCAGTGCTTAACTGATAAAATCTGTCCTCCCTTCCAACTTCCTCTTCCCCGAAGTCGGAGGGTTAGTCTCTTCCTGAATGCTTGGTTTTCCTACCAGAGGAATGGCATAATTCTTACCTTCCCCCTCCCCACTTTGTAAACTACCGAAAAGCCGTCTGTACTATCCTAATGCTCTCAGCTCCAATAATGTAAAATCCTATTGAAAGAAAACCATCTCCAAGTGGGACAGGACCCACTGTCACCCAACGAGTTTTTTTTTAAATGATGTCGTTTACTGAACATCCATTCTGTCCGTGGACTTAGCTAGCAGTACAGAAATGTTTTCCCCAAAAATCCACCCTAGGTCACCACGTGGCATATTCACCTGAGACAGTCAGCCAGGCCCTATCCCCACTGCAAACACGATGAAGTGCTCTGGGAGACATAACCGCCAACACCCATCCCCCAGAAAAAATAAAAAAAGAGATTTACAGAATGGCCAAGAGCAAAAGAAAGAAAAAGGAATCACTAAGGTCCAGAATCGACGTGAGAACTTAAAGCAGGAGTGGTACCTGAAATCATCGTAACCCCGGAGATCTGGGTCCCACACACAGAGCCTAAGGACAGTGGTGGGCTTCTAAGGCCACGCAGGAACAGACGCCGTGTCTGAGGCCCAGAGGAAGCAGGAGAGAGAGGACCGGCACCCTCTCTGGCAGGAAAGCTTGCTGCATGCCCCAGGCCATGTGCCAAAAAAAAAAAAGAAGTTGTCTGTGAGAAATGCAAACCACATCCTTGTTACTATTATCTATAGCTAGTTAGTCCCGGGGTGGATAGATAAGTAAGCCCCACTAAAAATGAGCTCACCAGTAAATATTACAAAAACAGGAAGAAGAAACTAGATAGAGTGAAGAGATTTTAGCAGCTGTGGTAGATGCCCAAAAGGAGGAAGATTGACACCCCCAAACATTCTGGGTTTTTAAAACACCAAACCCAAAAAAGTCTACAGAATGAACTTAAAAATTACTCTCAAAAAGTAATTAAAACCATCATGAGAAGCAGGACAGTATAAACCAATTAAAGGCAGAGTTGAAATAACTGAAGACAACTTCCAGAAATGAAAAATATAACAAGCTTAAAAGTCAATGATTCATCCATGATAGGGAACAGTAGTGAACTATCCAGAAAGAAAAATATACGGGGAGGGGGAGAGGTGAGCCTGGAATGCAGTTTCCAATGCTTCCCGGGATTTCCATAATGAGTGGATAATAAAAATGGAAGATGAGAAATATTCCAGACACTCGGGGAGGAAATAATAAGCAGATCCGAGGAAATAAATGAGACTTCAGAATGAAAAAATAAATAAAAAAGAAATCCTGTGCAAAGGAAATATAATTAAATCCACATCTAGCCGCATCACGATGAAACATCAAAGACAAAGGAGAAAGTATGAAAGGTGTCCAGAGGACAAAGAGGAGATTATGTTCGAAGGAGCCGGTGTGAGGGGGACAGGGCTTCTCAGCAGCGCCGGCCGACGCCAGAAGGCAATAAAAGCACATTTTCAAAGTGCCGAGGGCAAATGCCGGTGCCTGCCCAACTGTCGGGCGAAATGAGCATTCAAATGAGGGCAAACCGCGGGAGCGCGGAGGGGAACACAGAAAGAGTGTATCACTCAGAGACGCTTAGTCAAAGAGCGACAAGGAAATTGAACCCAGAGAGGGGGGAAAAAATTAATTCAAGAAGCAAAGGCAAACAATTTAGTAAGTAGTTGATAAACCCAAAGAAACACTAAGATAATTGAACGTGATAATAACGGTCCCTTTCGGGAGGATTTTGAAGCCAGGTAGGACTGGGAAAGCAGGCAGCAACAATGTGAGAGCTGGGAGGAGGGATGGAGGTGAGCCTTGGACTCTGGAAGGAGGGCTGAGATGGTGCTTAACTTCCAATGCCGTTAGGTAAATACCTGTGCACGTGTAGGAGGCGCCCAAACTGACCAAAGTTAGGATGTATACATTCCAAAAGCAGTAGGTGTGAAAGGAGGAATAAGAAATTTGATGAGGTCAGAAAAGGAGTAAAAATGGGAAGTACAAAGTAAGTTAACAGTAAAAATACAAAATGTAGTAACTACATTATAAATGTACGAAGGGCCCAGTGCACGGACTCGTGCGCCGATGGGGTCCATTGGCCTGGCCTACGTGGACCAGGCCAAAACCAACTCTCCGGCAGACATTCCTCGAGGGTCCCAGACTGCGAGAGGGCGGTTGTCAGGTGATGCCCCCCGGAATCAGGCTCCTCCCTCTCTGGTTCCAGGTCCGTCAGCTGAGAACTGCAGCTGCCAAGCTACCGCAGCTCGGCAGCTCCTGTGTTGAACGCCTGCCCCCTGGTGGTCAGTGCACATCATAGCTACCAGTTCGATGGTCAAATGGTCGAGTGGTCGCTTTAGGCTTTTATATATAGAGATGTCATATGGATTAAGATCACTTGTAGAACTACAATCCTTCTCAGTTTAGATGACTTTGAAAACCCAAGTCATATTCTGTTCACGACAGACATACCCAAAACCTGAATGCATAGAAAGGTTGCACATAAATTTGTTGAAAGCGGTACACCTGATATACCAAGAAAGCAGCTCTAACAAAAGGAACGTTGGAGTAGCCATTTTACTATCAGGGGGAAAAAATAGATGGTAAGACAAAAATCACGATTAGGGATTACGGTGGTCCATGCTCAGTGATCAAAAGGCAATGGCATGCTTCACATAGATGCAGAAGCTGTATGCACCCAACAGCAGAGCCTCAAAGTAAGACGCTGAAAGGCAACAGCGTGATGGAGAGAAACAGAAAAATCTACTCCACGTAACAGAAAGAAAAGGCCACTTCCTCCAACACTGCCAGATCCAGCCGGCAAGAAAATCCGTGTGCACGGTTCTCAGAGGGCGCTGTAAGAGATTTTACCTGTTCCCTGAGATTCGGTGACCGAGCCAAGATCGGGGAGAAGTCTGACACCCCAGGTTCTGGAGAGAGACATGGATCATTGGGGCCGGGGTTCATTACGAGGCGACTGAAGTGGCCCCAGCCAGTTTCAACAGCGAGCGGGGACCGGGTCACGGACACGTGTCCCGTGCATGCTGTGGAGTCTCGAAAGGTCTGACTGATTCAGAGTGGACTCCGGTTTCCATAAGGGCTGCTCCTGTGTTGAACGTCTGCCCCCTGGTGGTCAGTGGGCATCATAGCTACCAGTTGGATGGTCAAATGGTCGGGTGGTCGCTTAGGCTTTTATATATATACATATATATAGATGTTATGTAGATTACGATGTCTTTTGTATTTTTTTAAATATATATTTTATTAATATTTTACAGAGAGGAAGGGAGAGAGATAGAGAGCTAGAAACATCTATGAGAGAGAAATATCCATCAGCTGCCTCCTGCACTCCCCCTACTGGGGATGTACCCACAACCAAGGTACATGCCCTTGACCGGAATCGAACCTGGGGCCTTTCAGTCCGCAGACCGATGCTCTACTACTGAGCCAAACCGGTTTCGGCAGGTTACGATGTCTTAATGGGATGCCCCCCAGGACAAGCGGAGGGAGCCTGGAAGCAACCAGGCCAAGGGGTCCCCACTCCTAGGAGCCTCAGGTCCCCCTAACACACTCACGCAGGGCTGCCTTCCAGACAGAGAGGGAGGCCGCCAGACACTTCGTGTCGTCCTATGAGGCCCACCCACATCGTGGGGAGAACCAGGGAGGCGGGAGCCGGGAGAAGAATGAACGATGGGACAAGATCTCCCGTCCGTGTCCTCAGGGCCTGTCCCTCAGGCCGTGGGGGGCAGCTCAGGGCGAAGGGAGGGGTGGAATCACGGGAGAGGCTTCCATTAGACTAGACCGGACTTTTAAATGGCGGACGGAGACTGGAAAGACCTTGGCTCTGAAGACCAGGAGAGCAGGGAGGGGTGTGGGAGGCGCGGGTGCAGGCGGAGTGAAAAGGCTGCCACGCTCGCCGGTGGCACCATGTTTGCAAGCTCAGTGGTTAGAGTATTCCAGCCACCAACAAGAACACACGCCTTCTCCTCAGGCCCATGCGGGGATCTGAGGAGGCTGAATGCCGGGAGCGGGCCCTGAGCAATACTCCACAGACGCTGAAGAACAGATGCCCACACAACGCACTCTCACCACGAGGAAACACAACCGGAAATCACAAATACACCTCAGAAAAGGGGATTGGGAACCCAGAAAAGAATTTTCAAAGTAATTATGAGCCATGTGAAATCATGAAATAATTACAGCTGAGCTGCCACCATATATTAGCACATGGACTAGAGGAACATGCCTCGCTATGAATAAGTCTTAAAGCATCGTGTTGAGCCCTGACCGGTTTGGCTCAGTGGATAGAGCGTCGGCCTGTGGACTGAAGGGTCCCGGGTTCGATTCTCGTCAAGGGCATGTGCCTTGGTTGCAGGTACATCTCCAGTAGGGGGTGTGCAGGAGGCAGCTGGTCAATCTTTCCCTCTCATTGACGTTTCTAACTCTCTATCTCTCTCCGTTCCTCTCTGTGAAAAATCAATAAAATAAATATATTTAAAACAAAACACAAAAACAAAAAAACATCATGTTGAGTGAAGAAGCAAATTATAGAGAGGACTTGTATGAAATAGTGCTGTTTGTGTAAAACCGTGATGTATTTCTGGAATACATGTGTGTGAATGTGCACATGTCTGTGTGTGTGTGTGTGTGTGTGTGTGTGTGTGTGGCACATACATGCAAAGAGAGAGGCGTGAGCAGGAAGCCCTCACATCCATGTCCCAGTAGAGTGCAGGAGTGAGGGAACGGAGACATGAACACGTGTCACCGACGATGTGAGCCACTGCTCTCCCAGGAGCCGGAGGGAGCGACTGGTGCCGGCCGGGTGAGACGTGGCGGGGTGAGACGTGGCCGGGGTGAGATGTGGCCGGGGTGAGATGTGGCTGGGGTAAGACGTGGCGGGGGTGAGACGTAGCCGGGTGAGACTCGGCCGATGTAGACAGGCCCGTGTGGTTTGTCACTATGACGGGTGGGGCTAGCGCGTGTTACAAATAGACAGAATCGGACCCAAGAAAAGCCAGGCAGACGCTCAGGCCGTTCCAGCCCGGCTCCTGCTCCCCGGAGCCGGCTCGGCCGCCCTCCCGCCGGAGCACAGGCCGGAGGCCACGGGAAGGGACGGAGGACCGGCCAGCCCCCGGGTTTGGGGATTCGGCACCAAAGCGCTGCCACCAGCACCCCACACAGTGACTGCCTGCCGGCCCCAAAGGAGAGGAGACCCCCGATGCCCCCCACAGGAGACTGGGCCCTGCAAGCCAGCCGGCCCCGGCCCCGGCCCCAAGGGCCGGCCTGCCAGCCGCCTGGAAACCTCTGGCCCCCTCTCCCTCCGCACGCTGGCCTCCCCGGCGCCTCCACCGCACACCCAAGTCTGACCGCCCTGGGGGTGGATTCCTCGAAGTTTCGACGAAAAACCCAACCAGGCGGCCGTATTGAATTGCAATTGTGCCGGCGCTTCAGGACAATGAACTTCTGATCCAGCCCTCGCCGGCTGTGGTGTGAGGAGGGAAACCTCAGGAATGGCTCTGTCTGCTCTGGCCACACAGCGCGCACCCGGCCGCCCCTCTGCGTCCGTCCGTCCGGAGCCGCCTCTGCCCAGAGCGGGGACCGCCGCCCCGGCTGGCCCCGCCACGAGGAGGAGGAGGAGGGGGGGGAGGAGGGGGAGGAGGGGGAGGAGGGGGAGGAAAGAGGAAAAAGAAGAGGAGGAGAGGAGGAGGGGAGGGAGGGGGAGAGGAGGAGGAGGAAGAGGAGGAAGAGAAGGAGGAGGGGGAGGAGCAGGAGGAAGAGAGGAAAGAGGAGGAGGTGGGGGAGAGGAAGGAGAAGGAAGGAGGAGGAGGAGAAAGGAGAAGAAGGAGGAAGGAGGAGAAAGGAGGAGAAGCAGGAAGGAGGAGGAGGAGGAAGAGGAGGAGGGGGAGGGCGAGGAGAAGGAGAAGGAGCAGGAGGAGGAGGAGAGGAAGGAGGAGGAGGAGAAGAAGGGGAAGGAAGAGGAGGAAGAAGAGGAAGAAGAGGAGGAGGAGGAGGGAGGGAGGGAGGGAGGAGGCCGGGAGAGGCTGAAAGAGAAGGAGAAAGTGCTTCCGGAAGGAAGGAGAGAGGCTGCAGAGAAACCCGCTCAGATGAGAAAGCCTCGCCCTGTCCCAGCCCCGCCCCAGCCGCTCCCCCAGGGGCCACCAACATTGCCGGGCCGTGGGAAACCCACAAAAACCCCGAGGGCGCTCAGACCCCAGCGGCTTCCTCCTGGGTCCTCGCCTCCTCTCACGCCACAAGCCACACATCCGAACCGCACCCAGGACCGGCCACACTGCCGCCTCCGGGCCACGCCTGGCCGGGCCACGGTCACTTCCCGTCTGGACTATCCCGGCTTCGCCGCGGCCAACCTGGGAGCTGCCGTCCACACAGCACCCAGCCCGCCCTCCTGGCATCGACCCGGCCACGTCCCTCCCCATCCCCAACCCTGCGCCGGGCTCCCCGCCTCACTGACACTGAAACCACGGCCGTGAGGTACCACACGATCTCACTCACTGGTGGGACACAGTGAGCCACATAACCTGAGGAGCTCACATGGATCCAGAGACACGGAAGCTTCGAGCAGACCATCCAACCTCAGAGGGAGGGCAGGGTGGGGATGGGAGGTGAGAGATCACCCAGAGGACTTGTGTGCATGCATCTGAGCAGAACCCGTGGGCCCAGGCAGGAGGGGTGAGGGCATGTGCTGGGGTGCGGTGGGGGTGGGGGGGAAACGGCTGGGGAGAGGTCAATGCCGCAGTGTTTCCCAAAGTGCGATATGTGCACCCCCAGGGGCACGGGAAGAGTTTGGCGGGGGTACGTGTTGCACCGGGGTTTGGTGGGGACATGCACTGCACCGTGCTTAGCTGCGCCTAATTCTACGTTCTCACGAGTCAAGTCAAGACAGTCTTGTGAGGCGTGAGATGGTCCAGCATGCAAATAAATGTTATTTATAATATAACTTTTATTTATATTTTATTATGAATAATTTTATTTTCCATTTTGTGTATGTACCAAAAAAAGGAAAAATAAATATATTTTGATTGTTATTACAATACATCCATTTTTTTTTTTTTTTTTTGGCGAGGGGTAGTCAGCGTTACAAAAATTATAGAAGGGGTACACAGATGTCAAACGTTTGGGAAACACTGGTCAATGCTGGGGGGGGGGGGGCAGGGGAGACTCACGTAATACTTCACACAACAAAACAAAACACAGACCGGGTCCTTACAGGGCCCGCAGCCCCTGGTGATCGGCCCCCCTGGTTTCTGTGGCCCCATCCCCTCTCCTCCCGGCCCTGACCGGCCCTGACCAGCTGCACTGGCCTCCGCACTGCTCCCCAAGCTCGGAAGGCACTGGCTGTTCCCTCTGCCCGGAATGTTCTCTCCCCAAATAGCCGTTGTGCCCGCTGCAGCCCTCGCTCAAGGGTCGCTCCGCCCACTGCCGGCCACTCCGCAAACCCTCGCTGCCCCAGCCTCCCCGTTCCCTCCCTGCTCCGTGTTCCGCTTCCTTCTCTCCGCCACCAACCAGCCTCTCCCTGTCCATCTTACTTACATTTTATCCTCGCCCGAGGGCATGTTTTTATTGATTTTTAGAGAAAGAGGAAAGGGAAAGAGAGAGACATCGCTGTGGGCACCCCCACCGGAATCAAACCCACAACCTATGTAGGTGCCCTGACCGGGGATTGAACCTGCAACCTTTTGGGGTACCGATGATGCTTCACCTGAGACCCCCGCAGGACCTGCCTGTCGGTCTGATCTGTGACTGTGACTGCCTCCCCAGGAGTGGAAGGCCTGGGGCGGGGACCTCAGTCTGCCCTGCCCGCCGCTGTGTCCCCAGCCCCGGGGCAGGGCGGGCACGTCCTTAATGAGCCGTAAATTATGGGAGTCCGGGACTAAATGGAAGCGGGGGGGAGGGGGGAGTGGGGGGACCCTCTGTCTTCTGGATTGTGGAATCGGTGCCAGGCAGGAAAGAAAGGATTGTGCGTGATCTGCTTTCCTGAGTCAGGATGCTAATGGCTTTGGTTTTTAAATAAACAACACCGAGCGGGAGACATTTTAAGCCATTTTTTGCTCCAGTTCAGTTACATGGACTCCAGCTCATGGCCAGGAGGAGGAATGCGGGTGACATTTCAGGACGGCAGATGGGGGGGGGGGGGGGGGAAGACACGCCATCCACAGGCCCAGCACCGCACGCAGTCCTGAGGCGCTCACGAAAGTTTCAACATTTCAACTCAAAAGCCTCCGCAAAAATGGCCTCCTGAAAATGCAATTCATTTGGACCCATTTTTTGCCTTTTCTTTAAGAAATAAAATGATGGGAGTAGCTTTGTGGAGTTTTATGAGGGTTTTCTGTTTATTTTGGTTCATTCTCACCCGAGGATATTTTTCCACTGATTTTTAGAGAGAGTGGAAAGGAGGGAGGCCGGAGGGAGGAGAAGGAGAGAGAGAGAGAAACACAGATGTAAGCGACGCACCCGTGCCCTGATTGGGGCCAGGAACCAAGCCTGCAGCCCAGGGACATGCATGCCCTTGGCTGGGGATCGAACCTGCGACCCTTCGGGGCATGGGCAGATGCTCCAACCACTGCACCACACCGGCCAGGGCAATGGAGCAGCTTTTGGACTAAAGCATATCAAACTTTTATATTTTACTGGGTTTTAAAATATTTCCCAATTTCCACCATTATATACAGCGGCTCCTTCAGGCCAACCTGATATTTTTAGAAGGCTAAGATCACGAGTAATAGGCCGGTTTCATTTATACTGAGAGCGTCTGATCACATTACACCCTCTACGTCCCTTCAGAACTATGTCCTCTTGCCTTTCCCCGTTTCCTCTGAAGAATTACTTAAACCTGCAACTAGCGCAGTGGTCGGCAAACTCCTTAGTCCACAGAGCCAAATGTCATCCGTACAACGAATGAAATTTCTTTTTGAGAGCCACATTGTTTAAACGTAAACTTCTTCTAATGCCACCTCTTCCACATAGACTCGCCCAGGCTGAGGTATTCTGTGGAAGAGCCACGCTCAAGGGGCCAAAGAGCCGCATGTGGCTCGAGAGCTGCAGTTTGCTGACCACGGAAACCAGCGCATGAGATCCGGTGGCCTTGCCGTCATCGGTTGTTGGAATAACTCAGAGCCAGTCCCGGAAGCAGCGGGGACCACGTCCCAATGAATGAGGAGGGTCCTCGCGGTGAGCGGGAACTCTCCCCGAAGGCAGGGAGCCCTCTCCCTGCCCTGTCCCCGCACAGGCAGCGGGCAAGGGCCCGTGGGCGGCTGTCTCCACGGCTCCCCGGGAAGATGAGCAAGCGACAGGCCCCTTCTCCTCCCTCCCTCCTCGGACCATTCCCGCCATCACCCACGCCCCTGGATACGCTGGGGGAGCGGCGAAGGGACACGGGCCTCGTGGTTCATGAGAACCGTGGCCCTCAGTCCTTCACATAGAGAAACAAACTGGGCCCTGACCGGTTGGCTCAGTGGATAGACCGTGGGCCTGCGGACTGAAGGGTCCCAGGTTTGATTCCGGTCAAGGGCATGTACCTTGGCTATGGGCACATCCCCAGTGGGGGGTGTTCAGAAAGACAGCTGATCGATGTTTCTCTCTCATCCATGTTTCTGATTCTCTATCCCTCTCCCTTCCTCTCTGTAAAAAATCAATGAAATATATTTTTTAAAAACAAAAGAAATGAACTGGTGCAGGCGGCCTTCGGGCCGCCCTGAGAGACAGCTCTCCTGAGATGGCAGCCACGTGGAGGCAGGGGGACCCTGCACGGCATGGTGTGGGGGGATCGCTGTGCTTCCATTCGCAGCGCCTGCCACACCGTTGACGAGGCCAGAATTTACCACCAGCCTCGCGGCTCCATAAATTATCGCATCAAGCGATCGCCCCCTCCCCGAGGGCCGTGGGCCCCGGGAATTGATGGCACCCTGGCTCAGCGCAGCGTCGCTGCCATCACTGTGCGGTACCGCGAGCATTCATTGTATCCCCGGACATAATCCATCACGGTTATTACGAGGACACCAGCACCCACAGAGGAGGAGGGAGCCCGGCGGGGGAGGGTCTAATCGCGGCATCCATGCCCAGAGGAAGGCAGACAGATGCTGGATACAGCGGGCGAGTCTTTTTTTTTTTTAAGTGTTATATATATATATATATATATATATATATATATATATATATATATATAATTGATTTTTACAGAGAGGAAGGGAGAGAGATAGCTAGAAACATCGATGAGAGAGAAACATCCATCAGCTGCCTCCTGCACGCCCCCCACTGGGGATGTGCCCGCAACCAAGGTACATGCCCTGGACCGGAATCGAACCCGGGACCCTTCAGTCCGCAGGCCGACGCTCTATCCACTGAGCCAAACCGGTTTCAGCACAGCGGGTGCGTCTTGAACGTACTCAGTGTTACTCCAACTCCAAACGTGAGACACGCGTGGAGGGGGAACCACGCGGAGGAGAAAGCCCGTGGAAAACCTGCAGGTCCCAACCAGGCGGAAGTTCTGCCTCCTCGGGGTGTCTGGGCGGAGGCCCCCCTGGAAGGCAGCCTGTGAGTGCCAGGGAGAGAGGACCCAGGCACCGGCATCGTGCTCCCCGCAGGATCCGGGGTCTCCAGCAGGACCTCCCGGGCGGGCTGTGGGGTCTGGTCCGCTGTGGTCGGTGGGGCTTTGGTCTGGTTTGGGGAGGGAGGGAGAGGAGGTCTGTGCGGTGCAAAAGCTGCGGTTTGTTCTTTTGTCCTTGCTCACGACTCCACGGCCTCAAAGCAACGCCAATTCGCCCGCCGCCCTGCGCGGGAGCCAAAGTGACCTCTGGCTGCGGCTACAAAGGAAGGCCCAGCGCAGGGGTCGGCAAACTCATCCGTCCACTGAGCCAAATGTCAGAGTACAAAGACCGACATTTCTTTGGAGATCCACGTTTTTTAAACTTAAACTTCTTCTAACGCCACTTCTTCAACGCAGACTCGCCCAGGCCCTGGCGTTTTGTGGAAGAGCCACACTCAAGGGGCCAGAGAGCCGCACGTGGCTCGCGAGCCACAGTGTGCCGACCACGGGCCCAGGGCGTTCCTCAGCCCGCAGCCTCCGCCCAGGAAGGAGCGCTACCGCAGCGTGCAAACCACCAAGGAGAAAGGACGCCGGTGTACCTGCCTTAACATACCGGTCAGAAATTGATTTTTTTTAAATAATTTTTTAAAACAGAGATTCTGCACCATTAAAATGCTCCATCATCACGATGGGAAGGATGCCCCAGGCAGCTGGCATTACCCGTGGCATCTGTGTTGTCGGAAAAGCATGGGTTTTGGAGACGGAGAGATGTGGGCTCACATGTGGACTCCACGGCTCGCTTCCGGCCAAGGGCGGCCTTCCTGCCCACTAGCCTGGGGCTGAGGCATGGTTCCTACGGCAGGGCCTGGGGGGGCGTGGACGGTGGGCTGGTCAGTTTGGTGCTGAAATGACCGGTGTGGAAAGCTTGGAAAGCTGGATGTGTTTGGAAACCGCCCACGCACACGCGCCAAAGCACAGACATACTGGTCAGACGGGCCTCAGGCACGCTAAGACTGTGCCCCGTCCCCCAGAGGAGAGCTTGAGGGTGACGCTGAGGGTGCTCCCCACCCACCGAGAGAGCAAGCACTGATGGCGGAGCGACTTTAAAGATGCCCACCAGGTGTCCAAGGAAGCTGTCAGGCCAGCGGCTGCACCCGGGAAGCTGAGGGTGACGGGACGGTGAGGGTGGAGGACCTGGGGGTCGTCGGCACGCGGTGGTATCGGAAGCCACGGGACTGGCCGAGGCCCTCTGGGGAGGACGCACTGCAGCAGCTCCGTTCCACAAACATGCACAAGACTGCTGATCCAGCAGAGCTGCTCACACACAGAGGTGACACAGACAACCCAGGCCTCGGGTGGCTGACACCCCGTCTATTCACTGAGTGTGTAAGGCCGGGAAGTGACAGAGGGAAGAGACTGCCTTCCATTTCTGGATGAAGAAGTAAGAGACAGTTCTATAAAGCAGCGTTATACAACAGCGACACTCATACACATCCACACTCACACACACACACACACACACACTCTCTCACCTAGAAACTCTCTCCCACACACACTCCACACATTCACACACACACACACACACACACACACACACACACACTCTCACACACACTGACACATTCACACACTCACACTCACATATACACATTCACACACACTCATACACACACATACACTGACACACTCACACACACATACTCGCCTAGAAACTCTCTCCCACACACTCTCTCACATATTCACACACTCACACTCACATATACACATTCACATACACACTTACACCTACATACTCACACACACACTCTCACAGAGTTAGCTCGAAGTAACTGAAGGAAATAAAAACAGTCATTTCTGTTGTGGTGCAGACTGAGGAGAACCTAGAGAAGACTAGCCACCCCTAAGACCTTTGTGCACGGCCCTGAATGTCCACCCTGCTCGGAGCAGGATGTCACTTCTCTCTGCGCGTGTGGTCTCGGGTTCGATTCCGGTCACTCTACGGAGCCTCACAGCGGGCTGCTTTGCTCTTCACCGCAGCAGAGGTCGAAGTCTGGGCTTCATGGAGCCCTCCCCTCAGAAATGAAACACACATGGTGCTGGGCACGCACGGGGAACATGTGACCCGGGCCTGGACTGCCACCTGCCCGTGAGGAACACCAGAAACATCCTTCTGTAAATAAACGACTCGGGAGAACGTTCGGCCATTTAATATCTTAAAGGGCATCTCCACTGTGCCCTCGGTAAAACCTAAGTCCAGTGAGTCACTTCCTCCTGAGCAAATACTCTGCAGTCCTTCTAAATCCCCGGAGGTGGAATAAAAGCATTCCAGAGACGGCTTTCATTGTGAATCCTGGGGCCACTTGGTAAAGCGTCCTTTCTGCATCCTCAGGCGACGGGGCAGCCTGAGAAAAGCTCCGAGTGCAGCCGCCACGTGGCCCAGGCACTTGGGGCCACTTCCCACGGGATCCTGTGGTCCAGCCCCCTGTGCCGCCGGCCGCATCCCGACGCACCGAGCTCTCCGGCCGCGTGCTCCGCTCACGCCTCCCAGGAAGCCCCTCCTGCCCATCCCAGCTCACCTGTGTCTGCCCTTCCGATCCATACGGACACTGGCTCGCCCCTGCCCCCGGGCAGTTTTGGTGAAACCTTCCTATGAGTCCTCCTAAGCCGCCTCTCCACCTCCACCCTGACATGGAGGCAGGGCCAGGCCTGCAGCGCCACGCCCTGGGTGTGGGTCCCAGCTCCCCCCGCACTAGCCCTGCAGGGTCCCTCACACACTGAACTCGGCTTTGTAGCCATCACTGACGGTGAAGTGCTAAAATCACTGTATGCCATTTAAAAGATGCAACGAAGCGATCCAAACGTAAGCAGCATTTCGTACACAAAACATTGTTTTTCAAAAATTTCCAAACAAAATATGCAACAAAGAGCAGTCATTGAAAAAGTGATAGGAACAGACGTCTAACCTTTCATATCTATATATAAAAAAGCCTAAGGGACCGTCTGACTGGTAGCTATGACACGCAATGACCACCAGGAGCTGCAGAGCTGCAGTGACTTGGCAGCAGTGGTTCATGGGTGGCACACCTGGAACCAGAGAGGAGGGAGCCCAATTCTGGGATTTGTCACCCGAGAACGGCCCTCTCATAATCTGGGACCCCCCCTTGGGGGACGTCAGAGAGCTGGTTTCGGCCCCATCCCCATAGGCCAGGCCAAGGGACCCCACCGGTGCACGAATACATGCACGGGGCCTCCAGCATACAAATAACTGCTTTTGGAAGCTGCCTGGGAAGTGGCACTTGGGATGCGATCTCTGAAAACAAGCAAGGCCGTAAAACAGGAGGACATTGAAGTGAACCTGCATCAGAGAAGTCAGCGTGCCTGCATGGTTGAGCATCAACCATGAACCAAGAGGTTCCTGGGTCAATTCCCAGTCAGGGCACTTGGCCAGGTTGTGGGCTCGATCCCCAGTAGGGGGCGTGCAGGAGGCAGCCGATCAATGTCTCCCATCGATGTTTCTATCTCTCTTCCCCTCTCCCTTCCTCTCTCTCCGAAATAAATAAAAACACTTTCCATTGGAAACAGTAGGTGCTCTATCTACTGAGCCAGTTTTGGCTCCTCGGCACTTTTAAACGTCCTAATGCTCCTAAGCTAGAAAGAGACGCGGTCAGTGCCTTTTCAACACGCACCTTTATAGACTTTCTGTAACTACGCACAGAGAGGTCTGGAAATAAATAAAACGAAATAGTAGTAGCGCTATAGGGAAATTACAGGGAGTGGTTTTTTCCTCCCCCCTGCTTCTCTGTACTTCCAATTCTTTTCTACACTGAATTCTACTCCTGTCACAAGGAAAGAAAAAGCACAGAGTCTTAAAAGGGTCACATGAGCTGAGGCATTTAAAAAAAAATTATCAAGAGCTTTGCCATCTACGGAACCACGTGAGCCGTCAATTGTTTTGTGGTGTTTTTTTTTTTTTTTTAACATATTTTATTGATTTTTTTACAGAGAGAAAGGGAGAGGGATAGAGTGTTAGATCAGCTGCCTCCTGCACCCTCCCTACTGGGGACGTGCCCGCAACCAAGGTACATGCCCTGGGCCGGAATCAAACCTGGGACCCTTCAGTCCGCAGGCCGACGCTCTATCCACTGAGCAACATCGGTTAGGGCGTGAGCGGTCAATTACTGATGGCCCCATACACGACCCAGAACCACAAACGCATCCCCTCTGAATGTGATGAGCTCAGGCCAGGGAAGGCTGAACTGAAGCACCACTGTCCATGTGAGGCCGACACCTGCACCCGCAGCGCCTGGGCCACCAAGAGCGACAGATCACCCCAGGCCGTGCCTGTGACCGATCAACGGTGCACGCACCGAGGTGGCCAGCGAGCGGCTCCCAGACCTGGTCCTTCCACCCACCGCGCAGTGGGCCCGCACAGCGCCTCCTCCATCCCGCCCCCACTGCCCACCCCGCCTCTCCCCACATGCTCCAAGCTCTCGGAATAAGACCTGCCACGTTCCAGGGTCCACCTGGCAAAGC
This sequence comes from Vespertilio murinus, assembly GCA_963924515.1. Classification (NCBI taxonomy): domain Eukaryota; kingdom Metazoa; phylum Chordata; class Mammalia; order Chiroptera; family Vespertilionidae; genus Vespertilio; species Vespertilio murinus. The sequence goes on along the minus strand of OZ004706.1, from coordinate 197,590,905 downwards.
TGAGAATTTTTTAATATATATTTTACTGATTTTTTATAGAGAGGAAGGGAGAGGGATAGAGAGTCAGAAACATCAATGAGAGAGAAACATGGATCAGCTGCCTCCTGCACACCCCCCACTGGGGATGTGCCCGCAACCAAGGTACCTGTCCTTGACCGGAATCGAACCTGGGACCTTTCAGTCCGCAGGCCGACGCTCTATCCACTGAGCCACACCGGTTTCGGCAAAGCTGAGAATTTTTACACAATTTCTATTACACCATCACTGTTCAGTGCTATCTGCACTTTTTTCTGTTATCAAGAGAGAAAGAGAGCAGCAATACACAGCTTTGTTTATACATAACTAGGACCGTGGTAGGCAAACTGTGGCTCACGAGCCACATGCGGCTCTTTGGTCCCTTGAGTGTGGCTCTTCCACAAAATGCCAAGGCCTGGGCGAGTCTATGTTGAAGAAGCGTTAGAAGAAGTTTAAGTTTAGAAAATGTGGCTCTCCAAAGAGATTTCAATCGTTGTCCTGTTGATATTTGGCTCTGTTGCTGAATGAGTTTGCCGACCACTGACTAGCACTGGGCAGCACACCAGCCAGGGCTCACTTCCGTTGTGAAGGGTCAGGAGAGGGCACCGGTGGCTTTTAATGGTGGCTTTTCAAAGCAAGCAAGCTAATTAACAGCGGGCAAAGGACTTCAGCAAGTATTTCTTCAAGGAAGAAATACAAACGGCCAAGAAGCACTCTTCAAAAAGATGTTCAACATCACCAATCATCAGAGAGATGAAAATTAAGACCACTGGAATGGCTACTTTAAAAACAACAACACGGAAAGAAAAATGTTGGTGAGAATTCGGAGAAGCCGGCGTCATGGTGGGACTGTGACCGCTGCGGCCTCTGTGGGGGGCAGGGCAGCTCCTCGGAGGCTTAGACACGGGGCGGCCATGCAATCCCGCAGTGCCCCTCTGAGCCACTGGGCACAGGGACTCAACCGCATACACGCACACACACCTCCCAGCAGCGTCACCCGCCATGGCCAAAAGGTGGGGACACCCCAATGGTCCATCAAGACATAGAAGGACAGACAGCACCGGCTGAGACATAAATGGCTCGTTGCTTAGCCTTGAAAGGGGATGACGTTCTGAAAGGCGCTACAGCCATGGTGCACCCTGACGACACTACGGGAGGTGAAACAAGTCAGACGCAAAAAGACAAATGCATGACCCCACTCACACGAGGTCTCTGAAGCAGTCAAGTTCATAGAGATCGAAAGTGGAACAGAGGTTACCAGGGACTGGGGGGTGGGGGGGGGTAGGAGGGATGGAGGAATGGGAGTACTGTGGACTGAATGTCTGTGTCCCCCTAAATCCGTACGCTGAAGCCCTAACTCCTCCTGTGATGGTGTTTGAAGATGAAGTCTTCAAGGAGAGACTTCATTCGGGTAGAGCCCTCAGGATGGGATTAGTGCCCTTATGAGAAGAAATAAGAGCAAGTTCTCCTCTCTCTCTCTCTCTCTCTCTCTCTCTCTCTCTCTCCCCCAATGGGAGGGGGGTTACAGCAGGAGGTCAGCTGTACATAGGCAGGAAGAGGGCTCCCACCAAACCTGGCCCCTGGTCTGACTTCCCAGCCTGCGGAGCTGTGAGAAATGAACGTCTGTTGGTTAAGCCACCCGGTCCAGGGTGGTTCGCCATAGCAGCCTGGCTAACGCAGGGAGTCACTGTCTAACGGGGACAGAGTTTCTACCTGTGATGATGAGAAGGTTCTAGAAATGACCGGTGGCGATGGCTGCACAACATTTTAGAGGCCCTTCATGCCACCCAATTGCACACTTACAATGGTGAACATTTTGAGTTTTATGTTATCATAGATATATTTTTACCAGAATATAATCCCTTTTTACTAATGGTAGCTTACACCAAACCCAAATAGACAGGGGCCTGGGTTCCTCCGCCTTCGGGTTCTGCCACCGGAACAGGCAGCCACGTCTTTGTGACTCAGGACGGCTGCTCCTAGTCCAGTCGTCCCACAGCAACCCAGCAGGCACAACGGGGAAAGGAGAGGAGCCGGCCACAGCCTTCCCTTTAAAGATCCTCCATGGAAGTTCACCCCCCAGGGAGCTGCAGAGGGCTCTGCTCACATTCGATTGGCCAGGACATAGTCACATGGCTGCACTCGGCAGCAAAGGGAGCTGGGAAATGTAGTCCTCGTTCTGGGCGCCCACCTTTACAGCTGACTTCCAGGAGGAGTTCTGCGACTGAGGAGGAAGAGAAGGATGAGAACTGGCAGACGCGCCATCTTTGCAGCAGGTGAAGACCACCCTGCGAACATTCTTTGGCCCAAAGCGGCAAATCTTTAAGGTTTCTGGGATCACGGTCAGAACGGGGGAGCTTTAAGAAACAGCTGTGAAACACGAACTTATTTCTTCCATAAGCTGCTTCACAGCCAACGGGGAATCCAGACCCTCAGAGGGACGTGCAGCACAAAGATGGTCATTCACCATATGCTCCGAAGAAGTACAGCTGAATTGAGAAGCACTGCAGAGCCGAAACGGGTTTGGCTCAGTGGATAGAGCGTCGGTCTGCGGACTGAAGGGTCCCAGGTTCGATTCCGGTCAAGGGCATGTACCTTGGCTATAGACACATCCCCGGTGGGGGGTGTGCAGGAGGCGGCTGGTCGATGTTTCTCTCTCATCATCGACGTTTCTCTCTCTCTCCCTTCCTCTGTAAAATATCAATAAAATATATTTTTTTTTAAAAGAGAGAAGCACTGCAGAGCAAAAAGAAGCAAAAAAAAAAAAAAAAAAAAAAGAAAGAAAAGAAAAGAAAAGAAAGAAAACCTAAAAAGATGAAGACTGAGGATCACTTTCTTAATGCCTCACCCCCTCCATTTGGCAGAATCTGAAGCACCTGGAATAACTGAATGCAAATCTGAGCTACATTCAGCTGTGGGGAGACCAGGAAGCACCCCGGGCACATTCCTGGCATTTCGGGTGGATAACAAACATCTGCCTGGCCCAGGGCATCGGCCTCCCGCACCTCCTCCTCCTCCCCGCGTGCCCTGCCCTCCAGGACGAGGAGTCAGCGCCGTCACACCGCCCCACTCCCCACCCTTTGTTCCCTACTAGCTTGTCTTGGGTTGAAAATTCCACAGGCCAAGTCCAAGGTTTCACGTAGTCGCTCCGGCAAGGGGAGAGAAGGGAGCTCTTATGAGTCACAGAAAATTGGGTTTTTAAAAAAAAAAAAAAAATGGCATCAGGAAGAATCAGTAACGGTAAACGCCCACGCGTCTGGTCTCTCTAGAGCGCACGGGAGGGAGTTTTGCTTTTAGTGGTAATCTAACATTCTGTGGCTGCTATATATGTCATTTTCAGCAGAGACGGAGTAACCAGCAGCCTGGGGAGACTTTTATAGCCTCCCATCCTGTTTAAGGGAAGGCGTGGTCCCGGTTTTGACCTCCCTTTTACTGCTTTCCTTTCTTTTGGACAAAATCCACTCCTAGTAACTCTAGAGCAGTGGTCAGCAAACTCATCCGTCCACAGGGCCAAATACCAACAGGACAGCGATTGGAATTTCTTTTAAGAGCCATGTTTTTTAAACTTAAACCTCTTCTAACGCCACGTCTTCAACATAGACTCGCCCAGGCCGTGGTATTCTGTGGAAGAGCCACCCTCAAGGGGCCAAAGAGCCACATATGACTCACGAGCCACGGTTCTGCCAACCACGGGTCTAGAGCACCTTGATCTCCGGCCTTCCCCTCCCCCCACGCCGGCAGAGACCTGCACATTGAGGCACAGAGCCCCCCACTCCTCTTCTGACCTCCCGGCAGCTGGGCCCTCGCCCCACCCCGCCTAACCGCCGAGGCTGTCTCCTGCCAGGCCCTCCGCCTCCAGTCAGGAAGCCCTGCAGACCCACGGCCCGTGAACGAACCCCGGAGAAGGTTCTAGAAGGCGTGCTAAGCCTGGGAGACCCAGGTGAAACGGTTTCCACCTGCAGCATCTCTCCCTCAGATGCCACTGCTGCAGGAACGTAACACAATTTTTAAAAAATCAAACAGAAGCCCTAACCGATTTGGCTCAGTAGCTAGAGCGTGGACTCTAGCCTGCGGACTGAAAGGTCCCCGGTTCGATTCCATTCAAGGGCATGTAACTTGGTTGCGGGCACATCCCCAGAGGGAGATGTGCAAGAGGCAGCTAATCAATGATTCTCTCTCATCCATGTTTCTAACTCTCTCTCTCTCTCTCTCTCTCTCTCTCTCTCTCTCTCTCTCTCTCTCTCTTCCTCTCTGTAAAAAAATCAATTAAAAATATATTTAATAAATAAATAAAAATAAAAATAAAAATAAACCGATGTCTGCGGGTGGTTTTGGGAAAAACGACAATGGTGTTAGAGAAGTAAGAAATGGCACCGGGCAGCTGAGAGTGAGGAATGTAGGGACGTGCAGCGGTGTCTGAGGGCGGCCGGGTCCAGACAGGCCTGCAGCTGGTCCCACAGCACTGGCCCTGCTCGGGGACTGTGGGGTCCGCCCCGGCTCTGACCAAAGCACCGCCTTCCGAGAGGAAGAGACACCCATGAACCCCCTTTGTTACTTAGCAACACGCTCAGGTGTCTGTCTTGTCTATGGGACCGTATGAAACAGCTAAGCAAAGGCCACACAGCTCGGTGGAGCTATTAGCTGTTGTGCACACACGCAGGTGTTTTCAACTTCCACCATTAGTTTTTTAAAAAAATAATAATAATAATAATAAAATAAAATAAAAACCTACTCTGAATGGGAATTTGGTGGTAGATACCAAAAGGTTAGCCACAGATGGTGTGGCTCAGTGGACAGAGTGTCAGCCTGCAGACTGAAGGGCCCCGGGTTCAAGGGCACATGCCCAGGTTGTGGGCTCAGATCCCTGGTGGGGGGTGTGAAGGGGGCAGCTGATCAATGAATGATTCTCTCTCATCACTGATGTTTCTATCTCTCCTCCCTTCCTCTCAGAAACCGATAAAAATCTATTTTTTTAAAAGGTTGAAGACATGTGCCCTTGATACCGTCATTCCACTTCTGAGACTGTGCCCCAGTCTGTGGTAAACTCTACGGTGTCACCAGCAGCAGTGACCTCCAACCCTAAAGGCCTATGAGCATACTGGTTCCTGGCCTCACCCCCAAGAGGCCGTGATTTAATTGGTCAGGGAGGAGCCTGGGAACCTGTATTATGCGGCCAAGATGGAGAGCTCCGGGTTTATAACACAGAAACGTGGAAACAGAGGGACCGGTTCAGTCTATCATGATGGGGCCAATGGACTCCTAGACAGTCTTGTAATAACGTGGCAGAAACAGAATTCACAAAGCATGTTTATTGACATAGATACTTACAGTGAGCTGCTAAGTTAAAAATTATTAAAATGTATATGTAATATAATCATTTGGGGGGGGTGTATATAAAAGAATTGCCTCTACTTTGGAAGTAAACGCATCACTGTCCAGGGCCATCCTGTCTGCCTGTGGGAAGACGGAATTTAAATATTTTTCTTTATGCTCTACTATTTCCACAATGAACTAAGTACTATGGGCACCGCCTTCTGAAGTCCCAAAACACCCAGACACGTCACTTGTACGTTGTAAACGTGTTAACACTGTGGGTACAGATCTCAGCTCACACCCCACCCACGCGCCACCCAATAAACCGGTGCACAGGGACACACCCCGACACCCCGCAGCCGGCTCTCGGGGCACCGTCCGCTGCCAAGTCTCCGGGCGAAGCCTACACTTTCCCATGGGTTTCAGCTTTCCGCTGTCGGCAGCCGAACCCAGAACATCCTCCCAGCTCCGCGGCACCCACTGGCCTTGGGCGCTCACCTCCACGGATGTCTGTTGTCATCGTCATTATGTCAGAACAACGGTCACCAGGTTTGCGACTGTGAGCAGGACAGTGAGAGGTCACCAGGACACTATGCAGTCCCTAAGCCATGTGGCATCGCGGGCAGACGGGGTGGGCACTGGAGAGGGCGCCTGCAGGGAGAACGGGTGCTAGCAGACATTCTGAACGTGGCTGTGTTCTCCTAAGGGGCTCCCCTCAGGAGAGAGAGGCTGAGTTACAGAAACACCGGGCAGGGGGCAGGCCCCCAAAGAAGGCAGAGGTCCCTGCCACCAGCATCGCTTGCTCACCTCACTCCCTTGCCCCGCCTCGCCCAGCGCCCCTTCTCTATTCCCTGCACAGCGTGACCCACTAAAAAGAACCACGTAAGCTGCCCAATTCTTCAGAAGTTTTTGAGACGTAAGGTAAAAGCCGTCCGGGGAATTAAGACCGAACCCCAAATGGGCGAGAAGAGGCACTCATCCACGGCATAGCATGAACCGTCCGTGTCCCGGGGCCTGCCCCCCGCCAGCCAGCAGCAATCAGGGCACCGGGGCAAGCAGGAAATCTAAAATTAGGTTTTACTACGGACAGAGGAGGGCTTATGGGATGGTGTAATTGGTAGTCTCGGGACCAGAACCCGAAGCGGGAACAAGCACATCTTCTGGACGTCCCGGGAGCGCGCACGCACTCCACGAACCGCCCCGGCGTGGAGGCACCGGTCTGTCTGCTGGGGAACAGGAGACAGGGGACGGACACACTTCTCCCTCCTTCTGACCTGGACCCGGGCCAGAGCCCGCACAGCCGCGTCTCCTCCCCGAAGAGGCAGAGCGGTTTCCAGCGGAGGAAGAGGCGGTCAGAGCCGGGTGGTCTGAAGACACAAGGACCCAGGCCATTCAGCTGTCCCCTGAAATGCCCCGAGTCACCACCACAACGCTCGACAGGTGGACAGCAGATCCAACTCGACCACGAACCTGGTGACCCTCGGGAGGAAGAGGCCTGTCAAACGGGACCCTGTTTCAGGGAGAAGCCACGGACTGCGCTGCCACGCCTCCCCCACGGAGCTCCTGCCACCAGAGCCGGCTCTGATTGCTCAGAACGTTTCTGCGACGGCATTTAGACCCACGGGCTGAGACCCGCCCCATCGAGTGGGGGCTGTACATATCCTCATTTGCATCTTTCCTGGCGAGTCAGCTCCATAAAGGCCAATCAGAACACCCCCTGACCCTGTCCACGCTGAGTCCGTGAGCTCCCGTCGCCTCCTCTCCCGTGGAGAGCCCGCGTGTCTCGGCCCCTCCGGGAGGAAGGAGCCCTCTGGGACCCGGAGCCCGGTGGCCGGTTGCTTTGTCGCTCTGTCTCCGGGCCACGGCGACACAAGGTCAGGACCAAGGCCGTCCTGGGGTCACCTGGAGGTCCTCCCCTCCTGGTCCTGGCAGCGGCGGCGGTGGCCTCGTCAGGGACAGAGCCTGTGCCAAGGTGGGCGCTGGCGCTGCGTTCGGAAGCCGTGCGCTGCCCACGAGGCCAGCCCTGCTTCGGGGACGAGGAACGTCAACACAGACGAGGAAGGCTCCTCTTACGTGCAAAGCCCAGACTGACGTACATGTAGGTTCGTGTTTATCACGTCAAAGTTCCTAAACCGGCGTACACTACACCCGCGGTGTTACATCTCCATGGAGGGGGAGGGGGTAACCAGGGAAAAAACATCTGAAAAGACTCCTTAGAGCAGGGGTGGGCAAACTTTTTGACTCGAGGGCCACAGTGGGTTTTTGAACTGGACCGGAGGGCCGGCACAAAAGCAACCTGACCACGCTGGCACTCTCATCTTGGGCTGCTGGTGAAGGAGCGGAGGGGAGAGCAAGAGAACCCTCCGCTCTTTCGGCTCCGCGGGCCGGATAGAGCAGCCGAACGGGCCAGATCTGGCCCGAGGGCCGTAGTTTGCCCACGGCTGCCTTAGAGGGCTGGTCACAAAGAAAGGGCTTAAGAACACACAGCCGAGCCGGGGTCCCTGCATCGCACAGTGCGGTGCTTCCTGTGGGGGCGCCCACGCCAGGGACAGACCTACAGACACCAGGGCTGCATTCCCCAGTCGCTGTGAGAGGCCCCACAATGGCTGACGTACCGGTGAGCAGAGCAACGAGAGAGAAGAGAGAGATAGAGAGAGAGAGAGAGGCGCTATCCTGACAACGCTCTAGCCAGCAGCCCACACGCACATCACCCCTTGTTTTAAACGCCGGTGTGGGCTGAGCACAAGAAACAAGACCGAAAACCGAGAAGGTGGAAGAGGTAGAGAGCTAATGCTCGAAACCGAGGAGCCAGCGACCGCACTTGCTGGCCCCAGACGACAGCTCGCTTATAAATGTCTGTGAAGGGAAGGGGCTCAGGACTTCTCACTCCTCAGCAAGTGTCCGAAGCAGCAGCCATCCGCCTCCATCGGCCTGGGTGGAATCGGGCTCATTCCGTAAGGGGGCATGCCTTAGGCTTTCTCTAATGCGTGGTTTGCAATTCTTACTCTCTCTTGCTCGGAGCAAAGACGAAAACAGTGTGTAACCATGCTTCCTCCCAACGCCAGTGCGAACGGAACTCATTCTGACCCTCGTTTCCACGCCGTGAGCCTGGCTGGAGCCTGAATTCATCCCCAACTGTTAGGAGAGGCAGCCCTCGTCCCCGCCGAGGTGCCAAACGCAGGGCTGCCACGACCTTCTCCTGGCCCGAGCTGCCCATGCCCTCCCCCCAGGATAAAGGAATGGACTGCCCTGGCCGGTTCAGCTCAGTGGGTAGAGCGTCAGCCTGCGGGCCGAAGGTTCCAGGGTTCGATCCGATCAAGGGCACACGCCTCAGTTGCAGGCTCCTCCCCGGCCTGGGCCCTGGTGGGGGCACGTGCAGGAGGCAGCCCATCCATGTGTTTCTCTCACATCGATGTTACTCTCTCTCTTTCCCTCTCTTTGAAGAATCAGTGGAAAAACATCTTCGGGTGAGGATGAAAAGAAAAACAAATGCAGTCCTTTTGCTCGTCACCTCAGAGGCCCCCGCCACCGGCATCAGAGCGCACAGAATTAGCTGCGTGACGACTTCAAAGGGTGAGTTCGTGGAGCGGGGACAGCGCGTGGAGGGCGTTCTCTGTCCACAAAAACCCCGGGCGGGGGCAGACGTATGCACAACCCTCCAAGGGCGGGGGCAGGCATATGCATAACCCTCTGAGATGGGGAATCGGCGGAAACCCCCGCTGCGTTACAGAGATCGCCTGGCGCTCGCCCAGCCTCCGAGGGCCTCGGTCCCTGGCCTCTGCAGAGGCCCCTGGGCCCGGCGCCTCCGGCCGCGGCCAGAGCACGCAGGCACCTGCCTCCGCACACCCCCTCGGCCGCCCCTCGGCCCAGACGCACATTTCCATGAAAACCAGACACCGGCGGGAGCGAGGGCCGGGCCCGCCGGGAGCTGCACATCTGCAGCCTGGTTCCTCTCCGCCCCGGTGTCCACGCAGGGCACACGCCCTGACGCTGCGGAACCCTGCAGGCCGGGCGGACGGGCGGGCAGGAGGGAGAAGGGACAGGACGAGGGGGGGGGGGGTCAGGCAGGAGAGGGAAATGCTCAGCAATGCCCAGTGAACGACCGAGGTGACTCTCCTGGGGGTGAAGGTATCACGGGGCGTGACGCCCCCGCACACCCCACAGCACGGAAGCTGGTGAGCCTCACGGGGAAAAGGTCTTTTTTTAATATATATTTTATTGATTTTTTTACAGAGAGGAAGAGAGGGGGATAGAGAGTTAGAAACATGGATGAGAGAGAATCATCGATCAGCTGCCTCCTGCACACCCCCCACCGGGGATGTGCCCACAAGCAAGGTACATGCCCTTGACTAGAATCGAACCCGGGACCCCCAGTCCGCAGGCCGACGCTCTATCCACTGAGCCACACCGGTTTCGGCTGGGAATAAACTTCTTATTTGGGAGCCGGGGTTGAGTCCGGACCTGCAGTTCGGGGTGCTGACTGCACAGGAAATCACATTAAACCGACCTGCAGTGGGCACGCAGGACAAGGGCCGGGTCAGCCAGTGACACGTTACACGCAGCACACGCATCGCCCCGAGCGGCGGAGGAGCGATGAGACTGACTTTATACGGCTTTGCGGGCACCTCCGTGTTACCTCCGGGGGGGGGCCCGGCCTGGGACAGTGCCCTCCGCCATCCCCGGGCCCTGGCAGCGCGAGCTCTCCGGAGCCAACTCGGTAGCAGTGCCCCTCGCGGTCCTCCTCCCTCTGGGCTGCCGGCCCCTCACGCAGGCCGCTCTGCAGAGCGACACACGGTACCACCCTCCAGAATCCGTACACACGGTACCACCCTCCGGAATCTGTATACACGGTACCACCCTCCGGAATCCGTATACACGGTACCACCCTCCGGAATCTGTATACACGGTACCACCCTCCGGAATCCGTATACACGGCACCACCCTCCGGAATCCGGCCCAGGAAGGCAGGGCGTGTGTTCTGACGCCAGGGCTGCCTTAGAGAGGGCGCACGCCAGGATGGCGCTTGTGCGGGAGCTGTGGGAGCAGAGCCGGGTGCCGGGAGGACGAAGCAGCACCGGAGACGAGGCACACACGGCCTCAGGCCGGCAGCACAGCCGGTGTGCCCTTCAAAAGCGCGGAGGGGGTCGACAGGAAATTACAGACCCATTCTCTCCCGCCCCTCCCCGTCTGAAAAGATTTGGAAACTGCGGATTCTGAACGCCCGGGTGTCGTGGTACGTGGATGACGTGGCTGGCGGAGGCCCCGAACCCCCACCCCTGGGGCCGGGCTGTGTACAGACGGCGTTCCCCTCACACGTGCAGTTGCTGTTCTAAAGGGCAGGTGTGTCCGGGGTCACACGGTCCCTCCTAATCCGGGTTCCCCGTCTCTCTTCTAGGCCGGCGCCCCCTTCCGTGGTGAGCAGTACGGTGTGGCTGGGAAGGGCGTTCCCACGCGCCTCAGGTTCCCAAAGGAAAGCTAACAGGGCTGAGTAACGTAGCCAAGGACGTTATGTCGGCGCTAAAGGCAGTTGGAGGTGCGATCTCACGGCACCAATGAGACCCCTTCTCTGTCTCCTGGTCGTCGTTCACTGTGGGCTCGGCGTCCTTGTGGGTCATTTTAAGGACCTGCCCCTGGTTTGGCAGCCCGGGCACGGAGCCCTGAGGGGGGATTGTTCTTGTGGGACGTTCTGGTTAATCACCTGCGTGAGAGTCTTAGAAAACCGCAAAAATAAACCCCATTCCATCACGACATGATTACAAGCCACTTCAGGACTGACACAACTTCTGCTGTAAACCCCCTCCCCTGGGGGGTGGGAGCCAGCCGCCACCAGCACTCTCTCCCTCCGCGGCCACTGCCGGGGGCGCGGTGGAGCCTCCGAGACTGGAGTGAGCCCTGGGAACGCCTGGCCCGCTTCTCAGAGACCCACCTCCCCGCCCCCTCCCCCCCCCCCCCCCCCCCCCGCCCGGGAAGGCCCGCTCGGGCCCTGGGTCTGGCCCTGTTGTCACTATTTCCGTTTCAGAATCCCGCCGCCAAGTACCTTTCCTGCCGGGGTCCAGAACACAAAGCACTTTGACACGGAAGAAGCAAATGTTGCAGAAACCGGTTTGGCTCAGTGGATAGAGCATTGGTCTGCAGACTGAAAGGTTCCGGGTGCAATTCCCGTCAGGGGCATGTACCTTGGTTGTGGGCACATCCCCAGTAGGGGGTGTGCAGGAGGCAGCTGATCGATGTTTCTCTCTCATCGATGTTTCTAACTCTCTATCCCTCTCTCTTCCTCTCTGTAAAAAATCAGTATTTTTTTTTTTTAAAGAAGCAGCAGCACATGTTCCCTCTCTGCCAGCATTCTGTCTTCTTGCCGCTGGGCCTTGCACTGCCCGCAGGGCCAACCCCACAGGAGACCGGTTCACGGCCTGTGCAAAGAGCCCCACCCAGGTCAGCGCTGGGCGGCCGGCTATGACTTTAACGGGACCCACTCGGCACAGGAGGCTCTGGCAGAACCTCCGAGGCCGGCCGCTGGCGTCTTTTCCACTCAGCTTTACCCTGTCTCCTCGCTGAAGAAGCCACTGCTTTCCAATACTATAAGACTTCCGGGGTGCCGCAGAATTTTAGCGATTAGTTTATGTGCAAGGAGATGAAAAACGCTGGAAATGGCTGACCTAAGGGAGTAAGACCATGGTGTCACCTCACCCACAGGGCTCAGCGCCTTTGCCCCCTGCACCCAAACTGAGGGCACCCACACGCCTCTCCTTCTAAATGGAGATTTGGGAGCCTTTGCCTCACGCACCCCGAACCAAGTGAAAATAAGAGTTTCCTGCTTTTTTTTAAAAAAAAAAAATCCCCACCGGTGTGCCTGTTTTCTTTCCTCTTCATCAGAGGGATGTTTCTCTCCCCTCGGCTGTGTTTTCGGGGGTGGAGCGGGGGGGGGGGGGGAGATTATTGGAATGATATTACTCCTAAAAGGAACCCCTGTGAGCCGCCAGCGTGTGTACAAGTCCCATCCCCACAGAAACCGCTCCCAAACCAGGGCGGGTTTTAGGAGGAGGCCGCTACCCCTCCGGCCTCCCAAAACCTGAGGACAAGGTCGGGTCCCCGCCTCGCTCTCTAGAATTGCCATCTGAGCGTGAGGAATGCGTCCGGAAGGCCCATTGGACACGCTGGAAGTCTGTGCAGGTCCTCACACACGGCCACCTCCGATCGGGAAACCGTCGCACACCCGACGTCCCTGTGTGCCCGTCCCCAGCACGCCGGCCCGGCCACCGCACCCCTCCCTCCGGCCGCTCAGACGGGCTGGGCCCTCCGGGGACGGCCGCTGTAAAAATAGAAGGACTTAAACGTCGGTTAAGTCGGAGACGGAGGCCGCGTGCCGAGCCACCCTTTAATTTCCCGCTGTCGCCTGCGCTCGCCTCCCGCTTAAATTTAGCAGGTAATTGTAGAGGGCCCACCGCCACCGCCGCCGCCTTCAAGATGCGCCGTGTCGCAGCGTGCGGCCTCCGACGCTCCCTCCTTTAAACTCTGAATGGTTCAGGCCAGAGGTAACTTAGAAAGGAGGAGGGGTGGATGTGGCTGTTTGAAGAGCTGGTTCAGATGCTGGTCCGGCCCCTGGAGAAGCCTGTGAGTCTGCCGCGCGCCTGCCCTGCGTCCCTGAGACCAGGAGGCGCTGTGCGGGCCATGTGTGGGGACAGCCGCAGCACCGGCGGCTGGGAGCCCGGAGGGCGCAGAGGAGGCCCGGGAGGGTGCCGGCATGGCCATCAGCACCACAGACCTCCCCCGCCAGCACCCACTGCCGCCGCCGGGCTCCCAAAGTCTCCCCAAAACCCAGACGCACCCCGCCACGAAGGGGCACCGCGTGATCTGAGGCGTCCGAAGTGCTCCAGTGCCTCCGGCTGGGCACACCAGCTGGTTCCTCCGGCAAACGCCACGGCCCAGGGCTCAGGGCTTCAAGGTCAGGTTGCAGGTCACAGGCAAGAGCTGTGTCTGTGCGTGGAAGGACAGCGCTCCCCGGAAGGCCCCCGCCTCCCCGCCCACGGGGAGAGAAAACCCGGCCCCTCCTCACGGCATTCTCCTCCGCACGGAAAAGGCTGGCCTGGGGCGCAGAGGCTACGGGGCTGGGGAGGGGACAGGCCCCTGCGTTCAGAGCAGGGTCCCCAGCCTTTGTATTATTTTTTAAATATATTTTTATTGATTTTTTTTTTTTTTACAGAGAGGAAGGGGGAGGGACAGAGAATCAGAAACATCGATGGAAGAGAAGCATCGATCAGCTGCCTCCTGCACACTCCCTACGGGGGATGTGCCCGCAACCAAGGTACCTGCCCTTGACCAGAATCGAACCCAGGACCCTTCAGTCCGCAGACTGATACTCTATCCACTGAGCCACACCGTTTAGGACGGTCCCCAGCCTTTTTTGGCCATGCCCCACCTAAGCATCTCTAAAATCCCGATGCCCACCCCCGCCCCGCCCTGCTATGGCATAGAATTCTTATTGTTCCAACAGGGAACTCCTGTTCACGGAGGACGCCTAAAAGGCCATTAGCTTGGTCTAAACACGCTTCCAGAGAACATGGCAGCCAGCAGAGAGAAAAATCAAAGAACGAAGGACAGCTGAAGTACTGAGGAAGAAATCACTAAGAAATTGTTAAAATAATAATAATAAGAATAATATTATGAAGTGATATGAAAACATAGCAAATAAAGTTTCAAAACATATAACAGAGAACTGGCATGCATAAGTGTGCCGCAACATATATTTATATACTGTATGTGAGGCCCCTAGAACCGTTGAGAAATGCAAAAAAATGCACCGTTCCTAACTCCTTCTCGAATTGCCCCCTTAAAAATCAAACTTCCCCCCCGGGGGGCGTGGGCCCCCACCGGGAACCACTGACTGAGACAGGCCAGCTCCCGACGTAAGCGGAGAACTGACACGCGGCTTCAGAAGCCCGGGCTCTGCTCCCGGAAGCAGCTTGCCCACAGCTGGCGTCGCCGGCTCACCAAGCCTCGTTAGAACCGGGCCGGCGTCTCTGTCCGCACGGCCCGCCCGGCGTTGGCACGCAGAGAGCGGTGCGGCGATGTCCCCACCACCCGGCTCACGGGACGGACGCCCACCTGCACCCTCTCCCTTTCCCGGGACACGGGAAAAGATGCTAGAACCATCACCTCCTCTGTCGTGGGAAGGAATAAACCCCCCTTTCTTATTCCTTTGTTTACGGACCGCTAACAGGGAAAACATACACAGCTAATACTAACTTCAGATAAAAATGCCCGAAGTTTCCTAGCGCCCGCTTATGAGGCAGGGTCTGTTCCATGCGGCCTCACAGGCCACCTTCTGGAATACCGCCGACGTCACAAGTCAATACTCACGTCGGCCACGGATGATTAATTTCTTCCCCACAGAGCTGGCACTCCGCTGGGATCTTAGCCCTTACCACCGATAAAATGTGATCGTTTCAGATTAAAAATTTTAACAAGCTTTTTCTTTAAAACAAAGCATCAGGGGTGGGGGGGGGGAGTTATTTATGCTCACGCGGACAGGCAGGCCCCGGCATAGCCCACTCAACGTTAAACACTCATGTTCAAAAAGTGTAGCTACAGACGGAGCATCACATCAAATCGCCAAGAACGCACCAGCATGAAAGAGCGGGTCCGTGTGAAATTATGTATCACGATTCTAGCCTGGATTTTTTAAAATAAAATGAAGTGACTGTAACGTGTCAACAAAAAAAAAGGGGGGGGGGAATGAAATGTTACGTGTAGCTGGAATTGTCTTTTCTTACATAATTCAAAAAAACATAATACCCATTTACTTCGCGCAGTGTCATTTCCAAAAGCCACGAGCTCAGACTGAAGCGAGGATTACCCCACGGGAGCATCCGTGACGTTGGCAGCGCTCATAAACCTTTCTTTGAAAACTATTTCTTATTTACCAGCCACGAGTGTGCACAGTGTGAACTGTTTCGGACAGCACTGTCATCTCAATGGCACAGTTAGCTCACCCGTGACGTGCCACGGTGAACGGATTTGTCTGGTGGAGTTTTATCTGACTGCTCCCGCCGCCGTGCCTCCTCCCGGAGGAAGGAGCTCCAGGGCCGGCCGAGGCCAGCACCGCAGAGGTTAAACCCAGGAATGTGACAGTTCTCCCGGTGATAAGGTGGCGGGAGCTGGGCTCTGACTGATGGGAGAGAGCTGAAAATGCTCAGAGACAGTCCCAGCCGCCAATACACGCCTGCCCTCCGTGAGGCTGCCCGGGGAAGGGGAAAAAGTGGCCGTTTTGGGTACTCACGTTGGAAGTTTTGGGAACTGCAGAAGCTACAGAAAGAAACGCGAGTGTGAAATCTGTGGCACATGTTAGTATGTGTTTGGTTTTGGGTTTTTTGGAAGGATCAAAGAAATGTTTATACTTAACAAGTTGTTTTAAATTCGCGTTTGCATTAAAATGCTTTTACCCACGGGGCAGTGTAGTCTGCTATTCATAACAGTAACAAATCTTGAGCTTAGAAATATTAAAGGTAACCCCATGCATTACCTTTGGTAAGACATCGGTACATATACAATCGCGGTATGGTAGAAGGGTTTCTGACAGCAGCCGGAACCGCTAGCTGATCCAAAAAAACGCCCGTCCCGCGTTAAGCGTGCCAGGTTTTCTAACTGAGGAGGCGCACGGGGGGCGCAGGCATGGCTGCTGAGTGTCCGAGATGGACAGACAGACGGGGGTGGGGGGGAGTGGCGCGCGGACAGAGACCCCGGGTTTGACAGACCCGGGAGGGGGGGGGGCGCGGACAGAGACCCCGCCGTCCGAGGCCCGCTGCGCGCGCCCAAGGACCGGCCGGGCAGTGCCGGGCAAGCCCACATCTGGTCTCCCCTTTCCGCCAAGCGCGGGCTTTCACCCGCCCCGATCTCCACGCCGGACAGAACACACAGCCTCCTGCCCGGCGCCCCAGGGGACCCCCCCCCCCCGCGGTGAGCTCCCCGGACCCGGCCGCCCCCGCCACGCGCCTTCCCACCGACCTCCCCCGGGTCCCGCGCCCACCTGTCCCGGCGCCGTCGGAGGAGCCGGCCACCGCCGCCCCAGTCCTGGTCGCCGCCGGAGCGAGAGACCCGAACCGGGACCGGGACCGGACCGGACCGGGACCAGGCAAGGCGCCGGGAGCGCGGGACTTACCGGGAGGCGAGCGCCGCCGTCGGGGGAGGGCGTGTCCCGCACGTGTGCGTCCGCGCGTGTCCGCGCCCGCGTGTGCGCGCCGGCCGGGCGCCCCGGGCTCAGCCGCGGGTGGGCGCCGCCGGGGAGGCTCCCTCCCCCGCCAATCGCCGCGCGGGGCGGCCGCCCCGACGCGAGGCTCGCGGTCCGGAGGGAGTGTCCGGGGTGGAGGGGGGGTAGCCGGGGCGGAGCGGGGCGCGGGGGCGCGTGTCCAAGGGCGCGGGGGGCGCGGGGCGCGGGGGGCGCGGGGGGCGCGGCGGGCAAGGGGTTTGGGGGGTTGGGGGGCGGGGGGTCTGGCCGCCGCTTCGGTGGAGCGCGGAGTGGCCGCTGGAGGAGAAGAAAGGGAGCCGGAGCCGGAGTCTGGGCGCCGGCCGAGGCCGGGCCGGGAGGAGAGCAGCCGGGACGCACCTCCGGGCGGAGGGGAGCGGGGCCGCCGGGCGCAGGGAGGGAGGGATGGAGGGAGGGGGGCCTGCCGGGGAGGCGGAGAAGCGCGGAGGGGCTGGGTCCCGGTCCCGGGTCCCGGGTCCCGGTTTGGCTTTAGGGGGAAGGAATGCCCCCCGGGAGCGGCCGTCACCGGCCGGGAAATAACGGAAGTTGGCGCGGCGGCCGCGAAGTTCACTCGGACCGCCGCCGCCCGCGGAGCCGCTGGGGAGGGAGACCTCGCCGCTCGGATCGCCGCGCGGGCGGGAGGGACGGCAGCCCGGCGCCCCGCTTGCTCTGGGGTCCCGCAGCCCCGCCTGCGCGGACGGGATCCGGGATCCCGGGCGGGGAGGGGGGACGGGGACCGGCGGAGCGGGATGCGGAGGAGACACCCCGGCCCGCCCGCCGCCGGCGCGGTGACAGCGGCCCCGCGACCATCCCATCGCGTCCCCGAGAAACAGCCTCCAAAGGCGGAGCCTCGGGGTCCGCTCCTGGGCCCCGGGGGGCCCCCGCTAAGCCCCTCCAGGTGTTTCCATTTAAAAACGAGCGCGCACATCAACACCACCGGCTTACCTGCGGGGCCGCTGCTCCTCCGTCCCCCTCAGGGGCCGCCGCGCCCGGACCCCATCCCCATCCCCATCCCGCAGCGCCCTCCGGCTCAGACCCAGCGAGAACCGCCCGTCCCTCCGCCCCAAACTCTAACAGCCAAGAATTCCAGCACACAGCCAGAAGGAAAGCTAAGTCCCCCCCCCACCCCCCACCCCCCACCCCCCACCCCAAGGGAAGGGAGGGAATAAGCACCCCTTTAATTTGAAAAATAATAATTAAAACTCCCTCGACCTTTCAGGCCGGGCAACACAATCTATTAATTGGTGGCTATTAACATGCAGTTTTATTGACCGTAGCACACAGAAGTCTGATTGTGAAGGAGGAGTGTTTTCAATGAGAGGGGAGTTATTTTAGCTGCAGACGTGTTTACATTTCTGTGGTTTAGTCTATAACTTTCTCTTTTTCTTGCTTCAGAATTCTGCTCCATGAAGCAAAGCCCTTAGCTCCCAGACATTCCAAAAAGTCTGCCAAAATAATAGAAAAAAAAGAGAGAGAGAGGGGAGGGGAGGGGAAGAAAAAACACCCAGAGACCCCCAAGTCTGGGTCAGGCGCAGGGTTGTAAGTGGGCATCTTAGGTGTGCCCCCTTCCCGTGTGCTGGCCAGATTAAAAAAAAAATCCTTCAGGGCTCCATTTCCTGTTTGCTGGGGGGTGCGGGCAGAGAAAAATAAAATGGGTCTGAAAGGCTGAGCCCAGAAATGGCCTTTTCCAGGACCTATAGACCCCCGGAGCGCCTTTAACCCTAGACATGCCAAAATGGGCTCACTCCTTTGAGAACCTACCATTACAGACGCTCCAAGGAGCTGCTTCCCTTTTCAATGGACAAACCTTGGTGAGACTGCAGATGCATGTCCAGGAAACTTCTTGAGCAAAAGGCACCCCATGGCGGAGAGAAGCCCCCCTCTTGGAGGGGGCCAAGAGTAGATACAATAAAAATAAATATCAGAAACCAGAGCCGCACCCACGGCTATAAGACAGAAGGCAGAAGGCAGGCTAAAAGGTGCATGGCCACAGGGTCCTGCCGATGTGCATAGGATGGTTCAGGGGTGGGCAAACTTTTTGACTCGAGGGCCACAATGGGTTCTTGAACTGGACCGGAGGGCCAGAACAAAAGCAGGAATGGAGTGTCTGTGTGAACTAATATAAATTCAAAGTAAACATCATTACATAAAAGGGTATGGTCTTTTTGGTTTTTTGGGTTTTTTTTAATTCAATAGTTTTATTCACCGGATCCGGTCTGCAGGCGGGAGTTTGCCGGGCCCTGTTAGCCCACGGTAGAGTCCTCATCGGCAAACCTGACTGGTCCTGCAGGCCGGCTCCCAGCCCACAGAAGTCACATTGTTGCTGTTCGCTTCGTCTTCAGAGTGCGTCCAACCTGACTCTGCCCTGGGCCGGGAGGTGCATGTGTTGGTCCCTTTTCTCTCTAATTAGTCTCCAAATGCCCCGGATCCCAGAAACCTCGCCGCCGCGTTCTGAAATTTTCTTCCTGGCCACTCACTTCCAAACCTCACCGCAGGGAGCCCTGGCATTCCGGGGCGTGCTTTGAAGCGAAGGATCCTCAGCCTGCCCGGGCACCGCGGCTGCTGTAGGACACGGCATTCCTCCCTGCTCCTCCGTGACTGTCACCGGCACCTGATCCGGTATCACAAAGAGCCGGCGTGCTGACCAGACCACACAGCAGGACGACCGTCCGGGTGACCTTCCGGACGAACCCGGGGCTGGGGGGCGGGCCCCTGGCACGAATGTGGTGCTCTGGGCCTCTGATGGTATAATAACAGGGAACAGGGCCGAAAGCGATACTGCCGGCCCGCCGACAAAGAGCATGTTTTATGCATCAAGCGCTGCACTTTAATAATAAAAAGGACATGATTTTAACCATCCAAGTTACTGCGGGGAGAAAGGGGGGGGGAGGGAATATGTTCAGGAAAAAAACACAATATCTGAAACAATGTCAATGCTACCTCTTCCTCCAAAAGACACCGCGGGGGGGGGGGGGGGGGAGAGAGAGAGAGAGAGAGAGAGAGAGAGAGAGAGAGAGAGAGAGATGGTAGATGAGCGAGCCGGGTATTTTTAAAGGCCAGGGGCCACTGACTTTGGAAAAAAACCAGAGTTTTGCAGAGTTAGGACGCCAACTCCAGCTGATGTGTATCTTGTAGTTGACGTTGGGAAGTTCTTCCTGTGGTCTAGTCTAACCCCCCACCTACCACCACAGCATTTCCCTCCGTGTCTGGTGCACGGTCAAGGTCAAACACAGGAAGTCCGTTTCAAAGAGCTAAATGGACAGAGTTCATCGGCGGGGCCAGCAGAACACAAGTAACAGAGACGCCTTCCCTGTCTGTTTCGCGGGACAAATACGAGACACGGTAATTCTGAGTTCATAAAAATTTCACTTAAAAGGAAGGGTTTGTTGTTTTTTTTATAAACAGAACGCTCGACACACTTTTCACGAATTAGCATTTCTCAGTATCTCACCCCTGAGATAACGTCCTTCTACGCAAGGCTTTTGTGGCTGACTTAATTCTTTTTGAAATCCCTTTCATCCGAAAGATGTTTTGGATTAATTTAAGTATTTGTTACTGGATAATGTCAAGTTCTCGTGCAATGAAACGTCCCGCGTTGGCCTGTCACACCTGTTAAATATAAGCCCGCTTTCCTTTTGATATCCCGAGAAGGGCCTTAAAAGGTTTACATCCTTCAATAGGGAGATTTAATTGCTTTACCTATAATAAAAATAATCCCTATAAAATTCAGCTTGTGGCCATTTCAAAGCTGAAAAGAGCTATTGGAACGGGGATGCAAAGGTTGCAGTTCAAAAAGCCTCCCCCCTTTAATATCGCGGGCACGGAGTTATGAGTTTTAAACTCCTGGTTATCGTTCGGTGAAGCCTGTCTTTGTTGTCCTGGCCGGGCGTCTGCGGGCCGTCTTTACGGCCCGGCGGCCGGGGCTGAGTGCGTGTGTGTGTGTGTGTGTGTGTGTGTGTGTGTGTGTGTAATTCGGGGAGGGCGGGCGGCCTGTCCCCGCAGTCAGGGCTCACGGGGGGGGGGGGGGGGGAGTCCCGGGCTCTGTTTTAAATGAGGCACTGGAGCGGGGTCTCCCCCCACCCGCCCCCACACTGACACATCCACATCCTCCTTGAGTTCACGGGTGGCATAAGGCCCTTGGAAAGGACAGCGTGGCGTGGGAGAGGAGACCGCAGGCAGGCCTCGGTAGCCGTCGGTCATTGTCCACGCCACCTGTACCCTCCCGCATTCCTCCGGGCATCCTGACCCCTTCACCCCAGAACCGGACTCAGTCCCAGGACCTTCTCTCCATCGTGGAGTGTGTGTGTGTGTGTGTGTGTGTGTGTGTGTGTGTGTGTGGAAGGTGAGGGGGTGGATGGGGGAGAGGGTGCAGAACCTTCCATTCCAAGATCCACCTGGCTCCTGGGCAACCCAAGGCAGGGACGGAGAGCTCAGCCAGTGTGGCCCAGTGGTTGAGCTTCGACCTATGAGCCAGGAAGGCACGTGCCTGGGGTAAGGGCTCCGTCCCCAGTGGGGTCATGCGGGAGGCAGCCAACGAATGGTTCTCTCTCATCCTTGATGTTTTTCTCTCCCTCTCCTCCTCTCTGAAATATATATATATATATATATATATATATATATATATATATATGTGTGTATATATATATATATATATATATTGATTTTTTTTAAAGGAAAGGGAGGGAATATATGTCAGGACTCCGGCCTTGGGATTCTAAACACAGCACCCCTAGGTCCCCCCTCTCCACACCACCATCCTCATCCCGTTCCTGGTCTTCTGTCCTTCCTTGTTAGTGAACACAAAAGGGCAGAGGTCACACTTCCATGGAAGAATCTGGGACCTACTACACAAGCATTGCTGTGACCTTTTGCTGGAGTCCCGGTGCACAAAACCTGTGCAAGAGTAGGCCTTCCTCCCCCGACTGCTGACACCAGCTTCCCTCTGGCACCCAGGGCTTCATCCGGAAGGTCCTCTGGAAGGACATCTGGAAGGACGCCCGGTCTAATTAGCATATTACGCTTTTATTATGATAGATTATCGGCTGCATAAGAAGTCTGTTTTCTGTGTGCGTTGCCCTCCAGACGGACTCTGGCTCTCCGCCGCCCTCTTCGACACACGTCACAAGTAGTTGGTCTCCAGTGCGCACAGCAGTTCTTAATCACGCGTGCTGACCACAAACTGCTCCGTAAAATTGCATAATGCATAATTCCTATCAACTCGCATGATTCGCGAAATAAGTTGATAAGAAACACATTGTTCCTCTGTCAGAGAGCGTGGGTGACAAAGGTTGCACACAAGAATCCGGGGGCGGCGTGTGTGTTTCGTAAATGGAATTACACGCAGCCCCTGGGGGACCCAGGCCGGCTCCTCTGGTGGCTGTGTTCAGGCGGTTTGCTTTGCAGCTTCGCGGACGGTGACACAATCTATCAGTGAACAGCTCCGCCGAGTACGTTTTCACCCACCGGATTGCCCGCGCGTGCAAAAACAGTTGCACTTTTCAGACAACGGAGACAATTCCTTCTCAGTGATTTTTCGAACCGATGAAGGCATGGGCATCACAGTACATGGATGCAAATAAAATCGATATCTTGATGACTTCCTTTTAAATAATAAATTATCGTATGAGTATGGGCGACTTGACATGATTGTAATGGGTGAAAAGTCTGCTTCGGAGAGAATGCACAGACCAGGAGTAGGGAAGGCATGCGAGCAGGAATCCAGCACTTATCAGCCATATGACCTTGGCCGAGAAACAGCCTTTTGATTGAAGCCTCCATTTTGTATATAATTGGATTGATTTCAGAGAGAGGGAGGTAAAAAAAAAAAAAAAAAAAAAAAAAGGATAGAAACATCCATGATGAGAGAATCACTGACCGGCTGCCTCCTGCACGCCCCCTACTGGTGACTGAGCCCGAAATCTGGGCCTGTGTCCTGACCAGGAGTCAAACTGTGACCTCCTGGCTCAAAGGTGGGCACTCAACCACCGGCGGGACGAAGCCTCAACGTTCTTATCTGTTAACTGGGGCCGTCGGAGGAGATGCCCTGATGCTAAAGACAGGACCCCCCAGAGGAGGACCTGGGAGTTCGTCTGCGTGGCCCTACTCTCCGCGGGGGACCAGCTGCGTGACTGCCGGGCAGCCTGTCAGAAATCCCTCTCCTTTTGGATGAGCCCCCAGGCAGGCCTCTCCTGATTCTCTCAGGCCTCGGGCAACACGTGCAGAGCCTGCCGGGCCGGGTCCCTCCCCTTTGGGTCCTTGCCCCCCCCCCTGCCCCCGGTGTTGCGGAGGCTGCAGGCCCACCTCAGGGACAGAGCCCGCCCCACATCCAATCACCTTGGCGGCCTCAAGGGGAACGCTGCCCCCCCAGCCCCACCTCCGACTGAGCGCGTCAGGCTCTCGGGGGACCGCGGAACCGGGGTTCCACACAGATGTCTGTGACTCCGCAGGGGGCGGGAAGGGGCATCCACAGCTGAGATGCTCAGAACCGGTGAAAAGACAGCCGGCCAGTGACTAGTGAAGGAAGGCCAGACTCTTCGAGTGAGCTGATTCTAGAAGAGATAAACCCCATCACCCCCAACAGCTGCCTGGCCAGGGTTCCCTGTCTCTCTGGTGAGCGTCACGTTCTGCTCTGGGTCCGAGTCCCGGAATCTCGGGACTTCTCGCTCCTCGTTGCCTCCTTCTCCTGGACGTCCTTCCGCCTCCTGTGGGTCCCCATCGACGGAGCCCTCGCACGCACCGCACGTTTATCGTCCAGCTGCCCCGGCCGCCCGCTCAGGAAAGAGAGGGCCGCGAGGCTCATGTCCAAGGCCCCAAAGGGAGTCTCAATCCAGACCTCAGGAGCATCCCGGCAGATGGCCACCCGCTCTATTCAAAGGGCCTCTGGACCCCTCCCTCCTGGTGTAACTCCCGCCCTCCAGCCAGCCCGCCTCCTCTCACAGCACGCCTGTCTCCAACCCCTCCCTCCCACGGGGGAGCTAGAACCACGTCGAGCTTCTGCCTCTAAGCACGTGAGCTCCTCTCTAAGACCCCAGACCTCACAGGGCACTGAGCAGGCCTGAGCCCCCTGCCCGGGGCAACCTCCCAGGGTGTCGGGATCAGAGGCCTGTGCGCCATCAAGATTAACTGGGGGGCCCTGGCCGGTGTGGCTCAGTGGTTGAACATCCACCTATGAACCAGGAGGTCATGGCTCGAGTCCTGGTCAGAGCACAGGCCTGGGTTGCAGGCTCCATCCCCAGGAGGGGGCATGCCCCCTGCCAGCATTTGTGGCCCCAGCTTGTGGCCGCTGGGGCTCGCTGTCCAGAGGTGGTCTGGACACCCCTTGGCAGGTGGCGTGGCCCGGGAGCAGGCCACGGCCCGGGTGGCGTGGCCACTGTTGAGCTTTAGAGCCGGACTGAGGTCAGAGGTCACCTCTGTGGGGAATCGGGCATCGAGAGATCTGGGGGCCTTGCCCTCTGGACCTGGCCAACGAGGCAGCTGGTGTCGGGAAGGTGGCAGCGGTGTCGCTTGTTGTCTGGAAGAGCCCAGCGCTGCTGGGAGCCAACCTCATCCTCCCATCACCGCAGGCGGACAGGACGGCAACCCCCCCACCCCCCCCACCCCCCCCTCACAGCGCCCCCTTTGGTTTCTCCTTGTAGCTCTTAAAAGTCACTTTGACCGAGGAGGGCAGACACACGTGGTAGAGGCAGCGGGGGGAGGACAGGGCGAAACGCAGAGGGTGTCACCTGGCCTCCCACGGGTGACGTGACTGCCTGGCGGGGGGGTCAGAGGAAGCGAGTGCCCACCCAGCACTGCGCCCTCGTCCCAGGGCAGCCGGGGCCCCGGGTGCTGAGAAGGCAGGTGGACCTCTGTCTGCGCAAGTCGGGGCGAGGGGCGGGCACCACGCAGAGCGGCGGGCATTCCTGATGCCATCTCCCATGGGGCACACTCGGTCCCCGCGCCCTTCCATCGTGGAACTCGGCACGTGGTGTGAGTGTCTGACTCCTGCCAGCCCTTCGGTCCTCAGCGGTGGGTTTTATCCAGTTTCTCTCAGTTCTCTCGGAGCCCGGCACATGCGGATGCTGAATAAATGCTTTTTAAAGTGAGTTGAAATGAATTCAATTGGGTGTGCTTTGTCTTGCATTAAAATACACAGGACTAAAAGCAAACATAATGTGGTCTGTGTGGATGGATGGATGGATGGATGGATAGATAGATAGATAGGTAGATAGATGACAGATAGATGACAGGTAGATAGATGACAGATAGACTATAAATATAATGGATCTATATGTGTTAACACACTCACTCTCTCTTCCAAACGGCTCTAAGCTGAGGCAGACTTGTGTTGGCTGCATTCATCCATCAGGCCCAGAGTGTGGTTCAGTCGTAACAACATCCAACGGAGGATTTCGAGTCGCCGCCGTGAAAGATGCCCAGCCCCCGGGGCCTCGCAGCCAGCTCGGGAGAGAAGAAAAAGAGCTTTCTCTCCGCCGCGGTTCGCGCTCGAGACCGCTTTTCCCGGTGCGCATTGTTCTGGGCCGCCGCTGAGCGCCAGGCTGCTAATGAATGGGCCCACTCAGCTGTCCACTCACTGGGGCAATTACGGTGAAAGCTGCGCCCTTTTTATGGTCTCCTCCTCCCCTACCCCCTCCATCCCCCCCAGCAGCCGTGGCAGCGGCCCCTCCCTCCGTCCCCCCGGCTCCTCCGGCCCCGCGGCTGCGGGGACCAAACTCCCTTTCATGAGCCCCGCCAGCCCGCCAGCCGGCCTCCGCGGGCCTCGCGGCCAGACCAGACCCTCCGTGCCGCTAGCTGTCTGCTTCCACGGGGTCTATCACCGAAGCACTTAAATTCTTTCACTACCAAAGTCACTGGGCCTTTTCTTATTTTTATTTTTTTTTAACAATCCTTGGAAACGGTCCCGGCTTAAGAAGGAACGAAACCCAGCATTCGGCCAAATACAACTTTTAATAATTTAAAGGAGAGCTACTTAAGCCTTCTGAAAACAACGCCAGCCCTGTGTTCTCTGATGTGAGCAGGAGGGGCGGGGGGGGGGGGGGGAATTATGCACCCATGTGCAGAATTTGAGCCCATGCAGATGGCATGTTTTGCAGCGTCCACGGCTGTTGCTGGCTTGGCAGAGGCCGCCCGCAGCCTGGCTGGGCGGCGGGTGTCCACGCGGCTCGCCTGGCAGGCCAGGCCCGGGGCTGGCGGGGCGCTCTCTGGGCTACAGGACGGCTACCTCCATCACTGGCCTTTCCTGGGGTCTGGTCTCCCCTCGTGGTAAGCAGATCCGTCGGCGACGCCGCCACGGCCAGGCCTCGGGTCTCTCCGCCTGGCCACGGTGGCCTCTGAGGTCGTAGGGCAGGCAGAGACAGAATGTGGTGCTGAGGTACATCCCGGAGAAAAATAAAGCCGGGAGCACAGCACAGTGAGACACGGGGGCCGGCGGCGTGCTTCCCACCCCCTGGTGACGGGAAGGAGAGGTCCGGGGTCACTGTCCCAGGCTCGGGGCGAGGAGGGCCGGGGGGATGCAGAACGAAAGGACCCCCGTTTCCACCGCCCCCTTCCTGCCCAGGAACCTACAGAGAGGGCGGGTGAGCATAGAGGGTGGTTGCATGCAACGTCTTTTCCTCTGGCGGAAACCAAGGCGGGCCCCCGTGAAAGAGGTTCAAACCCCTGTGCCCTCATGTTCCCATCATTCCCCTGGGCGCGGTCAGCTCCCAGCGAGAGAAGCACACTTGGGTATGCGCTTGGCACACACGTGGTGAGCACCGAGTGCATGCATCATGCCAGGCACTGAGGGTGAAGAGATGACAGGACTTCTCTCTCCCCCCGTTCCCCGGGAACTCAGGATATACTGGAGGGGCGGGGGGAGGGGGGCAGAGGGGGACAATGCAAAGGCAGCCGTCCGGCTCTGTGACAACTGAAATGGGAGGAACTGTCTCCTTCCCAAGACCCCTCCCCGGCAGCCAGCTGCTATGCAGATGGAGATAAGGCCTCATCTGGTGGGCAGAGCCGTTTCATTTCAAGTAGACTCACACCACGTCTGTCTGGGAGCTATATTTAGCAAAAAATCCCAAGGAGGCAGGTGAGACCCCTTGACACAAACGTCTTAAGTGAGGTTTCCACATGCAGGCGCAGGCCGGCACTCTGATCCACCGCGCCACACACATTTCATCGAGGAGAGCCGACCCCCACCTTGTGGAAGTGTGTGCTAATCAGGTAAGTGCGATTCGAAATGGAAAGCCAAAAAAAAAAAAAAAAATGGAGTTGAAACAATCCACTTAGCACCCGTGTGGATTCCTCTCGGGTTGACTCCAGAGTTGAGAATTTAACCCAAATTCTACAACGTGAGCATGCTTTCGCATACGCTTAGCAAAGCCCGCCAGTACTTCCAAAGGAGTCTGGGATGTTTTTAGCAAGAAAGGAAGCGCTGGGGTCTGCCTCACCCTGTTAAGAAAATTGGGTTTACATTCAGGAGTGAAATGATGTGGTGAGACTCCCCAGACCACCTGGGCCCACGAAAATGTTCTGTTTCCTGTGATTACGGCAAAGCGTCAGACACCCCCTCCTCGGGTCACTCGCCTCTCTCCGCCTCGGGCGACCAGCAGGCCCCCACCTCTCTGCAGGAGGCTCTGCTCGGCCGTCGGGGACCCCTGCCTCTCCCCTGGGGTTGTGGGCTTTCCCAAACACAGCGTCAGTCCCCCCTTTTCCTCTACTCTGCAGCTCAGACTCCCCGAAAGGCCAGCAGACGCAGGCACGGGGAGGCTGTTGCCAGATGGCGTGTTCCGGGGAAGTCATTGCTAAATCGCCGTGCAGGTTACAATGCAGTTGGGATGTGCACAGTTCAGGTCATTCCAGTGTATCAAGTAGGTCCTCGGGAAAGCTTGGAGGCAAGCAAACAGAGTCTGAGGGACTGAGAATTCCACCCGAGTTCTATAACGTCAGACAACTTCCACATGTGTAGGCAAAGGTCAGCATCGCTTCTCAAGAGCTCATCACACAGACCCCAACAGCGCCAGACCCCAGGGCCATTAACCAGCGGCACCTCATTGTCAGATACATTTATTATTAATTATTAGTATTAGTATTATTAGTATTATTACTTTAACCCTCACCTGAGGATATGCTTTTTATTATTTTTTTAGAGACAGGAAAAGAGAAAGAAACATCATTGTCAGAGAGAAACATCGACCCGTCGGTCGGTCGGTTGCCTCCCACGTGGGCTCCCACTGGGGATGGAACCCGCAACCTAGGCACCTGCCCTGACCGGGGATTGAACCCACCACTTTTGGTGTAGGGGATGACACTTCATCCACCCGAGCCCCTCTCCCCCGGCCCCCCAGGGCTGTTGGACAAGGACAGACTGGAGCAGAGAGGGAGATGGAAGAAGACAACGCACAGGAGGGCTTGGTTTGCTCGGTTTGTTTCGGTGGGAACTGGAGGCCCCTGCACTTTCTGGGCAGCGACCCCTTTCTTTTCGATGCACAACCAGCAGCGCAATGCCACGCTCCCTGCTCTTCAGCCCCCTTTTCTACTTTGTTACCGTTATCTGTGCATCGCCCGGGGAAGCGGCTTGTTAAACAGAAGAGAGCGGCTCGTCTCCATAGAAGCCACAGGGGCCTGGGATGAGCCCGGCAGTTTTACCAGCTCCAGGTGACCCTCCCGGCTGGCTGGACACCCACGTGGGCCTCCAACGGCCTCTCTGTTCTCGTCTACGGTTGCCCAGCAGCCCTGGCCAGGGGCTCAGTTGGTTGGAGTGTCGTCCCGTACGCCAAAAGGTGGCAGGTTTGATCCCCTTTTTTTTAGGTCAGGGCATATACCTAGGTTGTGGGTTCGGTCCCCAGTTGGGGCACATATGGGAGGCAACTGATTGGTGGATCTCTCTCTCTCTCCCTCCCTCTCTCTAAAAACCAATAAAAAAACATATGCTCAGGTGAGGATTTAAGTTAATAATAATAATGTATCCGACAATGAGGTACCTCTGGTTAATGGCCCATCACATCTCATGCGATGAAATAAATTCACTTACAACAACTTTTTTAAGTCTAAGTCAGAAAAAAGACAATGATTTTCTGTCCCCCAAGCACGGGGCATGTAAAAATTCTCACAAGCAATAAAGAAAGGGCATTTGTGCCCTGAGAGTGTGTCCCTCCTCATTCTTAAAAGGGACTGTGTTCTGCCAAAACCGGTGTGGCTCAGTGGATGGAGCGTCGGCCTGCGGACTGAAGGGTCCCAGGTTCCATTCCGGTCGAGGGCATGTACCTCCGTGGCGGGCACATCCCCGGTCGGGGGTGTGCAAGGAGGCAGCTGGTGGATGTTTCCTTCTCATCGACGTTTCTGGCTCTCTATCCCTCCCCCTTCCTCTCTGTAAAAAAAAAATCAATAGAATATATTTTTAAAAATGAAAAATAAATAAAGGGGCAGCGCTTCCCCTTGGATCGCCGGCACGCTCCCCACGGCCCGCCCCGCTCACGGGGTGACCGCCTTCTCCCTCCCCTGGGCCGCTTCCCCGGGCGATGCATAAATAACGGTGTTGTTCAGAACTCCTGAGGCAGCGATCCGCCCTCCCTGCCGCCCTCCCACCCCTGCCACCCGCCTCCGCTCCTCCCAGCCACACCTCTCTAGAAATACTTGCTTTCTTAATCAAAACCATATTGGGGAAAGAAAAAAAAAAAGAAAGGAAAGGAAAGAAACAAGAGGGTCCGCAGGACCCGCCGAAACGCCTGGACAGTCTTCGCCGTCAGCCTCAGACGACACGTGTCTTATGAGCGTCTGGCAGCGCGCGGCGTCCCACGTCTTTATGAGAGAGAGGGACAAACTTCTGTTTCTGGCATTTCACACTGGAGCCCACTTCAAGGGAGGAGGAAAAAATAGCAGCGCGGAGTCTAGACAGCGGAGATGGGGGTGGAATCTGGAAGCCATTCGCCCGCCGGCCTCGGATCGCCTTACACGGCCTGATTGCCCAGGAGACGTGTGCCATCGCCGCTGCTGCCCGGGAAACAGACGCTCCCGGGGCGCGTGGGGGCCCAGGCAGCCCGACCCCGCGTGCATTCCGGTACATTCTGGACGTGGGTTATCTCACTCCCTGCCCCTGCCCCTGCCCCTGCCCCTGCCCCTGGGATGGTTTTTCCCAAGGAGGTTGTCTTCCTCTCGCCCCTCCAAACATCTGCAGGGTGTTCTGGGTTAGGCCAACGGACTAATAGGCGAGGGAGAAGGTTTAGATGCTAACATATATTCTATGGGGGTGCAGATGCGCTTCTATTGCTTTTGGTTGTTTTTGTTTGTTTGTTTGTTTGTTTTGTTAATTTTCACCGGAGCATATTTTTCCCATTGATTTTTGGAGAGAGCCGAAGAGAGAGGGAGAGACGGAGAGAAACATCGATGTGAGAGAGGCACATCGATTGGTTGCCTCCGGCATGCACCCCGAAAAGGGCCGGGGAACCCACAACCAAGGTGCGTGTCCTGGACTGGAACAGAACCCGGGAGACTGCAGTCCGCAGGCCGACGCTCTGTCCAAAGAGCTGAGCCAAACCGGCTAGGGCCGCATTTCCATTGTAAAAGACCTTGCTCGATGTCAAGGTCAAGACTGAGGTCCGCCGGGCTGCGCAGGACCGGACTTGGAGCGAGTCCGTTTGTTGTGCAGACGCTGACCTGAAGTCGTGCGCTGGGCCGCGCGGGCCACCACCGCCTCTTGCTGGGCATGGTCGTCCGTGGTGTGCCGGAGGATGGTTTTCTTAGGAGTACTTTAATGCAGTGTCTTTTTCCAAGAGTTCAAAGCATTTTTCAGATATTAACATTCCGTCACATACATTCCTGGCCTGGAGGGGACGGGGTGCGGCCAGGACCCGGGTCTGCAGAGGGCGCCGTGTGCAGCCTCGGTGCCGTGTGCAGCCTCACGTGCCCTGGTGTCTGCTCGCACAGAGAAATGAGAGATTCCAAACCTACCCTTACATGACATGGCAGAGCTAGCTGGGGCACATATGGTGTGTGTGTGTGTGTGTGTGTGTGTGTGTGTGTGTGTGTGTGTGACAGGGAGAGACAGAGACAGCAAGACAGAAGTAGAGAGACACGGAAAGAGAGAGAAAAACGGAGACAGAGAAACAGAGGCAGACATGCACAACATACAGAGAGAGAGACTGAGAGATATAGACAGAGACAGGTGGACGGGGAGAAATACAGAGATAGGGAGACAGATAAACCGAGACAGAAATACCAAGAGAGAAAACGAGAAATACAGAGCAATAGAGAGAGACAAAGAGTTAGGAGGAGAGAAAAAGAGAGACAGAGGCCGGCAAACACACACACACACACACACACACACACACACACACCATATGTGAGAGAGAAAGAGAGAGAGAGAGAGAGAGAGAGAGAGAGAGAGAGAGAGAGCCAGAAACCCAGGGAGAAGGAGACAGAGGCAGGCAGAGAGAATATGACTGTTTTCTTTCAGAGAGGAAGGCAGTGGGAGAGAGAAATAGAAACATCAACGATGAGAATCATTGACCGGCTGCCTCCTGCACACTCCACACTGGAAACTGAGCCCGAAACCCAGCCATGTGACCTTGACTGGGAATGAACCCGTGACCTCCAGGTTCATAGGTCGATGCTCAACCCCTGGGCCACGCTGGCCGGGCTGGGACTGTCTCTTCAATGAGAAACGCAGTGAGCTTCCGTGACCTGACCACGTTCTCCCAGCGGCTTTCACGGTTGCAACCAAAATAAAGCAACTCCTATCATCCCCTTCATGCCCCTCCCCCTCCCCCAGGCTGCGAACCGAAGGCGTGTTTCTCGAGAATAAGAGTGCGCACGACCTGCCCGCGTGTACAACGTGTTTCCCCGCTCCCTCCTGCCGCCCACCGTTCTCTCTCCCAGTCTTTGCTCTGGTCTTAGAAACTCATCACCTCCATCCTCTGTGCTGTGTGTGAGTGTGATAGGAAGATTTGGCCATCCATCTCTGTGAATGTAGGGTTTGTCCGAAACAGGGAGACCCTGTCTAGGTGAGGGACCTGGGGGCGTCAGCTGGCTTTGTTAGGGTTTTCACGGGGGTGTCGTCACCTCTGCAGCAGGTGGGGAACAGGCAAAGTGCCTCCCCTTAGACGGCAGCAAATCCTGTGAGGACAGAGTGACGCCGTCGTGTGGGGTGGACAGGGCTGGAGCTGGAATGGGAGGAGCATTGGACGGAGGAATAAGGGAGAAAAGCCTGGGGAGAGGAGGTCTCGTTCCCGAGTCCCAGGCGCCAGGTAGGCTAGAGCAAGGCTGACAGGGAGGGGCCCGGGCCCCTGGTTTAACGGGGCCGCCCACCCCGCAGCCGAGGCCCCGTCTTCCTTGCTCAGCGGAACCCTCAGCACCTCCTGTCTTATGCCATGATCCCCGGACCAGTGGTCGGCAAACTCATTGGTCCACAGAGCCAAATAGCAACAGTACAAGGATTGACATTTCTTTGGGGGAGCCACATTTTTTAAACGTAAACTTCTTCGAACGCCACTTCTTCAACATAGACTCGCCCAGGCCGTGGTGTTTTGTGGAAGAGCCACCCTCAAGGGGCCAAAGAGCCGCATGTGGCTCTCGAGCTGCAGTTTGCCGACCTCGGCCCTGGGCTATGGGTTGAAACCAGGGCATCATGGAAACCAGGGCCCCGAAGGATGGCTTGGCCGAGGGGATGTTCTGCCGGACAGAGTGGTGAGGCCTCGGGGAGGAGCAGCTGAGGTTGCCATCTCCCAGCATCTGCCAGCATCTGCCAGCCGGGGGGAGGCGGGTGGGGTTAGCCTGAAGTAGCCATCTCCTCTCCAGACCCTCCCCAGTCCCTCAGTACACACACCTGGACAGCGATGCAGTCTTAGGACCAGCTACTTCTCCGGTGCTGTGTTTCATTCCAGCACGCATCACCCCAAAAAGTATGTTTAATGAATGAAATAGTTGCCAGGCTGGCATGGATTAGTGGTTGAGGGGTGACCTGTGAACCAGGTGGCTTTGGATCGATTCCTGGTCAGGGTGCATGCCTGGGTTGCAGGCTCGATCCCCAATGGGGGGCATGCAGCAGGCAGCCGATCAATGATTCTCTCTTATCATTGATGTTTCTCTCTCTCTCTCTCTCTCTCTCTCTCTCTCTCTCTCTCTCTCCCTCTCCCTTCCTCTGAAATCAATAAAAATATATTTTTAAAACTTTAAAATAAATGAAGTAGTTGTTAAATACTGACAAGGCAATGTATTCACTATTTTCCATGAGATGACCGACAAAAGTTTAGCGAGTTACATACAACATACGTTGCCTATGTTTATCTGTAATGTGTTGCATATATCTAACTATGCATTTTTTAATGTGGAAGAATGGGTAGATACTGGGACCAAGAGGTGATGCCAGCCAAGACCAGTTTGGCTCAGTGGTAGAGCGTCTGTCTGCGGACTGAAAGGTCCCGGGTTCGATTCCGGTCAAGGGCATGTACATTGGTTTCGGGCACATCCCTGGTGAGGGGGTGTGCAAGAGGCAGCTGGTTGATGTTTCTCTAGCTCTCTATCTCTCTCTCTTCCTCTCTGTAAAATATCAAGAAAATATATTTTTTTAAAAAGAGGTGATGCCAGACCCCCCCATGTCCCAATGTCACTTTTCACTTGATGACTGAAGGCTCCTTGGCTGTCCAGCATGGCTGTCAGCCCACCTGACTGACCAGGTCCAGTCTAGCAACGACCTACCGTGACTCAGCTGAGCGTCCTCTCTGATTTCTATTTCTCAGGGATGGGTAGGTGTCCGAGTATCTGCCCAGAGGAAATGAGTCACTTCCTGTGGTCATCCCTCTGCCCACGGCTGTGCTATTTTTAACCATCGGTAGAAAAATCACAAATCCAACCCTGGGCGTGTATCTTATTTGTTTAACAAGTTTCCCCCCCCCCCCCAAAAAAAAATGAGGCGGAGGAGGTGGAACTGAGCCAGTGGGAGGGACAGCTGAAAACTCCCCTGGACCCGGGACAAGGACAATCTTTTTGTGGCTTCTTTCGGAAAACTTGCCACCGAGAACAAGACTGATCTTTTCAGAATCCCTTCTTAGCGTGATTTTTCCACCGCCTACGGAGGGGACACATGCTGCCGGCCACGCAGTGCCCGGCTCTCACAGAGCCTACGGGGCATGGCTCCCAATCCTCCGTGAGCGCGGGTGGCGCGCGGAAGTCCTTCTGTCCTTCCGTCCTTCCGTCCGTCCAGTTCAAACCCGACGCCACCACTGACACAGAGCCTGGACACCAGGAGACCGTGCCGTGAAACAATGCGGTCAGACAGGTTTGACTACCGGTGCAATGTCGCTCCGACGTGGAGGAGGGGGCGTGTCAGGCTACCGGGGCTGCCATAGCAAAGTTCCACGGACCGGGCGGCTTCGAACCACAGAAACCCGCTTTCTCACGGTTCTGAGGCCTGAAGGCCCAGGGGGAGGTGTGGGCAGGGCTGGTCCCTCCAAGGCTGTGAGGGAGATTCTGCCCCAGGCCTCTGTCCTTAGCATGTCGATGGTCATCGTCTCCCTGTGTCCTCACATCGTCCTCTGTGTGTCTGTGTGTGTTCCAATTGCCTCTTTTATTTTTTTAATATATTTGTATTGATCTCAGAGAGGAAGGGAGAGGGAGAGATAAAAACATCAGTGATGAGAGAGAATCATTGATTGGCTGCCTCCTGCATGACCCATCCTGGGGATCAAGCCCACAACCTGGGCCTGTGCCCTGACCGGGAATCAAACCCTGACCTCCTGCCTGGTTCATAGGCCGATGCTCAACCACTGAGCCACACCAGCCGGGCCTAATCTCCTGGTTTAGTGAGGACACCTATCCTATTGAATTAGAGCTGCCCAATGACCTCATTTTAACTTACTCACCTCTGGAAAGGCCCACCTCCAAACAGGGTCCCATTCTCAGGTGCCGGAGGTCAGGGCTTCCACACTGAGTTGAGGGGACACAAGTCAGCCCATCACGGGCGGGAAGTCAACCTGAGAGCTAAACGTCTCCATGACATTGTAATTCCAGAGCCAGCCTCACCAGGCCTTCTTCGGCTCCATCCCGGATGAAAGGCTTGGAGGGCGAGGCGCTGGCTGGCCGCTGGGAGGTGCCCTTGGCGCAGACGGCGGTCCTGCAGAATGGCGGCTCTCCTCGCGCCATCAGAGTTGGTGCCTCTGGGCGGGGTGCGCGGGAAGAGCCCTGCCGGCCCCACAGGGACCTCTCACGGCCTCGGGCCTCGGCAGAGCCTGGTTTTGCAGATGGAGGCCTCGCTCTCTGAGCTCCCTGGTGACGGCCACTGGAGCTGGCCAGCTCTCCGGTGCAGGAGCGGCCGGGTCCTCTGGATGCCCGGTGAATGCTGCTTTGTTCTCCCCGCGCCAGGGCGCAGCATGGCTTCAGCAGATGCCCGGGGCGGCCTGGCCTGCCCTGGGCCCTTCCCCAGCCGGGAGCTCACTGACCTCGGAGCAGCCAGTCTACGGAACTCCCCGGTGAGAGGCCAGCGTGAGGACCAGACCACGGGGGCAGGAGCGAGGCCGAGGGCGGCAGGAAGCTGGCGGGACCTGCAGGGACGCGGCACTCCCAGGCTTCAGGTGGCGTGTGTGTCACCTCCACCAACAGCACCCCGACATGAGAATGCCCTGGCAGGGGATTGTGAGTGACAGAGAAGCAGACCAAGAGGGGCTTGTTACGCCATGAACTATAGGGACCGGCCAAACAGGCATGCCTTTGCCAGAGAACAAGACATCTCCTTTTGCCCTAACCGGTATGGCTCAGTGGATAGAGCGTTGGCCTGAGGACTGAAGGGTCCCAGGTTCGATCCTGATCAAGGGCATGTACCTTGGTTGTGGGCACATCCACAGTGGGGGGGAGGGGTGCAGGAGGCAGCTGATTGATGTTTCTCTCTCATGGATGTTTCTAACTCTCTATCCCTCTCCCTTCTTCTCTGTTAAAAAATAATAAATAAATAAATAAATAAATAAATAAAATACCTATTTTTTAAAAAGACATCTTATTCCGAGACCCTAATCATTGCTCCCATCCTCTTGGTGGTGCAGTCGCCACCTGCACCTCCCACTTCCTGAGGTTGATTTTTAAAAGATTAGTAATAATATTCACTGCTGCTGCTTCCAGGACATGGGACTGCTCAGGGTGTGAACTTGGGGTGCAGCCCCCCAGAGGTCTATGGGAAAGGTATGGATGTGATTTCAAGGACTAAAAGGGAAACGCAGCGTTCAGGAGTTACGGGGCAACGTTTTGCCGAGACGCCTTCTGGAGCTCCCAGGTGCTAAGCTTGGCCTCATCTAAGGGAAGGGCATTACCCTGAGGGCCCAGCCCCGATGCCAGGGCCCTGTGCCCGGAGCATCAGCTCTGCTGGTGGGAGAGGCGTTTCTCAAGGTTTACAGGTAAAATGAACTGAATTATCCGACTCTTCTCACCATGGGCTAACCAGCCACCAGCCACCGGGCCAGGGCCAAGGTTAACTGACTGTGGCCTCCACATTCCAACTAAATGCCAGGCTAGGTACTAGTCTGCTCAGATTGCCACAGCAAGATACCGGAGGGGGGGGGGGGCTTCGGCCACGGAAATATGCTTCCACGCAGTTCTGAAGACGGGCAAGTCCTACCAGGCAGGGCGGGGTACTGGGGAGGGCTCTCGCCCTGGCTTGCAGAGGGCCGCCTTCCTGCCGTGTCCTCACATGGCTCTCCCCAGTGCGGGCCCAGGGACAGGCCGGGAGCCAGCTCTCTGGTGCCTCTGCTTACAGAGGCGCTCACCCTATCACAGGCCAGCCCGCCCTTTCGAACTTACTTAGTGTTAATTACGTCCTTCAAGGCCCCATTGCCCAGTATATTAAAAATGTACTTTTCTTCAGCCACTTTCGCTCTTCATCCATTCCTGTCACTTAGTTAATCCCTGCTCACTGAGGTGTCCACGCACCAGGTGCTGGGATATCCGAGGGGAGCGAGAAGCTGCCTACCCAGGAGTGGCTGTCCTGGGGGAGGGCTCAGACCAACCACCCTGAAAGAAACAAAAAAAAACATGCCGAAACCGGTTTGGCTCAGTGGTAGAGCATCGGTCTGCGGACTGAAGGGTCCTGGGTTCCATTACGATCAGGGGCATGTACCTTGGTTGCGGGCACATCCCCAATGGGGGGTGTGCAAGAGGCAGCTGGTCTATGATTCTCTCTCATTGATGTTTCTGGCTCTCTATCTCTCTCCCTTCCTCTCTGTAAAAATATCAATAAAATATATTTTTAAAAAAACAAAAAAAAATCATGTGATACGCCCCACAGTGAGGATAAGCGACTTTTCATTGGTTCCCCTAATTTATATTGTGTGTGTCAGTTTTTTTTAATCTAGATTACTGTCTGTGATAGGACGCCCAAACCCATCCCTTCTTCAACCTTTGCCAAACAGGACGAGTATCTTTCAATTTTTGGGAAAATGATGCCCTCAAAAGTTTTAGACGACGCGTCCTCTGCAGCGTTTAAACATTCTTCTTGCTGCTCTTTGTTGTTCGCCGTGCGTCCTCACAGCCGCGGCCACACGAGCTGGGGTTGAACAAAAGGGTGGGTGCGATTTCAAAACGAAAGGGTATGAAAACAATTCCATTTTCGGAGCAAGTGTGAAGCAGCACAAAGAAGCCATTGTTTCTCTCTCCGCTAATATCATTTTAATATGTGACCTCTACTTCTCTGCCCCGATCCGCGGCTCCGGGGAGAAAACAGGGCCGTGCGGAGGAAGAGACACGGGCGGGCGGGCGGGGAGAGTCATTACAAACTTGACATTTCTAAACTGGGCCTGACAGGGGAACTTTGAAAAATATTTATCTATCAGAAAATAGTTTCGGCCGTGGGCAATTTGGTGAAAAGGTTGAGTGGATGGAAAAACCATAACTCAGCGTGGCTGGCTTTCATGTACTGATGTTCTTGAAGGCCCCGGGCTGGCCAGCGTTTCCAACA
The DNA here is from genome assembly GCA_963924515.1 of Vespertilio murinus. Lineage (NCBI taxonomy): Eukaryota > Metazoa > Chordata > Mammalia > Chiroptera > Vespertilionidae > Vespertilio > Vespertilio murinus. The sequence continues at coordinate 197,553,427 of OZ004706.1, read as the reverse complement.
ATCTGGAAAATTCAGGCCGGCTTGGAAACCTCACCGGGGGCTCGGGGAGGCAGCCAGAGGGCTGTACAGGAGCCGATAAATTTATGTGCTTTGGAGATTTGGGTTTTAATATTAGATTATGAACGAACGCAATCCTCGGTCTAAGCGCTTCAGCAGGTCTCCCTGCCTGCGCCCGATGCTCCCGCCCTCCCCAACGCTGGGACCGCTTCCCACAAGGTGTGCCGTGTGTCCAGATGTGATTCTTTCCCGTTTTCACTTTTTTGGGGGGACAAAACGGTGAATTTCTGTGTCTCCTTTACACCGTCAGTAAGAACTCTGCCAGGGGAGGGCCGGCCGGTGCCTTGGTATTTTTGTGTGGCTGCCAAACCCGAGACAATGGCTTGCCACCCTTGCCACACTCGGAGCATCATCGGCCACCTGCCATGCTCCCCCGGTGGCCCCGGCGGCCCCGGCGGCTGCTCCCAGAGGCGGCGATGCCTGCCCGGGCCTCCCTCCTGCCCGCCCCAGCTAGGCCGTTGCTTTGGCCTCTGCGCAGGCCGTGGGCTGGGTCACTTGAAACTGAAGCCATTTCTCCTGCCTCTTCACCTGCAGCTGCCCTGGACCAGCTCTCTCCTTCTTCTTTATTTTTTAAATATATTTTTATTGATTTCAGAGAGGAAGGAGAGGGGAGAGAGAGAGATAGAAATATCCATGATGAGAGAGAATCACTGATCGGCTGCCTCCTGCATGCCCCACACCGGGGATAGAACCTGCAACCTGGGCATGTGCCCTGACCGGGAATCGAACCATGACCTCCTGGGTCATAGGTGGATGCTCAACCCCTGAGCCACACCAGCCGGGCCAACTCTCTTCTTAAACTGTCTTGTGAGCACGATCAGGTTTTCTTTGTCTTGTTCCTGCTTTCACCCCAAAATGAAAGAAAGCGACCCTCCCAACAACAAACACTTCATGGAACCAAGGAGAACTACACACGCCTTCATCCACGGGTCCTCGCCTCTCCTCCGCCCCCCAAGCTGGGTGCAGAGCGGCGTCAACCAGGCCTCCGTGCTCAGCCCCCCTCCCTGCTGCCCGTGGAATAATTTGTAAAACCTCAGCATGGTTCACAAGCCCCCACTCGCCTCCACAGCCTTGGAGCTCCCACGCCCCCATAATGCTCTCTGCTTCCACCACAGCCACGTGGCTCCTGTGCCCTCTGCACCCCGGCCCTGGGACACCCTAAAACCAGATATTGTTCTCATAACTCCTGTGCCCTGTTCAGCTGACCAACTCTCTCTCACCCTGCCAAGGTCACTGCTCTCCCTAATGGTTACTCAGCACTGGCTTCAGCCACACACACACACACACACCACACACCACACACCACACACACACCACACACCACACACCACACACCACACACACACACCACACACACACCACACACACACCACACATACACACACACACACACACACACACCACACACACACACCCTGGCGCCCAGGACACCCTATCCCAGCGCTGTCTTTGCCTCCCCCCCCTGCTAGGCTTGGAAGGCAAGGCCGTGTCTTACCCCATTGTCTCCTCGCAGACCAGCACCTCGCTGGGCACATGGGAAACGCTGAACAAGCATTTGATAAGCGGATGGATACGATCACAAGAACCAGCGTCTAGATCAGGGGTGGGCAAACTTTTTGACTCGAGGGCCACCGTGGGTTATTAAACTGGACCAGAGGGCCGGAACAAAAGCAACCTGACCATGCTGGCACTCTCATCTTGGGCTGCTGGTGAAGGAGCGGAGGGGAGAGCAAGAGAACCCTCCGCTCTTTCGACTCCGCGGGCCGGATAGAATAGCCGAACTGGCCGGATCCGGCCCGTGGGCCGTAGTTTGCCCACAGCTGGTCTAGATGAAGCCATATGAAACTGCTGATATTTGATCACCTTTTTCCACAACAATGGCAATTTCATGATCCCATCTTATAAACACACTTTGGGGAGCGCTGGTCACTGTCCCCAGCATTAAAAAGAGCTAAAAGTTGCTTCTGAAAGACAGGGGTCTAGGATTCATGAGGAGTTGCTTTGGAGAACTTAGAAAAGGGTATACAGGTAGAAAGGAAAAAATAGGATTTGAGGTAAGGAGGGAAAGAGAGAGAGAGAGAGAGAGAGAGAGAGAGAGAGAGAGAGAGAGAGAACAAGCATTTCCGATCAATTATATAATTATATGCTGGAATTTTTCCTGGTCTTCCAAGATTGCCCCGAAGACTTCCAAACCACCTGGAGAATTCTCTCTTCTGGACAAAGTAGAATCATGCCAACTACAAACTCTGCCCCAACCTTCACAAGGAAGCCTGTGGAAGCACACAGCTCTACCGGAAAAAATTCCGCAAGTCAGGGAAGGATCAGATCTCGTTCAGTCTGCAGAGAGCTCGAGAGCAGTGGGGTCCCTGGGCCAAATGAGCAGGGTCTGGTGGGTTTATGGAAACGATGTGCGGAGAAGCTGGGTTCCAGGAGGAAGATAAGAGATGAGAAAACGGGAGCTGGTGTGATTTGGGCGGAAGCTGAGACTGTGTCGCCCGTGTCACAATTGAGAGTTTGATGGTTAAAAGGGGAAAGGACCCGGCGGGCCCCTCCTCCCGGCAGGGAAGGCGCTCAAGGGTGTCTGTCCAACCCCCAGACTCCGGCCCAGCCCCGGGAGGCGGAGCGTGGCTGAGCGGCAATCACGGCTCTCCGAGGTGGCAGGCCTTCCGTCAATCCAATGAGACAGCTTCTAACGCTACAAAGAGGAAACCATCCCCACAGCTGAACTGCCATGTTTGTGCGAGTGATGGGCCCTGGTGTTTGTTGTTCAGACTCTGTTTTAGAGAGATGCTTCTCTACAATGAACACCTAGATCTGGGAGTTGGCCTGCATGGGATGGGAGGAGAGGAGACAGGATGAGATGGAATTTCATACATAGAAATCCCTTATTAGAGCTTACCATTAGAGGACTAATATGGGCTAGCCCAGCAGTGGGCAAACTACGGCCCGCGGGCCGCATCCGGCCCGTTTGGCTGTTCTATCCGGCCCGCGGAGCCGAAAGAGCGGAGGGTTCTCTTGCTCTCCCCTCCGCTCCTTCACCAGCAGCCCAAGAGGAGAGTGCCAGCATGGTCAGGTTGCTTTTGTTCCGGCCCTCCGGTCCAATTTAAGAACCCACTGTGGCCCTCGAGTCAAAAAGTTTGCCCACCCCTGGTCTAGAGGCAGTAGGTGTTCAACAGTGGCACCAACAACGCAGACATCCACGGAGCAGCTTTCAAAAACCAGCCAGGAAAGCCACTAGAGCCACTCACCAAGAACGTGGCCATGGGGGTCAAGGGCCTCACAGCGAAGGAGCAAGGACCCTGGACCTCCAGGCATTTGTCTTGTGCAGGAGCTGAGCTGACGGGAGTCCCTGGGGCCAAAAGGAAGGCCAGGCTCAGGGCTGGGATGCGAGGAGAAGGCCATGGTGAAGGGATGGGGTTAGGAACAGACCCCAGGTACGGGGAGTGTAGGCAGGCACGGCGTGATGAGGACAGAAGCCTGGGAAACACCGCGCAGGAGACAGGCGTGCATCCGTGTTCAAGGTGATGATTGTGGAGGAGCCGTTTCTCTGATGTCTCTCTTCTAGAAGCATCCCCAAAAGGAAGAGGGGGTCGGGGCGCTCTGTGCTTTGGGCCTAAGCAGAGATGAGAGTTTGACTGGGGCTGTGGAATCTAATATCCTTTGGGGTGAGATGAACTCACATCCTTGTCTGACATACACATGACCATCTGTTTTGTTTTGTTTTAATATATTTTTATTGATTTCTGAGAGGAAGGGAGAGGGGGAGAGAGAGAGAGAGACAGAAACCTCAGTGAGGAGAGAGAATCCTTGATCAGATGCCTCCTGCATGCCCCACACTGGGAACTGAGCCCGCAACCCGGGCATGTGCCCTGACCAGGAATCGAACTATGATCTCCTGGTTCATAGGTTGACACTCAACCACTGAGCCACACCTGCCCGGCTTATTGTTTTTCTGTTTTGTTTTTGTTTGTTTGTTTTTTGGTGGGGTTTTTTAAAAGAACATTCTCCTTTTATGGATAAAGTTATCTCATTTACTTTTATTAGTATGTTTAGAATTAGTTTTAGTGTTTATCGCCTTTTATGCTTTCTGGGTTTTTGGTTGTTTGTTTTTTACTTTTAATTGAAGCGTAACATAGGCACAAAAAAGGTGAACAAATCAAACATTTACATCTGAAGGATTTTTATGGAGTTAATGGGCCCGAGGAACCATCGCCCACATCAATAAATGGGACATGCCCATCCTTCCAGGGGCTGGCCTGTGACCTTCCCGCCACCAACTGTGCCCACAGGTGACCGCTCAAGTGGCTTCCAATGCCACAGGTGCACGCTGCCTATTTTGAACTTTATGTAAATGGAGTCACATAGTCACACTGTTCCCAGGGTCATGCTGAAGAGATCCAATCACATGGCTGCCTGTGGCTGTATCTTACTCATTCCTGTTGCTGTACGGTACTCCCTTTTGTGGCTCCACCACAACGGATGTGCCCACCGGCTAAAGGAAGAGCCCGTGGCTCGGCTCCTGTGTGGGGCTGTCACGAGTACTCCTGGGAACACTCTTGTGCTTGTCTCCGAGTGGACACGTGTATGCATTCCCGTCTGGCACACACCTCGGAATGGGATGGCGAGGCCACCGGGTTTGTGAGTTGTCAGACCTGGCAGGTTCTGCCAAGCAGTTTTCCAAAGCAGTTGCACCAGTTTCTATTCCCACCAGCAGTCAGAAAGTCAGTAAGATTTGCTTAACAACAAAAAAAAAGAGGAAAAAAAAAACCTCAAATGTTCCCTCGGGCAATAAATACATACCGAAGACAGCCTTCTCTACGGAGTCAGCACCGCCTGACAGCTTGCGTATTCCTGCTGCTTTTTCAGAAGGAAAGTTAAGGGTACGCTGTGTTGGTCTTGAGGGGAAGGAGCCCCGGAAGAAGTTTGTTTCGACGAGCACGAAGGGCTGACTGCTTTCCGAGTGGATAACGGAACATGCATAAAGGTCGATACCATGGCAGGACATAACGGTGCAGAGTTACCCAGGCCGCGCCAGATGGTGCTGCCGAGAGCCAGATGTTTCCAGAAAATGACGGTCCTCGTCTTGAACTCGCCGGCCCAGATCTGGGCGGAATCGTACGTGTCAGGCTCTCGGGCGATCTGGCAGCCACGCTGGGCCCGTCTCGCAGAGGAGGATTGATCTCCGCGGAGGCATCGGGGAGAACACGCTGAAGGGGTTTTGAAACTCACAGGATAAATCTCTTTGGCGCGTTCTCATATTTTTTTATTGGTCTCCAGAGGCAAATTCAAAGGAACCAAAATTGCAGAAGATGTAGATGTAATAGGTGCAGAAATACGCGGTCTCCTCGTGAGCACAAGCAGACCTGAGATTTTTATCAGGAAACTGATTTTTTTCCTTTTTATCCTCGCCCGAGGACATGTTTTTATTGATTTTTTTTGAGGGGGGGGAGAATGCGGGGGGGGGGGGAGGGAAAGCTGGAGAGATAAAGAGAAACAGTCACGTGGAAGCGAACCATTGATCACTGCCTCCCGCACGCCCCCAACCCCCACGGGGGGTGGAGCCTGCAGCCTGGGTAAGTGTGCCCAGTGGGCAGCGCACCACAACCATTTGGTGTCCAGACGATGCTCCGACTGACTTTTTAACTTAAGTACAAATGAGACTTCACATTTAAGGTACTTTCTTCTCTGAAAAACTTTCCATTTTTCCTCTGGCCATTCCAGCCAGAGGCCAGCGGAGGCAGACACGGAGCACCCGGCAGACCAAAGCAGGTCCCTGAACAAACTCGCCCGCTCACGGCGTGGCTTCTGTCTAGCTCAGTGGTTGGCAAACTCGTTCGTCCACAGAGCCAAATATCAACTGGACAATTGAAATTTCTTCTGAGAGCCACATTTTTTAAATTTATACTTAAACTTACCCAGGCCTGTGTTTGAGGCCCTTCTCAGCTACCCACGTTACCTGCCCCCGTGTCCTTGGCGGCCTCATGGCTGCAGCACCAGGACAGACACCGTGATGGCCTGCACTTCCCTTCCCAGCCCCCTCCAGCCCTCAGCTTCCCGGCCCCCTCCCATCCTCAGCTCCCCGGCCCCTCCCGCCCTCAGCGCCCGGCCCAGGCCTGTCCTCGGGTTGTCTGATGTACCGGAGGCCGCTCCTGGCTCAGCTGCGCCTTCCCCGAAGCATCGCCTCGGCGGATGAGAGGGGCCAGGCTGAGGAAAGACACCCACCCAGAAGGCTGGGGGGAGCGTAGCCCTGAAGGGGTGAATTGAGCATAGCCCTGAGACTGGCTGTTGGGGGCATTCACAAGCCCAGCCTCGCCCAGCTGGCCTGGCTCAGTGGTTGAGTTTTGACCTACAAACCAGGAGGCCATGCTTGGATTCCCGGTCAGGGCACAGGCTCAGGTTGCAGGCTCCATCCCCAGTGTGGGGCGTGCAGGAGGCAGCCGATCCATGATTCTCTCTCATTGCTGATGTTTCTCTCTCTCCCTCTCCCTTCCTCTCTGAAATCAATTATATATACATATATATATAAAAGCCCAGCCTTCGTGCATCAAAGAGGGACAACTGCACGGTGACATTCCCACCCCAGACTTCCCTGTGGGGTGAGGCTCAGAGGCGAGTTCGACTGCAGCCCCCGACCCGGCCCCGTTCCACATCCCACCTCACGGTCTCCCGAGCGCCACTCCATCAACCACCTGCACAACGCCCCCCCACCCCAAGCTCTGCTTCTGGGAACCCCAGTGTAAGGGACGCACTTCCCACTTCCCAGCCAGACGGCGCCATGGACGCCCTGCCCCCCACTTGGCCCCTGTGGTCCATCCACCTGCCCCTGGGCGGCGCCATTGGCCCAGGGCAGAGACCCCGTCCCCTTTCTCCTTCCTCCTGCGCCAGCTCCATCCGTCCTGGAGTCCTGTCACCCTCACCGACTCCGCCCCTTCTCACCACCCCCGGAGGAGGCCTATCCTGTCCCCGCTGCCCATCCCTCTCCAGCTGTAGCGAGAAGGAGCCCCCGAGGCTTCCCTCCGCCAGTATCCGCCTCCTCCCGCTCCGGGGCCTCACGATCCGGCGGGAGGGAGAGGCAGCCCGCCCCGGGTAACGGTCCAGGGCCTCTGCCGCTGCCTCACGCGCTCCAGGAAGACGAGCCACTGCTTTGGGCACCACGGCCGCTAAATGCCATCCCTTAACAATTTAAAATGCGTGGAGAGTCAGAAATAAAACCGTACACGTCCTACCTACAGAACATTAATTAACAAGTGCAACAGGCTTCACCTCGACTGGAACACAACGCGGCCACAGGCAGCAGCTGAGAGCTGGGAGGAGGCTCGCCGTAGTGCTGAACCCCGCATTTTCAAATGGCACTGCCCACCCGAAGAGGGCGCAGGAGGCGGATGAAGTGTGCTTTCTCACGGAATGCTCTTTTCTCTGTATATATATTTTTTAATTGATCTTAGAGAGGAGGAGAGTGAGAGAGAAACCTCAATGATGAGAGAGAATCATGGATCGGCTGCCTCCTGCACGCCCCACACTGGGGATCGCGCCTGCAACCCGGGCCTGTGTCCTGACCAGGAATCGAACTGTGACCTCCTGGTTCCTAGGTCGATGCTCACCCACTGAGCCACACCGGCCAGGCATGGCGCGCTCCTTCCTGCACAGAAGGAAGCCACGCACACATGCTGAGCCGGTTCTCAGTCAGGGGTCACCTCCCGGAGAAGCCAGGAGAGATATTTACTCACAAGCGCCTCTCCCAGCCTACGTCAGGCATGCCGTGCCTCGGCGTCTCCATCAAGGCCCCGAGCAAAGGCCGCCTCCCCCGTGAGGCCTCCCTGGCTTTCTGCGGAGCCCGTGCTGTTGCCTCTAGGGTTCCATCTGATGTTTCCCTTCCATCTCCTTCTTCTTAAGCTGTTTTTTTTTTAAATATATATTTTATTGATTTTACATGGAGAGGAATTGAGAGGGACAGAGAGTTAGAAATGTCGATGAAAGAGAAACATCGTTCAGCTGCCTCTTGCACCTCCCCACTGGGGATGTGCCCGCAACCAAGGTACATGCCCCTGACCGGAATCGAAACCGGGACCTTTCAGTCTGCAGGCCGAGGCTCTATCCACTGAGCCACACCGGTTTCGGCCATCTCCTTCTTCTTGAGCCGAGGCGCCGGGCACAGTCGGTGCTGAAGGCACGTTTGATGAATGAGCAGATGAATGAAAGAGTTAGTCACCGGCAGCGTGGTGAGCGGGCCGCCCCGCTGGGACGTCCCCCCCCTCCCTGGTGAGGAGATGGATGAGGTGTCCGGGGTCTGGGGCGTTTCACATGTGCTCCGGTTACACCCGCCCGTGAGCGCGGAAGGATGCCTCTCTCTGCACGCTGAGCGATTTGCAAAATGCACCCCGTCCAGCACTCTGCGGGGAGACGTCTCGGTCAGCACCAAAAGCGTCCGGCTCGCTGCTCCGGATGTGCCGGTGGCGCGGGGTGGGCCCTGCACGCCCAAGTGACTGCGCTGCCGGGGAATGGCGTTCTAGAACGGCACCGGCCACCGCTCTGTCTGCAGCGGCCAGGGGCCGTGAGCAAGTGACGCCCCCCCTCAGCCGCCCCCAGGCTGGCCTGCTGGCTGCCACTTAGGGGGTCTGCTCTCGTCGGGGTGCACAGGATTCATCGCCCCCCTCCCCCCAGGTGTCCAGGCCCGGGCCCCGGGGACAGGAGGGAGGACGCCTCCCCGGTCCCGGAGTGGATTCTGGGGACACGGGCTTGGCTGTGTGGCGAAGTCAAGCATTGAACGTCCGGAAAGCCAGGTTGGAGAGACTCAGCCCGACGGCACGTCCCCGCGGCTGCTGTGACACAGACCGTGGAGGCGCCGGTGCCGTGGCAGCCGCACTTTAAACAGCGCGGAGCGTCCGGGTGGGACGGCGGGTGGCACCGATGCCAGCGAGCATTGCCATGGAGCCCGGCTCCTCCGTGAGCCGCACGGCACCTCTGCCAGCTCCCGGGTACCAGCACAGAGCCCGAGAGGGAGATTCCCCGCTGTCACCACAGGAAGGGAGCCCTGGGCTGCGTGCCCTCATTGGAATGGGGGCCGGGGTCGGTCCTCCCCGGCAGCCTCCCCCCCCCACGGGCAGCCTCCCCCCACCAGACAGCCTCCCCCACCAGACAGCCTCCCCCCACCAGACAGCCAATCCCACCAGACAGCCTCCCCCACCAGACAGCCTCCCCCACCAGACAGCCTCCCCCACCAGACACCCTCCCCCCACCAGACAACCTCCCCCCACCAGACAGCCTCCCCCACCAGACACCCTCCCCCCACCAGACAACCTCCCCCCACCAGACAGCCTCCCCCACCAGACAGCCTCCCCCACCAGACAACCTCCCCCCACCAGACAGCCTCCCCCACCAGACAGCCTCCCCCACCAGACACCCTCCCCCCACCAGACACCCTCCCCCCACCAGACAACCTCCCCCCACCAGACAGCCTCCCCCACCAGACAGCCTCCCCCACCAGACACCCTCCCCCCACCAGACAGCCTCCCCCCACCAGACACCCTCCCCCCACCAGACAACCTCCCCCCACCAGACAACCTCCCCCCACCGGACACCCTCCCCCACCAGACAGCCTCCCCCACCAGACAGCCTCCCCCCACCAGACAGCCTCCCCCACCAGACAGCCTCCCCCACCAGACAGCCTCCCCCCACCAGACAGCCTCCCCCCACCAGACACCCTCCCCCCACCAGACAGCCTCCCCCACCAGCCCTGTCTCTGCCCCCTGCTCCCTCCCAGGGAGAGGTTATGGGCGGTCTCTTTCCCCTCTGGCGCTGGCGATGCTCCCGCAGAGGTCCAGTCGCCTCTGCCAGGCTCCGCCTGCCCGGCCTGTGGACCTTCAGCCCTTCTCCGGGGGACCTCCAGTCCTCACGCCCCCGGCAAGCCCTCCCGGGCCCAGAGCACTACCGGGCACCAGCGCCTCAGCCCCCGAGCCGGGCACCGCTGCCCAGCCTGCGCCCGGGCCAGGGGCGAGGCTGGAAGGTTAGGGCGAAATGGACGCAGCTCTCTGCCTCCGTGGGGCCCTGTGCCCGCTCTGCCCGCCGTCTCCCCTGGGAGGAGCGGAGTCCTGACCCTCTCGGGGCCGCGCTCGGCCCTGGCTGCCCCAGACCCCCCCCCTCCCCACCCACCGCTGTCTCCTCTTCACCCCAGGGCGCCCCCTGCCGGAGGAACCGAAGAGAGAACGCAATTCTGCTCCCCTCTCCAAAAGGAATGCCCCCGCCCCCAGGGAACAAAAATTAAACAGCAGTAAAACAGAACTCAAATTGGCAGAGATTTAAGAAACCTCACCAAACTTAACGTCGGTGAAATTTGAGGAACTGCGTTCTCTGGTGTGGTGGGAAATATAAAGTCACCGCACCTTTCCATAAAGCTCCGTGGCTCCGCGTGTCAGAAGCTTAAAAACCCTGGCAAACGCCCTGATTTCCTTCCAGGACTTTGTGACCAGGCAGTAACAAAGGGCTTTTTTGCAAACACCAGCACGCTGGCTTCAGCCTTGTTAATAACAGTAAAAATTTGGAAATAATATCATTTTCTAACACTAGGAAATGGGTTAAACGAAGAGCTGTTTAATGTGATACATGATGACAGTATACTAGAGGCCTCGTGCACAAATTCGCCCATGGGAGGGGTTCCTCGGCCTGGCTGGATATCAGGGTCCAGGGGCTGATGGGGGCAGCTGGGGGGTGAGAGGCTGTGGGAGGCTGGTCGGCTGGGGGAGCGCACTGACCACCAGGGGCGGCTCCTGCATCGAGCGTCTGCCCCCTGGTGGTCAGTGTGCGTCATAGCTGTCATCCCATCATAGTGGTCACAGGCTTTTATATAGAGAGAGATTAAAAATCTTGTGTAAAAATTATTATGGCACATTAGCAGGTAGCAATGAAAGTGGCTATCAAACAAACCGTGCACGGCTACATCAATATTTTAAAAACCAAAATAGGTCAAGCATAAATATTGAACTCTAATAATCCTATCTGTGCCTGGCAACACTGTGGGAAAGACGTTGTTCTCTGTGCTTTGTATTTTCCTCATTTCAAGACTCGGGTACCCTGCACACCTACGAGAGCGGCCCAAGTCCAGAACCCCGGCAGCACCGAGTGCCGGCGAGGACCTGGAGCTAAGGGGCCTCAGTCACTGTCCTGCCGGGGGGATGCAGCCCGGCCCGGTCCCTGGGAGGCAGTCTGGCTGTTTCTCCCAAAACGAAAACGACTCTCGCCACGCGGTCCAGCACTCGTGCTCCTTGTCACTGCCCAGAGCGGCTATGTGCCACGTCCACGTGGAAACCCGCAGGACACACACTCACTGTCAGACCCCGCCCCCCGCCCCGCCACCCCTGCTGGCACACAGTGGGCTCTTTAGGTGGTGCTCCTTTTCTGGAAGGTTCAGCCCCATCCATGCCACGCTGACGGCACCCACCACTTGGAACTGCCCCCCCCCCCCCGCCTCACCCTGCCCACCTCGGTTCCTTACCGCTGGTCCTTCCCGAGGAAGGAGCGCCCTGGGGGGCTGCCGGGTGGTGGGTGGCACGCGTGTCCCCGTCCATCTCAGGCCAGAGACCGCTTCCTCGGGGGAGGGGAGCCTGGCCCCCCGTGCCTGGCTTTGGGGGGCTGTGGGCCGGTGCCCGACACGCGGGGAAGGCCCTCAGGGCGCTGTGGGCTGGGCTCCCCTCCTGGGGGCACGGAGTGAGGACCCCCTCCCGGCCACCCAGGGCCGCTGCTCCGCAGACCAGAGGGGGCACGGAGGGGAGCGGGCGGGCCTTAGCATTGGCTCAGGGCACCCCGTGGAGGGTGCGGGGCCGCAGCCAAGGGCCGGGGAGGGGGCTCTGACCAGCAGGGCCCACTCGGAGGCCCGCACCGGGCCGGAGAGGGCATCGCGGGCACCGTGGCCATCCCGCAGCCAGGGCCCCGGGGCCGCCGCCCGCCCAGCCGGCACTTACACGCCGCGGTTTCCCGGATTAGAAAGCGTTTAAACATCTGCTCCTGGAAGGGCACATAAAGAGCAATAAATTAAAAACGGGGGGCGGGGAGGGGTGGACTCCAGTGGAGAGAGCGAGCAGGCGGCTCCAGGGTCTGCGGAAACGGAGGAGCCGTAATTTTTCATTTCCGAAATGATCCCTTGACAGCTGGGAAATAAGCGCTAATTAAGGTGTCCGGGGTGTGAAATAAATCTGCGCGGGCTTAAGGGGCCCGGGCCGCCGGCCAGGAGGAAGCGGAACAGGCTCCCTCTCAGCCTCGCTCCACGGGTGGCTTTGCCTGGGCGCTCCGGGCCGGGAGGGGGGCACCCGGGCCAGCGTGGGTGCCCAGCTTGGGTGCCAGCCCCTCCTCCGGCCAGGCTGAGTGCGACGGGCTGGACCCTGACACATTGAGATCATGATTTTGAGAGAGAGAAGGAGAGAGAGAGAGAGAGAGAGAGAGAGAGAGAGAGAGAGAGAAGAGAAGAGAAGAGAAGAGAAGAGAAGAGAAGAGAAGAGAAGAGAAGAGAAGAGAAGAGAAGAGAAAGAGAGGAGAGAGAGAGAGAGAGAGAGAGAGAGAGAGAGAGAGAGAGAGAGAGAGGAGAGAGAGGAGAGAGAGGAGAGAGAGGAGAGAGAGAGAGAGGAGAGAGAGGAGACATCAACGTGAGAGAGAAACATCCATGGGTGGCCCCCCATGGGCACCCCTACCAGGGATCGAACCCAAAACCTCCAGCCCGCTGAGCCCCCAGCGGAGCAGGCCCCGTGTCCGCACGTCTTCACGGCGAGCTCTGCCTGACGGGGAGCACAGCGCCAGCCGGCCCCGGGGCGGTCCTCAGAACATCAGCGACCGGTAAACAGTGAAAGCCTCGGTAAGGACCTGGGCCTTGCTGCGGGCGGGCCCTGTGCGAGGCGGCTGGGCACAGCGGGGCCTGGCTCCCCGGCCGCCTCCCTGTGACGTGGCCTCATGCAAGCCCCGGTTTCTCCGTCAGGCCATCTCCATGCCTTTGGCATGTTCCTTCCACGGCACACGCTGCCCACGACGTGGCTGCTGCCCTCGTCCTCATGACCGCCATCCGAGAGTGAAAGAAAGGGGTCCAGGTGCCGGGAGGGCCTGTGGGCCTCAGACGGCGGGTGTCTCTCCACGGCCTGCGCTCCAAGCACCACCCACGGCTCCCCCCCCACCCCCCCCGCGGGCTGGGAGCCGGGAAATGGAGGGTTCTCCAGTGAGACGTGGAAATCTGTCAGGAAGGAAGCAGGGAGGGAGCACGGTGACTGGTTGGGCCACTGGCCCAGCTGCTACAAACGTTCACAACTATCCACCCCATCTCTCTCCGGTCACTGAACTTACGTCTCGGCTCTCACGTGGTTTCAGAGCAAGGGGGGGCATGAATGCAGACGCAGGGATGCTGACTAACTTGTCACCCCCCGACCCGGGGCTCAGCCCTGTCTTTCTGCGGGAGACTTTCCTTCCTGTGGCCCCCGGGACTCCCCTCCCCTCCCTCTGTCACCAGCCCGCGGAAGCCAAGAGAGAGAGCCCCGGGCCCGTGGGCTCACCCTCAGCCCCCAGCAGCTCGGTGGCTAACCTTCTCACCTAAAGTTAAGATTGGGAAGCACTGCCGAAACCAGTTTGGCTCAGTGAATAGAGCATCAGCCTGCGGACTGAAAGGTCCTGGGTTCGATTCTGGTCAAGGGCATGTACCTTGGTTGTGGGCACATCGGGGGTGGTGTGCAAGAGGCAGCTGATCGATGATTCTCTCTCATCGATGTTTCTAACTCTCTATCTGTCTCTCTTCCTCTCTGTAAAAACTTAATAAAAATGTATTTAAAAAAAAAAAAAAAGATTGGGAAGCACACCGAAGGGCGGAGGAAGAGGAGAGTTCCCAGAGACCCCCCCCCCCCCCCCCGTCACCCAGTGCGGCCTCGTTCTCAGGAGGAGGGACGTCCACGGAGAGAGGAAGCCCGAGACATGCTGAGTGGATGCGCAGCTGATTGAACGCAGACATTTCAGGGAGGAACAGCTGACCCCCAGCTGCGCCTCGTGGGTTTGCAATGCCTGTTATGAACGGTGCGGGGGGCACAGAGGCCTGGGGTCCCGCGTTAATACTTGGAAAGCGATGTGAACCTGTCCGGGTGCCAAAGGAATCTCTCTCTCTCTCCGCACTAGCGTCGAATGGGCTGTCCTTTCTGAAGTTGAAAGTCATCTTTCTTGTTCGAGTCGTTGACCATGCACCTCACCGTCACCCGCATCGTCATCGTAAAGGCGACAGTTCCGAGCGCCTGCTCTCCTGCAAGGCTCACGGGTCTTGCTGGGGCCGCGCCTCCCTGGCCAGGAGGTCAGCTGGCTGCCGTGGCCACTCTCAGCTGGAACCACCGCAGGTCACTCAGCTGTGACGCGTGTCCCACCTTCATTAAAAGGGGCCCGAGGTGCGCGGGGTGACCAGGCAGGCCCGTCAGCTTGCACCGGAGGGGGGATGCATTTGGGACTACCTTCTGCAGCATCCGCTCAATGGGACCCTAAGTGATTTACATACAAGAGCAGCCAGACCCACGCACCCGTCCGGGACCGTCACATGGAGAAGCCCTGGGACCCGGGGGCACAGTCAGATCTGCTCCCGTAGAGCCCAGGAGTCCAAAGAAGGCTGAGAGGGCGCAGAGCCCTGGGCTGGCCCACGGGGGACTCAGCAAGGTCCCACGGCCCCCCTAGTGGCGTCCAGTGACCGTCACGTGACCCTGCGTGGTCATAGCACCCAGAGGTCCTGCTGGAAGGAACGCATGTATCATGATGAAACAACCTACTCACGTTAGGAATCCACTCCCTTGTATTGTCTTGGCTAAATCGACGGTGGGAAGCAGAGAGCAAGGGCCTAAATATAAAGGGATGGACAGTGACAAGGACTCTCTCAAGGCAGAAACATCAGAGTCAGGTTATGCCTGGCTGGTGTGGCTCAGTGGTTGACCTGTGAGCCAGAAAGTCATGGGTCAGGGCACATGCCAGGGCTGCAGGCTTGATCCCCAGTAGGGGGCGTGTGCGAGTCGGCTGATGTATGATTCTCAGCCTTGATGTTTCTCTCCCTCTCCCTTCCTCTCTGAAATCAATAACAACATGCGTACATATTTTTTAAGGAGTCCGGTATTGAGCTGTCGGGCCGTTAAGAGGACCCAGGGCCCCTGGGTGAGTCGGGGAAAAGGGTAAACGTGATGATGGAGAGCGTGGGGCGGCTTCAGCCAGGCGGGCTCGGGCGGGGAGCAAGGCCTCGAGAGCTCTGTGGGAGACAGTCTTACCGAGGAATCACCTAGGCCAGTGGTCGGCAAACTCATTAGTCCACCGAGCCAAATATCCAAAGTACAATGATTGAAATTTCTTTTGAGAGCCAAATTTTTTAAACTTCTTCTAATGCCACGTCTTCAAAACAGACTCGCCCAGGCCGTGGTATTTTGCGGAAGAGCCACACTCAAGGGGCCAAAGAGCCGCATGTGGCCTGTGAGCCTCCGTTTGCCGACCACGGGCCTAGAAGCACTGTTCACGTGGGGCTGCTTTTCTTCCAGACTCCTTTTCCTGCAAATATATGAATCTATGTCTCCAATATTCGATGCAAAATTAGTATCCTGCAAGTCAACCTTTTTGTCTTATTTTTTATAATTTTGATTTTATCCCATGAACATGTGTTGTGCTAATGTTCTTGAAAACAGTTTGAAAACATACATGTCTACACAATAGACATGTATGTTTTGAACAAGTTGCCTTGATGTATTTAGAAGCACCTTTGCTATATATGTATATATATATATATATATATATATATATATATATATATGTGTGTGTGTGTGTGTGTGTGTGTGTGTGTGTGTATTGATTTTTCACAGAGAGGAAGAGAGAGGGATAGAGAGCTAGAAGCATGGATGAGAGAGATACATCCACCAGCTGCCTCCTGCACACCCCACACTGGGGATGTGCCCGCAACCAAGGTACATGCCCTTGACGGGAATCGAACCTGGGACCTTAGGGTCTGCAGGCCGACGCTCTATCCACTGAGCCACACCGGTTTCGGCACGCCTTTGCTCTTATACACGTAGCTTCTTGTCCAACCGCATTTGGGAGTACGTGAGCATGACCTTAAGTCTGTCTGGATTGCAGGACCGGTCGTGGGTCCGAGCTGCTGCTCAGAGGGCATGCGTGTGGCCACCGAGGCCAGTGGTTCCCGCTGCCCAGGGTGCGCCCAGAGGCCTGACTGCCGTCCCCTCCACCGGGTGCATGAAGCCCAGGGCTCCCTCCCCGTGCTCGGACCCCTGACTTTACAGATGAGGAGACAAGGCTCAGATCTGCTGGGTCTTGGCCCAAGATTCCATGACAAAACCAGGTGGGACTCACAGATCACGTTTCCCTGGAAAAAGGAAAAGGTAGACCCAGAGCCAGAAGACACCCACCTGCCGGGCAGAGATACCCCAGCCTGGACACCCCCTCCCAACTCCATCCACCGCCCACTCCCGGCCACCCACAGCCAACACCGCACACCCTGTCTTCCGTGATCCCAGAAACTGCCCCCCTGGGAACCTGCCGGGACATTTCCAAATCGTGGTCAAAGGACGGTTTTCCTCCCCAAGTGACCCTCGTGACCAGGCACCCGCCCGTCCCTGCAGACAAATCCAGCACCCACCATGCGCTCCTGCCTGGAGTGGTTCCAAAGGAAGCCTCTGCCTTCGGATCTCCAACAGAAGTAACCGCACACCGCCGGCTGCCAGCACGCCAGAGTAAGCCTGCTGGCCACGCCTCGGTCCTCTTGGCATCAGGGGAGACTCCGTCCCCCGCAGCGGCCCGGGCCACACCGGTGGGACCTGGCTTTAGTCAAAGCTGTCACTCCGATAGCCCCGAGGTGTCTGTTCCTCGCTTTGCAGAACCTTCCAGTCCAGTCCATCCATCCCGAGCCGGGGCCCCGGGAATCAGGGCTGCGAACAGGGGGACAGGGAGCTGGGGCATCAGGTGGTCGGGGAGCCGAGGGCGGGGTCAGCCGTTTCCACGTGAGACCACCTGCACTGTGGACAGGCTGAGAAAACAGGTAGCAAAGGAGTGTGTGTGTGTGTGTGTGAGTGTGTGTGTGTGTGTCCCCTGGTCCTAAACCAAAGCGTAGTCTACCCGCCCGTGTAAACAGAAGACAATCGACGTGATTTTCGGTTGAGGGTGGTTCTCGTTTCAGTATCTTTGAACCCAGAGGACTGCAAGACAACCGTGTAGAGTTATTCCGAGGACGACTCCCTGTGTGCCTAAGCGGGGTGCCCATCACAGTCACCTCACCGGGCACCGGTCAGGCTGGGGATGGTACAAACACTGGACTTTTCCCTCCGCCGCTTCCAAGAGGAGCCTCAGCGACGGGCGTAGGTGTTCCCGCTTCGACCAGCTGGTGGCGCTCGAGGCAAACGGTGCTGCTGGCGCCGCAGGGCAGAGCGAGGATGCTGGGGCCGCCTGGGGCGGGATGGAGACGGTGACCTGGGGGGGGGGGGGGTGCGCTGCTGGGAAAGAGACGGACCGACGGCTCGCGAGCTGCCTCTCCCCTCGGGGCAGCAGTGCCAGGTCTGGCCCTGGGAGCTGCAGAGGGCACCTGGCATCCCCGCCCCAGCGCCCCGGGCTGCAGCGGGGGTGGGATCACCGCAAGGGGAAAAAACAAATCTTATGAGGATTCATCGTTTTAAAATGCACCCCCCCCCAGCTTCTGGCCCCGGAGTTGAGGAGAGGGGGCCCTTTTCAGGGTGCACTGGCTCCCCTTTCGAATGCAAATGCCCTTAAGGGGCTTGTTTTCCCCGGGGCCTGGTTACTTCACAGCATCACGGCCGCGTTTTGCAAGTAAAAAGACCTGCAGTGCTCTGGGTGTGCGTTTAAATCCCGGTCATTATCACCTCTGGTTAAGCAAGCCTGGGAAAGTGAACCAGGGCTGCCAGGCAGGCTAACGTCTCACTCCCGGGAGGAAGCTGTGCGAAGAGCTGGGGGGACGGGGGTGCATTTTGCTTGAGCGGGTATTTTTCAAGGGAAGGCTGTTACGACGATGGAAAGTTTCTGAGACCTGACCGTGCAGGGCAAACGCCCAGTCTTCCCAGTAAAACGAAGCCTGTTTTGCAGCCAGCCCTCCCCCCCCCGTAAGAATTGGATGGACCCTGGTACCCATGGTCTACACGCGTTCCTTACAGGGTGGGCATAACCGCCGGCTGGAGCCGGCCTATCCAAACCCTCACTCCGTCCTGGAAAGTGCGGGCAGGAAGGCCCTGCGGCTCCGAGCCGTGCGGGAGGAAGAGCCGGGAGGGGAGGCCGCGCACAGGATCCGCTTTCGGGGGGCCGAGCCGGGAAATGGCGAGTGGCAAAGGGCCTCCTCGATCTCCCAGAACCGCTCACGTCCAGGACAGACTGCGGGTCCGAGGGAAGAACCTGACCTCGCCGTGTCACCCCTGTTTTCCCGTCTCGGTGTGTGCCAGCCCGGAACGCTCCCGGCTTCCTTTCCTCCACACAGGAGCCCTGCGCTGGGAGGGCCAAGTCCTGTGCACGAAAAACAAAGACTCTTCTTTTATTATTATTGATTTCAGAGAAAGAGAGAGGGGAGGAGGGGGAGAGAGAGAGATGGAGAAAGAGAGAGAGAGAGGAGAAAGAGGGAGAGGGAAAGAGAGAGAGGGAGGGAGAGAGGGAGAGAGAGAGATGGAGAAAGAGAGAGAGAGAGGAGAGAGAGGGAGAGGGAAAGAGAGAGAGGGAGGGAGGGAGGGAGAGATGGAGAGAGAGAGGAAGAGAGAAACACCAATGATGAGTCACTGATGGGCTGCCTCCTGCACGCCCCACACTGGGGATTGAGCCCACAACCTGGGCCTGTGCCCTGACCGGGAATCGAACCGCGACCTCCTGGTTCATAGGTTGATGCTCAACCGCCGAGCCAGGCTGGCCGAGCCAGAGACTTTCCCCCCAGGAGACACGCTGCACATGTATGTGCACAGGGTTCTCTGCCCTCGCCCACTCTCCGGGAGCCCCGAGGGGCGTGGGGACGCTGGTCCTCGCCCGGTAAGGGAGAGCCGGGGCTCAGGTGTGCCCGGTGCCGGCTGGAAATGCCTGACCGGAGAGCCCACGCTCTCTTTGGCCAGCTGTTAGAAAACAGTGCAACCATCCTCTCCAAAGTCACACCACGATCCAAGCGCCAACAGGGCGGAGCCACCCACCGGTCCCGGGCCTCAGCCCTCCGGTGGCCTGCAGGAGCCAAATGCCTAGCGTGCATCCTGTGACCGCCATCCATCGGAGCTCCCGCAGTGATAGCCAGGAAAAAGGACCAATTCACCACAATTGACTGGATCTTTTTATTGTCTTCCAAATAACGAAAAGGGAAGGGAAGCAGGGGGTGGGAGCTTCCTGGTTACAGACGCAGAGCAGGCCTGACAGCTGGGTGCCCGGGGCTGAGGCCGCAGTTAGAGGCGGTGTCTGGGCCTCCAGTCCCGGCTCTGCCAGGGAGCGGAGTGGGGGCGCTGGGAGAGGCACCTCCCCCTTTCCGTGCCGCGGTGTCCCCATCTGCTAAACGGGGTGATAACAGAACCGCCTCTAGAGGCGGCCGTGAGGTCCGAGCTCACCCACGGCACGCCACGGAGATAGGTTCCGTGCTGAGATACATTCAGCCTTTACGTGTCCTCTGTATAAGTGCCTCATGCTGGCATTTCTTCATACATACCCCATCACCTTCTTCTCCAACACACAGGTAAGAACGCCTCCCCGAAACGGCGTGGCTCAGTGGATAGAGCGTCGGCCTGCGGACTGAAGGGTCCCGGGTTCGATTCCCATCAAGGGCATGTACATTGGTTATGGGCGCATTCCCAGTCGGTGGTGTGCAGGAGGCGGCTGATCGATGATTCTCTCTCATCGATGTTTCTAGCTCTCTATGCCTCTCTCTTCCTCTCTGTAAAAAAATT
The DNA here is from genome assembly GCA_963924515.1 of Vespertilio murinus. Taxonomy (NCBI): domain Eukaryota; kingdom Metazoa; phylum Chordata; class Mammalia; order Chiroptera; family Vespertilionidae; genus Vespertilio; species Vespertilio murinus. The sequence continues at coordinate 197,533,478 of OZ004706.1, read as the reverse complement.
TAGTAAAATATATTTATTAAAAGAAGAAAAAAAAAAAAGAACGCCTCCCTCCCACCATGCCTTAGCAGCCCTGTGCCTAACGTACATGTTCCCTTCGTTTCCCCAAAGTGCGAGTCACTTTCCCGGCAGAGGTTCAGAGAGAGCGCCACGTAGCAAGCTTGCAAACGCGTGTCAATGTTTCTGGAAACCACCTAAGTGTCCAAGGACAGGAAGGGGGTTAAGAAAAGGGTGCCGGGGGCACAGGATGTTTACAAATGACTACAACAGCGTCTGGATAACCAGCCCGCCCGCAAGCACGCCACGCCATGGGCAGAGGAAGACGCAGCGCGATGCTGGCGCTCTGGCTGCGGTGCCGGGGGCGGTGGGGACGGCGGCTTCTGCCTCCTCGGTTGTGCCTTTCCCGAGGGCCAGCCTCCCACACGGTGAGCTGAGCGCTCACTGCGTGCAAAGCAAACCTCGGAGGGTTGACCGTGCACCGTGCACTGGCTCCTCACCAAAGCCATTTGATGCAGATGATAAGATGCTCCCTCCTCGCAGGTGGACAAACCAAGGGAGCGGAGGACTCGGTCGGTTGGAGCATCATCCATGTGCCAGAAGGTTGCGGGTTCCCTTCCCCAGCTGGGGCGCGTGCTGGAGGCAACTGACAGATATTCTCCCCTCGTCAAAAAAATGGATGTATTTTAATAACAATCGAAATATATTTATTTTTTCTCTTTTTGGTACATACACAAAATAATAATAAACAACAAATAAAATTATTCATAATAAAATATAAATAAAAGTTATATTATAAATAACATTTATTTGCACACCAGACCATCTCACGCCTCACAAGACTGTCTTGACTTGACTCATGAGAACGTAGAATCAGGCGCAGCTAAGCACGGTGCAGTGCATATCCCCCCAAACTCCGGTGCAACGTGTCCCCCCACCAAACTCTTCCCGTGCCCCTGGGGGTACGCGTACCACACTTTGGGCAACACTGCTCTAAATCAATTTAAAAAGGAATTTGAGCACAAAGAAGGAAAGGAAGATATTTCTTTTTCATTTGAAAATACATTGAATTTAATGTCTTAAGTGAAGCACGCCTACGTCTTTAAAAAAAAAAAAAAAAAGGATTGCGAGTCCCAGGTCCCAGCACAAGGCAGATGGCACTGACCTGGGGCACTCACTGCCCCGTGAGCGGACAGTCCGCCCTGATGCACCATCCAACCAACACTGATGAGGGCGCTTCCCTTGCTCCAGCCGCGGTGCTAACCCTGGGCACACCCTTCCGACATGTCCCCCGGGGCCGGGGTCCGAGGTTTTAAAACAAGAGTCTCCAGAGGACCGCCTCGCAGGAAACGGGGCGCGGGGGGGTGTTGAACCAGCGGCATCGGCCCTGGGCAGAGCCTCCTTCCAAAGAGGTGGTGCGGAACGTGAAGCACACTTCTTCCTGGGAGTCTGGGTCGGAGGGATCGGAGACGAGGGTGTGGTGGGGAGGAGGGGGGGGGGGAGGAGGAGGAGGAGGAGGAGGAGGAGGAGGAGGAGGAGGGGGAATCTAACAGCAGAGTTTGTGAAAGATTCTGGGGAAACTTCACCAGGTCAGAGGGCCTGCGGGAAACCCAATGAGAGCCTCATTCAGGCAGTGAACTTGAGAGAATTAAAAATACAAACCCCCTCATGGGCTCACACGGGGCCTTGACCTGAACCCACGGCCTCCACGCTGTCCTCTTCGGCTCGCCTGCGCGTTTCATCCAACGGCATCGCCTTCCCACAACTTGCAGGATAAAGGGACTCATTGAAGTTTATTCCATTTGCACCAAATACATTTTCTTTTCTTTTCTTCCAGAAATATACTTTATTGATTTTTCACAGAGAGGAAGGGGAGAGAGAGAGTTAGAAACATCGATGAGAGAGAAACATCGACCAGCTGCCTCCTGCACACCCCCCACCGGGACGTGCCCGCAACCAAGGCACGTGCCCTTGACCGGAATCGAACCCAGGACCCTTCAGTCCGCAGGCCAACGCTCTATCCACTGAGCCACACCGGTTAGGGCCAAAGGCATTTTCTTCCCCTTCAGGCTGACTTCCTTGTAGCTCTAAAATTACACAGGAGCGGCCCTGTCTCCCAGCCTCCGGGGAAGTGTAAAAATAGAGCATTTCCTCCCTCCGTCAGCAGTCCGCACAGGCATCTGCCCTGCGCCGCGGTGTCTTCTGGAGGCCCCCGTCCCTCTGGCCGAAGGGGCGGCGGGAAATGGAGGGAAATCTCCTCTCTCTCTTTATTTGAAGGGGTGACGTGGAACCTGACACGATGCGACGGCGATGCCGAGCGCAGTGTGTGTCTGTGCAGGAGCCTTTAGGAGATCCTTCTAGATCCAGAGTGGACGAGGGCCCCGTGGGCTGCGGACCTGGGTTCGATTCCAGGTCAGGACACAGGCCCCCAGACCTCCTCCCCAGGCTGGAGGAGGTCTGGGGGCCTGGCGGGGTGGCCGGGTGGCAGGAGGGAGATGGATGGGCACCGGCCGGGCTCGAGTTCTCCATCCCGAAGAGAGAGGCGGCAGCAGAGCCTGCCGAGGTCTTGTTCTGGGCCGCGGGCCAGCACCATGGGGGTCAGGGGCAGAGGGGGGCTGGCCTTCTCCTCCCCGGGGGGCTGCGTGTGCCAGGCCCCCTCCCTCCAGCCAACCACGTCCTCCCCGCCGGGCGGGCTCTCAGTGGCCAGCGCCTCTGCGCCTCCTCTGGGTTTTCAGCATCTCCTTCGGCCCCCAGCGACAGAGGGGCCGGCCTAGAACCACCCGCCAAAGAAGGAAGATCGGGGGTGAATGAACGGCTTTTCCACATCGCCCACCCCGCACTCACCGCGGAGCCCACCAGCAGCCGCCCGGTGAGGCGTCAGTCATCAGCCGTGCATTCCCCCAGCAGATATTTCAGAGCCTGCCTCTTTTTTTTCTTTTCTTTTAAAATATTTTTTTATTGATTTCAGAGAGGAAAGGTGAGAGAGAGAGAGAGAGAAAGAAGCATCAACGATGAGAGAGAATCACTGATTAGCTGCCTCCTGCAGGCCCCACACTGGGTATCAAGCCCGCAACCCGGGCCTGTGCCCTGACCGGGAATCGAACCGTGACCTCCTGGTGCACAGGTGGACGCTCAACCACCGAGCCACACGGACCAGGCCAGAGTCCGTTTCCCAGGCGGCTGGCACTGAGGAGCCTGCGTCTCCAGGGGGGGCAAAACAGAACGGCGCCTGCCCCCAGGGCGGGGTCTCTGCGACAGGAAACGGACAGGAGGCCACTAGCACCTCGGTCCCAAGGAGGGGAGGGCGGTGTCCTGAGAGTGAGGGGCAGGCCCATGTCCTCAGGGGCGGAGCCGGAAAGAGGGGCCGGAGGTAGGGAAGGACGGAGCTGGGCAGAGCTGAGTGCAGGGCCTGGGCCTCGGGGAGCCGGGGGGTCCCAGACCGGAGCGGGAGGAGAGAGAGCGTGGCCGGAGGCCGTGGGGCAGACACAGGACACCTCGGGGCGCTGGGAGCGGGTCCACGGGGCCCAGGATGCCCAGCAGCAGGTGTGGGTTTGTTCTCAGTGCCCATACCAGCCACGAGCCGGGAGCCCCGGCTGCCATCTGGGGGCTCCCTGCAGACACCCAGCCCGGGGGCCCCAGGCCTCGCCTTCTCCCGAGACGAAGGCCCCTCTGCATTTCACCGCTGTTACCTCTCACCAGCCCGTCCGTGTCTCCTCTCCCTCCCGGCCTCATCTGCCGCTAGCTCTTTACATCTGACCTTGCCTCCTCGCACAGAGGCCTTGGCCTCTCTCAGTATGTCCAAGAGGCCAGTCCTTTGAGGAAGGAAGGGGACTCGGGGCTTTCCCAGCCGCCGGCTCCTCCCTGCCAAAGGCCAGTGTGGTCCCCGCCGCCAACAACCAGAGCTTCCTTCCCGGCACTCGGTTCAGGGAAGCCGATGGTCACCCCGGACCCCGTGGCGGGGCTGACTCACGGGCAGTGTTTCCCCCAGCGTGGACTGCGGCTGTTTTGCAAAGCGGCGAGCAGGCTCCGTGGGAAGGGCTGGCCACGTGGGTTCACAGAGATGAGGTCGATTCCGTGGCCACAGGAGGGCTCGGCCCCGTCTCACAGCCCTCGATCTGCAGCCGCACGCAGCACGGCGGCCTCCGTGTCACCATGGCGACGGCATCCGGCCACCTCTGCGCCTCTGCTTTCCTGTCTGCGTGGGGACCGCGGCGGCGGCGCACCGGAAGGCACAGATCGCATCTCAGAGGCCCGGGTCCTGGACAGCGTCTCCAGCCCGTGCGGCCTCCGTGCGTGTCAGCCAAACAAGGGGTTCACTGGCGGCAGTGGCCACTTCCTGGCCTCAGCTCACCCTGCCTCCTTGTGCTCCGAGCGCACCCCGAGACCACCGTTCCGAGGAGCAGGCCCGAGGGGAACCCTCTGAAGAGCACGCGCTGCTCTGGGAAAACCAGCAGAGCCAACGGCTCAGCACCTGCTGTGGGGAGCCCAGAGCCCATGGCCACGGGCTGTCCTTTTCCTCGTGGGCAAGTGTTCCACCCAAACCTCACGGGAACCAAAAATATCATCACCACCAGGCAAATTACTGTCCTGCTGTGGTCTCTCTCTCTCCCTCTCTCTCTCTCTCTCTCTCTCTCTCTCTCTCACACACACACACACACACAATGGTACGGCACCATCATCATTAAAAGTTGTCTTTGAACTGGGAAATGCAGAGTAGAAAAAACCATTGACAAATTGATAATCCTGCCCCAGCTAAGGTGATTTTGGCATCTTTTCTTCGTCACCGTCTCTTTTCCAAGTCAAGATTTTTGCTACTCACCCTGGAAACGTTCCTTCTGCCGCCCCCAGGCTCCAGGCCGCCCGCCTTGCCGAAGTGGTTCGTGCTGCGTGAGGAGCCGCAGGCCGCCGGGAGCCGGGCGGGGCCTGGCGGGCGGGCGCTGACCAGCTGGCAGGAGCTCCCTGCGGCCCACGCGCCTTGAAGGGGAATCGGCAGAGAGCAATCGGTCAGTCCCAAGGCAGAGAGCATGGGTCCGAGAGGGCGTCAACCAGGCAGCCACAGAACCCAGGGAGGAGGTGGTGAGCGGGCAGGGGTGGCCGCTCCATGGGGAGGGAGCCCCAGGAACCTCCAGGACTCACCTGGGACGGCGTCCAGCGGTCCCCAGATCTACTGTGCTGAGGGTCCCCGTGCTGGTTTGCAAGCATCCCAGCCCATCCCCTCCCCTGGGACATCCCAGCCCCACTTGATCTTCAGGACCCCGCTCCCAGGACTTCCCAGCATCCACTTGGATTGGTGGGAGTGAGGGGGCTGATGGGAGATGGGCTGCAGGTGGGCACTGCTCTCTGGTGGGTGGGAGCGGGGGCTGATGGGAAATGGGCTGCAGGTGGGCACTGCTCTCTGGTGGGGGGAGCGGGGGCTGATGGGAGATGGGCTGCAGGTGGGCACTGCTCTCTGGTGGGGGGAGCGGGGGCTGATGGGAGATGGGCTGCAGGTGGGTGGGAGTGAGGGCTGATGGGAAATGGGCTGCAGGTGGGCACTGCTCTCTGGTGGGGGAGCGGGGCTGATGGGAGATGGGCTGCAGGTGGGCACTGCTCTCCTGGTGGGTGGGAGCGGGGGCTGATGGGAGATGGTCTGCAGGTGGGCACTGCTCTCTGGTGGGGGGAGCGGGGGCTGATGGGAGATGGCTGCAGGTGTGCACTGCTCTCTGGTGGGGGGAGCGGGGGCTGATGGGAGATGGTCTGCAGGTGGGCACTGCTCTCTGGTGGGGGGAGCGGGGGCTGATGGGAGATGGGCTGCAGGTGGGCACTGCTCTCTGGTGGGGGGAGCGGGGGCTGATGGGAGATGGTCTGCAGGTGGGCACTGCTCTCTGGTGGGGGGAATGGGGGCTGATGGGAAATGGGCTGCAGGTGGGCACTGCTCTCTGGTGGGGGGAGCGGGGGCTGATGGGAGATGGGCTGCAGGTGGGTGGGAGTGAGGGCTGATGGGAGATGGGCTGCAGGTGGTCACTGCTCTCTGGTGGGGGAGCAGGGCTGATGGGAGATGGGCTGCAGGTGGCCACTGCTCTCTGGTGGGGGGAGCGGGGTCTGATGGGAGATGGGCTGCAGGTGGGCACTGCTCTCTGGTGGGGGGAGCGGGGGCTGATGGGAGATGGGCTGCAGGTGGTCACTGCTCTCTGGTGGGTGGGAGCGGGGGCTGATGGGAGATGGGCTGCAGGTGGGCACTGCTCTCTGGTGGGAGTGGGGGCTGATGGGAGATGGGCTGCAGGTGGGCACTGCTCTCTGGTGGGGGGAGCGGGGGCTGATGGGAAATGGGCTGCAGGTGGGTGGGAGCGGGGGCTGATGGGAGATGGGCTGCAGGTGTGCACTGCTCTCTGGTGGGGGGAGCGGGGGCTGATGGGAGATGGGCTGCAGGTGTGCACTGCTCTCTGGTGGGGGGAGCGGGGGCTGATGGGAGATGGTCTGCAGGTGGGCACTGCTCTCTGGTGGGTGGGAGCAGGGGCTGATGGGAGATGGGCTGCAGGTGGTCACTGCTCTCTGGTGGGTGGGAGCGGGGGCTGATGGGAAATGGGCTGCAGGTGGGCACTGCTCTCTGGTGGGGGGAGCGGGGGCTGATGGGAGATGGGCTGCAGGTGGGCACTGCTCTCTGGTGAGGTGAGCGGGGGCTGATGGGAGATGGGCTGCAGGTGGGTGGGAGCGGGGGCTGATGGGAGATGGACTGCAGATGGACACTGCTCTCTGGTGGGGGGAGCGGGGGCTGATGGGAGATGGGCTGCAGGTGGGCACTGCTCTCTGGTGGGTGGGAGCAGGGGCTGATGGGAGATGGGCTGCAGGTGGTCACTGCTCTCTGGTGGGTGGGAGCGGGGGCTGATGGGAAATGGGCTGCAGGTGGGCACTGCTCTCTGGTGGGGGGAGCGGGGGCTGATGGGAGATGGGCTGCAGGTGGGCACTGCTCTCTGGTGAGGTGAGCGGGGGCTGATGGGAGATGGGCTGCAGGTGGGTGGGAGCGGGGGCTGATGGGAGATGGACTGCAGATGGACACTGCTCTCTGGTGGGGGGAGCGGGGGCTGATGGGAGATGGGCTGCAGGTGGGCACTGCTCTCCTGGCGCCCGGCGGTGGTCAGCCTGTTTCTGAGGTGCAGGAGGGGCTGGCGCCTGCTCTCCCACACACCTGGTCCTCAGGAGGAGCGTCACTGGGGTGACCTGGACAGCTCCTCCTCCTGTAACATGAAACCACCACCACCCCAACACACACACACACACACACACACACACACGTGATTACAGGTCCCGGATGCCCAGCTGAGTCAGGAGCGCTTCAGCAAGTCGAAATAAAAATGCATAAATCTGAAAACGAACACCGTTACTAAGGAGGTGACGAAGCAGAACCCTGTACCGAGACCCTGTGGTTGGAAAGAGAATTCAGTTCTTCAAAAGCAGCGGAAGAGTCGGGATCTCTTCTATAAAAGCAAGCCCTTTGCACGCCCGGAAGGTGCCCTGGGGGTCCCTGAGTCACGGGCCTGGGAAGATGCTCAGGGTCATTTAAAAATATCCATGCCCCCCCCCCAAAAAAAAATCCATGCCAGTAAACAAAGCCTCTTGACTGTCCCCGCGGAGACCTGGTGACTAAGTGGTGCTGCCTAGGAAACTGAGTGCGCGCCCTCAGCTTCTCCCTCGCTCCGTGCAGCCGGAAGTATTGATGTCTTCATTACTGGGCTCGATAAGTAATTAGCACGTGGTCACGTGTACCTTCTCGCTCAGGCTGAGCAGGAAGCCCGCGCTGGGAGCTCAGGGCGGAAGCTGATAGCTCCGGCACCACGCTACCGCTCCAGCAGCTGTGTGCGCTGCGTGTGGGCTTTCTTGCATCTCACCGAACCACGTCCCGTGCCACGGGACGGGACCCCGGCCCTGCTTCCCAACACCCTTCAATGGCGTGTTGTCTCTAAATTGCTCAGTGTGGCCAAAACCGGTTTGGCTCAGTGGATAGAGCATCGGCCTGCGGACTGAAGGGTCCCGAGTTCGATTCCAGTCAAGGGCATGTACCTTGGTTGCGGGCATATCCCCGGTGGGGGGTGTGCAAGAGGCAGCTGGTCCTTGATTCTCTCTCATCGATGTTTCTAGCTCTCTGTCCCTCTCTCTTCCTCTCTGTAAAAAAAATTTTTTTAATCAATAAAATATATTAAAAATAAATAAATAAAAATAAATTGCTCAGCATGGCCTGGCTAGTGTGGCTCAATGATTCAGCATTGTCACCCTATGAACCAGGAACTCAAGGTTCAATTCCAGGTCAGGGCACATGCCTGGGTTGCAGGCTTGACCCCCAGGAGGGGGCAAGCAGAAGACAGCCAATCAATGATTCTCTCTCATCGTTGATGTTTCTTATCTCTCTCTCTCCCTCTCCCTTCCTCTCTGAAATCCATACAAATATATTTTTTAAAAATAAAATGCTTAGTGTGATGCCTGCACAAGTAGATGTTCAATAAATGTTAGTTCCTATCTGGTTTATATTTTATTTTATTTTATTTTATTTTGGAAACACTGTCTTAAGCGCTTTACAAATACTAGCGCGTTTAAGACTCACGCCATCCCTGCGGGGTAGACATTATTACTGCCCTGTCTTATCCCTGAGGAGCCAGGAGGCAGTGAGAGGAGTCACTTTTAGAGTGAGGTGGTGCTGACCTCCTCCGTCCCCCACCTCCCACTGGGGACCGCCTCTGAGGCACTCTGTTCATCTGCTGGAGCTGCTGTGACAAATGCCACACGCAGGCTGGGGGCCTTAACGCTGCAGACATGTGATCTTTCACAGTTCTGGAGCCGGGAAGCCCAAGATCAAGGTGCCGACAAATTCCTCCATGGCCTTTCCTAGGTCTGTGCAGAGAGAGCCCTCGTATCCGCGCCTCTTCCCATAGGACGCCAGCCCTCTGGGGTTAGGGCCCCACCCTCATGACCTCATGTAACCTCAACGACCTCTGTAAAGGGCCTCACCACAGGGTGTGGGCCTCAGCCTGTGAGCCTCTGGGCCGACACGATGGCTTGTCCAGCCCGGTCTCCTGGGCCCGGTGGCAGACGGCACTTGGGATCCAGATTCCGGTTCAGTTCAGCGCCTGGTTCTGCCCTTGGCTCTGCCCTCCGGCCGTTCATTACCCAGTGAAAGCGCTGGTGGGACACGGATGTATGGCCTCCCGTCTCCCTCCTCCCAGCTCAGCAGATGTTTCCCCAGGAAAAGGGAAGAAGGCCCTGACCGGTGTGGCTCAGTGCATAGAGCTTAGGCCTGGGGACTGAAAGGTCCCAGGTTCGATTCCGGTCAAGGGCATGTACCTTAGTTGCAGGCATTCCCAGTGGGGGTGTGCAGGAGGCAGCTGATTGATGTTTCTCTCTCATCAACGTTTCTGTCTCTCTATCCCTCTCTTCCTCTCTTAAAAAAAAAAAAAAAATATATATATATATATATATATATATATATATATATATATTTTTTTTTTTTTTTTTTTTTTAAGGGAAGAAACTGGAAGAAATATCTGGTGCAGGCTCCACACTGCTCCTCCAGCCCCAGCCCCGTGCGCTATTGAGGCAGACTCTGTAAGGGGCGCAGTGTCCGCCCCCCCTGCATAACCCTCCCCCTGCCCCCTGTCCTGGGCATCATCCCAAGTGCCCCCCAGGAAGCAGCCGCTGCCCCCCCAGGGGATCTGAACCCGCGCTGCTCCCACAGGCCGAGCAGCTTCAGCCTTGGCGTCAAGCTCAGGCCTGGGGTGAGCAGGCCCTCGGACCTGCTGCCCTCGAAGAGAAGGAAGGTGGGGAGGGGGCCCCCAGACACGCACAAGCGGGGCCGGGCCGGCACCTCCAAGGCTGGCAGCTCCCCCCGAGGTGAGGGGGGCCCTGCAGCTGAAACCCGGCCCCAGGAAGAGCTTCGTCCCCCTCTCCCTCCCCCTCCCCATCCCCAGCCAAATGCACTTCCTTTCCCTGTGGCCTCTCCCCTCAGGGGGCGGGTAGCACAGCATCTCCCAAAGCCGTGACCCAAGTAACTGTTCGGCCTGCCAGGCCTGCACAGGCATTGTTCGGGGGGGACACACTTCCTGCGGCTGCTGCAGGGTCCCGGCATCTGGGGCGAAGCTCACGGGCGTGGGAGTGATGTCATCTCCTGGCCCTGGACGGGGGGTCCCAGCCTTCCCCCTCCCTCCGACTGGTCCTGGGAAAGGGCAGGGCAGGCTCTGCTCAGCGCCCTCGCACCCCTCACCTTCCACAGGCCTGCTGACGGAGGCAGGGGTGCCTCCAGGTAGGGGTCCTGCTGGCCCCCGAGACAGTGGGAAAGCAGTTCCCCCCCCCCCATCATCTGGAGGCAGCCTTCCGAGCGGGCCGGCCAGCTCTGCCCGTAGCTCTGCCCGGAACGGCATCACAGCCTCCTAATGAAGTTAGGTGCTCGTGGGGAACAGCACAATTAAAACCAGAAAATCATTCAGGAAGATTAAGCCCACGAGGGGAGGCCATTTCTCCTATGGCGGAGAGGAAATACAATTAGAGGAAGTTATTAAAAACACCTACACGGAGATCGGGACGCCGCCTCCTGCGCCGAAGCGCCGGCTCCGATCGAGGCGGCGAGATTTCACTTCCGCTGTTTCCAAACCGAATTAGAGAGCCGATTGCCGTGGCCCCGGGAGGCCTGGCCGCCCCTCGCGGTGGATTGAGAGACGTTGAGGCTGGAGCCGCCGGAAATGACTGCTGGGCAGCACAACTTCCTGCGTGGTCGGGGGGAGCTGCCGACGCTGTGATCGGTAAATCTGTCCTGGCACCTGGCACCGACGTTCATACGAACTTCGCAGAATGGCCCACGGGGCGGAAACCACTTACTTCTCAGGACGCGGACAGGAAAGTTCTGTGACTGTGATCAGGACAGGGGCAGATCCGACCTGACACAGACAAGGAACGGTGTAGGCATAACGTGGACCTACTGCGCGTGTATCTACCTGTAATATGAATTATTTTCTGATATGAAGGCTGTCCTCGGGATCTGACCGTTGGAGAAACACAACAGCGTGGGGAAGAGCTCCTCTCTTGGAGTCAGGCGGTCTTACGTCCAGTGTGGCCGGGGGGGGGGGGGGGCACCAAACATCACCCCACACCTCAGTCTCCTCCTCCAAGAAAAGGGGGTCGGAGAGCCACTTTTCGGGATGTCACGGGGATGAGATGAGGCGATGCCCGCGGTGTGTTACATTGACCTCTCTCTCTCTCTCTCTCTCTCTCTCTCTCTCTCTCTCACACACACACACACACACACACACACACACACACACAGGGCTAACTCGGGGACCAACCACCGTAGATGTATCCCGCAGGAGGGAAAGACGAGGACTGTTGCTTACAGAGTGTTGAGTGGACCTCAAGGAAGACTCCAAACCCTTCAGGATGGACCCACAAGGGAAGCCGTGAGCGATGAAGCGGCCTCTGTGGCTCAAAGACTCTGGTGGCCCAGAGCCACCAGCCACGGCGTGGGACTCTCACCCCCACGATCTCCTGGCAGGTGGGAATCAGACGGCGTTACCCAAGGGCCGCTTTGCTCCGTTGCACTATTTCAAGGCTCTGCTCTTACCTCCTCTCTGCTCCCTCCATCTCTTCCTGGATTCACTGTCTTCCTTTCGTCACCTTCTTGGATGCCTACCGGGTACATGTTACCCCCCCGCCTCTCCTCCGCCTTCAAGACCTTCAAATGACTCCTCCGTCCGTCGCTCACGTTTCTCTGCTGTGATCACACGTGTCATCCATGTCCCCTGAGCCTGGCCCACCCATCACAGCGTCCCCAAACCCCGTCCCACCGGCCACCTCCCCTCATCCATCCTCCCCTCTCCTCCTGCAGCGAGCCCTTCTCTCATTCTCCCCGTAGCCACGATCGTGGCAACTGAAGACCCACCGGCCAGACGGAGGACATCCGTGCCCCGCCAATGAGAGCAGGCACCCCTGGTCCTTCCCCGGGGACGGGCACCCTCCCTCCGGGCCTGACCCCGCCCAGAGTGCACCCAGCGCGCCGGGCACTGCCCTGCCCTCGGCCTCCGCGGATCCTCCCTGCGGTGTCCTCCGCTGCTCTCTGCCGAGACCTGTTCCCACACCACAGCCCCCCCCTCCGGCTGGAGCGTCCTCGAGAACCGCCCTGGGGCGGAAAGCCATGATGCTGGGTCCTGACAACCTGCCGGGAGTCGAGTTGCTGCGGCTTGCCTGTCTCTCCCGTCTGGAGGGAAGGCTGCCCGGGAGGGATGGGAGCCACGCCAGACCTTGTAAGCCAGAGGAGTGGTTCTGAGGGGCGGCAGGGAGGGTAGGGATGTGTGTTTGCCGGAACCTTCCGTGGCTGGGCTCTGAGGAGGGTCCCATCACGTGGGAGAGGGGAGAGAGCCCTCAGCCAGCAGACACGTAAGTGACCCAGACTCTGCACTCTCATGGCCTCTGCAGGACCCCCTTCCTCCCCCGTCCCCCCACCTCGGGCAGCCACTCCACCACCCCCAGAGCCTCGGTCTCCTCCGTGTCATTGCCAGGATCTCCGAGACGCAGATGAGCCCTCCGCCCGGGGAGAAGGAAAGTACAAGTGATGACTCTCCTACTCCCGGGACTTTCCCTTCCGTGTCCCTGCTGTCACCCCAGCGAGGCCTGGTTCCCCAGGGGCAGGAAGCTGCTGTCGGGGGCAGGTCAGGTCAGGACACATCCCCACCTCCCCCGGGAGGGGGCGCACTTTCTCGGGGTGGGGGGCCCAGTGACAACTTGGCCTCCCCGGGAGAAACACAGAAAACCACACCCAACGCGGCTCGCGCCGTCGGCCACAGAGGACTCCACAGTCCATACAGCTCCACTGCTCTGTCTCCGGGGAAAGTAAACCACTATGTTTGTGGAAAAGTTGGTGGCCGGCGCCACGGGTGAGGGCCGCAAGCAAGAAGTTCTCAGCGGGAGGCGGGAGGAGAGGCCGCTGCGCTGGGGACAGCGGGGGGCCCACAGCCACGCGCGGCTTCCTCTGAGAACAGCAAAGAGGACCAATCTCTGCCTTCCCACAATGGGCCGTTTATGAAAACCTGGGGGGCAATGGTCAAGTTGATTTCACTAAAAATGTAATATCTCATCTTACTCCCCCCCCCCTTCCCGCCCGCCCCTGTGCTGTCTTGGTTCAAGACTGGGCTAAATTTGTTTAGACAAGTTCTACAGTATTAAAAAAAGGAAAAAGAAAAGAGGAAGGTGCAGTACATAGAGTTTTCAAGGCCAGGGACATTCTGTTCCCAGCCCTCGGTTTGCATTTGAATGTGCTTTACATTTTGAAGGCAAGCTCTAGCTTGTAAATCGAACGGGGAACTCATCTCCGAGCCGCCCCTCGCTTGTTATGTAATTGGAGAAATTTCTGGCGAGGAGACACCTTCAGCTGAAAGCCAGGCAGGTCTGCTGATCTTAAACAACACTGACATGGATCTGTCCCGCCGATAATATCTGGGCGGCGGTGGCTGGCGCTTCCCCCAAGTCTGCCTGCCGCGTGCATCTTGCCAGCTCGGCTGCCGCCCGGATAATCACTCTGGTGGGGAAGGGAGAGGGATTCTTGGGCAAGAAAGTCCAATATTCTCAGCGCTGACGCTAGGGGAAGCGGGTTTCCTTTGTGAAAGCTGCCTCGGAGTCTTAAATTTAGAGCGATGACAGACTGCCTCCAGAATCAGTCATCGTTAGCAGCGCCCAGAACCGTTCTGAGAACTGCCTGTGCCTTAAGAGCATTATGGTAATACACCCCGTAAGCGGCCCCTGTTCTGGTAAACACGCGTCTCGTTCTCTTCGAGCTATAAAATCCCAGCTCAGCCACGGGAATAAGTGCTTTTTCATGGCCTTCCTTAGTGCTTTTGTGAACAAAACCACTTTCCCAGCGACACCTCCCTCCTGCCACCAAGCCCTTGAGGAGGGAACATCTTGTGAGTGGATGAAGACTTTTAAAAAAATTACATCTATACATATTATTTCAGAGAGGAAGGGAGAGGGAGGGAGAGAGATAGAAATATCAATGATGAGAGAGAATCACTGATTGGCTGACTCCTGCGTGCCCTCTACTGAGAGTCGAGCCCACAACCTGGGCCTGTGCCCTGACCAGGAATTGAACTGTGACCTCCTGGTTCATAGATTGACAGTCAACCACTGAGCCACGCTAGCCAGGCCGGATGAGGACTTTTATAAAACCCTCTTTCTGCATCAGCTGCTCCCGGGCCGAGGCTGGGTGGCGGCGCTCTCAGCGTCCGAAGGAGGGAGGGTCTCCAGCACCCTCACCTCCGCCACCATCACACTCCCCCTCCAGCTGCTGATTTCTTTCACACGGCGTCCTCTCAACGACACTACTACTTAACGCGCGTGCTGTCTCTCTCTCCTCACAAGATCAGGAACTCCGAGAAAAATCTACATGGGGTTTTCTTACAGGTGGGATGGTCTACAAACCCAAGAGAGACATTGTAACATGAGAATGGCCTGTATGGGAGTGTAGCCCTTGGCATGTGTAGGACAGGGACGTTTTCTGCTTTGTTCACTCTGTATCCCCAGCTTCCGACAATATCAGGTACTCCGTGAGTGCAGCCACTTCATTCACCTAGAACTGTAATGACAAAAGGCACTGCGAGTCCATGTACAATGTTAAAAGATTCCGTCTTTTATGAGAGGCAATAAATGCATGCCTGGCGGTGTAAGTCCCTCGGGTACTGTCCCATCACGGTGAGGGTTTCTGAACCCCTAAGAGTGACCGCTGGGGACCATGGACGGAGATCCTCTGACAGAAGGGGGCAAGTGCAAAACTGAAATGCACACCTGATCCTCTTACCAGGTGTGTATCCTGAGCAAACCCACTTCAGCTCCCCGAGTCCTGGCCCTCTCTTGTGGTGAACGGACGTCACTCTAGCGCATCTACCTGCCCAACCAGGTTGGAAAGAATGAAAGAGATTCTTTGCAAACAGGTCTTGTAGGCCATAGAGGTCACGGGCCACACTCGCATATCGCTGTCCCCTATGGAAGTCTGCTACAATGACCTGTAGGTCTCGGGCCCATGGTCACGACCAGGCCTCTGCATCCCACTGCCCACACCCTAGTCCCTCCATCCCCATGGTCCACTGTCACCAACGTAACAACAGGAGCACGTGGGGCTGTGTAGAGCATCCCTCAGGCAAGGAAACCCCGTGTAGACTTGCCTCGGATGCAGACTTCCCACCTGCCACCAGGGCGATGTGTTGGATTCACACTGCGCGGCTTCAGTGACTCAGAGAATGCACAGCTTGTGTCTCTGAGCCCCAACCGCTGTGACCAGCTCTCAGAACCCTTAAACGCGCCTCATAGTAACACTGCCTTTCTTTAAGCCGGGCGAGGTTTTAACGCATGCTGGGAACATTTCATCTCTCACCTTTCTTTCTGTTCAGCGCGAGGGGAAAAGTGTTGTGCGAAGATGAGATGAGGATCATAGGGGCTGGCTATGCTCCCCGTCTCTGACTGTTTTCTCGGGGGCTGGTCTTCGCGAACCAATTGTCTGTGCTCGCTGACATCGGCCGTTCTCTCCACGGCAGGTGGCACCGTGGGGTGACACCATCATGGACTCTTCCTTGATTATGGGGTAACATCTCTCTTCACGATCCGCTGACAAGTTCATGAATAAGTTTGAAAAGCGTGGGCTCCAGGGGCTCCTACAAAAGAGGAACCGAACCACAAGCCACGGAAGTCGCCCGTCTCCTCTCACAGCTGCGGCTTCAGCACATTCCGTCAGAGGGGGGAAAGGTGTTAGGAAGCTTCTAGAAGTTGACATGCCCACGTATTTCTTCCAACCTCTTACGTTCACCTGTGCGGGCACGGAACCCTTGCCCTGCCTCGGCCCAAACAGAGACTCCTCTGCGGCAGTGACAGCCGTGTGTGCTAGGGAAGACGGGCGTGTCTATAAAGCAAAACAGCTTTGAAAGGCCAAAGAGAGCCGAGACCAGTTTGGCTCAGTGGATAGAGCATCGGCCTCTGGATCAAAAGGTCCTGGGTTTGATTCCAGTCAAGGGCATATACCTTGGTTGCGTGCACATCCCCAGTAGAGGGTGTGCAAGAGGCAACTGGTCAATGATTCTCTCTCATCAATGTTTCTAACTATCTATCCCTCTTCCTTCCTCTCTGTAAAATATCAATAAAATATATTTTTAAAAATTAAAAAATTAAAAAATAAAGACCAAAGAGAAATGCCGTCCACAATCTCTCCATCGTGAAGAAACCAACATGAATACTTGGGTATCTTTCTTTTCAATATTTTATCTGCCTGCCAATATAGAATGGCGTTTCATGTTTTCCTTATAAATTTCACAGGTTACAGCTGAATTTTCCTCAAATTTCCACTCCTTCAATGGCTCCTGGGACGATTCCTCATCAACTAGGTACTAGTTGCATTCTCTTGTGTATGCCCCATGCCCATTCCTGCAGCCTCTGTGTCACTGCCGTCATAGACCTGGGAGAGAATCTTCGGAGAAGTCAATGATTTCTCTATGGTAATGTGGAGTGAAGACCGTGCACCCATTGTTTTGACCAGCCTGGACCTCCCACCATTTGGTGGAACTGGAGTCCCCAGTCCCTTCCCCCTTTGAGATGTGGGTGGTGAGAAAGCTCCCCCCCCCCAGTCTCTTTCTCTCTCTCTCTCTCTCTCTCTCTCTCTCTCGGGCTCTCATACTGTGTTGTTGCTCTCTTTAGTGTTTGTTCTCTTAACACCTATTTACGGCGCTCAACGTGGCATTCCGAGTGCTGGGAATGAAGGAAGCTGTGCCCAGCGGGCTGTATGGTCTGGAGGGCACGCACACGCAGTATGATAGCCACAGGGATGTGCACTGTAGCCTGATGTCTGGGCTGCTCTGAAGAAAAACAAAGCAGGATAAAGGGTTAAGACTGACCAGGAAAGGAAGAGGGGAGATGGGAGGGTTATCCTGAGCAGAACTATATATCTCTGCCTTATGCTATGGTCAGAAGTGCCAGTTTGGCTGTCCTTTCTTCCTGACACTGTACACACACACACACACACACACACACACACACACACACAGCAACCCTCTGACAACAGTGACAATGTTTGCCTCATTTTTGAGGCCTAGCACAGCACCGATGTATTACTGACATAATTTTGTTGAATCAAAGAGAATCTTTTCAGGATGTCCGTACTAATGTAATGTGAGCAAGCAGGAATTTCTAGAAGTGTTTCACATTGTCTGGAGGTGCCCCCTGCCCCGGCCGCCTCTGTCTAACCGGTCTTTAGTCTGTGGGGTCTTTGCAAGAGCACTTCCCACTCATCTGACGATATTTGCTGGATGCGGCTCTGCAAGGTGGCATTTCAAGATGGACCTGCCCTCCGCCCCCCTCGGAGTATTTCACTCCGTTGGCTTGGTTGGGTTCCGGCTTTGCATGTGAACACAGCTCCCACCCACCATGCCAACAAGCTCCAGGTCTATGTCTCATTAGAAGGCAATCCTGTACTCCCACACACAGTCCCGTGAGTGCGTCTGACTCCGATAACTCATCATTAGACACCAGGTCACCCAAGGAGGCCCTGGAGGACAGGCAGGGCGAGGGGAGGCCTCACTTCTAAGAAAACGGGGCCCCTTTCATGATCCACAAGAAAATGCCAATTTGGCAAAAAAAAAAAAAAAAAATAGGATTAGGAGCCTTTGTTCCCAACCTGCAAAAAAAGCTCAGAGTTTTAGATGGGCTTCTGATTATCCTATATAATAAGGAAGTGATATGCAAATTGACCCTCACACCCTCACAAGATGGCTGCCTGCGACCAGGCCAGGAGGGGTGTTAATGAGGGGAGACCAAACAACTGAACAAGCAGGTTGCGTAGGGCCACCAGGCCAGCAGGGGGCAGGGAGGAGGGGGGGCGCAGTATATATTTTCTGATAGTTTTTCAAGCACACCTTCCAATCCTTCTGTTTGGTCTTTCATTTCTGCTACCATGTTGTTATTTCCCCAAAGCTTTTTTGGCTATTGTTGTTTTCAAGTTATTGCTTTTTTTTATAGTATCCTATTATTTATTCATAGATGAAAAATCTTATATTGTCTCTGAAGATGTTCACGATAGATATAGACCCTGTTTCCTCCAGGTTTTAAAAATTTTTAAGATATAATTCATGTCCCACAAAACTTACCCTTTCAAAGCAGACAACTCAGTGGTGTGCAGCCATCAATCTGCTTTTCGTCACTACAGATCTGTCTATTCTGGGCCTTTCATATAATGAGAAGCATATAATATGTGATCTTTTGTGACTTTTAGCATATGTTTTGAGGTTTATCATGTGACAGCATGTGTTAGTGCTTTATTCCTTTTTATAACTGAACTAGAGGCCTGGTGCACAGAATCGTGCACTGGGTGGGGGGAGGGGGTGTCCCTTAGCCCAGCCTGCAACCTCTCCAATCTGGGCCTAAACAGGTAGTTGGACATCCTTCTCATAATCCAGGACTGCTGGTTCCCAACCTCTCACCTGCCTGATTGACCCTAACTGTTTCTGCCTGCCAGCCTGATAACCCCTAACCACTTCCCTGCCAGCCTGATCAACGCCTAACTGCTCTCATGCCAGCCTAATTGCCCCTAGCTGCCCTCCCCTACTGGCCTGGTCACCCCTAACTGTCCTCCCCTAGGGACCTAGTCGCCCCCAACTGCCCTCCCCTGCAGGCCCAGTCACCCCCAACTGCCCTCCCCTGCAGACCTGGTCCCCCCCAACTGCCTTCCCTTGCTGGCCTAATCACCCACAACTGCCCTCCCCTGCAGGCCATCTTGTGGTGGCCATCTTGTGTCCACATGAGGGCAGCCATCTTTGATCACATGGGGGTGGCCATCTTGTGTATTGGAGCGGTAGTCAATTTGCATATTATTCTTTTATTAGATAGGATAACATTCCATCATAAGGCAATGCCACATTATATTTACCTATGAATCAACTGATGAACATTTGGATTATTTCTACTTTTAGCTATCATGAATAATGCTGCTATGAATATTCATGTGCCAGCTTTGTGTGGATACACGGTTTCATTTCTCTTGGGTATAGAAGAGAGAATTCTAGAATCAGAATTGCTGGTGGTAGCTATCTGTTTAACCACTTTAGGAGTCGCCAGAATGTTTCCCAAAGCAGCTGTACCATTTTAAATTCTCATCAGTAGTGTGAGAGGATCCTGAAATCGCCACATCCTCTCCAACACGAGTTATGATCTGCCCTCGTTGTAGCCATCCCAGTAGGTGTGAGGTGGTATCTCAATGGATTTTTTTTAATTTAATATATATATATAGTAAAATGTATCATTTTAACCAATTTCAGAGGTGAAGCTCAGTGGCATTAAGTACATTTGCATTGTTGTGCAACCATCCTCACCATCTCTCTCCAGAACTTCCCATTTTCTCACACTGAAACTCTGTCCCCATTCAACACTACCTCCCCATCCTCCCTTCCCAGCCCCGGTAACCTCCACTCTGTCCTCGGTCTCTGTGAAGTTGACTGTTCCAAGAACCTCCTATGAAAGGACTCATGCAATGCTTGCTCTTTTGTGTCTGGCTTAGCATAGGGAGTTCAAGGCTCATCGATGTTGTAGCACCTGTCTGAATTCATTCCCTTTTAAGGCTGAATAATATTCCATTGTATGCATTTACCATATCTTGTTTATCCATTCATCCTTTGATAGACATTAGGGTTGTTTTTACTTTTTGGATATGTAAGTATGGCTGTTAGGAATGTGGGTGCATAATAAGGGTTTTTAAAGAAATATGTTCTTATTGACTTCAGAGAGAAGAGAGAGAGATAGAAACATCAGTGGTGAGAGAGAATCATTGATCGGCTTACTGGGGACTGTTAATGGGCTGCAGGTAGTCACTGGCCGAGGGCAGCCGCAGTTTCAGCAACAGCTTCCCCAGGGCCCTAGAAAACCCCAGGCAGCAACCACAGCACCAGCGATGACGAAGAATTCGTCCCACAAGGAGGGCCGTGGCCACCTGCGGCTGGCCAGGCTGAGCTCCAAGCCTCAGAGGTCTCGGGAGACCGATTCTAGTCCAGGGGTGGGCAAACTTTTTGACTTGAGGGCCACAATGGGTTCTTAAACTGGACCGGAGGGCTGGCACAAAAGCAACCTGACCATGCTGGCACTCTCCTCTTGGGCTGCTGGTGAAGGAGCGGAGGGAGAGCAAGAGAACCCTCCGCTCTTTCAGCTCCGCGGGCCGGACAGAACAGCCGAACGGGCCGGATCCAGCCCACGGGCCATAGTTTGCCCACGGCTGCTCTAGTCCATCCCCCAACCCCCCTCCTCCCGCCCCAGGTCGTCTGTCCTGCCCAGGAAGGCAGCTTTCCTCCCACGCCACCCCCACCCCCACCCCCACCCCGGGCATAGCTGGGACCTGATCAGCCTGACACAGACAGGCAGCCATTCCTAGAGGTCCAGTGAGGGGTCCCTTCCAAAGAAGCTTCCAGCTGCCCTCCCTGCTTTCATTAGGAATGAGAAAACTGCCGGCCCCGGATTGGTGTCTAAGCGACCATCCACTGAGCCATCCGTGCCTGTGAATGACCGTCATTCCCCAGCCCGGTGTGCACCAGCCGGTCTGGCTGCATGCTCCGGGTGGGCGGCTCTAATGGGGCCTAATTGCAGGCAGCCACGTCCCAATGTGCGCCCCACACCGTGAGCAGCAGGGCGTGGAATCCGGGGCATTCCCAGGGCTTGCCATGGGATGACCGTGCGCGCAAACCCAAACACGGCGCGTGCATTACTTTCCTGATCACTACGATGGCCCGCAGGCTGTTAGGGTCACTGAGGACACCGCCGAGCAGCCGCGTGAGGTGCTCCAGGGCCAGTTCACAGGTTTGCCCCCTTCGAGCACGATGTTGGCTTCTACTGGCTCAGATTTCCTCTCCGGTTTGTAGGTCCAGATGTCTTCATCCCAAAAAAGTGCCTTCTGACACGGCCACGTGGTTTCACACTAAAGGAGCCCTGAGCCTGAGGGGGAATTAACTTCCGTGCAAAGCCCAATGGCTCCCGCCAGCCCTTCCCTAGAAATCGGTGTTTTATGGCTGACAACCCTCACCTGTTTGACCCAGTGAACTTGCATCTGACTCCAATGCCTCCGGCGCTCGGCGTAGATATTTTTTGCAAATTCTAAAGGAGGACACCGAGCTTGGAAAGCTGATCTGGCCGGCGTGAGTGTGAGACCTCCGAGGCGCCTGCTGGAGACGTAACCTGCAAGCCACCGACTTGTCCTCCTCGTCCTGGAGATCTTGTTTCCTTGGCCAAGTGGCCGGCAAACTGCGGCTCTTTGGCCCCCTGAGTGTGGCTCTTCCACGAAATACCACAGCCTGGGCAAGAATATGTTGAAGAAGTGGCGTTAGAAGAAGTTCAAGTTTAAAAAATGTGGCTCTCCAAAGAAATGTCAGGCGTTGTCCTGTTGGTATCTGGCTCTGTGGACTAATGAGTTTGCCGACCACTAGTAGGTGATTCCTAAGTAAGACCACTGCCTTGGCCCAAGCCATCACGTGGTCACACAGCATCACTCTCCATGGGCGGGGCCACCCAGCCCAGCAGCCAATCAGGAGCCAGCATAGGAAACACCTGGGAACGCAGCTCCCTCCACTTGCTCTCCCTCCACCCCTCCTGTTGGCAGTTGCAGGGCACACTCAGCACCCAGGAAGGATTTGGCGTTTTGCAGGAGCCTCTCGTTTTGCAGGGAGCACAGGAGGAGCTGATGAAAGCTGTCCCGGCCTGCACACTACCTGATCCGTTGGCTGACATCAAAGAAGCTGCCAGGAGGGTGGGAGGGTGAGTCTGGGAATGGTTTTGTCTGTGGTGCTCTTGCAGCGCCTGCTCTCGGATATCACGTGACCTGTAGAGATGGGCTTTGCCGGGTAGGATTCCTATGTTTTGGGAACCTGTCCCTCGTGGGAACAGGCTACTGAGGCTCCTCGGACAGACTGAGACGCTCCGTGGCCCCGTAGAGAGCCGGCCCTGGAGTGTAACAGAGCAGCGTGGGATTAAACCAGCCGTGGGCAAACTACGGCCCGCAGGCCCGGTCCGGCCCATTCGGCTGTTCTATCCGGCCCGCGGAGCCAAAAGAGCAGAGGGTTCTCTTGCTCTCCCCTCCGCTCCTTCACCAGCAGCCCAAGATGAGAGTGCCAGCATGGTCAGGTTGCTTTTGTTCCGGCCCTCCAGTCCAGTTTAAGAACCCATTGTGGCCCTTGAGTCAAAAAGTTTGCCCACCCCTGGATTAAACCACAACGGAGCCAGCGCCTCCTCATTGGCCTCACCTTCCAACTAACTGCGCTGAGAGAGGTTCCTTTGGGTCAAGGCCCGAGTTTCAGAGGCTTGGGAAACTGAGGCCTGCTCACTGTCGGTGGGGAACTGTGAGCTGGAGATAAGTAAGCACCAGCACAGTGGACTTGGAGGTGAGGTTGGGGTCACAGGCTCTGAAAGCAGGCCCGCCTCCATTAGCCGCTGTGTGACTTCAGGCCTGTTACCTAACCTCTCTGAGCCTCTGCTGTCCACATCTGTAAAACTGGGCAGTCATGCTTAAACTATTGGGTCATCGTGGGGTTTAAGTGAACTAATGGAACTAAAGTGCCTTGCCCTTACTAACTACCAATAGAGTGTTATTAGAGTGTTTTATTAGAGTATTTCTCCTAAAATTAGAACTGTGACAATATTGTATAACAAACCAAAGTAACCGTAATTCTCAACTATTCTGTAATGAACTGACCCCTCACAGAAGTAGTGGCACTCAACGCCCTCCCCACTGGGTACCAGTCCTGACCACAGGCTGCTGGGTCAGCCTCAACACCGTTCTCTTGCACAGCCAGCGACTGAGACCCTCTGAAAACTCGGTGCAAAGATGATGCCAACCGATGACACAGCGGAACGTCCAGTCCTGCCCAGGACGTGGGGTCTCTTGCCCGAGAGAGCGTGACTGAGGAACGGCTGGATTGTCGCCTGTGGGGGGAGGCCTGGCGCTGCATTACAACCCAAAATTCATTTATGAAAAGCCAGGGCACACACTGCCATCATTTTCCTTTTATTTTCCAAGATGGCACTCCAGTTGTCACACTTTCCCGGCACTGGGTCTGTGAAATCGTGTTTCCCATCTTGAATACATTCACTTTAAGTGGGCTTTATTCAGTAAAAAAGAGAGAGAGAGAGAGAGAGAGAGAGAGAGAGAGAGAGAGAGAGAGAGAGGAGAGAGAGAGAGAAAGAAAGAAAGAAAGAAAGAAGAAGAAAGAAAGAAAGAAAGAAAGAAAGAAAGAGAGAGAGAGAGAGAAGAAGAAGAAGAAGAAGAAGAAGAAGAAGAAGAAGAAGAAGAAGAAGAAGAAAAAGAAAGAAAGAAAGAAAGAAAGAAAGAAAGAAAGAAAGAAAGAAAGAAAGAAAGAAAATAAATTCTCCAGGGAAAGAGGTCCCTGAGTATATAGCTTACAGATGTCAGCTCATAGAATAAAGAAGAAATGACTTCACAGATGGCAGTCCATCAAAATGAACTCTGTTTAGGCACAAAGAGGGACAAACACCTGCTGGAGAGGATTCCGTCGCCAGCGTGCCGCCCGTGAGTGGGATGGGCAGAGTGGGCAGAGAATTCGGTGGGGTACGGTTTCAACCTCAGTTTCTCCTCCTCAGTTGTCCTCACTAGCATCGCTCCATAACACCAGCCCCCTCCCCCCCCACCACACTCCCAATTTGGGGCTGCTCCGTGCTCCCCGCCCAGGCAGCGCCTCTGTCAGCATCTGGGCCGTGGCTCCCAGCATGCCCCGGGCCTCCGTCTGAATGAGTAATCCCTCGCCAGCCTTCGGAGCCAGTTGGCTCCCCGGCCCCCCGGCCTCCAGACCTCCTGGTACGAACATGACTCATGCGCTCAAACCATCACAACAATCACATGAGTCACGTGCTCGTAAAAGCTAAAAGGATGCCTTTTGCGTACATGGAACCGTCCAGTTTACAAGTTTCTGGGGTTTAACTTTATGGGGGAAGGAGTGGGCTGGAAGTAAACGCCACATACCTCTCGAAGCGGATCGCAGCAGAAGCCCACACGGCGCTCCATCTGTGTGACTCCGTGTCCGGGGCTCCATGTAAACGCTTGTTGGTATAAATAGATGAGCTTTTAAGCAAGGACAGATGTCCCAGGCCGGCATGTTACGAAAACACATAAAACAGTTAAGTTCAAAGTCCTCGTGGCTTTCATTTCTTCCCCAGTAGGCAACTCTTGGCGGGCTGGGACATCAGGAGCGGGAGGGGGAGCATTTGGCTGAAACGCGTTTGGCTCAGTGGATAGAGCATCAGCCTGCGGACTGAAGGGTCCCAGGTTCCATTCTGGTCAAGAACATGTACCTTGGTTGAGAGCATCTCCCCAATGGGGGGTATGCAGGAGGCTGCTGATCAATGTTTCTCTCTCATCGATGTTCCTAGCTCTCTGTCCCTCTCCCTTCCTCTCTCTAAAAATCAATTATATATATATATATATATATATATATATATATATATATATATATATACTTTTTTTTTTTTTAAAGAGAGACAGAGAGAAAGCATTCCGTTTCCGGGAGGAAGGTACGCTGCGCCCCGGGAAGCAGGCGTGTGAACAACAGCGTCGAAGAGGGCGCCCACTCGCCTGCGTCATGATACGGCCTTTGCGCATACATTCTCATGGCATTCATTGATTTACTGAAGAACATTCCAGAACACCCCGGTACTCAGCCTGCCTCCGAATGAGAGTACCACGTGGGAGGCACTGGGAAACAAGTCACTGGGATCTGGGGGTTGGCCGTGCTGACATCAGCGGGAGAAGTGAGGAGCCAGCAGGCTCGGGAGTGAGAGGGGCCGTGGGGCCACGGTCCTCGGGGGGAACAGGCCTGCCCCTCATTCTCTTCCAATGCAAGGACCCGAGACCAGGAAGATGCTCAACACGCGTGCGTTTCAGTGGGGGCAGCTCAGCAAGATGGCCAAGAAGACGCCAACCAGGCAGAGGCCTTTATAGACGGCGATGGGCATTCTACCGCACGGGAGGCTCTCGGCGGCATTCACGGACATGCCCTCGCCAAATGCAAGAGTAAAGAACAGCCGTGGGCAAACTATGGCCCGCGGGCCAGATCCGGCCCATTCGGCTGTTCTATCTGGCCCACGGAGCGGAAAGAGCGGAGGGTTCTCTTGCTCTCCCCTCCGCTCCTTCACCAGCAGCCCAAGATGAGAGTGCCAGCATGGTCAGGTTGCTTTGGTTCCAGCCCTCCGGTCCAGTGTAAGAACCCATTGTGGCCCTCGAGTCAAAAAGTTTGCCCACCCCTGGTCAAGAATCTCAGCCTCCAAAGGCTGTGGAGAAGGCAGAGGTGCATCGCTGACCGTGCTCTCCTTTCTGTGGCAAAAACTCTACCACACTCCTTCCAGGAGGCCAGGCAAAGCCCCTGTCCCCGACCAGGTCTCCCCGGTAGGAGGCTAGGCCCCTGGAGGGGCCGACTGAGCTGGAGGTGAAAGAGGCTGGAGAGCTGGCCTGGGGGTCACCTTTGGCGGCTCCCTCCCCACCACCCAGGGAGTGGCCGGGTCCGCAGAGAGGAGGCTGGTGCCCTGGGCCATCGGGGCCACAAGGTGTGTCCACGCTTCTGAGAGGCCAGCAAGGTGGCCGTTTGTAAATGACCGTCTATCTGGTTGTTTCTCTGTTTTTAAATATATATTTTATTAATGTAAGAGAGAAAGGGAGAGAGAGAGAGAGAGAGAGAGAGAGAGAGAGAGAGACATCAGTGATGAGAGAATCATTGATAGGCTGCCTCCTGCACGCTCCACGCTGGGGATCAAGCCTGCAACCCAGACATGTGCCCTGACCGGGAATTGAACCGTGACCTCCTGGTTCACAGGTCGATGCTCAACCACTGAGCCACGCCGGCCGGGTCTGCCTGGTCCTCCTTAAACTACCAGAAAAGAAAGTCAAAGCAAATCCCCCGTCACAAGTCTCTTTAGGATCCATGTTATCCTCATCCTGAAACGGGGCACTTTTATTCCTAGGACATTACCTCGGGCTGTGCGCACCCGCTGGGCACGTTGGCAGTGCCTGCTAAAGCAGTCCGTGGCCGCGTCGGTCTATGCCACCATCGGTCACCTGACGGGAGGCTT
Source organism: Vespertilio murinus (assembly GCA_963924515.1). NCBI lineage: Eukaryota > Metazoa > Chordata > Mammalia > Chiroptera > Vespertilionidae > Vespertilio > Vespertilio murinus. The sequence goes on along the minus strand of OZ004706.1, from coordinate 197,507,393 downwards.
CGTCTCCACGCTGCCGGACATCTGTGAGTGCTGCATGAGATGCCGGGTTAATCCAACAGTGGGATGAAGCTGCAGGCCATGGTTGTGTGTCAGACACGCTGTAGCAGAGCTGGGCAAGGTAAGACACCCACCGCCTCGTGCCCTCTGCCTGGGCACACGGGAGGGTGTGTTTCCCAGCCTCCCTTGCAGCTAGGCTGCCATCTCCCTGGGTCCAGGCTGAGGGAAAGGGGGCAGAAGGGGTGGGAGCTCCTCGTGGGCTCGGCCATAAAGCTCCTTGCAGGTCCTCCGTGCTCCTGCGCCTCTTCCGTCGGGACCCTGGAGGTCCTACAGAAAGATGGGGGCTTCAAAGGTGCGAGCCGACGACGGGACCCCTGAGTTACCACCTGGAGGAGAGCCCCAGGGGGCTGCCCGGCTGCATCAGCCTCTGGAGGAGGGGAAACCAGGTCTTTATTGCAGGGCACTGAGACTTGGAGATTGTTCATTCGCGTGTAGAATCCGGATGGTGCCTCTAGCTTCTGGGAAGTATAGAGAGATACCGCCGAGGAGGTGCAGGCGGGTAACCTGTTTGGGGGCATTTTCCTGAGCAGGTGTCTAGTTCAAAGCCAGCCCCAAAGGGTCGCATTGGGGAAGAGAAAGGGAAGCAGGATGAGAGAAATGCAGGGATGCTCACCACAGACCCAGTTCCCTTTTGAGTCCGAGAGCAAAAGGGAGCTGAAAGGGCTGTTCTGTTCATTCCCTGAATCTAGGTGGGCTGCCTGCTGGGGGTGGGGGGGGGTTGGGATGGGGGTCTGTGCCCTACTCCTAAGGCAGCCTGGAAGACACCCCAGACCCATGAACTTCCACAGCGCACCCTTGTAATTCAGGGACTCAAAACTCGGGGATTAGGGATTTCTTTCTAAGTTCCCGTCCAAGCCAACTGGCAGGCCACAGCTGGTCCCCATTCATTCTCTTCCACGTCGCTCATAGTTCCCACTCCATGTGGTTTCATTTATTTGGTGTGTTTACTTGGTTACTGGCATTGGATGAATCTCTCCTTCCTCGTTGCTCTTTAGGTAAAATAGTGCATTGCTCTTAAATGCATTTGGTTCAACCAGCAATGGCCCAGGCTCCATCTCTGCCCTCAAAAAGGGAAGGTGGAAACATAGACAAGCTAACAGGATCTTAGGTTTGCAGCGAGTGAGGAGGGTCTGTGGCACAGGAAGGGGTGGCCTGCAGTCCTCCCGGGGCCTCCCAGAGGGGTCTGAGAGGCCTTCCCTGATGGTGAGAATTTGGAAGAGTTAAGAGAAGGGTTGGGATGAGAGAATTCTGGAAGCCAGTATGAGTGTGGGGTGGGATGATGATGAACCCAGTGTGGTTGGGGTGGAAACTTCCACTGGGAATAGAGAGGAAGAGGGTTCTAGAAGAAGAGTGAGACCTCGTCTTGGAGAGTGTGGTAGGCAGACGAACCCTACGTGGGTGTCCAAGGCTGAACCCCCAAGCCTGCGAAGGTTACCTCACCTGGCAAAGGGCACTTTGTGGATGGGATCAAGTTAAGGACCCCGTGATGGGGAGATTATTCTAGATCAGTGTTTCCCAAAGTGTGGTACAGGTACCCCCAGGGGTACGGGAAGAGTTTGGTGGGGGTACGCGTTGCACCAGAGTTTGGTGGGGATATGCACTGCACCGTGCTTAGCTGCGCCTGATTCTACGTTCTCATGAGTCAAGACAGTTTTGTGAGGCATGAGATGGTCCCGTGTGCAAATAAATGTTATTGATAATATAACTTTTATTTATATTTTATTATGAATAATTTTATTTTTCGTTTATTATTACTTTGTGTATGTACCAAGAAAAGAAGAAGTAAATATATTTTGATTGTTATTAAAATACATCCTTTTTTTTTTTTTTTTAAAAATACATCCTTTTTTTTGACGAGGGGTACTCAGCATTACGAAAATTATAGAAGGGGTACACAGATGTCAAAAGTTTGGGAAACACTGTTCTAGATTATCCAGGGGGACCCTAAATAAAACCACAAGAATCTTCTGACTCAAAGAAAGCACCATCATGATGGAAGCTGCGGTCAGAGAGAGAGGTTTCTAGATGCTGTGCATGATGCCATGCCCTGAAGATAGAGGCAGGGCCATTATCCGAGGCATGAGATGGCCCATTGAACTTGGAGGAGGCCAAGAGACAGATTCTCCACTCGAGCCTCCCCCAGGAATGCAGCCCGGCCCACGTGGATGTGAGGGCTTCTGGCCTCCTGACCTGTCAGAGAGCAAGCCTGTGTTCCTCCCAGGCGCTCCGTGTGTGTGGTCGTGTGGTAGGGCGGCCACGGGACACCGGCACAGAGGACCTCACCTCGGAGGCTGGCGAGACTTCCGCCTGAAACCGTCCGAGTCTTGGACTCAGAAGGCCTTTGAGCGGAGGCATGACGTCACTCATCCCACACGTGTGCAAGGCCTGAGCTTCAGGTTAGCATCACACCAACAGGTCCCGGCCCGCCCTGGTCCCCGGCGCCCCGGCGTGGAGAACAGTGCCTGCCACTCACATGAAACCCGGCTCAGTGTGTTCGGGGTGAATGAGCTCGTGGGTAGAAGACGCTACAATCTCTGGAGCCGAAGTCTCCATCCCCTCTCGCCTGAACTCTTTCAGCACCCGCCTCATCGGCCGCTAGGTCCTTGGTCCCCTGCCACGTTCATGCTCCACAGCCCTGGCTGTGTCATTTTCCTCCAAATAAAACCCTAATTCCTGCAAATATTTAAATCCTCTGTGACGTGGCCTCGGATTACCTTCAGGACCAGAAACTGCCTACATACACCCACAGCTTCCTGTCTACGTTGACGTGGCTTCACTCTCAAGCCGCCTTCCGCTGCCGGCTGGGCCGTCCCTGCTCCATGTTGGCTTTGCTATTCCCAGAAACCCTTGTCCCGGAAAATAGGAGTTACTAACTTGGTTGCTAATTACTGGATCTTCTCAGAAAAAAAATCCACTGGGATAAACAGCCAAGGATCCTACTATTCAGTAGATAGTATCAAGGATTGTTGTAAGATATGTACACATATATTAACTTAATAAAAAAATGAAGAAAATAAAAGGATTGTTTCTTCTCCACGACTCTTTGGAGAATCTGCCTTAAACCCCTCCCCTCGCCGTGGACACTTCCCTTGTCCTGTTACACCGTGACCCTCCCCACTCCTAATGGAGCTTCCTTCCACACTGAAAGAGCCTCCAAACCCTCATTGCCTTAGTAGCAGCTCAGCGTGGCCCTACACACCAAAGCGCTGCTTGGACTCTGTCTTCTGCCAAGATTATTTGCAAATAATGGAACAGGAACCCAGAGGGCACTTGCTGGGGTGTGTGGGGGGGAGAGGGGGTGTCTATTAGGTTACTGCTCCCTGCTTATAACATTGGGAGCGGGTATGCGAATGTTTGCAAGCCCCGATGGGGAAGGAAAAGGACGGTGATATCAAAACCGCTCCGTGAAATGTGTGCCAACTCTCTCAATTCGTTGATGGTTGGATTCTGAATGTGTGCAAATTCCGCTGCGTCTGAAAGCAATTTGTGAGCTTGATTTTCTCAATTCGCCGGAATTTAGAATTCCCGAGTAGGCACAAGAGATTAGATTAGCACCTCGTAGCCAAATGATTTTGAAAACAATGTCGTTTTTGTTTTTGTTTTTTTTTAAATCTAGTCTACATTCAAAAAATATTTGGGATGTGAATACATGCGATACCGGAAGTGGGCGGGCCTCCCAACAGGCCTGCAGAGGCCCGTGGGTAACGGGGCAGGGCGGATGCCGCGGGCGGACAGAGTCCTCCGTGGCCGTTGGTCACTCAGTCACTGCACACTTATCGCGGGCTGCGGCTCCTGGCATCGCTTTTGTAATTGAGGTGAAGCTAACATAACCCACAATTAGCGGTGTTAAAGCGTACAATCCAGCGGCGGCACTTAGCACATTCTCAGCACTGTGCGGCCTCACCCCTGTCCAGTTCCCAGGCCTGTTCTCACCCCTGGAGAGCACCCCGTCCCCATCAAACAGTAACGCCGGCACCCCTCACCCCTGGGAGCCACTTTCTGTCTCTGTGGAGCGGCCTCCTGTAGACATTTCATGCAAACGGGATCAGACAACGTGTGACCTTTTGTGTCTGACTTCTTTTGTTTTTACAAATACTTTCATCACCTCAGAAGAAGCCCTGTTCCCATTTGCTATCACCCAGTTCCCCTCCAGTCCCCCAGCCCTAAGCGACCACTATCACCCCTCTGGATCTAGGGCTTGGCTCCCTGGGCATTTCCTACAAGTGGCACCACACGCCTCTGGCCCGCTGCAGCCAGCTTCTTCCACGCAGTAGAGTGCCCTCAGGTTCACCCCTCCACCTGGTGATGGAGCTCTGCTCCCTTCGTGGCCCAGGAGGCCTGAGGTGTGGACACATCTCAATGTGCTTATCTGTTCGCCTGCTGACGGGCATTGTGGCTGCTCCCGCCTCTGTCTGTGATAATGATGCGCTGTGAGCACTCGTGGGCGGTCTCTGGGTGGACGTACATTTTCATTTCTCTCGGGGATACGCCTCGGAGTGGAGTTGCCGGTTAATATGGTAACTCCGTGTTTGACTTTTGGAGGAATGATCCTTTTCGTCTTCACGATAGCCAACGGAGGGGATGGTTATAGTTCCGATCACGTGCCCACGGGGACCCCGGGAGGAGGTAGAGCCTCTTCTATGAGTGCCACACGTTCAGCTGCCCAGGTGATTTCAACCACCATTTCCGGTTGTTTCTTAACCTGGAAGGCGGTCTGGGGCTTCTCCAGTCACTGTTAACCAGGCACCGGGTTCTACTTAAATCCAACTAGTCTCTCAGGCGCGCCTCCGAGATATTGCGGGTTCGGCTCCAGACCACAGCAATAAAGCGAGTCCTGTAATAACGCCAGTAGCCAATGAATATTCTGGTTCCCCAGCGCACATTAAGTGCTACGTTTGCAGTGTACTGTAGTTGATTCCTAAAAAAGTGCCAACCATCATCTGAGCCCTCAGCTAGCAAGTGGCAACCTTTTTGCTGGTGGAGGGTCTTACCTTGAATTTGTAAGAAATTGCAGTGTCTGTGAAGCGCAGTGAGAAGGGCTGCCTGTACGTACAGAACGGAAGAGGCCTTCGGAGGAGGAAGGAGCAGGTCTCGCTGGGAGTGTCTGCTCCCTCCTGACTCTGAGCAAACCTTGCCCGATCTCATTTTATCCAAAAGCGTCAAAGTCAATTATTTTCAGATATGGTGTAGCCAATGACAGTGTTTCTGTTTCCAACACAGATTGTGCCAACACACTGTGTATGTGGCCTGGTATGCAGAGGGAGGGAGATAGATAGATGATAGATAGATAGATGATAGAGATAGATAGATAGAGATAGATAGATAGATAGATAGATAGATAGATGTTAGATAGATGATAGATAGGTAGATAGATAGATGATAGATAGATAGATAGATAGATAGATAGATAGATAGATAGATAGATGATAGATCCATCCAGCATCAGGGCGGTTACTGACCCTCATAGCATCATTGCCGTATATGCTATGATCCCCATGTTTCAGCTGAGGCCCAGAGAGGGTCAGCACCTCGCCCAAGGTCACACAGCTAGAGAATGGCAGAGCCAAGACCTAACCCATGCCAGGACCAAACCCACGCGGCCTGGCTGCCTGCAGAATCCCATCCCAAACAGAGCGCACGCCTGGTCTAGTGCAAGCATTTCCTCCCGCGAGGTTAACACTGAATGGACTCACACAGTTGTGAAACGCAGACTAAAATATCTAGTTGTCAAAAAATAAAACATGTGCCCTCTTACTGCATTTTTGTTCAAATGTGGCTCCTATTTGGCCAACTATTTCTTCTACTGTTGGGATCCTACAGCTCCGTTTTTGTAGGTTTCCGATGCCAACCTGGGCAGCCCAGCCCTGTGGAATGAATTAAACAAGGAGGCTGTTGGAGGGAGGTGAACCCCCTGCCGTGGCCCCGGGTCAGCAGACCGAAACCCAAGCCTGTAAACGCCCCAAGGTTAGGGTGTCAGGATGCCGCGCCACCGATGACAAGCAGCCAGCGAGCCTTCGGTCACAGCCGGTCTCTCACTTCCTTCCGCACCTTCTCTGACCGCCTCCTTCTTCCCCGGCTGGTCAGGGAGCTCTCCTCTCCACTTCCGCTTTGGCACCGCCAAACTCAAATGATTTCTGCTCAAAGCAACTTTTAAAAATGATATATGCCTCAGTTTACCTTTTAATATGCCTCAAAGCTACTATTAAAAAATATTAAAGAAGACAATTTCGATGAGACAGACTAACTCCATTGAACACACCCCGAAGCAGACAGTCTGCATTTGGGGAGCTGCCGAAGGGGGGCGGGAGGCAGGAAGCTCCGGTGGGATCAGGAAGGAAACACAGGATGTGAGCACAGAGCCAGGAGTTGGCTTGCGCCGGGGGACTGGCCCCTGGAGCCTGTGTTTCTGCTCTAGCACCACATGCACAGGGACACGGGAGTTATCCGTTCCGATTCGCTGATGTGGCACCCCCAGCAGGAGCAGTTCCATCTTGGGCCTAGGAGTTTATTTCGACAATGTGTGCCTGTGGGTGTGGCTCAGTGGTTGAGCATGGACCTAGGAACCAAGAGGTCACGGTTCAATTCCCAGTGAGGTCACATGCCCAGGTTTCGGGCTCAATCCCCATCAGTGATTCTTATCATTGATGTTTCTCTCTCCTTCTCTCTCTCTCTCTCTCTCTCTCTCTCTCTCTCTCTCTCTCTCTTCCTCTCCCTTCTTCTTTGAAGTCAATGAAAATATATTTTTAAAAAATAATGTCAACAACTATGAGTTTAGTGGTCACCCTCGGCCTGAGGCTGGGCAATGGAGCTCCAGGCATGGCTGCCATCTCCTCCTGGGGTGCCAGCTTCTGCGTCTGCATCTTTTCTTAAGTTTCTCCTGCAATTGCTGTGCCCACTGGTAAGTCTGAGACCACTGCAAAGCAACCACTCAAAAGAAAAGTGTTCTCTATCAAAATGAGGATTTCCTCATAAAATGTGCAGTTTAATGGCATCCGTAATGCATGTTCTTCTTCCTTCTGCATCTGTTCCTGTTTGTTGAGCACCTGTACCTGCTGAGCGGATTGAGGTAGAGGAGAACTAGGACTACATGCAACCCGGAGGAGCCTGCATTTCCTCCTTCTCTCCATCACTCCCCTGGGGGAAGCCGTGTGTCTGACTCGGGTAGAGCTAGGCTGGTGGGATGAATATGACAGATTGGGTAAGGGGTCCAAGTCCTTATGGGACCTGGGAAGACACAGAAACTTAGTCAGAATCACAAAAGCAAAGCTTCCCGTCTTGCCCACACCCACAGTACTGGCCCAAATCAGAGGGACCAACATCAGTATGGTAGGTTAGTACCGTGGTCAGCAAACTGCAGCTTGCGAGCCACATGCGGCTCTTGGGCCCCTTGAGTGTGGCTCTCCCACAAAATACCACGGCCCAGGAGAGTCTATTTTGAAGAAGTGGCGTTAGAAGAAGTTTAAGTTTTTAAAAATGTGACTCTCGGAAGAAATTTAAATCGTTGTCCTGTTGATATTTGGCTCTGTTGACTAAGGAATTTGCCGATCACTGGGTTAGTGGATGCACTCATCATAAGCGATACTGGATGAGGGACTAAGGTGGGTCACCAAGAAGAGCGTCAAATTCTTATTCTGAGAGAGAGGGAAGGGTATTCAAATGTCATTTCCATAGGAATAAGCCTATGGTTCTTTAAGCTATTTAATGTTGCAGTAAATAGGGTGTAAAACTATGTACGTACTCTAACTTTTGTCTGTATAGTTTCTCTCAATCTTAGAGCAAGGACTCTTAAGTTGGCATCAGTATTGAGCCTTGTCACGATACAGTATTTATCGGCCCAGGGTTTGCCATCCACGCTTACTATAGTGTGGCTTTATGGCCAAAATCAATGAAAGAGTTGAAAATTTGAAAAGGAAAACATGAAGATGATTTTTTTTTTGTATTTTATAGGATATAGTACATTACACATCTCCTTCAATTGATTCCAGAGTCTTAAGAAACAGGGTAAGCCGAAACCGGTTTGGCTCAGTGGGTAGAGCGTCGGCCTGGGGACTGAAAGGTCCCAGGTTGGATTCCAGTCAAGGGCATGTACCTTGGTTATGGGCATGTCTCCAGTGGGGGGTGTGCAGGAGGCAGCTGACAGATGTTTCTCTCTCATCGATGTTTCTAACTCTCTATCCCTCTCTCTTCTTCTCTGCAAAAAGCCAATAAAATATATATTTTTAAAAAGAAACATGGTAAATATTTAATAATTCAAGCTTGTAATGGCCATAAAAGCTTTGTCCACCCAGTGATTTTATGCTATCAAAAATGTCTAAACATAAGAAAGAAGAATCTTAAAATATTGGTTCTTACTTAACGCTGTTTGTTAAACGACTAAACGTTAAATTCTCTGGAGTTGGCCTTCCTATTCCCAATAGCACCCCACTTCCTCCTCTTGCAATGTCCCTGCCCCTTTCCTCCCCCAAACCCCTCAGCCTGACCCCCATGTGACTGGTTGTACATGCTTACATTCTACCCGGAGGGCCACCCTGAGAGATTGGCATACGCACGGTGGACTAAGGTAGCAGCTCCTGGCAGGGCTTGGAGATTCCCACCAACCCACGGGCCCCACAGCAGGTGTGGGGTCTGGGGACTGCCCGGCACCGCCTCCCAGGTGTGAAGCCTTTGCTTGCCAGTCCCAGACAGACCCATGGCGTGGAGCAAACCCTATTGATGTTCCTGCTTCACTTCTGTTTGTCTCGTTGGCCTTGGCTGGGGACAGGTGACTCACCCCCAACTGTCAGGACTTTCTACATCTTGATACCATCCGGGTGACTCAGGCCGGGCACCTGGAGCAGGGAAGGTGTGTTTGTCCCAGCCACACTCCCTCCAAGGCCGTTCATTCTACTCCTTCCCGGAATAGAAACCAAAGGCTGCGATGACCCCTGGCAGCTGAGTCCCAGAGCCCTCGGCCCGTTCACACTAGCCGGCTGTGATGAGGCCAACCTGGAGACCAAGGCGTGTCACTGGCGTGTTCAGAAGGCGGGATGCTTTCCCAAGTGTGATCGCTGGCCCCGGGCGGCTCATTCATTCCCTGCCCGCTTTATGGCCGGGACTCGGCTCATTCACCTTTGTTCCATTCATCAAAGGGAGCAGTCAGTGTAATTGTGCCGACTCCTGTCGCCTTCGCCGCACAGGAGGCTGCGCTCAAACACACGGGCCTTTCAGGGAGCACAAAGGGGCCTTGTGTGCACCGCGCCCAGGAGATAGATGGACGACATACCGGCGGTCAACACCCCGTTCCCAGCCGTGCGCTCGGGCCCTCGCCACTTGCCTGGGGCAGCGCGTGGCCATCGCGCTTGTACTTGTTTCAGAAGTGGAGGCTTCGTGATCGGCATACGGGAACGCCTGGGTGTTTGCTCTGTGTTTAAACATCAAGCAACAGATACACATTATTTGGGGCCAGAGCCTTGGGCTAACGTAGGAAGTCGTGACTCCTCCGGAACTCACTCTATCCCGCAGGGAGCCTCAGCTGTCTCGTCTGAAATACGAGGAGACTGGGTGCATCAGAGCGGTGGTTCTCAAAGTGTGGGCCCGGAACCCTAGGGGTCCCCGAGGCTTCCGGCTGGGATCTGGGCAGGACTTTCCTAGGTGGTATTCGCTTCTTTCACAGGGGGACAGTGGGGTTTCCCAGAAGCTAGGTGAGATGGGAGACACGATGGGTTGAGTTCGTGCCACGCTGCACATGAATATTTTGTTGTTTTAGCGCCGAGGGTTTACTGGAAAGGCAGATAAGGCGCCGGGGACAGATGTGGCTGTTTGTTCTCCGGCAGGATATTTCCCATCGTGTCGGCTGTCTCCCAGGCTTGTTATACAAAAGGAGTTAATCATCGGGGTTACTGTCACCCAGAGGGAGAGACCTGGCGACATAGCCGGGGGCTTGGCCTGAGTCACTATTTGCTCAACGACTTGTTTGCCAAGGTTATAGGTGATCAGAGCCGTTAGCAATGGACGATTCTTCGGATCACGAAACTCGGGAGGTATAAAGATCTGAGAGACCGAAGGAGGCACTGAATCTAGCCAGATTCATTCATTCCCTCGCTGATCGCACCCGCGTCCACACCGGGCAGGCCAGGGGCTGTGAAGGCGCTGGGTTGCAGCCATGAACAAGGTGGACAAAGTCTACTCTTCCTCCCAACTGTCGGAACACTTTCTCACTGAACATGAGGTTTAGTGTTCAGGAGAGCAAATCCAATAAAAGGCAAATTAACAGGGAAACCGTGTAGTGACAAATGCTAGGAACAGCGCGGTCAACATGATGTGACAGTTGATGGGAAGGTGAGCCGCCTTCTGACCGGGGCTCAGAAAGCCCGGCCTGAGCCAGTGACAATTGTCCTGGACGAGAAGAAGGATCAGTCTGGCAGAGACAGGGAAGGGCATTCCGGAGGACAGGAGGTGCCAAGGCCCCGGGATGTCACCAGGAGCAGGTTTAGGGGGCAGACGGAGGCTGGCGCCCTGGAGCGTGATGAGTGAGGAGGGGAGCGGTGGGAGAGGAGGGGAGGGCAGGTCTGCCAGGGCATTGAAAGGAGTCGGGATTCTCTCTTACGTGGAGTGGGAAGCATTTAGAGGATTCTGAGGAGACAGGTGGCATCACGGGATAGTTTTTTCAAAGACTATCTTATACAAAATTAATGCCAAGAAATCTACGGCATTTCTATACACCAATAGTGAACTTACAGAAAGGGAGACTAAAAAAGCCATCCCATTTACCATCGCACCAAAAAAAATTAACATACCTAGGAATAAACTTAACGAAGTGGGTAAACTATAGGACACTGAAAACAAAGAGACAGAGGAAGATGTAAACAGATGGCAGAGCATACCATGTTCATGGATTGGTAGGATCAATGTCATCAAAATGTCCCTACTACCCAAAGCAATCTATAGATTCGATGCACTCCCCATTAAAATACCAACAGCAGTTCTTTTCACAGACCTAGAAAGAACTCTCCAGAAATTCATCTGGAATTTTTAAAAGACCCCGAATAGCCACAGCAATCCTGGGAAAGAAGAACAACGTAAGTGGGATCTCAATACCAGATTTCAGGCTGGAGTACAAAGCCACTGTTCTCAAAACAGCCTGGCACTGGCACAAGAACGGTCAAAGGCCATCTCGGCTGCTGAGCGGAGGAGGGAGTACAAGAGGGCTGGGGCAGGGGGTGCTCCGCAGGAGGCCGGTGCCTGGTCAAGGTGAGCAAGATGGTGACAGGAGTAGAGAAGCAGAAGCGTGAGATGTGCCCTGGAAGTAGAGTCCACAGGGTTTGTTGATGGCTTGTGGGGTTGGGAGAAGAAGAGAAACCAAGGGCGACTCCCAGGACCTTGTCTTGAGCAACTGGTCAAGGCTGGTGCGGGTATCTGAGGTAGGAAACCCCTTTCTTCATCTCCACCAAACACTCCCTGGTCCAAGCCTCCCTGTCACCTCCCTTCATTCCCCCTGCAGTCACCGGGCTGGCCTCCCTGCTGCCACCCGCCTGGCCCCCACAGTCTAGGATGGAGTAGGCTGAGGTCAGCCCCAAATTTCCACACGGACACTACACCTGCCAACAGCTGGTTGGAAGGAAACCCTGGTGTGGACCATGCACAGAGGCCTGGCAGACCGGGGGGTCACTCTGTAGGTTGTCCTGAGGTGGCAGAACATGGACATGCTACTGGGCAGGGAGGGGATGAGGACAGCAGGCAGGGGACACGTCTGGAGGGAAGCAATGAGGCGGAGGCAGCAGCTCCATCCCAGAGGTCAGAGCGGCAGAAGGGGCAGGCTCTCGGGCACCGCAGAGCAGGGACCAGGATTCTTGGGGTCCAGCAGTGACATGGGGCTGGTCGGGAGGCAGTCCGGTCCCCACCACACTGTGGAGCTGGCTGTGGGTGCTCTGGTCTCTGCCCGGAGGGCCACAGGCTAGCCGGGTTTTCTTACCAACCCAGGAGCAGGGGGTGGAATCAGATCGAACGTGGAGGAGCCCCAGAGAAACCAACTGGGAGAAACCAGAAATGAGCAGGAAGGGACAGAAGAGCCGGGGATGACCTTCTGGCTCCTTCTAGTCTTCTGGCCACTGACCACGTCACACCATCATTAACAGGTGATTGGTACTCAGCATGTAATCCCTAAGTTCTGATTTTCCCATTTTTTATGTTATCTCTCTCATGAATTCTACATGGTGACTCGGCCCCAAGATAACACTTAACATTTCAATGTGTGATCACCATCTTAAGTGCACGCTCTGCCCCCCCCCCCCACTCCCCTTTGCTGGAGAGTTTGATATAGCGATTTCATAAATCCCCTTTTCTCGTAGAGAATGTCGAAGATCCAAGTCACTGCCTCATTGAACTTTTCACTGTTTACGCAATTTTTAAAATGTACTCAAAACACTCTTACTCGGACTAAGATTCCTCACTTTCTTAGAAAGCTTTGTATCTCTTTTGTATTTTTGTTTTGTTTTGGTTGGTTGGTTGGTTGGTTTGGGGGAGGGAGCTTTTTTTTAATATTTAAATCTTTTTTGTTGAAAATATTACATATGTCCCCCTCCCACACCCCACCCCACCCCATGACCGGTTCTAACCCGCCTCACTATTACCCTGTCCACGGATTATGCATATTTATAAGCATTTGCCTCTGGAAAGCTTCAGATCTCTTGACTTCCATCTCTGGTGCCCAAACCAGCATTTGACAGGTTCGCCTAACTGAGCGCTGTGTGCCTGGGAGGGTTCAGAGCGTGGCAGGGCCGCAGACACAATCCGCACCCACGGGGGCGGCATCCCTGCCGGGAGGTGGTGAAGAGGGAAGCTGGGTCAGACCTAAAGGATGCGGAACAGGCATAAGGCTCACGGAGAGAAAGCTGCGGGCGGGGCGTGGGGGATGACCTTCCAGATGCACCGCCAGGAAGGTCTCAGCCGAGGGGGCTGCTTCCGACGGCTTCCTCGCGGGCTGACAGAGGGAGGCCGGGAGCCCTGGGCCTCGGGCAGGCGCTCCCCAGGACAGGGAACCGGTGAGGAAGGGCCTGCCTGGTGTCTGGGGACCAGCGGCCGGCGGCTGGAAGGGGTCCAGGATCCCGCAGCCAGGAGCAGACACGGAGATGGAGGGCAGCCAGGTCACGGGCCCGGTGGGGACCTGGGCTTCTCTGAGTCACACTGGGGCCATTGACGGGCTTTTTAGCTGATCTGGCTGATATTTTAACAGGACCCCTCTGGCTACTCCCCCGAGAACCGACGTAATGTCTGGAAGTCTTCAGAAACGAGGGTGAGCGTTCTCGGTCACACGTCACACTGGGCGACCATTCCTCAGATGGTGAGTTGCGCCAATTACATCTCAGTAAAACGGAGGAATGGATAAATAGGTAAATAAAACGTCAGACAGTTGCTTTTCTGTTCCTGAACTAGAGCAGGCGGTTCTGGCAGATAAATATTTACTCCTTTTTCTGTACAAACACTAACCTATAGGGTGAAAATGGAGATAGGAAGGCACAGTCCAAAGTCCTCCTTGCGACCAAGACACCCAGGCGCTGATGCTCTGAGGGGGTGAGGGGGCGAGGGGAGGAGGGGCGGAGGGGTCAGGGGTGAGGGGGCCGCTCCCCTCGTCTCCGTTCTGTGCGGGCAGCTCCCCGGAACCAGAGGCCTGGCCAGGTGGCAGAGTCTGGCGATGAGCGGGGAGGAAAGCACGAGCTTGGAGCACAGCGCGGGCGGGAGGAGACTTACGCACACACAGGAGGTGCCGATGGGTCCGTGGCCTGACACAGACACGGGGACCCACCTTCTCAAAATGCCAAGAAGTGGGGGAAGGCCTGGCAGCCGCTGGAGAGCCAGCCCTCCAAAGTGTGGATGTGCGTGGACACCTCAGTCCCAGGGACTCCCTCACAGGCCTGCTGGAGTCTGGGGCACGATTCCCTGTGAAACGGGGGGCGGGCGGGGGGCCTTTTCTCCGCCCAGGGCCGCTGGGGTTTTTGTAGCATCATCCGAGGGCCACACAGAAGTGTCCGCTTCCACATTCGCCTGCTGCGAGTGGCCACACATTTCATTAGCTTGCCTCTCCTGCCCACGCAGGGCCAGGCCCCATGAGTCCGCGGGCCACCTCTGCTTCCCCATGTCCAGCCAGGTTTCATTTGTCACCCGAAGGGGCACGCAACTTAAATAGCCATCATCTGTTAGACCTACTGGCACCATCCTGAGTACGCTGGGCATGTGTGTGTGTGTGTGTGTGTGTGTGTGTGTGTGTGCGCGTGCATGCATGTGCATGTGCGTGTGAAGACGGGTGGCTGAGCGTCCCGTGGGTGTGATAAGGGATGAAGACCACGCTCTGCACATCCTTCAGTTGCGGGGGGGGGGGGGGGGGGGGCGGGGGGGGAGCGTCTTGTGGGAACCGTGCAACGATGCAGAAAGCACACAGGCGACCACACCACTCCCGCACGGGCCTGGCTCCCACGCAGACACGCTGACTCTTTGGGGATTATGGGTGCTGCGGAATACCACAGGTCCTCCCGCTACTCCTCCAGGTGCAAATCGCTGTCGGGGAGGACGGTGGTCCCGACCCGCCAGGAGGGAGCCCCGAGGCCGTGGGGAGGGATGGATCCTCCTGGGGCCTCAGTCTTTCATCCCTCCCTCCCCCCACCCCACCCTTCCACCCCGCCCTCCCCTTCTCTTAACCACCAAAGGCCAGGAGAATTGGGGTGAAGTATCTCCCATTCCAGTCTGAAGGGTTCCCCGCTGTGGGGGGCCTCATATTCATCACACCCTCTGCCCAATGCTCCCCCGGGCATTGTTCTAGGTGCTTAAGGATCATTAACTCACTTCGCCCGCAGGGGGGCCCAGCCCCAAGCCCTGTTGTTATGCAAAGTGGACAGGGAAGGAAACTGAGGCCCGGAGAGGCTCGGCAACTTGCCCAGGCAGGTTCCCAGGGGCCGGGCGAGGGAAAGGCTGAGCGGGGATTTGACCCCAGGACGTGGGACCCCACAGCCGCCCTCCACAGGTTCACATCAGGGGCCCCCTCCTTCAGACGCTCTGTGCCCGCAGGAGGCTGAGGGGAAAACGGGGCCGGTGGGACCCTAAGAGAAGGCTTGGACTTCCGGGAGAGTCCCACGTTAGCGCGCTGTTCCCGGGAATTTTATTTATTATTTATTAAATATATTTGTATTGATTTCAGAGAGGAAGGGAGAGGGAGAGATAGAAACATCAATGATGAGAGAGAATCTTTGGCCAGCTGCCTCCTGCCCGCCCCCATGGGGGATGGAGCCTGCAACCCGGGCCTGTGCCCTGACTGCGGATCGAACCGTGACCTTCTGGGTAGAACTGCTTGCTCCCGCCCAGTTTGGGACCACCCTGCTGGGGGGGGTGGGGAGGCTGCGGGGTGACCCCAGGCCAGCTGAGGTTCCTGATCCCCATGGTGGCCTACAAATGGGCATGAAGTGGGGGGCCAGGTGGACATTAGACCTGCTGTATGTGCACTCAGAGGTGCGAGGTAGAGACGGGTGGAGGGGTGGGGGGAGGGGGTGGTATAAAGCTTTACTTTATCCATTCCTTGGCCCCCAACAAGTACCAGTGGAATAACTGCTACCTCTAATCCCCACCCAGGGAGGCGGGGGGGGGGGGTCAGCAAAGCCAACACAGGTGCAAATAAGCATGAATGCCATCCTTTCTCGTTCTGAGCCTCACTCCTCTTTGTCTTCTCAGCAGGTGACACTGTTTGCCGAGTGACTGCACCAGGCCTCTCAGACCCAGTGACGTCTGTTTAGCCGGCCCGGGAAGCCACCCCCAACTGTATGTGGACTGTGGATCTGGATTTCAAGGGAGACCGACACGTTTCTAAGGTAACGTTTTTACTAATTTTCTTTTTTTTGAGGGAAGGCTTGAGAAGCTAATGTTTTTAATAATTACTTTAAAGAGCCCTTTAAAGACTTTAAAGGGCTGGACTTTAAAGAGCCCCTTTATCTGCGATTTACTCCCTAGACCAGGCGTGGGCAAACTACGGCCCGCGGGCCGGATGGCTGTTCTAAACTATTGAAATTAAAAAAAAAAGAAAAAAAGACCGTGCCCTTTTATGTAATGATGTTTACTTTGAGTTTATATTCGTTCACACAAACACTCCATCCATGCTTTTGTTCCGGCCCTCCGGTCCAGTTTAAGAGCCCATTGTGGCCCTCGAGTCAAAAAGTTTGCCTACCCCTGCCCTAGACATTGGGCCTTCAGAGCGCACGCGCCCCTCCCCCCCCACGCCGTCTCCCCTGCCCCCTTCTCTCCGAGCGAAAAGAGGCCGCTCTGTGCCCAGCTGACACGGTGCCTCCGATCCTGTCAGCCCGCGTGACTTCTGACTGTTAATTTCCTCCTAACACCTTCGACTTTTGATCTGGAAGCACAAGGGCCGGGCTTTTATTAGGTTTGATTTACTGCGGAGCTCGGTGAATTAAGCCATAATAGTCAATGAGTAATCTCGGGCTTCAGCCAGGCCCGGTCTCAGTTCAGCTAGTAACTGGGAAAACCAACTAATGGCACAGAGGTAAACCATGTTAGGATGCCTGCTAGCCCCCCGAACTAGGATAAGGGGTTTTATTGTGACCACTCGACCCCCCAGGCGTGGAGGGGATTGGCCACAGTGGAGGGTCCAGGACACGGGGGTGCTGGCTGGAGGAGGGACTCAGGGTGTGGCAGAGGTCTGGGTGCGAGTCCAGAGTCCAAGGTGGTGTGAGCCGGGCTCCCTCCCCTGCCTCCTGTGCCATTGGTGCTCGGTCCCTTCATTTTCAATAGGGTTTCTCACACCTACCACTGAGAAGGTAGGGACAAGTGTGTGTGCGTGTGTGTGTGTGTGTGTGTGTGTGTGTGTGTGTATTTTTTAAATTAATCGTCACCCAATGATATTTTTTCATTGATTTGTAAAGAGAGTGGAAGGGAGCGGGGGAGACAGAGGGAAACATCCATGTGAGAGAGACACATCGATTGGTTGCCTCCTACACATGCCCCAACCAGGGCTGGGGATCAGACCTGCAACCAAGGCACGTGCCCTTGACCGGAATCAAACCTGGGACCCTTCAGTCCGCAGGCAGACGCTCTATCCACTGAGCCAAACAGACTAGGAGATTATATATAGTCTTGGGGTTTTAGGGGTGGAGATTTGAGGGGAGGCCCCAGGAGATCTTAAAAGAACATTCGGCCGCTTTTCAGGTGTGTCCCTTCAGAGCTGTGGTCGCCAGCACCAGGGCAGGGGGTCCTTAGCCAACGCAGCTGGTGCTGAGGCGGCCGTGGGGTCGCTGGTCAGGTTTGGCTGCTTTTCTGGGCCCGGAGCTGACAGACAACTGAGGCCGGGACGCTGTCTCTGGGGGGGAAAGGCCAGGGCTCCAAGGGGCAGGGCCACCCATATGCCCGGGGCAGAAAGGCCACCTGGGGACGAGGCCCCACCCTCCAAGTGCCCTTTCCGCCCTGGTGACCTACTGCCCCCGGCCCGCCGTCCGTGCTCTGCTCCTGTCTGTCTGACTGCCCCCCACTTCTCCAGAGAGGAGCCAAGCGTTAGCCAGTGAGAGCAGAGGAACGTTGGCTGTCAGAGAGGAATGGCCTGCAAACCGCCACTCGCCTTCTTTTGACGTCTTTCTGCTCAGATATGTTGGAAACGGCCCGGGGGGGGGGGAGCGCCCCTCCTGCCCCCTCACCCTTCCCCCTTCTGCACCAGAGCCCCAAGGAGAAGCCGTGTCTTCCCCAAGTCCCTGGACCTCAGTGACACAGCCCTGAGCACCCACCCCGCACACCGGTGAGGGCAGGAGCAGGCGGGGGCAGGAGCAGGCGGACAGGCAGTCTCCTCGGGCAACTGAACTTGACCCCCTGGCTGTGGGCACCCAGCTCCTCGGACACTTCTAAGGGCTGTGTGAGGAGCCTGGAGTGGGGGGACACCCCCCCCCCCATCAGCTAACACTGCAGCCCAGATGAGTCAGTATTTTCTGCTATGGCTAAAAAAAATAGAGTAGCATGCTCTCCGTGTCTCCATGGTAACTCACCGTGGATCTGTATTCCGTGTGTGAAACTCTTCTTGACCTGTCCTTCCTCTGTGGCTGCTGATGGGGCCTGACTCTGCACCGAGAGGCCATGGGGATGGATGCGGGGTCCCCTCCGCCCCTGGCTGTCTCCGCCGTGGGGACCCTGCCGCTGAGCCACGCGGCGATGGTACCGGAGGCCCGCCGGTACCCGGGACACCCAGGCAGCGGTACTATCTCAATTATCCCCGTAACTCCGGAGGTAGGGTTGCCATGGAGACCGGGAACCTTGGTAACGGAGCAGGGAGCCGCTTCCTCTCCCTTCACGGCACTGGGTCCCTGGGATGCGTGGATTTTAAGCCCCACGGCCTCGCCTCAGCTGGGCGGTTTCACTGTGAATCCAGCTAATGGTCCCCCAAAACCCCGGGAGTCTATGGCAGGAATTTGCACAGGAAAGGCACACATGTCTAGCCACCGACTCAAGCATTTTCTGCCAAAGATGGGAGCTGGCAGGGAATGGGCGAGGCTTTGACCACGAGTGGGAGTTATTTACCCTCCGGTTCCATCCCCTCCAGTTTGGGGGGGAGGTGGGAGAGGGGGGCCGCGGCGCTGGGAGAATGATGGATCCCGCGCATCGCCCGGAGGCCGGTTACTCTCAGGCCCGCTGGGCTCCAGGGGGCGCCGCTGACACGGAGGGCGGGCTCCGGGCTCCGGGCTCCGGGCGCGGGGCGGGCTGGGCGGCCCAGGGTCCGCTCACCGCCTCATTCACGCAGGCAGAGTGTTTCCGGGGTAAGAACCACCAGGACTTAAAGTCTGGTTGGAGGTCCGAGAACGGGGCCTCGTTAGCCCAGTCCTGCGGCCGCTCGGTCCACGCGCCCCGGCGCCCCGTCCCTGCCGATGGGGAGAGGCGGGTTAGACGTCAGACCCTCGGGACGGGGACGAGGGGAGGAACCCGATGGGGGAGGAACCCGATGGGGGGGACCAATGGGGGCTCTCCGCCCCGCCGCCCTCCCGGGCGCACCCGGCGCAGCGCGGTGGGGACAGCGGGGGCCGGGACCCGGCTCCGTCCCTCCCACCCCGCTCCGCTCCCTCCTCCCCCTCCTCCTCCTCTCTCCTCCCCTCTCCCCTCCCCCGGCCCCGCCCTCCGCCTCTCCTCCCGCCCCGCCCCTCCCTCCGTCCCTCCGTCCCTCCCCGCTCCCGGCGCCCCTCCTCCCGCCCGGATCCTGAAGAGCCGGCCGCCCGGGGCCGCCGCTGACTTCCTCCGGCCGGTGCGGTGGCAGCGGAGCCCAGCCCCGAGCGCCGGAGCCCTCAGCCCCTCGCCCGCCTCCTCCCGCCTCCGGCCCCGGCCTCCCCAGCGCCCCGCGCCCGGCCGCGGCCCCCGCCTCCCCGGAGCCCGGCCTCGCGGAGCCGGCCTGCCCGAAGCGGCGGTAAGAGGGGCGCGGGTGGGGTCCGTGCGGAGCGCCCCCGGCCCCGGCCCTGCCCCCGGCTCCGGTCCGGTCTCTCCCGGGTTCGGGGCTCGGAGCCGGGCCGGGGAGCGCAGCGGCGGGTCGGACGCCGGGGTCCGGGCGGGGCGGCGGCGACTCCAGGACCGGGCGCCGCGCCTGGTTCCTTGGCTCCCGGGCCGTGGTGCGGGGCCGGTGGTCGGGAGGTTCGGGGGGCGGCCCAGACGCGGGCCCGGACCGGGGGCGGAGGGCCCGGTGGTGACGCGCGGGGCCGGGCGAACTTGGGCCGCGGCGCCCGGGTGGCCGAGCCGCTGGGCGGGAGAGCGCGCCGCCGGTTCGCTCGCTTTTGTTTTTAAAGGGGATCGAGGGCCCGGGGGGTCCGGGGGGCTCCCGCCGTGGAGGTCTGGGGGGCTCCCTCTGGGGCGCCCGGCGGAGCGGGCTTGGCGGGGGGCCGGAGGGACGGGAGAGCCGGCGGGGGACCGACTAGCGCGCCGGGCCGGCGGGATCCGGGCGCCCGCCTCCCGCCCGCCTGGAGGCTGCGGCCCGGAGCCCCGGGAGCGCGGGGCCGAGGGGGGCCGGGTCACCTGCGCGGCCTCGGCAGGGCCCGGGCGGGCCGGGGAGGCGGGAGGCGCGGGGAGCGGGGCGGGGCGGCCGCGTGTCCGGCCTGGAGGCGAGACCCCCGAGGGGCGCCGGGAGTGGAGGGGCCCGCGGGGCGCGCCCAGAGCCGGTGGGGCCTGGGGACCCGGGGCGCAGGGCTGTCTTTATTTCCTCGCAGTTCGAGTCTTTTTAGTGAAGGTTTCAGCGAGCGAGCGTTTGTGCATTTGAGGGTTGTTTTGGTTTGTTTGGTTTTGTTATTTTTTTAAGCCTAAGAGACTTTTTACCTCGGCCTGTGTTCGCTTTCAAGGCATCCTAACAGCGGCCGCGCTCCCGGTAGGAAAGGGAGGCGCTGAGCGGTCCCCTGGGGAGATAAGGGTAATGACGGCCCCGAGGGCCACCCAGGACGGGCCGGGACGGGGTGGGTGCGCTCGGGATGGGTGCGCTGGGGATGGGTGCGCTCGGACAATGGCCGAGCTGTGCGCTATTCGCCCGCCGCCCCATCGCCGATGCAGCTCCGGTTCAGGTTTATTAAAGCTGAGCAGAGCATGCGGGTCCCGGGGGATTACTCAGTCCTCTCCCTAACGTGGTAGCTTTCAAAGGAAAAGGCGCACCAGCCTCAGAAAGTACATTGGGGACGGGGAGGGAGGCTCCTTTCTTTTTCTTTCCAAACTGGCCTCCACACAAACCTGTGGCCTGCCCTCACCTAAGTGATCGCTGGTTCCAAGAAGGGGCCCGGGTGTCGGGCAAGTTCTGCTTGTTTTAAAAATGGAACCGGCCTCAGCACTTACATTTCTGCCTCTTTGCTTTTTCCTTCCTTCCTTCCTTCCTTCCTTCCTTCCTTCCTTCCTTCCTCTCTCTCCTCTTTCTCATTCCTCTCTCTCTCTCTCTCTCTCTCTCTCTCTCTCTCTTCGCAAGCAGCGATCCAAAGGGCGACGCCGAAAGGGCCCGCACTTGAAATTGGGACTGGTTTATGCGGAGAGGGCTCTGCCGGTCTGCCGCCTTGAGGAGCCGTGGTGAGGAAAAGAAGTGAGCTTAGAATCTGATTAGTTCTGAGTCTGCCCGAACCCACCTTGACGCTGCGTGGCTCTTACGAAACAGATTGAAAGCCGGACAACAAAGAATTCTGTTCCGTGAGGAGTGATCACAGCCCTGGAAGTGGGCGGCAGACTGACTGCCTTCTCTCCCGGTATTGGTTCACAAAACCCCGGCCGGCCGGCTCTCCCGTCGCCATTCTCTGCCGCCCGGCGAAGGTGGCACCTTCCCCTCCATCCCCCCAGTCACCGGGGCCGCGGAGGGGGTGGAGGGGGCGGCGGCGGCCGGGGTGGGTAATTGGCAGTTTGGTCTTCTGTGTGAGGCCGTGTCTGTAATCAACAGGTTACCATTCAGACACGTGACCGAGGCTCGGAATGAAGGAGCCTTCCTCCCCCCTGTAAGGAGGAGCATGCGGGCCCGGCCTCCTGACATCTGTGTGCTGTCCCATCTGCAGGACGTGGGGGGGGGGGGGGGAAGGGCCCTGGCCCCACCCCTCGGGCTATCCCAGCACCTGGAGGCGCTCAGGATTTGGGGCCCCTCCCCGCTGCCATGTGGTCCGCGCTGTGCCCCTGAGAAGCCGCCGCCGTAGCTGTGTGACCCTGGGCCAGTCCCCCGGCCCCTGGGCCGCCCTGTGTCACTCCACCCTCAGCGATGGCAGGCCCGGCCCTGAGCGAGGGGGAGGCTGTCCGCAGCCACCGTCCAGGAATAGTGGCTCCTGAGTGCATGCGGGTGGCACGGGCTCACCAAGTGGAGGCTGAGCAAATGTGGCTGTTTGATCTGGGACAGCCCCCTTCCTCTCCTCCCCCTGCAACACTGTTATTACTCCCAGCGCTCCAGGCTCCTCTGCCCCCCCCCCCCCAATTACCGGCAGGCAGGCTCTCAGGGTTCGAGGGTTTAACAGCCCTCCGCAGTGCCTTGGGCCTCCCCTGAGGCACACGCACCTCCTTCCCACGCTGCCATTCCAGCCTGGAGAGGCGCTGGCGTGTGTGTGCGCGCGTGTGCGTGCGTGTTCGTGCGTGTGTGTGTGTGTGTGTGTGTGTGTGTGTTGTTGGGAGGTCTGGTTTAGCTGTAACATTGATCGTAAAGATAAAACAAGAAAGCACAAAAAAAACCAATTAGGGGAAAATGCACTCCTTGCCACCTCCCGGAAGAGCTATTATCAGTTGCGCAAGGTTTTAAGCAATATTTTAATTACTCGAAGGCCTGCCTTCGCTGTAGGGGCGGGACACCCAGTGGAGATGGGCGGGCGGGCGGGCGGGCAGGCAGGCAGGCCGGTGCCATCGGCCTGAAAGCTGCTCCCAAGCCTTCGGTTCCGGCCCGGAGGCCAGCAGGCCAAAGGTCACCGTCAGCTCTGCTAACCCAGCTTGTTTGAAAACGGATTTTCATTTTCGTTTCTCTGTTTTTTGTTCTTTTCCCCTCTAGCATCCTAGTGGCATTATCTATGTACCCTTCTCCCTTTTTGATATATAACCGCCAGTTCCATGGTAGGGCCCCGATCCGTTCCCGGCCTATCCCGGCCAGGTTCAATCCCGAGTCACATATGTACCTATCAGTGCTGTCATAGTCACGCTCAATATATTCAATATATAAAATAGGTGAACACTTCAGTATGTCTCCATTCGCCGAATACATCCAATCGGTTCCATACACATGCAGTAAGCCTAACATTCATGCCGGGATCGTTTATTTTTTTTTCTGTGAGATCTTGGAAACCTGTGTGTGTGTGTGTGTGTGTGTGTGTGTGTGTTGTGTGTGTGTGTGTGTTGTGTGTGTGTGTTACATGCAAAGCACACCCCGGGCCCTCTCCACCACGTGCCAGCCTCCACACGTGGCCCGTGGCCACCCCCTGGGCAGCGAGGGTCGAGGGTAAGCCCAGATGCCATCAGGGCAGGTGAGGCGGGTCAGCGCTCGGAACCTCCACCGAGGGAGCGCACAGCCCAGCGGCTCGCCGAGCTAACACGAGTTGGAGGACCCGGGACCCTAGAGAGGGTTCCGTCTGAAAGACTGTTCTCCCTTTGATCTTCCTGGGCCAGAGCCGCCTCCAGGGAGAGAGGAGGGCCCTCTGGCCCCACCCAGCACGCTTTCCTGGGTCTGGGTGTGCCTGGAGCTGCCCCCCCGGGGGTGGGGAGGGCTCACCATTGAGGATGCCCCCCCCCCTGCAGGCAGGAGGTAGCCCCCTCTGGGTCTCCCCCGCCCCCCACCCTCGAACAGCAGCCCTCCCGGGGAGGGGGGGAGGGAGGGACGCGGCCGCCGTGGGAGTCTGAGTCCCTGGCTGAGAGCGCCTTTATCCTTTATCCGCCCCGCGTCTCTAAGTACAATTCGGAGGGATCAGCCTTATCGCGGAGCGGCTGAGATAGCATCGCAGCTTTCGTGAGAAGGGCCTTTCATTTTTTTATTTTTTAAAATACATTTTATTGATTTTCCACAGAAAGGAAGGGAGAGGGATAGAGAGCTAAAAAGGTCGATGCACACCCTCCACTGGGGATGTGCCCGCAACCAAGGTACATGCCCTAGACCGGAATCGAACCCGGACCCTTCAGCCCGCAGGCCGACGCTCTATCCACTGAGCCAAACCGGTTTCGGCGAGAAGGGCCTTTTAAATAAGAATCCCTAGTGTTCAGTGCTGAGTGGTTTTACGGAGCGATGGTTTATGCCAGTGTTTTCCCAAAGTGCGGTACGCGCACCCCCAGGGGGACCGGGAGAGTTTGGTGGGGGGTACGCGTTGCGCCGGCGTTTGGTGGGGATAGGCACCGCACCGTGCTTAGCTGCGTCTAACTCTACGTTCTCATGAATCAAGTCAGTTTCATCCTTCTCATTGATCCAAATAAATGTTATTTATAATATAACTTTTATTTATTTCTTATTATGAATAATTTTATTTTTCGTTTATTATTATTTTGGGTATGTACCAAAAAAAGAAAAAGTAAACATATTTTGATTGTTATTAAAATACATCGGGGTTTTTTTTTTCTTGACGAGGGGTACTCAGTGTTACGAAAATTATAGAAGGGGTCCACATATGTCAAAAGTTTGGGAAACATTGGTTTACGCGGTAGAATTGGACTGACTCGGGAGGAGGAGGGAGTCTGCCAGGGAAAATGCCTTATGAAAAGAGCGCTTGCCTCTGACTGTTTTCCTCTTTTTCTTTTGAAAGATGAATGATTTTGGAATCAAGAACATGGACCAGGTGGCCCCTGTGTCTAACAGTTACAGAGGGACGCTGAAGGTGAGTGAGTGAGTCTTTGCTAAAAGTTGGGTTTTTGTTTGTTTTCTTTCGTTACGAAAGCTCAACCTCTAGAAGAAGAAAAAAACCCAAACAAACAGAAAACGGGGTGGGGGGGTGGGGGGTGGGGGTTCCCATAGGATCCGTGCTAAGCCCCCGAGTCTGACTTCCTCCTGGCTGTGAGTCTCCGGACCAAGGGTGGGCAAACTTTTTGACTCGAGGGCCACAGCAGGTTCTTAAACTGGACCGGAGGGCCGGAACAAAAGCAACCTGACCATGCTGGCACTCTCCTCTTGGGCTGCTGGTGAAGGAGCGGAGGGGAGAGCAAGAGAACCCTCCACTCTTTTGGCTCCTCGGGCCGTAGTTTGCCCACGGCTGCTCTGGGCTGGGTGCTGAGTCTCTCCGGGCCGCAGTGTTCTCACCTGTGGAATGGGCACCCTGATGCCTGTGCTGCTGGTCCTCCACGACAGGAGCTGCTTCTGTAGACGGCGAGGCCCTGGTGGTTTGTCCCCGAGGCTCCGGCGCGGTGGACGATGAACCTGTGGCGCTCAGTGGAGCGGAGCGGGAGCGGGAGCTGGTTTCCCGGGAAGAGGAAGGGGAAGGCAGCTTCCGACGCGGAGGGGGTGCTAGCCCACTGAGTTTGAAAACCCCCTTCTGTCTCAGTTCTTCCGGGGAACGTCCCAGCGGCCTCTCCGTCCGGGAGAGGGTGACCCCGCGGCGGTGCACCGTGTGCGGCAAACACATCCCGGGAGCGGTGGTTTCCATCGGCCTCCCCTGAGCTCGGGGTTTTGTGCCAGTGCATGTCGCTGGCAGGTCCCAGGTTCCTCCAGGTCACTTTTGTCTGTGGAGCCCAAAGAGCCAGAGCCGGGCTCGGGCCTCCCTCGAGTGGGATGGCGGCCGCGCCTCCGCTTCCGACGGGGCGCTCCGTGCCGGTGTGGTCGGCGGCGTTCACAGTGGCCGGGCGCGGGCCAGCTGTGGTGGCTCTGGGACTCGAGGCCCAGCCCCAGGAAAGAAACTTCCCCCGTCGACCCAGCGCGTCCGGCGGCGTCCCCGAGACGCCGGGCTTGGCCCCGCGGCCTCCGGAGTGGACGTGAGGAGATGGGCGCCGCGGGCTGGTGCTGTCTTTGCACTTCCTCGTTTTAAAAACAGAACTTGCTGTCCGTGGAGCGGAGGCATTTCTTAGTCACCTGGGCAGAGCGCGTGGGGGTTTTCAAACTCAGTGGGCCAGCCCTAACCGGTGTGGCCCAGTGGATGGGGCATCGGCCTGCGGACTCAAGGGTCCCAGGTTCGATTCCCGTCAAGGGCACATGCCTTGGTTTCGGGCACATCCCCAGTGGGGGGTGTGCAGGAGGCGGCTGATCTGCTGATCGATGGTTCTCTCTCCTCGATGTTTCTAACTCTATCCCTCTCCCTTCCTCTCTGTAATAAAAAATCAATAAAATCTATTTAAGAATTCAAAAAAAACTCAGTTGGCTATTTCACGCACAGTCGGTCCAAAGTGATGCAGTGGCTTCTCAGTCTACTGCACGCGTGTTCCAGCGCTTGCCCGATGTCCGGGCACCCCTGTCGGACTCCACCGCGTGGGCTTTTGGGGGGACGGGGCTCCATGGAGTGTTTGGGGCCAGCTCCCCCGAGCTGCCCGCCCACGGGGGGGATGTGTCATCGGCGGTTCTGTATTTCTAAAACGAAAGCACATGAGCCGATTTTATTTGTAAATGAGTTACACATTGTCTTACCGATGACTCAACACGTGTGTCACCCCATGACACACAGCACGGGAGCTGGAAAAGTACTCTTTCTTCACCCTTTTTCCCCCGGCTGGTTGGGCAATGAGGAATCAAGGCCTTATCTGTTACTTATTAACCACCGGGGCCGCCGAGGCTCTCGTCTTGGCTGAATCTCCCGCGGGGGTCGGAAATGGGCTGGGGGTTCTCCGTGTGTCTCTCTCCTCTCTGTCTCCGTGTGTCTCTCTCCTCCCCGTCCCCGCCGAGGGCGTGAGGGTGACCTTCACGCGGTTCAAGGTGGGGTCCGTCCCCACGGGGCGGGCGGGCCGGGGAGTTCTCTCTAATCCGATTTACCTTCAGAGCGGGGGTCCCTGCAGGAACTTGGCGTGTTTCGCTCTTTCCTGGGCCGTTGGGGTGATTGAGGAGAAACATCTGTTGTGGTTAAAGCAGCCGTGGGCAAACTACGGCCCGTTCTGCTGTTCTGTCCGGCCCGCGGAGCCGAAAGAGCGGAGGAAGGTTCTCTTGCTCTCCCCTCCGCTCCTTCACCAGCAGCCCAAGAGGAGAGTGCCAGCATGGTCAGGTTGCTTTTGTTCTGGCCCTCCGGTCCAGTGTAAGAGCCCCTTGTGGCCCTTGAGTCAAAAAGTTTGCTGGGTTAAAGCGTTTTCATCGTAAACATTTCCAAGCACCGGCCTTGCCGAGGCTCATTCCCTCGGACCGGCTGGCTGCCTGGCCCCCGGTGAGGTCACAGAAAGCAGGTGCTGGGGCAGGTGGGCTCTGAGGCCCCCAGCACTGTTCTCTGGGAGCCTCGCATTTCTGGGCGTCTGCTGAAGTCGTCCATTCCAGGGGACGAGGCCCTTAGAGGTGCCTTCCCGGCCTCCGGCCTCTGTGTGAGGGGGTTCCGTGGCCACCCGGGCCACCCCAGAAGTCGGGGCTCGGCCGGTCTGCCCCAGGCGAGCCTCCACAGGGGCCGGGTTAGTCCGGGGCGGGGCCCGATGACCCGGGGACCCCGCGGAAGACGGGTAGCTCCGGAGGAAAGACTGACTCCCTGTTCCCCTCTGTCCCCCGCAGCGCCAGCCCGCCTTCGACACCTTCGACGGGTCCCTGTTTGCCGTCTTCCCCGCCCTGAACGAGAGGCAGGCCCTGCAGGAGGTGCCCACGGGCCTGGACTCCATCTCCCATGGTAACGACTGCCGGGGGGCGGCGGACAGGCTGGGGGTGCCGGGGGTGCCGGGGTCTCGGGTTCCAGCTTGAACAGTAGGATGGAGGCTCCGGACCGGGGACCAGGGGCAGGGCTGTCTCCCCTTTCCTGAGTGTGCTGATTCCGGTGACTTCCCTGCCAGACACACCCCAGGAAGAGCACACCGCAGAGGACCCCGAGGTTTCCACGGGGGGGGGGGGGGTTACCCTCCCCTCGGCTTCCCCGGGGCCACCCCAGAGCAGAGCAGGCCACCGTCAGATGCATCTCCGCTTTCATGCTGGGTTTCACTTAGACCCGCGGTCGGCAAACCGTGGCTCATGAGCCGCACGCAGCTCTCTGGCCCCTGGAGCGTGGCTCTTCCACAAAAGACCACGGCCTGGGCGAGTCTGTTTCGAAGACGTGGCGCTGGGAGAAGTTCACGTTTAAAACACGTGGCTCTCGGGAGAAACCTCAGTCGCTGTGCTGTTGGTATTTGGCTCTGTGGACTGAGGAGTTTGCCTCGGTCCACAGAGGCAAACTGTGACAGTTACAAGCCCTTGAGCTTCTGGCCCCCAAACCATGCTTGTCTAAAGCATTCAGACAGACGGTTTACCTAGACGTCAGCTGCTGTGGGAAGTACTGGGTCAGAAGATACAATGTGAGTTTTATTTTAATAAATGGAAGTTACGGGGTGTACGTTTTTAAATCTCAGTCAGAAAAAAAAAAAAAAGAAGAAGTTTGGGGTGCTGGCTGTACTCCTTTAAGGAACTGTGTCCAGGTGTGAGATCAGAAGGGTCCTTGGCTAAAAAAAATGACGGCGTCTCCCCTAAATTAAGGTGACCGGGCGTCCCGCTTTTGGCGGGACGGTCCCGATTTCTAACAATTTGTCCCGCGTCCCCGCAGCATTTTTAAAAAGTCCCGATGTGCTGAAACCGGTTTGGCTCAGTGGATAGAGCGTCGGTCTGCGGACTGAAGGGTCCCGGGTTCGATTCCGGTTAAGGGCATGTACCTTGGTTGCAGGGACATCCCCAGTGGGGGTTGTACAGGAGGCAGCTGGTCGATGTTTCTCTCTCATCTATGTTTCTGACTATTCCTCTCCCTTCCTCTCTGTAAAAAGTCAATAAAATATATATATATTTAAAAAAAAAAAAAAAAGTCCCGATGCTTTCCAGAAATCGGGACTTTATTAAAACGCCGCGGGGCACGGGATGAATTGCTAGAAATCGGGACGTCTGATCACCTTACCCTAAGGGCCCCTCCACGGTCGCCAGCTCGCAACCTTAACGTCCGCCCGCCGGTCTGGTCTCTCCGCAGATGCGGCCAGCTGCGAGCTGCCGCTGCTGACGCCCTGCAGCAAGGCGGTGATGAGCCAGGCCCTGAAGGCCACCTTCAGCGGCTTCCAGAAGGAGCGGCGCCGGCTCGGCATCCCCAAGAGTGAGTGCCCGTGCGTGGGCTGCCGGGCGGGTCCGCGCCGCGGGACGGCGAGCCTGCTGCTGGCTGCCTTGGCACGGGGTGGTCGTACCTGAAGCTCGTTTGTGAGCCAGCCCAAGAGGGTGGCAGAGTCGGGGTGAGGCCGAGCCAGTTTTCCTCCCCGCCCGCCAGCCGGCCGCCGTGGCCCGAGTCTCGGGGGTCCCTGGGGGTCTCGCTCAGGCCGCTCGCTGGTCCTTGGTGCCCAGGCGGACACGGTGGGGACATCGGGAGCAACTTCTCTGGTCTCACCGCCTCCTTCTGCTCTCCCCCTCCCCCCCGTGTGTCCGGTCCGTCCCCCCGCCCCGCAGACCCCTGGCTGTGGACGGAGCAGCAGGTGTGCCAGTGGCTGCTCTGGGCCACCAACGAGTTCAGCCTGGTGGACGTGAACCTGCAGCAGTTCGGCATGAGCGGCCAGGCGCTCTGCAGCCTGGGCAAGGAGCGCTTCCTGGAGCTGGCGCCCGACTTCGTGGGCGACATCCTCTGGGAGCACCTGGAGCAGCTGATCAGAGGTGCCCGCGTGGAGGGGGGAGCGTGCGAGCACGGGCCAGGGTGTCCAATGGGGCCGGCCGCCTGCACATGCCACGGAATGACCCACGTGCAGTGATGATGGATCTGAATCCACCTGTGTGTGCGCGTGTGCGTATTCTTGTGTGTGTGTGCATGTGTATGTGTGCGTACGTGTGTGCACGTGTGTGGCATCAAGTGTGTGTGTGTGTGTGTGTGTGTGGCATCGAGCAGGGCCCCAAGGCCATCGCCTCAGCCACTGGCTTGTTCACCGTGGCGAGGCGGCATAGGTGAGGGAGGATGTGGTCTCGCAGACAGAGTGGCCACGGACCCCCCCCCCCCCCCGTGGCGTGGCTCCCCTGGCGGAACCAAACCACATAGCTCAGCCGCCACGTCGGGGAGCCTTTATTCAGACAAGACCCGGGGACTGTACCGTGGATTTCCCTAAGTCCAAACGGGTTTCCACAAAGACGGTCTTTGGTTTTGCCATTTTTAATCAGCTTAACAATAACCCACAACCTTCGGACCAACTGGTTTTGTTATTTTTAAACAAATGTGGGCGCTCTGTGGGAGATATCGCCCCATACAGCGCCCACAAATGTGGGAGATATATATCTCCACGCTGATGTGTTCTACAAAAACTGTCCACTCAGCCAAAACCGGTTTGGATCAGTGGATAGAGCGTCGGCCTGCGGACTGAAGGGACCCGGGTTCGATTTCGGTCAAGGGCATGTACCTTGGTTGCAGGCACATTCCCAAGGTGGGGGGGGTGTGTGTGCAAGAGGCAGTTGATCGATATTTCTCTCTCATCTATGTTTCTAGCTCTCTGTCTCTCTCCCTTCCTCTCTGTAAGAAACCAATAAAAAATATATTAAAGAAAAAACAAAACAACTGGCCACTCAGCCAAGCACTGTCATCCTATAGAGAAAGTCTCGATTCAGACCTTGCGACCACTGATAAACATACATTGAGTCAAAAAGAAAGACGTCGTAGTAAGGGCTCCCTTCAGCGGAACCCTGAAGGGAACCAGCCCTTTTGTGGGGTTCAGGGAGCTGGTCCCGGTTTAAATGAGTTTTGGCATCGGTCAGAGACTTGGCACCGCACAGAGACCGTGGGCATCCGCTGGCGTGGCCCCTGGCCATGGTGACTGACTGTAGGACCCTCTGCCCTGACCTTGGGCAGGACCGGCCTGGCAAGGTTCTGGGGGCGGGCTGTCGGTTGGCAGGTCGGGCCTGCTGCACCACTGCTCGGTGTGAGGCCGTGGGCCTGGGTTTGTGGGTGTGTGGGGGTGTGTGTGTGGTTAGTGTGTGTGCAGGGAGTAGGCACACCGAACCACAAACCTCCTCCCGGTCAGAGGTCATGGGCACGTGTGTCCCTGCGTGGCCCTCCCTGGGCAGCTGCTCTCCGGGCCCCGGGCACTGTTCAGGGTCTCAACCGGCGGCCACAGCCTCGTGGGGGCGGGGGGGGGGGTGCCTTTCCTCCCCGCCCCCTCCCTCCCCAGCCTCTGTGCCGCTCACCGACACACGGCCCGGGCCTCTCAGACTGGGCGGGGGGAGTTAGACTTTGCCCGTGGCCGCGTTCGCTCGGAGACTCGCCTCTGGTTTTGTAAGAGACGGAACGTCTTGGGACGCGTCAGGTTAAAGGGGACCCCTAAATGCCTTGGCCTATCCTGAAACAACCATATAGTGGCAGTTCAGAAGGCCACCTTCATTTTCTCGTATTGTTTTGTTTTTAATCTTCACCTGAGGATATTTTTCCCATTGATTTTTAAAGAGAAACATGAATGTGTGTGAGACACAGTGATTGGTTGAGAGAGAGAGAGAGAGAGAGAGAGAGAGAGAGAGAGAGAGAGAAGAGAAACATGAATGTGTGTGAGACATTGATTAGTTGCCTCCCAAATGTGGCCCAGGCTGGGGATTGAACCTACAATCCCCAAGAGCATGTGCCCTTGACCGGGAATTGAACCCACAACCCTCTGTGGCCTGGCTGATACTCTAACCACCGAACAACAGTGGCCAGCGCGGCTTGTGTGGTTTTAACTGGATTTGCAATCTTACCTCTCCTGTGTCTGTTTTTTTCAGAGAACCAAGAAAAGGCAGAAGATCAGTATGAAGAAAATTCTCACCTCAACTCAGTTCCCCATTGGATCAACAGCAACTCATTAGGTGGGTCTGGACTCTGACCTTCACACCGTCCCGGCGTGACGTCCTCCTGGGAGGTGATGGACGGTCCGAGCCATCTGGACCTGCACTGGCCCACGTAGTGGCCAGTGGCTCCCGAGCCGCTGGGCGCTCGAAATGGGGCTGGCCCGCTCCCCACACGGGGAGGTGTGCGATCAGAGCGTAATGCCCACCAGATCGGTGAGCCTTCGTTAGAAACAGAGGATGGAAAATATCTCCTTCCTCCTTTTATTTCTTAAAACATATTTTATTGATTTTTCTTTTTTTTTTACAGAGAGGAAGGGAGAGGGAGAGAGAGCTAGAAACCTTGATGAGAGAGAAACCTCCATCAGCACACCCGCTACTGGGGATGTGCCCGCAACCAAGGTGCATGCCCTTGACGGGAATCGAACCTGGGACCCTTCCGTCTGCAGGCTGACGCTCTATCCCCTGAGCCAAACCCATCAGGCCTCCTTCCTACTTTTAAAGATACTGATTACCTGTTGAACTGAGCATAGATATCCTTAGGCTCAAGTAAAATTTTTCAAGTTCTCATGTGGATTTTTTGTGGGGTTTTTTTTTTGTGTGTGTGTGTGTGTTTTGTGTTTTACTTTTTTTAGCATGGCCACCAGAAAATGTAACATTGCCTCGAGGCCACCTGGTCTGGGCCGTGCACAGACCGGGGGGCAGAATGCGGGGTGCGGGGGCCCACCTGGTCTAAGGGAGGAGAGGCGGCTGGGCCGGTGCAGGAAGTGCGTGGGAAGTGCTCCCAAATTTCCTCGGAACTTGGGAGCTGAGAGAGGAGTCGGGGCGTCCAGGTGCTCCCTCTGGTCGCTGGCGCGGGGGTGCAGGTTACAGCCGAGACAGACAGGACGGGAGACACCATGGGGCGTGTCACTCATTCCGAGCCTCAGTGGCCTTGGAGGTCGGAAGCCGGTGACCCTTGACCCTCTGCGGTCACAGAGGGCACTTGTTGGACGAGAGCCAGCGGCACGTTAGCACCGAGGCTGGCACCCGGGGCCCGGAGGCAGCGGCGTTTCGGAAAGGGGAAGTTAAGCCCACGTCCGTGGCGGGCGTGCAGAGGCTGGGCCCACGGAACTGCGGGCGTGCAGAGGGCGGAGGGTCTCCATGCAGAGGGCGGAGGGTCCGGGACCGCACGCCGTCGCCTCACGGCCCGCCCCGATGGCTCTGTTCCAGGCTTCGGCGCGGAGCCGGTGCCGTACGGGATGCAGGCGCAGAGCTACCCCAAAGGCGGCCTTCTGGACGGCATGTGCCCGCCCGGCGCCCTGCGCGCCGAGCAGGAGTTCCCCATGTTCCCCAAGGCCCAGCTCGGCGCGGTCGGCGTCGGCTACTGCTCCGTCGGGCAGGACTTCGCCGGCGGCACCTTGAACCTGATGGCCAGCCGTCCCGGTAAGGAGTGGCCCTCAGAGCGGGCTGTGGTCGGCCGGACGGCGGGAGCAGGGGTCCGGCAAGCGCACGCCTGGCCTGCCCCGGGTTGGGGTCGGCCTGGGGGGGGCACCAACAGCCCACAGCCCTGCAGCCGGGAGTCCATCCCTCCACCGGTGGGGTATTTTGGGAGGCCGTGCAGAAGGTAATATTTCTCTTTATGGTGGAGCGGGCTGTAAAACGGACTCCGTCCACTTTACGGAGATGTGCGTGCACCGTGCACAGACCTCAGGCTGTACACCTGGTTGAATCTGTGCCTGTGGCACGCCTGAGTAGCGGCCCCCCTGGGGGAGCGAGGTTTCCAGCATCCCAGGAAAGTGCTCGTACCCTTTACCCATCCCCACCCCAAGAGGAAACCACTGATTGTCCCCTTATCACAGCCGTGGGCAAACTACGGCCCGCGGGCCGGATCCGGCCCATTCGGCTGTTCTATCCAGCCCTCGGAGCCGAAAGAGCGGAGGGTTCTCTTGCTCTCCCCTTCGCTCCTTCACCAGCAGCCCAAGAGGAGAGTGCCAGCATGGTCAGGTTGCTTTGGTTCCGGCCCTCCAGTCCAGTTTAAGAGCCCCTTGTGGCCCTTGAGTCAAAAAGTTTGCCCACCCCTGTCTTATCATCATAGTTTCCCTGTTCTTGACCTTGGTATGAGTAGAGCCACACTTTTTGGATTTGTGTGTGTGTGAGTGTGTCTGTGTGTGTATATATATGTGTGTGTGAGTGTGTGTGTGAGTGAGTGTGTGTGAATGTGAGTGAGTGTGTGTGAATGTGAGTGTGTGTGTCTGAGATCCATCTCTGTTGCTGGACGTGGCCCTCCTCTGTCCCTTTTCTCCGCTGCGTTGTGCTCCGCCCTGTGCGGCCCCGCGGGGTTTGTGGGTGCCGGTGCGGGAGGAGGTGTGTGTGTGGCACTTGGGCGAGGCACCCGCCCTCCGTCTCAGAGCACCCTGAAGTCTGACCGGTCACGTGCCGCAGGGCACACGAGGGAGGGGGCGGCTGGCAGCGATGGTGCCCGTGAGCCCAGGACGCCCGGCGGCGAGGGTCAGCGCGGGCGCCATCCCCGGCCGGAGGGTCTGAGGGTGTCCCCTTCTCTCCACCAGGGCAGCCCGGGGACCGCGAGCCCCCCGAGCAGGCCGCGGACAGCTTCGAGAGCTCCGACTCGCTGCTGCAGTCCTGGAGCAGCCAGTCGTCGCTGCTGGAGCAGCGCGTGCCCTCCTTCGAGAGCTGCGAGGAGGACGGCGGCCAGGCACTGGGCCCAGGCAAGCCCACCATGAGCTTCAAGGACTACATCCAGGAGCGGAGCGACCCGGCCGAGCAGGGCAAGCCGGTCATCCCCGCGGCCGTGCTGGCCGGCTTCACGGGTGAGTGCGCGGCCCGGACCCGCCCCCTCCCCCTCCCTCCCTCTCCCCCCGCCCTGCCCGGCTCCGCCGCGGGTGTTTGCCAAGGGCGGCTCTGGTCTGAGCGCGTTGTATCTGCACCCTGTGCTGGACCCGGGGGGGTGGGGGGTGACCCTGCGTCCAGACACCTGGTCGCCGAGCCTCGTCTTAGCTTTGACTCAGGTCTACAGTGGCCAGCTGCCCGGTGGTGTGGAGGGAAGGGCAGGCAGCTCCCTCGTCCTTCCCGGGCAGGCAGGAGGCAGGGAGGAGGAGGAGAAAGAGGAGGAGGAGGAGGAGGAGGTGGAAGGCACGGAGGCCGCAGAGGCTTCAGCGCTGACTCACCCACACTCCAGGAATTCCGAAGAATGTAAACCGGCCCGGGGAGGGCGGGCGGCCGGCCTCACACAACACAGGCCTGTTTACCTTCCCCTGCCCCTAAAACCCTCTTACTCGTAAGGTTTGGGCGAGAGCTATTCCAGGCAGGGGACAAATATCAAGAGCTGTTTTGGGAACTAGGTTATTTCCAGCGTTTTTAGCAAAAATACCGAGGTTTTGTTTACTTTTTATTTATTTTTAAATTGCTTCATGCGTCCTTAAATGAGCTGTTTTCCCCCTGTACTCTGGCTATATAGAGAGCCCTCGGGGGGTTAAAAAGCACCTACGGACAAGGCCTGGTGGGTGCAGACAGGACTGGGTGGCCTCCCACAGCACCTCGCTGTCCGTCCCCTGAGCACAGCCGGCCACGGAGGGTGTGGACGGGCGCGCGGGGCAGCGAGAGGCCGTGGTGCTGGCACCTGGGCTCGGGTCAGGCCCGGCGTGGGCGCGCTCCATTTTCGTCCCCACCTGCTCCGTGGGCGCGCCAGGCGTGCTGTCGGAGTCGGTAGGCCGCCCCGCGTGGGCGGGCATTGACCCATTTTGCAGATGGGGCAATGCCCTCCGTGACACAGCTCCCTGGGCACCCAGGCAGCCGGTTCCGTGGGTCCCGGCACGCCTGTCCTTGGCGCCCGCGGCCACGCCTCGCTGCCGATGACCTTTGGGGAACAGCGCTGGGGTGGGCGAGTGGCCGGGCTGGGCTCCGGGCCTCTGAGCACGTCTTGGCCCCCCCGCTGGGTGACCACAGGCGGCGGCTCCAAATCCCGGCCGAGAAAGGGCGCTTGGCAGAGCGTGGGCGGCGGCCCACAGGGGGCGTGGAGGCCGTGGAGGCCGCACTGAGGGCTCCAGTGGCTCTTGAGGAAACTGAGTCCTGGTTTAACCAGTTGAGCCTCCGCCCCGTGGCCAGGGAGCCACGGCACGGGACTCCACAGACACCGTGTGGCCCTGTGGGTCACTGCCCCCGCCACCCGCCCCGCGTCCGTAGAAACAGGCCCTGCACGTGACTCCAGGAGGAACAGGGTTTGGGATCTTGATGCCAACAGTCAGTGGCCCTGAATTTTCCCCCAGAAAGACCCAGCCCCGGCCCCCGGGCCATGGCCTCCTCTCCTGGAGGAGGGACTCTGTCTGGGGCCCAGCCTCCTCCCACTAGCATTCGGGACTGTCCCCACCACCGGGAGCGGCACCTTCACGTCGGCCCCCGGGATCCGGCTCGCCTTCCGCAGCCTGTCTGTCTGTCTGTCTGTCTGTGTCATCGGGACGGCTGGCGCCTTGCTGTGTTTTAAACCTGTGAAAACCGGCAGCCGGCCTGGCCAGGGTGGCTCAGGGGCTGAACACCGACCCCCATGAACCAGGAGGTCCCCAGTTTGATTCCCGGCCAGGGCACAGGCCCGGGTTGGGGGCGTGGAGAAGACAGCCGGCCCGTGTTTCTCTCCCAGCCGTGTCTCTGCCTCCCGTTCCCCCTAAAAGCCAATACCCCCCTGTGACCGCCCTCTCCCCCCGCAGGAAGCGGGCCCATCCAGCTGTGGCAGTTCCTGCTGGAACTGCTCTCGGATAAGACCTGCCAGTCCTTCATCAGCTGGACCGGCGACGGCTGGGAGTTCAAGCTCGCCGACCCCGATGAGGTACGGCCAGGCCCGGGGGAACCCACTCTCCCCGCTTTGGGTTCCCGCACTCGGCTCCCTGGGCACGGGAGAGGGTCCGGTACGCAGGCCGGCTCCCCCCGTGGGCCCGACCCGGAGTGTGTCCTGGCCCCGCTGACCGCCTAGCTCTGTCAGCAAACACAGAGGCGCAGACGGTAAACCGAGGCTCTCTCCTGGCCACGTGACAAGGCCTTGGAAAGCGGCTTGTTCCTGCCGGGGGGAGGGAGCCTCGAACCCCGCGCCTCGTGTGCACACCGGCTGGGCTCTGTGCCCCTCGGCCGGGCTGGGCGGAGCCGCCCCGGTCGTGTCAGGAGGAGAGAGCCCAGGGCAGGCCCAGCCCCTGCCCATCGGGGGGACAGCTAGGGAAGCCCCGGGTCTGACCGGGTGCCTGCCACCTCCCCCGCCCCTGGGAACCGGCTCAGAGCCCCACCCAGCATCTGCTGGTGGAAATGAGAACCTAAGAACTGGGGGGAGGGGGGGGTGTAACTCAGGGGGGTGAACACAGCTTGTCCCTGGCCTCAGGACCCCCAGTTGGAACCCTTGGTTCCTGGGAGGTTGTGCTAAGTGAGTGAGAGGTGCAGGGGCCCTGTGCCAGGTGGCACTGTGGGTGGGGGCACCACACTCCCCTCCGCCCCCACCCCCACCCCCATTTGTCCTTGGAGAGCCAGCCGCGGGGCACGTCCTGGTACACGTCCTCTGGGTCCTCCCCCGGCGAGCACGCGTCTCCTGGCCGCCGGGTCACTGCCGACCGAGCCTAACTGAGCTGTTCTTGCCGTGTCCCCCCCGCAGGTGGCCCGGCGCTGGGGCAAGAGGAAGAACAAGCCCAAGATGAACTACGAGAAGCTGAGCCGGGGCCTGCGCTACTACTACGACAAGAACATCATCCACAAGACGTCGGGCAAGCGCTACGTGTACCGCTTCGTGTGCGACCTGCAGAACCTGCTGGGCTTCGCGCCCGAGGAGCTGCACGCCATCCTGGGCGTGCGGCCGGACACGGAGGACTGAGGCCGGGCCGCCGCGGGCATCCCGACCCACGCCCGGGCCCTGCCACCGGCCGCCCCACGCTCCGGGGACTCCGGGGACGGCGCCGAGGAGCAGTGGCCTTTCCCCTGAACCTGCAGCTCTGCGGGCGGGCGGCTTCCGGAGCCCACGGGCCGGAACGTGCTATGTGGGGGCCACCGCCGCGTGGACGTGGCCGAAGGGGCACCCCGAGGGGCCGCATAAGGCTGAGGACATCCTCAGAGGAGGAGGAGGGAGCGTGTGGACGCACACGTTTTTTTTTTTCATTTTCTCCGGCCGTTGGCCACCGGGAACCTCGGACGCCCTCTTGGTCTCAGAGAGCGGGAGGAGGGGCGAGGGGCGATCGTGCCTTTTCGGACGTCGGTGTGTACATAGGACTGTAATCTTACCCCGTTACCTAAGCCCCAGCAGCTCTATTTAACAGAAATTGTATATTGTAATTTAAAGTAACTCTATGGCTCTGTGAAACAGGAATGTGCGTTTCTCAAGAGCACCTACGACGGCGTCTTGCAAACCGGGGCCCTGCCCCCGGGCAGGCCGAGAGGGTTTGTCAGACGTGTATTATTATTTGCATTTACTGTGCCTACAGGCGGAGGCCGAAGGGGGCTCGGCCCCCCGATATTTTTGTTGTGTGTGTGTGTGTGTGTGTGTGTGTGTGTGTGTGTTTTCTCGCTTTGCCCGGGCTGTTCTCCGGCAAGGACTTTGTTCACTCGGGAATTTTTTATAAGAAACGTGATGTTATTATCGGCAGGCCTCTCCTTTGATTGTCACGCAAAGCCTAGAAAGCAGTATTTTTCTCGACGGAGGGCCCGCGTCCCCCGCGCCGGCGCATGCCTTTCAGCCGTGGACACACACAAACCCGGTTTCCTGGTTCGTCCGTGTTTCTCCTGCAGCTCACCCCCCTCCCCCCGGCCCCACGTGACTCTGATTAAAATAAGAATACTATTTTTGGAAAAATATGCAACTCCTTTCCTGTGATCAGGAGGGATTTATGTAGCAGCTATTTTTACTGTAAAAGTATTTCACTGGAGAGAAAAAAAAAATATGTAATTTGTAACAAGAAAGCTTTATTTTTTATCTCGGCCCCGCGTCGTCAGCGTGCTGTGGGGAGTGGAAGGCGGGGGAGGGGAGCGTGACCGGAGCGAGCGTGTGGGTCCCCGTCCTCCGCCACCTCGGGCCTCGGGCTGTCTGTCTCGAGGCCACAGGGCTCCTCAATGCTCGATGGCGGCCACGGCGGCTGGTTCTGTTTTGTTCTCACATTTTGGGTGCAGCTCGCCCAGAGGCCCGGGGCCTGCTTACCGCCCATACGTCTGTTTGTGACGTGGACGGGCGTGTGACTGGGCATGTTAGCCACCGGCTCGTCGTGTGTGGGGTCGGGCCCCGGGAACCAGAGCTGGGCGGCTGCCGTTCTTCCCGGCCCGGCGGGCCGTCGTGTGGTCCCCCCAACAGCGGCGGGACCCGAGGCCCCTCCCGACCTCTGGCGTGGCGGAGGGCCGAACCTGAGTGCAGAGATTTTGTAACTCGGCCGTTTTCTTTCTCAAATAAAGTATTTTGTTTATATAAACGCCTCTGCGTGCGCCTCGTCCGTCCCCGCCCCGGGGCAGGCTCGCTCCGCGGCCCTCCGGCCTGAGTCACGGCTCCATTTAAGGGTTTTGCACGCGGCCATGCGGCCGGCCACCACATCGGGACCAGGCCGGGCCCAGCTGGGAGCCCCCCCCCCCCCCCCCCGCAGGCGTCCCCGAAAAGCGTTCCTTCAAGTGAAAAGTTCATTTAAGAAACACCTAGAGCCGAAACTGGTGTGGCTCAGTGGACAGAGCATTGGCCTGTAGACTGAGGGGTCCCAGGTTCGATTCTGGTCAAGGGCATGTACCTTGGTTGGTGTGCAAGAGGCAGCTGATCGATGATTCTCTCTCATAGATATTTTCTAAGTATCCCTCTCTCTTCTTCTCTGTTAAAAAACAAAAAAATCAATAAAATACATTTAGAAAAAGAAAAAGAAGCGCCTAGAATAGGAAGATTCCGGTTCCATCTCTGCCCGGGGTGGGGGTTAGGGGGGAGGGTTGGCAGGCACACGGGAAAGATATGGGGATGTTTACATGTAAGAACGTTAGGCTCTGAGATTCCAGGGCTTTTGTGACGGAGGTGGGACTCCTGGGGGGACTCCTGGCGTAGCTGGGGTGCCTCCACCAGACAGGAGGGTGCAGGGCCCTCTTGGTCGGATGAGACCATTTGCCCCGAGAAAGCAGCACACACCACAGGTGAGGGATGACTCCCGGCCCAGGGACACATGGACCAGCACCCCGCTGCTCACCCAGGTTCACCCTACTAGACAGTCATCCACTTGAACGCAAAATAACACTACATATTAACATTGTGCCCAAACCGGTTTGGCCCAATGGATATAGAGTCGGCCTGCAGACTGGAGGGTTCCAGGTTTGATTCCGGTCAAGGGCATGTACCTTGGTTGTGGGCAGCGGGCTCTGGGGAGGTGTGAGCAGTGGGCTCCGGGGAGGTGTAAGCAGTGGGCTCCGGGAGGTGTGAGCAGGAGGTGTGCAGGAGGCAGCTGATCGATGTTTCTCTCTCATTGATGTTTCTAGCTCTCCCTCTCCCTTCCTCTCTGCAAAAAAAAAATCAATACAATATATTTTAAAATAAATAAAATAACATTGTTATGAAAAATCGCCATTTTTTCTGAGAGTGGCTTTTCCCTGCTTCCCGGTCTCTCGGTGTCTGTTTTCGGGGAAGAGGGCTGGATTCGGACACGCTGCCTTCGGGCTGCTGCGACACGTTTTGCAGGAGACCAGGCCTCACGCAGACCCGCAGCTGGAAGAGGGAGGGGCGAGGAGTAGCTTTCAGAGCGCCGTGGGCATTGTTTGCCGTTACACCAAAGCCGGCGATTCGCTTACACGGCAGCTGGAAGCGAAACCACGTCAGTAAACCGCGTTCCTGTGGCTGGAGAGGCCCGCAGGCCGGGCCGGCCCTCGGCGCGGGCTGTGACCCCTGCGTGGTTTCGCAACACCGCGCCTCGGCCACATGGAAAACATTGCTTCAGCGCCTTGGCCCCTGTCAGCACACAGCATCAGGCCATCGTGTTTGTTCCTGTGACGGCCATTTCATCAGCCACGCTCAAAGTGGCAGCCGGGAATGTTGAAAAACTCAGATTTTTTTTTTTTACTTGAAAGCTCAAATTTTATCATCAGCAACAAATGCCAGCTTTTCTTCCAAGTGGCAGACCCGTTTCGTTTACTTTTGAGGAAATACTTGTCAAATACCCAGGTCGGGATAAACGTGATTTATCAAGTTGCTTCTCTTTCAATAAATACGGTGTTCGTGAATGAAGTGGCTAGTTTAGCTTACAACTCAAACAAGTTCTTTTTTTTTGGAAGACGGCATAAATAAAAATGTATATATTAAATTTAAAGGAGTAGGACATAAAAGCATTTCTCTCTAATTTCCCCCCAGATGACGTACAATATTAGACATATTAGTTTCAAGTGTAGCTTATTGGTTAGACATTGATATATCTTACAAAGTGATCCCCCCCCCCCCAATAGGTCTTGTAACCATCTGTACTAATCTATACTAGTAAAAGGGTAATATGCTAATTAGATTGGGTGGACCAGACATCTGGTCGTCCGTACCTCCTTCCAGACAAAGCCATGGTGATGGGGGCCGAGGCAGAGTCGGTTAAGGGCCATCAGGCCAGCAAGCAGGTGAGTGGTTAGGAGCCAGCAGTTCCAGATTGCGAGAGGGACGTCCCGGATTGGAGCTTCGTGCTCTGATGTGTGGAAGCGGGGCTCAGCACGCACGTGTGTGTGTGTGTGTGTGTGTGTGTGTGTATGTGTGTGTGTGTGTGGCATGGGGCCAGAAATGCTGCTTCGGGGAGCCCAGGGCTGCTCTGGCTGGGGAGCAGAACATGGCAGCGAGGGGGCGACGAGCAAAGAAAATTGCATGTCAGCGGCGGTCCGTCTCCGTGGACGGGGGCCAGCCCCACCTAATCTTGTTCATCCAAAAGCAAAGACGTAACTGCTAACCGTGAAACACGGTAGGTACCGTTTGCAAGGCCCCCTGTGGCCGGTCACCTCCCTGCGGCCCTGGGCGGCTGGTGTGACTGCGCCCATTGTACGGAGGGGCCTCCGCAAAGGAGGTGGCATACCGAGTTACCGGGCTTCACGGCGGCAACACGTGAGTTCCGGGAGAACACAGTTCGCTCGTGGCCCACCACTAAGTAACTTAACATGAGCAGAAGTGGACCCAGGGGACACCGCCACCCGAGCGAGTGTGGCTCCCTGAAAAAGGCACACTGCAGCCTCAGGAGCCACTCCTTCCATCTTTAAAGAGAAGTGGGACTGATCATGCCGAGAGAGAAGATAAACAGAAACATTGAAATGTGTGACGCCAGCCACGTAAATAAAATAAACAGAACAGAGAAAACAATAATGAATATGGGCAGTATTCATTCAAATATCTCAACACCACTTTAAATGTCAATGGCCCAAATATATTACTTGAAAGACAGAGACTGAGTGGATTAAAAAAACAAGACTCACCTATAGTGTTAAGAAACCACTTTATGTGGTTTCTTAAAATTGCATGTCACCGGTGGTCCGTCTCCGTGTATGGGGGCCAGTGAGGTGGCTTCTTAAAAGGCACAGTGAGGTACGAATAGAGGGATGACACTAATTGTAAAAAGCTGAAATCAGCCCTAACCGGTTTGGCTCAGTGGATAGAGCGTCGGCCTTCGGACTGAAGGGTTCCAGGTTCGATTCCGGTCAAGGGCATGTACCTTGGTTGCGGGCACATCCCCAGTAGGAGGTGTGCAGGAGGCTGCTGATTGCGCTGTTCCTCTCTCAGCAATGTTCCTAATTCTCTAACCCTCTCCCTTCATCTTTGTAAAAAAAAAGAATAAAATATATTAAAAATAAATAAAAAGCTGTAATCGCTGTGTAAATAGCAGACATTGAAGAGTAGAGAGCAAGAAAAGTGGCCAGGGCCTGGGGGAGGGGGTAGGACTTGCTGGAGTGGGAGGGGTTTTCAGGGCAGGGGAGCTATTCCCTGGGTCTACAACGGTGCGCAGGACATCACGCATTTGTCAAAAACCGCAGCATGTCCAACACAAAGTAGGAACTGGAAGTAAAGGGCTATAGTTGACAATGGTGTACACCAGTGTTTCCCTAACTTTTGACATATGTGTACTCTTCTATAATTTTTGTGACGCTGAGTACCCCTCGTCAAAAAAAAAAGCATGTATTTTAATGACAATCAAAATATTTTTATTTTTTTGGTACATACACAAAATAATAATGAACAAAAATGAAATTATTCATAATAAAATATAAATAAAAGTTATATTATCAATAACATTTATTTGCACACTGGACCATCTCACGCCTCACAAGACTGTCTTGACTTGACTCATGAGAACGCAGAATTAGGCGCAGCTAAGCACGGTGCGGTGCATATCCCCACCAAACTCCGGTGCAATGCGTACCCCCACCAAACTCTTCCCGTACCCCTGGGGGTACGCGTACCACACTTTGAGAAACACTGATGTACACTATCGGTTCATCTGCTGACCCTGCGGCCAGACCCCAGCCAGGCCAGCTGTCCACAGCACTGGCTTCTGTGTGTGGGATGTCAGGGGCACAGGTGAACTCTGTACTTTCCACTGAAGCTGTATTTTATATATATATATATATATATATATATATATATATATATATATAT
Organism: Vespertilio murinus; assembly: GCA_963924515.1. NCBI lineage: Eukaryota > Metazoa > Chordata > Mammalia > Chiroptera > Vespertilionidae > Vespertilio > Vespertilio murinus. The sequence continues at coordinate 197,464,461 of OZ004706.1, read as the reverse complement.
ATTTTTATTTTGTGGTAATCCTCACCCAAGGATATTTTTTCTATTGATTTTTAGGGATGTGGGAATAAACAAGTCATCTTTTTTTTCAAAGAACGGTTTAGACAGCCGCCATTTTGGACCACGTGACTTGGCAGCCGCCATGTTGACCGCATGGCTTGCAGCTCCCCTGGGGGCCGCCATCTTGAAACAGCAAAGTCCAGCCCCTTCCTCTGAATTAGCCAATCATGAAAGACTGTGCGCCTGAGCTCCAATCAAGATCAAAGGACAGGTCACGTGTGTCAGGGATTATAAACCCCTGCAGACCGCCTGCTCGGTATACCCACACGCTTCCAGACCACAAGTGTGCACATCCCCCCGTACATAGAAGTAAAGATGGCTGCCTTGCTGCCTGGCCCCCGAGTACGTTTTGTGATCTACCAGGGAGAATAGAAGAGAAGGGAAGACAGAGAGGAGCATCGATGGAGAGAAACACATCGATTGGCTGCCTCCTGCCCAGGCCTGGACCAGGAGCACAGCTAGAGAAGAGCCTGCAACCAAGGCACATGCCCTTGACCGGAATCGAACCCGGGACCCTTTAGTCCACAGACCGACGCTCTATCCACGGAGCCAAACAGGCTAGGGCAAGATTTATTTTTCTTTAACCTTCACATTGCTCTAAAAAAATAAAGTCTAGCCTAAACCGGTTTGGCTCAGTGGTAGAGCGTCGGTCTGCGGACTGAAAGGTCCCAGGTTCGATTCCGGTCAAGGGCATGTACATTGGTTGTGGGCACATCCCCAGTAGGGGGTGTGCAAGAGGCAGCTGGTTGATGTTTCTTTCTCATTGACGATTCTAGCTCTATCTCTCTCCCTTCCTCTCTGTAAAATATAAATTAAAAAAAAAGTCTAATTAAAAAGTAAAAGAAAACAACTCTCACTTCAGACCACAGCTATCTCCCTCCCTCTCCCTTGGAGCATCACCACCAAGCTTCTGCTCTCTCCACTCAGGGGGACCCCTGGCCCGCTGGGGGCCCCAGACTGGCCTCGCTGACTGCCGGCTCCTGTTCCTCTCGGGTAAGAAGACCAGGACAGCCTGTCACGCAGAGCCCCGGGGACAGACTGAAAGGCTGGGCCCGGGTCCGCACAGAGGTAGGTGCCGGGAGTGACGTGAGCTTCATGACACGGAAGATGCCAAACTGAGCCAAAGGAAGGACACGCCCCTCCCCAAGGCCACTTGGAAAGATGACTCCGTGGACTGAGACCCTTCCGGGGCCACCTGGGAGGTGTGGGCCGGTGGCAGCGGGGCACCCTGGGAAGGACCCAGGTCACGGGGTCACCCAGGAGCAGAGTCGCCCCCTTCAGGGAGCCCTGGGCAGGTCCTGCTGGCCCCAGCCTCATGGCCGCGGGCACCTCGCAGTCCTCATGGCTTCCTCCTGAGGTGCTAGGGCTGGCATCCAGGCCCCTTGGTTAAGACTTGGTCCCTGCCGGCAGTGACCACACACAGAGAGGGGAGTCTCGGGGGAGGGACACCCGGAACCTTTGTGGACAGCGGCAGGTGACCCCGCAGCAGAGGGAAACTTTAGGTCAGGGGAATGGGCCTCCCCGGGGACCAGCCCGGGTCTGCCCTCCCTGGCTCTGGGCACAGAAAGGGGCGTGGCCGGCCCTGCTCTGACCCCCAGGTTCGCTGGGGAGCCAGGGCCCTGCTGGCCATAGAAGGCCCATGAAATCACTGGTCCGGCCCTGCTCAGGCATCGGGGGTGAGTTAATTAAATGTTGGGCCAAATATAGCAGGCCAGTGTGTAAGTGGCTCATTTTGTCTGGCCCAAGAACGATGTTAGAAATATCCCAATGGCCCAGGGCGGGAGGAAGGTCCCCCACGCCTGGCTGGGAGAGGCCGGTCTCCGGGCCGAGATCCGGAGACTGGCGCTCTCCTCCTGCCCCTGGGCCCGCCGTGCAACCCCTATCCAAGTTCCCGGCTGTGTTCTAGACCTACCGGCTTCCCTCCCCCAGCCCAGCTGATCACCTGGTTGCTAGGCACCTGGTTGCCCTGGAGACAGAACACTCGCAGGGCCCCACAGCCAGGCCAGCCACAGAGCGCCTGTCGGGGGCGCTGCTGCTGGTTTTGAGACATGTCCTAAGACTCATCTTTTTCCCCGGGGGATCCTGGCGGGCGCCCTGGTGGTGGTGCCTGTGATAGTCAAGAGAAAACCCACGCCAAGAAGTGCTAAGGCGCCGGTGAAAGGTTCTGCCCGCCGTGAAGTCTGTGCAAAATGTGAGAACATTGGGCCAAGGGTAGAAGCGGAGAGCCCCTCAGGTCACCGGGGGGAGGCGGGCCTCTGCTGTCACAGACCTTGTTCTCGCGGGCACTGAACACACCTGAGCAGGTGCCACCTCGGGACGCGGATGACAGAGCTCACCCCCTGCACGTCCCGAAAGCACTCATCACCCGGAGCCCGGAGCTGTGGGAGGAGGCTGGATGGAAGCAGACACCAGGAGCAGGAGGAGGAGAACGGAGCGGGAGCGGGGAGGGCACCAAGGAGGCGGGTCCGGAGGCAGCACCCGCCCAGCACGGTCAGCGCTGGGAACTGCTGGGGCCATCCCAGCCTGGCCACCCCGCGGCCACGTGGTGGGGCCTGGCATTGCCTCCAAAGAGGGGAGCAAGGCGGGGGATCCTCTCGCCCCTGGTGGGAAGTCGCTCTCCAGGTGCCCCTCATGCTGCTGACCGCCCTGGGCGCCTCCCCAGGGCCCCGAGGAAGGTGGGACCATCCGGCAGCGGGGAGCAAAGGCGACGAGTGCAGAGCCGGCGGCAGGAAGGAGGCTGCGGACCAGAAAGCGTGGCCGCCGTGGACAGTGGCACCTGGGCGAGGGGGTTCCAGGCCGAAGCGGGGGCTGCCGGGGCTGCGGGCTCACGGAGCTCCTGGGCCCGGCTTCACCAACAGCCGCTGGAGGCGGGCGCGGAGGAGAGGCCTTCCCCGCCTGGAGAAGCATGGACTCCGTGGGTCGGGCTCTGGGCGTGCACAGGGAGATGGCCCGAGACACGAGGAGCAGCGGCGAAGAAGCACTTTCTGCCGGACCATGAGCCCGATGCCCGCAGAGAGGAGCTGAGGGCGCACCATGGAGGGCAAGTTCCAGGACCTGATGGTCAACGGGCAGATGCTGGCCGGGGTCAAGTCCACGTCCCGGCCCTCCCGGGTGGCCCTGCTGCTCCGACCGCTCCCCCTGCAGCCAGGCCGCCCCTGGGCCATGGGTCCCCCGGGAAGGAGGAGGGTCCTTCGGGGAGAGCTCAGGAAACCCGGGACCCCTGCAGGTGTGGCTCAGCGTCCCCGCAGCGGGGTCCTGAGCACCCACCACCGGGCACAGCCTCGGCCTGTGTCTCTCCCCAGTGATTCTGACCTCGCTCTGGTTTGGCTGTCACTGCATTCATGCCCCAACCACCCTCAGCAGACACGCAGTGGGGCTGTGCAGGAGTGCATGTGAATATAGGCCCCTTCATACAGTGCTCACGGGTACAGCGTTCCCCGGAGACCCTTTAGAAGTACAGGCTGACCCAGGGGTGGGCAAACTTTTTGACTCGAGGGCCACAATGGGTTCTTAAACTGGACCGGAGGGCCGGAACAAAAGCAGCCTGACCATGCTGGCACTCTCATCTTGGGCTGCTGGTGAAGGAGCGGAGGGGAGAGCAAGAGAACCCTCTGCTCTTTCGGCTCCGCGGGCCGGATAGAACAGCCGAACGGGCCGGATCCGGCCCGCGGGCCGTAGTTTGCCCACGGCTGGGCTAGACGCATTGTGTTTTTATTTATATGGCCACCACTATCTAAACCACCCTCTAAGTGTGACGTGGACGTTTACACAATGGCCGTGACTGTTCGCTATGGCTGTTTTTACACATCTACAGACTTTCTATGTACCTGAAAAAGGTTTGGGTGGTTTTAAACACAATGCAAACAAAACGCTTAAACAGGACAGCGCTCCGTTCAAACTGTGTAATATTTGCGTTGCTTTGGTCCTAAATTCATAGTTTAGACCTAAAAATCATAGGATAGGTTAGCCCTCAATTCATAGATTAGAAATCTTTCGATTTCTTTCCTGCTGTATAGTTTTATCTTATTGTTTTTTGTCTAAGATACCATTTATTGGTTAGCATTTCTAAATTTTATGCCATCAAAATAAAAAAGCTTTCTCTTGATGGCAAATTCACACACATATACTCACTCTCATTCTCTCTTCTCTCTCTCTCTCTCTCTCTCTCACACACACACACACACACACACACACACACACACGCACGTCCAGCCAGCGTGGGATCAGGGGACAGTCACACGCCCCGGGCAGGAGTCTGTCCCCCCCTCCAACAGCCGGTTCCTGAGCACAGGGGCCCGGTGCACAGGCCTGTTCTCGGGGCCACGCAGAGTTTACCCGAGTTTGTTTTGAAAAGGGACATGTTGTTTACGGTCTCTGAGCCGTGCCAGCGAGGATGCCGGGAAGATCGAGCCAGGGACGGGGCGGGTGTGGGGGAGTTGGGGGGGGGCTGGGCGTATTGTGTACGGACTCCCTGCCAGGGAAATGTGAAACCCGCGGCGTGGCTGGGCGCCAGGGACGGGAGGCCAGGCGGTGTGGCAATCCTGGCCCGCTCGGCTTCCCGGCGGCTGTCACTGGTCTGAGCATGCACACGGCCGAGCCGAGGTGCCAGGGCCCCCAGCGTAGGGGCACCCGGGCCAACAGATGGCAGGGGCCGGGGCTGCCCGTGTCGGGGAGAATGAGTGCTGGCTGGCCTCTGGGGTCCCCCAGACCAGGGGCCCGGGGTCCCCCAGACCAGAGGCCGGGCAGAAGGTCTTTCCGACACACACGGATGCTGCCAGGGACGGGACGGTCCAGCAGGGGGTGAGGAAGGGGCGGGCCTTCCCTGACCACTGCTCAGGATGGACGCCGCAGTGCAGCGTGGCTGGGGACCAGGTCAGGGGCTCCGCAGAGGCCATCTTTAATCGGGGTTCCCCTGTGGTTGGGAACGATGTGGCTTGGTAGTAAGGTGCTTTCTGACTCTGATCAGCCTAGAGGAGGAGCTGGGGAGGCGGTGATGAACCCTCCCACGGAGACTCTGACCGCCATGGCGCCACCAGGCCTCCATGGCCGGGGCACCTCCGGGTGGGGCTGCGGCACCGGCTCCAGGGCGCCCCTGCTGGGCTCGGAGCGAAGAGCAGGTGGGGCGCCGGGTGTCACGTCACTGTCAGCGCCTGTGAGGCCCTGGGAACGGTCTCTCCTGGACGCCCAGGTGAGCGGCGGTGCCAGGTGCCATCGGCCCACAGCACCCGTGTGCCCACCAGCTGGGCGCCCACCGAGGCCAGGCCCGTCCCACGCCTGCACTGGAGTGGACGGCCCTCCCACCCGAGGTCTCCGGTCTCCAGCTGAGAAGCAGGAGATCCGATTCCCAAAGCCCAAGAGGCCAGAGCGGGATCTGAACCCTCACCTGCGGGGGCCCGGCCTCCCCATCCCCTCTCCCCTTCGCCCACACGTAGTCTATTTGCCTCCGCCCTTCCCGCCTCTTCCCGCCGCTCCTCTCCCCAGCTCTTCCTCCTTTCTCTCATTTGCCTCCTCTCCGCCACCGAAGGCCAGGTGATCTGCCCGACACCCGCCCCCGGGCCCCCAGAGGGAGCACTTGGGGGGTGCTGGGCACTTGGAGACGGTGGACCCTCTCGCTGACCCGGGGTGTTGGTAACCATGCCCCTGAGTTACACGGACCAGGGTTCCAGTGCTCAGGGTGTTCATGGAAAATCAAGGCGAGCTGGACCCTTGACTCTCTGGCTGGTTTCCGCTCCCAGGAAGCGTTCAGTCAACCCTGCTGATGCGTAATTCAGGGGCGGGGGCAGGGCACCTGCTGGGGGGGGGGAGGGGGAAGGGGTAATGGGAGGCAGGGGAGAAGAGAGGAGGGTGGGAAGAAGGCGGGAAATGGACCCTTCCCCAGGAGGAATCAGACTTCTTCAAGGAGACCTCTCACCCTGATTTCTGGACCCATTTTGGACTCAAACCCCATATATATTATTGATTTCTTACAGAGAGGAAGAGAGAGAGAGAGCCAGAAATATCGATGAGAGAGAAACATCAATCAGCTGCCTCCTGCACACCCCCCATCGGGGATGTGCCTGCAACCAAGGTCCATGCCCTTGACCAGAATCGAACCTGGGACCTTTCAGTCCACAGGCCGACGCTCCATCCACTGAGCCACTCCGGTTTCGGCTGAACCATCAGCTCTTTACTTCCTCGCTGCCAGTCCCTACATCTTTCCCTGTGAGCTGAGCTTTTCCCATTTGAAAAGTAAAAAACAAAGAACCCTCAGGACAGCTCGCCACACTGATGGAGAGCGCTCCGGGGGAGGGGAGAGCGTCACCTCCCTGTGACCCGAGCCGGTCACTGTGCTATCAGCCAGACCAGGGGTGGGCAAACTTTTTGACTCGAGAGCCACAATGGGTTCTTAAACTGGACCGGAGGGCCAGAACAAAAGCATGGATGAAGTGTTTGTGTGAACTAATATAAATTCAAAGTAAACATCATTACATAAAAGGGTACGGCCCACACTTTCGGCTCCGGATAGAACAGCCGAACGGGCCGGATCTGGCCCACGGGCCGAAGTTTGCCCACGCCTGAGCCAGACTCTGCGGCCCCTCCGTGCTAGACCCTGAGACGCACCTGAAACCGGCCGTCGGAGGGCCCGTGAAACACCCACGGAGCGATCGCAGATACCAGCGTTTGCGAAAGGCTTGTGCAAGGAGCGTGTGGAGCAACCAGGGGCCGCTGGGCGGGACCAAGGCCCAGCCGCCCTCGGCCACCCCGTCCCTCTCCAGACGCCCCGGAGGGTGTCTGCTCTGCCCAGCCCTGCCCTGGGGGAGGCTGCCTCAGTCCTCGGAGGGGCCAGCCGCGCCTTGGGGGACGCATGTGGTTCTGGAGCCGCAGTTTGCCGACCGCTGGTTTAGTGTAAGTTCAAACACAGTTCTTCCCACCAGGTCCATGCGTGGACCGTGAGGGGGCACCTCCCGGAGGCAGCAGGGCTGAGGACAGGGGAGGACTCGGGCCTCACGGGAGGTGGGGCGCCAGAGCAGGGTGTCGCAGAGGCCGTCTGCCTCCTGTCCCTGCCCCCCCACCCCCCCCACACACAGCCCCCCAGAAGCCGTGCTGAGTGCCAGGGTCCGGAGGCGGCGTCTGCCAGACACACTCTCTCTGCCGGAGTGTGGCGTTCAGAGACACGCTGGTCTCGGGAGGAAAGCCGTGGGTGGAACTCTTTAAATGTCAAACCACCTGCGCGGTGCGGAGCGGCACCAGCCTCCGCCTGCCATTCCCCTGGGAGCTCTCCTTTCAGAAGCTTTCAGAGATGGCTGAGAGGGGCTTTTAGCGGCTTGTCCCCATCCTCCTCAGTTCCATAAGGGCCAGCGTAGGCTGAGCTGGTTTTACGTTTGCATCTTCTCTCGGCGGCTGAGATGTCAGCCCGAAGCACAGGTGAGGGTGAGCGACTCGGAGAGACCGGAATGACGCTCAGATCGGTCAGATCGGCGTTCCCGGGCAGCCGCTCTGAGCTGAAGTCACGTCTCCGCCCGCCCCTGGACCCTGACGGGGTGAGGAAACCAGGCCGCTGTTACCTCCTCTGCGGAGACCCATGGAGAATGGGCTGGGGGTGAGAGAGGCATTTTCTTTCCCTCCGGGGCACAGGGAGGGCCCGAGTCTAGCCACCCACTTCCTGAGAGAGCGACCCAGGCGCAGGGGGCAGTGTTGGTGAGCATGTACGTCTCTCTGATACCTCTCTCTCTCTCTCTCTCTCTCTCTCTCTCTACCTTTTCAGGAAGCAGGTAACTGGCCACGCAGCCCAGAAAAAGCAAACCTCTTCTCTTAGAGACTTATGTTTAAAGGGACCTTCTGGGAATGCCCTGGGCTTGACCCAGAATTCATCATGAGCTTGACCAGTGACACTGAGTTCACAGTTGGCCCCTGGGTGTCCTGCGGCGAAAACCAGGTAGAACTAAATGTCGCTGTTTGCTGGGCCTCTGCCACCGGGCCGGCAGGATGGAGAGGTCGGAGGGCACCCCACTCCTCCAGCCTCAAGCTCATCCCCGCAAAGGTGCTCCAGGCAGGGGAGGAGCTTGAACTCCCCCCACCCCTTCTGCTCCCCCGTGGGGTGTGCAGGCCCACCTGGGGAAGGTGTTCCTACCACCACGAGGCCGTCAGGCTGGGGCATGACACACAGTTGTCACAGGAGCCTTGCCCCTGACGCGGGACCCAGGAGGGCTGCCCACAGCCCGGGCAGGCGCTGTCCAGCAGCCCGGAGCCCCGGGTCCCCGTGCACCTCCTGCTGAGCCTCGGGGGACCAGGCCAGGCGGCGAGAAGCATGTCCCTGGCTGTCCAGGAACACACTTTCCAAACACTGACCGGGAACATACGTGTGCAGGAAGGTTTTTCACGTGAAGGGACTCTTCCCGCCATCCAGACTGAAGGTGCTCGGAAGGGACGGGACCAGCCAGGAGGCCTTTCCGTCCTTGGGCGTGTAAGGTTGCCAGAGGTGGGCAAACTTTTTGACTCGAGGGCCACAATGGGTTCTTACTCTGGACCGGAGGGCCGGAACAAAAGCAGCCTGACCATGCTGGCACTTTCATCTTGGGCTGCTGGTGAAGGAGCGGAGGGGAGAGCAAGAGAACCCTCGCTCTTTCGGCTCCGTGGGCCGGAGAGAACAGCCAGACAGGCCAGATCCGGCCCGCGGGCCATAGTTTGCCCACGGCTGGTCAAGCCCTCATCACTCAGGCTCTCCAACAAGTGGCTGCAAAGCTGGGGTGGACCCCAGATTTTCTAAACCCCAGGTCTTCCTTACATCCTTTTCTCTTCATTTAAAGAATTTTGGTTTTTACCAAATCAACCGAAATGTACGCTGCATAAACACCGCCACTCACTTCGTCTGTCTTTCCACTGCACCTAGCGTCCGGCAGGAACAGCAGGGAGCAACGGAGACACTCCATGTGGTGGACCAACGGGCCGTAGAAGATAAGTAGTCAGGGGGCCAGTTACATCTTGCCAAGAAGTTCCGGTGCGGCCGAAACCGGTTTGGCTCAGTGGTAGAGCGTCGGTCTGCGGACTGAAGGGTCCCGGGTTCGATTCCGGTCAAGGGCATGTACCTTGGTTGCGGGCACATCCCAGGTAGGGGGCGTGCAAGAAGCAGCTGGTCGATGTTTCTCTCTCATCGACATTTCTAGCTCTCTATCTCTTTCCCTTCCTCTCTGTAAAATATCAATAAAATATATTAAAAAAAAAAAAAGAAGTTCCGGTGTGTTGCCTACCTGTCCCCCCCTCTCAGGTCTCCACGCAGCACGGAGCGTGGCCAGCAGCCCAGCCGGCAGCCGGGACCCAGGGCCGGAAGGAGGCCAGCGCTATCGGGCCTCTCGCCCTTGCCCTCCGTTAAAGTCAGCGACCACACAACCTCTGTTTCCTTCTCAGATGCCCTGCTCACGAAGGGACGTGTCACCATGCGGGGAATTCCGCCGGCCCCTCCAGCCCGGCGCCAGAGGGCCAGCGCCTCTCACCTTCCGTTTCCCCGAGATCCTCACCCTCCTGCCCCGCAGGAGCGCAGGATAGCTGTTCTATAGACAAATCCCTAGGTTTATCCGCCCATGTGCTATCTGTTCTTATGCAATTGGCAAACCACTTTTTCTGGGGGGAAAAAAGAAGAAGAAAAAAGGACACTTGGGCTGAATTAATAAATCTCGACGTGCCGTAGACCTCGCAGCAGTTCTGCCGCTCTGTGGGCCTGGAATCTCACCCCGAGCTGGAGCTCGGTGTAAGGGATGATGAATGCGTAAACAAAGCTGTTCTGAGTAATTAGTCTCCAATTAGGTCAAAGGTTCCGTGTCTGTGTGAGCCAAGGCCTCTCTCTCTCTTTTCCAGCCTCTGGGAAGCGCTAACTAAGTAAGCCAAGCCTCTGTTTATAAAGCAAAGTCCGCGCTGCCTGCCCGGGGCGTTTTCTACGTTGTTGGGACCTGCACGGCTAGAGTTTGCTCGATTTTTTTTTTTTTATTGCCCCTTCCTTGCTGCTGTTGAAAGGGGCAAGACTGGGCCCCCAGGGATCTTGGTCCTTCCCCTCTGTGCTCATCTCCTGGGCACTTCCAGGTCAGCGGCATCGCCACCCTGACTCAGAGGGGAGGGCGTGACCCTGGCCCCGGTGGGGGAAGGTCATGACCCTGTTCTTTTCATGGCAGACCTGTTTCCAAAGAGAAAGAGCCTCTCTTCTAACCAGAGTGCGCCTGGTCTGTTTCCTCCAGCTCTGTGTCAGGACAGTGTTCCCCTCCGCAGAAAAGGTAAAAGCACGCAACGTGCCCACTGCGGCCTGAGACTCACCGATTGCCAAGATTTGGCCGAAGGCTTTGAAAGTGATTGGCACTGTTGATATGTCTCCATGTCTCTCCTAAGAATAAGGACATTCTTCTGTACAACCAAGGGAATGTTATGAGAAAGGACTTATAACTTTATTTCTTTTACGCTATCAAAGTCATTAGAGTAACAGTGCTCATGACGTCTCCTTATTATCCTCGCAGAGTCCGTAGGATCCGTAGTGATGCTTCTGTGCGGATCCCGATGTGGTGATTTGTGTCTTCCCTCTGTTTCTCTGAATAGGTCTAAGTCAGGGATGTATCAATTTCATTTAAAAAAAATTTTCCAATGAGCCAGCTATGGATTTCATTCATGTTATTTTTTGTTTGTTTTTCATTCCATTGATTTCTACTTTTATGTTTATTACTTCTTTCTTATTTTTTGGTTTAGTTTGCTCCCTCCGCCCCTCACCTACCCACCCCAACCCCGTCCACCAGCATTTTAAGGTGGAAGTGTGGATCACTTTTTAAGGCTATGCCCCCACAAATGCTGCCAGGTTGTGTTTTTATTCTTATTTAGTTAAAAATATTCCTAACCTCCTCCCTCCTGACTGAGTTTCTGTTGGCTTGCTTTATAAATGAAGAGAGAAGTGCTAACATTTTCAACTGAAACGGTTAATTTGCCTGGTCTTTCAGGTCTGTCAGTTTTGCTTCATTTACTGTGTATTACTCATTTAGGATAGTTATATTTTTGGTGAATGAACCTCTGTCACCATAACATCTCTATCTCTGTTACTAATTCCTCTTCTGAAGTCTGTTTTCTGTCATGTTAATAAGCCCCCCTGACTTTATTTGGCTGATAGTGTGCTATTCCATCTTTTACACGTCCTCACCTTTAAAGTAGGTTTTTTAATAGATCATACCTACTTTTGTCTGTCTTTTTTATTTTAGAAGCTCTGTTTTTAATCGGAGTGTGGACTAACACATGTTAAGATGTTTAATATGGGTGAATTTAAACCTCTCACGTTTCTATTTTTTTCTATTTGCCCCAACCCTTCCTTATTTCCTTTTTCCTCTTTTCCTGTTTTTCTCTGGATTAACTGTATACGTATATATTCTTTACTTTTCTATTTATCTACACCATTGGCCGATGATAAGCTATACTTCCTGTTTCCTTACTTTGAAAGTGTCAGAGGTTTATACTATTCAACCTTAACTTACCACAGTCCCATATTATGCCACTTCATGTTCAATGGACAATTCTTAAAGCATAGCCTTTCTCTTTCCTCCCTGTTGTTGGTGCTGTTTTGTTGTTGTCACATTTTATTTCTCACATGATTTTAAACCCACAATACATGTGTACATCTGGCTCTAATATTCAGTTACCTTCCAAAGGACTTCTTAATGAGGCAGTACACTTCTGTTTGCCAACTTCTGGCACTCTCCATTCCTCTGTATACATCCAAGCTTTCATGTGCTCACAGGTTTCACATTCCTGTGACTGAAAGAACTTGGCTTCTATTTATTACAGATCAAATCTCCTGCAAGTGAATTCTTGCAGCTTGTGTTTGTCTGAAAAGACTTTATTTCCATTTTACAAAAGATTCGTTTCCCTGAATAGAATTATAGGTTGACAAGATTTTCTATCTTTCTATCTATCTATCTATATCTATCTATCTATCTATCTATCTATATCTATCTATCTATCTATCTATCTATCTATCTATCATCTATCAATTTATCTGTCATCACTCTATCTTCCTTTAATATTTTGTCCCTTAGGGCCTGCATAATGTCTGATGAAAAGTTCACAGTCATACTTACCTTCATTCATTTGTACATATGTTTATTTTCTATCTCTGCTTTGAAGAATTTAAAAATACTATCAACTATGAATAAGGGTTTCAATTTCTCCACATTCTTGCCAAAATTTATCATTTTCTATCTTTTTTTTTTAACAAAAGGAAATAAATGTGAGACTTTCCCGTGGGTGTGAAGTGTATTGAATTGTAGTTTTGATTGACATTTCTTGACTAACTAATGATGCTAAGCATCTTTTCCCAAGCTTATGACCAAACTTTTGCCAAGTAGGTTATATCAACTATCCCAAAGCCTGGAAAAAGAGGGAAAGCTACCCAATCTATTTCATGAAGCTCTATTAACCCTAATTTCAGCACCTAATAATGATAATACAAAATAAAGAAAACTGCACCTAAACCTCACTTAGGTATAAATTTAAGATCCTAAATAAAGTCGCTGCAAAATAAAGAGTATCTCAAAAGGATTTTCTAGCCATGATCCAGGAAAACTATTCTTAGCTTAAAATTGCAAAAAGGGTTCAACATTAGCAAATCTGACATCATAATACTTTATGTCAGCAGTCCACACGTTTAATAGTAATTTAAAGGGCATTCAATAACACCTAAAATGTAGTCCCAAAGTAAAAATAATCCTTAGGGAAAACTAGGACGAGAGGATACCCCTTTCACATAATAATTTCGTAAACAAGTGGCCACCATCTTAACAGGCAAACACGGAAGGCATTCCTGTTAAAACACTGAGGGAACGTCAGTGTCAGGACAGGTGTGTTTGCTGTCAGTGTTACTGCTTCCTGTTGCTTAAGAAGATGTGACTCATGTAACAGGATCTGAAAGAGAAATACAATCTATACCCATTGGGACGGAGGGGACGAAAATGTATTATATACCAACAATATGATCAAATAACCGAAACACTTAAGGGAATCAACTCTGAAACACTCAGCATTTACAAGAAAGCTTAGCAACATGGCCAGGTTTTTTAAAAAAAATACTAAATGAACAACAGTCAATAGCTTTTTCGTAAATCAACAGGAAGCAACAGAAAATACACTCTCATGGGCAGAAAGAACTAAATTTTTACTAGCAACGTGAAATAAACCACAAAACTTGACTGATAAACATGCAAACATAAGGACAAACAGCACACAATGGAATGTTATACAATTAAAAATCTGAAATGATGTGTGAAAATATTCTGGGAAAAGCAACATGGGATAAACAAAAAGCAGAATGCATAGAATATATTCACCTGATTCCTTTTTTTGATATAGAACGGAAATTATATATCAGTCCCCAAAACAGAAGTGACGGCAGGTAAACCTAGGAGGTTTTAATACTATTTTTGTGAGATGGATTATCAGACCATTTTCAATGTCTCTGTCATTTTCTGCTATATTTCTACAACAAGCAATTATTGCTTTTGAGGTCAGGAAAAAAAAATAACTTATTGAATTCATTTGGATTTAAATCCAAGCAACTGAAAAGCAATAAATTTATTGGCTACGAATTATTTTCAAGATTCAAGTTTATGATGATTCTCTGGGCATGAGAGTGTTGCTAACACGGGGGTAATGCCCAGGAGCAAAGAGTCTGGGACAGCGTTCAAGTGGACAAGCGTGGAAATACCCCTGTGGCTCCCCGGAGCCGGCCGGTCTGCCTAGAAACGACTGGAAGAATCTGAACATGACATCACTGCAGGTGCTCTCTCAAAGCAGAACATACGTTTGGAAAGCTTTGGCTGACAGAGCTGGAAGGGAGACAAGATTTTAAAAGCCTCAGATACTCTCTTTGTCGAAGCTCGCCATCTCTGTCTTCAAACAAAAGTATTTGTATTTCTTCTCTCTGCCCCGTGGGCTCTGGCTCTTGCTAAGAAATGTCTCATGAACTTCAGAAGAGGAGACAAACATAAGAGGATAGGACACGATGTTCTGTTTTTTAAAAGACGATAAATACTTTAATGTCTAGAAGAGACCACCTACCATGAAAACTCCAGATCTTCCTTCGTCTTGTAAAAAGTTAACTATAAAGTTTATTACCGTTTGCAGGCTCACGCGGTATATATGCCAGATTGGCCTAAAAACATTTGAAAAATAGCCTGGATATTCATAAAAGGTGGACGTACTAGAAAAGAGTAACGTCCAATTCAGTAACTGAAAAATAATTTGTTCTGCCAATAGAAGAGATGAAACACATAACCTTGACTGAATTCTTTTACTAAATTCAACAGGTAATACTATTGTCCAAACAGAACCCAATCCTTGCTGATAATCCAATAAATGTTTATGAAGTGCCTACTAGCTACATAGGATTGTGGTGGGCACTGTAGAGAGAACTGACGGACTATCTCGGGGAATTTAGGGAGTAAAATGGAGAAGAGACAAGTGCAAAAATAAATAGAACTCCTACAGATTAACATGGGAAACCAAAATCACTTCATTTTAAGCGTGGGCAAAATACTCGAAGAGACATTTCACCAAAGGAGGTACAGGAAGACCAGAAAGCACCTGAAAAGCTGCTCAGTGGCACTTGTCACCAGAGAAGTGAAAGTCAAAAGGACGGCGAGGTGCCATCTCACACCCACCACTGTAGCTGAAATAAAAAACGACTGGCAACACCAAATGCTGGCAAGATGTAGAGCAACTGGCGCTATGACGCACCGCTCCATCAGAGAGAGTGAAATGGTACCCCCACGCCGGAGACCTGTCTGGCAGCTCCCTCCACGTTAAACATGTGTCTCCTCTATGACTCAGCAACCCCAGTTCCAGGCATTACCCAACAGAAATGAAGCATGTCTACAGAAAGACATATGCAAGAATTTTTACAGCCAAAATATACACAACAGCCAGAAGAAGAGAAAACAAAAAAACATGCCCATCAGCTACAGAATGGATTCACAAACTGTGGTATATCCATCAGTGGAGTGCTACTCAGCAGTAAAAAGGGGAGGTTGCTGATAGGCTCAGCAACATGTAATTCTCTCCAAACGTCACACTGAGTGACGGAAGTCACACACACATACACACACACACGCACACGCACACGCACACGCACACGAAGAAGAATCTATGGATTTGACACAAGATAATCTATGGAGAGAGCTGCCTCTTGGGGATCTGTTGCCTCCCAGGTTGTGAGGGTCGGCCGATATTTAACTGGAAAGGGGCAGAAGGGAATGTCCTGGGAGGTGGATAGGCCCTAGATCAGTGGTTGGCAACCTCATCCGTCCACAGAGCCAAATATCAACAGGACCACGATTGAAATTTCTTGGGAGAGCCAACATTTTTAAACTTCTTCTAACGCCACTTCTTCAAAACAGACTCGCCCTGGTCGTGGTATTTTGTGGAAGAGCCACGCTCAAGGAGCCAAAGAGCCGCATGTGGCTCGAGAGCCGCAGTTTGCCGACCACGGCCCTAGATCTTGATGGAGGTGATGGTTACACAGGGGCACAATGGTTCAGACTTACTGATCTAAACACGGAAGAGCTGTGCATTTCATTGTATTTAATTCATGTGCATGTAATTCATGTTTTAAATGTTCAGAAAAGGAAAAAATGGAAGTGGTAGCTAACTGACATTTGTGCGTATGCATCACAGCGACTGCACAAAGCCTCCTATGTGCTGTCTTAGCTCAAGCTGCTGTGACAAGGTATCTGCGTGGCTTAAACAAAGACATTTGTGTCTCTGTCGGCTGAGACCCAAGACCAAGGTGCCAGCAGATTCTGTTGGCGGTGAGGGTTTGCTTCTGGATCGCAGATGGTCGTCTTCCTGCTGTCTTCCCAGATGGAGGAGAAAGGAAGCTCCGACATCTCCTCCTTTCCTTAGAAGGACACTAATCCCGTCATGGGGGCCCCATCCATGATCTCATCTAACCCTAATCACCCCCAACGGCTCCACCTCCTGGTGCCATCACAATGGGGGTTAGGGCTTCAACATATGAATTTTGGGGAGACACTAACATGAGGTGGTGTTCTAAGGTGATATGAGCATAGTATTTGCTCATATCACCTTAGAACACCACCTCACCAAAAAGTGCTCATTCTGTCACATGAGAAGTTCCGGAACAATCACTGGACCATGATGCCACCGGAAGGCCAGATGCTGGGTTGGGTAGAAGCTGGAACCACACCTCGGGGGGCCATCCCCGCAGGAGCTGAGGCTCAAACCGGGGCTTCGGAAGAATTAAAAGTCACCACACTTCATGAACCTTGCAAATAATCAAAAGAGGGGAATTTAAAATCCAAAAGCTTCATTATGGTGGGAGGCAGACTATTAGAACACCAGATGAAGCCACAGAGAAGGTTCTATCTGACGTGTGAACTGGCAGACACCCGCCTCCTGAGGAACGAAGCCACAGGAACTAAGACGTTGACCTATCAGAGTCACCACCCCTTAGTCTCCCCACACAACGCCTGACGTGGGCATGGGTGATGTCATCTGAAAGGAGCGCATGAAAAACTCTACCAAAATACTTCGCTCCTTCACTCGGATATGCCCCGTAAGAGCCTTTAAAAAACTGTCCTTTGTTGTCTAGTACAAATGTGTTGGTGTGGGAAAATCATAGACATCGGGCTCATCACTTCAGAAACCCCTGCCGGCTGCCATCGGCTTGCATTGCACACACGGAATTGGGGGAGGAAGGGGTGTCAGAAATGCCCTAACCGACGTGGCTCAGTGGATAGAGCATCGGCCTGCAGACTCAAGGGTCCCGGGTTCGATTCCGGTCAAGGGCATGTACCTTGGTTGCGGGCACATCCCCAGTTGGGGGTGTGCAGGAGGCAGCTGATGGATGTTTCTCACTCATCGATGTTTCTAACTCTCTATCCCTCTCTCTTCCTCTCTGTAAAAAAAAAAAAAAAAAAAAAAAAAAAAAAAAATCAATAATATATATATATATATTTAAATAAAATAAATAAATAGAAAGAAAGCCCCTGGGGTCCACGCCCCCAGTGATGCTCGCCCCCAGCCGCCGTTTGCTGACTGCCTGCTACGGTTCCAATCCCGTGGCCGAGGGCAGGCCCCGTCTTGCCGGCGCCTGCACCGCAGCCTCAGCTCTGCCCTCCACCTTCGGGGAGCTGCGAGGAACCCGGCGCTGCGGGGGACAGGCCCGCACACGCGCAGGGGAGCCGGCCGAGTCTCTGATTCACCTCTCCCTCCAGGAGTAAAAATAGAGGCTGAGCCATTAGAAGACGATCCCGGGAGATTAAAGGCTTTCTGAGCCCCGACAAGACGGGCGATAAGCTGCCTGCGTGTGAGCGCGGGGAGCGGCCGCCCCGGGTGCCAGGGCGTCCGGGAAGGCCCGCGGCCTGACGGGGCTTGCCCACGGCCCCTCCCTCCGGCCGAGTCTGCAGGAGAGCGGGTGGAGGCTCGCTGGCAGAGCCCTCTTCTCACGTGGTCTCTGCCCTGTCCTCTTTCGTGTGGTGGTTTCCAGTTAAAACTCGCTGACAGTGTTGCCCAGTGGTTAGAGCGTTGGCTCACAGACTGAAGAGTCAAAGGTTCAATTCTCAGGCAAGGGCATGCACCTGGGTTGTAGACTTCATCCCCGGCCCTGGTGTGAGAGGCAACCAGTCCATGTGTGTCTCTCTCTCATCGATCTCTCTCTCTCTCTCTCTCTCTCTCTCTCTCTTTCTCTCTCTCCCCCCCATCTCCCTCCATTCCACTCTCTCTAAAAATCAATAGAGAAGTCCTCGGGTGAGGACTAACAAAAAACAAAAAGAAGGCTCGCCGTTCGTATTGTTTGGTTTTTTTTTTAAAATATATTTTATTGATATTTCACAGAGAGGAAGGGAGAGAGATAAAGAGCTAGAAACGTTGATGAGAGAGAAACATCGACCAGCTGCCTCTTGCACACCCCCTACCGGGGATGTGCCCGCAACCAAGGTACATGCCCTTGACCGGAATCGAACCCAGGACCTTTCAGTCCGCAGACCGACGCTCTATCCACTGAGCCAAACCGGTTTCGGCCGTTCGTATTGTTTTAAAGGCCTGCTCCCCTCCTCCCCAGCGCCTCTAATCGCCCTGCGGACCCCTCCCGTCGCGGCTGTGAGCTGGCCCGTCCCCCCGAGGGCTGCATTGTTCCTCCCTCTGCTTCCCCACAGGCTGCTGTCTTGTCCAGCGGGGCCGGGAGGGGTGGCGTGCCGACTCGTGAAGCAGGACGCTTCCGCCGGGCTGGGAGGCTCTTCCTGGAGGAGGGCTCGGGCCCAGGGCGCCCCGGGCTGGAGCCTGCACCCCGCACCGGGCGCACACGCCCCGACAGCACACCCAGGCCCCCGGGTCTCTGCCCTCCGGCAGCCAGCCCGCCCCGGACAGAGATGGAAGGACAGCGAGGGCCTCTCCGTGTTATTTCCAGACCTAAGGAGCAGCCGGCGTGCTGCTTGCCTTGGGCAGGCCGGAGATATGGAACCGGGGACGGGATTTCGTGTCCTCTTCCGGGCCCTTGTCACTCACGCTGCCCGGACAACCTCTGGGCCTCGGTGTCCCGGCCCTTGTCACTCATGCTGCCTGGACAACCTCTGGGCCTCAGTGTTCTGGTTCTTGTCATTCACGCAGCCTGTACAACCTCTGGGTCTCAGTGTCCGGGCCTTGTCACTCACGCGGCCTGGACAACCTCTGGGCCTCAGTGTCCGGGCCCTTGTCACTCACACTCCCTGGACAACCTCTGGGCCTCAGTGTCCAGGCCCTTGTCACTCATGCTGCCTGGACAACCTCTGGGCCCCACGTCCTCACCCGCAGCTGCCCTCGTCCTCACAGGCTGCCGGGGGGACCCACTGCGATCACACACTGGAACGGGCTCCGTCCAGCCCGCAGTACCGAGCAGAGGAAGTTGTTGTTGTAATTTTTTTTCATCTTCCACCCCAAATGGACAACTTGACCTTTGCCTTGGGGAAGTGGTTACAAACGTGTAGGAATCCCAGTGAAATGGGGGTGGAGGTTTTGGTAACTTCCCCCCTGAATGGAGCCTGTGGCCTTTCACTGGGTCACGGTGAGGGGATGTTCCACGGACAGTGGCTCAGCGTTGCCCGTCCACGAAGCCCCCACGCGCGCACGCTCCCGGGTGGAGCTGACATTGCTACGAGCTCCTGCAGGGGGCGCCCCAGGCCCTGCCGCTCCGCTAGGAGTGACGTGAGCGTCATCGCCCCAAACCCTCCAGCAGCCCAGACACCACAGGGGGGACCGAGTCTTCGCGAGCCAGGCCTCCGCGGCGGGAAGACGAAGGCCTGGAGCCAGAAGCCCGTGCCTGCGCCGTGCTGTGCTGCCTCCCACCGAGAAATCATAACGGAACACCCCGACTAGGCGGGTGGGGAAACTGAGGCTCAACGAGGAGAAATGACTTGTCCACGCCACTCTGGCAGCCAGCCACCCGAGGCCAGCTCCTGTTCCCAGACCAACATCCTGGGTGTCCTAGACTTCCCCAAGAAGCAACTCTGCTCACAGCCACCTTCCGGGAGCAGCCACCCTCCGGGAGCAGCCACCCTCCGGGAGCAGCCACCCTCCGGGAGCAGCCACCCTCCGGGAGCAGCCACCTTCCCGGGAGCAGCCACCCTCCGGGAGCAGCCACCTTCCCGGGAGCAGCCACCCTCCGGGAGCAGCCACCCTCCGGGAGCAGCCACCTTCCCGGGAGCAGCCGCCCTCCGGGAGCAGCCACCTTCCCTGGAGCAGCCACCCTCTGGGAGCAGCCACCCTCCGGGAGCAGCCACTCTCCGGGAGCAGCCACCCTCTGGGAGCAGCCACCTTCCAGGAGCAGCCACCTTCTGGGAGCAGCCACCTTCTGGGAGCAGCCACCTTCCGGGAGCAGCCACCCTCTGGGAGCAGCCACCCTCCGGGAGCAGCCACCCTCTGGGAGCAGCCACCCTCCGGGAGCAGCCACCCTCCGGGAGCAGCCACCCTCCGGGAGCAGCCACCTTCCCTGGAGCAACCACCCTCCGGGAGCAGCCACCCTCCGGGAGCAGCCACCTTCCTGGGAGCAGCCACCCCCGGGAGCAGCCACCCTCCGGGAGCAGCCACCCTCCAGGAGCAGCCACCCTCCAGGAGCAGCCACCCTCCGGGAGCAGCCACCCTCCAGGAGCAGCCTACAGCGTGTCCCTGGGCAGCGCCGGGGCGGCCATCTGCTTCTCCCAGACTCTCTTCACGTCAGGGAGGTGCCCGCTGCCAGCCAGCCTCCCCTTTCCAAGACTCTCCCTTTCTTGGCCCACACGCCGCCCCGGTGACACGCCGGGTGCTGTAAATGAGGGCGGGAGGCGTGCACGCAGGTCTTCCTGGAAGCGGAGTGCTGAACCCGCGTGGCCAGCAGCCAGCCCGGCCAGCACACACCGGCAGCCACTCCGGGCCCCGCGTCAGCAGAGGTGGCGCCGGCCCGGCCCAGAGCCCTGACGGCTGCCACCGCGGCCTCAGCTGCCCACACCGGCCCTTCTGGTCGCCTTGCCCGTTCCCAACCAACGAGAGCAGTTTGCTCATAAAATCAGCTCAGCAGGAGTTCACTGAGCACTAAGTCACTTACTGGGAAAAGGAGGCGAAGGTTCCTCGTTAGGAATGTGAGGGTGGGGCCCAAACTGGCTTCTTTAAAATACAGGAAAGAGAGAAAGTGAGAAAAAGAGGAAGAGAGAAAGAGAGAAAGAGAGGAAGGAAGGAAGGAAGGAAGGAAGGAAGGAAGGAAGGAAGGAAGGAAGGAAGGAAGGAAGGAAGGAGAAGGGAAGGGAAGGAGAAGGGAAGGGAAGGAGAAGGGAAGGGAAGGGAAGGGAAGGGAAGGGAAGGGAAGGGAAGGGAAGGGAAGGGAAGGGAAGGGAAGGGAAGGGAAGGGAAGGGAAGGGAAGGGAAGGGAAGGGAAGGGAAGGGAAGGGAGGGAGGAAGGAAGATAGGAAGGAAGGAAAAAAGGAAGGAAGGAAGGAAGGAAGGAAGAAGGAAGGGAGGAAGGAAGGAGAAGGGAAGGGAAGGGAGGGAGGAAGGAAGGAAGGAGGGAAGGAAGGAAGGAGAGAAGGAAGGGAGGAAGGAGAGAAGGAAATATCGGTAAGGAAGAAGTAAAATAAAATACCAATGAGGGAGAATAAAGGGTCAGTAGGGAGGAGAACGTGTAGCCGAGCATTAAGGCAGTAACGGGTGGCAGGAGGCTTCCCCGCAGTCCCAGAGCTCCGGTCCTTGCCCTGCCCAGGACGATGCCGACGGGGGGCAGCCGGGCACCATGGCAGACATCGGGGTGCGGTGGGAAATGCTGACACCGCGAGCAAACCCAGGAGCCATCAGAATCGCTTCCGTGTAATCAGCTTCCACCGCCGGACCCTAAGCTCGGAGGCAAGGCGCCTGCAGCCTGCCTCACCCCTCCCCAGACGGTCCCTGCACCACGGAGCAGCCGCCGTGTCTTCCGTGCCCCCGGGAAGCCACACGTGCCCAGACCCTCTGGGGGCGCTGCCTGAGCCGGGTTGCAGGAGCCGGAAGGAGGCGAAGGTGGGCAGAAGTGCCCCTCCCGCACCCGAAGGGCGCTTAGACAGAGCCTGGGCGGCGGTGGCGTTGTGTCAGTGGGGCACACAGTCAGAGAGCCATGCTCCTGTGCGGGCCTGCTGGCAGCGCCTTCGGGGAGGGGTCCCCCGTGCCCGAAACAGGCTCCCTGAAGACCTGCAGTGTCTGATGGGGAAGAGGCGGGCTCGCCGTGGGCGGGAACATCCCTGGATGGTCCCAGAGCCCATATGGTGCCAGCACAGGAGCTGCGTGTGCCAGGCAGGTCAGAGCTGTGTGCGTGTGCCATGCTGGTGGGAGTTGTGTGTGCCATGCAGGTCGGAGCTGCGTGTGCCATGCAGGTGGGATTGCATGTGCCATGCTGGTGGGAGCAAGCTGGTCAGGACGTGCTCCGGGCCTGCGAGCTCCCGGGCAGAGATGGGGTGGGGTGTGACCCCCAGGCCTGCACCTGACAGCTGAGCTTACCGCTCGGTGCAGGGCTGACCTTCGCCTGCACTGGCTCAGCGCAGGCACTGGGGGGGAGCCAGGCACCCGGCCCGGCCTGGGGCGCTGGCAGCGGTCCCCCCGCCCAGCCGTGGGGCAGGTTCTGGGAGCGGCACCTATCCTTTTGTTTCCCGGGGGCTGTCCTCGGCCACGGAGCTCTGAGGGATGTGCGGCTGGCCTCCAGGTGGCGGAGCTCCAGCCCCCCCACACCACCCCCCATCGCAGAGGATGGGGCCACCCGGGGCCCTGCGAGGCGAGGAGCCCCAGGCTGGGCCCTGGGCCGCCCACCCCCGGGAGAAGCAGCGGGGGTGCCGCTCAGGCCGCCCGCCCGGTCTGTGTGTGCAAGGAGCCGGCAGAAGGAGTGTGGCAGTCCCACAGCTGAGTGCCTCCTGGCCTTGGACTTCCGTGCAGCAGACGCCGCTCTGAGCATGTGCTCTTGGGGCCGGCCCGGGCTCGGACCCCGAATCCATGGGGCGGGTAGGCGGTGGCCGCTGAGCCTGAGACGGCCCCAGGCCACCGCCCTGTGCACCGGGCCGCCGCCTCCAGGCCGGCTGTGCCCGCGGCGCCCCGCAGCCTGGAGGAGAGGTGGGGGTGCTCTGAGCCAGCTGGCGTTCGGAGCTGGGATCAGGAAGCAGCCACGGCTCCCATCCTCCTCCCAAATCCCTGGGGTGCAAAAGGCAACCTGCCCTGGGCCTGAGGTCACCCGGACACCGGCAGGCGTTCTGGGAAGAACCCCGCTTCCACCTTCGACTCCCACTGGGTGAGTCACCCTGCCAGGTGCCGGCGGGGGGGGGGGGGGGGGGGGGCTTGCGTGGAGCGGAGACCGCCGATCGCCACAGAGGAACCCAGGTGGCCAGGAGGGCAATGTACGGCTGCAGCTGCCGGCGCCGAGGGGAGCTGCACTTGCGGAGAACCATCTAAACCAGCCATGGGCAAACTACGGCCCGTGGGGCGGGTCCGGCCCGTTCGGCTGTTCTATCCGGCCCTCGGAGCCGAAAGAGCGGAGGGTTCTCTTGCTCTCCCCTCCGCTCCTTCACCAGCAGCCCAAGATGAGAGTGCCAGCGTGGTCAGGCTGCTTTTGTTCCGGCCCTCCGGTCCAGTGTAAGAACCCATTGTGGCCCTCGAGTCAAAAAGTTTGCCCACCCCTGCTCTGGACTCCCTCAGTGTCACCGGAAATCACGTCGGCTGCGGTGGCCGCTCAGCCCAATGGCGGCTCCAAGTGACATCTCCGCCAAGCCCAGCAGAACCCCTCGCCGACGGCACCGCCTGGCCTCCTGCCCCCGCCGCCCCGACCCGTGGGGCTCGGGAGCTCAGCACCTCTCTGCCCTGTTCTGTCTGTTATGGGGTCATCCTCCCTGTGGTTCGCAGGCGTTTCCTGTCACTTGGGAACCTGCCACAGGTGTCTCCTGTGGGTCAGCTTAGAAAAAGCACTTCCGCCCTGGCCAGCGTTGGTTAATGGTTAGAGCGCCGGCCTGCACATGGAAGGGTCTCGGGTCCGATTCTCCATCAAGGGCGCACACTTGGGTTGCAGGTTCAGTCCCCGACCCTGGTGGGGGAGGGGTGTGTTCAAGAGGCAACCAATGGGAGTGCCTCTCTTATATCCATGTTTCTCTCTCCTCCCCTCCCGCCCCATTTTGCCCCCTTCCTCCTCCTCCTTTTCCATTCGCTCTGAAAATCAACGGGAACAACCCTCTCAGGTGATTGAGAGAAAAACAAAACCACGTTCAGTTACGGCCACACGAACCCTGCCCGCCCACAGTCTGCGTTTCCCTCCTTCCTCGGCGGCAATGATAGCTCGAGGCTGCCCGCCCGCCCCATTGCTGTGCTAAGAGCCAGAGGGATGCCAGAGGCTGCGTGGCCCAAGCCCCTCGTGTCACTGGTGAAGGCACCAGGCAGGGGAGCGGGAGGGGGGCCGGGAGACCCCAGCCGCTGATCCACGGCTGGGCTTGGTGTCCCCACCCAGGTCCCCTGTGGCCATTGGCTCAGCACAGAAGATACCAACAGTGGGCAACTGGCCCCCTGCCCTTCGAGCAGGCCCCGGGGGACGGGGGTGGGAGACTGCGAAGCAAAGACACTTACAAGCCACAGCAGCCCGTCCACGGATGCGCAAACCACGGCGCTGGCCACACCAGGGCTGTGGGCCAGCCGTGAAAAGGAGGGAAGTCCTCACGGTGCCACCTGGGACCTGGGCAAATCAGGGACGGGGAAGAGCCTATCACAGAGGCCACGTTCCACGGAGGTCATTGGTGTGAGGTGTCCCGAGCCGGCAGCCCTATGGGAGAGGCAGCGGCCGGGGCTCCCAGAGACGGCGGTGGGAGGTGGGGGCCCCTGGGGGCTGCGGGGCCGGAGGGGAAGGAAGGCTCCGGGTTAGACGGGGTGGTGTCTGCACAGCCTCGTGACCACACGCAGAGCCACGGCGCTGTGCACCTTGGCGTGGTTCGGACGGCGAGTTTGGCAGCAGTGAACTGCGCCTTCATTTCTGAAAAGCAGCCGCGGGGACCCTTCTGCTGGTGGACCGGAGGGGAGATGGGCGTCGGGGTCCCCTCCTCTGCTCCCACCGCCCAGCCCTCCGGAGGCGGGCACAGCAGGGAGGGCCTCTCGGGTGGGGATACCCAGGAAGGGCCTTGCAGGGCAGGGGCACCCCGAGCAGTACTGTGCACCCTGCCGGGCCCGGCCCCAGGGCAGCCCAGCTGCAGCCGGAGGAATTCCGGACGGCACCCCCCCCCTCGGGGCCGCAGCAGGGGCACTCGGCCTGGAGCCCCACCAATGTGGGCGGGGGGGGGGGGGGGGGCTGATCAAAGTTGGCAGGAATCGGGGCAAAGGAGAGAAGCAGCAGGGAGGGTGGTTTCAAAAAGATCCCCCTTCCCCTCCCCACCCACTCCGCCCGCTAATGGCTTTCATGTGGCTGCTGGCTGCCGCGGGCGGGCGGGCCCAGCTCCTGGCCGGCTGCCTGCCGAAGGGGGGGGGGGCACAGAGCAGAGTCCAGGCCGCCCACGCCGCCGCCCGCCCGCAGCAGCCCTGCCCCTGCCCTTGACGGCGGTCCCGGTCATCGTCCTGCAGCCCCAGGTACAGGCTGAGGCCAGGAGGGCCCAGGCTACACTCACACACACACACCACACCACACATACACACATACCACACACCACATCACACATACCACACACACACACACATACACACACACCACACACACACACACACACACCACACACCACACACACCACACACACACACACCACACCACACATACACACATACCACACACCACACCACACATACACACACACCACACACACACATACACACACCACACACACACATACACACACACCACACACACATACACATACACATACACACATACCCACACACACACCCCACACACACACACCCCACACACACCACATACACACACACCACACCACACACACACACACACACACCACACACACACACACACACACACCACACCACACACCACACTCCCCAGTGTTTTCCCCTGTGAATAAGCGGAGCCGTGGGGCCTCCACACTCAGGGAGGGCGGGAGGGAGAGAGGGCGGGAGGGCGGGCGGGAGGGAGGGAGGGAGCAGTGTGGCCGCACCAGCAGCCCCCTCACCATTATCAGCCCCGTGAGAGCCGCTTTGATGCGCACTTGGTATCTTCAAAGCGCTTCGCACACACATACTAACAAGCCCCACCTGGTGGGTGGGTGGCACATCCGAGAAAGGACCAGCCCGCCGCCCGCTGTCTCCAGAGGGAGGTCAGAGGAGGTCAGGGGGCAGGGCCAGCTCTCCAGGTGCTAAAGGGCTGAAGAAGCAGGAAGAGAAGGATGCTGGTGGCTGGTGACATCCCACCCTCGCATGGCACCATCTGCTGGTCTCTGGCCTGCCCCTGGGCCAGCCCAGCTGAATGGGGGCGGGGGGCGGGGGGGGGGGGCAAAAGCAGGTCTCGGAAGGGCCCTGGAGCCAGGCATTCATTTCTCACCTGCAGGGGTGACTCCTGATCACTCCAGCCACGGCCTCCTCCCGGGAGCGCCAGGGCTCATCCTGAGGACTATCTGAGAAGTCCCCCACAGAAGACGGATCTGCTAGCAGGTGGAAAAGAGAACATTTTCCTCCAGTGAAGGAGCTTCTAAGGCCTGTAGTCATTTGTTTGTTTGTTTGTTGCTTGTGGAAGGCGGACCCCAGGCCAAATCCCGGCCCCCATTCAAACCCCATGTGGATGCAGGCTCCCCCTCCTCAAACAAAGCCACAGGCAGCGACATGGAGCAGGGCCTGGCCCAGGAGCTGGAAAGACACGCCGAGTCCTTGTCTCCCGTGGAAAAGGCCAGCCTGGGCGGGGGCAGCCCTCTCGGACCCCGTCACTCCCAGATGGGCACGTCCAGGAGGAAGTGGAAAGAGGAACCGCCCACCGCAAAGCCAAGGGCACATACAGCTGGACCGGCTTCCTCTTCACCGTCTGAGGCAGCGCTGCCTTCCGTCTCCGTGCTCATTTCAGCACACACATGCAGGAGGAGGAAACACTCCCTCGTGCTTGAGGCGTGAACGAGAAGACAAAGAAATAGAACACAACCCATAGAACAACCTCAGAGGAGAGCGAGAGAATCCCCGGGAACTGTGTTTTAGCCCTTCCCCGGAAATCTTATCCACGCTCACTCCCCCCCACCCCCAAACTGTGGATTTTTTAAAAACGGACACCGGTTACTAAGCGCGACCTCAGGATGCTTCGCCCTTTCTGGACTTGGTGTCCCCACCTCCCTCAGGCTGGTATAAATGCGACGTTGTCAGCTGATAGCACACACTTTTGCCCCTGGATCGCGCCCCCCCCCCAATAATAAACTTTAAACACCTTAAAAAATCAAATGATGACAAACTGATTCTAAAAATTTTTAAATATCTTTTTTATTTTTCCAGAGAAAAAGGGAGAGGGAGAGAGACATAGAAACATCAATGATGAGAAAGAATCATTGATTGGCTGCCGCCTGCACGCCCCCCACTGGGGATTGAGCCCGAGACCTGGGTCTGTGCCCTGACCAGGAATCGAACCGGTGACCTCTTGGTTCCTGGGTTGACGCTCAACCACTGAGCCTCACCCGGCTGGGCTGATTCTAAAATGTATATGAAGAAGCAAATGACTCGAAACAGTCAACACCGTATTGAAGGAGAAAAACAAAGTTGGAGGACTGACATTATCTGATTTGAAGATTTACTATAAAGCTACCGTGATCAACACAGGTGGAAGAAGAGATGAATCGTAGATCAATGGAACAGTAGATCAATAGAGAGCCCAGAAACAGACCTCCATGACATAGTCAACTGACCTTTGACAGAGGAGCAAAGGGGACACAATAAAACAAAACAGTCTTTTCAACAAATGGTGCTAGAACAACTGGACATCCACGTCCATAAAAAGAAGAATATAGATACAGACCTTCCACTTTTAAGAAACAGGAACTCAAAAAATGGATCATAGGTTCAGGTGTAACATGCAAAACGATAAATCTCCTGGACAATAACATAGTAAAAAAAAAAACAAAAAAAAAACCTAGATGACTTAAAAATACAACATCCATGATTCAGGGAACAAACACGGATAAACTAGACTTCATTAAAGTTAAAAATGTCTGCTCTGCGAAAGACAACGTCACGAGAACAAGAAGACAAGCCACAGACTAAGAGGAAATATTTGCAAAAGACATGTCTGATCAAAGGCTGTTGCCTAAAATACACAAAGCACTCAAAAAATTCGATAGGAAAACAACCTGATTTAACAAATGGGCAGCGTCCGCAGCAGACACCTCAGCAAAGAAGACAGGCAGACGGCAAACAAGCACATGAAAGGAAGCCCCACACCTCACGTCATCAGGGAAATGCAATGAAAACAACAACGCGATGCCAGGGCACACCGATGGGAATGGCCAAAATCCAAAACACCGACACCACCAAATGCCGGCGGGGTGTGGAGCCACAGGAACGCTCAGGCACTGCTGGTGGGGGTGCAACACGGCGCAGCCACTCTGGAGGATGGTTCGATGGGTTCCCACAAAACTGAGCATGCTCTTCGCATTCAACCCAGCAACCACACACCCCTTGTTATCTACCCAGTGGAGTCGGACATTGGTGTGCACACGAAAACCGGCACATGGGTCTTGATAGCAGCGTTATCTATAATTGCCCGAACTTGGGAGCAAACCAAGATGTCCTCCGGAGGCAGCAGGATGAAATGGATGCACAACCAGACCAGGGAACATCACTCATCACGAAGACGAAATGATCTACCAAGCCATACAAAGACGTGGAGGAAACTTAGATGCACCTGGCTAAGTGAGAGAAGCCAACCTGAAGACTTCACACTGCACGATTCCAACCACATGGCATCCTGGAGAAGGCAAAGCTATGGAGACAGCGAAAAGATCGCAGTTGCCAGGGTTTGGGCGAAGGATTGGTAGGCACCTCAGAGGATTGGAGGGCAGTGAAATACTCAGTGTGACACTATAATGGCAGATACATGGCATTACACATTTACCCAAACCCGTAGAACGTAAACACAGAGTGAACCCTAACGGAAAAGACGGGTTTGGGGTGACGGTGATTGTCAGTGGGGGCCCCTCAGTGGTAACTGCCACAGCACCCTGGTGGGAGAAGCGGGTGATGGGGGAGGCTGTGCCCGGGTAGGAGCAGGGGTGTATGGGAGATCTCTGCACCTTCGGCTCAATTTTGCTGTGAACCTAAATGGCTCTTTAAAAAGTAAAAGACTTCATCTAAACGATCAAGGGATGGTTTGGTTATTGTATTTGCTGGAGCTAATCAAAGAGATACCCCTAAGGTTATTGAAAGTTGGGGGGGGGGTTCTAGATCTTTTTGAAGACATGAGGTTTGATGAGTGGAAACGGAGGTGGGGAGGGAGGGAAAGGACAGGGAGAAGGAGGAGGAAGAAAGGGAGAGAGAGGAGACTGCGTTAACCAAAGCAGAGCTCACCCTGTCACCCACCTGGTTTTATGGGAACGGGGAAGGGCGCAAACCAGGCCCACTCTCCGCTCCTGCCCCGAGGGACCGGCAGGCCCTTCCCCAGAGCAGACACCCAGTGACGAAGCCCTTCATTTGTCTTGAAACGGAAAACTGAAACAATAGCCCTGGAACAAAAATATGTAAAGACAGGAAAAGAAAAGAAAGAGAAAAGCATGATGTGGAGGAAGACCTCGCTGCAGAACTATTTCCGGCTGAGTGAGGCGGGCCCCGGTGGTCCCTCAGGCACGGGGTCCTGTCCCCCCCACCCCCCGCAGGGCTGGACCCCCATTTCACTTCCCGCGTTAGCGGGGTCACCGCACAGCCAGGGCGGCTGCTCCTGTCGCCTGTTTCCGGGGCTTAGAGTGTGTCCTTCAGAACATAAGATCGCGGCCTCTGAGAGAGCCCGCCCCGCCGTGGGCTCCGGGGAGAAGTGGTGACGTCTGATGAGGCTTTGGGGGGAGAGGGGCGCAATGTCTGGCTTCTAGAGAGGGGAGCAGAGGGAGCCATTCCAGAGCCAGGTTCACACTGGGGGCGGAGGAGGGTGGGAAGAGGTCAGGGAAGGGGAGGCCGCCCTCTAATATCTTTATCTTTCTAAGTGAGGGCCTTAGGGGCGCTGTGAGAAGCTACAAAGGTGTTAGTTTAATTTGTAAAGACAACCCCGTGAGAAACGGAGGGAGCCTAACATCTACCTGGCAGGGAGGGGAGAGGGGAGGAGCGGCCCAAAAGGGCATTTCTCAAGTGACCCCCACAGCTCCCTTAGCGACCTGACCTGGCAGCGGCCGCCACAGACTAAACCGGAAGTGTTGGCATTTTCATTAGAACGAGCTAGACTGCGGGGGGGGGGGGGGGGGGAGCAGGAAAGTTGTTCTCCCCCATTGCGGGTGGATTCGTGCCTCCCCGCCCCCCTTCCCCCCAGCCTCTGCCCCTCACCGCCTTTTTTAGTTGGGAAAGTTGTGATTCTCATTCAGAGAATTCTAAGAGCTCTCTGGCCCCCTCGGTACTGGCCGAATCAGTCTCTCGGCCACCAGGGAGCCATGGAGACAGGAGTGAGGGGGTGAATGAATGACAATGACAGAAGAATCGGATCGCACCTGCTGCTCATATGAAAGCCGATGCCGGCATCTAAAGAGCCCAACAAGTCAAAGGCAAATGGGGAGGCAGGTGTACAGGGTCAGGTCGCTTCTCCCGGATACTCCTCCTCCTGCACGCCCTCCAACTCTTTAGCCCATTCTAATGTTGTAAATAACAAATTAAAAGAGTGAAAGAGACATCAAACACACATTATTTCCAAAAACGTCCTTGCATGGCTCTCCCCAGGCCCTCCCTGGGTGGCTGATGGCGTCTCATCTAGACGATGCCCCCTACAGCCTGCACCCAGGACAACACTGCAGACCTCAGAACCTTCCAGCAAAGACTGAAATCAAGGCCTTCCCCAGAAAAGCCTGAGACACACAACACAGGCACAAAGGAAAACCCGGTGCTGGTTGGCCCGGGCTCGGGGGGGCTTCGTCCGAGCGGCTCGGAGCCGCCCTCTGCTCTCTCCTGTGGCAGCACCCCCGGCGCGGGTCACACCGGGACCTGTGCGTCCCCGGGAAGGAAGGGGCGTGAGCGAACCCTTTTGGGCTCGGAGCGTGATTTCAAAGCAGATCACCCACGGAGATGCTTCAGGCAGGAATGGCTAGCAAGAAACAAAACGTTCTCCTTTGATTTCCTCCAAGTGGGCAGAGCCCCGAGGTGTGACTTCCACTGGAATCAAAGCGCCAGTCCCCACGCCTCTCGTGCTTTCTGTGGGGGCACAAGGAAGTGGCAGCGATGCAGCAGGGGCCTGCTCTGCCCCCCGGGGGCGCTCTGCGGGGTGACCCCGGCGGAGGCCAGAGGCGCTGTCAGGGGCGCCTGCCGGAAACAGTCGCTCACCTTGCTGCCCACGGGCCTGGACACGGGAATCCCTACCTTGTCTTTCCCCGGCCAGTGCTTCACCGTGGTTTGAGATTTGGGGTCTTTATTTTTTCATCCTCCCCCGGGGATAGGCTCTATTGATGTTTTAGAGCAGGGGTGGGCAAACTTTTTGACTTGAGGGCCACCATGGATTCTTAAACTGGACCGGAGGGCCAGAACAAAAGCAGACTGACCATGCTGGCACTCTCATCTTGGGCTGCTGGTGAAGGAGCGGAGGGGAGAGCAAGAGAACCCCCCGCTCTTTTCGGCTCCGCGGGCCGGACAGAACAACCGAACGGGCCGGATGCGGCTGGCGGGCCGTAGTTTGCCCACGGCTGTTTTATAGAGAGAAGAGGGAGAGGGAGAGGGAGAAACATTGACGTGAGAGAGAAACATCACTGGTTTGCTTCCCATACACACGCCAACCAGGGATTGAACCCGCATCCTGGGTAAGTGCCTGAGAGGACATGGAGCACGCAGTCCTTCTGAACATGGGGTGACAGTCCAACCAGCTGAGCCACACGGGCCAGGGCAGAGATGCGGGTCTTTGGATGGCATCATCTCCATCAAGGGGAAGGCAGCTGGCAATGCGGCTACATCCATGGGGGGGGGGGGTCCCCAGAACCAGGGTCCCCACAACACCGCCCTCTCCGGAGAGAGCAAGCGGGAACCTGTGATGGGTGGTGACAGGAATGACAGTAAACGTGGCTGTTATCGCGGGAAGCCTGCACTGGGTCCGATTGATTTGCTGGCTCCCTGGAGCCAGCCTCAGCATGGGGTCTGAGTCACAACCCAGACGACCCAGCAGGCAAAGGAAAAAGCACAAAGCGAACGAAGGCTCTCGAAAGAGCCACCGGAAGAGCCCATCACAGGGCGGAGGGGAACTTCCGCCCGCCTTCCTCCGACAGCCTTCTCGGCCCCCCGATTTCCGTCCTTGGGGATGCGCAGTCTCTCCTCCCCCTGCTCCCAGGGCACTCTGATGGATTTCCTTCTGCCTTTAAAAAAAATTGTTTTTTAATTTTTTAAAAATATATTTATTTTATTGATATTTGACAGAGAGGAAGGGAGAGAGATAGAGAGCTAGAAACATCGAAGAGAGAGAAACATCGACCAGCTGCCTCTTGCACACCCCTATCAGGGATGCGCCTGCAACCAAGGTACATGCCCTTGACTGGAATCGAACCTGGGACCTTTCAGTCCACAGACCGACGCTCTATCCACTGAGCCAAACCGGTTTGGGCAGTTTTTTAATTTTATTGGTTTCAGAGAGGAAAGGGGAGGGGGAGAGAGAGATAGAAACACCAATGATGAGAGAGAATCCCTGACCAGCCGCCTCCTGCACGCCCCACGCTGGGGATGGAGCCCCCAGCCCGGCCTGTGCCCTGACCGGGAATCGAGCCGTGACCTCCTCGTTCATAGGTTGGCGCTCAGCCGAGGAGCCACCCGCAGGGGCTCCTACCTTTCTGTGCCACAGTCCTTTTCCAACCTCTTCACGGAAAATCCTACTGCTTGCTCCCTTCCCCTCTCTTTCCTCTCCCTCCACTAAAAGCTGGCATTGGGGGGGGGTCGGGAAGAGGGGCTCTGGGCGTGGGTTGGGAGGAAGTCTGGAGTTATGGGTGCCTTTGGTATGTGGCCCCGGAAACGTGATGGATGCTTGTGGTGACCTCCTATGCGTCGAGCACGGTGTAAATTACTGGCTTTCACCGGGGTCTAAATCGGGGTCCCCTGAGGCTCCCGGAGGCTCCCAGGGCACATTACATTTCTGGAGGTGGGGGCGGCCCCTCTCCAAAGTGTTCAATCTTCACACCATCTTATCAAGGAGCGTGTCCCTGGACAGTGTCCACTGAGCCACACTGGCCATGCTATTTTTTTTTTTTTCAGAAAGGAAGGGAGAGAGATAGAAGCATCGATGGTGAGAGAGGATCATTGATCAGCTGCCTCCTGCATACCCCCTACTGGGGATCGAGCCTGCAACCCAGGCATGTGTCCTTAACTAGAATTGAACCCGGGACCCTTTAGTTGGCAGGCTGACGCTCTATGCACTGAGCCAAACCAGCCAGGCTGTGCTATTCTTGATAGAGAGGTTTTGTTCGCCAGGCAAAGGGGTGCATAAGGCTGAGCCAACAGGACAATTCAGCGATGGCATAAAAACAAGAGAGAAACTTGACACTCGTGATGTCAGCAGCAGCCTCCGGGAGGCGGAGCCCCTGCGATGCCAGCAGGAAGGCAGAGGGGCGGGAGCCTCCGGGACAGGCATCGGGCGGGCAGCACAGCACACGCTGCTCGGTGGCATGGAGGCTCAAGACATTGGGCATGATGGTCTGATTTTGCAGCCACAAGCACAGCCCTGAAGCTAAGCTTGCGCCAGGGTTTCTGTTTCTTGGCTGAGCAAGAAACAGAAAAATCAGCAAACCAACCGTTTTAAAAAATGGTTATGGCTTTTCGAAGCCCCCAGATCCTTCGGTTTCCTTTCCTACACTCCCCTCCCCCGCCAATCCTACCCTCGCCCTCCACATCCCGGTATGGACCAGAGACGTGGCCAGACCCAAGAGGGGTGGGCTGACGCAGCGCCGGCCCCTGGAGCCTGCCGTGGGGGCTGCCATTGAGAGCCACGGCCCCGGGCATTTTGTTGTCTTTACTGTTTGCTTTTGGAACTTCTTAAAAGGGACCTCAAAGAAGAGAAAACTCCTGTCTGAACCGCATTCCTGCTCGGCTCCAAGGAGTGACTCACGGGGCCGCGCTGGCACCGGGCTCCCTGCAGAGTTAATACGATTAGACTCCCAACTTCTATTTTTGACCTGCAGACCTTGTGCCCTGGCTATTCCTCCGGAACAGAGATGCCTGGGAGGGGGGGCGCCGCACCGCTGACGTGTCTGGCATCATCTACACGCGTGCCGTTTGCCCACCTACTCTTCTTCCCTTTCGCCAACCCTTTGCCCGTCCGGCAATGGCTGCCAGGAAACCACCCTTCGTGTTCTTTAGCCCAGATCCTGTCCAGGCAGGAGACGGCGGTCTGCAGACTTCGCCAGACGCCGCTGACCGAGGGACCGGGAAGCAGAGCGCTGCACGTGCACCCGGCGGGCTCTCGCCCAACGTGAAAGGGAAGAGGAATTCTGACACCCGGTCCCGCCTGCGTGGACCTTCCAGGCATCGGTGCCGCGTGAAATGGGTCGGCCCCGGGGACAGACACCGTGTGACTCCACTTAGGTGACCGCCCCGGAGCAGCCAGATTCCTAGAGACGGAACGTGGAGGTTTGGGGACCAGGGCTTGCCTTTGGGGGGATGAAAAGGTTCTGAATCCATTCAATCAGACACTCAGAAAAGGTTGAAATGGTGAATTTTCTGTTATGTGCATTACAACAGTCTCTCTCTCTCTCTCTCTCTCTCTCTCTCTCTCTCTCTCTCTCTCTCTTTCTCTCCTCTCTCTCTCTCTCTCCCCTCCCTCTCTCTCCCCTCTCTCTCTTTCTCTCTCTCCTCTCTCTTTTTTCTCTCTCTCCTCTCTCTTTTTTCTCTCTCTCCTCTCTCTCTCCTCTCTCTCTGTCTTCTCTCTCTCTTCTCTCTCCTCTCTCTCTCCTCTCTTTCCTCTCTCTCTCTCTCTCTCTCTCTCTCTCTCTCTCTCTCTCTCTCACACACACACACACAGCGGCTTTCCCTGGGAGCAAACACCCGAGTCCCCGGGCCTGCCTTCGCGGGGTGTTTTTGACCTCGCCCACCCGCTGCTCCGCAAACAGCCCGGGTGGTTTCCCGGCCCCTCGGCGGGCGGGCTTGGCAGGGCGGGCGCGGCCTCCCGTCCTGGGAAGAAAGTCTCACCGGCAGGAGCGGGACGGCCGCTCAGATTTGTTTGCAGGCACCGCAGTCATTCCAGACACTCACACGCAAAGACTTTGTTCTGTGTCATAAAGAGCCGGCCACGGAGGTTCCAGGGCACACAGCCCTGCGTGCGCTCGGCCGTGAAGTCCCCCAAACTGTGGGCGCCGCTCCGTGCTCGCTGCCTGCAGAGGCCGCGTGTGCGGGGGCTTCCGGTAACCCCCGTAAAGCGGCTGCGCACATACAGCCTTCCTTCACGGGGGGCCATTCGGAGCAACGAACGGTGCTGACCACAAACCTCCACAGACAGGGGGCTGTCAGCTGAGGTTTAAATAAAAAGTAAGGAGCCTTCTTCTTGCCAAGAGCAGAAAGGTCTTTGGAGAACTTCATTCCTGAAGGAGTTCCTTCCCAGCACGACTGGCCATGATCCCCCGCGTCACTCGTGTTCTCACGCCTTCCTCCCGGGGCACGCTGCACGGCCAGAATGACACAGTGCCTGGGCTGCTCCAAGCGCCAGCAGCAGGTGACCAGCAGGCGCGCGGATGACAGGGCTGTGGGACAGCGACACCCTGGAATGCCGTGCAGCAGCCAGAAAGAAGGATCTCCTACCCTTCGAGGCAGCACGGAGGGACCCGGAGAATACCATGCTAAGTGAAATAAGCAGTCAGAGGAAGACAAGTGTCACATGACCGCATTCATATGTGGAATCTAAGTCACAAAATCAACTGGTGAGCAGAGTGGATCCAGAGACGTGGGAGCACGGAACAGAGTGCGGAATCTCAGAGGGGAGGGTGGGTGGGTGGGTGAGAGGTGTGGGTGGGAGGTGATCAACCAAAGACCTTATGCTCCTGTGTGTAACCCACGGCCGCAGACAATTAAGGCCTGGGGTGGGGGGAGCAGCAGGGGCGGGCTGGAGGGGGTCCATGGGGGAATCAAGAATTTATTTTTTAAAGAATCACACTGCAAATGTGTATACGGCGGGGAGTGACCCGGCATAACATTCCCCAGAGAGCCCTTGGGAAACAGAACCGTTTTAACTAGATGCGCCCTGGACGGCTTAGTCCTTGTCCAGAATCAGTTTCCGTTCTCTTTTCAACGCGCCTGGATGGAGTCCGGACGCGCGGGGAGGGGGGTTGCTGGGAACTGGATCAAACAGAGACCAGACTGTCAGATGAACTTCACTGGCAAAAAGTCTGCCGCTGCTGGTGGTGTGCATACGCAGACCACGCTCCGGTCTTAGTGGGGCCAATGTGAGCGAGGTTACCACGCTGCGGGGGGCCTCACCCCTCAGCTTCACTCCGCCAGCCGCCCCGTGGGCGTGCCCTCGGGCAAAGGAGAAAGGTGAATAAGAGCTCAGTCCCCACCCGCTGCCAGGACACCACGGGGCAGCTGACCCCCTGGCCAGGGCTAGGGAGCCCACGTGTGGGCCGGCGTGGCTCACCGCCACTGAGGCGCGAGGCCTCATGCACCAGCCATGCCAACAAGCCCCGGGCAGGCAGCAGAGGGCCCGGGCACGGGTTCTCAGTGGACGGGTTCTCAGCTCCACTCTTGCCCTCCCCTCAGCTCTGTCCTGGCAGAGCAAAGGGTGCCGTTCCTCCTGGAGCCTCCGATAGCGGGGGGGGGGGGGGGGGAGCACGGCCAACAAGGCACACATCCACATCCGGGTCCTGGATGGCCACGTGGTCAGAGTCCAGCTCAGAAATAAAACAAAAAGCCAGCGCAGCCCCCAGAGGACCCTAGAAAAGCCCTCCTTGGTGAGGGGGGAGGGATGTCTGGCCACATCCCTGACCGCTGGCAATGACACGTGCTAGGAAGAAAGGGGCAGAGTGATTTTTTTAAAATATATTTTATTGATTTTTTTTACAGAGAGGAAGGGAGAGGGACAGAGAGTTGGAAACATCGATCAGCTACCCCCTGCATACCCCCTCCTGGGGATGTGCCGGCAGCCAAGGTACCTGCCCTTGGCCGGAATCGAACCTGGGACCCTTGAGTCCGCAGGCCGGTCAGGCAGGGCGGGACAGAGTGATTTTTGATGGGTGGTCAGGCGATAACACTAAGCTAAGACCTCAATGACAAACAGGAGCCAGGAAAGCAAAAACACAAGAGGAAAGCTTTGTGTTTGGGTGACAGGTCAAGTGCAAAGGCCCTGAGGCAGGTGTGCGTGTGTGTGTGTGTGTGTGTGTGTGTGTGTGGCAGGAGTGGAGGCAGTGTGTATGCGCAGGCGGCTGAGCTACAGACATGGTCAGCTCCCCTACAAAGAGCACCAGGGGAGGCGTGAAGATGGCCCCCACGTGACCTCCGAGGGAGCCCTCTCTCCTCACCGGAGCCCTGAGCCGCCAGGAAGCCAGTGCGGGAACCGTCCAGGGGGCGGGGCGCCTGTCCCCTGGCACACGGCTGACAAAGGTGCGTTCCCTCCCCAGTGCCCGCTCCGCCTACCTTCACCCACCCTCACCCACCTTCATCGCTGTCAGACATCACCCGGCACCACCAGCAGCGCCCTGGGCCCCAACAAAGGAGGCAGATCAAGCCGGGGCCACCCTCTCCTCCCGCTCTGTTCTTCTCTTCCCTTTCCACTGGGGTCCTTCCCCCCAGGGTGGTTCTACCCCCCGGGGCATTGCTGTCGCTGGCTTCCTGGTGGAGGCGCGATGCATCGTGGACGGTGGAGCGGTCCCTTCCTCCATCTGTAAGGTGACCAGGCGTCCCGCTTTGGGCGGAACAGTCCCGATTTTTAACAATTTGTCCCCCGTCCCACGGCGTTTTTAAAAAAAGTCCCGATTTTTTGGAAAGAATCTTTTAAATCTTTTGGACTTTTTCAGAACGCCGCGGGACGCGGGACAGATTGTTAGAAATCGGAACTGTCCCGCCCAAAGAGGGACGCCTGGTCACCTTACCGTCTGGGCAGCCAGCAGGGTGGCATCCTGTTTCCGTCAGCGCATCGCCGCCTTCTCTCGGGGTCAACCTGCCCTCTGTCCACCGCTGGTCACCCGGGTGGAGGCCTTGGGGCCCCCCTGGATGCTCCAGGGCCACACCCCCTCTCTAGACCCTTCCTCACATCCACACAGCCCCTCTGGTCAGGGAGGGCAGCATGTCCGCAGGCCCCGGGGGATGGGACATCCTGGGGGAGAGGAGCCTTCGTCAGCCCCCCACCCCCCATCCCCGGCCCGCAGGCCGGGCCACTTGAAGGGCCTGCAGCCAGCCCGGCGGAGGTGGACTGATGGCGAAATCATGGGACACAACCTTGGCCGTGTGGCCCCAGGAGGAGCTCCCGGGGAAGCCGGCGTGTGGCAGATGTGGGGCCGGGCTCGCAGGCCTGCCCAGATGTTCTTCCCAGAGCTGTGTGTGTGTGTTTGAAGGTGGCTTCAGAGGAAGGGGAGAAGGGCCAAGGGACAGGAGCAGGGTTCGTGATGAGCCCCTTAGCTCGGCCCCGCGTCACCCCTCCATGGGAGGAAACAAACAAACAAACAAATAAACATGCAAACGAGCAGTGTCCAGGCCCACGGGGACCTGAAACCCTCCGGACGGGGCCCCCAGACCCAGCGCCCGAGGCCAGCCCTCGTCCTCCCCCGAGAGGTTGTGCAATCACAGCCCCGCCGACGGGAAG
Organism: Vespertilio murinus; assembly: GCA_963924515.1. Classification (NCBI taxonomy): domain Eukaryota; kingdom Metazoa; phylum Chordata; class Mammalia; order Chiroptera; family Vespertilionidae; genus Vespertilio; species Vespertilio murinus. The sequence continues at coordinate 197,426,054 of OZ004706.1, read as the reverse complement.
TGAGGTCACGCCTCTGTCACCTCAGCCAAAGCGCAGCGGGGTGCGATTTACAAAGTGTGAGTGGCAGTTGGCTTTGCTCATTTTCTGCCCCCAGCCCGCGAGGTGCCCCCCCCCCCCCCCGGAAAGCATGCTTTTGAAGAACTGGGCCCCGCACAGCCACGGCGATGGCGAATGCTAACAAACACATCATTAAGCCTGCACGACTTCCTCCCGTGCACTCTGTCCAGATGCAGAGGACGGGGAAGGCTTTGTTCCCAGACCACCCCACCAGGGCTGCCGCCCACCCCCCGCTTTATGAAGTTGCCTTCAGGCAAATAAAAAAAAAAAAGCCGTAAAGATCTAAATTGCTGCTTCTCTTCCCCCCGCCCCCCCCCTTTTTTTTCAACTAAATGAATCTAAGTGGGCCATCGCTGGTCCCAGAAAAACAGCCCAAGACATTTCCCTTTCTCTCGCTTTTCCAAGTCTGCGGGCTCTGCACGGAGCCCCTCCTCGGAGGAACAAGACCTTCTGGGAAGGCTCCCGCCGCCGCCCCGGCCTGCGGCTCCGAGGCCTCTGCCGGGTCAGCCAGGGCCGAGTGCGGAGGCGGGTCCTGTCCCCGTCCTCCCGCTGCACCCGGGAGCGCGGCCTTATTTGGAAAGAGGGTCCTGGTGGCGGTCATCAGGATGAGACCAGACTGCCCGGCGGCGTGGCTCGGGGGTGGAGCGTTGACCTGTGAACCAGGAGGTCACGATCCCAAGTCCCCGCACACGCCCGGGTTTCGAGCTCCATCCCCAGCGTGAGGCGTGCAGGCCGCAGCAGATCCATGGTTCTCTCTCGTCGTTGATGGTTCTGTCTCTTTCCCTCTCCCCTCCTCTCTGAAATCAATAAAAATATTTAAAAAAAAAAAAAAAGGAAATCAGACAGAATCTGCCTCTGCTCTCAGCCGCGTTCTCCCCTACCCCGGTGACCGGTGTCCTCGGAAGAGGAAGTGTGGACACAGACATTCGGAGGGAGGCCTGGGGGGGGGGGGCAGGAAGAGTGCCCCAGGCGGCAATGACTCCAAGCACCACCGATTGGTACTGCTGTCATCACCCAGAAACCACAGAGGCAAGGAAGGGGCTTCCTCTGAGCCCCGGAAAGGAGCATCTCTGCCACACACACACACACACACACACACACACACCCCGGCCTCAGGCTCCGGGCTCCAGCCAAGCAGCGGCTGCCGGGAGCCCTCGGGCTGGCCGCTCTGTGCAGCAGCCACAGCCACAGCCACAGACCCGCGAGGTCGGCCCTTGGGTCAGATGGACGCAAAGGCTGCTGTCGCCCTGTCCTAACGAATCTCTCCTGTCCCCACGTTGCCTAAACCCGCTTCGCCGCCCAGCTGAGGAAGAGCCGCCAGTGCCCTCTTGGGGTTCGGCTGGCTCCTGGAGGGAGGGGAGAGGGTGGGGGACACGTCTCCTTCCCAGCACCCCTCCCCCAGGCTCTCTCCGAGTGGCTGGAGCAAAGCGCAGTGACAGTGATCCCGCCCAGGCTGTCTCCGAGGGGCCCGGGGGGGGCCCAGAAGATGGGCATCCGTGGGCACCTAGTGCCCCCACCCCCTGCCGGGAGTGCTGCCGGCCCCCCTGGCCCGGCCCCTGCGAGGTGAGGCCCGCGCCTCCCATTCGTTCGTTCGGCAGGTGCATTGCCTGTGGGCGGGATCCAGGGCTCCTGGCTCCAAAGACCCCGCGGGATCCCGCCACAGCCTGTGCCACCACGGCCGCTCCGTCCAGGCTCCGGCGGGGTCGCTGCGCTCACACTCAGCGCGGTGACATGACAGCCCCCCCCCGTTCTCAGACTCCCCACCGGCGTCAGAACCGATTGGAGGGCCGTTACAACACCCATTGCTGCCCACCCCCTCCCCCAGAGTTCTGACTCGGTGGTCGGGGTGGACCCCGATTCTGCATGGCTGACGCCTTTCCAGGCTCCGGGGGCTGAGGGCCACGGGTCTGTGCGAACCTGGGTGGCACCAGGTGGGGCCCACGCCCTCCGGTGACGGGAGAGAAGGGTGAGGAAGAACAGGCCTTCTTCTCCTTCTCACTGCACCCCCTTTTCCTTCCCAGGTTCCACACACACACACACACACACACACACACACACACACGGCAGTGACCTGCGTGCTCCATCCTCAGTCTCAGCTGGCCGCTTGTCCCCGTCAGTGGCCTGTGCGTGTGGGGAGGGTCACGGCACTGTTCCCAGGGCAGACGGGCCCACAAGGACCCGCCACCCCGTCTGCGTTCTTCCCCGAACTGGCCGTTGGGAATGACTTCACGGCACGCTGGGGAGGGCCACGGATGGACGTGGCCAGCAGATCTGACCGGAGAACAATGTGCTCCCCCTCCTCCCCCCCCCAGAAGCACCGGGTGCTCCTCCCAGGCTGTCCGAGAGCGCCCCTCTCCGCGTCCCCGACCCTCGGACCCTCTCCCATCCCTTCCACTCCATGTGTGGCAACAGGTAGGCGCTCGGCTCATGGGCCGCAGTGCCAAACCGGGAGGAGGCCTGACCGGCTCCTGGGATTGGCCAGAGCCTCCGTTGCCGTGGCAACCCCGCCGGCTGCTTCCTGCCTGACCCCCTGCACCCCCATCACTACCCTCAGCGACACCTCGGATTACTGGCGCTTTAATTAACTCTGCTCCGGGCCAGGGGCCTCGGCCACTGCCCGTCAGCCTCTGGCAGCCACCTGTGCCTGCGCCTCTCGGAGGGCAGCCCGTCAATCAGTCCGGCCTCCGCACATGGGGCGGGGGGGCTATACCCACAGGGCGCTCGGGGAGATGAGGCAGCGGCAGCCGCTTGCTTTGCCCTCACGGGCAGGAGTTCCCGCCGTCCGCCCGCGGCACAGGCACCGGGTAAAGGCTGGGCCGTGTGCGGAGAGAACACAGTCTGCAGTCCTGTGACGTCACCGGGGCCAGCGGGGCCGGGAGGGAGGGAGGGAGGAGGGAGGGAGGGAGGGAGGGAGGGATAGAGGGAGAGGGGAGGAAGAGATGGAGGTAGGAGGGAAGGAGGGAGGAAGGGAAGGAGGGAGGAAGGAAAGGAGGGAGGGAGGGAGGGAGAGGAAGGGGGAAGGAGGGGAGGAGGGAGGGAAGGAGGGAGGGGAGGAGGGAGAGAAGGGGAAGGACGGAGGGATGAGGGCCCCAATTCAAGCAGGCGGCTCCTTACCTGGGCCCAGGAGCCCCAATGGCCCACACCTGCATTTTCATCGCACGGGCCTGAGACCCCGTGCTCCCTTCTGGCAGCACGCAGGCAGCAGCCTCAGTGCGCCAACAGCCCCTGTGACTTTGGGACAATGAACTCGGACCTCCCACCCCGCCTGTCAATGGAAGGACAGAACCCCGGCGCCTGAGAGAAAACCCACAGCCCCCTGACGCTGCTTGCTGTGTTTCGTCCTTCGAAGGACACTGCGGTGCAGACCCCAGGCCCGCGTCAGGTGGAAGCACGGCGCTGCATCCACTCCGCCGTCTCCGCCGGGAGCGCCTCACAGCCGCCCCCCGCAAGTCTGTCACCACCAGCAGGGCTGCCCTCCAGTCCACAGGCCGACGCTCTACCCACTGAGCCACACCGGTTCCCGCTCTGTCTTTCGACCATGCCAGCACGCCTCAGAGACACCACCCTGGCGGCGTGGCTCCTCTGTTTGTGTTTAAGGACGTTTTGTCACCACACAGCCCTCATTTCTGTTTCGGGAAACACCCAGGATGGATCCACCCACATAGAAGCCTTGGTTAATGAAATACTTCATCAGAAGGGGGGAATCTTCTAAACAACTTTCATATGTTTACTGTAAAAATAACCTGGCTCCACCTCGGGGTCCATTGTGTACAGACATGGGCACTGGCTTTTGAAGACAGCTTCTGTAAACACACCCTCTTAACCCCTAGCTGCCACTCCTGTCGTTTACTGCGGTCCTTTTACTGAGAGGACCTCGGGGACACTGTCACCCCAGGAGGTCACTCTGCTATGGCACCGCATGGGGCGACTGTTGCGCAAGTGTTCTTGCCCGGCCCTGAAGGCCCTTTGGAGGCAGCCGAGCAACAGCTCGCTCCGGGGCACACATTTCCGGGGCACACATTTCTCGGTCGCCGGGTGCACGGGCTTAGGAAAGCCCCAGCTGAGCATCTGGAGGTGAGGAGTGGAGGTTCCGTTCTGAACACGCGGAGGAGTGGGAACGTCTCGTCGGAACTGAGGCCTGGACCCCGGCAACGGCCAGCACCCCCAGGACGCTCGGCTGTGGGAGCGAGTGAAGCCGAGTCCCACGGAGGATCCTGCTCGCGTGGGGCCTGCAGGCTCGGGGGGGGGGGTCTCTCGCTGAATTCGGCGCAGCTGCCACGAGGCGGCTGGCGTGGGCCCCCTTTCCCACCATGAACCAGGACAAGGTGGTTGGGAGCCACCTGGGGACCTGCAGGCCTTCAAACCTCCGCTCTCGTGGCTCGACTGCCACCTCAGGTCCTGTGACTGCAGGTCCTGGTTCAGTTTGGGGGACACGGGGGGCGGGCGGGGAGAGGACATGACACCCTGCATTTCCAGCAAGCCCACGGGTGCTCGGACCACACGCTGAGGATCAAAACCGACGTCAGTCCGGCTAGAGGCCGTCACAGCGACCCACCTGCAGACTTCCCAGCGGAAGGTCGGCCCCGGGACGCCCGACACTCCTGCGGCCCAAACCCCACCGCAGACGCCAGACCAGGGACAGAGAGTGCCCAGAGCGTGCTGCTCTAGAAAGTTCGTGCGTTCAGCGTTCTCACACCTCCCGGAGAAATCCAGATGACAGCGAGAGATGACGCGTGCCTCCCCCCGGGAATCTGGGCTTTTCGGTCTGGGGGAGGCACCAGAGAGACACGCTCACCTCTCATCACTTCAAAAGCTTGGACATCGACCTCACCATGGGGCTTTTCTCCCCGCGACACCGCTGTGCACTCCGGGGGCGGGAGACGCTCCTGGCAGAGCTGCGATCACGGACGGGGCGGGGCCAGGCGGGGAACAGCCTGTCCCCTCCGTGAGGGCGGTCCAGGCCTCTGCCCGCAGTCCTGAGGCTCCCGAAGAGAGTGGGCATGCTCAGACTTCAGGCAATGCACCCCTTTTTTATAAATCACTGGGTGAAGATCACTTAACATAAAATTAACCTTTTATTTTTTTAAATTTCTTTATTGATTAAGCGCAGTGTTTTCTAAACTTTTGACATATGTGAACCCCTTCTATAATTTTCATAATGATGAGTACCCCTTGTAAAAAAAAATGGATGTATTTTAATAACAATCAAAATATATTTATTTTTTCTTTTTTGGTACATACACAAAATAATAATGAACGAAAAATAAAATTATTCATAATAAAACATAAATAAAAGTTATATTATAAATAACATGTATTTGCACACCGGACCATCTCACGCCTCACAAGACTGTCTTGACTTGACTCATGAGAACGTAGAATTAGGTGCAGCTAAGCACGGTGCAGTGCATATCCCCACCAAACTCCGGTGCAACGCGTACCCCCACCAAACTCTTCCCGTACCTCTGGGGGTACGCGTACAACACTTTGGGAAACACTAGATTAAGGTATCACATATTTGTCCTCAAACCCCCATTCCAATCCCCCAACCCCACCCCACTCATGCCCCTACCCCCCTTGTGCACACAATCCTTTGGTTGATCTCCCCCTTTTATCCCACCCTCCCTCTGAGGTCCGACAGTCTGGCCCATGGCTCCTTATCTCTGGGTCTGTTCTTGTTCATCCGTCTGTGTTGCTCACCATTTCCCCCAGATGAGTGAGACCATGTCCTACTGGAAATACACTTATAAGAATTGAAAATGAGACAAGCAATAATGGTTATGCTGAAAGGCATATGAATCAGTCTGTAGTGAGTTTCCTTCTGGGCCATCAGTAAAAGTAACCTGTTAAAGTGGGCAATTCAGTGGCATTCGGCAGATCCACGTGGTGAGTAACGGGACCTCTATCTCGTTCCAAACGCTTCCATCCCACCCCTTTCTCGGATGAATGGCCCACACCACTGAGCAGCCCCCATCCCTCCCGCCCAGCCCTGGGCAGCCGCCACCTCGCACTCACCCACTCTAGGCCTTTCAAGTTCACGGCGCCCTAACAGGCGGTCTTTGTTGTCTGTGTTCCCTCCCCTCCCACCATGCTCCGGGGGCTTCCCCACGGTGTAGCCTGTATCAGACGTGGTTTCGTTTCCTAGCCAACGTCTTCCCGTGTGCGGAGCGCCACGGCTGGTCCATTCACCTGCCATCGTCAGCCGTGGGGCTGTCTCACCCTCAGCTGCTGTGAGTTATCGCTGCGTGTAAGGGTCTGAGCCCTGCGCTTGGGGCCGTGGCGTGTCCGCTCCATGCTCGGCCGTGTAGACGGAGAAACAGGCCACGGGAGGCGGGGGGACGCGCTCAGCTCGCTCAGGAATGACCTGGACCTAGACCCCATGTCCCCGAGCATCTCCCAGAGCCACACCAGCCCCCTCAGTCGCTCTCCCCGCGTGGGTTCCTCCCTCTTTCCGCTCCTTTCCAAACCTTCCCACCTCCAGAGCTCAGCCCTCCCCCTGCCTCCACCTCCCCCCGCCCAGCCGGTCCCTCCCTGCTCCCTCTCCTTCCCAGCCTTATGTCCACTCTCGTCCCACGTGGCACTCAATGTCGGCCTCTGTGGCATCCTGCTGACCAGGGTCGACTGTGAGGCCCTGGAGCTTAACAGATCCTGTGACCGTCGAGGCCTGTGGAGCGGCTGGGTGTCCACGCGGGGCCGGGACTGGCGCTGTCACGGATGCCGCAAGAGGACAGGGTGACCGTGCGCCTAGTCACCCAACCACAGGGCGGGGCGGCGCTCTGCTCCCCAGCATTCTTCGAAGAGCGTGTTACGTCACCCGCCGGGGATGCCCGGCCGTGAGGTCACCGTGCATATGGAGACACACAGGTCTTGTCACCCCGCTCTCGCCCACTGTCAGTCACGAGCTGCGTGGCCCGAGGCCTGGCTGAGCGTGGCCAGGAGGGACACGGACGTGCCCCTCTCACCTGTGATGAGAGAAGGACCAGCGGAGGGCCCATTCAGATCGATGACCTTGACCCCAGAGGACCTGGATGTCTGTTCCCCGCTGGATCCTCATAGACAGTGTCACGGAGGCAGGGCTCTGGGGTCTTTGGGGCAGTGCCAATGAAAGCACGATTTTAAAAATCCATTGCCGCCTGCCCGGCGTGGCTCAGGGGTTGAGCATCGTTCTATGACCTCGTTCTATGATCTCGTTCTATGACCTGGAGGCCACAGTTCGACTCCCCCGGTGGGGCGGGCCAGAGGTGGCCCATCAAGGATCCTTTCTCATCATTGATGTTTCTACCTTTCTCTCCCCTCCTCTCTGAAACCAATAAAAATATATCTATGTAAAAATCCATCCGGGAGGATTTTATTCCCCATTGAGGTTCTTCTTGAGCCATCGAATGGGCAGCCGATCCAAGAAAGGTCAAGAGAGTCTGATTTTTTTTTTTAAATGGTAACGTTAGAAAACCTAAATCCTCCTCTTTATATAAAAAAAGGAGTTCCTCATATTTATAGATTTAGAAAAAGCACTGTATTCCAGTCTTAAAACTTCTGGAAAAAATAACATTCCACTGCCTTTGATGTTAACTAAAGGAGACAAATATAACTTCACATGAAGCCGATCTTGTCCTCACTGATGTGACTGAGAGAGGCTTGCATTCCTCTGGCTACTAAATCCTACAACTCCTCACAAGCATGCACACCATCCCTGGCCGGGTGGTTCAGTTGGTTGGAGCACAGTCCCATACACCAAAAGGTTGGGGGTTCGATTCCAGGTCGGGTGGGGAGTACAAGAAGCAACCAATTGATGTTTCTCTCTCACATAGATGTTTCTCTCCCCCGCTCCTCTCTATAGCTCTTCCTTCCTCTCTCTAAAAATCAGTAAACAGCCGAGACCAGTTTGGCTCAGTGGATAGAGTGTTTGCCTGCAGACTGAAAGGTCCCAGGTTCGATTCCGGTCAAGGGCATGTACCTTGGTTGCGGGCACGTCCCCAGTGGGGGGCATGCAGGAGGCAGCTGGTGGAAGTTTCTCTCTCATTGATGCTTCTGACTCTCTATCCCTCTCCCTTCCTCTCTGTAAAAAAAAAAAAAAAAAAAAAAAAAAAAAAATCAATAAATATATTTTAAAAGAAAGGAATTCACAGCCGTGGATGAGTCTGCACAGCAGCCACCAGTCCTGCCCGCCACCAGCCACGTGTCTGCCACGCCCTGTGTCTCACTGCAGAGGCCCCTGGGCCTCCTCACCTGCCAGCACGCCCAGCCACGGAAACTCCGGGCGGCCGCCCACAGGGGTTGGTACACAAACCTCCAATCGGACGCCTGTGTGCATCCAATTTCCTCCCGCCTCGCTCACCCACGGGGCATGGCGGGAGGAAAATGACTGAGGAAAAGTACAGTTGTGGGGTGAACAGTCATTGTTTGTCCTCAGGCTAAAACACAGCCCTCTGCGAGAACAAAAGGAAGGATGGAGAGGTGGCGAGAGCGAGACGTGGGAAGCACACAGTCCCGGGCGTGGACATGGTATTCCCCGGGAGCCTCAGTATTCCTGTCTGTGAATGGGGGCAAAAACAAAGCCACGTTACTATAAAAACAACGTGTTTGTTCACAGTAGCCAAAATGATGGAAGCAGCCCAGTACCCATGGATGGATGGATGAATGGATGGACAGGTGGACGGAAAGATAACACATGGTCCATCCCCACAGCAGACTACATCTCAGCCTTAAAAAGCAAGGACATTCCGACACCTGCTTCAGCATGGAGGAGCCCTGAGGACGTGATGCTGAGTGAGATGACCAGACACAAAAGCACACGCACCGTGATTCTGCTTACAGGAGGCACCCAGAGGAGCCAGACTCGTAGAGACAGAGAGCAGAATGGGTGCGGGGGCTGGGGAGAAGGAAGTGGGGAGCCGGTGTTTAATAAGAACAGCGCACAGTTTGGGGAGAGGGAGCATTCTGGAGATGGATGGTGGCAATAGTTGCACCGAACGCCAAAGTGCTTACTGCCACCGACGTGGACGCTGAAGAGTGGTTACGATGGTCAGTTGTATGTTGTGTGCATCGTACCATACATGTTTAAAGGATAATAAAGAGTAAAGTGTTCGCCCTAATTCCATCCTGGCTGCTCAGGAGAGGGGGGAGCCAGCCTGCATCACACACCCCAGTTCCCTCAGTCTGTCCTTCTCAGCCTGCACTGCAGCGGGCGGGAGAGGAGGCCGGATTCAAGCTGCCACTGAGCAGCCCCCACCGCACACTCCCACATTCCGTGAGAAGCTCTCGGGGGGGGGGGGGGCGGCCTGAGAGTCTCCTGGAAGTCCTGTCGTGGGAGCAGGCGGGCATCACCAAGCAGATGGCAGCTCAGCTCTGATCGGAGCCTGTAGACCCATCGCTTGCTCATCATTGGTTGTAAGAGAGCAAGACACGCCAGGAGTCACATTCTCTACGTGGTTCAACTCAAGAAACAGGCATTGCCAAAACCGGTTTGGCTCAGTGTGGATAGAGCGTTGGCTTGCAGACTGAAGGGTCCCAGGTTCAATTCCCGTCAAAGGCATCTACCTTGGTTGAGAGCACATCCCCAGTGGGGGGTGTGCAAGAGGCAGCTGATCGATGACTCTCTCTCTCATTGATGTTTCCAACGCTCTATCCCTCTCTTCCTCTCTGTAAAATATCAATAAAATATATATTTTTTAAAAAGAAAAAAGAAAAGAAACAGGCATTGTCTAACACCAGCTGGCATCATAGGCAAGTGTATTCTGGGCAGGGGCACCAGGCTCTCCCTCCAGAAGACCCTCCCCCCCCCCCAGAAGGGCCAACTCTTGGTTGAAAGCTCTGTGGTTGCCGTCTTGAAGCTTTTAAGAAGGTTGGGACATGGAGTCCCCGTTTTCCTTTTGTTCTGGGTCCTGTGATTGCATTTCCAGTTCTGCCAGGACCCGTCCTAAGCTCAGAGAAGACAGAGCTAGGAGGCGGGCTTCCACCCTTGGGGAGGCCGCGGTGCACAGAATGCGAAAGAGCAGGTTGAGGGACTCCCTGGCCCACCACCGCCAACTGACGGTCCAGGCCAGGAAGCTTAGCACGGAGCTGCCTGCTGAGGAGGGGAGGGAGGCAGCCCGGGCTGCAGGGTCGCCCAACCAATAATAAACAACAGATACTAGGAATAGCGGCGGGGAACACAGTATGCACTGGGCAGAGTGGAGGCTGCCACAATTTCAAGGCAGAACTGCAGCCAGCAGGCGTCTGAGCAGCTGAGGACCCGGTCTGAGCTCGGGCTTGGCCCCTGCTAACTCCACCGACCAGCATCGGTCTACCAATTGACGCCCCCTGCCCCCCGTGTCTGCCGCTCCCAAGCTAAGTAAGCCGTGGTGGGAACGGACAGCCAGCAGCCGGCCCTGCTGAGTGCAGAGTCTGAGTTCCCACCAGGGCTTCGTGAGGCGGCTGGTAATTGCCCCATTTCACTGACTAGGAAACAGGGGGTCAGAGAAGCCAAGGAACTTTCCCACGGTCAAGGAGCCGGTCAGCGGTTAAATGAGTGGGAACTTGGGTTTGGGGCTTTGACACCTGCACTGCGGTCATCTACACTAGTTAAAAAAGTAAGATTGAAAATTGACCATATCTACCACCAGCCAATCAGACGTGAATATGCAAATGAACCCAACAAAGATGGTGGGTTAGTTTGCATATGCAGGCGCTGAGCGGCCTGGGTGTTCCACACCACTCCTGCTGCTCCAGGCCTCTGGGCAGGGTGGGAGGGTGAAAGGCGGCTCCAGGCCAGAGTGAAAAGGCAGCTCTGGCTAGAGCGAAGGCGGTGCCGGCAGCCAGGGTGAGGAAGGCCCATTCTTGCACGAATCTTTGTGCATCGGGCCTCTAGCTCACTATGACATACTCACCGAACCACAGGCATCTGCCATTGGCCGATACTGTGGATTTCATGAGGAAGCGTGTGCTGGAGACAAAGGAGGCCAGTCCGTACAGACTGCGGGAGGTCAAGGAGCGAGAGCTAGATCCAGACCGCCCCCCATTCTGTAAGACCCCATGCTGGCCAGCAGCTCTCCACGGAGATGTGAGGGGAAACCGGAAGAGCTGCCGGGAGACCGCCAGCACAGCAGGCCGCGGGCATGATGGACGAGGGCCCTGCCTCTCCCCATGGCCACGCGGCTGCTGGACGAGCCCGGTGGCCGGTTCCTTCAAAGTGCCTTCGTCCGCTGAGTGGACGGCGGCACTCCGGATTGCAAAACCGAGCCGAGCTGTGATGCCATGGAGATACAGCCGCCTGTCTTAGGAGCGCATGGGGGGCAGGTACATGGAGAATGTGCCCCCAGGCGATGGGCGGTAACCATCCTGTTCTGTGCCCGATGCGGGGTGGCTGTGGTGCTGCAGGGGGGGGGGGGGGAGACACTTCGTGTACCAGCCACCCCCCACCCCCCAGTTTTCCCCGACAAAGCCCCGAGCTCGACTGTGCCACCAGCGTCTTCCTCTTTTCTTGGTGGAAATCTACTGCCTCCTGAAAGCTGCACATGGAAAATTACAAGGTCAGTGCCCCACTCGGGGCTACAAAAGCACATAGCCCGCAGCGATTTCCAGTGATCCGGCCTTTCATCACTGGAAGAGGCCCGTGGGCGGGAGGCGGGAGAATCATGAGGCCCCAAGCAGGTGACTCACTGCAGAGGGAAGTGGCGGGCCGAGGCTGAACAGATGGGTTGACAGGCCCCGAGCGAGGGCTGCTTCTCCTTCACCGTCCAGATGTGCTTCCCTTCGTGCGGCGGGGGGACGGAGCGCCTGAGCCGCAGAGGCAGCAGCCCCGGAGCAACCCCAAAAGACGCCTCTTCCCTGGGAGCATCCGCTGGGCAGGGGGCAGGGGGGAGGTTAGGAAGCCTAATCGCGGGAATGGGTTAGGGGGGACAGAAAGCCGGGGAGGGGTGGGAATAGAGGGAGCCGCGATTCCAAGTGAAGACGGTCTCGGGGACAGGGGGCAGGAGAGCAAAGAGCTGCAGAAGGTGTGGGGGGCCAGGAGGTCACCTGGGGGAGCGGCCCCTCCGGACAGAGGGAGCGTGGCTGAGCTGAGTGCAGGGGCCACAGGGTGGGCCCACGGGGGTGTGAGAGCCACTGCTTTGTGCAAAGGGAACCATCCATCGGTGGGACTTGCTTTGCACCAGCCTCCCTTCAGAAGCAAAGCCAGGGGGTGTGCGGCCTCTCTCTGCTTCCGGCATCACATCACCTGTTCCTTACTCTTGCCTGCCTGCCTCCTGTGAGAAGGACCACACAGGCGTCCCCGGGCTCCCTCCGCATCTCAGCACCCTTCACTGGATCCCACCTGCCATACAAGGGGACACATTCACAGCTTTGGGGGACCGGGAATCCGAGTCCCTAATACCACCCAGGGCTCCAGCCACGTCACCGAGGGCGGCAGCATGCGTGGCCAGGTTTCCAGATCATCCCCCAGCAGCCCATGCGTGCCCTTTTACCTGCTCAGGTCCGTGTGCCGACCTGGCATTTGGAAAATAGAAACCCACATGGCAACCTGCCCCCCTGCCTGGGGGGCGGGGGGGGGGAGAGTGACATCCCAGGATGCAAGCACCCCCTCAGGAGCTCCAGGGGTCTGCAGAGGCCTCCCCTGCCCCCCACGTCGGCTAACCCTCTGCATGTCCCGCCGCTCCCATCAAAATGTATCCCAAATCTATGTCCTCTCTCTGCCCACTGCGTCCCCCTCCCACAGACTGTCCCCAGGGACGGCCACAGGAGCCACTGGAACCTTCCTACCCTGTCTCCCCCTCCCCCCCACCCTCTCACCCCCACCCTCACCCCCGTGGCCCCGACACCCACCCCGCTCAGGCGGCAGCCACAGCGCTCCCCCAAAGCACACCCATCGATGGGGCCATTCCTTGCTTAGAACCTTCCAGGGGCTCCTCCTCGCTCACAGGCCGCAGCGCCTCAGGTTCCTGGTGGCCTGGCCCAGCTCCGGTGCCCTGAGCTCACCCTCCAGCCAGAGGTTTCGGTTCCTCCCGTGGGGCTGGCTCCTGCGCCTGACCTTTGACCCCGCCACCCAGCATAGAGCCCGGGGACAGAAGGGTTATTCTGGGCTGGTTCATTCCGAGGCAACGCCAACACAGACTGAAGCTCCGAAAACAGAGGATTCATTACCCTTTTGTAAGGAACATGTACACGAAGAAAGGAAATCTCCATTTATAAAGGCAACAGCAAAAACAGAAAGCTCATTCATGGAGAGGCCAGGACCTAACTCCGCATACAGACCTTGCCAAGCCGAAACCGGGCTTGGTTCAGCCTGCAGACTGAAGGGTCCCGGGTTCGATTCCGGTCAAGGGCATGTACCTTGGTTGCGGGCACATCCCCAGTGGGGGGCGTGCAGGAGGCAGCTGATCGATATGTTTCTAACTCTCTATCCCTCTCTCTTCCTCTCTGTTAAAAAAAAAATTAATAAAATATGTAGTTTTTAAAAATAGAAGACCTTGCCCTGGCTTCCGTGCTGTGCCGGTTCCTACTGGCCTCTCCCCCACCGACCTCCTCCTGTGCCTATAGCTGCAGAGGGTATTTGGGGTGGTGGCCGGGCCCTCGCCTTCCCCGGGCCTCTCCGAGCTCACAGGAGGTCGGCATGTTCACACACTCTGCTTCCTTTCTCTTGTTAATCTCTTCTTCCAGCAGGCCTCAGCCAAGAGCCCCAAAGGGTAGAGGGAAAAGTATGTTTTTCTCCCGGGCAGGGAGGAAAGGAGGGATTTCTAAGGTTAGCTTTTCCTTTAAGAAGCTTCCAGAGGTCTTTTTAGAACACAGAGTATGTGACCAGCGGGCCCGGAGAGCTACATGTTAGATGAATAATGCCGAGGCATCCTCTGCCGCCGTGGTCTGTCTTCTCTCTGCCACCCAATGATGTTTTTCCATTTCGAATGAGAAACTAATACTTCGCGGCGATGAGAGAGCACTTCCCTTTCTGGAAGTCACCGAAGAGCCGGGGTCCTTTAAGAATCTAGAGTCCAAGGTGGAAGCGGGACATCATGGCCGCTGAAACCCTGCCCTGTCCCCCGGCACACTCACACCCCGCACACTCACACCCGGCACACTCACACCCCGCCTCTCCTCCCCAGCTCTCAGAATGTTATGCTTTTATTAAAACCACGCTTTTGGCTTTCTCAGGCGTGCCCCGAGCCACTCTAAACCCGAGTCGGCAAATTGCAGCCCACCTGATTTTTTTTTTTATAAATAAAGTTTTATTGGAACACAGCCGCGTCCGTTTATGTACACTCTGTCTGCAGCTGCTCTCCAGAGCTGAGCTGCTGAGACGGAGCCTGGGACCCACGAAGCCTAAAACCTTTGCTGCCCGGCCTTTCAGGAGATGTTTGTGGCTCCTGTTCCCAGCAAGCCCGGCTGGCCGAACGGCCAGGGGCCCTGCCTGGAGTCCGGGGGGAGGGGGGGTGAGAGGCACGAGGACAGCCACGGTGGCCAGGGGCATGCTAGCCCTGCCTTACTTTCCGTCGGCAGCTTCAACACCACCCCTTAGGTTGATAACAATAATGTCATTTGCTTTAGAGTTGATCTTCTCTATCTGATGGGAGAGTGGAGAAACGCGTCTCGCCGATTTTAACCATCTGAAACACAGCACCTAAAAAGGAAATTGCCAAATGGATGGGCAAACCTTTCCTTCCAGCCACGCTGCACCGCCAAGCCTCTCCTTTGGGGAAAGCCTGGCATCCACCAGGCTGCCCGGCCCACCTCGGACCACGCCCGAGTCGCGGCCAGGTGGAAGGAGGCGGGGCGGGCTGAGGGGCTCACGGCCTGGTAACAAGGAACCCAGTGCCCTCCTAATCTCCTGGGTAGAAATCTCCTCTGTGGCATTTGGCCTCATGGCAACCACCTTCCTGGGGAGTCCACACTTGTTTTTCATGTGTCAGGGATGTGGGCTTGGTTATGAAATGGGGGCGGGGTACCCCACAGAAAACCGTCACCCGGAGAGAAAGAAGAAGACCCCGGAGGGGGTTCAGAACCGATGAGCCCCTGGGACATGTGAATCATTTTGAGCTGAAGGCAATTGAGTCCCTGTGAGCTCACACATACACACACACACAAAAAAAACTGTTACCTCTCCCGTAAAGAATCTAAATTTGGGGTCTTGCCCACAATAAGAGTTATTACCGGGAAGAACTGCTTATGAGCTGTCTGTAGGGCAGGGCAAACACCTCATTACCCAGCTATGCTCTCCTGACCCTCCTGAGATGACCTTCCCTCCTGCTGAAGTCCCAGGGTGACCCTTAGCTCAGAACGTCATGTACACCTCACTTCCCCTTCCTGTCCCCGAACCTCTCCTGGACCTGGGGGTCCCATGCATATGGATGTAATTAAATTTGGTTATTTCCTCTGGTCAGTCCGCCTCCTGTCAATTTCATTGTTAGACCGGCCAGAAGAACGTTAGGGAAGTTTTTTCTGTCCCACACACCTGGGTACCCATCCTCCTGAACTGGAATGGCAGCGACACCCCCCGCTAAGCTGGGCAGCGACACCCTCACCCTAAGCTGGCCAGTGACACCTTCACCCTAAGCTGGGCAGCGACACCCCCACTAAGCTGGCCAGTGACACCCTCACCCTAAGCTGGGCAGCCACACCCTCACCCTAAGCTGGCCAGTGACACCCCCACGCTAAGCTGGCCAGAGCAGGAACCAAGGACGGCTCTTGTCTTGCCTCAAAGCACTGCAGCCCAGCGGAGATCACCCTGAGCACAGGCGTTCCTGGCACTCTGGTCTGCATTCTCTGGCGATCAGGACATCTACCGGAGCCCAGATGGGTCACCATGCCCTCGAGCTTGCAGGCCCCGGGCCCTGAGGCCCCGTGAGGGTGGTTCCGGTCCAGAGCAGAGGGCAGGAGAAGCTGAGTCGCCTGAGAGAGCGGTGGCCCCAGCAGGCCTACAGCTGGCCTTTCTCCCGGCCCCAGGGAGAAGGCTCATCGCGGCGGCTCTCAGTGAAGTCATTGGCCCCCGTGGGCATGCGGCCGGTATGGAGCAGGGCTGGGAGGCATGGAGAGACAAGAAGAAAAATGTAGGAGGTCCACGTCACCGGTCCAGCAAGCTTCAGTCACTGGCCTGGAGACATCTTATCACTGTGTCCACCCCCGCCTGGAGGCACCCTTGTCACCCTCTGTCCACTCCGGCCTGGAGACTCTCTGTCACCCTGTGTCCACCCGGCCTGGAGGCACCCTGTCACCCTGTGTCCACCCTGGAGGCACCCTGTCACAGTCGGAGAAGGAAGCTCCTGGCCACGGCTGCTGGATAGAGGCCACGGAAGCTGCTCACCGCCTATACGGCACAGGGCCGGCCCCACGGCAAAGCCCGGTCCGGCCCAGAACCCGGTCGCCGGTGCCATGGTGAGCCCCTCTGGGCCAGCCTCGTGTGTTTCATAAAGAAATGATCGCCGCTGAATCTGGAATTTTAAATTCTTGCGTAGCCACCAGCCCGCTCCCACCCCATTCCTTCCTCCCCGTGGCTTCGTCTTGGTCCCTCGCGGGGCTTTACAAGGCGGGACCCGGACCCGCCACACCGAAATGGAGACACGGCGCGAAGCGCTGAGGAGTCTGTCTCCCTCACCGTGCAAACGGCGCTCACGCTCCTCTGCCGATGCCCTGGGCACATGGGCAAAGAGACCGGAGGCTGGTCTCTGACAAGGCTCGCGCCCTGTTTATCTGCACCCACCGCCAGCCCCTGGGTGACGGCCACACAGCGGGCACGCTGGGCGGGGCTGACGCTAACCAGCCTCTGGGGCACCTGCTGTGTGCCTGCACCCTCACATTCCACCTGTAACCCTTGTAGCCACCCCCCCCCCCAGTCTTCTCATTCTCCAGAGCGAGGGAGAACCCCAAGGCCACCCCCAAACACAGGGCACAGCATTCATTCACTGCCAGGAGGCTTCCTGGAGCAGCATTCATTCACTGCAGGAGGGCATGCGCGGAGAGCAGAGAGCGCGTGCAGACCCCACCACCCAAAACAACCCCCGAGGAAACCCCCTGCCCCAGGCCAGGCCGGAGTGGGCCTCGGACCTCGCTGCAACTGGGGAAACAGAGTCACGGGGCGCGTGGCTCTGAGAAGAGAGGCTCTGGCCGCTTTCCAGCGGCTTCCACCGCGCCTGGCAGATGGCCAGCGGTGCCCGTGCCGCAGGTGCAGGTCGAGCGCCGACGTCGGAGTCCGGTTACGGGGCGGGCGAGGCTGGCAGACTCCGCGTCAGACATAGCCATTCCGCTGAATGCCTTTCCACAGCCCGTAATTGGCCGCCGGGCCGCGTTTCACGGGGAGGTTGTCTGGCCTGCTTTCCTCCTGAGAAAACAGCCAGCCCGGAGCAGCGGGCCCCGCGTTCCGGGGGAGGATGAGGTCACCACGAGGGGCTCAGAGTCCCAGACGCCGGTCCCGCTGTTCTGCAGAAAAGGTAACTGGGGCTGAGGGAGGGGGGGAAGGGGGTGGGGGAGAAAAGAGCCCCTTGGGGCCGAGGAAGAAAGATTCTAACGGGGCGTGGGGGGAGGGTGCGGGGAGGGGGAAGAATAACTCTTGGCAAAGAGCCGCATTCCAGAGCCCACGCAACACGGTGCCCTCTAATTTCACACCAGCTGGCTGTAACAAGCACACCCGCTGCTGGTTTGATTTTTTCCCCTCGTTTATAAAGAGCTCTCAGTTGAAATCTTTCGCCCTCGTTAGTTTTCTCAGTGGTTAGAGCAGGGGTGGGCAAACTTCTTGACTGGAGGGCCACCATGGGTTCTTACACTGGACCGGAGGGCCGGAACAAAAGCAGCCTGACCATGCTGGCACTCTCCTCTTGGGCTGCTGGTGAAGGAGCGGAGGGGAGAGCAAGAGAACCCTCTGCTCTTTCGGCTCCGCGGGCCGGATCCGGCCCACGGGCCATAGTTTGCCCACAGCTGGGTTAGAGCATCAGCCTTCGGGCCAAAGTGCTGGGGGTTCGATTCCCAGTCAAGGGCACGTACTTCTGTTGCAGGTTCAATCCCAAATTTGGGTCAAGAGCATGGCACGGGAGACCTGCGTGTCCTCTCTCAGATCGCTGTGCGTGGAAGCAGCTGGCCCTCTGGACCCAGCCTTCTTCACCTGGGGGCCCCAGCGCTCTTCGCCCGGACGGACGGACGGACGGACGCTCACAGGAAAGCCCCCCCAGCCCGGGGCCATGCATCTGCAACTCCCCAGCCTCCTGGAATGGATCCGTGGCTGCAACATTGAGAACCAGCCTTGATGTCATCAAGCAGCGTGACCTCTCACCTGGCGGGGGTCCCTCGAAGGGGGAAGGAAGGGTGTGGTACCAGGGGTCACAGGCACCTTCCCTGTGCTGCCTGACACGTCCGTGACCTCTTCTAGGGATGGGAGCATCCCAACTACCAGCAAACCCACTGCCCCCAAACCAAGCGAGCCAGCGGAGGGCCACAGCAAGGGCCACGGGGGTCACCGATGGCAGCATTCCTTGGCGGGGGAAGGAACCCGAACTTTGATTTACATCACAGCGAGCGGAACGGACAGAGCCCACAGCCTCCAGCGCCGCGAGTGGGCAGGCCTCCGAGCTCCCGCCGTAAGTGGAGGCAGCGCTCTGGTGTAATTATCTTTTCAAGACGGCATTGCACAACCCAAAGGCGGCCTCCCCCGAGGCTATTTCCACAGCGCCATCCGCCCCGCCCGGGGGCAGCCCGCCCGTGGCTCAGATAACCTCCTCCAGCCTGCGCCACCCGCTCTTCCTTCTTTCCTCTGTGCCCACAGGCCACACTCCTCCAGCCAACTGTGGCCGGCGGCCCTCACCTTGGCACTTAGCCCTCACCCGCAGACACGTCCCACCTCCTGAGAGAAGCCTTCTCCGACTTCGAGAGACCCCATCCCCCCAACCTCCCGCCTCGCCCCCCAGCAAGCCTGGGAACCTCGCAGATGCCCAAGTGAGTCAAGTCATGCGGGAAGGCCGGGGAGACAAAGAGGGATCTAGACCAGGACACAATCCGCCCGCTGGTGCCCGGTGCGCAGGGCCGAGCCTCCGGTAATGCGTGGACACAGAGGGTAATGCGTGGACACAGAGGGTAATGCATGGACACAGAGGGTAATGCGTGGACACGGGGGAGGTGCCAGGGGGTGGGTCCCTGTGCTGGACAAGGAGGGGAAAAGCACGCACAGGCTGCCCACGGGCACAGAGGGACGCCTCTGCCCACCATCCATGCCACCGGGTGTCTGGGTGATGCAAGGAGACCAGGCACATTCTGGACGTTCGTGGAGAAAACCCCGGTCTCCCCTCTGCTTTCGTCGGTGACAGCTATTTGCTCTTGCACTTTTTTTTAATACTTAGTATGTTTTTATTGATTCCAGAGAGGAAGGGAGAGGGAGAGAGACAGAAACA